>CM053151.1:99705900-100955900 GCA_028571685.1 Heterohyrax brucei
CTGAATGAGAAAAGACATAAACCAGTTGGCACAACATCAGGACACTGTTCAACACATGTTTCATAAAAAGGTCTGATTACCTAGAACTGTTCCATGACTTCCCTGCTTTGTGTAAGTTGCCCCCATTATCAGCATGCTCCCATAAAACCTCTTCACACACCACTGTAACATTTATCTCACTGTACTGCATATCTCACTAGACTGTGAGCAACTTGAGGGCAGGAATCATGCCTTATGCTTCTTTTATCCCTAAGTCCCCATGCACTGTCTGGCTTGCAGTAGGGACATCTTAAATGTTTGAGGAAAACTAAATTTATGCTACCCCTCAAACTCACTGTCCTTCTTGCCTTAAACAAGCTACATCAGATGTTTATATGTAGTGTTCCCTGTGCCACAAATTATTGTATTTACTGAGAACAATTTTTCCTATAATGCTTTTTTAGAAAATTCTTCCCCACATCTTTCCATGGCTTGCTTCTTAGCATTCCCATCTCTGCTCAGTGCTGTCTTCTGACCATGCTGTCTAAAACAGCTCCTCCCCACACACACCTTGAGTCACTCTCTATTCCTTTATCTTTATTTTACTTCTAGCACTAATCTGAAATTGCATTAGTGGTTTTTTACTTATATGCAGTCTGTTTCTCTCACTAGAATGATAAGGATAATTCATTACTATAAAACCAACACTAGAATAAATGCCTAGCACATGGTGGAACTTCACAAAATATTTACTAAGTATATGAAAGAATAAGTACACAGAGTCAAAAGCTTAGGTTTCTACCAGTCATTTTCAGCAAACCACATGTATCTAATACTTAAGGATAAAGAGCTACAAAGAAACCAGAATATTTACATCTGTTTCATTTTACTTTTCTTTACCTTCTGTTGGAAGAACTGGTCACAAAAATGATCAAAAGGCATACAGCCTGCCAGAGAAGCAAAGGGCTTTAACAATCTAGTAAACAGGCAGCACAGCTTGAATTACAGTCAGACTGTAACTCCAGCCTTGCAGAGGGTCTTAATTTGTTGTTCGTCCAAATTGGATGACATTTGATATTTCTATAAAGTCAAATAATTCCATGGGGAGATGAGAGGCTGGCCTTCAGATCAAAAGAAAACAAAAAACAAAAATGCCCAAACTCACTGCCCAGGAGTCAATCATGACTCACAGTAACCCTACAGGGGAGAGCAGAACTGCATAGGGTTTTGAAGGAGCAACTGGTAGATCTGAACTGCCCATCTTTTGGTTAGGGGCCAAAAGTTTAACCAGTACACTACTAGGGCTCCAAACAGCCTTCAGATAGCATTCATAAAACAGACTGCTGGTTTTATACATAGCAGTACATCTACCAGTTTCCAGTTAGTGGCATTTTTGCCTCTGAGGAATATCTGGCAATGTCTAGAAACATTTTTGATTGTCAAGACTTGGTGGGAGAAGATAGTGCCACTCATACCTGGTAGATAAAAGGCCAAGGATGCTGCTAAACATCCTACAATGCACAGGGAGCCCTAAACAACAATGAATTATCCAGCCCAACCTGCCAATAGTGCCACTATTGAGAAATCTTAGTTTACCCTTTGCCCTTTACTGAAGAAATATTAAATGCAAGTGCTGTCATTATATGTGTAACTTCAAATACACTCAAATGTAGCAAATTAAATCAGACTTTAAATCTTTAGTACTAGCAACATATCACTGGTGATGCTAAGACTGACACATCAGTATGTCTGGCCCTTGCTGTTAGGATTCCCTGGCAGATCTTGGAGACAATATAAACTAACACCTAACCTGTAGACTCAAGACCATCTCTAAAAATCACGATCAATTCAACAAAAAGCCCTGGTGGCACAATGGTTAAGCACTTGGCTGCAAACCAAAACATGAGCTGTTTGAACCCATCGGTGGGTAGTCCCACAGGAGAAAAGACCTGGCAATCTCCTCCTGTAAAGGCCACAGCCTGGGAAACTCCACTGGACAGTTGTAGTCTGTCACATGGGGTCATTATGAGTCAAAATCGACCTGACAGCAGCCGACAATTCAACACAGTAAGAAAGCTAGGTAGTCCCCAAGACCAGTCATTTAAAACACCACATTGTGTCATTGCAATAAGCACACAATAACCCCCACGACATTTCTGGCTTTTCCCGCGCGTCTATTTCGATTTCACTTTTTCCACAAACTCTTTCTTCTGGACTCCACTAGCTTTGATGACAGTGCCTAACGCAGGGATGGCACTCAGCTGCTAAAGAAAACTGTCTAGTCCATACCGCTCATTCCATCTAACTCTTTTTTGCACGCATCCTTTCTGTTCATCAATTGTTTCTATTTGTGTGTCTTGCTCCCCATTGTCCCTGCGACCAAACACAGGTTTCCTTCTGTATACACAGTTCCTAGGACAGTGCAAGGCACCCCTCAGCAGTTCCCCAAAGAATTTTCTGAATAAAAATTTTCGGATTCCTAACTGTTATCTCCCAGGAAAAAAACGTGAGGAGAATAAGGTGTGTTAAACCAGCGCAAGCCGCATATCCTAAAATGACTCCTAAGGTTCACAGTTAAAATCCTCTTTGACACTCGATTTTCTCGTTGACTTGGCATGGAAAAGTTTTTCTGCTTAAATGGGGCAGCCAGGTCGTTCACTGGTAGGAGTTATGTAACTTCTTGCGATCACCCACCCAGGCCATCTTTTCTCAAAGGCGCGGACCCCTGACAAACGGTTACCACGGCAACCACGGAAAGCAAAAATCGGAAGTGGTTCTAAGAAAGAAATTCGAAGGTCTAAGTTACAGCGCGACCAGCGGCGCCTATTAGTGGATAGCGGCCACTGCTGAGGCGAGTTTAAAAGCTCTGTTCACTTCCAGGCCTCTTTGCTCAGGAGTCCCTGTTTTCGCGAAATGGAAGGGACAGAAAGACCTTGACAGAAAGACCACAGCAGCAGTCGGTCAAAAGGCCGCGTACTCGCTTCGGCCGGCTTCGCTCCGCCGAGATCAACAGCGATCGCCCTGCCCACACTTCCATCCTTTCTATTACAAGCCGCCGACCTGAGGTAGCGGTCTCCACATCTGTCTACGATGCTTCAGCCAAACACACATGAAACTCCTCAGCATCTGGGACCAGAAAACTATTCGCTACGCCAAGGATGTGGCCTTGGGGAAGGGGAGATCTCAACCGGGGCAGACCCTCGGGAGAGACCCAAGCTTCGGCGCGGCCTAGTCGCCGTGGCGGCTGGCGGGAGGGCCCAGCCATGGTTTTAGTGTAAGTCGCTCTCTCCCCACAGCCGGGTCCCTGCCCGGAGAGTGTGAACAGAGAAATGAGAAAGACAGGTATTCGCAGACCCTTCCGTATCGAAGACCTCCATCAACAACCCACCTGGTGAGCGCCATCTTCTTCCGCTTCTTCCAGCGCTAGCGACAGCACCGCGGGGCGGATCTTTCCCGGCGACGAGGCGCGGGAGGAGGGAGCGCGCAACGCGCAGCCGCGGCTGCCGAAAGGCCTTATGGGAGTAGTAGTATTTTGATCTCGAGTACAGTTCGAGTCCGTTTTCACCAACCTCACGCGTTATCCTCGATAAACTCATTAAGAGGAGTAGAGACTTAACAGTATTCTGTGATGGGAATGATCAGCCCCTGGAGAGGACGTCATGCTCCGTAGAGTGGAGGGTAACCGAAAAAGAGGAAGACCCTCGATGAGAGGGATTGACACAGTGGCCGCAACAAGGGGTTTAAGCATAAGAAAGATTGTGGACGGGCGCCAGACTGGGCAGTGTTTCTTCTGTTGTTCATAGGTCGCTATGAATCAGAACCCACTCGACGGCACCTAACAACAACGTGACATTATAGGGCACTCCCCAAGCAAAATAACAAAGTTATGAAAAATTTAAGGGGAAGATGCCTTTTAGCCGCTGCTCTGCTCCCCGTCGCATTCCCGTGGTCCAACACGTTGCCGTGGAGTTGAGTCTGACTCATAGCGACCTTTACGACAGAGTAGAACTACCCCAGGGGATATTTCTAGGCTACGAAGGAGCACTGGGGGGCAGTGGTGAAGCTCTCGTTAAGGTGGGGTCTTGGTTACTAACTAAAAGGTCACTGGTTTGCATTCACCAGCCGCCCAGCCGGAGAAAGGTAGGGCGTCTTGTTTTCTGTCAAGATTATATCCTTGGAAGGCTTTGGGAGCAGTTCTCTTCTGTCGTGCAAGGTCGTTGCGAGTTAGAATCGACTGAAGGCAATGGGTTTGGTTTTGGAATCTTTACAGAAACGGACGGCCACAACTGTATCCCAAAGAGCGGCTGGTGGGTTTTAACCTCCGACCTTTAGGATAGGAGGTCAGCACTTAACCAACTGTGCCACTAGGACTCCTGTATCCCTGTTGTAGGGGTCCCAGATACAAAAGTCTTCAGGCGATAACCGTGTGAAATAAAGGGTAAAACGGTTTAAAGCATTAGGAAGTCTGAGAGGTGTGAAGGGAGAATTCTTGCAAGTTCCGAAAACATTCACATTCAAAACTTTTTTTCTTTATATGCTGTCCCGCCCGCCCCCCTACATAAAACACTCTTCTGGGAAAGGTATTTTGTGATCCTCAGTAAATTACCTTTTGAAACATGTAGTATGTATGCATGCTTTATGTATGTATGTTTTTTAGGTACACAAATTATGAATTCTTAATGATATGATAGTATAAATGAAATCTGCTTCAAAATATTGGGAGGAAGAAAGTGTATGGAGCACAGATGAAATATGATTAGCCATAAATTTGGATCATTGTTGAAACTAACTGAAGAGAAAGTGGATGTTCCTGATATCCTCTCTACGTTTGTATGCGTCTGAAATTTTCTGCACACATATACAAAAGTTCATGCATTGTATGCACAGGGCTCTTTAGATTTTCCCAAACCACACCAGTGTAAGCAGTCCAAGAGGCTTCCCTCATACTTTACACATGCCCTGCCCTACAAGGGAAACCTTGGTGACTTAGTGGGCTAAGTACTAACTATATGCTAACCAAAAGGTCATCAGTTAAAATCCGCCAGACACTCCCTGGAAACTATGAGGCAGTTCTACTCTGTCCCGTAGAGTTGCGATGAATTGGACAGACATCGATGAAAGCAGGTTTTAGTTTGATTTGGTTTGGTTTGTCCCCCCAATGATCCGTAGTCTTTGTTCTTTTCTTCACTTTCTGATGTGAGAAATTCATCTTCTACATTTTCTTCCAGACCTGGAGTTGGTTCCCTAGCATTTGTAATGGAACGGAATTTACTAATGGGTTTTCTCTGTGCTCCCATAGTAGTTGTACTTCCCTATTTTTAACACAGATCACACGCTCTTGAGTTTGATGGTTAACCTGTGAGGAAGACTCCGTTTCTCTTTGTCATCATTGTTTCTCTATCACCTGAGCTTGAGCAATGTTGGATAAGTAAGCCTTCATCCATCACTGGATTTCAGTTTCCTCAACTGCAAAAGATAGGGTGGGCTCAAATGCTATTGAAGATCCATTCTAGCATCAACATGATTCTAGAAACTTCATTTTCCTAATTAAAACTTCTGGATAAAGAGGATTAAAATTTTCCCATTCTGTGAGCTACTGACACATTCAACAACTTGGATGAATTTCCAAAACATCACATTCACTGAGTGAAAGAAGCCAGTCTCAAAAGGTGACATTTCATATGATTCCATTTGTGACATTTTGGGGGGGAGGGGAAGGGAGGAATTAGGAAATTTTAGGATGGATATTAAAAAAAAAATTTAAGAATGTAGTTTATTTTTGTTGTTATTGAGAATATACATGGCAAAACATGCGAAGTCTAACAGTTAAGTTTGTGAACTCATCTTAGCAAAAGTTCTACATACTTCATTATTGAATATCACTATGATCACCTTCAAAGTACTCCCCTTAGGAAACTATGCACCAATGACAGTGCCTACTCCACCCTTCAAAACACTTTTTCTAGGATAAGTTCAGGAACTTAATTGTCACACCTTGTCCGATGATACCGCTGATGGACATTCCGGAAAAAGCTTTCCAAATTTGCTTTGAAGGCCAGACTAGGCACTGGCCTCAGTGCACAGCTTCCCAAGGGGAGTACTTTGAAGATGACCAAAGTGATATTCAGCAATGAGATATGTAGCACTTTTTCTAGGATAAGTTCACAGACTTAGTTGTCTGGCCTCATGCACCAATAAAATAGTTTCTGTGTGTACCATTTATCCACGGTGATTATGTTCTTTGGGTTGCGCAGCCATTATCACTCTCCTTGTCCTTCCCTTATTAACAGAAATGCACTGCCTGCTAAGGTTCCTGTCTCATCTTTCAAGTTGCTCTTGTCAATTTGATCCCATATAGATAGTTCTTAAAAAAACATATGGCTCAAGGCACACATTTTTAAGTTTATGACAATTTTGAAATGACAAAACTCTAAAGACAGACAACAAAGCAGTGGTTCCAAGGGATTAGGAGTAAGGGGCAGGTGTGACCATTGCAAGAGAGTTTTTTTTTAAGTAATGGAACTATTCTGTATCCTGACTGTGATGGGGGTTACAGGAAGATAAGCAACCCCAAAAAACAGATCTGTTGCCATTGAGTTGATTCTGACTCATGACAACACCAGGTATCACAGAGTACAGTTGTTCCATAGAGCTTTTCTGACTATAGTCTTTACAGAAGCAGATTGCCAGGGCTTTCTTCTCTGACACCACTGGGTGGATTCTAACGGCCAACCTTTAAGTTAGTGGCCAAGCACAAGTTGTTTATGCCACTGTCATTGATTGGGTCCCCTCAAAATATGTGTCAACATATCTAGCCCATAATTTCCTGTATTGTGTGCTTGTCTTCCATTTTGTGATCTGATATAATTGTCCTGTGTTATTAATCCTCATCTCTTCTTGTGGTTATGGGGGCCAGATTAGATTATGTTAAAGAGGATTAGAGTGGTATGCAACACTCTGACTCAGGTCACAGCCTTGATTTAAGAGGAGTTTCCCTAGAGATGTGGCCTGCATCTCCTTTTATCTTACAAGAAATAAAAGGAGAGAGAAGCAAACAGAGAGAGAGGGACTTCCTGCTACCAAGAAAGAAAAGCTGTTGGCACAATGTGTCTTTTGGACCTGGGGCCCTGTGCTGAGCAGCAACTAGATCAGGGGAAGATTGATTACGAGGACCTTTATCCAGAGCTGACACGGAGAGAAAGTTTCTGTTTGGAGCTGGTGCCCTGAATTTGGACTAGACTGTGAGAGCATAAATCTCTTCCTTTTTTTTTTTTTTAAGTTTATTGTTATTATTTTTTTATTATGATTGAATGAAAATGTACATTTCCATATAAATTTGCATTCTCACCTATATGCAGCTCCCACTTCTCTCCCCACCAGTGACAGCACAACCCTCCTTGCTGCCCCATTCATGTCCTATCCTCCCAACAGCCTCCTGTTCCCTCCTCTCCACCCACTCCCCTTCCTCCAGCAAGAGGTCAGCAGGATGACATCCTGTGGATGCACAGAAACATAAAATTCCCACAAGGTACAGTCACTCTGCATCACGAAGTCCACTCCATTGCTGTCTGAAAAGTTGACCTTCATTATGATTTATGGACGGGGGTAGCATCAGGGCCAGGGGGCTATGCTCCCAGGGGAACCCTGAAGCCCCTGGACCATCAACTGCAGTCTTTTAGCGGAGATCTCAGGGTGCACCCCTATTTATTCTCTTGTTGCTGATGAGACTTAACTTTGTGAGCTCCATCATGGCTATCACTAGTGGTGGCTGGGCACCATCTGGTTCTTCTGGTCACAAGTCAATGTTCAGATCCACTCATGTGGGTCTCTCTGTGAGAGAATAAATTTCTGTTTGTTGAAGCCATCCACTTGGTGTCTTTCTTTTATAGCCACAGTGATAACTAAGACAGCTACCCAGGACCTGCTATTAATCCATACATGAGTTAAAACTCATGAAACTATATGTCAAAAATGAGTTTTACTGTATGATTACTAAAAAAAATGAAAATTTAACAAAGCCTGGTCTAGCTCTTACTACCCTGCTGTTAGAAAGTCTCCTTAGCTTCATTCAGCATCAGCAGCATTTTCTCTTTCATGACACTGTTTCCTGGTACTTAACTGGGTTCCTAGAGCCATGGGAGATGTGACATACTAATTTTCTATGCTGCATAACAAATTAACATAACAAATCAGTAGTTTAAAACAACATCCATTCATTAGCTCACAGTTCTGTAGGTTAGAAGGTTGGCACATCATGCCTGGATTCTCTGATTGGGGTATCATAAGGCTGAAATCAAGATGTTGGGCAGGCTGAGTCTTCGTCTGGGGCTCCAGGGAAAATCCATCTCTTAGCTCATTCTTGTTGCTAGAATAATTCAGTTTCTTGAAGTTGCAGGATTTAAGTTTCTGTTTCCTTGTTAGCAGTTAATGGGGGTGCAGTACCATAGCTTGGTTTTGTGTGGCCTTTCTAGCAGTGGTCTTGTAACTCACACACAAGTAACTGAGTGGGACTGTGTAATAGGGTAATTGTGGCCCACTAAGAGGATTGGTTAGTTTTGCCATTCTGCTGGGCTTGAAATAAGCCATCTCATAGGAGGTAAAGAGATCTCACCACCACCAAGGAAGAACAGCCAGGATCAGAGAGTGCATCTTTTGGACCTGGGGTCCCTACACTGGGAAGCAACTGGAACCAGAAGACCACAAGAGAGCAAGCTGTAACCCTGAAGATGATGCTAATTAGTGGCAGGAGAGCCTGGCAGAGACCATGCAATGGGCTTCTCGGTGCACATAGAGAGAAAGCTAAGTGTGTTTCAGCAGAGGCTGAGGGACAGAGGGAGACAGGCCTTTTAGCAAGGCTGAGAGGAAGCTGTCCTGATGAAAGAGCTGTATTCTGAGTGTTACTGAGCATAGATTGTAACTGTTATTTCCCTAATAAACCTCATAATCATAAGTTTTGTCTGTGAGGCCTTTGTGGCCGTTTCACTGAGTTATCCAACCCAGCGGAGAAGTAGAGTGTGCTGTGGGAAGGACAGTGGGTACCTGAGTTGGTAAAGATGGTGGAAAGAAGAGGCATGTGTAACCTCTGCCCTATTAGGAATTAGTCTTGGGCTGATGAGCTTGACTTTCTTTCTCCCCTTGTGAAGTCAGAGGAGGTCAGACAAAGCCCCTAAGCCATTTTTAAAGTCGCCATCAGCTCCTAAGTCTCCTTCATGGCCTTTCCACATGGCTCCTAAAGGCAGTTCATGACATGGATGTTTGCTTTCTTCCAGGCCACTCCAAACATGTCTCTGACTTCCTCTTCTGCTTCCAGACAAAGTGGCTAGGTGAGGTCCACTGAGATAGTCTCCTTACCTTAAGGAAAACTGTGCCACATAACGTAACCCAACCAGAGGAATGGTAGCTCATTATATTTACAGTACCATTATTATGTGGTCCATTTACACTGGAGGGTAAGGAGCTGGAGGAGGAAATCTTAAGGGACGTCATAGAATCCTGTCTGCCACAGAATATAAGCCAAAATGGGATTTTTTTTTTTAGCTATTACAAGAATATTTATCACATTGTGTTATGTAATGTATATAATCTGGAAGTCTGAAGATGTGAATTTAAGCTATAACTCTGCAACCAATGGGCTGTGCTACCTTAATCAAGTCACTTTCTTTGGTCTTCAGTTTTATCAAACATACAATGCTACTCCTGTTACCTGCTTTGTATATATCATAGGGTAATTATGAGTTTTCATTAAGATAATGCCTTTGGAAATGTTTTTTCTTGACTAAGTTTCTATTTTAATGTGTTAGTTGTTACAGTTAATGTTCTGGTGGCAGTGGTCTGCTTTAACCTCTGCTCCAGAAATGTATTATTTCTAAAAAGAGAGCAAACAATAAGCAAATAAGAGAAGGTCCTGGAAGGCAGGACCAAGAGGCTTACATTTAATTCAGCAGGCGACGTGGAGCTGAAGGACGACTTATGTAGGGGTCTTGGGTCAAAGACACAGACAAAAAAGACAATTTGAAAGCAGAATGAGTTTGTATGGGGTTGACAGACAAAGGAGGTCACTGAGGAAGAGGTTAAAATAATTGACATGCAGAATCAGTAAGATACAGACCAAGATCTGGGAGGTAGGACTGAACCTCAATGTCATCTTCCACCGAGGCGTATCTGTGCAAAACATTTTCAGCAGTTGCGATCCTTCCCTGTCCTTGCAGTGTACAGAGAATAGCAACTAACTTTAATAGCAATTTTAGCAAAACATAATTAGGAAGGTAAACCTACTACGAAAGTAATATACCCTGAGGCCAAGTACTTCACTCAGTTTTTCGGCGGGAAATGATTTGGCATTTTGCTCTGTGGGAGCTGCAGGGGCCATCATCAGTACCGTGGATAATTTGCAGCTGCATGATTGGAATAGGGAATCTCTGGATGGTGCAAATGGGTTAAGACACTTGGCTTCTAACTGAAAGATTGGAGATTTGTGCCTATCCAGAAGTGTCTCTGAAGAAAGGCTTGGTCATCTACTTCTGAGCTGAAAATCTATGGAGCACAATTCTACTTTGACACACATGGCATTGCTATGAGTCAGAATTCTCTTGACAGCAGTGAGTTTGACTTGACATGATACATGCTTAGAATAGAGAGCCCAGTGTGAACTGACTCAATGACATTCCAGGTTGTAGGGAACGTTCTACTCACTCCACTCTTCGTGATAGTCTAGGTAAACCAAAAACCAAACCTATTGCTGTTGAGTTGCTTCTGATTCACAGTGACCTTATAGGACTGACTAGAACTGCCCCAAAGGGTTTCCACCAGTAACTGCCCTGATGGGGTACACAGTATGAAGATCCGGACACAGTAGAAGAAGGAGTAGAGTGCAGAGCTAGTACTCTATAGAAACAAAATCTGAAGCTCAAGAAGCTTAATAAATGTTGTCAATGTCATTTAAATGTTGATCAAAAAAAAATTGCAATAATAGTCAACATTGTTTTGAGCTTCTATAAAGTAAACAACAGAGTTCAGATTCATTTCTAAGGTGCCTTCCAACCAACATATTCTCCTGTATGCTGTGTGCATGCTTATATTTATTTCAATAGCAGCATTTTATGTTTTGATATCACTCTGCTTTAATTACTGTTGTGTTACAAACACTGTCTTGTAGGAACCAGAGCTGTTTCACCTCACCTCACCTCTTTTCAGAAGTCTCTCACATGGCCTCCCGATCATTAAAAAAATATATCAAAATATTGGATTGTGTTAAAGCATGGTCAACATATTCATACCACAGATTGCTTAGTAACAATAAAAAAAAAATGTAACTTTACAATGGAAAGAACTGGCTATGATCACATTAGCATCACTAATAGTAAGACCCACCACGTGTCTACCAGTTTGTCATACTGTGGTGGCTTGTGTGTTGCTGTGATGCTGGAAGCTATGTCACCAGTATTTCCAATACCAGTGTTACCCATGGTAGGTGGGTTTTAGTGGAGTTTCCAGGCTGAGACAGACTAGGAAGAAGGACCTGGAAACCTACTCCTGAAGAAATCTGGCCAGTGAAAATCTTATGAAGAGCAGAGGAACATTGTCTGATAGAATGCTAGACGAGCATCTGAGGTTGGAAGGAACTCAAAACAATGACTGGAGAAGAGCAGCCTCCTCCAAGTAGTCAAACTTAATGATAAAGATGGAGTCAAGTTTTCTGGACCTTCATTTGCTGATGTGGCATGACTCGAAATGAGACGAAACAGCTGCAAACATCCATTCATAATTGGAATGTGGAATGTAAGGAGCACACATCTAGGAAAATTAGAACAAAAAACAACCAAACCCACTGCTATTGAGTGAATTCAGACTCACAGCAACACTATAGACAGAGTAGAACTGCCCAATAAAGCTTCTAAGAAGTGCCTCGTGGATTTGCATTGCTGATCTTATGGTTAGCAGCTGTATCACTTAACCACTACACCACTAGGAAAATTAGAGGTCATGAAAAAATGAACTAGGATTCACAAAGATTGACATCCTACAAATTAGTAAGCTGAAATTGACTGGTATTAGCCATTTTGAATCAGAAAACCATATGGTCTACTATGCCAGGAATGATAAACTGAAGAAGAATGGTGTTGCATTCGTCGTCAAAAAGAACATTTCAAGATCTGTCTGGAAGTACAACACTGTCAGTGGTAGGATAATGTCTATACACCTACAAAGAATACCAGTTAATATGACTGCTATTCCAATTTATGCATCAACTGCTAAAGCAAAAAGTGAAGAAATTGAAGATTTTTAGCAACTTCTGCAGTCTGTAACCAAGATTCATTGATTGGTGATTAGAATGCAAAAGTTGGAAACAAACAGCAAGGATCAATAGTTGGAAAACATGGCTTTGGTGATTGCATGATAGAATTTTGCAAAACCAAATGATCTATTTATTGGAAATACTTTTCTTCAACAACATAAACAGTGACTATACATGTGGACCTTGCCACATAGAATACACAAGAATCAAATTGATTATGTATGTAGAAAGAGGTGATGAGAAAGCTCAATATCATTGATCAGAACAAGCCAAGAGCCATCTGTGGAACAGACCATCAATTGTTCATTTGCAAGTTCAAGCTGAAGCTGAAGAAAGTTAGAACAAGTCCATGAACACCAAAATATGACTTTGAGTATATTCCACCTGAATTTGGAGATCATCAAGAATGGTTTTGACACATTGAACACTAGTGACCTGGCTAGCCAACTGGAAGCAATCCATGTTTGTGCCCGTTCAAACAAAAAAACAAACAAAAAAAATAAAGCAAAAAACACCCCCCAAACAAAAAACCCCAACCCAACCTGTTGCTGTTGAATTGATTCTGACTCAGGAACCCTATAGACAGAGTAGACCTTCCTCAAAGGGCTTCCATGGAGTGGCTGGTGGATTTGAACTGCTAACCTCTTGGTGAGCAGCCAAGCTCTTAACCACTGCACTCCATTAATATCGCATGCAAGCAAAATGTTGCAAAGATCATTCAAGGATGGTTGCAGCCGTACACTGACAGGGAACTCTCAGAAGTTCAAACTAGATTCAGAGGAGACATAGAACAAACCAGAGAACATCAGAAGGAGCTTTACCTGTGTTTTATTGACTATGCAATGGCACTTGACTGTGTGGGTCATAAGAAATTATGGACAACATTGTAAAGAATTGGAATTCCAGAACACTGTATTGTGCTCACGAGGAACCTAAACACAGACCAAGAGGTAGTTCTTCAAACATAACAAGGGGATATTGCATGGTTTAACATGAGGAAAAGTATGTGTGTTGTACCTTGTCACCATGATTGTTCAATCTCTTGTATGCTGAGCAATTATTCTGAGAAACTGGACTATATGAAGAAGAAGGTATCATCAGGATTGGTGGAAGATTTGTTACCAACCTGTGATATGCAGATGACACAATTCTGCTTGCTGAAAGGGAGGAGGACTTGAAGCACCTGCTGATGAAAATCAAAGACTACAGCCTTTGGTATGAAATACAACAAAAATTCTGACCACTGGACCAACAAGCAACACTGTGATAGGAAAAGAC
The DNA here is from genome assembly GCA_028571685.1 of Heterohyrax brucei. Classification (NCBI taxonomy): domain Eukaryota; kingdom Metazoa; phylum Chordata; class Mammalia; order Hyracoidea; family Procaviidae; genus Heterohyrax; species Heterohyrax brucei. Next base: position 99,719,453 of record CM053151.1, read on the forward strand.
TGAAGTTATCAAGAATTTCATTTTACTTGGATCCACAATCAATGCATGTGGAAACAGTAGTCAAGAAGTCAAATGACCCTTTGCGCCGGGCAAAAGACCTCTTTAAGATGTTAAAGAGCAAAGATGTCACCTTGAAGACTAGAGTGTGCCTGTCACAAGCCATATTTTCAATTGCCCTGTATGCATATAAAACCTGGTCAATGAATAAGGAAGACTGAAGCAACATTGATGTTGGCAAAGAACAGGGAATATAACATGGACTGCCGGAAAATGAACAAGTTTGTCTTGGAAGAAGTACAACTCAAATGCTCACTGGAAGTGAGGATGGAGAGATTTTTGTCTCACATACTTTGCACTACTTATCGAGAGGGATCAGTCTTTGGAAAAGGACATCATGCTTGGCAAAGTAGATGGTCAGTAGAAAAAGAGGAGGACCCTCAAATGAGATGGATTGACACAGTAACTGTAACAATAGGGTTTTGCTCTTAACAACTATTGTGAGGCGAGTCCCAGGACCAGGTAGTGTTTTGTTCTGTTGTACATATTATTGTTATGAGTCAGATCTGACTAGATGGCACCTAACAACAATGGTGAGACAATACATGTGTGGTTTTGTTTCTGGACTCTCATTTCTATTCTATTAGCCTATGTGTCTGTTACTATACCAGTACCAGGCTGTTTTAAACCATATATCCTAAAGGGTGAATTCTATGATATGTGTTATGTATCTCAATAAAGGTGTAAAAAAAATGTAAAATACAAAATAAATAAATAAAAAGTATAACATAGTATTCTTTTATTCACTTTTCCAAATGAAATTTAGAGCTATCTTGTTGCATTCTTCAAGAAATATATACATATATATGAATTTGATTGGCATTGTCTATAAACTAACTTTGAGAGAACTACTATCCTGTTGTGTCTTCTCATTCAGGAACAATTGTTTATTTCTGACTTATTAAAATATTTTTTAGTATCTTACAGTAACATTTGAAAGTTTTTCTTTATATAGACTATACACATTTTTCAGGGTATTAATTCTTAGATATTTCAGCTTTCTTGTTATCATGATTGTAATCTCTGTTCTTTATACGGTTACTTAGTGATATTTGTATATACATATAGCAACAATTTTTATTAAGCAAGCCAAAAATGTTCTGAAACAGGGCACCCGTTGTCCGTTCCGAATCAGTCTTTTGACTGAAGATGACAAGGAAATTTAGGGTCAACCAGTATTCGGCAGGTGATGCTGCTATACCTGCCTCCTGGGATCGAGCAGTTCTTCGGGTAAGGAGGCACCTTTGCCGTCAGTTACTTCACTCCAGCAACTCTGAGACTTCCTGCTAAAAGCACTTGGAGATCTGCTGATGCCGTTTCTTTCCAGATTTAATTATTCTTTTTAAAAGTTGGCTGTGACTGTAAAGGGATGTGAAACATAAGGCTCCAGTGGACATAAAGCTTTAGACCCAAGATAACTGTTCTTTTTCTTTTGGACAGCCTGGCAACGGGACAGTTTGCTCCTTACCCTGAGCACTGTCATTGTTTTGATCATTTTTATACTTATCAATTGTGCTATTGGCTTCTGAAGTCACTCCTTACGTTACTTCCTCTTTTTTTGCTCTTAGTAACACAGCATTCTGCCAGAGCTTAACAATGCCCATTTGTGAATTGTAGTGGGTGAGGATGGCTATGATTTAATAATCCTATAAGGAAAAAAAAATGCTGGGACAATAATAGTGATTAGTGTGTTGAAAAGCTCTTCTGTCCTTGGCACCTTGTGTAACTCCTCTCTTTAACCCTTTCAACACCCTATGAGGAGTTAACTCTGTTATCCCCAATTTGCAGATGGGAAAAGTGAGGCTTAGAACTGTTATGCAACTTGCCTAAGACAACAAATGAACAAACAAATAAACAATCCCAAACCTATCATCATCGCGTTGATTCCTACTCATGGTGATCCCTTATGTTACTGAGTAGAAGGGTTCTATTGAGTTTTCTATAATATTTATGAAGCCAGATTGTTATGGCTTTCTTTTGGGTGTCTGCTGAGTGGGTTTGAATTCTCAACCTTTAAGTTAGTAGTTGAATGCAAACATTTTCATAATATGGTAAGTGCTGCTCTGGAATTTAGCCTATGGTGCTTTGGAAGCACCGTGGAGAGCTGTGTAGCCAGGCTTGGGCACTATGACTTGATGACAACTTTTCTTTTTTAACAGGAGTTCCAAGTAATGTCACCTGGCCAGGGTCATATGCCATTGGCAGATAAGGCCCAGAAGAACAGTGGCAGAAAGTTGGACATTGAATGGAGGAGGAGAGGCGTTTAAGCAGAAGGAACAGCATGCAGAAAGACTCAGAGGTGGCAGCAGCAGGCTCTGTCTCATTTACCTATTGATCTGCTCTTGAACTTCCCACCAGGTACGCATCCCAGTGTTAGTGATGTCTTTGGCTGTCTATCCACCGGCAGAAAGATGACAGAACCCTCACTGTTTATATTGTTGAAACAAGGTATTTCCCATTCTCATTGGTCTTGCAAAATTCTATCATGAGATCTTCAGCTGTCTGTATCACCAAGGGCTTGTTTTCTAACTACCGTTTTTTCCCCAACTTTTTCATTCCTGTCACTAATAATTATCAATGCATCTAGATTGTATTTTCGATCAATTTCAGTCTGCATAAGTTGGTAAAAAATCTTCGTTTTGTTCATCTTTGGTGTTAGTGGTTGGTGCATCGATTTGAATACACATTAACTGGTTGTCCTTGTAGGTGTGTGGATATCATCGTATTGCTGATAGCACCGTACTTCAGGATTGATCTCGAAATGTTCTTTGGATGATGAATACAGCTGCATTTCTCTTCAAGTTGTCATTCCTGGTATAGTAAACCGTATCACTGTTTGATTCAAAACGACCAATGCCAGTCCATTTCATCTCATTAATGCCTAGGATCTTGATGCTAATGTGTTCTGTTTCACTTTTTTGGGGTTCCATTTCATTTTCAGTGATTTCTGATTTTCCCAGATTCGTACTTCATGCCTTCCAATCATTAATGGATTTTCTAGCTGTCTCTTTTCATTTTAAATCATGCCACATCAGCAAATTAAGGTCTCAAAAACTTGACTCCAACCACTTCATTAAGGTGGATACTACCTTGAGGAGGCAGCTACTCCCCAGTTCCATTGTGAGTGCCTTCCAGCCTGGGGGGCTCATTTTCTAGTACTGTATCTGACAATGTTCTGCTGCTATTTATAAGGTTTTCACTGTTGTCTCAATCATCTGGTACTGCTCCAACAGATATACAAGGGCTGCCAATTAAGTTTGTGAACTCATCCTAGAAAAAGTGCTATATGCCTCATTGCTGAGTATCACTGCAGTCACCTTTGAAGTACTCCCCTTTGGAAGGTATGCACCAATGCCAGTGCCTAGTCCACCCTTCAAAGCAGTTTGGGAACTCTTTTTCTGGAAAGGCCATAGGAGATCTTGTCATATTACCCTTGATGTCCCAAATGTCATTCAAATGTCTTCCTTTCAATATTTTCTTTATCTCTGGGTAAAGAAAAAAGTCACGGGGGGCCAGATCAGGTAAGTAGGGAGGGTGTTCTGATACAGTTGTTTGTTTACTGGCTAAAAAATCCCGAAAAAACAACTATACCATTAAGTTTGCAAACTTGCCACCGTGCTACCATAGACAATGGCCATTCCAGAAAGAGTTTCAAAATTGCTTTGAAGGGGGACTTGGCACTGGTATCTGTGCATAGCTTCTCAAAGGGAGTACTTCAAAGGTGACAGTAGTGATATTCAGCAATCAGCTATGTAACACTTAGAACAATTAAGTTTGTGGACCTAATTGTCAGACCTCATACCATGAGTGGCTGGCTTTCAAAAGAGAAACTTTATTTTGTTACAGTCCAGTAGGTTAAAACTCCAAATTCAGCATGTCAGCTGCAGGTGGGAAGGCTTTCTTCACTGGCTCTGGAGGAAGGCACTTGTTGTCAATCGTCTCCTGGACTGGAAGCTTTTGAGGCATGAGGACCCTGTAGTCCTTTCCACAGGACACACTAAGCTATGGTACAGCTTCTTGGAGGTATAAGGTCCCCATATCTCCCTGCTAGCTTATTTCCTTTATATTTCAAGGGACCGCCTCGAGGTACAAAACAATCTTAGACACTGAGTCCTGCCCCACCAAGACAACTGCTGCCCTCCCCCTCATTAACATCACTGAGGCAGGATTTACAACATGGAGAAGCATATCACAATGTGAGAAAGCAAGGCCTAGCTAAATTGTTGCACAGATATTTTGGGGAACACAATTCAATCCGTGACAACTCATTAATTTTTTACGGAAGTAGACTGTCAAGTCCTTCTTCCCTGTCCATCTTAGTCTGGGAGCTCAGCTGAAACCTGTCTACCACAGTTGACTCTGCTGGTATCTGAATATTGGTGGCATAGCTTCCAGCATCACAGCAACACAGGAGTTCGTTTTTATTAGCAAGAATAGGTGGGGAGTTTGTTTTTACTAGAGAGAATAATAATGGTTAACATTTGTCCAAGACTTTTATCTGTCCTGCTGTTGACGTGTATTTGTGCTGTTTTCAGTTTGATGTTATTAGTGAATAACGCTGCTTTGAAAATTTGCACATCCATTTCTCTAGGATATATACTTAGAAGTAGATTGCTGGCTCATATGATATGTATATCTTCATCTTTGTCCGATAATGGCAAACTGATTCCCAAAGTGGTTGGTTCAGTTTGTATTCACACTCACAGTAGATGACTATACCTGTTACACTATACAGCCTCTTCAACACTTGAAGCACTCTTCTGTCTGAATTTTAGCTAATCTGGTGTATAATGGTATTATACTAATTTTAATTTGCATTTCTCTGATTGTTACTGAGGGTGAGAACCATTAGATTGCCTCCTTTGTGAAGATCCCACGCAAGTCTTTTGTCCTGTTCCTTACTGGGCCGTATATGTTTTTCCTTTTGATTTGTGAGAGTTCCTCTTGGGGTGGGGATACTAGTCTTTTGTCTGTTGTAGATATTATCTACTACTCTGTTTGTCTGTTTGCTCTAACACTGGTGTTGTTTGATGAACAAAAGTTTTAATTCTTAAGTAAACAAATTTATTTGTCCCTTTATGTTTCTTTCTTTTTAGCATCTGGTTTAAGAAATTATTTCCTTTTCTGAGTTTATCAGCATGCTTTCCTACATCTAACCCACTTCCATCAAGTTGATTCCAACCCATAGTTACCCCATAGGGATTCCAAGGGCCATAATTCCCTATGGAGATTTACAGGGGTTGCTTGTGGTTTAGAACCACCAATCTTCTGATTAGCAGTTGATCTCTTTAGTCACTTGCCACCAGTCACCTGCTTATACTCCATTATATTACCTTGTTTGCCTCTTACACTTAGGTCGCTTTCACTTGGAATTGAAAATCATGTATGATGTGAGGCAGGAGTGCAATCTGAAATTTGTCTGCCTCAGTGCTCTGTTTTAGCAACACGGTTTATTAAAAAGTCTGCTCTTTCCTCACTAATCTGCAAGGTCTCTCTGTTGCATGGAAAGTGTCCATCTATGTAGGTCTGTCTGGGCATTCTTCATTCTGTTCCTGGTACAGCAATTTCCCCACCTTTTCTTCCTATTCAGGAGCATATTGTTTCATCTTGATCCTTTATGTTCAGAATCAGCTTTTTAAGTTCTACCAACAAAACAGTTGTACCAATCAGTACAAACGTCAAGATCCGATTGGATTGTAGTGGGCTGACACTCTTTTTTTCTCCACTCGGAGTGAATGAAGACGCATGCAACTGTGGCTGCTCTTGAGAGTTGCCTTAGTCTATGGACCTCATGAAGAGCAGAGTCAGACAAGGTTTAAGTCCTTCTTACCCCTTGGGTGCTAGAGTTACATCAGTTTGACTTGAGTTTTCTGTTACTTGCAACCCAAAGCATCCTAACTCATTATGTTGTTATTAGCTGCTAAAGATTCAGTCCCCTGGCCCATGGTGTTAGGGATTGAATTGTGTTCCCTCCAAATGTGTGTCTACCTGGCTAGGCTGTGAATCCTGGCATTGTGTGACTGTCCACCACGTTGTCATCTGATATTATTTTCCTATAGGTTGTAAATCCCATCTCTGTGATGTCAATGAGAAAGGATTAGAGGTGGTTATGTTAAAGAGGCAGGACTCAGTCTACAAGATTAGGTTGTACTTTGAGTTAATCTCTTTCAAGATATAAAAGAAAGAAGTGGGTAGAAAGAGAGGGCATCTCATTACTACCAAGAAAGTAGAGTCAGGAGCACATGCATCCTTTCGACTCTGGGTCCCGGTGCAGAGAAAGTCCTAGACCATGAAAGACTGATGACAAGGACTTCCCTCACAGCCAGCAAAGAGAGAGAATCTTCCCCCGGAGCTGACATCCTGAGTTTAAATTTCCAGCCTCCCAAACTGGGAGAGAATAAACTTCTGTTTGTTAAAGTCATCCGACTGTGGCATTCCTGTTATAGCAGCACCAGATAGCTAAGACACATGGCAACCCCGTATGCAACTGAGCAAAAAGCTGCCCAGTCCCATGCCGTCATTTGGGAATCTGACTATTGTAATCCATAAGGTTTTCATTGGTTGGTTTTTAGAAGTAGATCAGCAGGGCTTTCTTCCTAGTCCACCTTAGTCTGAAAGCCCTGTTAAAACCCATTCAGCATGATAGTAACACATAAGCCTCCTCTACTGACAGACTGTGTTGGCTGCACGTGGAACTGGCTAGGAGCCAAACCTGAGTCTTCTCATGGAAAGTGAGAATCCTATCACCAAATCATCAGTTGGAAGCAGTTTGGCAGTGTATATTACATGCCTGAAAATGTTTATATTGTTTGAACTAGTAATTCTACTTTTTTCTTAAATCAGTGGTGTCCCCAAATAAAGCTTTTCAAGGATGTTCCTGGTATCAAAATTTTAATACCAAAAATAGACGATTGATTAAATAAATGCTAGGGGAACTAAAAACCTTTGCAACCATTAAGAATAATGTTTTAGAATTTTTAATGGCAAGGGGAAGCACACTATTTTAAATGAAAAAAGTGGATTACAAAACAATATTCACAGCAGGATTTCTATTATCTGTATTATTTAAAAGGTGAGAAGGATATATTATAAAATGATGATAGTGATTATCTCTACAGGGTAAGATTATGGATAATTAAAATTTTTTCTTTGCTTTTCTGAATTTTTTTAAGTTTCAGCCATGAACTTGTAAAACCCTTTGTTTATGAAACAATTTCAAAGACATTTAAAATTAAAGCAAATAGAAAAATAAACCCAAAGTACTCACTACCAGCCTTCATTTTTGCCAGAACCCATCTGTTCATCATACTCCTCTACTCCCACCACCAGATTATTTCAGAACAAATGCCAGTCATCATACTTCACTGGTAAATATTTTAACACGTATCTATAAGGAATTAGGATGCTGTTTTGAAAAACACAACCATGTTATCATCATCGCACCTGAATTAAAAAGTTAATTTGTTAATATCATCAAATATCCAGTTAGTGTTCCATAGTTGCCTGATTGTCTTAAAATTTTTTTATGTATGTGTTACCTCTTTTAAAAAAAAATTGTTGTGGTGAAATATATGACGTGAAATTTGATATCTTAATCATATTAAAGTGAGCCATTTAGTGACATCAGTTACATTCACTATATTTTGTAACCATTTGCATTATCTGTTTACAAAACACTTTCATTATCCTGAACAGAAACTCTGTACCCATAAACATTAACTCTTCATCCCACTCTCCCTGCTCCTGGCAACCTCTTATCTACTTTTTATCTCTGTGTCTTTGCCTGTTCTAGATATTTTGTATAAGTGAGTCGTATAGTATTTGCCCTTGTGGACCTAACTTATGTCACTCAGCATAATGTTTTCAAAGTTCACCCATGTTGTTGCGTGTATCATAACTTCATTTTAGTCATGGCTGCATAATATTCCATTGTATGGGTGAACTGCATTTTGTTTATCCATTCATCTGTTGGTAGACCTTTGGATTGTTTCTACCTTTTGGCTGTTATTAATCATACTGTGATGTAATTGGTGTACTATCATCTATTTGAATCTCTGCTTTCAGTTGTTTTGGGCATGTACTAAGGAGTGGACTTGCTGGGTCATCTGGTAGTACTATGCCAGCTTTTGGAGGACTGCTGAACTTTTCCACAGTGGCTGTACCACTTTACACTCCAACCAGCAGTGCCTGGGGATTCTAATTTCTCCACTTCCTTCTCAGTACATGCTATTTCTCATTTTTTGATCATAGTCATCTTAGTGGGTGTGAATTGTCCATATGGTGGATACTTGGAACTGAAAGTTCTGTACGATGTGAGATGGGAGTACAATTTCATTTTTTTTCTACATGGGTGCTCAGTTTTATCAGCACCATTTATTAAAATGTATGTTCTTTCCTCATTGATCTGCAGGCCATGCTATTTAACCAAAAATAGAGATGACGTCCTGGTATATGCTACAACATGGGTGAACCTAGAAAACGTTATGCTGAGTGAAATAAGTCCATCATAAAGAAACAAATATTGTAAGATTGCACTTACATGAGAGCAATCCTGTTGGTCAGTGATGAAGTATTCGGCTGCTAACTTGAAGGTTGACAAATGGAACCCACCAGCTGTTCCATGGGAGAAAGGTGTGGCCATCTGCTTCTACAAAAATGTATAGACTTAGAAATCTTAGGGGTGGTTCTGCTCTGTCCTACAGGGTCACTATGAGTTGAAGTCGACTCACTGGCAACCGGTTGGGTTTGGTTCACTTGTACGTGATATATAGAGTAGGCAAGTTCGTAGAAACCAAAGTTTATTAGTGGTTATAGGGGATGGGAGGCTAGAGGCTACTGAGCTTCTACTAAAGGTGATAAATAGGAGAGTGGTGACAGTTGCGTGACATCATGAATGTAAGGAATTTGACTGAATTACACATGTAAAAAACATCAAAATGATAACCATTTTATTATATGTAGCCACAATAGCAAAAAAAAAAAAAAAAAAAAGGAAAGCGTTATAGTGGTTCTTTTTCTGATTTAACAATATTTCATTATTTGTAGAGACCTTAAAACAACAACAACAACTGGAAAAGCAGCTAGCCAAGGCAAGTGCCGTCGAGTCGGATCTGACTCATGGCAACCCTAGGGTCCAAGGTAGAACTGACCTCCAGAGCAGAGGAAAATAAAAATTCCCTATAATCTGGGTCCCTGAGCAGAGAAAATGGTTAAGCACTTGACTACTAAGCAGTTCAGACCCACCCAGAGGCATCTCGAAAGACAGGCCTGGTGTTGTCTTGCACGTTCACAGCCATAAACTCCACGGGGCAGTCCTGCTCTGTAGCACATGAGGCCACCATTAGTTGAAATAGCCTTGAAAGCAACTGGATAATCCTATTACCCAGAGACAATGTGCATTAAATTGGTGTCTGTCCTTCCAGACTTCTAAAAGACGTGTCAGCTGCTCCTGTTTGTCAGCACACACCATCAGTGATTTGCCTCGGGTCTCTGAGCACGGGAACCCAGCTGCTGAATCCTGAAGTTCATTACGATGCATCGTAACAGGAACAAAGGTGCTCCTCCCCTTCCCCTGCATGACTGGACTCATCTGTCTGTTACAGCACATGTGAAGTGATTGTAAAAAATAAATAAATAAATAAAAATTCGTATCTATCACTGGACTATGGGCTCCTCAACAGGTACATCTGAATTATATCTCTATCCTTAATTCTATCCCCATGAAATGTGGTGCTTAATAGTGACTCAGTACCTGAAACATAGTAGACACCTCGTAAATGTTCCTTCCAGGCTGGAGGAGGGCAAGACAGCAGCTATGTCTCTGCCGCCTCTTATGGAATGGAATAGCAGGCGGCCTAGATTTCTCAAGACTGACCTGGTTTTCTCCAAAGAAATAGGGTATAGCACCACAGTGTACAAGAAACAGAATATCTTGCTGGACATGTGATATGGGAATGTGCTGGACAAAGCAAGTCCCCTCAGCCCCCTCCTCATTCCCTCTCCTGTCACTAAGCCTGAGACCCTTGACAAGATTGCGATAAGCTGCCTCCAGGGATGGGTCAGAAAGCCAGATCATCCTGCTGCCGTACTATATAGCTAACTATGTTTAGAAGCAGAGACTGGCTGTCTTTTTTCCTCTCTTATTCTCACAAACATCTACTACTTGAACTCTGACTATTAGAGACAAAAGCACAGGGGAGGAATAAAGATAGATATCAGTGATAATCTTTTGGTATGTAAATACCAGTTCAATGTGAAGAAGTAAGTTTATCAGCTTCAATAAAATCTTTGATTTACATGAATGAAAAGTCCAGTGAAATACATGAATTGCAAAAATATGAAAGGGTCAGAAGGAACTCAACCTGTGCAGAGAAAGAGAACTGGGGAAATGAGAAATTCCCCAATTATCTTATTTTTCTCCCAGGTAACATTTTATTAGATGTGCTTCTTTAGGCATGCATGCATACATTCCCTCAGGCACTCCCAGAGCAGACTCTAAGAGCGCCTGCGTGGGTAATACTGTGCTAAAGAGCCGTAGTGGAGGGGTGGTTAAGTGCTCGGTGGCTAACTGCAAGATTGGCAGTTCAAACCCACCTAACAGCTCTGGTGGAGCAAGGTGTGGTGATCTGCTTCTGCAGAGATGATGGTCAAGAAAACTCTGATGGGGGCAGTTCTCTCCGGTCACATGGGATCACTAGGAGTTGAAAATTGATTCAACAGCATCAAACAACAGCAACACTGTGCTGGAAGGAAGGAGTGGCTATCTACTTTTGAAAATTAGCCACTGAAAACCCTATAATCACAAGAGTACGATCCACAACTGATCGTGGTTATGTCACAGGATTGGGCAACATTTCATGCCGTTGGGTGTGGGGTCATCACAAGGAGGGGGCCTACATGATAACAGCTACCAACAAGCACTGTGCTTAGCAACAAATAGGGGAGCTAGATGATAAAGGAAAGTGAAGGTGGCTGACATTTAGGGCAGTGATTATTACTCTTGCTCATGGACCCCTGTAGATATTGATTAACTGCTGTGAGTTCTATGCTCAGAAAGATACATAGATGTACACAAATGTATATAATTTCAAAGGGTTCATGATTCCTAAGAAGCCCTCAGAATTTAGTGAGCCAGAACCTGGCTCTAAGAATTTATGATCTAGTTGGGTAAATACCTGTAATGATGTTAGTAAAGCAGGATACAATCATGATTAAGTCATAAAAAGAAAGGTGTTGACTCAAGCAGGATGAATCTATGCTACAGTGGCTGGAGGAAAGTTTTGGGAAGAAAGACATGAAGTAGATAGATGACACAAAAGAATAGGCATAGGAGAATATCATGAGTACAGCCTTGGGATTAGGAATAAGCATGAAGTGTTCAGGAGAGTGAGGGGAGTGTTGGGAGGGCAGCGTGGAAGCCGGGAAGCAGGCAGTATTGCATAGATGAAGGGGGCCAGGCAGAGAAGTCTTTCTCATGCCAATTCTGGTGTTTGGATTTCATCCCACAGACAGTGGGAAGTCCGCATATATAGGTGTCTCATCAGTCGCACTATTGACATTATGGGTTGAGTAATTCTTTGTAGATGATTCCTGAAGTGGAGCAAAGGATCTGTACTCTGGAAGCTAGGATGGTGAGCTTTTGTCTCATGTACCTTGGCCATGTTATTAAGAGAGATCACTCTCTAGAGAAGGGCATCATGCTTGGTAAAGCAGAGGGTTAGCAAAAAACAAAACAAAACAAAAAAAACAAAACCAAAGCAAGACCCTTGATGAGATGGACTGACATAGTAGCTACCACAAGGGCTCAAACATAGCAATCATTGTTAGGATGGCGCAGGACTGGGCAGCATTTTGTTCTGTTGTACATGGTGGCACTCTGAGTCAGAATGGACTCAAATGCACCTAATAGGACCACTAATTTATTAAAGGTTAACAGTTAAAGTCTACTCAGTGGTGCCACAGAAGAAAGTCCTGGTGATCTGCTTCTGTAAAGATCACAGCCAGGAAAACCCTATGGAGCCATTCTACTCTGTAACACATGGCATTTCCATGAATTGGAAAACCAACTCCCTTCTTTCTTTTTTTCTTAAGTAAATTTTGTGTCATCTTAAGAAATAGCATTCCTGATATCATGGATGGAACGCAACGATTAAGTTTTTTCTAATCCGACTCGACGGCACTTGGCTCAAAGCTTATTAAAATATTTGAACTACTGCTTTAAAAAATACTGTCTACCCGTCTACTACTTGTTTGAGAAGTACAACCTGAAGCAGAGATTTTGTTTAAATGAGCTACTGAGCAATCGCTCCCTGGAAGAAAATGTATGGGGGCAGTGGGGCAAATAGGAAAGGGGAAGCTAAGAAGCCAAGCAAAGAAGTGATTCACCGGAACCTGATCCTAGGTCCCTGACTGATGCAAACAATTTGCACTGTACTCCTAACCTACAGATTGGTGGTTTGAACTCACCCAGAGGTGAGAATTTGCTTCTGTAAAGATTACAGCCAAAAAAATCCTCTGGAGCACAGTTCTACCCTGTGACACGTGTGGTCATGAGTCAGAATCAACTTGATGGCAAGTTGGAATCTGATTCTACAGAGTTCTGGAACATGTGTCTAGTCCACTCTTGCTGCTGTGTAATCAGTTTCAACTCATGGTGACCATGTGTGTGTCGGAGTAGGACGGTGCTCCCTAGGGTTTAAATAGTTGATATTTTGAAAGTAGATCACCAGGCCTTTCTTCTGAGTTGCCTCTAGGTGGACCTGAACCTCCCACCTTTCCAGCAGCTGAGTGTGTTAACTGTTTACACAACCCAGGGAATACAACCCAGGGAGTGCAGACCGTGAATAGTACCATCAAGTCATCCAGATTGGAGGGAAGGGAGCTGTCCTTTGTACCTGTCTGTCAGCCATTGGCTGTGGGCCTAGAGATACAGGGGGGCATCTCCTGGGGAGGCAGCTCCCATCAGTCAGGGCAGTTGTCCTGAGAAGGGTAAATGATGGGACGTACTGAGCTGGTGAAGGAGACCTGGACAGGACTCCAACAGCATGTACTGCACCACCTAAAATTTAAATTATCTGGTGTTCCACCAGGTGTACGTACTGGCAGTTTAGATTAGAGAATGACATAGTGAACTCAATGTTTTAGGAAACTGGTCTTTGGGTGATTTTGAGGAACATCTTAGAAGGTTAGGGGTCTGGAGGAAGATGGGTCAGATGAAAGTCAGTGGAGGTTTAGACATGGGATACTCAGAAAGCTTGACATATGCTTGTGGCGATGGAAGTAGGGGATGAAGAGAAAGATGGGAGGGCACATGGAAAGAAGCATCAATAGGCCCAATTAGCAACAAGGGACGAGGAGAGTGAAGAAGGAAGGGGAGGCCCAGGTTTGGTACCTGGGTGAGAATAGCAGTGCCTGGGTAGGAACAAGGATTTTGGGCAAGGAAGCTAGCTTGGCCCTGTTGTTAGGACCAAGAGAGCAATTCTCTAACAAAGACATTTATGCAAACAGCCTCTCCTCTGCTTTTGTCTGAAATATCCATTGGTAAAGATAAGGATTTACTCCTCCTCAGGTTTTAGCCAAAGGGCACATGGGGCATAAAAGAGGGATACCAAAGTCCATCTTCCACCTCCACATACAAGAAGGCCATCCCCCCGTCTCCCCCATCAGCAGAGTAGGGCCGGAGTGTCAGCAGCTCTCAGGGGAGGCTGTAAGGCTCTTGCCTCTCAAGACTGATTTAGTACTAGCCGTGAGTCATATTACCAGTTGCCTTTCTTTTCTGGTGAAAGGGTTCTCGTTGCCTCCTCTGCCCTCTTTTCTTGGCATCTGAAGGGTGGTGTGAGATTTAATTTCTCAAGCAAACAAAAAAAAAAGAAGCCAAGGTTCCCAGTCAGCCTCACATTCGCCAAGATCTTCTCTGGGCACAGAGGGTCAGTCCAGACAATAGCAGACTGATCACTTGCGCTGGTTTCTCCCTCTAATTATAGAAACTATTTAGCTATTGCTCCCTAATTGCCTGCTGCAGTTAGGTTTGAGCATTGTTTTCTTTTTTCTTTTTTTTTTTTTGACAAAAGACTGGTTTCTGAAGAGTTTTTCCCCGCTACTTCTCCTTTTTATGTCTTCGTCTGTGGCCATACCAGCCCTTGGATATCCCACTGGAGAACTGAAGGAAGTGGTACGGTATTTCTGGGGAAGCCAGGGACCCTCTCCATTTTGCCTCATTTAATTGTTCTTATGACTTGCTATCTCTCCCTACAGTAGCCTAATAGAGGAAAAGAGAACTAGTATTTCTGTTTTAGTTGAGACACTATTCTAAACCCTCTCTTAAGTTGTTTTTTTTCAGTCCTTAGAGCAAACTTGCAAGACAGGCATTACTATGCCAAATTTACAGATGAGAAATCTAGAGGGCACAGATGGGTCTCATCGCTAGGAAGTCGCTGAGCCAGGATTGGAACCTGTCTGATTCCATGCTACAGCTCTCAAAAGAGCTTGAGAGTTTGTATAGATTTTTGGCTAATAGAATATTGGTGAGTGAATTGGGGAGTCCTGCTCCCCTAACCTGAAGGTGCCTGTTTCTAGGTCTTGTTAATTGTAGAAAGAGCTCTGGTGGCACAGTGGTTAAAGTGATCAACTGCTAACTGAAAGGTTTGTAGTTTGAAATCACCGGTGGCTCTGAGGGAGAAAGATGTGGCTCTCTGCCTCTGTAGAAATTTAAACCCTCACAAACCTATGGCGTCACTATGAGTCAGAATTGACTTGATGGGAGTGGGGTTTCGGTGTTAGTTGTAGAACTTGGCAGGGATGTCTGCAGCACTCTAAAAGGAGGTCTGACATTCATGTGTTAGCTTCTGACAAGTGGAGAGGTGTCCAATGCCGTGCTAGCAATGACAAGTAGAAAAGCCACCTACAATACTGGGGAGTGCAGCAGCTGAAGTGCTGCAGGAAACAGATGGTGGGTGTCATGGACTGAACTGTGTCCCCCCAAAATACCTGTCAACTTTGCTAGGTCATGATTCCCAGGATTGTGTGATTGTCTACCATTTGGTTATCTGACGTGATTTCCCTGTGTGTTGTAAATCCTATTACTACGATAAGATGAGATGGATTAGTGGCAGTTGTATTGATGATGTCTACAAGATTAGTGACTTCAGTCAGCCTCTTTTGAGATGTAAAAGACAGAAGCCAGCAGAGAGACATGGGGACCTCATACCACCAAGAATGGAGCGTTAAGAGCAGGACATGCCCTTTGGACCCAGGATTCCTATACAGAGAAGCTCCCAGTGCAGGGAAAGACTGATGAGAAAGACCTTCCTCCAGAGCTGATAGAGAGAGAGAGAGAGCCTCTCCCTTGAGCTGATGTTCTGAATTTGAACTTCTGGCCTATTACATGTCGAGAAACTAAATTTCTGTTTGTTAAAGCCATCCACTTGCGATATTTCTGTTACAGCAGCACTGGATGACAGAGACAGTATGCTCAGATAGTTTAAATGCAGGGAGATTAATGAATGGACTACTCGGAAGAGTTTAGGACATTCAGCCAACTAACCAGATGCTATTTACTCCAAGTCATGGCAACCCAATGTGTGTCAGAGCAGAACTGTGCTTTCACTTAAAGCATTATAAAATATTAAAAAAGAAAGAAAGAAAAAAAAGAAAAGAATAGAACTCCATTCCATGAGGTTTTTTATAGCTGTTTTTTTTTTTTTTTTGGCAAGATGATCACCAGGACTTTCTTCCAAAGTGCTTCTAGGTAGATTCAAAGCTCTGATCTTTTGGACAGCATCTGAGCACATTAACTATCCAGGGACTCCATAACTAGACATAAAAGGCATCTGCAATCACCTCTAGGTCTAAAGTGGAACAGAATCCAGTGAGAGTTGGGGCTATGGCAGAAGGGTCGCCAGTAGCAGCTACGGTAAGATAGAAATTTACCCACTACCAGCAGATAGGAAGGGCAGGAGCAACCGTGTGTGTGTGAACAGACATCCAGACTTCTCTCTCCTTCTGCTTTGCTATCTCCTGCTTGTGCTTACTCTTGGCCAAGCCCAGTCATAAGGCAGAGGGCAAGAGAGGCCTGTGGATGCTGTCTATGCAGGTGAGCAGAGCAGGGAGAGGATGCTGGGAGTAGATGGAGACTCATCATGGGAGCCAAGGGAGTTACAGAATTCATTTTCTTTTCTTTTGGTGAGTAGAGATATAACTTGGAGCCCTGGTGGTGCAGTGGTTAAGAGCTGCAGCTGCTAATTCTACGACTCTCTATGAGTCAGAATCAAATCGATGGCAATGGGTTTGGTTTGGGACACCTTGCTTACTGGCTAATCTGCTCCTATATATATCCTACTGTAAGAAACTGGCCTTGGCGACTTGGCGTAAGAAACTGGCCATCTAATTTGGAATGCTATGGCTTTTATCCCTTCTCAGATGTATCAGCTGTCTTCATGACCACATTTCCTTTCCTTTATAACAGAAGAAAAGTGAAGGGCTTGGGTGATGTGCCTTTTTTTGGATTTCTTAGCCAGTTGTAGACAGATAAGGCATCCCTGTTCTCCATGACACTCTAGCCCCCTGGCTGGGAAGAATAATTCTGAACTATTCATCCCAATTTTCTTTCTCCCAGGTGTTATTAAATCCCTTTAGTGATCCATCATGTCCACCCTGTGGACAGTCTGACTACCTCATGACATGGTCAGTGACCCTGTGGCCGTGTTCTCATTGTCTCTTACCCTTATTTCCTGCTTTTTCACACACAGCACACCCACATTCATATGGCATATGTCTAGATCTGCTGATCCCCTAGCAAATGAAAAGTGCCTTCTCAGGTAGCAGGACCCTGATCTTCTGGCCCTGGGTTTTTGCTTCCTGCCTCTGTCCTGCAGGGATTTCTCCATCCTTGGTAGGAGCTAACATGAGTTTTCTCATGGTCACCCCTGCTGCTTCTTCCTCCAGCACTTACATGGATTTATCTTTAGGGTGTTGTTGGGAATCAAACAAGAAACTGGAGGCTTCTTCCCCCTGCACTGAACAAAGTTCTCTTCCTAACAGCAGTCATCTTTCCTCTCTACTGTCAGGAGGGGCTTTTTGATTTTTCTTGCTTTTCCTATGACTGGCTGCTGTGTGACGCTTTGTCCCAGAAGGTCTATTCTGGGGGCAAGAGACACAGTGTCCAATGAGACAACCTCCCCTGAACAGCATTCTAAACACTCAGTTATCAATTCTGGGCCATGCTGCACCATAAATGCTAGGCACTGGGATTCTGGAAAGTTCTGAAATAAGTTTATGGTTTTGGCTGCTCAGTTGCATTTTATATTTAGCTTCTCTGATTATATCCCCTCACCGAAAGAACAAACAGATCTGTTCTGGAAGAAGTACAACCAGAGTGCTCCTTGGAAGCAAAGACGACGAAACTGCGTCTTATATACTTTGGACATGTTAACAGAAGGGATCAATCCCTGGAGGAGGACATCATGCTTGGTGGGGTGGAGGCTCAGTGAAAAAGAGGAAGACCCTCAGGGAGATGGATTGATACAGTGGCTACAATGATGGGCTTAAGCATAGAAATGATGGTGGACATGGCACAGGACTGGGCAGTGTTCTGTTCTGTTGTGCATAGCATCACTATGAGAGGGAACTGACTCAAAGGCACCTAACAACAACAGTGTAAAATCCTTCAGTGGCTTCCTAGTGCACTTGAATTAAAATCCAACCTGATAAGCCCTTCAAATCGTTTGTGGCCCAGCCCCAGCCTGCCTGTCCCACCTCCTCTCACACCATTCTCTGCTTCAGCCCCACTGGGGTCCTTTCTGTTCTTCAAACATAGTAAGATCATTCCTACCCCTGGGATTTTTGCCTTACCTGGAACACTCTTCCCAATCTCCCCCAAGGCTGACTCCTTTCTCCTTCAGGTTGCAGCTTGTATTCCTTCCTCGAAGAGGCTGTCCCTGATTGCTCTATCCAGATATGCTATCTTCAGTTCAGTTACCTGGTGCCACACGCCCTTGCTGCTATTTCTTCTTCTTTTATTAATTAATTTATTTTTGTTGAGAATATACGCAGAAAAACTTTTGTATGGCCTTTCCTGCCATAATCTTACAACTCCCACCAAGTGACTGGGTGGGACTATGCAAATAAGGTCACTATGGCCCAGCAAGGGGATTAGACAGCTTGCTAATAATGCAGGTAAGATATGTGGTAGTCTTGCATGTGTGGGACCACGAAAATAAGGTGTAGAACCCTAGTAAAAGTATTGGTCAGTTTTGCTATCTTGCTATGCTTAAAACGAATCATCCAAAGAGGTGGAAAGTGGGCACCTTACTGTCACCAAGGAAAAGCCACGGGAAGAGTGAGTATCCTTTGGATTCAGGGTCCCAGTGTTAAGAACCTCCTAGATCTAGGAGACAGAGTGAGAGAGAAAGCTGTGACACCAGAAAGAGCATAAGATGGTGAGAAGCAGTGACAGAGAAACGGGGGCAGCAGAACCTGGAGACTGACATGACACAGCATGGTGGGCTTCCTGGCCCATGGACTGAGGCCACTACAGTGGGTAGCCAAGCCACAGCAGGAGAAAGCTGAGCACCTTCAGGCAAGAGGCTTCCTGGCAGAATGGGTCATGCCCTCTCCCTTGGGCATTTATTAGCAGAGCTAAAGAGCTTTTCAACACTTGCTCAAGCAGGACAGAGGCTGGGCTGAGGGACCGAGAAGCTGAGAGGCAGAGAGAGAGCTGCCTGTGGTCACAGATGAGAAGAGGCTGCCGTCCTGAATGAAGAACTATATCCTGAGTTGTTCCTTATTCTGAATTGTAACCTGTTAACTTTCCTAATAAACCCCGTAATGGTGAGGATGGTCTGTGAGTTCTGTCATGAATTATCAAGCCCAGCAGAGAAGTAGAGTGCTGTGGGAGGGGTGGCTGGTGTCAGAATTGGTAAAAAGATTGGAGAGAGGGGGTGTGTCTGACCTCTACCCCACAGACATTAGCCTTGAGCTATTGGTCTTGATTCTCCTTCTCCCTTGTGAAGTCAAAGGAGGTCAGACAATGCCATGCCATCTTTGCAAGAAACGTACCAATTCAGCAATCTCTACATGTATACATCCTTCAAGTTGTGAAACCATTCTCATTTGCTCTCCTTTTCTGAACTGTTCCTCCCACATTAATAGAACCTCAAATGATGCCCCCTAAGGTTCATATCTAATCTTTCAAGCTGCTGTTGTCAGTTTGATCCAATACAGATAGATTTTAACAGAGCACCATGCTCAAGGCAGACATTCTTTCCTAGTTAAGCTAAACTATTTTTTGCTTTAAGAAGTTCTTTGGTAATATTTTTGATTTGAAGTTTAGGGTTTAAAGATGATTTCAGGACAATAGTTTCAGGGGTTCGTCCAGCCTTTGTGGCTCCAGAATGTTTGGATTCCACAGAACTTCAGATTCTGTTCTGTGTTTTTCCCTTTTTGATCAGGATTCTTCTATAGACTCTGATGAAAACATTCCACAGTGGCAACCATCCAGTTCTTCTAGTCTGGCAAAGAAGACAGTTAGTTGTTCAAAGAGGCAGTCAGTCACGTATTCCATTTCCTCTTCCCATTCCTGTCTCTCCTTTTTCCTCTGTCACTCCAGGTGGATACAGATAAATTGTTCTTTGGATTGTCACTTGCAAGAGTTTAAAGCAGCAGTCACCACACAAGGAACTTGAAGGTAGGATGGAGGCACTAAACGCGTGATTAGGTCAATTAACTGGGGTGGCCCAGGAAACCATGACCCTAAATCTCCAAACCAAGGAACCAAATCCCATGAGGTGTTTGGTTGTATACAAGTAGCCTCAGTAGCTACTTCCTCTCTTTCTCTTTAAATAATTGTTTTATCCCCCCCAGCTTCTTTCTTTCACAAGATTTATTACAGTACCCAACTCTTCTGTTAGTTATTTGTTTACTTGTTTTCTGTCCACCTTCTCTTCCACCACACCCACATGATGCTGCAGGAGGCCAGGGACCTTGTGTCCTTTGTTCACCATCACATTCTCCATGCTTAGCACTTACGATGTGCCAGGCACAGTTCTAGGCACTGTGAATACAAAATTCTATTCTTGTAAAGCTTATATTCTCGTGGAGAAGACAGAAAAAAATTCCCATGGAAACAAATAAACTATATCGAGTATTGATAAGTACTGTGTAAAAAAAAAAGCAGGGTAAAGGGTAGATGGGTCTCAGGAAGTGTAGGGAATGAGTAGACAGGGCTGACTATGATGGCCTCCTAGAAGGGGTGATACTGGAGGAGACAACAGATTTCTAAGGAGGAGCAGACTATTGAAGATCTGGAAGAATAATAGGAATAATAGTAAATGTAATGTCTTTGAGGCAGCAGTCAGTTTAATAGGTGAAGAAACAGGAATAAAGCTGGCATGGCTGAAATGGAAGTAAGCCATGGGAAAGAAGGGGGTAAACGGGGCTGGAAAGAGGACAGTGGGGTGAGGTCCAGACTGGGAGGAGCTAGATGGGTTTTGAAGAGTCTAGATTTCCTAAGCATACGGCAGACACATTTGTACAGCAGTATTCAGCTTCCAAAGCACCCACACCATCTCATTTGATCTGCACAAGCACCTCTGAGGCAGGTGGGACAGATACTAGTGTTAACTCCATTTTATCAAGAAGGAAATGAAAGCTCTGCTAAGTTAGAACATTTGCTGTAAGTCATAGTTCAAGCAAGATTCTTTGACTCTAAATCAGTGGTTTTAACCTTGGCTATGAATTGGAATCCTCAGATTGGGATCCTGTCTCCCGATGTTGAATTTCAGAGGTCCATGCATGGCCCTGAAGGATTTTTGAAGCTCTCAGGTTATTATCCTGAATCCACTCACTTGGAGGCTTTCCCCTACACTGTGCTGCTTCCTTGACAAGGTGCCTATTGAAACCACTGGGGGAGCTTTCATGAAGTATGAGCCCCACACCTGACCCTAAAGCTCGGAATCAACAAGGATGCGGCTCAGCCACTGGCTTATTTTAAAAGTTCCTCATTTGTCTATTTATATTTATTGTTTGAGTTATCTGTGGTTGTCTCCCCTCTTGTTATTGGATTTTATGTGTTTTTTTTGTTCCTTTCCTATTATTTCAAGGGATTTCAGGAAGGAGTAGACTTGAATGGGTGCAGTCAAATCTGCATTAAGCTATTAATGCACAGCCCATACCAATTCACTGCTGTTGAGTCATTTCTTTTTATTTTATTTTATTTAAATCAAGTCTGCTAAATTTAAATTTAAATAATTAATTTTAAGTTATAATTATATACATTCATTGAAAAAAATTCAAATATTAGAAAGAGCATACAGTGTCAGCTGAAAACCCTCTGACCTGTTCCCTGCTCCCCATCTCCATTTCCCAGGGTTAAGCCCTGGTAGTTTAATGTTCAGTTATAATAACCATATTAAGTTTGTCTCCTTTTTAAAACAATAGTTTCTTGTGTTTTTGGTGAGAGTTTACACAGCAAATTAGATTCCCGTTTAACAACTGTTACACAAATTTTTTGGTGACATTGATTACATTTTTCACAACTTGTCAACATTCTTACAAATTCTGTTCTAGTTGTCACATGAATTCTTTCTTATTAAGTTCTTAATATATTTATTTTCTCTGTGGTTCTGGATCTTCAATTTTTCATTTAAATATCTCTATGTATTTTACTGTATTCCACTGCATCTTTATACTTTTATGCCTTTTTTTTTTGTCTGGACTGATTCCAACACACTTCTGGGGAACTGCTATTCAAGGCTATTAAGTCCTAGCCATTAAGTAAGTTCTTGGTCCACAGCCCATACCAATTCACTGCTGTTGAGTCATTTCTTTTTTTTTTAATTTTATTTTTTATTTTTATTTAACGTAATTGAGTGAAAATGTACATTCACGTGTAAATTTACATGCCCACCTATATGCAGCTTCCACTGCTGTTGAGTCATTTCTAACTCATAGTGACTCTGCATGACAGAGAAAAACTTCCCCACACAGTGTCCAAGGAGCACCTGGTGGATCTCAGCTCTGGATTTTGGTTAGCAGCTGTAGCACTTAACCACTATGCCACCAGGGTTTCCTTGGTCCACAGAACCTTTCTAAACCTCCTGGGCAAAATGAACATTCTCTCCTTTGTGTTCTTATACCGCTTTGTTTCTAACTCTATCCTAACACTTCTCACACCATTTCCCACTTCTCACCACATTTAAGGAGAAATTATTTTCTTATCTTAATGCTTATAAATTGAAAGCTTTAGATGGCAGGACAAAAAACCAAGCCAAACCCACTCCTGTGGACAGAGTTGAACTGCCCCATAGACTTTCCAAGGAACACCTGGCAGATTTAAACTGCTGACTTTCTGGTTAGCAGACAAAGTGCTTAACCACTACACTATAAGGGTTTCAAGGTGGTGAGGGCTGTGGTATTTACCTCTTTACCAACGCTGGAGCCCTGGAGGCACAACAGATAGCGTTCAGCTACTAAGTGAAATGTTAGTGGTTTGAACCCACACAGCAAATCCTTGGGGGAAAGACCTGATGATCTGCTTCTATGAAGGTTATCAGCTTTGACCATAAAACAAATGGCACACCAGCCTGGGCACAAGGGCTAGAAAGCAGGAGGGGGCAAGAAAGCTACTAATAGGGAACCCAAAGTGGAGAAGGGAGAGTGTTGACAAGTCATGGGGTTGGTAACCAATGTCACAAAACAGCATGTGTGCTGTTAAATGAGAACCTAGTTTGTCCTGTAAACCTTCATCTAAAGTACAGTCCTTACACGCATGCACGCGCACGCATACACATTCAAAAAGATCACGGCTTTGCAAACCCTGTAAGTGAGGCAGTTCTACTCTGCCACATGGGGTTGCTGTGAATGAAAAAATGACTGGGCAGAACCTAACAACGACATACCATCGCCTTCTGTGTTCCTCAATGATCTTCTCACAGCTTGTGGCTAGTCTTTTCTTTTTCAGTGAAGAGAAGTTCTCACATTTAATGAGTTCAAATGGTATCACCCACTTTTACTGTTTGTGCTTATGTCATTAAAAAGGCTCTACCCTGAGATCCCATCAATCACCTGTCATTTTGTTGTATTCTGGCTGTTCATGTGTTGCTATAATGCTGGAAGCTATGCCACCAGGGTTTCAGATATAAGCAGGGTCGTGCGTGTATGGTGGACAGGTTTCAGCAGATCTTTCAGAATAAGAAAGAGTAAGAAGGTTTGGTGGTCTGCTTCCAAAAACTAGTGAAGAAGAACATTATGGATGATAGCAGAACACTATCCAGCTCTCTTGTTGTGGGTAGGTCATCAGAAGGGATCAATTGCTGGAGGAGGACATCAGGTATGGTTAAATCAAGGGCCAGTGTAGGCAAGAGAGCTCCTCAGTGAAATGGGTTGGTACAATGGTTTCAAGAATGGAGTCGAACATGATGGTGGTCATGAGGTTGACACACGACAGAGTAATATTTTGTTTTGTTGTACATCCATTTTTAACCTACCTGGAATTAATTTTTGTGTATGGGATGAGTTAAGGGATCCAACAAGTAGCTAGTTGTTCCAGTCCCATGTACTGAATAATGCATGTTTCTGCCCTGACCTATAATGCCAGCCTTGCCACATATCCCATAGATGCCTGGCTCTGTTTCTGACCTGTATGGTGGTTTTGTTTTTCTCTCTGACTATTCTTATGCTGATATCACATGGTCTTAATTTTTACAGCTTTACAACAAATGCTGATATACAGAAAGAAAAGTTCCTGAAGTACTATTCTTCTTTAAGTGTATTTTGAGTATGATTTTCCTTTTATTTTTCCATATAAATTTTTAGGTTAGCTTGTGAAAATCCAGAAAGAATCCTGTTGGAAATGTGATTGGAACTGCATTGATTCAATCACTGCCTCTGTTTCCCCTGGGAAGTAGTTTTTGTAGATCTGATGCCTCCAAGGTTGTTGTTGTTGTTAGGTGCCATTAAGTCAGTTCCACATTGTAGTGACCCCATGAACAACAGAATGAAACACTGCCTGGTGCTGCACCATACCCACAATCATTTTTACACTTAAACTTATTGTTGTAGCCACTGTGTCAATCCATCTCCTTGAGGGTCTTCGTCTTTCTCACTGGCACTCTACTTTACCAAGCATGATGGCCTTCTCTAAGGACTGATCTGTCCTGACAGCATGTCCAAAATATGCACGATGCAGTTTCACCAGCCTTGCTTCCAAGGAGCACTCTGGTTGGACTTCTTCCAGGGCAGATTTGTTTGTTCTTTCAGCAGTCCATGGTATGTTCAATATTCTTCTTCAGCACCGCAATTCAAAGGCGTCAATTCTTCTGTCTTCCTTATTCATTGGTCTAGCTTTCACATGCATATGATGCAATTGGAAACACCATGGGTCAGGCACATCTTAGTCTTCAAGGTGACGTGTTTGCTTTTTAACATTTTGAAGAGGTCTTTTGCAGCAGATTTTCCCAATGCAATGTGTCTTTTGATTTCTTGACTGCTGCTTCAATGGGTGTTGTCTGTGGAACCAAGTAAAATGAAATCCTTGACAACCTCAGTCCTTTCTCCTTTTGTCATGATGTTGCTTATTGGTCCAGTTGTGAGGATTTTTGTTTTCTGGATGTTGAGGTGCAATCCATACTGACGGTTGGGGTCTTTGATCTTCATCAGTGTTTCAGTCTTTACTTCCAGTATGTAAGTCTGTGTCTTCTGCATAATGGAGATTGTTAATGAGTCTTCCTCCAATCCTGATGCCTCACTCTTCTTCATACAGTCTGGCTTCTCAGATTATTTGCTTGGCATAAAGACTGCAAAGGTATGATGAAAAGATATAACCCTGATGTACACCTTTCCCGACTTTAAACCATATCCCGTCTCCTTGTTCTGTTCTCATGATTGCCTTTTGGTCTGTGTACAGATTCCTCACAAAGCATGGTTAAATGTTCTGGAATTCCTGTCCTCTGCAATGTTATCCATAATTCGTTATGACTGATACAGTCGAATGTCTTTGCATAGTTAATGAAACACAGGTAAACATCTTCCTGGTATTCTCTGCTTTCAGCCAAGACTCATCAGATATCAGCACTGATATCCCTGGTTCCATATCCTAGTCTAAATTCATCTTGAAGTTCTGGCAATTCCCTGTCAATATACTGTTGTAGTTGCTTTTGATTGATATTGAACAAAATTTTACTTGTATGATATTAGTGATATTGTTTGATAATTTTTACATTTGTTGGAACGACTTTCTTGGGAATAGGCATAAACATGGATCTATTCCAGTCAGTGGGCTGGGTAGCTGTCTTTCGGAGTCATTTATTATTTTCCCTGTAGAATCTATTACTACTGCAACTCAAGACTTGAATTTTTTGTTCAGTTCTTTCAGCTTAATAATTACGGAGCCTGTTTTTCCCTTCTGACTTTCTATTTCCAGCTCTTTGCACATGTCCTTGTAATACTTTGCCTTCTTGAGCCTCCCTTTGAAATATTCTGAGCGTCTCCAAAGCACATTTTATCAATAAACATTTGATAACTAGAGGTCAATGAACGAATGAATGAGGGCCATAGATAACTAAGATTAATTTTGTTGTTGTTCCTAGCTGCCTGTGGAGTTGATTCTGACTCGTGGTGACTCTATGTATTCAAGAATAGACTTGCTCCATACGGTTTCCAAGACTGGACCTTTCCGAAGCAAATCACCAGCCCTGTCTTTGGAGGAGCCTCTGGGTAGGTTTCAGCTGCCAATCTTTCAGACAGTTGCTGAGCACTACAACTGTTTGCAGAATTATTCTTCAATGACTGTTCAATAAATTACTTCACTGCCTATTCTTTCTAATACTTCATTTGAATTATACAAACTTCTGCGCTAAGCGGGAATATGTACAGTTTTTTGGAATGCCTCTTGAAGACGTTTTCAGTAAGGTTCCTGTCGAAGGCCCAGACAAAGGAGTAAGGTCATCTGACGGAAAAGTATCTGTGATCCTTTTGCTTCCACCAGTGCAGCTGTCCAGCGTGGGGGGGGGTGCTTTTCTTTTCCTCCTCGTCCCTATGGCTTAGGGAACGGAGAAGAACTACAAGTCCCGGCAGGCAGCGCGGCTCCTTGGCTGAACGAAGAGTAGTCTGGTGGGGCGGGGGGTGGTGGCCGAGAGAAGCGTTCCCTGTGAACTTCCGCTCTCGGGCTGGGCGGGAAGCCGGGCGCGGCGGCTCTTTTCATCTGGGTGAGTAGGAGCAGCACGCTGGAGGCCGGCACAGAGCGTGGGCAGCACTGCGCGCTGAGCATGGGGGAAGTCAGTGTGGACGCTAGGGGCGCCGTCCCCTGCATGCCAGCAGAAATAGGGAGGGGAACCCGGCCGGGGATGCCGGCCACTTGACCTTGCCCACAGGCCGTCGGGGCGCGGTCACGTGGCCCTAGGTGACGCTCAGTGCTCCGCCCACTCGCAGGGATTTGTCTGGCGCACCACGTGGCCAGAAGAGGGGAAAAAAGTGTGGATTGCTTTTATCTGTGACACTGTTTAAGATGCGCTGTAGTAGACAGAGCTGGAGGAAGGCAGTAGGTGGCTCACCCAGAGAGTTTCACCCCCAGGTGGCCTTGTGGGTGCTGATGCAGAAGCGGCTGCGGTGGGGCGTAGTCTGATCTGAGCGCAGTGCACTTCCAGGAAGGTTGTGCGCCTGATGGTGCAGTTCAGGCCTGCAGCCTTTCAAAAGTTACATTAGTACAGCCCTTTCCTCTGGTTAAGTGGCCTTTACTTTCTACTAAGAAGCCGTTCAATCCAACAAGTATTTATTGATCACTTCCACGGTGCTTGGCACTGAGTGTGCCCTCCAGCTGAAGTGAGTTATACTTTACCTCTGCCTTCCTATGTTTTCTTTAAGCATTTTCAAATTGAAGTGATTCTTAAACGTTAGCTAGCAGCCATCGGAATCATCCTGAGAGCTTGTTATAATATAATGCTGGAACCCACCTACAAAGTTTGTGATTCTGGAAGTCTAGGGTTGTGACCAAGAATTTGCATTTCTGACAAGCTCCAAGGAAGGTTAGACTCTGCAGGTCCTGGTACCATGCTTTTAGTAAAACGAAAAACCAAACCAGCAGCCCTCCAGTGGATTCTGACTCTTGCTAACCCTCTTTGTGGTGAAAACTGGGACGTGCTCGGCTTCATAGTTGTTTACCCAGAGTTGCCTTGGAAAGGCCTGGCAACTTGTTTCCAAAAAAATCAGCCATTGAAAACCTTATGGAGCACAGTTCTGCTCTGACACACATAGGTTCTCCTACTTGGAGTTCCACTTAAAAATAGATGTTTTATTTTTCTTTAAGTAAAAGCATACAATCCAAATCAATTTGCCATATAAAACTCCAAACACACACCACTGTGCTACTCTAACTGCACCCCTCCCACGCTAATGGGTGACAGACCTCTCCTTTTCCACCCTGTACTTCCCACATCCATTCAACCAACTTCTGCCCACCCCCCCCATTTCACCTCTAGAGAATTGCTACTCAGGCAGTCTCACATATATATTTCAGCCAAGAAGCATATTCTTCACCAGCATCACTCTGTATTCTAGTGCAGGCTTTGTCTGAGGAGTTGGCTTTGGTACTGGTTTCAGCTCTGGCCTAACCGAGTCACAAGGGTCATATCCTCAGGGGACACTCCAGTTTGACAGACCGTCAGGTGAGGTCTTGTAGTAGAATTCTGGTTCTGCATGCCCTTTTTTCTCCTGCTACATCAAGGACTTTATGTTGTATTCCCTGTCAGGGCAGTCATTGGTGATGGCCAGGCTGAGTACCAGTGTTTTATAGGAAAGAATCATGTAAACTTGTAGCACCAACTCTTTACACCTGGCTGTGGACCTTTCTGCTCCTTGTTGGTGTTACTGTTGTAGTTAACAATAAACATGGTTGTTTGCTGTGTACACTGGTAATTCCCTTGGTGCCCCATATTTGTATACAGATTTTTCCATGTAGTCTACACTTGTGTTATATTTCCTTGTTAATTTCCCAGCATCCCCCACAGAGTTGAGATTTGACTTCATCTGGGAGAGCCTGGAGTTGAGTCACCTCTAATAAATACTTTCTTGTCAGACTGAAAAGTTATAAGAAAAGTGCCTGATTCAGCCTTCCATGCCCTCCCCTGGTAGGGCAGCCCACTGAAATATAACCTCACTGAATAAACCCCTGAGGTTAGATGCCCATGTGGGAAGGACACCCAGAGCCCACATCAGGGCCTGGTAAGCCTATTATTCTCATTCTTCCGTGGATTCAAAATCTGCTCCATCACTTTCTAGCTTCCTGGTCAAGTTTCTTCACTTTTCTGAAACTTAATTTTCTTGTATACCTCAGAATGTAACTGTGCAAGTTACATGTCGTATTTAAGCACCCAGGACTGGATCGCTTACGTTGTAAGCTTGCATACCTTTCTTATCTGCTACTTGCTACTTGGCTTTGTGTTCTTCTGGAGCCCTCTTTTCCCAGGATGCTCTGAATGGAGAATTTCTGTTCCTTGCCTGGTTAAAGTTTATTTTCCCCATCTGCTCTGGGACCTTGGTGTCAGTCAAGATTTCCATTATTTAAATTAATATTAATAGGAACACATTTGGGGCATCACACCCTGGGAATGAGAGTATGATTACAGTTTGATTACTGCATTGGTACTTCATAACTATTTGCAGGGTAACGAAGACCAGTAAACCTGCCCAGGTTTAAAGGTAGGTTAGCTTGTTGGTCTCTGGAATGGAATCAAAGTCCTTCTAAACTTGAGGCATGATAGTATCTACTGTGTTTGTTTTGCTTTCCATATATGTATATCGGTGATCACAGTACCGTGAAGACCTGATGACTCTCTCCAAGGGTAATTTTGGATGGTTTTCTAGTTTTGAGAGCCAGAACAGAAGAAGTCATGCTGATTTGTCTAACAGTCTCTCTAGAAACTGGAAAGAGATTATGGTTAATGTCTTAGTCATCTGGTCCTGCTCTAATAGTCCCAGAAGTGAATGGCTTCAACAAAGTCAAGTTTATTCATACACAGCCCAGTAGGCTGGAAGTCCAAATTCAGGCTACCAGCTCTGGGATAACATACTCTCTTTCTGTTGGCTCTGGAGGAGGATCCTTTTGTTGTAATCAGCCTTTCATTGGTCTGAGAGCATCTTGGGGCAGGCACCTCAGGTCTAAAGGATGTGCTGTGCTCTTAGTGCTGCTTTCTTGGTGGTATGAGGTCCCAAACTCTGTTTTCCTTTCCTTTTATCTCTTGTGAGAATGAAAGGTACTGTAAGCTATACTACAGGGAAACTCCTTTTACAGTGGAGCAGGGAAGTGACTTCAGGAAGGGTGCTACAGTCCCACCCAAATCCTCTGTAAGATAATCCAATCTATTGACTACAAGCAGAGACTAGAATTTACAGCATAGAAAAATCATAGAATGGAGGGCAGTCACAAAATACTGGGAATCATGGCCCAGCCAAATTGCTATATGCCATTTTTTGCGGAGCGGGGGAACACAATCTGTGCTAGCTTGTGGGGTTAATACAGCCCTAAGTGCCTTTTCTCTGTGATCATCCTCACCTATACACCAAACAGGGCGAGGTGATTCCAGACTTGTAGTCCTGGAAAGAGGCATGGGGAGTGAATTGTAAAGAGAAAGAGATACTGGGAGGATACGGCTCCTGGTGCCTGGACTAGTCTAACTTCAGGGGAGCGGTAACTGAGAAGGCCCAGCTACTTACTAGCCCCCATGAATGGTAAGGAAGTGCTCCATTCTGTACTTGTTTCCATGGGAAGGACATTTCTTTTGGCGTTCAACTTCCCATTTGTAGAACTTCCCAGACTCTTCTATTGCCTTGCATCATGACCTCTTGGAAGGTTTCCTGTGATCTAGTGTGATGGATGCCATTGTTATGGACGTGCAGTGAAAGAACTGTGTAAACTGTGCCG
This sequence comes from Heterohyrax brucei, assembly GCA_028571685.1. Lineage (NCBI taxonomy): Eukaryota > Metazoa > Chordata > Mammalia > Hyracoidea > Procaviidae > Heterohyrax > Heterohyrax brucei. The sequence continues at coordinate 99,749,418 of CM053151.1, forward strand.
CTCTCCTACATGTTTCATAGGCTGGAATGGGTTATTTCTAGTGAGGATTGCTTGTGAACCTTGTGATGTGTTGTTGATTTCCCAGTTTTCGGGGCTCCAAAACAGCTTCTTCCACCTTCCTGACACTGTTGGGAGAGGCGGTTTTTGTTGTTTCCTGCTGTTGAGTTGGCCGTCAACTCCTCGTGACACCATACCCAAAGGAACAAAATACTGCACCGTCTTCCACTGTCCCAATGATTGTTTGCAGATCCAACTGCTGTGATCCATAGGGTTTTCATTGGTTCATTTTTAGAAGTAGATCACCAGACTTTTTTCCTAGTCACGTTTTATCTGGAAGCTCAGCTGAAACCTGTTCAGGATCAGAGCAACACACAGTCCTCCACTGACAGCTGTGTCTGGGGTGCGTTGCGGGTGTTGTTGTTGCTAGGTGCTGTCAGGTGACTTTTCAACTGATAGCCATCAAGTGTGACGGAGTTGAACTGCTCCCTAAGTTTCCTAGGCTACAGTCGTGACAGAAGCAGATTGTTGGGTTCGAACTGCCAACCTTTGGTTATCAGCACAGTGCTTAATGTTCAGCCACCAGGGTGTGCTTTTGGGAGTGGTAAAAACCAACCCCATTGCCACTGAGTTGATTCCAGCTCTAAACTCTTGGGATTTTCCAGTTTCTGTCAGACCAGCAAACCTAATCTTTTTTTTGGGTTACTTTGAATTTTGTTTTACATTTGTTCCCACTCTGTCTCTCCCGTGGGATCCCAGTCAGAGCAGTTGGTGGAAGCAGCCAGGCACGATCTGGTTGTTCTGGGCCCAGCTTGATGGAGGTTAAGTAGTTGTGGCCCATTGTTTTTATTGTTAGGTGCTGTTGTGTCACTTCTGACTCGTAACAGTGCTGTGTGCGACAGAACGAAACGCTGCGTGGTCCTGTGCCATGCCCACAGTTGTTATGCCCAAGCCTTTTGTTGTGGCCACTGTGTCAGTCTGTCTCCCTGCGAGTCTTGCTCTGTTTCTCTGAGCCTCTACTTGTTACCAAGCATGATGTCCTATTGTAGGGACTGCTCCCTCCTGATAGCATGTCCAGAGTATGTAAAACCCAGTCTCACCACCCTTGCTTCTAAGAGCACTCAGAGTGTACTTCTTCTAAGACAGATCTGATCATTCTTTTGGCAGTGCATGGTATATTCAGTATTCTGGTCCCTTAGTCCTTTGGATTAACCTTTTCCTTGTGTCTTTGGCCTCCTTCATTCTTTGCTCTATCTTGGACAGGACCTGTGGATGTATCTTAGATGGCCACTTGCAGGCTTTTAAGACCCCAGTCTCTACTCACTGTGGTTGGAGTAGAACATTTTCTTTATAAACTGTATTATGCCTTTTAAGCTAGATGTCCCCCAAGACCATGGTGCTGAGTCCTCAGCCCAGTGCCTTGGTCTCTGAGGGCATATGGATGTGATGTGACGCCTCTGTGACTTTGCGTTGGTCAGGTTGTGCAGACTTCCCCAGTATTGTGTACTGTTTTACCCTTCACCAAAGTTACCACTCATCTGCTATCTAGTTAGTGTTTTTCCCTTTCCACCCCTCCTTACCCCATAGCCATCAAAGGTCATTTCTTTCTGTGTGGAAACCTTTCTATGTGTTTTTATAATAGCGATCTCACACAGTATTTGTCCTTTTGTGACTGACTTACTTCATTTAGCATAATGCCCTCCAGAGTCTTCCATGTTGTGAAATGTTTTGCAGATTCATACGTGTTCTTTTCATTCTGTTGGGTGTTTGTACCATGGTTTGTTTATCCATTCTTCTGTTGATGGGCACTTAGATTGTTTCCAACTTTCTGCTATTGTAAAAAAGGCTGCAGTGAATGTGGGTGTGCATATGTCTGTTTGTGCATTGGCTCGTATTTCTCTAGGTTGTATACCCTGGGATTGCTGTATTGTGTAGGATTTTTATTTCTAGCTTTTTAAGGAAGCACCATATCATTTCCAAAATGGTTGTTCCATTTTACATTCCTACCAGCAGTGTGTAAGAGTTCATATCTCTTTGTAGCTTCTCCAGCATTTTTTATTTTCTTTTTTTGATTTGTGCTTGTAATGTTTGGGGAGTGGTATCTCATTATGGCTTCGATTTGCATTCCTCTGATGGATAGTGATTTTGAGCACTTCCTCATGTGTCTGTTAGCCACGTGCAACTGATTTCTTAGTACATATTTATTTGCTTAGTACCAGTCATCTTGCTGTATTGTAAGCTCTACATGGATAAGAACTTTATTTTGTTCTCTTTCTCCCTAGTGACTAGGATAGTACCTGACATTGTTGAAGGAAGAATGACTTTCAGAGTTGATTTGTGCCAAGTACTATGATAAATATTTTATGTACATATATCTTTTTTATCCCAGCAGGTATTAATCCCTGTTTTGTGAATGAGGAAACAGAGGCTCAATGAGATCAATGAAATGACCCAGATCGTACAGCCTATGAAGTGGATATCAGTATAGGTCTGAATGACTGTGCAACTCTCTTAACGGTTACTCTTTCTCTGCTTCCCTTTCTCCTGCAGGGCCTGGTGAGATGGCGAGAAGGGCTCTAAAGCTTGCGTCGTGGACCAGCATGGCTCTTGCCGCCTCTGGCTTCTACCACTACAGTAACAAGTACTTGGACCCTAATGACTTTGGCGCCATCAGGGTGGGCAGAGCAGTTGCTACGGTAGGTTTTCCTGAATTTGGGAGCTGCAGTATTGTTTTTATGTGTTCATAGTTGTAGCAGACGGACATGCTGGCTGCACACATGTGGAGACAGGTGTGTGCCCTTATGTGTGCTAAAGCTGCCCCTACCCAGTTGCCCAGGCATGAATGTGCATACTCATATGCTTGCACTCCTGTACACACATTCTCTGGCATTCTGAAGGTATAAAGAATGGGATTTCTCAGGCTTGCCCCTGCTCTGAAACCCTGACACTGGGATTCTGTATCTTACTTGAGTGATAGACTCAGAGGGATAATGGTTGTTCAGTAAACATACTTGCAGAAGGACTCAGTAGCTTTGACTAAGTTCTACTAGCAAACTTGGTCTCTCTCAAATGAGCTGGTGGTAACAGCTCCTGATACAGAGTTCACATTTAGTGTTGAAGACTTTGCTCCTCCCTGATCTCCATACTGGCAAGAAAGTAAGCTGAATATTTGACCTTTAGAGGTTTCCTCCAGGGGCCCAGTAGGAACATAGTCCTGGTGTGATCATGTCTTCTTAACTGTGCTGACACGACACTCCTAGACCTTCCTGTGTAATTGCTCTGCTGGTGCGTAGGTTGCTCCCTGCCCCATGCTTGCTTTTCTCCACTCTCTGCTGTGGGATGAGCTCATCCTTTCTTCCCTTGATGTAGGTGCACTCTGATATATAGTGTGTTTTGGTTGTCTAACCATGTCCTTGACACTCAGCATTGCCAAGTGTTCTCCTGAGCATTGCTTAGAGAGGAGGCTTGCAGTCTGGGATAAGCCGTCACATTTTGTAATCATAGAGTCAAGCTGAGCTTTGGGTAAACAGGCTGTGGAATATGAAATATGAAGGGCTTTCTCTGGATCCAGAGCCCTGGTGATATAGTGGTCACCTAAAGGTTGGCAATTCAAATCCACCAGCTCCTTCTGGAAACCCTAAGCTGCAGTTGTACACTGTCCCATAGGGTTGCTGTGAGTCGGAATTGACTTGACAGCAGTGGATTTCTTTGGGCACAGCACCACCTTATGTACTTCAGGGGTGAGCTGAATTGTCACACTTAGGCGTGGTCCTCAAGGAGATTCTGGTTAACTAGTGGGCACAGAAATGGCTTAAAGAGAATGCACATCCATGTATGATGCCAAGGGGAGTGGCTCAAGTGACCACTTCTGTGGGACCCAAGTACAGCAGTATGTCCTGTGAGCTGGGAGTCAGGATGAGTACCCTAGAGGCAGCAGCACTGAAATAGAGCCTCGGGGATTTGAGTAGTTAGAAACAAAGAGGGAAAATATTATTTGGTTCTTTATAAACCAGCCACAAGACTATGAATTCTTTACTGGCCAGGCTCTGGTCTTGATCATCTTTGTACACTGCTCAGTGACTGGGTCCTGCTTATGGTGGTGTTGAACAAGTGTGTATTGAATAGAGTAAAGCTTTGGGGGACTGTGTCCAGAGAAAGGAAAGAACTTCTGTTTGTATCAGCCTTCTAAGCCCCTTAACTTCTAGGGTCCTCAGTTAAAACCAAAAACCAGACTCACTGCCGTTGAGTCAATTCCAACTCATAGCAACCCTATAGGACAAACAAAGTAGAACTGCACCATAGAGTTTCCAAGAGTGCTTGGTAGATTTGAATCGCTGATTTTTTGGTTAGCAGACATAACACGTAACGACTATACCACTAGGGTTTCCAGGGTCTTCAGTTAGTTCTAAAAAGGAAGATTTGGGGCTAATTTCCAAGAGACCTCTGTTCCTGGGGTATCTTTGAGCCTGTGATTCCTTGATTCATGAAGTTTAAGGAGACTTTGTGTGGAGTTTTGGCTAGGAGAACCAGAATCACCGCTTAACATTATTACAGCAAATCAATATATAAGTATCACAGTAGGCTGGTTTGTGATACAGAGAAGCAGAGTAAATTAATCCAGCGACATCTGTCCCACAGTGTCCATTCAGCTAGTATTATAAAAAGTCCTGTACAGCAAGGGCAAATGCTTGCTCTTATACAGCTTAAATTCTCATGTTGGGGAGACAGTGCTAAACAAGGAAAAATATGTGTAAGATAATTGTTATAATCAATAATGAAGAGTTCTGGGGGGCTACTGGCAATTGGGCTTTGCTGCAGAGGAAGCATTTGTGTGGACCTTTGAGTGACAGGGAGAAGTCAGGCACAGTAAAGGTCTAGGGGCAGAGCATCTTAGGGTGGGATTGTTCACTCTTCTGGACATCCCAGCCAGTGTCAGAAGTAGTAATTGATGTCCGGACGCTAAGCCTTCCTCTTCCTTGGTTCACAGACAGCTGTCATCAGTTATGACTACCTTACCTCCCTGAGGAGTGTTCCCTATGGCTCAGAGGAGTATCTGCAGCTTCGTTCTGAGGTAAGGGACCAATGGGACAGCTGGGACATGACTGGATAAATCCTAAGGTGGCTACAAAGCCAGCAAGCTTCCCGTGTGAAGTGGGAGGTGGGCAGCGGGCCGCACAGGCACTGGGACCGGGGTCCCTGGTGACTTGGTTTGGGAGGAAGCGTGGAGGAACCCGTCCTTCTGCTCAGAGGTATTTTAGTGCTGATAGGCTGGGCTGCCAGGTCGCCATCAAGCTGACCCCACCGTGCCAAGGTTATGTCCAGAGGTGGCTGCCGAGGAGGCTGGTGTGTGTTTCTGAGGAGGACAAGTCTCTGGCATGACTCGGGACAGACGGAGGCTCTGTCCCTGAGATAACTGAGCTGGCTTCCAAACTGCTTTGTCAGGCAAAACCCAGTTGAAAGAGGTTAATTGCTTTCCTATCCTCCGAAGGCCACACCGGGGCCTCTCTTGGTCTCTAAGTAGGGTTGTCAACCCCACACTCTCACACCTCATTTGGAGTCAAGTAGTCAATTTTGATGCAGTGTCTAGATGTCCAAAGAAGTTGGGGGAATCAAGCAAGAGGGCATGTTAGAGGGATGTAGGTTAAATTTGAGGTCAAGTATCGATACCTTGAATTGTTACAGTGAGACCTGTGTGTGTCTTTGCTCAGTCAGTCCTTAGTCCTCTCCTAGACCTTATGTCTTTGCTCAGTCAGTCCTTAGCCCACTCTTAGCCTGGAATGCCCTTAAAACAAACTAACAAACCTGTTGCTATGGAGTGGATTCTGACTCCTAGTGACCCGGTAGGATGGGAGTAGAACTGCCTAATAGACTTTCCAGGGTGCAGCTGGTGGATTTGAACTGCTGACACTTTGGTTGGCAGCCCTAGCTGTCAACAGCTGTGCCACCTGGGCTCTGGAAGCCCTGAGGAAGTGCCTTGTTATCCTTGTGACTCGGCTCACACAGCTCCCCTTTGGTGAAGCTTTCCTTCAGTCATGCTGCGTGTGTGGAATAATTACCTTTTACGTTTTTATTTAAACTTTTCATTATAGAACTTTTCAAACAGCCATGAGAGTAGAGAGAATAATAAATAATGAACTGCCATCCACTTTCAGAAATTATCAAAATTTGGCCATTCTTATTTCATCTATTTGTTTATCCATTTATTATTTTTGTTGAAATATTTAAAAATAAGCCTCAGTCATCATATCATTTCACCTGTAAATATTTCAGTATATATCACTAATAGAGAAGGACCTTTAAAAAAAATAACCATAATACCACAATCATACCTAACAAAATTAACAACTGGTTTTAAATTATGTTCTGATAGTGAATCCATGTTTTAATTTCTTTGTTGTCCCCAAAATGTCTTTTTTAAATCGTTTGTTCGAATCTGACTCCAAATAAGGTAAAAGATGCATGGTTTTAGATTTCTTAAATTTTTAAAAAACTGCAGTGGTTCCCCTCAGTCCCTCCCTCCTCCCTCTTTTTTTTTTTTCTTTTTTTTGAGTCACATGCGGAAGCACCAGATAATTTATTCTGTAGGATTTATCACATTCAGGGTTTGGCTGATTGCATCCTAAAAGTGTAGTTTAATGAGAAATATTTCTTGTGGTACATAATGCAAAATGGATAATATTCAAAACATGCAAAATCTTAGGTCCTGTGTTTCTCAGGTACTCAATTTTCCTACCTGGAAACAATCATCATTTCGTGTATATCTTTCTAGAGAGACTTTCCTATTTAAATTGAATCATGTGTCCTCTTTGTCGCTACCATGGATGATAGTTGGCTACGTGTCTGTCTCTGTAGATTTTGGTAACACAAAGGTTAAGCTCTTGGTCACTAACTCGAAGGTTGGTTGTTTGAACCTACCCAGTGACATTGTGGGAGAAAGACCTGGTAACCTGCTGCCCTAAAGATTACAGCCTAGAAAACCCTAAGGGGACAGTTTTGCTCTGTCATCTGGGATCACTGTGAGTCAGAATTGACCTAATGACAACAAAAAACAGACTGTAGGTTTCTTTAGATCAGATGTTGAGTTGTTTTTGTGTGCATTTTGTGCCTCTAGTGGTATTTCCAGTGGTAATACCAGTCAGCTGAGTTGATTCATTGTTTCCTTTAATCCTGGACTGCACCTCATTGGCTTCTTGCCTTTGGAGAAGCACCCCAAAGAAGGTTAGGGTTGCAGTTGGAAGACCTCAGTTTATGCTTCGGCTTCAGACAGGCTAGCCTTTGGAGCTGCTGTTTTCCTGGCTTGTAAACTAGGGATTGTGATACCCACTTAAACCAAGGATGATGTAGATAATATTGGAGACAGTGCCTTATAGAATGTAAAAACAAAACAAACCCAGTTGTCATTGAGTCAGTTCTGACTCATGGTGACTCCATGTCTGCACAGTAGATCTGCTCTCAAGGTTTTTCAAGGCTGTGACCTCTCAGAAGCAGGTTGCCAGGCCTTTTTTTCGTGGTCCCTCTGAATGGGTTTGAACTGTCAGACTTTCGATCAGCAGCCCAGCGCTGAGCTAATGACACCACCTAGGGACTCCTTGTGGAATATAAAACCAAAAGGACTAAACTCCTTGCTGTTGAGTCAATTCTGACTCATAGCAACCCTATAGGACAGAGTAGGACTGCTCCATAGCTTCTAAAGGGTACCTGGAAGGCTTGAACTGCTGATCTTTTGGTTAAGCAGACATAGCACTTAACCACTACTCCACTGAGTAAAGCAGATATTAAAAATAAGTCTGCTGTCTACTAGAAGGTATGCCCCATAAGGACAAGAACTTGCTCTGTGTTGTGTGTCTGTGTCTCCAGCACCTAGATCAGTACCTGGGACCAAGTAGGTGCTGAATAAAGGTTTGTTAATGAATAAATGAAGGAAATATTAATTTTTATTGGAGGATCCCAAAGCACCTGCCTTTGGAACTTGATGCAGCCCTGCCTTCCCCCACCCCTTATCTCCATAGCACTCCATAACCTGTGATACTGGCCATGGAACCCACCAGAGGGACACTCTGCAGAGAGGTCCAGGCCAGGGCACAGGCCAAGCTCTCTGCCTTAGTGATCTGCAGGCAGGTGGGTGAGAGGGGCAGGCAGGTGAGGGGGGCTGGCAGGTCGGGGTAGCTGTTGTGATCACAATTGCCCTTTATGCATAAGTCACCTGAAAGGCAACCACCGTTCCTAGAAAAGTTGACAGCTTTGGGGGGTGCATTAAGGAAAGTGCAGCCTGGATTGACAAGAGGGCAGCACATGGTGGTTAACACTCGATGACAAGGTGATTTCAAACGCAGGGTGTGGGCTGTTCGCAGGGAGTTGTGCCTAGGAAAGGTGGAGCAGGTTGGCATGAAAGAGCATGAGTGGATACTGTCCCATCTGAATGCTTATCTGTTCTCTTCAGAGTGGCTGATAAAGGAATGGGCGTCATTATCTCACCTGTCAAGCCAGCAGCTGAAGGTCCTGGAGTATGTCAGAGCCAGGAGACTAGCTCTGTGGCAGTGACTTTGAGAAGCTTTTCCAGGGTTGGTGCTGGCAAGCTGGGATCTGTGACTCAGCTGAGTATCGTGGGGGCTTTGGAATTTCTGGAACTTTCCTAGGCGATGAGAGCATGGGCCCAGAGACTTTGGAGAACCAGACTCCTAGGGCCCAGGATACTTGTAAAGCAGAGGAGGCACGTGTGTTAACTCGCCTGCCTATAAAGCAGAAAGAAGTCAGTGCTGATACCCGCGTCCAGAGTGCAGGAAGCAGGGCTGGGTTAATTCTGATGCAGGGCTCAGAGCATAGCAGACCTTTGTTACCTTGGTAGTCCAGGAGGTACTCTTTTTTTGGGCAGACCACACCCAGGCTTTCCTTTGGAAGCCATCCCTCCCTCATGGACACTGTGAGGTTTGGATGGAGCCCACTGCACCCTCATTGCCAAGGGGGGGCATGTGACTTCAGCCAAGCAGTAAGCGGAGTCCATTCCTCTGCCCTAACAGATTGGTTAAGGGATGGGTACCTGAGCCAGCTCTGGCCAATGAGTATCAGGGCCAAGATTGTTGGGGGCACTGACAGCTCTCTCTTTTCTGCTGGGTTAGGTGAGACTGTAGGATGTTGGCTTAGAGCTGCTGGCAGTGCTCTTGCCAATATGAGGGAGAGTCTTTGTGAATGGAGCTTGTATTGCAGACAGAGGCATCATTTGAGCCTCTAGATATAATTGAGCCTGAGCCATTTCCTTGCCTGGAGAGCCTGCGTGGCACAGTTTTGAAGTGGTTAAGCTCAAATGCTAACCAAAGATCAGTAATTTAAATCCACCAGCCAACCTGAGGGAGAAATATGTGGAAGTTTGCTTCTGTAAATATTACAGTCTTGGAAACCCTATGGGGCAGTTTTACTCTGTCCTGATAGGGTCACTGTCAGTTGATGTCATGGATGGAATTGTGTCCTCCTGAAAATGTGTGTAGTAGTTGGGCTAGGCTGTGATTCCAGGTGTTGTGTAATGTTCCTACATGCTGTAAGCTCCACCTCTATGAGGTTAATGAGGGAGAACAGGCAGCAGTTGTGTTGGTGGGCAGGATTCAATGTATAAGATTGTCTTGTGCTTGAGGCAGTCTCTTGAGATATAAAAGAAAGAAGCAGAGAGAGTTGGCAACCTCTTACTGCCAAGAAGCAGCACTGGGATCAGAGTGTGTCCTTTGGAAGGGATGCAGGGATCCCTGCACCTCAGATGCTCCCAGTCCAGGGGAGGATTGAGCGCAAGAACCTTCTTCCAGAACCAGCAGAGAGAGCCTCTCCCTGGAGCTGACAGCCTGAATTTGGACTTCTAGTGTACTGGACTGTGACAAAATAAAATTTCTCTTTGTTAAAGCCATCTACTGTGTTATATCTGTCATAGCAGCAGTAGATCACTAAGACAGTCAGAATGGACTTGATGGAAATGGTTTTTTTTTTTTTTTTTTTTCTTCCTTGAGGACAAGAACCTGGGAACTGCAGGAGTCTATCAGATGGTGATCATGTCAGTTTTATGACTGACCAGCGCCTGGCTGGGCATGTGGGTTGGATTTTTGAGCCAAGTGGGCTTGCTGAATTTCACCCTGAATTGGATAGGCTCACTTGCCCAGACAAATGTATCGCTGGACAACCTGTGTCCTGTTAGAGGGAGGTCTGCCTCTTGGAGTAGGAGGGAGCTCAGCACAGGTACTCTGTAGCTAAGCAGATTTCAAAAGGGGAAGAGCCGACAGGGATGAGGTGAGCAGGCTGTTACTTTTCCCGAATCCACTGATCCCGCTGGTCATTCTTCTTCCCCTAAGGAGTGAGAAGGAACAGACAGGTCAGGAGCATTATAACTCTAATGGGGTTCCCTCCGTATGGTCCCGTGAAGTTTAAGGATAGGAGGCTCAGCTGCAGTAGTTAATGATGAGAAGGGGAAGAAGCTGTAGATTTGCTGTAAGAAGCTTTGTGAAGAGGCTGTAGATTTGCCTGTGAGAAACTTTGTGCCCGTCCAGTTCTCCTAATCTTTACACCTGACCCAGCTACATTGGGTTTGAGTACTAGATAACAATTTCATCATTACCTAGGTGTCACAGGTTGAACAGTGTCCACTTGAAAAATGTGCGTAGCCATTTTGCTGGACCATGATTCCCAATATTTTTTGATTGTCCTCCATTCTGTGATTTTCCTGTGCTGTAAGAGGATTAGGGTAGGACTATAAATCGCTTCCTAAGGTCACCTTCCTGCTCCGATGTAAGAGCAGTTTTCCTAGAGTATGGTTTGTGCCACCCTTTATCCTTTTATCTTACAAGAGATAAAAGGAAAGGGAAAGAAGAAGAAAATTGGGAACATCACACCATCAAGAAAGTGGCACTGAGAATAGAGCACATCCTTGAGACCTGAGATTCCTGCGCCAAGATGCTCCCTGACCAAAGACTGATGCAAGCAAGGACCTTCCTCCAGAGCCAACGAAGAAGGAAAAACTTCCTCTGGAGTGGACATCCTATATTTGGACTTGTAGCATAAACTTTTCTTTGCTAAAGCCATCCACTGGTGGTATTTCTGTTAGTGCAGCACTAGCTGACTGAAACACTAGGGTTTGAGTAGTAGGTAACAGTTTGATCACTACTGAGGTCTGCACTTAGAGGAAGAGGTCAGATGCTGTCGACCTTTAGAAACGTGGGGTATGGTAGGGTGTTTGGGGAAAAGGGACCCCATTTCTGACCAGTGGATATTGGTTAGAGGAGTGGTATAAGATGTGGCGGGAGAGAGATGACCCCACCTAAAACTGTTATTCCATTCAGTTTGAGAAAGACATCTTAGCCATCACCTAGTTCAATGTACAGACACCTAACTTAATTTACAGATGCCGGATGGAAGCCCAGAGGGGTAACATGATTTCTTTAGGCTCACGGTAGGTTTGTGGCACATCCTGGACTTGACTTTGGACATCTGAGATCTTGGTCAATCTTGCATTGTACTTTATACTCTGTTTCCTCCAGTTCCCACCTGGGGCAAACATCAAACTGCATGGAAAGCGGAAACAAGGATTTCTGTGCAACAACTCTTGCCAAGAGTTATGCTGGTAGAGTTGCTCCTGACCCTTTTCAGTTCTTCTGGTCTGAGCCCTGAGGCTATGGTGCTGTGTAGGATGGGATTTTTGGAAAACGTTGGAGAATAGAAGAGCCTGCCTTCTGGAAGTCCTGCAACTTGTATTTAATCAGCCAAGCAGGCAAACGAATATTTCAGACTTGACAATCCCCAGCGTAGGGGAGTTATAGATGCTCCTGAGAAGCTTGTAGATGCAGGTTAGCTCTTTGCTCTGGGAAAGGTTTCAGCTCCTAAGCTGTTGACCAGTTACAGACTTTAAGGATAACTGTGCCACCAGCTTAATTTAGGTACTGTAATTGAAGAAGCTTTTTAAAGATTTCGTTGGTCTTCAAGGGGAACTATACTGGGTCTGGCTATTTGAGAATATTCTCTGAAATCTACTACAAATGGGACTGTGTGGCTAGCCTAGACTACATTTTCACCTTCTCCATCCATCTGTTACTTTAGCCAGCATCACATGGACCTACTGTGTGTCAAGGCCTGTGTGGGGTTCAGAGGATAGAAAGGAAAAGGAGACACAGTCTGTCCTCAGGTGGCTCACAGTCTTGGGGGAGGTAGGCATGGAACAGCCAGCTGCAGAAGGATTAATTTGTCTCCATTACAGCTATAGGCCCTGGTCTGGAATCCCCCTGAGCTCTGGAGACTTACAGAGTCCAGCCAAGAGGAGTGGAGACAGGAGCCCTGCATGGGAGTGGCTCATAGCTTAGCGGGGCTGGTGCTCAGGGCAGGCCTGGTCAGCAGAGCTGCCATCTGAGGATGCAGACCACAGGCCGTCCCCACGTGCAGGATCTGTCGCCCTGCCAGGAAGCTTTCCAGTACATTGTCATTCACTGTGTCTCTCAGACCCCTTGGCTGCTTTTGTTGTCATCCTGGAACAACTTGCCTGGGAGCATTCTGCATCGAGGAGGACGGAAATTGAATCCTTGCTGTGTTGGCGACAGTCTTTCTCAGAGTTTGCGGTAGTTTCTGCAGGAGCGTGAGCTGCATTTCATTTGCGCTTTTTGGGTCGTCTGAGGACCCAGCCTCTGGAGTGAGGAAGCAGAGTCTGTGCTAGAGCCCGGCACCACCTCCTGTTTAGCTTTCTTTGTGCTCTAGCCTTTCTGAGATCTGCGTCACAAATTCACACAATTTTCTGCAGTGGCCTTGACTCCAAAACCTTTCTGGAGAGTTTAAATTTTTGTACAAGAACAAACTGTAGACTTTCACTTAGGGTACCATATTAAAAAAAAATACAGTAAGATAGTGCTTGCTTCTCGTTGTGTAGGAAGAAGCCTACAAACCGCCACAAACCCCTACAGTGGGTTCTTGTGCTTTGATGTGGTCCGGAGAGAAAGGTGATGGGTCCTCTTGCATCTACTGGGGCCTGGGTACAGTGTGGTTTGATTCAAGCTGCCCTGGGAGGTTGGGTTCACCCACCATGTGGTGTCCTCTCTGAGGGTTGTGTGCAGACCAAGCAAATGTCAAGTTACGCTTTCGATTGATCTAGACTCATTAGTTGACCAGTGGGCCGTGGCCATTAATAGCATCAGCCATATCTTCATACACCTTGTAGTTTTAAAAATGTATGAAATATTTAACACCTAAGAAAAGAAATAATTCAGTGATCACCTTTGTACTTACTGCCCAACTTGGAAATTATACCTTACCCATACAATTGTAGCCCTCTCAACACTTCTTTTCCTGATTCTAGGCTTTTTCCTACACACAACAAGAAGCAAGCACTATCTTACTGTACTTTTTTTATAATATGGTACCGTAAGTGAACATTACAGTTCATTGCTTGTACAAAAATTTATGCACACGTTGCTATGTGACCCTAGTTGCTGTTGTGTAATATGATAGCATACTCCTCCTTGCCACCCCAGGTTTCCTGTGTACATTCAACAAGCTCCTACTCCTGTCCCTTTCTGCCTTCTCATCTTGTCTCTAGACAGGAGCAGTCCATGTAGTCTCATGTGTCTACTTGAGCTAGGAAGCACTTTCTTCATCAGTATCATTTTATGTCTTATGGTCCAGTCTAATCTTTGTCTAAAGAGTTGGCCTTGGAAACGGTGTGATTTCTGAGCTAATGGAGAGTCTGGGAGCCTTGTCTTCCAGGGTCCCTCCGGTCTCAGTCAGACCATTAAGTTTGGGCTTTTTGTTAGAATTCGAATTCTGCACTCCACTTTTCTTCTGTTGCATCAGGGACCCTCTGTAGTGTTCTCTGTGAGGGACATCGTTGGTGGTACCTGGGCACCATGTAGTTCTTCTGGTGTCAGGCTGATGGAGTCTCTGTTTTATGTGGCCCTTTCTGTCACTCAGGGCAAGCGCTGTCTTGAATCATTTATTGTCCCCTATTTGGGGTCTAGAAAGAGTCCTAGTGCTGCAGGTTAAGTGGTTAAGTGTTTGGCTGTTACCTAATTCAGCAGCTGTTCTGTGGGAGCAAGATGTGGTAGTCTGCTTCTGTAAAGGTTAAAGGTTACAGTCTAAGAAGCCCTATAGGGTAGTTCTACTCTGTCCTGTAGGCTTGGTATAAGTTGGCATTGACTTGAGGGCAATGGGTTTTATGTGATAATTTTTAGAAGACCTCTTTAAAGTGCTGAGAAGTAAAGATATCACCTTGAAGACTAAGGGGTGCTTGACTCAAACCATGGTATTTCCAATTGCTTTATATTCATGCAAAAGCTAAATGATGAATAGGGAAAAAAGAATTGATGCCTTTGAATTGGGGTGTTGGAAAAAAATATTGAGTATACCATGGACTGCCAAAAGAATGAACAATTTGGTCTTGGAAGAGTTACAACTAGAGTGCTTCTTTGAAGCAAGGATGGCAAAACTATGTCTTGTGTACTTTGGACGTGCCATCAGGAGGGATCAGTCCTTGGAGAAGAACATCATGCTAGAAAAAGGAGCCAGCCAAGCCAAGTGCCGTCGAGTCGGATCCGACTCACGGTGACCCTAGAGGGTCAGCAGAAAAGAGGAAGATCCTAACAAGATGAGTTGATACAGTGGCTGCAGTAGTGTGCTTAAGCATCACTGTGGGCCTGTTATGGGACCAGGCAGTGTTTCGTTCTGTTGTATGTGGGGTTGCTATGAATTGGAACCAACTCGATGGCACCTGACGTGATGGCAGCATTGCTGGCAACAGCATGATAGTTGTCATTCTGTTGGTTCTTTTCCTTGGTTTTGTTTGGAGCAAAAATATCTTTGAAATCATAGGTCTGAGACACTAGTTCTTGCTCTCTTTCTCTTTTTTCTTTTGGACATTCAGTTAAGTATCTGGGTAGCACCTGAAATTGTCTCTTGTATCATATTTTTGTAGTCCCTGGGTGCTACAAACAGTTAAGTGCTCTGCTGCTTATAACTGAAAGGTTGGAAATTTGATTTTACTCAAAGGTGCCTCAGAAGAAAGGCCTGGTGTCATGAATTATGTCCCACCAAAACTGTATGTGGCTCCTTGGCTGGGCCATGAGTCTCTGTATTATAGGATGTCTTTTGTGCTCTAAACTTTGCCTCTATGATGTTAATGAGAGAGGATGGGCAGCAGTTGTATTGGTGGCCCCAAGACTCAGTGGGGATTGTATTGTGCCTTTGGACAGCCTTTTGAGGTATAGGGGAAAGGGAGGCAAGGAGAGAGTTGGGGAAGTCATACTGTCAAGCAGCGATGTGAAGAGCTGAATGTGTCCTTTGGAAAGGACTCCGGGTCCTTGCACGTCAGAAGCTCTGAGTCCCAGGGAAGATGGATGACAAAGACCTTCCTGCAGAGCCAAGAGAGAAAGCCTTTCCCTGAAGCTGACACCCTGAATTTGGACATTTAGCCTACTGCACTGTGACAAAATAAAATTTCTCTTTGAAAGCCATCCGCTTATGGTATTTCTGTTAAAGCAGCACTGGATGACTAAGATACCGGGTGAGCTACTTTTGAAATGTCAGCCATTGAAAAACTATGGAGCGTGGTTCTCCTCTCACAGCACATGTTGTCGCCAAGATTTGGAATTGATTGGACACCATCTGGAAAAACAAAAAGCTCCTTTTTATCCCACCACTTGTGTAAGATTGCACTTGAGACACACAGACCTGCACCATCCATAGCGGATGTGGTCCAGATCCTGCCGTGCGCCTGTCCTTGCCTTAACCGTCTCCTTGCTGGGTTTGGCCATTCCTTCCCAGCTTGTCCCTTCTCCCTCTTCACACTGTCGTTTCCTCAGGCTGTGTTGGGCATGAAGATTCCTGATGGTGTGGCATTTGTTGTTGATGCTTAGAAGCAGTAGCCCTTTTCTGCGGGCTGCAGCTGTAATGCAGCAGGATAACCCTCTGGCTTTCTGGCTGCTAGGAGGCCACGGCTGCATGTTGGTGTCTCTCCATCTCCTGATCAGTGCAGTTTTCACTGTTGGCCAGTTCTTCGTGTGCATGCATATCTGCAGCTGCCCTGTATACAAGGGCTGCCTGGCCACACAGGGCTGGCTGCCCTGCTGCCACAGAGCTGCTCCCTAACTGCCCCTGCCACCTGGGTCTTCTGGGGCAGATGGGGTGGCAGAGTGCTCTGTTCTCCGGAGGTGAGGCACAGCATTGAGGGGTCACTGCTGTTGTTACTTGCCTTTGAGTCAGCTCTGACTGCTGGTGACCCCATATGCAACAGAAGGAAACAGTGCCTAGTCCTGTTCCAGGTATGTGAATTTTGGTATATTTGAATCTATTCTTGTGGCCACTGTGTATCTGGAGTGCTGTCCAATCTAGGGAGCTCACCTTCCATCACCAGATTGGACAGTAATCTTTTGGGTTTTGTGGGCTTTTGGTTAGTTAATTTTTGCAAAGAGATTGCCAAGCCTTTCTTCCCAGTCTGTCTTAGTCTAGAAGCAGCAGTGAGACCTGTTCCCCCGTGGCTGACCCTGCCAGTGTTTGAAGTACCAGTGGCATTGCTTGTAGCATCATGGCAGTGTGAGGGGCCAACAGACATGGGGTAGACTGGTGGTTAGCTCATGCCTAAAGAAGGTACTCAGTGGGCAGGTTGGAGAAACCCAGGTGTGGCATGTCCAAGCAAACTGTGGCTGGGCTTCTCATTCTTGATTGTGTCTCTCACTGAAAACTCCCTGCAGATTGCTGACTGCTCCTAACTGGGCGCTTCTACCGTGTTCAAGCCATTTCTGCGTCTACCAAGTGTAGTGAAGGGAACTGGGATAAAGCTACACGATGAAGGACAGGTTTGCAGTCTTTATTGGAGAGGGGAAGCTCCCCAGAAACTCAAGAGGTTTGGGATGGAGGTGGAAATGGGCCAGTTGGTGGTTGCCAGCCTGTCAGAGATCAGTCGCTTGGAAAGCCTGATAAAATGCATATTCTACGCTATATTCTCTAAAGATTAGGTTTCAGTGATTCTGGAGTGAAACCTGGAAGCCTGTATTTATAATAAGCTCCTCGGGTGGGCTGCGTCAAAAACGAGTGTTTGCATTTACTTTTTCTTGTTGTTTGCTGCAGTCAAGTTCGTTCTGACTCATAGTGGCTGCGTGTGAGCCAGAGTGGAACTGTGCTCTGTGGGGTTGTCAAGGCTCTGACCTTTAGGAAGCAAATCTGCAGGCCTGTCTTCCAAGGCATCTCTGGGTAGGTCTGAACTGCCGATCTTTCAGTTGGGAGTTGAGTGCTTGGCCATTGGTGCCACCGAGGCTGCCTTACGCTTTCTGAACACTAGGTGGCAGGCACTATTGCTAAGGGCCCTTTCTCTCTCCTGTCTATCTGCCTCTCTCCCATGACTCTGTGAGGTAGGTACCGTTGTTGCCCCTGCTTGACAGGTAAAGAAAAGGATGTATTGACAGGCTGAGTGACTTGTGCAAGGGTCCACAGCTAATGAGTGTATCAGTGTCCTGTGGCTGCTGTAACAAATTACCACGAGCTTGGTAGCATAAAACAACAAGAACTGATTGTTTCCCAGCTCTGGAGGCCAGGTATGTGAAGTCCAGGTGTCGGCAGAGCTGTGCACTTCTCGGAAGGCTCTAGGAGAATCCTTCCTTGCCACTTCTGGCTTCTGGTCTCTGTCTCTTCTCTCGTAGAAGGACAGTTGTCATTCAGCTTAGGGCCCATGTGGGTAATCAGGATATCATCTCAAGATTCTTAATGACACCTGCAGAGTACCTTCTTATAAGGTCACAGTCACAGGTTCCAAGCATTCTGATGTGGACACAACTTTTTGGAGCCACCATTCAACCCACTTCTGGGTTTAGACCCAAGTGATGATGTTCTGAGTCAGCACCTACAGCCCGTTGCCCCCTGCTCTCTGATCTGCACTGGGTGAGGAGCCAGGGATTGTGGCTGGCAGGTCAGGTATGGATTTCTTTGCTCTAACAGGAAGTTTGAGTCATTAGTCAAGCCTTGAGAAGCTAGTGTTTCTCTTTCCTCTCTGTCCTATACCCTCACTCAGCCTTATGCCATTTGTCCTGAAGCGCATAGGGCCATTTATCTCAGACTCCAGAATTCTCACCCTGTAAGGTGTTTAGGTTAGGTGGCAGGAGCTGTAAGGACAAACTCATACTGGCTTGGGCTGTGTGGTGACGTCTCCCATTGGGAATCACTAGAAGGGGAGGAGTAGACGGGAAGCCCTAATATAACTAATAAAGTTGATGGAAGACAGTCTGCAGCCGTAAGGATGATCCAGACGCTTGTTAGCAACAGTAATAATCTAATCGCCGGTTCTTGATTTCTTGCTTCTCACTGTCTTGGCCCCAAGCACCTATTTTCTACCAAATTAAAATCCACTCAGCTCCCTTCCTGTCCCCGAATAAAACTACCCTCAAAGCTCTTGCCTGTTATGGCAAGACTTTTTAATAGACTTTTCCTTGTAGAACCGTGAGACATATGTCCAATTAGCAGAATAACTTCACTTAAATATACAAATAAATTGTTGACTGATACCAGCGGGACATATGTGAGGGTAATTTAAGGGAAGGTGGTTTGGGAATGGGGCGCTACCCCCTCCCCACTCCCATCTGTCTCCAGCCTCTCCTCTTCCTTTCATTTCTTGCTTATGGGACAGACCTTCACAATCCATAACCTGTGGAACAGAGAAGGATGTCTGCCTGCTGCGCATGGTCACTGCGGAGTAACAAGCCACTGGACACGTACAGTTAATTGTGCGGCAGATATTTATTGAGCACCTACTATGTGCTTGGTACTGTGTGAGATGCAATGTTCTGTTCTTTTTAAACAAGACTGTAGATGTGGCAGTCTGCTTCTGTAAAGACTCATGGCCTCAGAAACCCTGTGGGGCAGTTCTGCTCTGTCCTGTCAACTCTTTGGAAATGGGTTTAAAGAGGGGTGAGAAGACACAAATCTCACAAGAGCAGCCAAGGCATCCCAAGCTCTCTTACTCCCTCATTCTTTCTTTAAAGCTCCCTCACTTGGTAGAATTAGGAGAAAAGATTGACTGTATTGTTTTGGTGACTAAGCTAATTTCTTTTTCATTAAAAATACAGCCTTTGTTATTTTATTACAAACTAAATCCATACACACTGTAGAAATTCCAAATAATACAAAAAAGTACAAAGGGCAAATTTTAAAGTATTTGTAAAGCTACCATGAAAATATACTACAGGTGACATTAAGGTGTATCTCTTTCCAGGCTTTTTCATACACTGTTTAGGGTAATTAGGATTGTACTGTATGTAACTTGTATTTTTTTTTTGATATTGAGCTATGCATTGTGAACGATTGCACCTATCATTAATGTGTTTATCCATGAGCATTTTTTTTCTTTTTCTTTTTACTTACAGTGATTAAGTGAAAGTATACAGTCTAAATCGGTTTGGCATGCACAACTATCTGCAGCTCCCTCTGCTCTCCCCACCTGGTGACAGCATATTCCTCCTTTTCACTCTGTATATCCAGTATCCTCTTAATAAGCATCTGTCCCCATCTTTCTACTCTCTTCTCTCCCATCTAGAAAGAGACCAGTAGGACAGCCTCCTGTAAATACACAGAACCATAAAGTATGCATACCATATGTTCACACTGTGTTCCCACGTCCAGTCCATTCTTGTCTGAAGAGTTGACTCATTACTGGTTTCTGGTCAGGGACAGCAGCAGGTGGATCCTCCAGGGTGTCCATGAGCATTCTCAGTGGCTGAATGGTAGAAAACATAATTTTTGTCGGGCCTGATCAATAGCAGGGCCTGAAGGTTAGAAAATGGTATAGGTGAGGAGAACTAAATGTAGGCAACCAGCCTTAGTGGTTGGTTCTCCCCATTATCCGTTTAAAGTAAGTATTGCTCATATTGCGTTTGCTTAAAATAACACATCACTGCATTTCAGAGGCAAATAAAGCTAACAAACTTTCCAGAAATAAGAAAAGAAAGATCATAGAAAACACTGTAATTTCATGGCTATTACTAGCTTTTACTTGCTATAAGTAGTGTATCACTATTTATACATTAATTTCTACTTAATACGTTAATTATCATGTTTACTCTTAACAACATTTTATTAGTAATGCATGCTCATTGTATTTTCATAAAACTAAAAGATTTTTTGTGGTGAAATACATATAACAAAACATTGGTCATTTAACCCTTTTAAATACACTTCTGTGATAGTAATTACACTCACGGTGTTGTATAACCAAACCCCAAATCAAATGGATAATTATTCCATTAATAATAGAAACAGTTAATGTAGGAAGTAAGAATCTAGAAAAATTGGAAGTCATCAAAAATGAAATAAAGGTAAAGATTGATATCCTAGGCATTAGTGAGCTGAAATGGACTGTTATTAGCCATTTTCAGTCAGACAATGATGTGGTCTAATATGCAGGGAATGACAAATTGGAGAGTAATGGCATCACATTTGTCTTAGTCAGCTACTGCTGCTTTAACAGAAGTACCACAAGTGGACAGCTTCAAAAAGAGAATTTTATTTGTTATAGTCCAGTAAACTAGAAGTGTCAGCTACAGGGGAAGGCTTCCTCTGCTGCTCTGGAGGAAGGTCCTGTTGTCAGTCTTTCTGTGGACTGGGAGATTCTGAGGCAGAGGGACCCTGCTCCATTCCAAAGGATGCGCTCAGCTCTTGGCACTGCTTTCTTTCTTGAACTCTCTGCGTGTTTCTCTTTCCTTTATATCCCAAAAGATTGCCTAAAGGCATAAGACAGTCTTACACTGTGAGTCCTGCCCCACCAATGCAACTGTAGCACATCTCCCTTATTAACATCATAGAGGTAGGGTTTATAGCATATAGGAACACCACACAATACTAGGAATCATGGCCTAGCCAAAGTGTTACACACATAAGCCAATCCATGACAGTGTTCATCATCGAAAATAACATTTCAAGATCTGTCCTGAACTATAACACTGTCAATGGTAGGATAATATTTATATATTTCCAAGGGGGACCACTTACTATGACTATTATTCAAATTTATGCATCAACCACTAAGGTAAAAGATGAAGAAATTGAAGATTTTTACCAATTCCACAGCCTGAAATTGGTTAAATATTCAGTCAAGGGGCATTGATAGCTCCTGGCAGTTGGAATGTGAAAGCTGGAAACAAAGAAGGATTGGTAGTTAGAAAATATGGTCTTGGTGATGGAAATGATACCAGAGATCACATGATAGGATTTTATAAGACCAACAACTTCTTTATTTCTAACACCTTGTTTTCAGCAGCATAAACTGTGACTATATGTGTGCACTTTGCTGGATGAAATACATAGGAATCAAATTGACTACGTCTGTGGAAAGAGATGATGGAAAACTTGAAGTCATCAGAGCAAGGCTGGGGCTGGCTGTGGAACAGACCATCAGTTACTTATATGCAAGTTCAAATTCAAGCTGAAGAAAATCGGAACCAGTCCATGAGAGCCAAAGTATAACCTTGAATATATCCCACCTGAATTTAGAGACTGTCTCAGGAATAGATGTGACTCACTGAACACCAATGACTGAAGACTAGACAAGTTGTGGAGTTACATCAAGGACACCATGCATAAAGCAGGTAAGAGCTCATTAAAAAGACAGGAAAGGAAGACAAAATGGATGTTAGAAGAGACCTTGAAACTTGTTCTTGAACATAGAGTAGCTGAAGCAAAAGGAAGACATGATGAAGTAAAAGAGCTGAACAGGACATTTCAAAAGGCAGCTTGAGGGACAAAGTATGATGAAATATGCTAAGACTTGGAAGTGGAAAATCAAAAGAGAAAACCGTGCTCTGCATTTGTCTGGTGGAAAGAACTGAAGAAGAAATTCAAGCCTCAAGTTGCAATATTAAAGGATTCTACATGAGAAATATGAAACAATGCAGGAAGCATCAAATGAAGAAGGAAAGAATACACAGAGTCACTGTAACAATGTGAAGTGGTTGATGTTCAGCTGTTTCAGGAGGTGGCTTATGATTAAGAACTAGTGGAAATGAGGGAAGAGGTCCAAGCTGCACTGAAGGTATTCGGCTTCATGAAAAACAAGCCTCCAAGAATTGATGGACTTTGGAAAGCAATCTGGTGCTTCCTTAAAAAGCTAGAAACAGATACACCATTTGACCCAGTAATCCCACTGGTTGAAATGTATCCTACAGAAGCAACATGTGACCACATGAATGTTTATTGCGGCACAGTCCACAATAGCAAAAGGACAGAATCAGCCCAGATGCCCAATAACAGATGAATGGCTAAATAAACTGTGGTGTATATCCTCACTGGAACACTATGCAATGATAGAACGATGATGATTTTAGGAAGTGTCTCATTACTTGGTTTCAATTGGAAGACATCATGTTGAGTCAAATTAGTCAGTGGCACAAGGACAGATATTGTATGAGGCCTCTACTATAAGGACTTAAAAATAGACCCATGTAAAGAAGAAAAGACTCTTTGATGGCTACAAGGGAGGGGAGGTAAGGAAGGAGAGGGTTGGTTATAGATCAGATAGTTGATAGAAATTTGTTTGGGTGAAATCAGTGACAACACACATTAGAGAGAAGATTGATTTAACTAGACTTCAGCATAACGTGAAAACTCTTCCAGTCGTAACTCAATATTGCAAGGACAGAGTAGCAGGGGCAGGGACCTGGGGACCATGCTCTGAAGGGGACATTGAGGCCAATTGGCATAACTAGCGTATTGCTAAGAGTCGTTTGCTGAGTGGTGTCTGGGGTCTTAAAAGCTAGCAAGTTACCATCTGAGGTACACCAGATGGTCCCAACTCAACAGGAACAGATGATCACCAAGGACGACATGGGAAAAAGAGAACTCAGAAGTAGAAAGACCCTCGTGAATGGGTGACTTCATCAATATGTGACCAGAAGAACCAGATGGTGCCCTGTCGCCACCAATGACAGTCATGATGGGGCCCACAGTATTGAGTCCCAGTGGCAACATGGAAAAAAAAAGGTGTGCACCCTGAGGACTCCACTAAAAGACCACAATTGATGGTCCAGAGGCTTGAGGATTCCCCTCGGAGCATGGTCCCTAGACTGATGCTGCCCCTGATCATAAATCATTACTGAGGTCAACTCTTCAGACAGGAATGGATTGGACTTGGGGACACAGAGTGACCATATTGTATGTGCACTTTATGGTTCTATGTGTCTATAAGATGTCATCCTACTGGCCTCTTACTAGAAGAGAGTGGAGGGGGTGGAGAGGAGGAGACTGGAGATTGTTATGAGGATATGACATGTATAGGATGGAAAGCAGGAGTGTGCTGTCAATGGGCAAGGAGAGCAGAAGGAGCTGCAGATAGGCGGACATGCAAATTTAAACTGGATTGTACACTTTCACTCAATCTCAATAAAAAAAAGGAAAAGAATTAATGGAAAACCAATTGAGATGTTTCAACAAACAAAGTGCTGGAAGCCAAGAACTTTGGAAGACAGATGCATAGTCCACCAACTTGAAGAGATGCATATTTGTGCCTATTCCAAAGAAAGATGATTCAATAAAATGCAGAAATTTATCAAGCAGTGTCATTAATATGCACAAGTAGAATTTTGCTGAAGATCATTCAAAAACAGTTGCAGTGGTACATTGACAGGGAATTGCTAGGAATTCAAGACAAATTCATAAGAGGACATGGAACCAGGGATATGATTAGTGATGTCAGGTGGATCATGGCTGAAATCAGAGAATGCTAGAAAGATGTTTGCCTGTGTTTATTGACTGTGCCATGGCATTCATTAGTGTGGATTGTAACAAATTGTGGATAATGCTGAGGAGAATGGGAATTCCAGAAGACTTAACTATGCTTATGAGGAATGTCTCCTTAGACAAAGAGGCAGTCATCTGAGTAGATCTAGGAATGCTGCATAGTGTAAAATTAAGGAAGAACCTAAAACGATCTATAGATACAATGCAATCCCAGTACAAATTCCAATGGCACTTTTTAATATGAGATGGAGAAACGTATCACCAGCTGAATGTGGAGTTGGAAGAAGCCTTGAATAAGTAAAGCGTTACTGATGAGGGAAAAACAAAGCCTGCCTCTACCTGACTTTAGAACCTATTATGCTGCTGTTGTAGTCAGAACAGCCTGGTACCGGTACAACAACAGATACAGAGACCAATGGAGCAGAGTTGAAAATCCAGACATTAGTCATCTACCTGTGTGCAGCTGATATTTGACAAGAGCCAAAAGTCCATAAATTGGGGAAAAGACAATCTGTTTAACAAATATTGCCGTAACTGGATATCCATCTGCAAAAAAAATGAAACAAGACCCATATCATACCATGCACAAACACTAACTCAAAATGGATCAGAGAACTAAATGTAAAATCTGATACAATGAAGATCATGGAAGAAAATACAGGAACAACTTGAGGAGCTATAATACACAGTATAAAATAGAAAATATTAGTCATAACATACAAACATCAGAAGAGAAAATAGATATCTGGAAACACTTAAAAACCGAACGCTTATGCTCATCCAAAGACTTCACCAAAAGAGTCAAAAGACAGCCTACAGAATAGGAAAAAGCTTTTGGGTATGACACATCCCATCAGCATCTAATCTTCATAATCTACAAAATAATGCAAAATCTTAGTAAAAAAATGACAACCCAATTAAATAATGGGCAACAGATATGAGCAGGCACTTCACCAAAGAAGACATTCAGATGGCTGACAGATGCTCAACAAGGCTGGCATTAACAACAGCATCAAAAAACCCATAGTAAGTGTTGGAGAGTCTGTGGAAACACTGGAACACTTATACACTGCTGGTCAAGTGTAAAATGTGTAACTACTTTGGAAGATTGATTTGGTACTTTCTTAAAAAGCTAGAAGTAGAAATACTATACAATTCAACAATCCCACTTCTTGGAATATATCTACCATAGAGAAATAAGAACTGCCATATAAATAGATACATGCACACCAATGTTCACTGAAGGACTGTCCACAGTAACAAAAAGATGGAATCAATCTAGATGCCCATTAGCAGTTGAATGGATAAACAAACTGGTGTATTCACACAGTGGAATATTGTGAAATGATAAAGAACAATGATGAACTTGGGAAACAAAATGTGGAGGAATCTGGAAGGCATCAGGCTGAGTGAAATTAGTTGGTTGCAAAGGGACAAATATTGTATGAGATCACTATGATAAGGACTCAAGAAAAGATTCAAACACAGAAGAAAACAGTCTTTGATGGTTATGGGGTGGGAAGGGAGAAAGAGGGGTATTTACTAATGAGATAATAGCCAAGCCAAGTGCCCAGGTGAAAGGAGGGACAACGTGCAGTAGAGGAAAAGTCAGCACAACTGGACTAAACCAAAAGCTAGGAGATTTCCCATATACAATCAAACACTTTGAGAGACAGAGTAGCAGGGGCAGAGTCTGGGGACCATGGTTTCAGGGACCATCTAGGGCAATTTGCCTAACAAAGTTTGTTAAGAAAGTGTTCTGCGACCCACTTTGGTGAGTGGTGTGTGGGATTTTAAAAGCTGGCAAGCAGCCATCTAAGAGGCATCAGTTGATCTGAGCATACCTGGAGCAAAGGAGAATGAAGAGCATCAAAGGTAAGGAAAACAGGAGCCCAAGAAACAGTATCATAAACCGGAGACTGTATCATCATGAGACCAGAACAACTAAGTGGTACCTGGCTTCTACCAATAACTGCCCTTACAGGGAACTCGACAGAGTCCCTGATGAAGCATAAGAAATGTGGGATATGGAACTTGAACTCTAGTAAAAAGACCAGACTTGATTTCTGATGGACTGGAAAGTCCGTGGAAGACATGGCCCCCAGCCTCTCTGAAGAACTGAAACCATTCCCAAAGCCAAATCCTTGGACAAAGATTGAACTGCTCTATGAGACATAAAATGATACTGGTGAAGGGTGTGCTTTTTGGCTTAAGTAGATACAGGAGACTAACTGAGCAGCTTCTGTCTAGAGGTGAGATGACAGGGCAGAGGGGAACAGGGGCTGCTTAAATGGACATGGGAAACACAGAGTGGAGGGGAGGAACATACGTCACAGTGTGGGGAGAGCAGCTAGGGTCACATTACAAAGTGTGTGTAAGTTTTTGCATGAGAACCTGGAATTGTAAACTTTCATTTAAGACACAATTAAAACAACAGGAAAGGTATGCATCAGAGTAGTAGCTTTTCAACACAATTATTCTGTCTGTATACTGAGCAAATACGAGGTCAAACAATTAAGTCTGTGAACTTAATTGTTGTAAGTGCTACATACCCATTGCTGAACATCACCATAGTCACCTTCAAAGTACTTCCCTTGAAAAGCTGTGTACCCGTGCTAGCACCTAGTTCACACTTAAGAGCAATTTTGGAACTCTTTGTGGAATGGCGATTGCTCATGGTGGCAAGTTCACAAACTTAATTGTATGGTTGTCTCTGAGGGAGTTGTTAGCCAGTAAGCAGATAACTGTATTGGAACACACTCCCTACTCACCTGATCTGGCCCTCAGTGACTTTTTTCTTTATTGGAAGATAAAGGAAATATTGAAAGGAAGACATTTTTATGACATTCAGGATGTCAGGGGTAATACGACAACAGCTCTGATGGCCATTCCAGAAAAAGAGTTCAAAACTGCTTCGAAGGGTGGACCAGGCGCTGGCATCAGTGCATAGCTTCCTAAGGGGAGTACTTCGAAGGTGACAGTAGTGATACTCAGCAGTGAGGTATGTAGCACTTTTTTAAGGGTGAGTTTGCAGACTTAATTGACGGTCTTCATAGTCTGAGAAACTGGACTGTATGAAGAATGTGGAATTGAGACTGAAGGATGATGCATTAACAACCTGCTTTATGCGGATGACAGAACCTTGCTTTCTGAAGTGAAGAGTGCTTGAAGCACTTACTGATGAAGATCTAAAACTACAGTCTTCAGTATGGATTACAACCTCAACATAAGACCCAGTGCTGTCGAGTCGGGCCTGACTCATAGAGACCCTAGGAAACTTGATGGGGCCATTCTACTCTGACCCCTAGGGTTGCTATGAGGTGACACCCTCAACAGAGAGGAAACAAAAATCCTCACTGGACCAACAAGCAACATCCTGATAAACAGTAAAGATAGAAGTGATCACTGATTTAATTTTACTTGGATTCTGAATCAGTGCCCATGGAAGTAAGAGGCAAGAAATCAAACAATGCATTGCATTGGACCAGTCTGCTGCTGAAGGCCTCTTTAAAGTATTAAAAAGCAAGGATTTTAGCCTAAGAAGTAAAGTGTGCCTGACTTCAGCTACGATATTTTAAGTTGTGTCTCATGGATAGGAAAGCTGGATAATGAAATGAGTAAGGAAGACTGAAGAATAACTGATGCCTTTGAATTATGGTGTTGATGAAGAATACTGAAGGTACCACGGACTGCCAGAAGAAGGAACATATCTTTGTCCTGGAAGAAGATTTCTCTTTTAGAAGCAAGGACAGTGAGACTTTGTCTCACATACTTTGGACATGTTATCAGGAGGGACCAGTTTCTAGAGATAGATACTGTGTTCGGTAGAGGGTTTGTACAAAAAAGGAAGACCCTTAATGAAATGGATTGACACAGTGGTTTCAAAAGTGGACTCAGGCAGGGTAGTGATTGTGAGGATGATACAAGCCAGGTGGTGTTTTGTTCTGTTGTACATAGGGTCACATGAGTTGGAGCAGACTCAGTGACACTGAACAGCAACAACGAAACCAATCCCATTGCCTTGAAGTTGATTCTGACTCATAGTGATCCTATAGGACAGAATAGAACTGTCCCATGGGATTTCCAAGGCTGTAAATCTTTAAGGCAGCCAAGTGCTGCATTTTTCTACCACAAAGTGTCTGGTGCATTCCAACTGCTGATCTTTTGTTTAGTAGACAGCCAAATGCTTTAACCAACAGGGCTCCTGTACAACCACTACTATTATCCGTTTCCAAACGTTTTCTTGACCCCAAACAGAAACTCAGTACCTCTTAAGCAGTAAGTCCCCGTTTCCCCCTCTCCCCAGCCCCTGGCAAACACTTATGAACTTTCGTTTCTATGCGTTTACCCGTTGTAGCTACCTCATGTAAGTGGGATCATACAATATTTGTCTTTTTTTTCTTTTTAAAAATTGTACCATAAGTGAAGGCTTACAGAGCAAATTAATTTTTCATTAAACAATACATACGTTGCTTTGTGACATTTGCTGCTAAACCTGTGACATGTCAGCGCTGTTCCCTTCTCTACCTTGGGTTCCCCTGTACCAGCTTTCCCATCCCCTCTTGTCTTTTTGTCCTTGCCTCGGGGCTGGTATACCCATTTAGTCTCCTTTTGTTTCATGGCCTGTCTAATGTTTGGCTGAAGGCTGAGCCTCAGGAGTGATTTCAGTACTGAGTTAAAAGGGTGTCTCGGGGCTGTACTCTCAAGATTTCTCCAATCTCTGTCAGACCAGTAAGTCTGGTCTTTTCTTGACTTAGAATTTTGTTCAACATTTTTCTTTAGCTCTCTCTGTGACCCCTGTTGTGACGCTTGTCAGAGCAGCTGGTGGTGACAGCCAGGCACCATCTAACTGTGCTGGACTCAGTCTAGTGGAGGCCGTGGTGGATGTTGTCAGGTAATCCTTTGCACTAACCTTCCCCTTATGTCTTTCGTTTTTTTCTTCATTCTCCCTTGTTCCAGTGGAGTATCTTAGATGGCTGCTCACAAGCTTTTAAGACTCCAGACACTACTGACCAATGTAGGATGTAAAACATTTTTTTTTTTTTGTAAACTGTGTTATGCATATTGGGCTGGTTGACCTCTGATACAGTGATCAGCATCTGGTAATGTGGTCCTTCAGGAAGTTTGGATGTGTCTTGGAAGTTTCCAGATGCTGGTGGGGCAGTGGTTAAGAGCTTGACAGCTAACCAAAATGTCAGCAGTTCAGATTCACCAGCCACTCCTGGAAAGCCTGTAGGGAAGTTCTGCTGTGTGCTACAGGGTCGTAACCTTGCCTTGGTCAAGTTGTGCTGACTTCCCTAGTATTGTGTACTTTGTTATCCTTCATGAAAGTTACCACTTCTCTGTTTAGTGTTTTTCCATCCTCATTCCTCCCTTCCCTAATAACCATCAAAAATTGTTTCTTTCTGTAAACTTTTCATGTGTTTTTATTATAGTGGTCGTATGCAGTATTTGTCCTTTTGTGATTAACTTATTTCACTCCGCATAATGCTCTCCAGATTCATCCTGTTCGTGAGATGTTTTACGGATTCATCGTTGTTCTTTAATGTTGGATAGTATTCCAGTATGTGTATGTACCATAGGTTTTTTTTTTCTTTATCCGTTTGTCTGTTGATGGGCACTTAGGTTGTTTCCGTCTTTGTGCTATTGTGAGTAATGCTGCAGTGAACATGTGTGTGCATATGTCAGTTTGTGTGACAGCTCTTATTTCTTTAGGATATATTCTTAGGAGTGGGATTGCTGGATTGTATGGTGTTTCTATTTCTGGTTTTTTAAGGCAGCTCCATATTGTTTTCCAAAATGGCTGTACCATTTTACATTCCTGCCAGCGTTGCATAAGAGTTCCAGTCTCCCAGGGAAAAAAAAGTTTCAGTCTCCTGCGGCATGTTCAACATTTTTTCGTTTCTTTTTTTGATTCATGTCGGTAATGTTGGGGTAAGATGGTATCTCATTGTAGTTTTGGTCTGAATTTCTCTAGTGGCTAACGATTGAGGACATTTCCTCATATGTGTATTAGCCTCCTGAATGTCTTCTTCAAGTGAAGTGTCTGTTTGTATTGTTTGCCCGTGTTTTAATGGGATTATTTTTCTTTTTGTTGTAGAGGTGTTAGATTTGTCTGTAGAGTCTAGAGATTAGACCCTTGTTGGATTTGTAATAGCCAATCTATTCCCCCAGTCTGTAAGTTGTCTTTTTATTCTTTTGGTGAAGTCTTTCGGTAAGCATAATTATTTAATTTTTAGAAAATCTCAGTTATACCTACTTTATCTTCTGATACTTGTGTGTTGTCATTTATGGTTTGTGTCCTGTTTATTGTTATGTATTAGGGCCTCTAACATTGACCCTAATTTTCTTCTATGATTTTTGTAGTTTTTGGTTTTATATTTAGGTCTTTGATCCATTTTGAATAGTTTTTTTGTGTGTGATTGGAGGGTATGGGTCCTGTTTCATTTTTTTTGCAGACTTATGTCCAGTTTTGCTGGTACCATTTGTTAAAACAACTGTCTTTTCCCCATTTAATGGAATGTGGGCTTTTGTTGAAGATTGGGTGACTGTAGGTGGGTGGGTTTACATCTGGGTTACATGGGTCAATGTGTCTGACATTGTACCAACATGAGGCTGTTTTGACTGCTGTAGCTGTATGGTAGCTGCTGAGGTCAGGTGATTAGAGTCTTCCTACATTCATCTTCTTCTTCAACAGTGCTTTACTTATCTGGGCCTCTTCCCTTTCTATATAAAGTTATTGATTAGTTTTTACATCTTGTTAAAGAATTTTGTTGGTATTTGGATTGGAATTCCATTGTAGTAGTAGATGGCTTTGGGTAGAATGTGTCTACTGCTCCTGTGAGCATGGTATGTTTTTCCATTTATGTAAGTGTCTCTTGGTTTCTTGCAGTGGTGTTTTGTAGTTTTCTTGTGTAAGTCTTTTACATCCCTAGTTAGGTAATACTTCTAAATATATATATATATATATTTTAGGTGCTATTGTAAGTGGTATTGCTTTCTTGATATCCTTTTTGTAGTTCTCTTTATTGGTGCATAGAAATCCAACTGATTTTTATATGTTTGGCTTGAATCAAGCTACTCTGCTGAATCTATTAGTTCTAGTACTTTTTCTTGCAAAGTCTTTTGGGTTCTGTATGTATCCTGTCATCTGTAAATGGGATAATTTTGCTTTCTCCTTACCGGTTTGGATACCCTTTATTCTTCTTGCCTTATTGCTCTAACTAGGGCTTTGAGCACAATATTAAATAGGAGTGGTGAGAAAGGGAATCGTTGTCTTGTTCCTGTTCTCAGGGGAATGTTTTCATCTCCATTGAGAATGATGACTGTTGGTTTTGTGTAGATGTCTTTTATTATGTTAAGAATTTCCCTTCTATACCTATACTTATTTTTATTGAGAGTTTTAAAAATTAGGAATAGGTGTTGGACTTTTATCAGGTGCCTTTTTTGCATTGATTGAAATGATCCTGTGATTTTTTTATTTATGTGGTAGATTTTGTTGCTTGATTATCTAATGTTGACATAGCCTTGCATATGTGGTGTGAATCCTCCTTAGTTGTGGTACATTATTTTCAATGGTGCTTAATTCTGTTATCTGAAATTCTGCTGAGAATTTTCGCATCTGTGTTTATGAAGATAATTGTTCTGTGTCATGGATTGAATTATGTCCCCTGAAAATGTATATCAACTTGGTTAGGCCATGATTCCCAATATTAAGTGAT
This sequence comes from Heterohyrax brucei, assembly GCA_028571685.1. NCBI lineage: Eukaryota > Metazoa > Chordata > Mammalia > Hyracoidea > Procaviidae > Heterohyrax > Heterohyrax brucei. The sequence goes on from CM053151.1 coordinate 99,780,854, forward strand.
TGTTCACTATTTTGTCATCTGATGTGATTTTGCTGTGTGTTGTAAATCCTATTTCTATAATGTTAAAGAGATGAGATTAGTGGCACTTATGTTACTGAGAGTAGGACTCAATCTACAAGATTAGGTTATGTCTTAATCCAACTATTTTGAGATACAAAAGAGAGAAGCAAGAAGAGAGACTTGGGAACCTCGTACTACTAGGAAAGCAGTGCTGGGAATGGTTTCTGTGTGGACAATCTTCTAGACCAAGGGAAAATTGATAACAAGGACCTTTCTCTAGAGCTAACAGAGAAAAAAAAGGCTTCTCTTGCTGCTGATGCCCTGAATTTGGACTTGTAGCCTACTGGACTGTGAGAGAATAGATTTCTGGTTGTTGAAGCCATCTGCTTCTGGTATTTCTGTTATAGCAGCACTGAATAACCAAGACAGCCTATAGTTTTCTTTTTTTGTGGTATCTTTGCCTGGTTTTGGTATCAGGGTTACACTGACTTCACAGAATGAATTTGGAAATATTTCTTTCTTTTTTATGTTTTGAAATAGTTTGAGGAGTAGTAGTGTGAACTCTTCTCTGAATATCTGGTAGAATTCTCCAGTGAAGCCATCTGGACCAGGACTTTTTGTTGTTGCTGTTGGGAGTTTTTTTTTTTTTAAAATTACCTTTTCAGTCTGAAGAGACTGTTCTTTCCTCCATTGAATGGATTTGATATCCCTATTGAAAGTCAGTTGGCCATGGATGTATCAATTAATTTTTAGATTCTGAATTCTATTCTGTTGGTTTGTGTGTTTATAGTTATACCTAGTACCATACTGTTTTTGTTACTGTAGCTTTTGTATAATGACGTTATGAAATGGGAAGCATGTGTATTCTGTTTTAAGGATTGCTTTGGCTAGTCAGGGCCCCTTGCAATGCCAAATGCATTTGAGGATTGTCATTTCCATTTCTGCAAAGAAGGCTGTTGGGATTTTAGTAGGAATTATGTTGAATATTTAGATCACCTTGAGTAGCACTGACATTTTAACTACATTTGGTCTTCCAATCTGTCAACATGGAATGTTCTTCTAATTTATTTAGACTATCTTTAGAGATTTCTAGCAGTGTTTTATAGTTTTCAGTTGTAAGTCTTTCACCTTGCAAGATTAAGCTTATTCCTAGGTATTTATTCTATTGTAAGTGAAATTGTTTTCTTAGTTTTCTTTTCAGGTTGTTCATCGCTGCTGTATAGAAACACAGTTGATTTTGTATGTTGATCTTAATCCTTGCCACTTTGCTCAGTTCATTTACAAGCTCTGATAACCCTCTTGTGGATTCTTTGTAGATAGAATTCGTGTCATCTGTGAATAGAGATAGTTTTACTTTTTCCTTTCTGATATGTTTTTAATTTCTTTTTCTTGCTTGATTGCTTTGTCCAGAACTTCCAACACAATGTCAGATAACAGTTGTGAAAGTGAGCATCGTTGTTTTGTTCCTGACCTTAGGGCAGAGCTCTTTAGTCTTCAATGCAGTCTATTTTTTTTTTTTCAGTAACAGTTTATTTGTGAGGTGAATAAAAATAATGAACAGTTAATGGAACTCATAAGAACATCAGCTACATGAGGACAGACACTCAGTCTCTCTTGTTTACTGGTGTATCCTCACCACTTAGAACAGTGCTTAGCACACAGCAAGTGCCTTGGAAAGACTTTTTACTGAATCAAGGAGGTACATAAACAAGATAATTTCAACTCTTACCTAAGTGCCCTAAGAGACCCTGAGTGGTTCAAATGGTTAACACACTCAGCTGCTGACCACAAGATTGGAGGTTCAGGTCCACCCAGAGGTGCCTTGGAAGAAGGGCCTAGTGATCTGCTTCCCCAAATCAACCACTGAACACCCTGTGGAACACAGTTTTACTCTAACACACATGTGGTCTCCTAAGTATGAACAACTGGTTTTCATATGTGCCCTAAAGGAGATAAAAGGCACCAAAACGCAAATCAGACCCACTGCCACTGAGTCGGATCTGACTCATAGTAACTGTAAAGGTCAGAGTAGAACTACTCCATAGAGTTTCCAAGGAGCTCCTGGTGGATCTGAACTGTCAACCTTTTGGTTAGCAGGTACAGGACTTAACCACTATGCAACCAGGAGTTCCTTGGGGTAGTAAGGTGTATTTTCGAGATGGAAGTTTTTAGTTGACACTGAAGAGTGATGGGAGAGGACCAGCAAGTGAAGTGGTGGGAAGCATTTAGAGGAAGAGGCAGGGCTGTCTATGTAATTTGTGGGGTCCAGTGCAAAATGAAAATTCAGGGACCTGGCTGCCTCTCTGTCAATGAAACGCCTGTCCAACCCTGAAGAGGATAAAACCAAACAAAACCCACAGTCATTGAGTTGATCCCAACCGATAGAGACCCTGGAGGACAGAGTAGAACTGCCCATGGAGTTTCCAAGGAGCACTTGGTGGATTCGAGCTGCTGACGTTTTGGTTAGCAGCCATAGCACTTAACTACTATGCCATCAAGGTTTCCCTACAGAGGATCAGCAAGATGACTCAGCAGGAGATCCTAAACACACCCCCAACCCAGATACTGAGTTGGGTTGTACTTGGTACCTGGTTTAGGGGTATGTTTATAGTCTCCTGCTGAGTCATTATTTGAATGTGCCTGTCGTACTCTCTGTCTAGGATTGGGTAGAAACCATGTGGCGTGTGTCCAACTCTGGCCTTCCTTGTACATGTGTCTAGATACCTTCCAGGAGTACCCTAATGCTCTGCCTGGTGACCTTCACTTTTCACTTGAACTTTGTCCTTGGTGTTCACTCTTTCTGAGGTTAGAGTGGGGCCACCTGCCCTGTACCCTGAGGGTTTTGTTTTCTTTTTCCTGCCAGCCCCCAAGATCTCAAGACTTGGAGAAAAAGAGTAAATCTGGGTGCCCATTATGCAGATCCAAGGCCTGAACAGGGATGATGGGGGAAGTGAAGGCAAGCTGGCTGGCCGGGTACATTATTGTGCTCGTGGCCTAACATTTTTTTTTTGTCTGTAATTGCCATTCCAGAAATGCCCTCATTCTTCTAGCCACGGAGCAACTGTTGGGAACAAATTAATTGTGTGTCTTCTCAGTGTGTGTGATTAAAAGGCAGATGGAGGGAAGGGTTCTCTTCAGCTTTTCTGGCAACTAGGTTCCCAAATAGATGGTTTCCAGACCATAGAGTGCGTGTCCTGGACTCTTGCGGGCATCTGCGTTTGTCTGTGTGGTGGCAGGTTTGAGTGCTGGCAGACAGAGTCCTAAGTTGCCAGTAATAATATTATTAATTCCTTAGGTTCACAGTGCTTTTGCTGTTTGCTGAAGGCTTGCACACTTGTATCAGTTCATTTGTTGGGATTTCAGGGTTGCTAGAACAACATTCTTTGCTTAATACCTCCCTGAATCATTGCTGCTGCTTGTAATTCCACCCTTAGAGAGTAATTCCTTTGGTTTAAAGCTTTGTTTCCTGTTAAAATGCAAGTGTCTTGGCAACGGTGGGGCGTGTTTTATTCATTAAATTTTCTCAGCCACTGGCAGCTGCCCACCCAAAAGGCCCCCTCTAGTGACCTTCCATTTAGGATGGTCTCCTCTGAAACAGAACCTATACTCGGACCCTCTCTTTACTTTGTTCCAAATCAAAACTGCCATTCCATGTAACTCTGCAAAGGCTGAGGTTGGAAAAGCAGACAGGTAACCTGCTAGAAATGCAGTGCTAACCCACAGGCACCTCTGTCTTTTTATCCTGTCATGTTGGTGGCATTGGCCTTCAGTCTCTCCTTTATGGGGCTCTGTTGGAGGAGGCAGGGAGAGAGGGCCCCTGGCCCCCTTTATTCTGTCTGCATTTATACAGCAAGACCACCTTGAGGGTGCATTCAGCCTGTGTATCTCAGATAGGGCATTGGCCTGGAGCGTGACTCACTGGACGTAGGGAACAAAAGGGAGCTGGCCATGTGTTGCATAATATTGCTTGTTTTGCAGAAGGAAAATGGAGGCATAAGGACAGAAGTATACTTGGAGTTACAGATAGTATTAAAACTCTGTCTTTGGAGCCTTAGTGAGAGAACTGTGAATTTTTAGAGCCAGAAAACACCTTAGCAATGTGTGATGCAGCCCTGAGCTGTGGTTCCCCAAGGATCAGCTGCCAGATGGGACTTCTGGCCACCATATTGCCTGTTCTCTCTCCCAGCTGGAACACTACTATAGCATCTCCACAGATTGTCCCTGCTCCCCCGGGGAGAAGACCAGTGTGTTTTCTCCCCATCCCCTGACCTAGTTTGCAGACTGGGTGTCAATGTCCTTCTGGCTGGAGCCAGTCTTACCTCCTACCCGACTCCCCTCTTCTCCTGGGAGCTTAGAAAGCAGGATCTAGTTAGAGCCCAGACCCAAAAACTGGGCGGTGGTTCTCTCCATGTTTTAGTCCAGCCATGTTGGGCCTTGAGGAATATTTGTCCTGAAAGTTTGGCCTAGGGTGATGTGGCTCTGAGCTGGTGCCTGCCCCTTGGGACATATGGCTTTGCTTCTTGGTAGAGTCCTAATGATTTCCTGATGGAAGCCATGCTCATTAGCTCCCTGGCAGAGAATAGGGAATGGGGGAAGCAGTAGGTGAGGGGCTGTTGGAGTGGAGTGTGGTGAGGGATGTCGATGGAATCGTCTGTGATCCTGTGTCCTGACTGATTGTGGGAGGAGAGCCCTTGTTCTACAGCCTCACACAGAGTTCTTTTGCCCTGTTGTTTCCTGTCCAGAGATGGAAGAGAGGGCTTGCCCTGCGTCTCCCCCGCCCCCCGCAATAGATGCCCGTTTGCAGTTGGAGGATGGTCGCTTCATTGTTTATAGTATTTGCAAGCCCTGTTGTGCTGGACCTCCTACCTGGGGCCACATCCTAGTTGGGCTGCAACCCTGACCACACCTGGGATGACTTCCCTGCTTTTGTTCTCTGGATCCAGAGCAGAATAGATCCTCTCAGTCGCGGAATAGTGGTATAGTCAGAAACCCAGTGTTCTCCAGGGCAGGCTTGGCCAAAAGGAGGATTGAACGGTACCTTGGGGATGGCACTCCTGGCTCCGCCAGTAGTTATGGGGTTGGAGGAGGCAGTAGCATTGCCTGTGAGAGGAGGAGGAGAGCTGAGTGGACCAGTCTGGGGCCAGGAGGACATGAGGAGAGGGAAGCCTTGGTCTGGGGCTGCAACTGAAGAGCATTTAGACAGGTGAGGAGAGAGGATTCGTGACGTGGAGTCCAAAGGCCTGCAGGCAGGAGATGGTGCAGGACGCTGGCTGGAGGACAGTCAGGTGTAGGGGAGGGCAGGGTGTGAGCCAGACAGTCCCACCTGTGGCATGGTGAGCCTCGTGGGCTCTGATAGGAGTTTGAGCCTCATACTGAGGGCCCTTGGAAGGGTTGTTGTTGAAGGCTGCGTCCATTTTCCCTTTTTCCTCTGTGGCAGCAGCCTGTCCCTTCTAGGACCTGTCTCCTTAGGCTACCCCATCCTCTGGCCTGTCCAGCAGCCACCGTGAGAAACTTCCCTCACTTCCTGCTTCCAGCGGTTCTCTCATCTCAATTTGTTTGTGCGATTAGTGCTTTCCAGGCCCATGTGTGTTCACGAATTTGTTCCTAATCCTGGTGTTGTTAGCAGGTTTACTGGAACAGCTCCCGGGAGCCGAGCCGTGGCCAGGCGGCATGGCGGATGTGCAGCCCAGCCGTGCCAGCAAGGGAAGTCGCTGAGGCTCAGCTGGCACCTGGGAGGGCTGTGAGCACGTCTGGAGGGCCTGCAGCCGTCGTTGGCTGCCAGCAGGATTTTCTTCTAATTTATGAAGTGTCTAACAAGTGTGTTTGGAAGAGTGGCAGAGGCATACAGACATGGGTTTTGTAGTCAAGAGACATGGACTCAAACCCTGTATCTGTTACTTACTGGCCAAGCAGCTTTAGTGTGGCCCCCAGCTTTCTTAAACCTCAGTTTTAGCATCTGTGCATTGGAGAGAATACTGGTACCCATCTCAAAGGCTCTCACTCGATCAGATAAGATAATGTGTATGAAAGGGTTAATGCGTTATAAAGGACCAGTCATTTGTTACTGAGGACTATTATTGCACAGTGCATGATGAAATGAGATTTTGGTTACTGGCAGCTCATAGCCTAGATGCTGCTACAATAAATCAACAGTTCAAATAGAAGTTAATGACTGTAGAAAAGTATATATAAACAGTGTAAGTCAGGGGTCTGTTTGTTCATGCATTGTGCTGACAAGTCGTTTGGTAATGTAAGTTTGCTCCTTAGTGTAATATGAAAATATTGACTGAGTCTGGGTGTTAGAAAAATATAAGATGATAGTAATGTCATACATACTTTACCACTAGCATCTATTAATAAGTACTGATAAATTTGAATGAACACAGAAAACTATTATTAAAAGACTCAAGATGCATATATAAAGGGTGGCTCAAGTAATATACTTGATTTTAAAAAAGAAACATTTTTATATTCTGGATTTATTTATGGTGGTTGTACAGTTGAGTGAACTTACTAAAAACCAGTGAACTTTAAAATTGTGATTTTTATAGTATGTAAATTATATCTCAGTTTAAAAAATGGAACCCCCCACAATTTATCAAAGCAGTAACTATATTATGAAGTATTAATATATTGTTAATATATTAAATCAACCTGTATGCAGAGGAAATAATCTGAGAAGGTGGGCTAGATGAAGAAGAATTCTATATCAGGATTGGAGGATGACTCATTAACAGCCTGCAATATGCAGATGATACAACCTTGCTTGCTGAAAGTGAAGAAGACTTGAAGCACTTATGGATAAAGATCAAAGTACGGATTATTTACTTCAACATAAAGAAAACAGAAATCTCCACAAGTGGACCAATAATCAGCACCACAATAAATGGAGAAAATATTGGAGTTGTCAAGGATTTCGTTTTACTTGGATCCGCAATCAATGCCCATGGAAGCAGCAGTCAAGCAATCAAATGGTGGGCAAATCAAGTTTGCATTGGGCAAATTTGATGCAAAAGACCTCTTTGAAGTGTTAGAGAGCAAGGATATCACTTTGGGAACTATGATGTAGCTGACCCAAGCCATTTTATTTTCATTGGCCTCAAGTTGGAGAATAAGTAAAGAAGACTGAAGAATAATTCATGTATTTGAATTACGGTGTTGGTGAAGAATATTGAATATACTGTAGACTCCCCAAAGAAGAAACAAATGTGTCTTGGAAGAAGTACAGTGAGTGTTCCTTAGAAGTGAGGATGGTGAGACTTTGTCTTAATGTATTTTGGTCATGTTAGAAAATCATTGAACCTTGACCAATGCTTTTTGGTACAGTAACTATTACTTCTGTCTTCTTTTGATGCTTCCCTACATTGTTCAGTATTTTGATACAGAATCCTTTATTATTGCAACTCTGTATTTGAATTTTTTTTCTTCAGTTCTTTCAGCTTGAGGAATTCAGGGTGTTCTTTTGGTTTTCTGACTCCAGATCTTCGTACTTTTCGTTGTACTACTTTGTCTCTTTAATTGCCTTTAGAAATTTCCTGTTCAGCTGTTTCATATTGTTGTATCTTCCATTTGCTTTAGCTATTCTGTGTTCAAGAGCAAATTTGAAAGTCCCTGCTGACGTCCATTTTGGTCTTTTTTTTTTTGTCTTATTTTCTGATGACCTTTGCTTTCTTCATGTGATGGCCTGGATGTCATCCCACAGCTTTTTGGGTCTTGAGTCATTATTGTTGAATGTGTCACGTCTTTTCTTGAGATGCTTTCGAAGTTCAGTTGAGATATAATCAAGGTTCTATTTTGGTTCTTGTGAACGTGTTTTAGTTTTCTTCAGTTTCAACTTGAACTTGCGTATAAATAGTTAATGGTCACTTCCGTAGTTGGCACCTGGCCTTGCTCTGACCAATGATACTAAGCTTCTCCATTGTCTCTTTCCACACATGTAGTTGATTTGACACCTGTGTATTCTGTCTGGTTAGGTCACGTGTATAGCTGCCATTTACGTTGTTGGAAAAAAGTATTCCCAATGAATAAGTTACTGGTCTTGCAAAATTTTATTGTGTGGTATTAAATGTTGTTTTTGTTGCCATAGCCATGGTTATTCAACTACCAGTCCTTCTGCTTTGTTTCCAATTTTTGCATTCCAATCTTTAGTAATTATCAATACATCTTCACTATATGCTTCATCAGTATCAGACTGGAAAGTTGATCAAGTCTTCAGTCTTTTCATCTTTAGCATTGATGGTTGGTGTGTAAATTTGAATAATAGTTGTATTAACTGGTCTTCATAGATGTATGGCTGTTATCTTTTCAGTGTCAGCACTGTGCTTCAGGATAGATCTTGAAATGTTCTTTTTGACACTGAAGGTGATACCATTCTGTTGCAATTTGTCATTCCCAGCATAATAGACCGTATGATTGTCCAATTCAAAGTGACCAATATTAGTTCATTTCAACTCAGTTAATACCGAGGATATTGATCTCCAAATGTACATTTCATTTTTGACATCTTCCAGTTTTCCTAAAACCATACTTTGTACATTGTATGTTTTGAATACCAATGGGTGTTTGCAGCTGTTTCTTCTCGTTTTGAGTTGTGTCATATCAGCCAGTGAGGATCGTGAAAACACTACTCCATCCATTCCATTAAGGTCAGCTTGATTTTGAGGTGGCAGCTGCTTCCCAGTAGTATTTTGGCTGCCTTCCAAACTCAGGGGCTCGTCTTCCAACACTGTATCAGACAGTGTTTTGCTGGCATTCATAAGATTTTAGCTGGCCAGTTGTACAGAAGCAGACTGCCAGGTCCTTGTTTCTACACTTAGGAAGCTTCGCTAAAACTTGTCTACTGGTTTGAAATACTGGTGACATAGCTTCCAGCTTCACAGCAATAGGCAAGTCACCAATGGTACGACAAGCTGACAGACTATTGGTGGAAAGTTGACAGAGATGAAAGACGCGCACATGAAAAATGCTCCATATCATTAGTCATTAGGAAAATGCAGATTTAGAGCATAGTGGAAAAACCACACTTATTGGAATGGCTAAAATTAAAAAGACTAGTTATGTTAAGTATTGAGTTGATATAGAGGAACTGAAACTCTCATAACAGTTGTTGGAATGCAAAACAGTGCAGCTACTATGGAAAACTGACAGTTTCTTAAAAAGTGAAACATATATCTACTGTACAATTTGATCATTCCCTTCCTTAGTATGTACCTGGGGAATATGAAAGCATATGTCCATGCAAAGACTTGTACATGTAAGTTTGTAGAAAAGTTACTTGTATTTCAAAACTGGAAGCAACCCAAAGGCCCATGAGCAGATAAATGAATAAACAAACTGTGGTGTATCTATACAATACAATACTGCTCAGCAAGAAAAAGGAATGAATTACTGATACTTGTAATAATAAAGGTAGATCTAAGAATAATTATGCTGAATGAAAGAAGCCAGATAAGAAGACCATGAACTGTATGATTCTGTTTCTATAAATCTCTAGGAAAGTCTAGTCTTTGGTGACAGAAGGAAACCCTAGTTGCACAGTGGTTAAGTGCTATGGATGCTAATGAAAAGGTAGGCAGTTCAGATCCTTCAGCTGCTCCTTCAAGATTCTATGAAGCAGTTCTGCTATGTCCAATAGGGTTGCTCTAAGTCGGAAGTGATGGCAGTGGGTTTGGTTTGGTTTTTAGTAGTGACAGAAAGCAGATAAGTGGTTGTATGGACATGTAGGGTAGGTGTAAAAATGGGCTGGAATGAACAGTGGATCAAGAGAAACTTTTGAGGTTGGTGAACCTGTTCACCATCTCAGTTGTGGTGATGGCTTCATAAACGCATTGCTGTTTCATCAATACTATAGGACAGACTAGAACTGACCCACATAATTTCTGAGGAGTGGCTGGTGGAGTCAAGCTGCTGACCTTTGGTTAGCAACAAAACTCTTAATCACTGCACCACAAGGGTTTGGGCGATGGTTTCATAAGTGGGTACGTGTGAAGACGGACAATTAAGTTTGTGAACTCAGCTTAGAAAAAGTGCTACATACTTCATTGCTGAGTATGACTACAGTCACCTTTGATGTACTCCCCTTGGGAAGCTATGCACTGACACCAGCACCTCGTCCACCTTTCAGAGGAGTTTTGGAACTTTCTTTCTGGAATGGCCATCAGAACTGTCATCATGTTACCCTTGATGTCCTCAATGTTATCAAAATGTTTTCTTTGGAATATTTCCTTTATTTTGGGGTAAAGAACAAAGTCATTGGGGGCCAGATCAGGTAAGTAGGGAAGGTGTTCCAATACAGTTGCTTGTTTACTGCTTGAAAACTCCCTCACAGACAACTAGACAATTAAGTTCACAAACTTGCCACCCTGCCACTATGCACAGTGACCACTCCAGAAAGAGTTCGAAAGTTGCTTTGAAGGGTGGATTAGGCGCTGGTGTTGGTGCGTAGCTTCCCAAGGGGTATACTTTGAAGGCGACTGTAATGATACTCAGCAGTGAGGTATGTAGTGCTTAGAACAGTTAAGTTTGCAGACTTGTCGGACCTTGTATATCAAACTGTATCAAATTGTGGCTTTTAAATGTGTGTGGTATATTTTATGTCTGATACCCTAATGCAGCTGTTAAAGCAAACAAATAAATAATGGTTGTAATGGATTATGATCCACTGAAAAAAATAGAAATTCGTGAATCCAAACTGATTTATATGAAAAATCAATAAACTGAAAGTTGATGAACAGGATATTTACAACACCTTGAAAGTACCTCCACATAAAATTATGAAAGACAAACCTCTAACTGTAAGGAAGCCAGGCAAATAACTATCTTAATGAAGTAATCAAAATTAACATGACCAGTAACTGACAAATCAAAATTATGTGCTGTTTGAAAGGATTCAGTTGAGAAGCACACATTTTTATATAGTGTTGGATTAAATTTGCTGAATTTCTTTTTTAGGATTTTCATATCTATATTGATGATGGTAACTGGTCTTTGTCTTTTTCTTGTGTTGTCAGCTTTTAATATCAAGGTTATGTTGGCCTCATAGAATGAGTTGGGAAGTATTCTCTTTTCAATTTTCTGCAAGAGTTTGTGTGGAATTTTTTGTTCTCTTCCTTAAATATTTGGTAGAATTCACCAGTGACACCGTCTGAGTATGGAGTTTCTTTGTTGGAAGGTTCTTAACCACAAGTTCAATTTCTTTAATAAATATGGGCCTCTTCATATTTTCTGCTTCTTTTGTGAGTGTTGGTATATAGTTTGTGTCTTTCATGGAATTGTCTGTCTCATCAGAGCGGTCAAATTTATTGGCGTGGAGTTGTTGATATTCTTTTACTATCCTTTTAATATCTGTAGAGTCTGTATTGATGTCACCTCTCTTATTCCTAGAATTAGTAAATGTTTCTTCTCTCTTTTTTCTTGATATCTCTGGGTAGAGGTTTATCATTTATACTGATCACCTCAAGGAATCAACTTTTGGCTTCATTGGTTTTTCTCTTTTTCTGTTACCCACTTCATTGTGTTCTGCTCTTGTCTTTATTACTTTCTTTTTTCTGCTCACTTGTTTAATTTTCTTTTTTAGTTTCTTAAGATGGGAGCTGAGATCATTGATCTGAAACTTTTTCTAATTCTAATATAGGTGCTGCTTTATGACATCTCACAATGTTTAATGTTACATTTTCATTTAAATTATGTTCAACATACTTTATAATTTGCTTTTGAGTTCTTCTGTAACACATGGTTCAGTTTGCCAAAAAGCTACCACCTTTGACTCAATTTCAACTCATAGTGAACCTACAGGTCAAAGTAGAACTGCACCAGTTTCTGCCGACCTTTTGGTTAACAGATGTAGCACTTAACCTTTGTGCCACCAGGGTTTCCATTATAGTTCTATGTAGGACTGTGTTATTTAGTTTTGAGATATTAGGGGATTTTTTTTGTTGCTGATTTATAATATAATTCCATGTGGCCAAAGACCATGGTTTGTATGATTTGATCCTTTTCTTGCCCAGAACATGGCATATCTTGATAAAGTTTCTTTTGTACTTGAGAAAGAATTATATTCTGCTGTTGTTTGATGGACTGTTCTGTAAGTATTCTTTTTCAATTATGTCTAGTGTTGAGAGGATTCTTGAAGTCTTTTATATGCTTACTCACTTTGTGTTTGTTCTATCAATTATTGAGAGAGAGACATTGAAATCTCTGGCCTTAATAGTAGATTTGTCTATTTTTCCTTGTGATTTCAGCAGTTTTTGGTTCATGTATTTTGAAACTCTTTTGTTAGGTGCATAAATGTTTAGGATCATTATGTCATTTTGATAGATTGACCCCTTTATCACTGTGAAGTGATGTTCCCCCCTGGTGATATTTTTTTTCTCTGAAATCAACTTTCATATAAATATATCCATTGCAGCTTTCTCTTGGTTAATTCTGACAGGTATATCTTTTTGTATCCTTTACATTTAACCTATTTGTCCTTTTATGCATTTTATATATTTCTTGGAGGCAGCATATACTTATATCTTACTTTTTTAACCAGTTTGATAATCTCTGACTTTTAATTTGGGGTATTTAGACCATTTACATTTAATGGGATTATAGACATGGTTATATTTAAATTGTTCATCTTGTCCCAGTTGCTCCTTGTTCCCTCTCTCATCCTTCCTGCATTCATTTGGATTGGATATTTCTTATAGTTACATTATGTTTCTTTAGGTAGCTTATAAGCTATCGTTATTTGTTTTGGTATTTTAGTGGTTAATTTATAGTATTCATGTTTAACTTATGACAATCTACATTGAGGTGACATTGTACCACTTCACATATGGACTAAGAATCTTATAGTAGTAAACTTTCATTTCTTCCTTCCAGCTGTTATGTTATTGATGTCATGCATGTTGTAAATACATTATATCACATTATTATGTTTATTTAAACAATCACTTACCTTTCAAAGAGATGCAAGATATAAGAACAACTTTCTTGTGTCTTTGCTCAGGAAGTTACTAATTGTAGTCTCTGCATTCCTTTGTGTGGTTTCATATTTTTATCTGGTCTCCTTTTCCTTTTGCCTGGAAAATGTCCTCTTAACATTTCTTGTAATGCAGACAGTTCACCCTAGTAACTTTTATATGTCTGAACAAGTTTTTATTTTGCCTCTGTTTTTGAGAGGTGTTCTTGCTGGGTACGGAATTCTGGGTGTTCATTCAGTGCTTTCAGAGATACTGTTTTGCTGACTTCTGTTTGTATTGTTTCCATTGAGAAATCTGCTGTTATCCTTATCTTTGTTCCTCTGTCCATAATGTATCTTTTTCTTTCTGGCTACTTTTTTAAGATTTTATCCCTATGATTGATGTTGAAGAATTTCATTATGTAGTTTTCTTCATTTTTTTTGTGGTTGTGGTTTGTTGAAATTCTTGAATCAGTGGGTACACAGTTTTTCATCAGATTTGAAAAAAATGCTAGCCATTATTTCTTGAAATATTTTTCTTTTGTACACCCTACCTTGCACCTCCTCTCCTTTGAGACTCCAATTCCATGTTTACTTCACTGATTGAATTTGTCCCACAACTCACTGGTGTGTTTTTCTTTTATTTTCTTTTTATAAAGTTCTTTTTTCTCTATGAAGTTTGAATAGTTTCAATTGCATTGTCATCAAGTTCACTAGTTTTTTTGTCCTGCAGCATGTAATCTGCTGTCTATCCCGTTAAATATATTTTCATCTCAGACATTCTCATTTAATTTCTGGAAGTTTGATTTGGAGATTATTTTTAAAATACTTTCTGTGTGTCTACTTACTTTTTTTAAATATCTGGAATGCAGTTATATAACTGTTTTAATGTCCTTTCTTGCTAATTCTGATATCTACATCAGTTCCAGATTGATTTTGATTGAGTTTTCTTCATTGTGAGTTGTATTTTCCTGCTTCTTTGCAAACTTCATCATAATTTTTGATTAGGTACTGGACATTGTGATTTCACCTTTTGGGGCGAGCTTTGTTCTGAGACACAGTGAAGTTGTTTGGAAACAATTTGTTCCTTTTGGGTCTCTTTTTTAAGATTTGTTAGTTTAGGACTAACTATTCCCTATAACAGAAGCAAGAGCCTTCTGAGTGTTATAACAAATACTCTGTAGGTTATGAGGTTTTCTAGTTTAGCTGGTGAAAAATAAACCCTTAGTGAGTGATGAGTATTGTTACCTCTAATCTTTTTGCGTTGTTCTTTCCCTGGATTCAGTTTTCTCATTTGCATGTGCTAATCAGTACTTAGCTGGATCTTTGAGGGATACCCTGTAAGATCTGTAGTGTTCTCCCTTTGCATAGCTCTCATCTCTCCAATATTCTGCCCTGCATGCTTTAGCTGCCCTTGGTCTTCCTGAACTCCCAGATCTATCTCTTTAATATGGGAGTCTTCAACTGCTAGGCTCCCCTTTCCTGTGCCACAGCCTGAAAACTTTTCATGCGGTGAGAGGGGCAGTTGTAGAGTTTACCTTGTTCCTTGTCTCTCAGGAATCAGTGTCCTTTGTTAGCTGAGATCCAGTGCCTTGAACACCGTTGTTGTGTACATCTTACCCAGTTTTTTTGTTGTTGCTGTTTTAGGTGGGAAGGTAATTTTGGTCCCTATATTGAGAGAGATGTTAAGGACGATATCAAGATTTCTGGCTTGCATAACTGCAAGCTGCCATTTCCTAAGATGGGAAAGACTGTGGGAGGAGCAGGTTTAGTGGTGGTGGGCATTAACTTAGAGGTGCCCACTGGACACCAAAGTAATGTCATAGAGTCAGTTGGAGATGAGTCTAGAGTTGGGAGAAGTCTGGCCAGGTGTGTGCTTTTGTTGGGAGTCGTTAGTATGTAGATGGTATTTAGAACCACAATACTGGATCAGATTCCTAAGGGAATGTGGAAAGAGTACAAAAATACTCTGCTGGCATAGTGGTTAAGTGCTATGTCTGCTAACTAAAAGGTCGGCAGTTCGACTCTGCCAGATACTCCTTGGAAACTCTTGGGACAGTTCTGCTCTAGCCTATAGAGTTGCTATGAATTGGAATCAACTTGATGGCACCTGGGTTTGGTTTTTTGGTTTAGCTCTGGTTAAGTACAGCAGTGCATTACCTTACCTCCTTTAGTCTTCACAGTGGCCCTTTGAGGTAGATGCTATTATTACCTTTCTTATAGGTGATAATACTGAGGCAGAGAGAGGTTTAGTAACTTGCCCAAGATCATTAACTACTAAGCAGTGAAAATGGCATACACATGGAAGCAATCTCATGTTGGCCTTGTACTCTTAATCATAGTAGTATCTCACATGTTTTTAGAGTAGAGAATATTCTAAAGGGTTTGGATTTAATATTGGGTCAAACTCCTACACTGTTATAAACTGCAGCCTGCTTCCCACAACCCCCAAGACATGAATTCTACTTTGTGGTCTAAATGACAACTTAAAGCAGAGGTTGACAACCAGAAAAGATACCTTTGAGACCATCCTGGCATGATTTCCTAGGCAGGAGAGAGGAGTTACAGTTCTGTTCTCCTGGTAGAAAATGCACACATGGACAATTACACTGTGACAAATGTGAGAAGATATGCTAGATTCTACTCTTGAACCAAAGCTGGCCAAGTCTGGGAGGCAGAATCATGTGTATTTAAAGCTGAGGAGGAAAATCAGCTGGATGTTTGCAATTCCAAAAGATATAGAAGGGATGATTTAAATTTGTTTTTCTTCCATTACTGACATAATATATACAGTAGATTACAAGAAATTTGGAAAATACAGCAAAATGTATAAGGAAAACACCCTTGTAACCCTGTAACCCAAAGATACTACTGTTAACATATGAGTGCATTTCCTTTGGAACTTGAGTTTTTTAGAAGTGTTAATTAAAATTCCTCCTTTGTTTTGGGGTTTGTCATCTTCTCGTTCATTGTATCCCACTTACTGTCTCTCTGTTAGTATGGTATGCATGTGCATCTCTCTCCCTGTCTCTTGCCTCTCTGTCTTACCGACAACTGTCCATGTTGCATATGTTGCTCAGTTCTCATGGGGAGTCCTGTTATTCATTCTGATGTTGGCACCTCTCTTCTAAGTCTGAGGGCAGGAGTCCTTGCTCTTAGGGATTTAGACATGGGTCAGAAATTACCCTTCTTGGGCCCTCACTCCATCCAGCCCAATCAGTAGCTAATCAGCATGGAGTTGATCTTATTAGCCATTCACTGCTTGCCTCCCCAAACTCCAACCAAGCTTGCTAATGACAATGCTTTTAATTAATATGAGGCAGATTAAAACTCATTACAGCAAGGTTATCAGTAATGAGATACTCATAAGGCAAGTTATTGAGCTTAGAGTGAAAATGAAGTTGGAGCAGAGGCAGGGTCCACTCTGGCTATTCCTGCAGTATTGTGACAGGGAATGATAGGGGATTGTGATGACCCTGTAGTGATGATGTACTGCAGTGACATATCTAGTGAGCCGGAGAAGCCAAGGCTACCACAACAAATACCACAGACCGGGCGGCTTAAAGTAAGACTTTTTTTTTTTTTTTTACAGTTCTGAAGGCTACAAGTTCAAAATCAAGATGTCATTGGGCCATACTGTCTCCAAAGATTCCAGGGAAAGATTCTTTACTGCCTGTCTTTATCTTCTGGGGGTTCCCAGCATTCCTTGGCACTCCTTGGCTTTTAGATGCATCACTGCAATCTCTGCCTCTATCTTGACAAGATTGTGTCCCCTCAGTGTCCCTTCTCTTTTATAAGGACACTACTCAAGGTAGGGTTAGGATCTACCCTACTTCAGTATGACTTTACGCTGACAGTTTCTAAACAAAGGCACCTTCACAGGTCCAGAAGTTAGGACTTTAACACATGATTTTGGGGAGACACAGGTAAGTCCATAACACTGGGTAAGGGCAGGACTTGGGTCCAAAGAGCAAAATGGGAAGTGGATGTTAGGGTGGTGGTGGAAGAAATGAGATCCTTGTAGGAGAGAGTAGAGACAGTATGTGTTAAAATAGCACTCTACATCGATTTGCATTTCTTATGTGGGAATGTATTACAATTCAGATGACAGAGCATAAAATTAACTATTGTTTCTATTAGATTATGATCCAGACTTGTTGGACAGAACAAAGTATTCAGAGTGGGTGGGCCCGGATAGTTTTTTCTTTAAGTTTCGTTTTTCTAGGAAGATTGTTTTTTCCCTCCTCTGTCTCTTTTCATTTACTGAGCACTTATTATATACTGGGCCTTGCACTAAGCTCTTTTTTAAGCATTGCTTCATTTAAGCATCACGATGACAAGTGTAATTATAGTGAAACCTGTGAGAGATGGAATAGTGATGAGACTGCCTTGTTTCTCTGAGTCTTGAAAGTTTTCCACCTTTGACAGGGTGCACTCTTACCACTTTTCTAACACTTGTTTTAGTGGAAGATATTTTGAGTTTTCCTTCTTTGACAGGTTTCCACCTTACACAGGTTCGAGCCTTTCCAGGCTTTACTGTCTTATCCTTTTTTTACTTATGAGGAAACAGATTCTACAGTTAATTGACTTACTCAAGGTTAGGTGACGGATAAGTACAAAGACTTGAACCCACATCAGATTTCAAGGCCTACACTACCAACTTTTATGTTATACATTCCTTTGTTTTATTGAGGACCAGACAGAGGTTTTCATTGGCCTTTTAAACTGTGTACATTTGATTCAACTTCAGTGGCTACCCTGGCACCTGTCTGGGTCACCTCTCAGCACATACTACACATCGGAGTAATTGAGCACCTGTCTTTATTGCCTGGTGTTGGTTTTTATAGTTATGTAGTTTTAAAGTAACATTATGAGCATCCTGCACTGGAGGACCATGGCTTATATTTCCTGCATCCCCCACTGTGCCTTGTACAAAGAGATTCCGTTAAATGCTTGTTAACTAACGCGTTGTACCTAGGGCATGAGGTTGGTACACAGCAGCATCTGTTTTACAGAGATAATGAATCAGTTTAAAAACAACAATAAAAACACAGCAGCACACTACAACCACCACCACCACCTGTTTTTGAGTGTGTACTGTAGGTCAGGAGTAGAGCTTAGAACATGGCACTAAATAAGTTATTACATACTTATAGTTGTAATGTTGTAGCCACTAGTCACATGGACACAATTTATTTAAAATTAAAAATTCACTTCCTCAGTTACACTAGCCACATTTCAAGTGTTCAGTAACCAAAGGTAGCTTGTTGTTGTTAACTGCTGATGAGTAGGCTCCAACCGATGACAGCCGTGTGTGTAACAGAGCAAAAGGTTGCCCAGTCCTGTGTGGTCTTCCTGATCATTGATATGTTTGAGTCCTTTGTTGCAGCCATTGTATCATACTGTCTCAGTTAGGATTTCTGTTGCTGATGTGGTATCCTTCTCCACTAACTGGTCTCTCCTGCTGATACATCTATGACAAGCAAGTCAAAGTCTTGGATGACATCCTGTGATCCATAATGTTTTCCTTGGCAAATTTTTGGAAGTAGACCACCAGGTCTTTCTTCCTAGTCCATTTTAGCCTGGAAGCTGTGCTGAATGAAACCTGTTTACCATAGATGACCCTGATGGTGTGTGAAATACAGGTGGCCCAGCTTTCAGCATCATAGCAATGTGCCAACTACCACCTTATGACAAATGAGTAACAGATGAGTAGACACATGTGGAGTTAGAGTTGGACAGGGCAGTTGTAGAACATTTACAGTATTTCCATTACTGCAGAAAGTTCGGTTGGAGAACACTGTTATAAACTCTCTGAGGTCAGTGAGTGTGTGTTATGTACATGTCCCTCATGGTTTTATACCTAGGTTGGTGCCCCAAGGCATGTGTGTATGAGGGACTAGACTCAAGGGAGTACCCAGGTTAGGAAATTCTGCAAGCTTTGTGTTCTCATCGAGCATACTTGCATGGAAGAATCCTGAGATTCCTGTATAGATTCCCTGCCCCCAGCAGGCTTAGTTCCTTCTGGTACCAAATTAAGTAAGTGAATGTTGAAAGAGGGAGCTTGTACTAAGCCAGTAGTTCCCTGAAAATCTGAATTGGTTCTCCTTTATGATCTGACACTGTAGCCATAGGGGCAGGAGCAGAAAAGGGACCCTGGAGCATCAAATGTCTGCTCTGCTATGCACAGTTTGTGCCTTTTGGTCTTAAAAGGACACCGTTAATTTTTTGTTGAGTGCTAATATTCCTGCCCTGGTTGTGTAGTAGTTATGAGCTATGGCTTGCAACCAAAAGGCTGGCAGTTTGAATCTATTAGGTACTTCTTGGAAACTCTGTAGGGCAGTTCTACTCTTTCCTGTAGGGTTGCTATGAATTGGAATTGACTCAGTGGCAGTGGTTTTTTATTTTTATTTTTTAGTGTATTTCACCTCCATGTGAGAAAGAGAGAGTGTGCATGTGCATGCACGCACACACATACACATACTGCTCAGAAGCTGCTTGGAGGTGACTTTGGGGCTTTTTAGTTGAAATTTGGGCTCCATTTGTAGTAGATGCTGACTCAGTTTCATGGATAATGGTTTTGTGAGCATATGACCCATAGTTGTCATCAGTCTATGTTTATGGAGCATGCACAGCCCGCCCTGAGGTGCACAGAGCCTGCGGGTGACACACACAATCTGTACCCTCAAGGGTTGATGTGCCAGGTGAGTTGTGGTAGACTGGCCTTCCTGGGCTAGTGTGAATAAAGTAGCTTGTGGCACTGCCCAGACAGTGTCTTCTGAAGGTGACGATCTCTGTCTGCTGAGAGTGACTCTACCTGGTGCCTGTTGAAACTACAGGTGAAGGGCAGTAGAGCCTGTCTCTACTCCCTGGTGGGTGGGCTTGGCAGGGTGAGGCCAATACTTTCTGAGGGCTGCTGACATCAGAGACAAGTGCTAAAGAGAGTGGTGGAACAGGTCCGTCTTGGGAGATAGTACCTTCCTCAGTACCTGTATCTCTCGTTGAAACACGCACATGCATGCGCATGCACACAGGCACGTACACATGTGTACCTTGCTTGTGTTGTTCTTTTGAGCTGAAATGCCTTCCTTTTACATCTTCTGTTATTCAAGTTCAGTGTCAGGGGCCAGTTCTGTGGATCAGACAAGGTATCCGTCTGTGTACCAGTCACACTGGTAATTTGAACAGGGCAAATTTAATACAAAGAATTGTTAACTATTAAAAGGTGGTTAGCTTCTAAAATGGAGCCCTGGTGGCAAAGGGATTAAGAGCTATAGTTGTTAAGCAAAAGGTCAGCCATTTGAATCCATCAGCCACTCCTTGGAAACCCTGTGAGGAGGTTCTTCTCTGTCCTATGGGGTTGCTGTGTGTTGAACAGTTTTGGTTTGTTTTTTAGCTTCTGAAAAGAGTAAAAGCAGCTTCTAAGTGTACTGAAGTAGCAAATGCATAAAGTAGCAAACTGTCTGTAGGGCTGAGGGAGAATGAACAAGGAAGGGACTGAGAACCTAGCAGAGGGACCACTAGCCTCAAGGCTGGGATGCAGACCTGGTTGGAGCAGGCAGAGCTGCCTCAGGAACCTGCAGCCATGGCAGGAAATGTGTGAGGATATGGGGAAGGTGTGAGGCAATGCTGGTTGGTAAGAGCAGCCTGCCAGGTGGCAGAGAGATGTGTGAGAATGTAGGCTGGAGTGGCCAGTGGGGTGGTGGAGAAACTTCCTGGAGGATGGAAACTGTGCTGGTCTGTAGGAGGAATCTGCTAGATAGCAAAGAAACTTGTTGGAGCATATGAGCCAGAGCCAATCTGTTGGAGCAGCCTGCTGGATGGTCACACTTGCTGGAGTCTGTGGACCAGAACGGGTCTTTAGAGCCTACCAGTTGGTGGAAGAAGTTAGTGGTTGGCACAGGTCACACCTCATCTGTCAGGGCCCTAAAGTGCCTTTCACACACTGATCTGCTGCCTACTATGCTGAAAATAGCACACTGGAGCCAGTAAGGAAACGCCTTCCTCCTGCCATGGACTCACAGAGCCCTTCCAGACCTCCGATGGACAAAGTCAGCATCAAGTTGTCTGGCAAAGCAGAATTGATACAAGGCCCAGCTCCAGTATCACAAAGCCAGGCAAAAAAGGGCAGTTACGGAACTTGGAGGCAGTGAATTCTTACCTGCCGTGTACCCCAGCTTTCCCTTCCTTGTGAATCAAGTCTTCCCTCTAATTCCATTTCTCTTGCTTCTTTTATCTGTGAGCCTGTGCAGTATGCCCTGTCATGCCCTTTCAGATGCCTACCTCTTTGCTTGTTCTATGTTTTGAGAGTGGCTTCGTCATGTCCTCCAGTTGGTAGAGAGTAAGTACTGTTTCTTTCCTATTCCACACAATAGCTATCAGAGTATAGACATACAATAAAAAATCAGTTGCTGCTGAACCAGCTCCAACTCATGATGAGTTTGTGTGTCAGAGTAGAACTGTACCCCATAGTTTTCAGTGGCTGAGTTTTGGAAGTAATCTCCAGGCCTTTCTTCCCAGGTACTTCTGGGTAGTCTGAAACCTCTCATCTTTCTGTTAGCAGTTGGTCATGTCTGCTGTTTACACCACCCGGGAACTCTGGGCACACAGTAAGATTTGGAGTGTTTTCTAGAATTTCTTTTGACATTGGTGTGTTTATTAGGAGAGGAGGAGAAAGTGTAGGTGTCTTCTCATTTGTTCTTCCAGCTGTCTGCTTCTTTTTGCTGTTGAGTGTGTCAACTCCCCAGCTGAACCCTACCACACCTTTGCAGGGGGTTTCAGTGGGCCCCCTTACTCCTTGGATGAGCGCCTACTGGTTGCCAAGGCGGCTGTCACAGCTGAATCTGGGCTTGGATCACACCAGTATCTCAGTACAACTGTGGCAGCTTCTCTGGCTGCCAGTTGTTCCACTGGTGAGTGCACATTTTTCCTCTGCTGGAATGGAGTTGGAGAGCAATGATTTGAGCAGCAAAACATTGTTTGTTCATCATGGCGTGAAACTTTGTGCTGAAAGGAGATGCCCAGCTACACATTTGACTAGGCTCTGCCATGTCTTCTCTCTTGCTTCCTCAGAACCTCGACTGAAGTGTGGCTTTGACCGGTGTCAGTGTTGACTCTACCCAAGTACACATGCTTTGCACCATCTAGCACTGGCTAACTCGGTCCCTAATTTCAAACCCTTAGGAAAAAGAATTTCACCCATCAACCCTTTGATTCATCTAGAGGTCTGCATAAAAAGCAAACAACCCAATCCATTGCCATCAAGTTGATTCCTACTTATGGCAATCCCGTACATATCAGACTAGAAGCACACTCCATAAGGAAGGAGAGCACCAGGATTTTCTTCTGAGGCATCTTTGGATAAATTATCTTTTTGATCAGTAGGCTACGGTGTTAACCCTTTGCACTATGCAGGAACTCCAGAGGTGTGCATACTTTCACTAAACTCTCAGAATTAATGTCTTCCCCCTTGTGCCCTCCTGCAGGAGAAAAGAGACCTTGATTGGCCTAGTGGGGCAAAGTATCCTCTGCAAGGCGGGAGGACTGTGCCCAGGGGGGTGGTGTCAGATATACATAGAGTTCCCCAAGAATGAGCTAGAACAGTAGGCAGTGGTGAGATGTCCAGCAGAGGCCAGAAGCATCAGATCCTAGGGACAGCCTGCTGGTCCCAGGATTCTGGGACCTCTGCTGTGCTGTGGTGGGAGGCAGGCAGATGGGCCCCCTGGCTGCTGTGACGAGGGTGTCCAGGGCTGCAGTGTTCTCATTATCGTAATTTCTGAAGTGACGGTTTCCTTGTGGTTCACAGGGCCTGTAGCCCTGTTCTGCCTCCTAGAAGTCAGGACCCCAATAATTTCAAGATCCTTGGGTGGCATGATGAGCAAGGATACATAGCCTCTGGCAGACGGGGGCCACCTTCCACTTCTGGAAGGACATCAGGGTGTAAGTTAAGGTTGCTTTGTCTTCACCAGTCTGTCAGCTACTTACTCAGTATGTCAGATTCTACCCTCCCCCCAAGTAAAATCATTCCTCTGGTCGATAGCAGGCTTCGGCTAAAACTTGCTGTGAAAAACAAAACCAAACCTGTTGCCACTGGGTTGATTTCAATTCCTAGTGACCGTATAGGACAGAGTAGAACTGCTCCATAGGGTTTCCAAGGAGCATTTGGTGGATTTGAACTGCTGGCCTTTTGTTTAGCAGCTGGGCTCTTAACCACTGTGCTACCGGGGCTCTAAAGCTTGCTGTGCTGAGATTAAAAGAGCCTTAGATTTGGAGTGTTCTCTGGACTTTCTTTTGACATTGATTAGTTATTTCTTTTTAAGCAACCCACCTCGCCCCCTGTGAGTTTCTCATGAGGTTGGAATTGGCTTCTCTGGGTACCAGGAGACCAAAACAGAAGGGGAAAGTGTGTGGGTGTGTGTGTGTGTGTGTGTGTGTGCGCGCCCTGGCCATAGGGAGTAAATCTGGGTTCAAAGCAGAGGGGCAGGAAAGGTACACTGTTCAGGCGACAGCCGCGCTCACACCTCTCTGCCCCTGCTTGTCTCCTTGCAGGTCCACCTTCGCTCCGCCAGGCGTCTCTGTGAGCTCTGCTGTGCTAATCGGGGCACCTTCATCAAGGTGGGCCAGCACCTGGGGGCTCTGGACTACCTGCTGCCGGAGGAGTACACCAGCACGCTGAAGGTGCTGCACAGCCAGGCCCCACAGAGCAGCATGCAAGAGGTCCGCCAGGTCATCCGTGAGGACCTGGGCAAGGAGGTACCTGTCTCTATCCGGAAGGGCGGCGGGCTCGGGACGCTCTCCTGAAAAGGCCCTGTGAGGTCCTTGCTCTGGCTCCAGGGTGGTGGGGAGCAACTATTGGCATTGAACCAAATTTCACAGCAATTCTAAGGGCTGAAGTCAAGAGGTTAGGAGGAACCTCAGTGGCTTCAATAAAATATATTGGTTGGACCATATGAAATTGTTGCTCTTCAGCTCCTTTTAACTGCAGTTTAATGTGACTCATATAGCTCAACCATATATGGCTCTTATAGCTCAATGCTCTATCAAGAATGGAGAGTTTATGGCATACCAGCAACTGTGCCATTCCACATGTTGTCTCATTTAATCTTTACAGTAAGTGTATGAGGTAGGTTATATTATTAATCCTATTTTGCAGAAGAGGGATGAAGGATAATAAGGGAAAATGTCCAGGCCCTGCTAGTGAGTTAGTGGTTCCAGTACACTGCAGTGTGATTCTGCTGATGAAGTGTTCCGAATGCTGCAGTACATTGTGTTTTCTGGAGTGCCCGGCAGCCTAGGCTTGATTACCTCTGGTGACAGGCTGCTTGCTCTCTCTGCTGCTGCCTGGGAGCCCCTTTCTGTTGTCAGTCATCTCTGATTGTAAGCAGGTGCTTCTTTGTAAGGGATAACACCTGCCTCATCAAACCCTGCTTTTCTAATTCTCATTCTGGCCCCCTGGAAGTACAGAGAAAGGGTTGAGCCTTTCTGTATGACAGCCTAGCTTCCCGTGTGCCAGTGACCTGCAGGAGGTGTGGCACCCAAAATGGGTCATGTAGCAAGGACTCTTTGCTGGTCTGATCTGGCCACTCTACTTCTGGGGCTGGGGAGGGGTTCAAGAGGTGTCTGCAGTGGGCCAGGCCCAGCTTTAAAAAGTATGTGGCATAATTTGAGATCCCTGGAAACCCTGGTGGTGTAGTTAAAGAGTTCCACAGTAACTGAAAGGTCGGCTGTTCGAATCCACCAGGCATTCCTTGGAAACCCTGTAGGGTAGTTTTACCCTGTCCTGTAGGGTTGCAGTGAGCCAGAATTGGTTGGATGGCAGCCTGTCTTTTTTTTTTTTCTTTCAGGGATTTCTGCTAAAAAATCTGCCTCTCCCTCTCCCTCTCCCTTGTCACTGTCTTTGAAATTCGACTCTTAGAGAACTTTTGAGTCTTCCAGAGTTTCCTAGGAAAAATAATCTTCAAGTCAAGCCTTTTGTCAGCTGATGACGACCTGAGATTAGTTTACAACCTTGAATGACTCCCAATTGCCCTTAGAATAAAATTCTGAATAGAACTTTCAGGTTCATCTCAACCTGGTGTCAGCCTGCCTATCACTTTATGAGTATGATGTGGAGGACAAGGAGGCATGGTCATTTGAGTCTGGGCTCTGGAGCCAGACTGTATAGGCTTGAGTTTCTCTCTGCACGTCCAGGCTGTGTGCCCTTGCACAAACAGTTTAGCCTCTGGGTACCTCATGCTGTATAATGAGAACAACTGTAGTGCCCATCTCATAGGGTTGTTGTGAAGATGAGAAGAGACAGTGAATGGAAGGTGCTTAGTGTAGTGCCTGACCTGGAGCAAATGCTGAGTACATGTTAGCTACTGTTCCTGTTGTGATTTCCCTGTGCTCTGATTACACTGTACAGCCTGTTCCAGGATAACTGTGCTCATGGAGCCCTTGGTACATTGCCCGCAGTCTGTCGTCTGTCTGGAATGTCTGTATTCTCTTCTCTTCATGTGACGTGATTCATGTGTTCCCAGATCATTTGTCCATCCAGCCACTGAAGGCCAGGCACAGTACTAGGTGCTGGGTGTCCTGACCATATTCTGCTTCTTCTGTGAAGACTTCTCTGACTCTGCCTGGACTGGTCTTATCCCTCCTTTGGGCTCTGCAGAACTTGGCTTCTTCCACTTTTGCAATTTATAATGTGGTTAGGTGTGTGTGGTGGTTCTGTTGTAAGAGGCCAACCCTTTGTGGATAAAGACTATAAATGTCCTTGCATCCTATATCCACGGTACTCAGAACAGTGAGTGCTGTATAGTAGATGTCCAGTATGTGTTTAATAAACCAGTGGATGAATGAGTAACAGCTTAGTTAAACTAAGGGCTGAAAGCAGAGGATAATAGCCTGTTGTTTCATTTTCAGTGATCTCTATAGAAATGGCCCTGGGTATCTGTTGGTCCTTTAATGTAGAGCTGGTACCAGTTGCCCAGTGTGGAGGCAAAGATGTCTCATTCCTCAGCCTGGCCTGGAGTTGAGCTTCAGTAACCAGATCTCACAGGAGGTCAGCGTAGAAATCTATGCATAGCCTTTTGCCACCAAGGACCGTTTCTTCCAAATGGGAAGAGACTGAGCAAAGGGTGAACTGACATAGGGCTGGAGTCAGGGACCAGGCCACAGGCTAAGAGGAGCACTTAGGTTGGAGCTGAGATTGGCACTATGCGTGTCTTTGCATCTTGCCAAGACTGTAGACGTTCTCCTTCCAGCGTCACGAGCTTCACCCCCAAATTAAAACTAAATAAGTCACTGTAATACCAGTGTGAAGTTCATCGGGGCTGGCATGTGGCAGCTCAATGGGGGTGGGTATGGGGGTGGGGCAGGGAGGCAGCAGCGGATTAACCCTTGGAGGCCAACTTGTTTGTAGAGAGACATGGAGTGTGCTGGGAAGGCAAGACCTGTCTGGCAGCTCCCTGCAAACTGGGGCAGAGTGAGAGGGAGAGCTCAGGACCTTGTTAGGCAGGGTGGGCCACCCAGCTACGTGAAGGATGTTAGGGGTTGGGAGGTGTTGCCTGAGTCTCAGGATCTCTTTTCAGGTCACATGGTCTTGAGTGTGGCTGTGTGGCTTCTACCCCACAAGTGTGCCTTGTGCTCTCTGAGGCTGGTGTCAAAGTCATCATTCTGAGGGGGCATCCCTTATAACTGGGAAGCTCAGCGACCTCTGCTTTCTTACCACAACCCCCACAGGCACATGATCAAAGTCTTCTCTCCACCATCCCTCCTCCTCCTCCCTCCTGGGAAGATGGCATTTGTTCCCGGGTGACATACTTTCTCAGTCTGTAGGTGGAGGGAGGGGAAAGGGGCTGTGTGGGAAGCAGGGTAGGGGAGTGTGGGGGTGTGAGGGCGGAGGCAAGTCACTCACTGTGTGCTTTCCTCCTCCTCCATTCTCCCCCGTGATGCTTCTTGGGAAGCTGCTCTCACCCCCAGAGCATGTTTCAGTGGAGCTGTTCATCCTGGACTGCACACCAGCCTGGGATCCTCCAGAGACAGCTCTGTTTGATCCCAGAAGTCTGGAGAGTGACTGAGTTTGCTTTGTTTGTTACCTTCTCCTTTCTGGATTCCAGTCCTTGGATATACTCTGTGGTTACCTAGAACTCAAAGTACATGTATAATTGTGCTAAATTTCAGACAGAAGAGAGGGCGGTGGTGAACTAGGAACTCAAAGCTGGTGCCTGAGCCGGTCAGTTCCACCTTTTACCTATTGGAGACACTTCCCATCAGTAGAAACCTTGGAGAGCCACTAGCATCCTCAGACCAGTTCCTGTCCTTGGTGTATGGGGCTGGGCCTGAGGGTTGACCTCAGAATGGAGTTAGAGGATGGGATGGAGACTACATCAACTTTGACTTCATGCTTCACATTAGGTTCTGGTTCCCGCCAAGCCCTGGACAGCAGCCTGCCCATTGGTGTGGAGGAGAGGGGAAGTGAGGGCAACAGCATCCTCACGTGGTATTGGCTGGCAGGGGCTGTGCTCATGTGACAGGGTTAGTGCTTAGGTCTTCTGATCACTAGGCCTGTACAGCTTCTGCTTGGTAGAGATCCTTCTGGAAAGCAGCCTTCAGAGTGTATGTGTGAGTGTGTGTGGCTGGGAAGCTTTTCATTATTACAAGACAGAAACTTACTTTTTTTTCCTTTCTTGTGTTTGAATGCTAGAGTCCTAGTGGTTCAGTCATTTAGCATTTGGTTGCTAACCAAAAGGTCAGCAGTTTGAATCCATCAGTTGATTCTTGCATACCCTGTAGAGCTGTTCTACTGTGTCCTCTAGGGTTGCCATGAGGCAGAATCTACTCAATGTCAGTAGATTTATTTTGAAGATTAGGCTTAAGTCCTGAGGGATAGGTTCTGGGAAGCAATCAGGAACCCAAACTTCAGGAGCTGAGGTCATTTATGCTGCCCCTAAAAGTGACCTCGATATCAAATAGGTTGAGGATGGCCTCAGCCTTGGTCCCCTGACTGCCCTTGAGACGGAGGTGCAGTGCTGATCTTGGCCAGCAGATGGCGTCTGAGCTTGAGCATCAAGAGGGTTGTGGCCGACCTGGACAGTGCCTGCAGAGGGGACCATTGACCAGGCGGCTCTTTCTAGTCCCACGCGTGGTCCATGCTGTGGAAGGAGTCCGAGCTGATGTCTCTGTACCCTGAATGGGGCAGACATGGGGCTAAGCCAAGAGGTGACTGACTGTTCTGGCTCTTGTGAGCTCTTGGCTGCATCTGGGAGGGCCTGACACGATTCTTCTCATTGACCACCGACCCCATCCTTACACTCTCCTCCTCTGGACCAGTAATCCTCTGAGCCCCCTCCAGGCCCTAGAGTCTGTGATTTTGTGGCTGAGTACCTCTTCCTTCATTCTCCCATTAATTCTCTCTCTAGCTTCTTCAAGTGGCTGCTTTGGTGAAGAAGGCACAGTGATGGGCGCTGTGGTAGAGCCAAGAATGGCTAATACCTTGAACGGGGTCATAAGATGGTCCTCACTTTGCTGTAATCCCTGGATGTGTAAAATGCTGAGGAATTGATAGGAGAGAGACTCTGTCTGGTTGGGTGGAGGCTTCCTGAAGAAGGTGGCGTCTGGCCTAGGCCCTGAAAGATAGGCAGGACTGGTGGAGGTGGAGGCTGGAGGATGAGTGACAAGGTGGGCTGAGCGCAGAGGCAGGGACAGGAAAACATCAGGCAGGAGGGTGAATGGTGAATCCATTTGTTGGCTAGAAGGTAAAGTGTGGTGTCCAGGTAGGTGGATAGTGGAGCTGTGGTTGCAGAGTTGAGGCTGAAGCCATTTAAAGAAGGACTTCTGTCAGCCTGAGGGACAGGAGAACATGCAGAATGGCCAATAGGTCAGTGCTGCATGGTGGAGAGGGTGAACCCTAGGTCCAGAGTGACCTGGGAAAGAGTGAGTGAGGAGGAGCAGTGGGGGCTACCACCACATGCAGAGCTTACCCAAGCCCCAGAGGCAGGGTCTGCAGACCCCTTTAGGTAAGTGGATGAGTTTTTGGGGCTTCCAAACAGGTGGGGAGGTAGGAGGGGTGGTGGGAGATGATGCAGATTCCATAAGGCTTTTCTGAGAAGGGGCAAAATGGTGATGAATGCATCAAGAGAGTTCTGAAATCAGAAAATAGGAAAACTTCTCTCTGAGAGATGAGCGGAGAAAAGATGTACAAAGAGAGTAAGATATATTGGTTGGGGATGTTGAAAGAAGTCTACCCGATAGCCTGATTTTCACAATAATGTAGAACAGGTATGGGGAGGTGGAGGTGTGGAGGTTGGAGGTGAGTGTTACGAGGTAGAGTTGAACTTCAGAAGAGATGATAGAGTTGTCACCTGTGCTGGGTAGAGCTACCTTTGGTCGTGGGCACACCTACCCACGTACGCAAGCCCCCCACACGTACACACATCGGTAGGTAAGTTAGATCTTGTTAAAATATATTTCAAGAAGTGATCTGGTGTTGTGTGTTATTCCGGAATAGAACTGTATCAAGTTTGCTTATTTCTAGTGCTGAAAGTGTGTGAAAAACCAAAAGAAATGAGGTCCTTTCTGTAGCATAGGAATACCTTTTCGAGAGGCTGTGCTTACATCGCTGTTTGGGTGGTGACGTTTGGCTTATATACACATATGGAACAGGTTTTCTTTTTTAATCAGTCTTTTACCCCTTGAGCTCCCCTTGGGGTGAGGATTTAGACTTGACTATTTTATAACTTCCTGTTTGTTTGTTAGCTTGTTACTGGCCATCAGGGTGGCTGCGGCCCCTGGCGATCTCATGTGCAGTGGAACAACATGCTGACAGATCCCGTGCCGTCTGCATGATCTTTGGTATGTCTGAGTCTTTGGGTGCGTGTGGCTCTATTGTCAGTCTGTTTCACTGAGAGTTTCCTCAGTTTTTGTTGGCCTTCTGCTTTGCAAAACACGATGCCTTTTTCTGGTGCTTGGTGTTTCTTGTTGACAGTCGTATTCAAAGTGAATGAGTAGAAAACTTTGAATTTCCCACAGTGCTCATGGCTTGCTGCATGTCATAGGTGCTTGATAGTCCATTGGACCTCAATTTTTCTGAGAATTCAGAGAAAATGAGGGGGACCATCTTGCATCAAGTGAAAGAATATATACCCAGTTGCTCTGTATGCATCTATTGGTGCAGATGGCAGGTGACTTTTTTCATTCAAGGTTTACACAAAAGTTCAGAAAACAGATAAAGAAGTCCTTCCCCTCAGAACATTGCTAGTCTCTGAGGACTGGTGGAGGTGGCACAGACAAGGCACTCTGGGTGGAAGGACCAGCACCAAAGAAGGGGTGGATGTGTGGTACAAGAGCCTGAGTGTCTGAGCTCCTCGGTGGAGAATGTTGAGTGGGGAGAGCTGTTGGGCTTAGAGTAGGGCCTTGTTGTGGAGCCTTGGAATCAGGGCAAGGGGTGATGGGCATGGATGGTGACCAGCAAACTCTGTAATGACCCTGTACCTGCACATCTGCATACAGGATCTCTGCTTGCACATGGAAACTTGATGAGAAGGAAGAAAGGCGACAGCTCTGTGTGTCCCTTCTTCAAGGCTGTACAGCTCTGCCAGGCCTGGCTTCCATTCTCGCTTCCCTGGGTCTTCCTTGGGGCAGAGCCTACACAGTTCTACTCTTGGTTGGTCCTGCTTTCACATGATATTTAAGCTCCACATTGAGCCTTTGCACCAGGCACTCCTTGGAAACTCCATGGGGCAGTTCTCCTCTGACCTATAGGGTCACCATGAGTAGGACCCGACTCAATGGCGGTGGGTTAGTGAGTATTGAGCCTTTGAGGTGAGCAGGTGCTAAACTATCTCTTGGTTTATTAGCATGTGACATATCCTCTCTGTCCCTCTATTTTCCTCCTTAAAATTGGGGTAACAGTGCCCCCCACATAGGCTTGCTGTAAGCATTCAATCAGTTAATGAGTAGGGAGCACTTAGAACATGCCTGGCACAGAGCGAATGGCCAGGAAATGTTAGTAACTATTAATGGGTGCTTTGTGTAGTCAAGGACCTGGGGAACTTTGGTGGCACAGTGGCTAAGCTTGGCTGCTGATGGAAAGGTTGTGGTTCAGACCCACTCAGTGGCTTTGTGGGAGAAAGACCTGACAGTCTGCTTCCGTAAAGATTGTAGCCAGGAGAATTCTTTGGGGCCGTTCTCTGTGTCACACGGGGTTGGTATGAGCTGGAATCAACTCAGTGGCACATACAACAACAGGGTTCAGAGAGGCTTGTAAAGGGCAGGGTCGCGTATTCAGCCAGATGTTCCAAGAGCCAGTAGGGCTCTCTGTGCCATATACTGTCTTGTTAAAAGAAACTTCTTTTCTCTTTCTCTGCTTGGTCTGTGCCCAGTGTTCCATCTAGTGACTGGCTCCTTCGTGCCCACTGTGAGGATGCTCACACAGGCTGTTGTGGAAGCGTGTTCCCTGGGCTTCTCCAGTACCCTGTAGGGGCTGCTGGCAGCTCAGCAGATTGGTATTAATGGCTGATTTCTCCAAGGCTGTGTAGGTACAGCTCTTCTGGGCTGGGGACCCTGAGTTTTGGGTTTTGGTCCTCAGGGCAGACTCCTTGGCTGAGGGTGGAGGCAGAGGTGCCTAGGGTCATGGAAATATTGGTGATGCTGGGTTCAAGACCACTGTCTGGTCTTCTGCATCTACAAGAAGGCAGCTTGACTCAGCATTCTGGTGGAGCTGGGATGTGGGCTATATTCAGGGATGAAAATGCATCAGTTGAACTAAGCCTGGGGAATTGGTTTGCACAGAAGGATCCAGAGGAACCCCCCCTTCCCAGAGGGCCAGACTCCATCTGTGAGACCTGTGGCTGGCAGAAAATGCTTCCACGCCTTCTGAGAGATGCCCTATGCTCTCCTAGTCTGCTCTGCTTTCTTTCCAATGCTGGTTCAACTCCTTATCTTTATTTATTTATTTATTCTTTTAAATTTACTCATAAATGTTTATCTTTGGCTTTAAAATAGAATATTTATTATCTCACATGAAATTCGGGAATGGTTTCAGTGTGTGTCTTTCCAGTGGGTCAGGTTGGTGATGGCCCACAGCCTGACTGGAGCTGGAGGATCCGCAGCCAAGGTGGTTGACGCCATTGGTTGTTGGCGAGTTGGGGTTGGCTCTTGGTAGGACATGCTGGTTCTTACACATGTGGACTTTCCCATAGGACTGTTTGCAAGTGCTCATGATACAGTAGCTGGCTGCCTTTAGAGCAAGAGATCTGAGAGTGAGCGAAGTGGAAGATCCAGTGTCTTTTATGACCTTGTCTTGGAAGTCATACTTCTTCATGTTCCCCAATGTCTCACTGGTTATGAATGCTAGCTCTGTGTAATGAGGGAAGGAGCTACCTGACTACTAGGAGGAGAGGGTCACTGACGGCCTTGTGGTAAGTGTATATGTAATGAAACATTTGCCATTTTTCCCTGGTGGCATCTTAGTTCAGAGCTACAGGCTGCCAACTGACAGGTCAGCACTTTGGATCTACCAAGTGCTCCTTGAAACTCTGTGGGGCAGTTCTTTTCTGTCTTGTAACAGGGTTGCTTTGAGTTGGAATCAACTAATGGCTTCAGGTTTTTGTTGTTGTTGATTACAAATATTTACGGAGCACTTTTTGCAAAGAACATGTGAGCCCCTGGGGGTCCCGGCTTCCAGAGCTCCTGCCCCTGTTCTCCAACACTGGCAGGGCTTGACTGGAGGCTGAGCTCACTCTCAGCCACCCCAGGTGGCTCCCTGGCCTGAAACTGAGGGTTCCCTTGAGAGCTTTAGCTGCCTTCAGATTTTGCCTCTGTTGGGCCCAAGCACAATCCTTTGCTTGGTTTGGGTTCTGTTTTTTTTTTCCTGCCTCCCACCTTTCTGAGAAGGCAGCTGAGTGTTCTGGGAATGAACAGAGGGCGGTGGTGGCCACGCAGCATTGTAGGGGGAGGAATGGCAGGCAAGGGTGACACAACACCCCCTCCCGGCTTGACCTCATCCTGCTTTCCCAGCAGCTCTCAATAAAAAATACATTTATATTAAAACATAATGAAGAATAAAAAAACATTTTCCTCCTAATAATGCCGAACATCAGAAGGAGATTTTTATCAATTATGAGAGAGATTTTGGCCATGAAATGGTAATTTAACGAGTGGGAGATGGATGGCGGGAAGCATTAATGTCAGCCATGATGGATGGGCTGCCATTAGTCACTGGGAGGAGAGGCGGTGACGGCCAGGCTTCTCTGCTGCCTTCCTTGGGCCCTGTGCCCCTTTCCTGGGCTGCGGGGCCTCCTCCTTTTCCTCCTGGGCCCCAGCCTCCATGCTGTTTCTTGAGGTACTGTCAAGCTTGCTTATTTCATAATAAGATAGAAACGATAAGAGAACTTCCCCTTCGTAGGGCAGTGGCAAGGGTTGAGAAATATAATCCATGCAGACAGTGCCTGGCACGTAGTAAGTCCTCAGTGGATGTTAGCTGTGGTTACTGTGTGTGGAGGTATTGAAATGATGAAATGAGACAGCAAGACTGGAACCCTGGTGGGGCATGTCCAGGTGTGCCTGGTGCCAGGCTCATTGCGGGTTTGGCAGGCACTGGCTGGCTTTGTTCACGTTCCATATAGTTCAGTGACAAGTGCTTTAGACACATATGAGGATTGCCAATTAAGTTCATGAACTCAGCCTAGAAAAAGTGCTACACACCTGTCATGAGTTGAGCTGTGTCCCCCCCAAAATTGACATGTTGATTTGCCTCTGCTAGGAGTCCCAATATGGTGTCCTTCCACCCATGTGTTGTAAATCCTGCCTCTGTGATATTGGTGATGGAGAATGGGCTGCATTTGTGTTAGTGAGGCAGGACTCAAGTTACAAGCTTGTGGGATATAAGGAAGAGAAGTGAGCAGAGGAAGTTGGGAACCTTGTAACACCAAGAGGGCAGTGTGACTGAGTGAGGCACTTCCTTTGGAACTGAGGTTCCTGTGTTGAGATGTTCTCCTTGAATTTGGAGTCAACCTACCAGACTATGATGATTTGTCATATTGAATGGACTTGTAACTCATGAAAGGATTTACAGCTTACTAGACTCTGACAAGAAAGTTTCTCCTTGTGAAGCCTTCTGCTCGTGGTATTTTCTGTTGGAGCAGTGCCGGGTGACTAAGACAATATCTCACTGCTGAATATCATCACTGTGGTCACCTTCGAAGTGCTCCCCTTGGGAAGCTATGCACTAACACCAGCACCTAGTCTGCACTTCAAAGCAGATTTGGAACTCTTCTTCTGGAATGGCCATCAGAGTTGTCGTCTTACTACCTTTCGTAACCTGAATGTAATCAAAATGTCTTCCTTAATATTTCCTTTATCTTTATGTAAAGAAAAGAGTGTGGGAGCCAGACCAGGTGAGTGTGGAGGTTGTTCCAATACGGTTATTTGTTTGTGAACTTGGCACTGTGTGCAATGGCCATTCCAGAAGGAGTTCCAAAATTGCTTTGAGGGGTGGACCAGAGGTGCTGGTGTCCATGCATAGCTTCCTAAGGTGTGTACTTCAAACGTGACTGTAGTGATAGTCAGCAGTGAGGTATGTAGCACTTAGAACAATTAAATTTCCAGACTTGTCAGACCTCGTAGTATCACCCTCTATGGTTCAGTGACAAGTTCTTTAAACACACACTATTAGAGAATTAATAACTCATGGGTTGGGAGAGTTTAGAAATTATGGAATCCAACCCCTTCATTTCACAGGTCAGGAAACTGAGACTCCCAGAGGGCAGTAACTTGCCCAGAGTGGAAAAACTGGTTGATGGTAAAGCAGGGCTAGAACCGCCCCCTTCTGCCTCCTGTCACAGCTGAAGTTCTTCCTCCTGAGCCATGTTTGGGCCAGCACTCAGGAAAGAGGCTCGTCTTGATTTCAGATAAACCCGAATGGTCTCAAGTAATTTTCACCCCTTTTGGAATATGAACTTTGAGGAAACCATAGTTTCGTTAGCTCATCTCTCAAGGTGATAGGATTTTAGGGTATTTTTTATACCCTTCCACCAACCCTCTCAGTTGCCAGTGGCTTGGCATGATTATATCAGTATACCAATTCACCTTCAATCTAGAGAATAGTCTCCAGCTACTTCCCCTTTTCTGGGATCGAACCAGGCAGGCTGCTGCCCAAGCCTGGCTGGTGGGTGGGCTGTTCCATACACACTCCTGAAGGCAGAACCTCAGCTCCTAGTGGTTGCGTTCACTGGCCTCCAGAAAACTGGGACCTGCCACTTGCTGTTTTGCTCACTCAGAAAATACAAGTTATTGAGCAACTGATAGTGTTCGCTCTGCCCTGGTGCTGTGCGGGATATAGAATACAGTAAGTCACCAGCTTACCAACATTTTGACTTAGAGACAACTGGTACTTGCCCTTTAATGTTACTGAAATATACTTACACTCTGAAACAATTCACCAACCCTTACATACTACAAATTCTTCATCATGATAACCTTCATTTGCTGCGCATGTGGTTTAAAGTCATTGAAAATGTTTTTTGAGCCTTTTCTTGCACTGACCCCAAACCAAACCAAACCCGTTCCTATTGAGCTGATTCTGACTCATAGCAACTCTTTAGGACAGTGTAAAACTGTCCCTTAGGGTTCCCAAGGAGCACCTGGTGGATCTGAACTGCCAACCTTTTGATCAGCAGCCGCAGCACTTCACCACTATGCCACCAGGCTTTAAGAACCATTGGTATCTCTTTTGACTTACCTGCAAATTCTTAAAGACAGTTAGGAATGGATCTTATTGGTAATGTGGATGTCAGAGCTCTTGCCCCTCCCTCCTAAAGCGAAGCAGACAGAACAAAACACATAGGGAGTTAAGTACAGAATAATTAAGCACTCTGCTGTGGGGCTGATAATTAAAAGTTCAGGGGAAGTTCAGAGGAGGATTCCTGGAAAAGTGGGCTTCAGCTGGCCCTTGAGGGGTAAATAAGGTTAGTATGAAGGCATGCGAGGCTGGGCGGTGCCTGTGGGTGAAGCCACGGCGACAAGTGCCGTGCCCGGTGAGCAGACCGGCTGTCCGTAGTGGCAGGGGACTTTGGTTGGATGAGTGCATCAGGTCTTTTGTGGTTGTGAGGAACAGAACCCCAACCTGAGCTAGCTAAAACGCAAATGTATTATCTCAAGAAATCACGTTTTAGGAAGGGTTAGGGTGGAGTTGGGCCTCTGAGCTGCTCCACCAAGACCTTCCTCTCTCTTCTTCCCCTCCAGCTGTGTTTATAGTCTGTTCCCTCCATGAAGTGGACACTTGTCACCGGCAGTCCTCAGCCTCATCTCTTCTGAGCAAACCCCCGGGTGGAACTGTCTTTCTCTCATTGCAATTTCAGTTTATAAAATTCCAAACTGGGACTCTGACTGACCATTCTTAGACCAGTCACTGTGGCCAGTGAGATGAGGTCTGTAAGAAAGTGTCACCTCTTCCATTGAAACCCAAGATTAGAGTTGGGGTGGGGTAGGCGGCAGTGTGGTTGGAAAAAGGTGTAAGGGTGGGTATGGCAGACAGAATGGAGGGTGTTCATCTTAGTGGATAATAGTGTTACTGTTTTATTCACTTGGTACTTAACTGTGTGGTACGTGGAAACTCGGGTGGCATAGTGGTTAACTGCTACAGTGGTTAACCAAAAGGTTGGCAGTTCAGATCCACCAGGTGCTCCTTGGAAACTCAATAGAGTAGTTCTACTCTGTCCTGTAGGGTTGCCATGAGTCAGAATTGACTCGATGGTTGTGGATTTGGTTTTGGTTTATGTGGACAGTGAGACTTCACTTTGCTTATTTTGGATGTGTCATCAGGAAAGATCTGTCACTAGAAAAGGACTTCATGGTAAGTTAAGTAGAGGGGGAGCAAACAAAGGAAACCCTCGATGAGAGGGATTGGCACAGTAGCTGCAACCATGGGCTCTAATGGAATAACAATCGTGAAGGTGGCACGCAACCGAGCAATGCCTTTTCTGTTATGCATAAGGTGGCTAGGAGTCTGAACCTGCTTGATGGCACCAGCACCTAATGACAACGACATGTGGTACACACTGCCTGGATTTTTATAGATAGTGTTACAGTACTTCTGTACGTCTGTTAGATTATGCTGTTCCAGTTTTCCACGTGAGGAAGCAGATGCCGTGAGCGGTTAAGTAACGCGCCACAGTCACATAGCTAATAAGAAGCAGCATCAAGATTGGAACTTAGGTTTGTGTGATGCCTGAGTCCCCGCCACCCCCCTCCGTGGGGTTCTAGCCCCAAGGCAGGACTGAGGAGCATTATGGTGGGCTGTAGGCTTTGCATCGTGATTGGTGGGTTTAGGTAGCTATCCTAGGCACCAGGTCCTGGAAGTGAAGTCAAATCAGGTAGTGTTGTGTGTGTGTGTGTGAGTGTGTGTGCATCTCTGTCAATGTGCAAGGATCCATGACTGATAAACAGAGACCTTTCAGCAGAGGAGGCAGCAGTGCAGGACTGATGGAGGGGCCCAAGGTAGGAACTCTGTGATGAGGCTTTTTCTATCATCAGCATCTGGCAAAGGTAGATTCTGTCTTGTGGAGCCTTTTAAAGCTGGCTTCACGAGCTGGGACAGGGCCAGTACTTTGTCCCCTAGCTGTCCCGCTAGAGCTCAGAACACAGTGTTCCTGGCTGGATGCTAAGTCAGGGGCCACAGCTAGAGGACAGATTCTGTAGTCACTACTCTTGGAGGTGTCTGCTGGGTTGCTGGCTCCCTCAGAGCCTACCAGAGGGGCTGTGGGGTTCTTCTGTCCTCCATGAACAGAATTCATGGTCTCCCATCCTTCCCTCTGCAGGAAGAAGGGCAGGGAGTGGGCCTTGCAGGCTGCCCAGGGCTGGGGTTGGCAGCACACACAGCAGTGTTGTGATTGCGGTGGTTTCTGATGCCTTCCCTGGTCTCATTATGAGCCAGAGGATTGTCCTTTACTGGTGCTGGCATGGAAGATGCATGATCTGAGGAGGCCTGGGTCCTGCCCAGCCTAACAACGACATAATTGCCAACGGGACTGAATATTGAGCACGTCATAGGTGCTTGTCTTAGTTTACATTCTCTGGGAAGCAGCTCGATTCAGAGACGAGTATTCTTGTGAAGGTGGTTTTGTGGGAAGCCCAGGTGCTGCCAGTGGAGAATGGGAAAGTGGTTTGGACAAAAACTGCATTGTGCTGTTAACCCAGGGACCATAGTGGGCAGTGAAGCCCCTCCTGTGGGGACCTCTGGAAATGGTGCAGACCACTTGCCTTAGACTCATGTCACTTGGGCCAGTGAGAAAGCACCAGCTTAATGCACCAGCTCCCTGTGTCTTTGGTGAGGGCTGCTCCTGGAAGGTGTCTATTTCTGTTATGATAGAGAAGGACCCCTGGGCACAGATGGAAATCCTGGGAGCTGGAAGTCATCAGGGAGCACGTGGAGAGACCTGAGGGGTCTCCGGCAGCAGCTTACACAGCCTTCACAACAGCCTTGTAGGGAAAGGACTGCCGTTGTTTCTGTTTCCCAGAGGTGCAAACTGAGGCCACAGAGGCTAAGTCACCACCTGGATGGTAGGAAGCAGAGCTGGGAGCAAAACCGGGAACTAGCTGCCAACTCCAGGACCGACTCCTAACGTCTGCATTCACCGCCTGTCTTGCAGAGCCCTGTGCTTTCCGCAAAAGCTTGGTGTCCTTGGTGCTTGCGTGTCCTTCCAGCAGTCCAGGTGGGATGCAGGAAGGCAAGAGGTCAGTCAACTGAGTATTAATTAGTGTTTACTCTGTTCAGGGGTGTGTTAGATGTTTTCAACATCTAGTCCGTATCACATTTGCCCTTGTAACAACTCTGCAAAGTAGATATCATGGTCCCTGCTTCTTCCAGATGTAGAAATTGAGATTCAGAGACACTGAGTAACTTGTTCAGGATTACACAGCGGGATGGTGGCTCATCTGGGAACTAACCTGGTTGCCATATGACTCAGAGACATACACTCATCAATTATGCAGGTGAGTAATGCAGGAGGTGAGGAGCTGGCTCGAGGTGAGGCTGGGCCAGCAGCCGCTGTGCCTGTGAGGGCCACGGTCTTTCCTTTGACATATCATGTCACCGTCATGCCTTCAAGCCCAGGGCTGGCCACTGATCAGGGTTGCCCCAAGAGCAGTCAGAAGTACAGGGTGATCTCCTGTGTGTTCCATCTTTGGAAAAGGCACTGTCCTCTGTTCTCGCTGGCGTGAACTGGTGCCAGGAGTCTATGCGGCCCTCTCAGTTTGGTCTTCTCTCTTGCTGTCCTGTGTGAGGGACTTCTGCTCTCCTTCTGCTGCCCCCAGGCCACACCCTCCCCATTTGCTTTCTACCTGGTGCTGCTCCTTGGTGGCAGAGGGAGGTGAGCCCTCCATGTCTGGCTGATTTATGTTCATCATTGAAACAATAATGTTTAGTCTGGAAAGGGCTAATCAATTTTTTATGCTGATTATGAATAGGCCAGCTGTGCTTGCTTTTTTATTCATGCAGCTTCAGGAACAAGCCCATTTGCCAGGCAAGCCTCCCTCAGTGATTTCTGCCATCCTGGGTCCTGCTTCAAGGAGAGTCCATCAGCGGCCTTTCCTTTGCCACTTTGGGAAGAAGCTGCGGTGACCGCATCTTCACACAGCCTTCTCCCCTGGGCGTTTGTGTCTCCGTGTCCAAACTTCTCTCTTACAAGAACCCTAGTCAGACTGGATAGGTGTGTGTCACCAGGGAAAGGCAAGATGCTGCCAGGTGGAGAATCAGATTTGAGAATATATATGAGTTTGTATATGTGTGTGTAACCAGGGAAGTGTAAACTGACTTGAGTTCAAGAGTGATTTGGGGTTTCCTAGAAAAACAGAGCTAGTGAGATTGCTAGATCTCTCTAGCTGTCTATCTAGAGACTGACTGACTTCAAGGAATTGGCTCGCATGATTATGGAAGACTGACAAGTCCAGGGTTTGTAGGTTAGGTGACAGGCTAGAGACTCTGGCAGGCTGAGGTTCCAAAATCCATAGGTCAGGCAATAAGAAGTTAAGAGTGTTCTGGCCAAGTATCTAATTATAGTCTAGAGGTAAAACATACCCTAGGGAAATACTTCTTTTGATCTTAAGGCCTTCAACTGATTGATTTGAGGTTCACCAATATTATGGAAGGTAACCTGCTTTACTTTCAGACGACTGATTTAATCATATGCAGTTACTTTATAATGGCAGTTAGACTAGTGTTTTACCAAGTAACTGGATGCTCTAGCCTTGCCAAGTTGACATTTAAACATTAATGAGAGTTTGTGTGCATGTGTAGAGGTTGGTTGGCATGGGACTGGGGCGCAGTTAGGAAAGTGTCTAATAGAAGGTAAGAGTTACAGCATCACAGTTATTAAGGAGTAGGTGCTCCAGTGTCCTCACTTCCCAAGTGAATTAAGATCTGGAAAATGTGAAATGACGTCCTCAAGGTCACACAGCTGATTGGTGGCAGAGATGAGACTAAAATGTGATTATTGTGAGCATGGACTTCTTTCCATGGTAGCAGAGTGGGTGAGAGAGTCAGAGGAAGGTACTGTGTGGGCTCTTTACCCAACTTGCCTTACTGGCTGGTGACAACAACTCTGATGTCTCAGAGGAGCTTACGTTTTAGGGACAAAACAAGCTTGCCTTAGTCATCAAGTGCTGCTATAAGAGAAACACCCCAAATGGAGAGCTTTAACAAAGAGAAGTTTATTTTCTCATAGTCTGGTAGGCTAGAAATCCAAATTCAGGGAATCATTTCCAGGCGAAGGCTTTGTCTCGGCTCTGGAGGATGGTCCTTGTCACTGATGTCCCCCAGGCTTAGGAGCTTCTCAGCACAGGGACCGTGAGCCAAAGGACGTGGTCTGTTCTGGTACTGCTTTCTTGGCTCTTAAGCCAGCTTTGCTGGCTTCTGTTTCCACTTATCTCTTATAAAATAAAACAGAAGGTGGTGTGGGACATGGGCCAGGGAAACTATTTACATTGCATCAGGGATGTGACCTTATTAAGGGTATTACAATCCCACCCTCATCCTCTTTAATGTAAAATTGTGATCACAAAATGGAGGACAACCACACAGTACAGGAAATCATGGCCTAACCAAGCTGACACATAACTTTTTGGGGACACAGTTCTGTCCGTGACAGCCGGAGACCTAACTTAATAAAAGGATAGGACAAGATGAGAGAGTTATTGGAGGTTTGAACTGCTGTATTCCGGGAATCCTCAAATAGGCTGAACTTGCGCTTTCTGGCAGAGGCAACAGTTGAGCAGGACTTGACTTCTGTAAAGATGGACATGGGCAGAACGGCACAGAGAGCACATTCTAGCTCAGTAGTCTGAACTGAGGTGTGGAGGCACGACTGGGATGTCATCTCTGGAGTTCCCAGGACTGAGGCCATGTACTGAGCTGAATGGTGTTGTTAGGTGCCGTCAAGTTGGTTCTGACTCATGGCGACCCTCTGAACAACAGAACGAGACACTGCCCAGTCTCGTGCCATCTCCACAGTGGTTGTTATGTTTTTATGCTTCAGCCCATTGTTGTGGCCACTGTGTTAACTCATCTCATTGAGGGCCTTCCTCTTCTTCACTGACCTTCCACTCTACCACGCGTGATGTCCTTTTCCAGAGACTGATCCTTCCTGACAACATGTGCAAAGTATGTAAGACGCAGGCTTGCCATCTTTGCTTCCAAGGAGCATTCTAGTCTTTTGCTTCCAAGGAGCATTCTCCTAGAACAGATCTGTTTGTTTTTTTATCGGTCCATTGTACATTTAGCATTCTTCTCCAATAACAGAGTTTAGAGGCATTAATTCTTCTTCTGTCTTTGTTCACTGAATGGTACTCCCCCAGTATTCATGTCCACCTAAAAAGCCTATGAATGTGATCTGAATTGGAAATCAGGTCTTTGTAGATGTCACTAGGTTCAGATGAGATCATACTGGATTGGTGTGGGTCCTAAATCTAATCTGATTGGTGTCCTCATTAGAAGAGAGAAATTTGAACAGAGAGACAAGCCACACTGGGGAGAAGCTACACGAAGACAGGGGCAGCACTTGGAGCAATCCATCTACAATCGAAGAACTGCTGAGGGCTGCTGGTAACTCCAGAAACTAGAAGAAACCAGCAAGGATTCTTCCCTAGACCTTTCAGAGGCACGATAGCCCTGCTGAGACCTTGATGGTAGACTTCTAGTCTCCAGAACTGTGAGGGAATCAATTTTTGCCATTTTAAGCCACCCATTTTTGGTACTTTGTTACAGCTGTCATAGGAAACAAATACAGGCCACCTGGCCTGGTCAGTGGCTTGAGGCTGGGTGCAGAGAATCTCAGGCTGTAGGTGGGGGCAAGTACTTGGCCTGGATGACTGATGTTATCCCACAGGCTGGGACTACTCTATATTTACACCCTTGGCTGACAGCTTTCCCCTCCAAGCCATCACCAGTCACTTATTTACTTATTTATTGACTCAGAAGCTGTTGATGGAATTTGTGTTGTGCTGGCCCTGGGGATTTTGAGGGTGAACAAGGCACATTCCTAGTTCTTATAATCTAGTTATGGGGGCATAGCAGATGCTTAACAAATGATCAGAAAAATAAAACCTAGCAATGGTGATAAACACCATGAAATAAAAGTATAAGGTGCTCTGAGTAAATTTAAAACTGGCACCTGAGTTAGATAGGTCCTTTCTGAGAATGTGCATGTAAGCTGAGACCAGAGGATAGTTGGGGGAAGCAGGGGTGGGACAGAGAGAATCCAGAGTGCAGGGGCCCTGATGGGCAAAGAGCTTGGATCTGTCTAGGGCCAGAAAGATGAATGGGGGTGCGGATGGTGGTGGGGCGGAGGGAGACTGTGTAAGATGAGGCTTGAGAGACGTGCGAGGTGTGTTAAGGGGATCGACCAGTGGTGTGCAGGGAATGACAGGGTCCCATCTGCAGTGGCTTGCGTGGAGAACAGGAGTGGAGAGACAGTGAAGGGGCCCTTGTAGTTGTCTAAGGAGTTCCAGGGTTATGCAGGTTGTTAACACACTCACTGCTAACTGAAAGATTGGAGGGCCAGGTTCCTCCAGAGGGACCTTGGAAGAAAGACATGGTAGTGTTCTTCTGAAAAATCAGCTGTTGAAAACCTGATGGAGCATAGTTCTGCTCTGACACACGTGGGGTTGCCGTGAGTTGACATCATTTCTATGGCAGCAAGTTTTATAGTCCTCCAGGCAAGCATTGATGGTAGCTTGGACGCGGGTGGGGGAGCTGAAGAGAAGTGGATAACGCAGATTGGAGACCAAATGGACAGGACTCAGTGACACATTTAGTGGCTGGTCGGGGGAGGGAAGAGGGACATGGAGTTGTCACAGTTGACTCCCAGGGCTTGGGCATGAAGAGTGTTGATCACCTTACAACTGACCCCAGCACTGCAGTGACACACTGGGCATGTGTCAGCAGGCCATCCTAGGGGCAGTTTGGGAAGGAGTCTTCTGCAGCTGCAGAGATTTTTACAGTGGCTCCCCCTCTCAGAGTAGAAGGGGCAGGCTGGTGGTCAGAGGAGTTCATGTCGGACTGAGCAGTCTGGGGCTTTGCATTAGGAGGTGAACAGCCTAAGGCCCCTGGTTTCTAGATATTTAAAAAATTATCTGCACCAGTAATGGCTTTTGTGTTGCTCTGATGCTGGAAGCTGTGCCTCCAGTATTTCAAATATCAGAAGGTTCACCCATGGTGGACAGGTTCCAGCAGAACTTCTGGATTAAGACAGATGAGTAACAAAGGCCTAGTGATTTCTTTGTGAAAGCCAGCCAATGAAAGTCCTATGGGGTGGGTGGTGTTAGGCGTCTTCCAGTCATTTCTGACTTACAGCAAACCTGTGTATAACAGAACAAAACATTGGAGTGGGGCGAGGTGGTGGTGGAGAGAAACAAACTGGCTTCACAGCAGAACCGTTCCTAGTACCACATTTTGGGGTTCATGCTTTGCCTATGGCCCACTGCCAGTTT
Organism: Heterohyrax brucei; assembly: GCA_028571685.1. NCBI lineage: Eukaryota > Metazoa > Chordata > Mammalia > Hyracoidea > Procaviidae > Heterohyrax > Heterohyrax brucei. The sequence continues at coordinate 99,824,760 of CM053151.1, forward strand.
CCACCCCTGTATCTTTTCCCACTGATCTCCAGCCCTCCTACTGCCCAGGGAATACAGCTGTAAGATACAAAGTGGTGTCTGCTGAGAGACCATTCCTGCAGTGCAGTGGGTTGCTTTTGTGAGACCTTTCTCACCTTGATCTTGTAACTCCAGCACAGCTGAATGGGTGGAACTGTGCAGGTAGGGTAATTGTGGCCTACTAAGGGTGCTGGTCAGTTTTGTCTTAAAACAGAGCCAATTCTAGAGCAGAGAAAGGCTCCCGCCACCACCAAGGAAGAATAGCCTGGAGTGGAGGGCATGTCCCTTGTTTGGAATGAGATTCTTGTGTTGAGAAGCTCCCAGAACCAAGAGACAGAGCTTGAGGATTGGTGGCAGAGGAATGATGACAGGAAACTGCTCAGTGGGCTTCCTGGCCATTGGAGTAAGAAAGCTGAATGCCTGGAGTGCCTCTGGGGACTTACTGACAAGGACTCAAAGAGCTTTGTAACGCCTGACTCAGCAGATCAGAGGCCTAGGGCCGGAAAGAGGTATGCCTGTGAGCGTAGCTGAGAAGAGCCTCTCCTCATGGAAGAACTGTATCCTGAGTGTTCTGAACTTGAGTTGCAACCTGTTAAACTAAAAGAAACCCACTGCCATTGAGTTGATTCTGACTCATAGCGAGCCTGTCGGACAGGGTAGAACTGTTCCACAGACTTTCCAAGGAGCTTCTAGTGAATTTGAACCACTAGCCTTTTGGTTAGCAGCCGTAGCACTTAACTGCTACTATGTCACCAGCGTTAGTTCTCTAAAACTCCATAATTGTGAGTATAGCTTATGTGTTCTCTGTGACCTTGGCAATGAATTTTCAAACCCAGCAGAGAAGTAGAGAGTGGTGTAGGAGGGAGGGTTGTTATCAGAATTGGTAAAGATGAGTGAGGGAGGAGGCATGTCTGACCTCTGGCTCATAGGAATCAGCCTTGGACTGTTGACCTTGATTCTGCATTCCTCCTTGGGAAGAGAGAGGAGGTCAGACCCCATCCCCATGCCACTTTTATCATTACACTCCTGTTCTACTTTAGGAATGGGCAGATGTTTTCTGTGAAGAGCCTGTATTGGTTTCCTGTTGCTGCTATAACAAATTATCACAAACTTACTGGCTTAAAATAACACAACTGTATTACCTTATGCTTGTAGAGGTAGGAGTTCTAAAATCAAGGTGTTGGTGAGCAGCATTCCTTCTGGAAGCTCTAGGGGGAAACCTATTTCCTGGCCGTGCCCATTTTCTAGAGGCTACCCACATTCCTTGTCTTGTTATCCCTTCATCCACTTTCCAGGTGAGCAGTTTCACCTCTTTAAATCCTTTTCTCTCTTCCGCCTCTGCTCCCATTGTCACATTTATTTCTCTGACTTGGATTCTCCTCTCTTGCCTCTGTTTCCTAAGCATCCTTGTGATTGCATTGTGCCCACCTGGATAATAACCCATACTCTCCCCATCCCAGGGTCTTCAATCAAATATACAAAGTCTCTTTTGCCGTAGAAGGTACCATATTCACAGGTTCTGGCATTTGAGATGTGAACATCTTTTGGGGCCAGTGTTCTACTTACCACAGGGCTGGATACTAAATATTTTAGACTTTGGACATACGGTCTCTGTCACAACTGCCTCAACTCTGCTCTTGGAGTGTGTAAGCAGCCACAGACAGTAGGTAAATGAATGCATATGATTGTGTTCCAGTAAAACGTGATTTATGGACTCTGAAATTTGGATTTAATTTTCACATGGCGCTAAATATCCTTCTTTTGATTTTTTAAACCATTTAAAAATGAATAAAACCATTCTTAGCTTACAGGCTGTGCAAAAGCAGACTTGGCCTGTGGACTACAGCTTGGCAACCTCTACTCTAGCTGCATCTAGATGTACCGTATCACTTAGAACACTCTATGAAGTGGGTGTTTTTATTATCACCCCCATTTTACAGAGGGTTAAAGAAGCTAAGAAGTTTGCCTAAATCCACAGGGCAAGAAACTGGCAGATAGGGTCACTGACATCATGACTGGCATTCCTTTTTTAAAGCTGTCTTTTAGGTGAAAATTTATAGCCCAGATTAGTTTCTCATTAAAATGTTTATACACAAATTGTGTTGTAACACAGGTTGCAAGCCCTGCAGTGTGTCCGCTCTCTTCCCCTTTTTCCATGTACTCTAGGTTCCTGGTGAGTGCTTTCCGGTTTCCTGTCCCTTCCTGCCTTCTTGTCTTTGCTTTTGGGCAGATGTTGCTGGTTAGGTCTCCTTGTACTTGACTGAACTAAGAAACAGGTTCCTCACACGTTATTGTTTGTTTCATAGTCCTATCTAATCTTTGGCTAAAAGATTGACTTTGGGAGTGGCTTCGTTCTGAGTTAGCAAGGTCTCCTGGGGCCATAGTTTTAGGGGGTATCTCCAGTCTCCATCAGACTAGTAAGACTGGTCTTTGTGAATTTAAATTTTTGTTTATGCCTTTCTTCTGCTCTGTCTGGAACCCTGTCTTGTAATCCCTGTCAGAGCAGTTGGTGGTGGTAGTTGGGCACCATCTAGTTCTTCTGGGGCTCAGGCTGGTGAAGGCTGTGGTTTTCATGGTCCGTTAGTTCTTTGAGCTAATATTTTTCTTCCATCTTTTGGTTTTGTTTGTTTTGTTTGCTCCAGATGTGACAGGACCAAGAGATGTATTTTAGATGGCCGCTTGTAAGCTTTTAAGACCCCAGTCACTAGTCACCAAAGTAGGGTTGATGAGTGAACTGTGTTATGCCCACTGACCTGTATGTGCTTCAAGGCAGCTGGTGTTCTTAACCACTACTCAGCTTTGCTGGGATCAGTCAGTGCTGTGTGATGTTTCTTCAGGTGTGGGTTTTGTCTTCCCAGTATATCCAGGGAATCCGGATTCATACCCCTTGAAATTCCTAGGCACTGCTGCTGTCATACAAAATGGATCTTGAAAACTTCTTACGGGTGAAACAGATGCTCAGGAATACTAGAAAGATTGCAGGGGCTTTTAGGGTACAGTCAGGGACACCTGCTAGGGGGCACCTGCTCTCTCTTGTTACTTGGCTCCGAGGTGTGAACTGTGGCTCAGGCCCTTTTGCTCTGTGGGATTTTGCCACTTGTCAGAGGCTAAGGAAGTTCATTAGGGCAGCAAATGGTTACCCAAGGATACTGAGACTCTGTTTCCTGTCTTCTATATTTGGGGATGTAGGAACATCTGAAGGTTGTTGGAAAAGGCCTTTGGGGCCTGTGGGGTCTATGAGGTGAGTCCATCAGGCTTCTTCAGAAACTATTGTGAGCTTCGAGACTTGGCTTTCTTCCCTGTGGACATGAGCTATGGATGGGTCCCTCCTCCATGAGGCAGACCTGGGAATTCCACGTCTGGCTGGATTCTGGTTTGGAATTTTGGCCATGGTCTTCCTGGCTCTCTCTGTATTTAAGTCGTCTTACTTACGGTTGACGTAGGCTTTTTCCTCAGGCTAGAAGGCTCTTCCTCTTTCAGCTAGTTAACTGGCTGCTCATCCTTCAGACCTTGGCTGCGCATCGCCTCAAAGAAGCCCTTGCTGGCCTGGCTCTTTCAGGACCAGCCACCTATCCCTGCCCAGTGCTTGGCCTGTGTTTCTGATGACTTGACCAACTCCTGTTCCCCCTAGTGGACTGTAAATTCCAGTAGTGACTCACTTTTCTTGAGTCTCCAGTGCCCTGCAGTATTAGTTACTCAGTAAAATTTGTTGGATGAATAAATGAATGGCCGTTAGCAAATGCTTCCTCTGCTGTAAAATGAGTTAGTAGTATCTACTCTGCTTAACTTGAAGAGAAGGTTGGGAATTGTAGGTACCAAATTGAAGGTACTAAACATTAGCAAATCTGAGGAAGGACCAGAAGTATTCATTACCTGCAGAGATTATTCCCTTATGCAAACCAAGCCCAACTTCAGGGAAGAGATAGGGATCCTCACGTGGGCAGCCTATACAGAGGCGTGCAGCAGAAGGGGTAGAACTCAGTTGCCTGATTCCTGGGCCCGAGCTCTTGGTGCCTCCTCCCTGTTGGTCCTGGGATGGGGTGTGAGTACTTGCCCCCCTGGAAACTCCACAGTGCCAGAGGCATCTGGGTCTTGATCACTCAGAGGCTAGTGCCCAGGCCATGTGCTTGTGTTGGGGGACCCCAGCTTCATACTGCCCTGTGTCCGGGATCTCTGGTCTCTTCTGCCCCAGAGATAGCTGTTGAAAGCACTGACACAGATATGTCACCCTGCGAGGCTAAAGGAGTTATTAAGATGGGGAAAACTGAAAGATTAGATTTATGACAGCCAACAGTGGATATGAAGAATAATTTATCAGATGTCAGAGCCTGCAGACCACAATTTACGGAGAGTTGGCTTGAGCTGAGGAGATCTGATTGGACGGCCCCCCTCCCCCACCTCTAATGAATGACAGATCTAATGGATGGCTTCCCAGGCTGGCCAGCCACACTGGGTATTTATCTCCTTTTTATTAATCATTATTATCACAACATTTCCATAGAATCTCCCCACCCACAGCTCCCAAAGCTCCCAGCACCAAGAAACTCCTTTCTCCAGCCTCCTTGAAGGAACTGCAGCTGTTCTGGGGAGTGTTTCAGCTACTTGGGGTCAGCTGGAAGGCCCAAAGTTCTCTTCTCAAGAAGATAGGAAAGAGTCTAGTCTCAGCTCCATTCATTGATTTGGCGGATAGTTACTAAGCACCAGCTGTGTGTCAGGTGCTTTGGATGCAGTGCTGACCCAAACTGGAGGAATTCTGTGCTCTAGGAGGCAAGAGAGGGGTTGTTGTTGTTGCTGGGCACCCTTGACTTGGTTCCGACTCACAGCAACCCTGTGTACAACAGAATGAAATACTTCCTGGTCCTGTGCTGTCTTCACAGTCATTGTTTGCTTGAGTCCATTGTCGCAGCCACTGTCAGCCCGCCTCATTGAGTCCGTGACCCTCTGTTTTACAAAGGATGATGATTAAGCAAATGTAAGCGGTGATAGAAACGCAGCAGTTACCATTGCTCTCCACGAGGGCATTTAAACTCTGAGAATACACACAGGGAAGGGGGCAGCTTGTCCATGATGTGAAGGTTGAGACAGAGTTACCCCATGCAGAGGGGAAAGGGAAACAGAGGGGACAGCATGTGCCAGTTCCCTGTGGTGGGAGGGTGTGGAGGAGAGAGATGATCTGGCCGGAGCAGAGAGCAGGTGCAGAGGAGATGGGGCAGGAGAGCTGAGCAAGGTCAGGCCTGGTGGGTCACGTTAGCTGTGGGAAGTTGGTGACTGGGCTTAAGCAGGAAATAGTGATATCACCAGCTTACTTTGGAAAACTTACTTTAGCTACATTCGGCATATAAGTTGAAGGTGATAAGAACATCAAGTGGGTGGGCCAGTTAGGTCATTACAGTCTTCTGGGTAAGTGAGGATGGTGGTTTACACTTATTGACAGAGGAGGATCGCAGTTGTTGACTGTTAGTCCAGTGCTCTTTCCATTATATAACCATGCTTCCCCTCCCTGGAGACATCAGGTGGGGTACCTGCTGCTCCTGCTAGATACAGGAAGCCTCTGTCAGCTCTGTTCTAAACTGTTTATGTATATGCTTCATACAGCAGTCCTAAGAAATCGGTACTGAAGTCCCTGTTTTACAGATGAGGAAACAGACACAGGGCGTTGTGTAGCTTACCTGGAATGGTGTCCAGTAGAGCCAGGACTTGAGCTTGAGCAGTGTAACCCAGAGACCAGGACCACTATGCCTCGCTGCCTCTCAGGCTTGACTGCCCTGACCAGCTGTTGGGCGTGTCCTGAGATGTATAACCCTTGGCTGCACTAGAGGGTGGCTGCCCCTGGTTTCTTCCTTCCTCCAGCCAAGCTGTCACCACCCTGTGGGAAGAGAGAAGCTTGGTTTGACCTGTGATGCCCCTGGCTGAGCCAGGTGGAGGATGACTCCATGCCTGGAGGCTCTTTAGCGGTAGCTGAGCTCTGGGTCTACCTCCTAGCAGCAATTTAGACAGGAACATTGTTTCCTAATTCCTTGGGTTGACCTTCAGCAAGAAGGGCCTCAGACTCTGCCGCTGGCCCTTTATCCTTTCTCTCAGATTGCTGGTAGTGACAGTTAATGACTCTGCAGAAATGACTGTTGTGACCCTTTAGAACCCAGAAAGAACACACACTCTGTGGAAGACAAGGTCTCTGTGTCCGGGAGCTGTTACTGGCATTATTTTTCATTATAATAAATTGCTTTGAGTGGGAAGTTCAGGAACACCTACTGTGAGGCAGGGCGGCTGTTAAGTGGGACTGAAGTCCAGATGTGGAGACATGTGGTGGAGAAGGAGAGGGACATTTGAACAGTCCAGTGTTCACGGTGATGTTGGAAGTCCCTTCTTGTCTTGCCAGAAGTCCCTTTCGGGATTGGATAAAGCAGCAGTGTTCAGGGGCAATGTGTCTGGCAGGTGCTGTAAAAGTGCAGGAGTATTCTTCAGAGGGCCTGTTACCTTTGTCCACCAGGACATTCTGCTGGACTCAAGTCTTCCATGGGCAGGGACTGGGTCTTTTTTCTGTGCCTGTGTTCCTTGTGTGGTTTCTGTCACATGAGTGGCCTGCGTAGCCATTTATTGATGATTGGTTTGGGCTAAGGAATTGCAGATTGATTTGATTGCATCTGCCAACTCTAGTTAGTCGTTAGTGTCTGCCGAAAGCACTGTATTGAGAAAGATTCCGAGGCATCTTCTGGGCCCAACAGGAGTGACCGCTGTGATTGATTAGTGATATTTGGCTTTAGTGTTTGGGGGTCACTAGTTAGCTATTGCATAAGAAATTACCGCCAAATTTAGTGACAAACCTTTGTTCTCTTAGTTTCCATGGGTCAGGAATTTGGGAGTGCCTTATCGGATGGTGCTGATGCAGGAGTTTTGTGAGATTATCGTCAAACTGTCGGCCAGGGCTGCAGTCATTTGAAGGCCTGACTAGGGCTGGGGGCTGTGGTTCCAGGATGTTTCCCCGTTGGCAAGAGCTCTTGGTTCCTGACCCTGAGACCCCTGCTTAGGACTGCTCATGTGTCCTCCTGAGGTGGTGGCAGGCTTCCTCTAGAGTGAGCCATCCAAGAGAGAAAGCAAGGAGAAAGTCAAATTGCCTTTTATGATGTAGCCTGGGAAGTCTCACACTGTCACTTCAGCCATGTTCTGTTCAGCAGGAGCGAGTCATAAAAGTTCAGTCCACACTTGAGAGGAGAGGAATAGGCTCTGCCTTTCAAAAGGAGAAGTATTTAAAAACTTGTGAACATGTTTTAAAGCCGCCCCAAGGGAGAATGAGCATGCAGGTGCCACAGACTTGTAATCACTGTGAGGTGTCACCTTAGGAGGTATAGGAATGACCCTAAAGAGGTGGGGTACAAACCAGATATGTTTAAGGGGGAGGAGCAGGGGCTGCAGCAAAGTGGGGTATCAGGTGGTAGGAAGGCTGTAAGATACCGGGATGCCCGGGGCTGGCCCTGAGAAGTGGAAGGGATGGCTTCCGAGCAGAAGGAGGCGTGTGAGGTGTGTTGGTGGGTGTTCTCCTCAAGTCGGATGCCAGTGCTTCAGAGGCCAGCCAGCTAGAGCGGTCTTGTCTCTCTCGGGCCTGGGGTGAGGAGGTGAGTGGGTGACGTTCACTCCACCCACTACTGTTAGCAGCAGATGGGGACTTGTTTTCCTTGTTGGGCTCCTGTGCTTGGCAGCTGGCACCCTGCCTTACCTGAGGTGGGTTCTTTTGAAACAGGAGTCAGATGTTCGCTGCTGATGTCATGGTAACCTGCCCAAGTTGGTTCATTACTCTGTGCTCTGGACAGTCATCCCAGCTCCTAAGTGGGGACTGCCTGACTTGGCACATAGGCCTGAGTTTACCTGCGCTGGGGTAGGTTCCTCTTTTCATTGTGAGGCAGGCAGTTCAGTCTGTTAGATGCATTATGAATAAACCCTGTGCCATTGAGTTGATTCTGACTCATACCCACCATATAAGATTGCATTGTGGATACAGTGATGTACTTTCTGAACCCCAAATTGGACTGATGTGTATGGGGACAACAGGATTGAATCTTTGAAGCTGGGCCATCTGGGGGAATCCAGGACATCTCCTATCTGAAGGACCAGTGGCTGGCTAGGTTATAATCTGGTGTGGCTGGCCAAGACACTCCATGCAGAATTCCCCCAGGATCCATGTAGTGGCCTCTCCAGGAGATCCTCACTTCTACTGTGACATTCATGGGGTCGCTGAGAGTTGGAGTTGTCTTGAGTCCATAGCAACTGTTTTTTTTTCACGTCTTAGATGAAAGTTTACAATTCCAGCCAGTTTCTCATGTAAAAACATACACACATTTTGCCGTATAACCCTCACTGATCTCCCCATGCTGTGAGAGCACACTCTGCCTCCACCCTCTGTTTCCCATACCCATGTAACCAGCTCCTGTCCCCTTCTGTCTTCTCATCTCATCTCTAGACAGGAGCTGCCTGTTTAGTCTCCTCTGTCTACCTAAGTCAAAAAGCAGTCTTCACTAGTTTCATTTTATGTCTTCTATACCAGTTCAATCTTTGGAAAGCTGGCTTCTAGAATGGTTTCAGTTCTGGGCTAACAGAGTCCAGGGGCCATGTCTTCTGGGGACTCTGTATTCCGGCAGACCATTAGGTCTGGTCGTTTTGTTAGAGTTTGAGTTCTGCATCCCATGTTTCTCCTGCTCCATCAGGGACTCTTTGTTGTGTTCCCTCCAATGGCAGTTGTGGAGGTGATCAGGTACTGTCTAATTCTTTCTGGTCTCATGTTGATACAGTCTTGGGATTATGTGGCCCTTTCTGTCTCTTGGGCTCACGCTCTCCTTGTGTCTTTGATGCTCTTCTTTCTCTTTTGCTCCGAGTGCATTGAAACCAGCTGATGCTTCTTAGATGGCTGTTGTTAGCAAATTTTTTTTTCCTTCCCTATCACCTTATTTAAATCTGAGTAAGGACTCTAGCGAGTGGCTGGCTGCTCATTGTGGTTGTTTGGAAGTGTTGCCTGGTGTCCTAGTCTCTCAGTCCAGCTGTGACAGAAATACTTCAAGTGGATGACTTCAGAGAAGAGGGATCTATGTTCCCACAGTTTTGGATGCTAGAAGTCCAATCACAGAGCAGTGGCTACAAGGGAAGGTGTCCTCCGTCACCTCTGGGGGAAGATACTTGTCTGAGCTTCTCTAGCTCCATCGTTCTCTAGCCCCTTGGTTACTTGGCGATCTTCACCTGGCATCTGTCTCCTGAGTTATGTGCTCTCTTGTCCCTGTGTCTGTGCTGCACCTTGTAACTCACAAGTGATTATGTTTAGGACACACCCTGCTCAGATGTGACCTTCTTAACCTAATAGAGGACTTCATTTCTAAACAGGGTTCCATCCACAGATAGGAGTTGGGAGTCCAATATGTACTTTTGATTGGGGTGGGGACACACTTCAATCCATAACACCTGGCTTTGTGGGAAGCTGCACCTGTGACCTTTAGAGTCTCACTCTGCCCTGTAACTTGAGTGTGATGTCCTGTGGTCTCCCAGTTCCCAGATCCCAGCTGAAGGCAGCCTGCTGAAGTCTTCACCGCCTGTTTGCCAAGCCCCTAAGGGATGACGTGTATTTCTTCTTGCCTCTTTGGTGCTTTTGTGCTCATAAAAAGAAACACTCCCTGCCTCCCATACACAGGCACGCACGCATGCACACAGGCGTGCACACACATACTTTTTGCACGCGTGTGTGCGTGTATACACCCCCCCTCCACTAAGCTAGAGAAATCTTTTTCCTGATTATCTTTCCTTCTCTAGACAGCGACATCGATATATTTGAATCATGGGCCGACAGTAATTAAAAAGCACATAACTAGTCATTTTGAAATGCATTTGTTTTCCTTAATTGATTTTGCCACCAGACTCGGTGAAAAAAAGGAACGAGGAAAAGAAAGCTTCAGAAAGGGAGAGAAGTTTCCCAGAGTGCCTGGAGGCAGCTGAGGGCCCTGTTTGAATCTAATTGCTGCAAATGCTGCAGTTTGTTTTTGCTAATGGTTTTCTGCTGAAAGGGCTGGGGGCCAAGGCCTGATGGGAGGAGGCTGATCTTTGTTTCAGCTGCATGGGCGGGGGGGGGGGGTGGGGGGGGTGGGGGGGGTGGGGGGGTGTAAGATTCTGCTTTTGGGACAGTCCCGTTTTTCCTTACTATCTATCAGCATAAAGTACTTCCACTGAACACTTTAAATCAAGGTTCCATTTAGAGATACTTTATTCATATTTAATTACAGGCTGTAGCACCAATCTTTAATTACCTTTTTTATAAGCCAGTTAGGAACATCCACAGCAATCAATTATTGTGTGTGTATGTGTGTGAAAGTACAGGAAAGGGTGGGCATGTGACCTGCTTCCTGACAGAGAAGGAAAGGATGGCTGGGCGGGGGTGCTTGGGAAGGTATTCAGTGGGTGTGGGGTATTGGGGGGGGACTGGGGGCATCTGTCTGCAGCTTTCCTTTGCTGTGGATAGCACATCTTTATTTCCTGTGGCTCTTTTTGCTTCCCCTGGGAAGAGTGATAATTTGGACACCTGTTCTAAGTTCTCACAGCTGGGCCCAGTTGAGGGTGCTGAGTTAGCAGCTGGGTTTGGATGGAAACTTGGGATACCTCTACCCCCCATTGGTATTGTAGGAGGCCTCCTTTCTGCCCCTTGCCACGGGGTGGAGAGTGCTTCTTCCCACCTAGGAGATTGGGATAGGACCTTTCCTTCCTCTGCGTCTCCCAGCGATACTCTGGACAGCTGGTCCAGCCACACAGCCCTAGCTGTGCCGTGTCACTCTTCAGTTGCAATGATTCTGCAGTGTCCCAGCAGTGACACTGGTTTGAAGACTGACTGGCCTCCTCAGAGAATGTGCAGATGGCCCAAGGGAGCCAGGCAGGGGTGGGGGTGGGGGTAGAGGTCAGACAATCCCTGAGTCTTTGTGCATTGGGAAGGTTGGGTCTGAGTTTGCAGCTTTGCTCCAGGGAACGCCTTCCTCAGCAGTTGGTGTTCCTCCAGGAACCGCTGGCAGTTCCAAAGGAACTTCAAGGGTGACCTGATTATGCAACACCTGGGAAGGTGGCTGGACCCTGTCCCAGCAAAAGGGCGAAGAGAGGGTAGGAACTCAACAATGGAGCCGCATGTGAGTGCCGGCAGCTCTGTGCATGTTTCCTTCACTGATCCCAGCTAAGGCCCAAGAACACTGGCAGAGCCCCTTCAGTTGTATATGACAGAAAAGGCAACTCAAACTGACTTACACATACACACGGGAATCGTGGAACGGGTACTCAGGCACAGCTGGATCCAGGGGCTAAAGCACTGTCTCCAGGTGCAAGCATCTGTCTCTTGCAGTGTTTTCCTCTTTTGCTACTAGGATGACCGTCGGCAGCTCCAGGTTATACTTTTAGTTTAAGTTCAACAGAGAGACAGTCTCTTTTCCTAGAGTTTGAACAAAGGTAACCATGAAAGTCTGACTGGACTGTGTTTGTCTCTGAAACAGTCACTGTGGCCAGAGCATTTCTGTGACTGGCCAGGCCGCAGAATCTCGCAGCCACACTGGAGTACAGCTACAGATGACACGTGCTTTGACTGCTCGGGACAGTTATACACTTGAGGCCTTTAAATTAATAGGAGTGTGGTCATGGGAAGGTTCTGGAGATTCAGGCAAGTCCAGGCATTTTAAAAATCAAAGTGCAGAATGATTTGACTCAGTTCTTCTCAAATAGGGAGAATGGTAGAACCACTTACTCAACAAAGATGTGTTTGGCATCTACTGGTTCCAAACCCTGTTCAAGGTACAGGACATTCAGTAGTAAACAAGACAGATGTGAATCCCTGCCCACATGGAGCTGATGTTCTAACGGGCTTTGTAGGGAGTGGTCCCAAGATGAGGTCCAGAATAAAGGGTTCTTATGCTAGGAGACCCTAGGTGATTTGGGGTGGATGTCATGGGAAGTATCTTCCCTTAGGGAACCTATAACTCAGTAGAAGGAACAAATACAATTTTGTGGTTGGAGGAGAAGGGAAAGCTAGACTCTGGAAGGAGGTACAAATAGAAACGCAGTGAGAAGGGACATAGAAAAGCTAGTCCTGTACCCATTTCTTGTGACAGAAAAATGCTGACCTCTCCCTTTGTGGTCCGGGCTTTGGCCTCAGTGGGATGCTGATAATGTGCTGGAGTTCAGGGAGAGCAACAAAAGTGGTGACGGGGCTGCATGGGGTGACACGAGAGCTGCGCAGAGCGAGGGGGCAGCCTGCTTGACAGACGGAGGGCTGGTGGCTGTGTTCAGATGGCTTCTGAAGTCCAAGGGGAGTAGAGAGCAGGGGACGGTGGGGGAAAGAGGGGAGACATGGGACCGGTTATAGCTGTAGACCCTTATGCATAATATGTGTGTATGAATATGGGAAGCATGGGACTGGTTATAGCCATATACACTTATGTATAGTATGTATGTATGAATATGGGACATTTCAGAGAACTGAGGATGTAGAGAGGAAGCTTGAAAGGGAAGAAATGGAGGGGATTGAAATTTCAGCCTTGAGCAGTCTTGAGGCTGGAAGCTGAAACGAGGACATTGATCAGCTCTGGTGGAGGTGGGGGTAGGGGGTCCTTTCTTGTCAGTAGCTGTGGGCACTCTTTGGCCTACGGGGGGATCTCTGTATAGTGTCTGGCTTCCTCCTGTTTGTGTGTCACTGTGTCTAGGCTTCTGTTTGACAAGACACCACCCAAAAGGGATCAATTAGATTAAGAATCTACTCTACTCTGCTATGTCCTAACATTAAAAAGCAAAAGCCCCTGTATCCAAACATGGTCATATATTTACAGATTCAAGAGTTAGGGCCTCGACATATAACTTGGGGGATGCAATTCAAAAATGCATAGCAAGCATATTCCATCATTGTTCAACCACTATCTCTGTCCAGTTCTGAAACATTTTTATCACTCCAAAGAAACAAAAAAGCCCTGTACCCATCAGTCATGCCCTGATTCTCCTGATCATCAACTACCAGTCTAGTTTCTGTGGGTTTGCATACTGTGCATATTTCATATGCGTGGAATCATAACAGTATGACTGTTTCTGTCTGGCTTCTTCCACTTAATGTAATGTTTTCGAGGTTTATCTGTGTTGTAGCTCATGTCAGTACCTCATTCCTTTATGTAGCAGAATAAGATTCTGTTGTATGTGCATGCCACAATTTGTTGATTCATTCACCTGTTGTGCAGTTTGGATTGTTTCTACATTGGGGCTCTTGTGAATAGTGCTGCTGTGAATATCTGTGCACAAGGATTTGTTTGAATTTGTGCATTCAGTTCTCTTGAGTATATACCTAAGAGTAGAATTTGCTGGGTTATATGGTAATTCTGTGTTTAATTTTTTTTGAGAAACTGATTTATTTACTTTTGATTCTCCATATGTGACAGCCCTGGTGGTACAATGGTGGCTAATTACATGGGCAGATGATGTACATTTCTGAACATTCTAGACAGCAGTGCTTTGGCGTCACATGCATAGTGTCTTCTCTCCATATGCCTGGGTGAGAATCTCCGTGGCAGGACAGGGCCTAGGTGAGGTTCTGGGTTGGTATACCACATATCTCATAAAACAGAAAACCGATTTTCTGTCGGCACTGGAAAATGTGGACTGGCCTATTTCCCCTTACTGAATTGGGTCGTTTTCTCAATTGCTCTGCCCTTTTTCCTCTTCTGACAGATCCACGATTTGTTTGTCAGCTTTGATGACACCCCTCTGGGGGCCGCCTCTCTGGCTCAGGTCCACAAGGCGGTGCTGCATGATGGGCGGACAGTGGCCGTGAAGGTGCAGCACCCCAAAGTGCAAGCTCAGAGCTCGAAGGACATTCTTCTGATGGAGGTGAGAGCCTTCCCCTTCTTCCTTCTCTTCCGCTTGTCGCTGGGCTCCTGCAGCCTTGGTTAACCTGGTCCAAGCTGGTGGTTGGAGTGTGGCCCTCTGCGGAGCAGAGTAGGGAGAGGAGACCTTGACACTGTGATGGAGGCAACATGACCATCTGTGACCTTGTGATGTCATGACTAGGTTGGCTGGCTTTTCTGGGTTTACACTTGGGAGCTGTCTTTGCCTGATCTTGGATCATACTGAACAGCTTCTAGGGCCAGTGAAACCTCAAGGTAGAAGTTGTAGAAATGAGATGAACCAAAGGTGATTTTTTCCAGAGTTGAAACGTTATATCTTATTTTGTTAAATTATAACACAATGGAGCATGCAGACAACCAAGGGATGTAAAAATGACAGGCAGATCCTTTAGAAATATTTATGCATGTTGCCTGATTACTTATCTGATACTTGTTTTGAATGAACAGGCTTATGTGCCTGAAAATGACCCCAAGAGAAGCCCTGTGGGAGATTTGCCCTGGACTGTTCTAGCTCCAGCCCTGGAACAAGGGAGGAAGATGGTGAGCTGGCCAGTGGCCAGTGCTCAGGACTGATACTGGCACACCCTATGGGGAGGTCAGCAATCTGTTTAACCTGCCAGCATGTCCCTGTCCCCCTTTCTCTTGCTTTTGCTCTGTCTCCTTTTCCCATGTTATCAGTCTCTCACTATGGGCTCCTAGTTTCCTTCTTTTAACTCACTTTAAGTTTGATGTGTGCATCAAGCATCTCCCCTGCTTGTGCTGGACACAGGAGTGAGTGAGCTCCATCTTCATCCTCAGGGAGCACCCCAGGGCAGTGGCAAAGACAGGTATGTAAACAGATGGCACCAGTATGGGGCTAAGCTCTGTCAAAGGGAAAGGTTCAGAGTGTGGTGGAGCCCTGTGCCTGGATGGATGGCAGGCTTCCCAAAGAGGTAATGCCTGAGCATGCTCTTGAACAGTCCATTAGATAGCAGGGCAGGAGAAGGACAGCCTAGCATGTGTGAAGACCCCGAGTCTTGGAGGAATCCGGTCTGCTTGGAGAACTTTTAGAGTTCAAATGATAAGAGCTGTTGAGTGACTGGAGATGTGGCTGGAAAGATAGACAGGAGCAGGACATGGAGGGCCTTGGTAGAGAGCAGTGTCTGTAGTAAACTTTAAGAATGTATTTACAGAATTTAGCTAGTCTGATTTTCTCCTGTAGTCATTGGGGAACCATGTAAGAATTTTAATGAGGGGACTGTCGTGATCAGATATGCATTAGAAATAAAAATCAGTTGACAGTGTAGAGGATGTTTTGAAAGGCGGAAAGACTGTGGCCCGGGAGATGCACTGAGGACCCTGCACTGATGTGGGAGAGAGAGAATGGTCTGAACCCAGGCAGTGTAGTGAGGATGGAGTGGAGGAATGAGACCAATTATCAGGACACAAAATGATCTGTGACTAATTTCATACAGGATGGGGGTCAATGACAGGTGTGAATGAGAAGGAGAAAACTAAAACATTTCTGGCTTAAATGATTGAGTACCTTTAACCATGTGTATCAGAAAAAATAAATTGCTCTAGGCATTTCAGACAGGGGGAATTTAAAATAGAGAATTGAGCTCAAAGGAGATAAACTTGCTGAGAAGCCAGATAGGAAGGTGAGACAATCTAGACATAACCAAAAGCAGGAAGCCACTGCCACCTTCAAGGCTGGAAAGATAAGATGATGAGCTTGTTCTCTGTAATCCAGCGGCTGGGGTCACCTGGTGGAAGCTGAGTGACTGGGAACTGCGTCACAAATAGGACCTGTCAACTGGGAGTTAGAGTCACAGTTGTTTCCAGAGATGCTCTGTGAGGCAGAGGCAGAGATTAAATACCTTGACTAGGGCCCCTCAGTATTCCACCAGTGTTGTCCCTTGGCTGAACCTAGTTGGAAGCAAGCTAGAGGGAGAGTCTGGGAAATGTAGTTTTTTATGTAAGCAGAGGGCTTGGGGTGGATCTTAGAGCAAGGAGAAATGCAGGGGTCAAATGTTACTGTGGGTTGTTTTGGACAGGGACATCCCTGTCAGTCTGGAGTTCAGGCTGGAAGTAGAGATTTGGGGTTTATTGCAAGAGTACTCATGGTTTCTGAAGCTAGGGAAGTAGTTGAGATCACTTAGAGAAGGAACATAGAGTGAAAAAAAGGAAGGCAAAGGGAGAACTATGAGGGACACCGTCATTTAGTGAGTGAGCTGTGGAGGGTAGATTCAGGAAGGGGACTAACAAGGCACAGTCTGTGTTTGGAGGAGAACCAGGGTTGAGCAGTATTGCGGCAGCATTGAAACATTTCAGGAAGAGCGCACGGTGTCATTTATCTGTGACTGTATAATGAACCACGTCAAAATGTAGGCCTTAACAATTGCCATGGATTTTGCTCATGCAATTTAATCAGGGTTTGGTGGAGATGACGCACCTGTGTGTTATGCAGTGCTGCCTAGGGTGACTTGACAGCAGGCTGGAGGGTCTGCTTCTAAGCTGGCTCACTCATGTGGCTGGCAGATAGGTGCTGGCAGTTGTCTGGGAGCTCAGTGGCAGTTGTGGGCCAGGGCTTGAGTTCTTCTCCAGGTGGGCTTCTCCATGTCTCTTAAGGTGTCCTCATAGCATGGTGGCTGGATTCTAAGAGTGTGTCCCAAGACAGTAAGGCTGAAAGTACATCCTAGTTGTATGGCATAACCACAGGAGTCCCATAGCATTACTTTCTCTTTGCTACATAGTTGAGGAAACCCTGGTGGCTTAGGTGGTTAAGAGCTCAGCTGCTAACCAAAAGGTTGGCAGTTCAGATTCATCAGGTGTTTCTTGGAAACCGTGTCATGACAGTTCTGCTCTGCCCTTTAGGGTAGCTATGGGTTAGAGTTGACTTGATGACAATTTTTTTTTTTTAATATTTGAAGGAGTTACAAAGGCCCCTTTAGCTCTAGGAGTGGGGAAATAAGCTCCACCTCTTAATGGGGAAGTGCGAAGGTTCTAGAAGAGTATGGTAGATATTGTTGTAGCCATTCTGGAGACTATAATCCGCAAGGCATATTCAACATTGTTCTGTGGGAGGTTAAATTAGGTAAGCTTTGTCAAGGGTATTTTCAGTCTGGCAAGTTGTTGGGAAGAGCGGCTGTAGTGGGGTGAGTGGGGTGAAAAAGAAATGACACCCAAAGAAGAATTGACGGTTAATATAGAAAGGCCTTTTCAAGTGTTTAGCCATGAAAGGTGGAGAAGAGCTGGGGTAGTGGTTAGAGCAGAGTGTGGGCTTAAGGGCTGGGGAGACTTGAATAGGCTCATAGCTGATGGGGAAGGAGCATCAGGGAGTTGGAGTGAGAAGAGAGAAGTAGCTGGTAGATCAGGTCCAGGAGGGGACTCGAGGGGCTGGGCATGAAGAACACAGGTGGGAATGTTAGTCTCTGTTCAGAGACCAGAGGAAGGTGGTAAGGCTGGGTACAGATGAGTGTGGGGGGTGGAAGGAGGAAGGGGAGAGAAGTGGGCAGCAGAGCAGTCAGCAGCCCGATGGCCTCTATTTTCTGTCTGAAGTAGGAGGCAAGACCATCTGCTGAGAATGAGGGTGTAGGAGATAGCATTGGAGGCTGGAGGAGGGGGTGAAGGTTTGGAATAGCTGCTGTGTGCAATAGAAAAGGGAGCAGGCCCAAGGTAGGGAGTGGGGTTTTTGAGTGGCACCAAGCTTCCCACTGGAAACCTGCTTTTTTCTGGAGATCCGGTAGGTGGCGAGAGCTGATGCCTTGGGCACGGAATAGCTATGGCTGGCAGTGAACTGGGGGTCTTGGAGAATTCTCTTCTTGAAGCTGTAGCCCTAGATTTCCTGAGACCCAGCAGCCATTCCGAACCAGGCTAGACCCTGCCTCTGCCTGGCTGTGCTTTCAGGCCTGGTTGGGCTGGGAGGACAGCCGCCACTTTTCTCTGCTTAGAGCCTCTCTGGCTCCTTACATACTGGTGGCAGTGAGGTCAACAGCAATAATAGTGGTAATAAAGATTTGGCATCTTCCTCCCTGGGATAAGCATCAGATGCTTTTCTTTGGAAAGTACAGCCAAGGCTGGCTGTGTGCAGAGTACAGAGAGGCTCCTTGTGATGACTGTGGCGTGCTGGGCCTAGCAATTGCAGGGCAGAGCAAAGACCTGTGGGCACAGCTTTCAGGAGAGGAGCTGGGGAGGAGGCTGCAGGTCATCACTCTACAGATCAGCGTTAGCTGGCAAGGGGCACTGGGCTTTACCTGGTCTCTGCCTCTAGGGGGAGAAAAATCATACCTGGGTCACCCTTCTTAGCTATAAAATCAAAAGGAAGCCATCTGGAAAGCTCATTTTGTTTTATATTTGAAATGACTATAATTATGATGATTTTGGTCCAGGCCTAAATGGTGTGTGGAGTGTTTGGGTGATGCACGTGATAAAGCTCTTGACTACTGGCCGACAGGTTGGTGGTTGGAACCCACTCAGAGGTGCCTGAGAGGACAGGCTTGGTCCGCTTCTGGAAAGTCACAGCTCGTAATTTAATGTCCTGTGGAGCAGTTCTACTCCGCAGGCGTGGGTTGCCGCTGAGTCGGAATAACAACAATAAATGGTGTCTTGGTTTTAGGAAGGGTACTCAGGTGTACTTAGCAGGAGAAGAATGTGGTCTAGGGAGGCGTTAGGGCTCCCTTAGCTCCTAGCACCTCTGGGACAGAAGGAGGCAAAGCTGCTTTTCTGCACTGTCTTCTAGTGCTTGCCTTCATGCCAGTGGCAGGTATTACGCACCCTTGTGCTTCTCTGCAGCTGCCCAGAAACCTCCACCATCATCCTCCAACATTCACCCCGCTCTGTGATGGATCACGGTCTAATCTCCAGAGGAAGGCATTCTGATTAAAGTAATTCATACTAAGGAGGGAGAGACTGATAGGCTTAGCCTCTGGATATTTGCAGTTTCACAGGTCAGCTTGTAAATCCAAACACATCTCCTTTCAGGATAGAGATCTGAGGGAGTAAATCTTTGGAGAGTAGGAGCTGGGAGATATTGGTTATATCAATTAGGATTGTTTGGCTGCAGGTACCAGAAAATCCAACTAAAAGAGGTATAATTACTGATAACCTACATTATCTTACACATCAAGACATCTGGATGTAGGATTGGCTGTTTCAAGGATGACTAATCTAGCATCTCATTGTGGTTCTTTTTCTTTTAATAGACTTTTAGAGTTGTTTTAGGATTTTAGAAAATCATGAAGAATGTGGAGTTCCTATTGCATTTGTTACATCTCACATTCCTCTGGTGTGTTTATCATTGTGGTTTTTAAGGACCCATATTATTTCCATCTTACACTTTGCTGTATCAGCCTCTTAACTTGTCCCTTAAACTGGTGCCCCTTGTGGTCCCCAAACAGTTGCAGAAGTCCTTGGTATTGCAGGTAGGTGACATTCTGAAGTTAAAGAAGACCACTCAGACTTCTTATTAAGAAAGAGCAGTCTTTCCCAGGAGCCTCCCCCAGTAGACTGCCCTTTGTTTCTCATTGGCTAGAACTAGGGTACACACCCATGCCTAAATCAGCCTTGGTAAGAGAAATGAGAACCTTGATTGGCTTAGACCAGTCTTGATGCACCTGCCTTCCTTAGAAGACACAAAGGATGCCTAGAATTGGGATTCTTTCAGCAAGGAAGGAGAGGGTGGTATCTGATGGGTTGGTATCCAGTAACATGTACTGCCCTGGTTTTTTGTGTCTCCCATGAACCCAGCATTCCTCCTGGATTGACTGTTGAATGATGGGAGAGAAATGGAGGTAAACCCTTGATAAGTGGTGTTTGCTGAACCTGATGGTGTCAGTGACTTTGCACAAAAGAGAAAGGCACAGCCAAGGGTGTTTTTAAGCCTTGTCATTATCAGCTGATACTGTCCTTTAATAGTTGGGACAGTGCTACTTCTAGATGCATGGCCAGTGACTCTTATTGATTTGAGTGGCTGGCCAGAGCCAGACTAATTGGGCCCAGAGATTGGAACAGTGATTCAGCAGGAAGGGTGAACTGATGAGGCAGAGTCCACTGTCTGCCGGGAGGGCTGGCCCTGTGGCAGTTCTTGTTGCCCACAGAAGCTGAGAGCTTAGCAAGGCCGAATTTCATGGCTATGCCATTGCCTGGGAACAGGACAGGGCTCAGGTGGTCTGTGAGCCTGTTGTAAGACCATGCTCCCCAGGTCTCAATAGTACTGCCCACTATACCACCCATTTATCATTTCAAGCTTTCTGAAACTGGTGATGAACAAGGACTCTTGTCACCCCTTGTAGAATCTAACCTGTGGCTGGAATATCATGGCCCCCACATACCCCTCCAACAGGGGAGTTCTGCTGCATTGGAGTGGGGTCCTCTCCCCAGAGCCCTAGAATGTAATACATCTCTTCATCTCATTAGGCCTATTCCAAGGGTCTCTAAAAATAAAGACCCATGACAGTCATGTTTTTGACTTCTTTTGAAAAGCATTTTCAGCACGTGCTGCCTGTCAGCTTGTTTTTTCTTTTCTAAATGTGTTGATTGAGCAGTAGGTGGCTAGGTAATGTTTTTGTTGGCACAGATTCCAACAGCTGATTTTATTTTTTAAAATAATATTGAAAAAAAAATTCCAGGACATATAGGCCATCCCATGGAGACTTCCCTTCACTCTGTAATTGTGTTTTCTAAAAGGTATGCACTTTTAATACCTAAACAGAACAAACGTAAACCCCATGAATGGCAGGCTATTTACATCACTCTGAATTGATTTTTGGTCCTTGTCAAACATCCTTTTTAACCAGTCTGGATTGGTGCAGGCATTCTAAATTTATTTACTGAGCTGCTTTTCCTTGGAACATTATTTCTTTTATATTGTATAATAACTTGGTAACAGTAACTCGTTTCAGTGGCATTCTGCAGTTTACAAGGCTCTTTCTGTGCCTTATCGTGGGCTTTCTATTGTGTTGTCCTATATTGTGTTGCTCGAGACAGAGCTGCATAAAGAGAGAAGCAGGAGAAACCTGGGTCCAAACCCAGCTGCACGTGATGGTTTACGTACGTTGACATCTTACCCCAAATCGTGTGCTGTTGAGTTGGTTCTGACTGGTGGTGGCACTGTCAAACAGAGCAGAGCTGCCCTGTAGGGTTTCCAAGGAATGGCTGGCTGGTAGCTTCAGATTGCCCCTCTTTTGGCTAGTAGCACACTGCTTAATGACTGCACTACCTGGGTTGCTTTTGTGGTCTTGAGAAGTACTTTTACCTCTTAGGACTCCAGTGTCCTTCTCTATAAAATGGGCATGATAAGTATGAAATAGAACATGTATATAAAGTGCCTCATGTCACAATGCCAAGCATGTCTTGTGGTGTGCCATCAAGTTGATGTTGACTCAGAGTAGAGATACACTCACAGTGTATCCCAGGCTGTAATCTTTGTGGGAGTGGATTGCCAGTTCTTTTTTCCCATAGAGCCACTGGTTGGGTTCAGTTAGCAGCTGAGTGCAGCGTCTTTGCACCATCAGGGCTCCTTCCCCGATATGTAGAAGATACGAAATAATAATAATTTTGATTTTTTCTATTATAAATAGTAATCACTAGTTTTCAAACTTTTACAGTGCGCTCAATTTTGTATTATGTTTCAATGTAAATGGTGGTTGATTTCTCCTCCAGTGAACCAATGATACTGATAGGAAAGTGGTCTCAATGTCGTACCTTGAAAACCCATTGGCACTGGGTCGATTCTGACTCTTAGCGACCCCACAGAACAGAGTAGAACTGGCTCACAGAGTTGCCAAGGAGCACCTAGTGGTTCAAACTGATAGCCCTTTGGTTAGCAGCCGTAGCACTTAACCACAATGCCATCAGGGTTTCCACTTCAGTGATAACAGAAATGAGTAATTGCTGAAAACACCTTGATGGACTCACAAAGTTTCAGATCAAGTTGAGAATTCTTATGCATTCTGAAACTCGTGCCGAAAATTCAGAGGCAATCCCTATTCTCACCGAAATTTCAGAAACAGAGGATCTCAATCCATTCTGATAACATGCATGTGTTATCTCGGGGGAGAGGACAGACCCTACTGAATATGTGTGTCCTCATTCACTCATTCACTCACATGAGTATTCAGTAAACATCTGCTGAGTGAGCTGCTGCTAGGCACGGTGAAAACATTGGCTGTTAAAGGAATTTTATGGAAAAAATACTTTTTGGAAGAAAAACCCAAAAGTCAAATTGATAACAACACCTGTTTTATTTTAGTTGATTGCATCTGTTGTCAAAAAGTGAAAGCTAAATGAATCTGCTTAGGGCAGGCACTTATGCAGGAAATGGAATGAAAACAGTAGGTGAAACAGAGTAGGGTTTTTTAATTCTCTTCTGCTGAGGGCTATCCGTGCAGTGAATTTTAAGGGGTTAGTGAACCCCCTGAATTATGTGCAGAATTGTACAGCCAGCCAGCCCAGTGACGTTGAGTCGGATCCAACTCATAGCGACCCTAGAGGCCAGAGTAGAAATGCCCTCATGAGTGTTCAGGGTGTTGTATGTGTTCATTTTCTGGGCTTTATAACCTGTCATCAAGTTTTCAGATTAACCCTAACCATGCTGAACCCATTGTTGTCGAGTTGATTCTGACTTAGCAGTTACCATCACCAAACCACTGCTGTGGAGTCGATTCTGATGCATAGTGACCTTATGGGACAGACTAGAACTGCCCCATAGAATTTCCAAGAAGCGCCTGGAAATCCCGGTGGTACAGTGGTTAAATTCTGTGTCTGCTAACCAAAAAGTCAGCAATTCAAATCCACTAGGCTCTCCTTGGATACTCTGTGGGGCAGTCCTACTCTGTCTATAGGGTTGCTATGAGTCATAGTGATTGTTGACCCTTAAAGCTAAGCATCTCAGCTTCCATGCCAACAGGCCCTCTCATTTTAAAGTAACTGGCGGTGGATCCTTAACACAGAGTGCTTTAAAAATAAATTTTGCGCATTTAATCTTTTTAAGTATACCATCCAGCGACAGTGGTCACAGTCTCAATGCTGTTTAGCTGTCACCATTGCTGGTTTCTAAAACTTCTTCATCACTCCAGTTTTACAAGTACTGCCAACTATTTTGGACTGTGAATCACTTTACTGATTAGTTATAAGCAATTAATATTAACCAATAAAATCTATGACTGCTTTCATGATTGATGACATGAAATATTAAAAATTAACCAATGGTTCTAGTAGTGACTAATTATGTAATTGATTAGTAACAGAAAAATCTTTAAAGTGCTTTTCAATGCTGTTTTGATATTAATGATAACTAGGATTTTCACAGGGAAAAAGGATCATCTAATGATGAGGAATTATTGTTTGGCCAGAAGTTTCCTCCCCAAGGTGTGGACCCCACATCTAAAGCAACACATATACCCACATCTGGCCCAGGGTGAAGATGGAGAAGACTTGTGTTGTTGTTGGGTGCCATCGAGTTGACTCTGACTCACGGTGACCCCATGTAACAGAGTAGAGCTGCCCCATAGGGTTCTCTAGGCTGCAGTCTTTGTGTGAGCAGGTGGTCAGGTCTTTCTCCTGTAGAGCTGATGGGTGGGTTTGAACCTCCAGTCTTTCAGTTAGCAGCCAGGTGCTTAACTGTTGCACTACCAGGGATCCTTGACATAGAAGCTAACAAATAAATATTGATTGAACAAATGAGGAAAGCTCCTTGTGACTTTTTCCCTTACGCCTCCTGGGTGGGGGTCTCTGGAGTTTGGTCTGGAGCACAATGCTGGAGAGCTTTACTTGCCTGAACTCAGAGCCTAGCGGGGGATTCAGGTACCTCAGATGGCATGTGTACGCTTGGCCCTGGGCCTTAGTGAGTTGTTTGTTTTCTGTGCACCACTCTGCCTCTTCTTTTGTGGTGATGGAGGGCCATCTCAGGGCATAGTGGCGTGATGCAGATGCCTCGAGGCGCCCCTTTCCAGGGCCGAGGGTCTGAGGGATGCAGCCAGGCCTCTCAGTGACTGCCTCTGTCTTCTAGTTTCATGTGACACAAACAGAAAGAAAACAAACTAAATCGATTAGCATAAGGTCAC
Organism: Heterohyrax brucei; assembly: GCA_028571685.1. Classification (NCBI taxonomy): domain Eukaryota; kingdom Metazoa; phylum Chordata; class Mammalia; order Hyracoidea; family Procaviidae; genus Heterohyrax; species Heterohyrax brucei. The sequence goes on from CM053151.1 coordinate 99,848,710, forward strand.
AGGTCTAGCCCATGAAAAAGTATACAAGACTTAAAAGAAATTATACTGCAGCCTGATGTAATTAAGAAGGGTTTGGATAGAAATTGAGTATAATAACACTGTGCGATGATCTTTTCAGAATGCTGTCTGGTACATCCCCGAGGACACAGGGCTTAAAACAAAGCTGCAGATGCCTAGTGGCCTGGCTTTAGACTGATATGTATCTCACAGTGCCTGATACGGTGTTGGGATGGCATCATAAGACAGACAGCCAAACCAGTGGCCACTGAGTAGGTTCTGACTCGTAGCCATTGCATGTGTTTCACAGTAGAAAGTGAAAACCATAAGGTATTTTCTTTTATTTCCCTCAGTGGCTGTCATTTTTCAGCAAGTATGTCTTAGTCATTCAGTGCTGCTTTAACAGAAACACCACAGGCAGATGGCTTTAACAAAGACAAGTTTATTCTCTCCCAGTCTGGTAGGCCACAAGTCCAAATTCAGGGTATCAGTTCCGGGTAGAGGCTTCCTCCTACTGTTGGCTCTGGAGGAAAATACTTGTCATCAGTCTTCCCTTGGTCTGGGGACATCTCAACACTGGAACCCCATGTCCAGAGGATGCACTCTGCTCCCAGTACTGCTTTCTTGGTGGTATGAGGTCTTTGTGTCTCTCTGCTCACTTCTGTCTTTTATATCTCAAAAGGGATTGGCTTAAGATGCTGTCTAATCTTATAGACTTCTTCAGCATAATGCTACTGGTTCATCTTATTAAATCATGGTGATAGAATTTATATCACATAGGGAAATCTCACCAAATGGGCAGTCACACAATACTGGAAGGCATGGCCCAACCAAACTGATAACACACATTTTTGGGGGGACGTGATCCAATCAATGACAGTGCTATGGCAACAGGTCAGCAGTTTGAATCCACCAGCTGCTCCTTGGAAACCCTGTGGGGGAATTGTACTCCATCCTACTCGAGAGCAGCAGGTTTGCTTTACTTTGGTAATCTTTTAGAATTAGATTGCCAGGCCTTTCTTTCAGGGTGCCTCTGGTTGGATTTCAACCACCAACCTTTTGTTTAGTAACCAAGTATTTAACCATTTACACCACTCAAGGACTCCTTATAACATGTAAACCCAAAATCCAAACCCTGTTGCCCTCGAGTCCAACTCCAATTCATGGCAACCCCTTGTGTTATAGAGTGGAACTGCTCCACAGGATTTTCTTGGCTATGATCTCTGTGGGATCAGATTGCCAGGCCTTTCTTCTTTGGTGGCACTGAGTAGGTTTGAACTGCCAGTCTGTAGGTTAGTAGCAAAAAGGAGGAGTATAAGCTAAAGCTCATCACTGGGGCTTAGTAAGGTCTTCTGGTGCAGAGAGGTCCACAGTTCTTGAGTTCTTGCTTGTTGCTATCTGGCATAGCCAGGGCTGAGATGGATGTTCCTGGAGGACTCAGACAGTATTTGATACCACGAATGACTAGGCACATATATTTATTTGATACCACGAATGACTAGGCAGATATGGTTAGTGCTTCTCCCCAAACCTGACTTGGAACACATATGGAGGGCCTTCTCCCAAGTGCCTGGCACCCCTCTGGCTTACCCTCTGCAGAGCCTTCATCTATCAGTTTGTGAGGCCGTCTTGAGTGTAGTGGGGGTAGGGGTGGGGCAGCTTCGGAACTGAGTTTCTGTGCCCAGAGAGAGATGCGGTGTGCTCTGCAGATGTTACCAGGCTCTTGTTCTCTGCCGGTGGTGTTTAATTTCACATCATTAAACTGACACTTGAAATGCCATCTTTTTTTAATCATGTGATTGCTGTAGGACCCACCCAAACTCAAAACCAAATCCATTGCCATTGAGTTAATTCTGACTCATAGCAGCCCTGTAGGGCAGGTAGAGCTTCCCTAATAGCGTTTCCAAGGCTGTAGTCTTTAGAGAAGCAGACTGCCGTAACTTTCGGTCAAAGAACAGCTGCTAGGTTCAAACCACCGACCTTTCGGTTAGTAGCCAAGTATGTAACCACTGAACCACCAGGACTCCAAAGCTGCAGTGGGATCAAATTGCCGAAAACACAAACTCTTCATCCACGTAATCAAATCCTTTATTTCTTGTCTCATCCAACCTTATTTTCTTATCCCAATTTAATTTTTTTGTTATGAAATATTTCAGACATACAAAAGCATAGAAAATTTTGTGTCTGTGTGTGTGTGCGTGCACGTGTTTACATTAGTAAAGTAGAGGATGAGTGAAAAAGAGGAGGACGCTCAGTGAGAGGGATTGAGATGGTGGCTGCAGTGATGGGCTCAAGCAGGGCAGCAATGGTGAGGACGGGGCAGGACCGGGTGGTGTCTCGCTCTGTTGTACACAGGGTCGCGGTGAGTCAGAACTAACTTGACAGCATCTAACAACAGGAAATTTATGATGGTGTTGTTGTTAGATGCTGTCTAACATCTAACAACACAATAATTTCAAAAGTGGGTCGACTGACAGGACTTGGTGGATTTCAGGTGCTTGTCCTGGCTGTGAAGCAGCTGTTCCCCGAGTTTGAGTTTATGTGGCTGGTAGATGAAGCCAAGAAGAACTTGCCTTTGGAGCTGGATTTCCTCAATGAAGGAAGGAACGCTGAGAAAGTGGCCCAAATGCTCAAGCACTTTGACTTCCTAAAGGTAGGAGGGGCAGGCTAATGGGGGCGTGGTGATCTGGTGGGAGAGCATGGGGGTCGACTGGTCTGTGCCCCAGCGTCCCCCCCATCAGAACATGGGTGGAAATGTCTCCTTCCTGAGCTTCTTTCCAAGGACAAGTGATTTGACATTTGTGCTGTACATCAGAGCCCTTCGAGGCAAATCTACATAGAAACACCCAATATGATTGTTAGTCTGTCAGTCAGTCAAAGGTTTATAGATTAATCTAAGACTGGAAGGCATGTAATCACTATGTCAGAGCCATAAGCTGTGGTCTCTGCTGTCATGAGGTGTAGAAAGATGACGTTAGTGATGATAGTGATAGCTAATACTTACTGTACTCCCAGTTCTGTTCTGAACATTTCATATGTAGCAGAGCAGCTCATTTAATACATACTCAGTCCTGCTGTAACGTGACAGGTGTCCCTAAAAATTACAGTACTACAGAAAGTCTCACAACAGAAACCTCAGGGCTTATGGGAAAAATGGAATTGGAGGCACAACACTCAAAAACTTCATCAGTGACACATTAAAAAGGGATAAACAACCAGTTGCAGTCAAGTCAGCTCTGACCTCTGGCAGTGCCACATGTGTCCGAGTAGAGCTGTGCTCTGGAAGATTTTCCGTGGATCACCAGGACTTCCTTTGATGGTGCTTCTGGGTAGACTGAAACTCTGTTGCTCTGCTGCTGAAAGGACGTACACGAGAGAGTGATGGTTGTTACTTGCTCTGGAGAACTTCCCATTGAACAACTTGTGCAGTATTTTGACTGATGACAGCTCTGTGTGTGTCCAAGTGGAAGTGTGCTGCATTGGGTTTTCGGTGGCTGGTATTTTGGAAGTAGGTTGTCAGGTCTTTCCTCTAAGGCATCTTTGGGTCAACTCAAACCTTCAGCCTTTGATTAAGCAGCTGGGTGTGTTAAGTGTATGGACTCCCAGGAACTCTACTTCTATCTAAAACAAAAATCAAACTCACTGCCACAGGGCTCCTCTTCTCATCTAGTAGGGGGCAGATGTGTATACATGGTGTTACCACCCAGGTTGGTCAGTACTGTGGAAAAAATCTGTATTTGTGTTGATGTGCGGAAGGAATTATTTCATCCTACCCAGATACAGAGCCTAGAGAAGTCTTCCAGGAGGTAGTGATTGTGTATAGATGGAGGGGTGATGTATATTTTTTAAAATTTATTATGATTGAGTGAAAATGTACAGTCTCATATAAATTTGCATTCCCGCCTATGTGCAGCTCCTGCTGCTCTTCCTGCCTGGTGACAGCACATTACTCCTCTGTTCTGTACATGTCATATCCTCCTAACAATCTCCTATCCACCTTCTCCCCCGCCTCTAGTAAGATGCCAGTAGGACAACATCCTGTTGATGCACAGAACCATAAAGTGTACACATGATACAGTCACTGTGTTTTGCCAAGTCCCATCCATTCCTGTCTGAAGAGTTGACCTCCGTTATGAATTATGGACAGGGGCAGGGCCCAGGGCCATGCTTCCAGGGGAACCCCAAGGCCCCTGGACCATCAGTTGCAGTCTTCTAGTGGAGACCTCAGGGTGCACTCCTTTTTATTCTCGTGTTGCCAGTGAGACTTGACTTTGTGAGTGCCATCACGGCTATCACTGGTGGTGGCCGGGCACCATCCGGTTCTTCTGGTCCCAAGTTGATGTAGCCACCCACTCATGTGGGTTTCTCTGTTGTCTGGGTTCTCTTTCCCTCATGTCGTTTTAGTCCTTTGTGAACACCGTTCCTGCTGAGTTGGGCCCATTTGGTATAGGGATGGGTGATATTTATTGAAGGTTTCTTCCCAGGACTTCACACAGGTTCCTTCTGGTTCAAACCCCTGCTGAGAATTTGCATTTCCATCCTAGATATACTGAATCAGGATGTATGTTTTAACAGGATCCTCAGGTTATTCTTACAGACAGTTTCCTGGGAACATGTTAGAAATGCAAATTATCAGCCAGAGTTCAAACCAGAAAGAACCAGTTTCTTCATCTGTTCCAGGTGCTGCTGCAATGAACACTCTGCAGGGCCCATGGCATTGAACGCTTGCAGCCACAAACACATTCTGTCGATGGCCTAGAAAGGAGAAGCCAGGGCTGGAAACTAGATTGTCTGACTCCAAGTCTAGTGCTCTGTTCAGTGTATTCTGCTGCCTCTCACCCAGTGGAGCCACTTCTCGGAGCCAGAACTCTGAGCCAGATAAACAGAACCATCTCTTCCACTGTTCCCATGGAAACAGCAATATCATCCCCTGGCCAGGGCCAGCCAGCAAGTGTCAGACCAAGGCATGTAATAATAATAATAACAACACATTTTTGAAAAGAGGATGCCGAATGGATAAATAATGAATGCACCTATTCGACCTGCTGCTTCTAGAACCCGTGCACCATTCCTCCGACAGTGGTGGAATCAGGCTCCTAAGTAATTAATTTTGCCTAAACACATAACAAGTAGGAAGTAAATTTTGTGCTGTGAACCCAGTTCAGCTCTTAAAACTGGAGATAAATTGTTTTCTCACACTGGCACCCCATCGCAACATCTGTGCGTAATTAAGCCTCGCAAAGAGCTTACCTCTCAGTGTGTGAGGCATCTTTCTCTGCTTATATGGGGCTTAATAACCTCAGCCCTGGGCTATAAATCTCTGAGCCTCAGACAGGCTTGGAGTGCAAAGAGGATGTTGGAGAGACTGGAGGGTGAGCGAGGGTCAGGCAGGCTGAATGGTCAGGACCGGGGCATTTGTAGGTTTGGCGTCTCTGTGTATGTTTGTGTAGGGGAAAGGACAAGTGATGAGGCTAGTGACAAACTTGGGGAACAGCTGGGGGCAACATAAGAGGAGAGAAGGGTTTAGGGAGGGGAAGAGATGAGTGTGTGATTATGTGTCTGTAATTGGGGGCAGGGGGGCAGGTCATTTCATGAGCAGGGCCATTCCACAGTTTCTTAGTTGGAGATAAGGAGCCTGGAACTCTTCCAGAACTTTTGAACAAACTCTGAGGGGGTGTGTATACTTTTCGCGAAGTTTCGTAGCTTCCTGGGAATCTTGACGATGATGAACCACTGACTTATACTAATTAATACTAGTTGACCTTTCATTCCCACATACGGAATGTTGGCTGAAGTTGCCACTGACTTGCACACAGCAACAACAATAGTTGTGTTAAACAGCTTTAAGCATTTTACATGTATGTACTCTTTAACTTTATAAGGGAAATGCAAATTATCCCTGAAGTGTGAATGGGAAAACTGAGGCCCAGAGAGATCAAACCCTTTGCCCAAGGCTGCACAGTGAGGAGGTGGCAGAGGTGGACTTCAGCAGAGGCAGCTTGGCTCCAGCATGCTCGTTAACCCACACTGTTACACTCCCTTTGTAATAATTCACAGGAAACATCTAGATTGCAGTGAACTCTCCACCAGTGACTGTCATCCTTGGTTGTGTATTGGAACCACCTGCAAAATTATACATGTCTGGTCTCCTTACCCTACATATGCTAGTGCGAAGTCAGGACAGTTACTTCCTTTGTCAATGTCATCATTTTACAGGAGAGGTTATAGAACTCTGCCAGTTATACAGAGGGTGGGTGGGGGAGCTGGGGCTCCAGCCCGACAGTCTCACCTGGGGTCTGTGCTCTGCTTTGCTGGTCTGGGGCTGTGGGAGGCCTGTGACCTGGGTGACAGGTGCTGGCCTAGACCAGCCAGGGCCTGCTTTGCAGGCATGCAGAACAAAGCAGAAGCCTGGATTCAGTGCCAGGTGAGGCGTGGTGGGCTGTGGTCCCAGAGTTGTGGTCTAGAACTTTCTGTATTCTGTGCCTTCCATCTGGGGGTCAGGACTGGCTTCAGTGTGGAATCAAGTGGAGACCCCAGGAAGGGGCCTCTCCTCTACTGCAAGGAGGTCGGACCTGGACCAAGGAGGCCTGATGGCTGCTGTGTTACTTTCCGTGGACTACCATTACAAATCACCACAGAATGAGTAGCTTAAAACAACGGAAATTTATTCTCTGAAGTTCAGGTGGCCAGAAGTCCAAAATCAAGGTGTTGGTTGGGCCGTGTCCCCCCTAGAGTCTCTAGTAGAGGAGCCTTCCTTGCCTCTTCCGGTTCTGGTAGGACCAGGTATCGCTTGGCTCATGGCTGTGTCACTGCCTCTGACTTCACGTGGCCATCTCCTCTCCATGTCTCCTCCGCTTTTGTAAGGACACCCGTCGTACTGGATCAGGACTGTCTCCAGTGTGACATCCTGTTAATCTGCAGTGATACCATTTCTACATGAGGCCACATTCATAGGTACTAGTGGATAGAACTTGAACTTAACTTTTTCAGAAACGTTAATCAGTCCCTAACTCCAAGGGCATGGCCCTGACTTGAGGGCAGAGGGCACCCGACCGTAATCCTCTCAGGGTTTGGTTTGGTTTGGTTTTACAGGGTGGAGGTGGCTCCTTACTGCCTCTTTTCAATTTTTTTCTTTTCCCTTTCCCTTCTTTGATGGAAGAAGCAGGGTGGGAACCGAGGTGGTGGAGTACAGTGAATTTCGACCTATACCCCCGATCCCTCCTGCCCTGGTGATGGCTTCAAGGGAAGTTTTATGATCTTGTGCTTCTCTGTCAAGCCAAGTGTCTGCTAACTGACCAGTTGGCATTTTATAGTCACGGCAGCATCATGCCCACCAAGGGGCCACTGCAGTCCCCTTGAGCGCCTGTGACAAGCCCCTTTACTTCCCAGGTTGGATATTTCTGTTACTTTAGCTCTAAGCAGCTGGAGCCAGGGTGGGGTGGCAGGTACTCTGCCTGTCAGATTGGAGATGGCCACACATGGAGGGAGACAAGGGGCAAACCCAAAGCACCCACATCCCTGCTTCAAGAGACTGGAGAATCTTCAGACTGGGGATTTTCTTTTTCGAACCATGACTCTTGGAAGTTGGTTTCCATGTCACCCCATAGAGGCCCAGCTGAGGGTGTGACCTTGAGTCTCCAAAATGAGGCGCCCATTCCAGGTTTAGTTTTTCAGACAAACATGGGGAAAAGCTCCCAAACATGTCCCTTTCCTTTGGAAGCCATAAACAACAGTGACAGCAGCAAAAACTCACACTCGTATTTTTAAAGACACTTTGCAAAATGCCAAGCAAGTTCTGAATTGTAAGTTCAAAGTGACACAGACTCACCAACTTCTCTATTGGCCCAGATTTTCAAATGGTACAAATCACAGGCAAGTAGCACACCAGAATAACTCCCTGGTTTCGGTTGGAACCTTTGTTCCCACCCAGGAACCGAGAGTGCTGCATTTGAGGGAACAGCCCATTTACCCTCAGAGCTCCTTACTGAGAGTGAGGCTGGAGCAATTTTCCTTTCTAATGGGGAAAACTAAGTCACAGAGGCATTAAGTGGCTGGGCTCAGCAATTACTCACAGAACTAGGAAGAGGACATAGCTCCAGTATCTTGCTGCTAGATGAGTTTTGGTGGTTTGGGCAAAAGATCTTATACCCCCAAATACTTGAATTTAAATAAAAATTTATTTAAATAAAATACTTGAATTTAAATAAAAATACTAATTTCTTTATTTGCAGGAGGAAATAAGCCCATAAAACTATAGAGGGTAATGGGCATGCTGCAAACCAGGTGATTCTGCCTTCCTGGCCCTAGGAGTGCTGGTGGGCGCCACTCACTCCCTCGGCAGCCAGCAGCCCTTGGTGCGGTCTAATATCTTGCCTGTTTCAGGGGAAATCTGTTTACTTCTTCACTGTTAAGTGTTTACAGAGTCAAGGAAATTGGAGGGCTTATCAGGTGGGATGCATTTATTAGTGGGTAACTGAGTGCTCAACTTAGAGTGCCTTAAACAAAAAGGATTTACTTTCCTCACATGGCAAGAAAGCCTGAAGGAGCTGCCTGCTGATGTTGTTTTAGTGACTTGACAATTTGAGGTCTGGCATCTCTGTGGTATTCTTTTCCTCATGGGTATAAGAGGCTGCTGCTGCTCCAGGCATCAGATTTTCTTTCAAGGCAGAAAGAAAAGGAAAAGTAGTACTGTCTGCAAACATCCCTTTTTAGCAGGAAAATAAAACTGTCCTAGAAATCCCCTAGCAGACACCCGCTTATGTCTCATAAGTATATCTAGTTGCAAAGTAAGCAGTTTTTCCTGACTTTGAGGAGGCGAATTGGGAGTGTACATTCAGTTAAAACCCAGTGTTGTTTGCCGTGGAGGCCTTGAAGGAAACAGGCATAGGAAAACTCCAGTCCCTGATCAGCGTGGTTTATCATCTGGTAAAAACTAATTTGGTACGTGAAATGCACCCAGTGCCCAGGTCTAGAAACTGAGACTGAGATTTAAGATTCATATGATGAGCTTGAAATGGATGTAGTGGTGTGAAGAGGGGAGGAAACCAAATTTTTTTTTAAACACTGACTGTGGCCCAGGTATGAGATAATTCACACATTTTCACCTAAATCCCAGTTTCAATTGGGACCTTTGATTGTGTCTGGAAGACACTGAGGAGGATGCGGAAGTTGTTCTGTGCTCCCTACACAAGAGGAAACTTGTTGCTCTCTGGTTAATTCTAACGTATGATAGTGCTGTGTGTGTCCAAGCAGAGCCGTGCTCCATAGGGTTGTCAGTTGTCATTTTTTGGATGCAGATTTCCAGGCCTGTCTTTTGCAGTGCCTCTGGGTAGATTAGCACTGCCAATCTTTCGGTTAAAAGTTGGACATAAACTGCTTTTGCCAGCCAGCAATCTAAACCTGTTGCTGTCAGGTCATTTCCAACTCATGGCAAGTCTGTATGCTTCAGAGCATCACTGCAGTCTGTAGGGCTGAAAGACTTCAATGGCCATAATCCTTATGGAAGAAGATAGATCACCAGGCCTTTCTTCCATGGTGCTGTTGGGTGGATTTGAACTGCCAAACTTTTGGTTAGTAACTGAGTACAAGCTGTTTACGCTTCCCAGGAGTGGAAAGGGTCTCTAGATGAGTGGGCCTCATAGTGGGAACAGAGGAATCTGTCCTTCTCTCTTGGTCTGCCTGTTCCTTTTCCTACCCTAGGTACTGTTGAAGCCCCTCTTGGGCTTTTTCTCCTGCTGAGGCAGATTTGTCTCTCCTGTCTGACTCTCTGTGCCTCACCCCTGGCCGTCAGCCTTCCTGGGCCATCTGACCCAGCATTTTGTATTCCAGGTCCCCCGAATCTACTGGGAGCTGTCTACCAAGCGGGTCCTTCTGATGGAGTTTGTGGATGGCGGACAGGTCAATGACAGGGGCTACATGGAGAGGAACAAGATTGATGTCAATGAGGTGAGACCCTGAGCTCAGGGGCTGGATCTGGCAGCCTGGCTTATGCATATGTGGCCAGGATGAGGCCTTGAATCGGCCCCACTGCCTTGAAATGTGGGCTGTGTGTGCAGGATTACAAAATCCCAGAGCAAGAAGGTGCCTGTCACCTCACTTAGTCCCATTCTGCACCTTGTCTCCTGGAGCTGGTACTCTCGGTGCAGAGGGGACCAAGGGGCCGCCTGAGCCTCAGAGTCAACTTGGAATGTTCTGTTGTTTTTACTTGAGAATGTGAAGGAGGTTGACGTTTGTCTTTCCCTTTTCAAATACGAGGTCTGACAGTTAAGTCCGTGAACTTAGTTATTCTAAGTCCTACATAACCTCACTGCTGAATATCACTATGGTCACCTTTGAAGTACTCCCCTTGGGAAGCTATGCACTGACACCAGCACCTTTTCCACCCTTCAGAGCAATTTTGGAACGCTTTCTAGAATGGCCATTGTGCATGGTGGCAAGATGGCAAGTTTGTGAACTTAGTTGTATAGTTGTCTTTGAGGGAGTCTTTAGCTAGTAAACAAATAACTGTATTACAACACCCTCCTACTCAGCTGATCTGGTGCCCAGTGACTTTTTTTCTTTACCTGAAGATAAAGGAAATATTGAAAGGATGACATTTTGGTGACATTCAGGACATTGAGAGCAATATGACAACTTTGATGACCATTGCAGAAGGAGTTCCAAAATTGCTTTGAAAGGTGGACTAGGCACTGATGTCAGTGCCTAGCATCCCAAAGGGAGTACTTCAGAGGTGACTGAAATGATATTCAGCAATGAGGTGTGTAACACTTTTTCTAGGATGAGTTTGTGAACTTAACTGGCAGTCCTTGTAAGTTCTTCCATGTTTAGTATTGTAACAAACCAACCAACCAACCAACCAACCAAGACAGCAAAGTCACCACCAACTGCATGACAACTGAAATTGACAATTTTTATTTAAAATGAATGTGGTTATAGCTTGGAGCCACATGAAAACTTGGTATGACGTTTAAGATGTATGAGAGTTTAAGTAAATAAAATGCCTTCCCTCTGTCCCTGTGGGGTTCAAATCCTTCTCCCCCGTGTTAAGGAAACAAGTAGACAGAATTGAGGAGCCTTGCTACTTGTGTCTGTCTCGTTGAACCCACTCAGTTCAGCCAGCATTTCCTGATTGGGCCTGGAACCTTAGTATTAGAGACTGAAAGTAGAGACAAGGTCCTGTCTCCAAAGAGTGTATCATCTACAGAGTGACCCTCTAGAGACATATGAAAAACTGCTTTCATAAACTTTGAGAAGGACTTGTCTGAAGTGTTGTGGTAACTCAGAACACTTAATAATTCAGCCAGGAAGGGATGAATAAGAGAAAAGGCTTTTAGAGTAGGAGGTGGTCTGTGAGTTTGGCCATAATGGGCAGGGAACTCTCCTGTGGACTTGGGAGCAGAAGGTGCTTCAGCCTGGGTAGTGGACAGAGGCGGAGATGGCACAATCCCCTTCTGCAACACTGCTGGTGTGGGATCAGCCAGGTTGCCATGGAATGCCTCCAGTGAGGGAACTGGAGGAACTCATTACTTCCTCAGATAGTTTCCCCAGGGTCCAGTACAGAGCAAACCACACAGTATTTAATGGATACTTACTCAACAAGGCCGTGAACCAACCAGCCCAGTCTAACAGATTGCTCTGTGTATGGCTCGACGTCTCTACCTTTTGGCCTGAACACAGTTCAGGTGCTAGGGAAGCCTTTCACCTTCAGGATTCACAGAGCAGAGTGCATGACTGGTACCACCCTGCCACTGGACACTGTCAGTCCTGGGACTGGTTGGCCTTAAGTAGCAGATGCTGTGTCCCAGAAGCCCACTATGCCTCAGATGTAGGATCAGGACCACCCTATCCTCAGGGTGCTACCACATAGTACCTCCCCTCCCTTCACCTCCTGCTTAGACAAGCAATTTCCCATCTTTCTTGTACCATTTGAGTCCTTTAGAGCTGAGTGACTACAGAGAGCAAGGTATGAAATTAATAGGATTCAGTCCTTTTGTCCTTGTGGAAACTGGACAGTGTCCCCTCCCTCTAATTGCCCTGTCTTCTCCATGTCATTACATAGAACACAAGATATCAGGCAAAAGGGACCAGAGGCCCCTGTGCAGACTGCAGTGCCAACTGTGTCAGCTTCATAAAACCCCAAACCTGAACCCATTGCTGTCGAGTGGATTCTGACTCATGGCCACTCTGTAGACAGAGTAGAACTATCCCGTAGAGTTTCCAGGGAGCACCTGGATGATCTTAACTGTTAAAACGCACCCATCCCCTCCTTGGGCAATTCCTGTGCATCCTCCCAGGGAAGACCTGTTGGCAGAAGTGAGTGTTTCTTCCTTGCCTTCCCCAGGGTCTCACTCATACCCTGCCTGCTGTCCTAGATATGGCCAGAACTATATCTAGATCTGGTTTGTGTCTGATTCCAGTGCTAGGCTGTGAGCTCCTTATAAAAGGATTTGTGTCTGATTCCTGCTCTGAATTTCTGTAGCTTGCGCATAGTAGGTACCTTTTAAATGATGCATTTTGTTGAAAAGACACAATTCTTACCCCAGGGAACCTGCGGAGGTCAAGAGGCTGAAAATGGGATACAGGCTACACCCCCAACTGACCAGTTTCCCTGAGGCCAACAAGGTGGGAGGTGGGGAACACTTGTCTTTAGCTTGAGTTTGACTTGGTGATTCCTTGTGTGTCCAAGGAGAACTGCTAATATTTTGATCAGCAACTGTAACACTTAACCACTACACCACTGGGGTTTCCGTCAGCTTCATAGAGCAAGGGAAAAAAGAGGGGCTTAGGTGTAAGTGGTTTATATGCTCAGTTGCTAACAGAAAGGTTGGAGGTTCAAGTCCACCAAGAGGGGCCTTGGAAGAAAGTCCTGGGGATTTACTTTAAAAAAAATCCACCACTGAAAACCCCATGGAGCCCAGTTCTGCTTGCAAACTACTGTTCCAATTTGACCCTTCCCGCAACTTTACAGATGGGAAGTAAAGCTCATCTATAAATGCCTTTCTGAGATCACTCAGCCAGTAGTACAACTTCGGGCTTCTGCCTTGTCTTCTCTCCCTGTTGGCTCCCTGATGGGTAAGAGGAGGGTATCTGGGCAGAGCTTCTGGCAGAGGAGGGAGGGGGAAGGCTGCCTTGAGCCCAGGACCCTGTTCCCACCTGGCTCCTTGACCACAGAGTCATTGGCTCCAGTAGTGAAGGACTAGAATGGCAGGTCACCTCTGGCTTCTCCTCAGCAACTTTACAGGGGGGCAGGGTCTCTGCCTCCTGATCAGGGACAGATCCCAGAACCCCTCTCCTCCATCTGGCAGGCTATTGGCGCTTACTTACTGCCAGCTGCTGTGGGATTTTCATTCCACTAGCACCCTTAAATCCATTAATCCCTTTGGAGCTGGATAAGCCCAGGGCTCTAAATGGTGTTTAATCCGAGGTGCCTTTGATTTTTAAAGACAGGTGCAATCATAGAAAGGTATGCTCTGGCGTATGTAGTTACTCACTCGTGGCCCAGTGGGGTGTCTAGGAGGAGGGGCAGCTGGTTGGAGGTGAGCAGAGGAGCAGGGGCCAGGTTGGTACCCTCTGAAGTTTGGGCTTATCTACCCCTGTCTCCTCGAGTCTTTGTGACAGCCTTGAAGATGGGGAACTAGAGGCACAGAGGGAAAGTGACTTGCCAAAGGTCACAGATCTTAATTGTGCACTTCAGTCCATTTTAAGGTGGACATAAATTTACCATGTAATCATCAACCAGCTAATGCTGCAAATCATTTCTAGCCCCCTGATAGGCTCCCCCATGCGCCCTTTCAGTGAGGACCTGCACATCCACTGGACTGTGCTGTCGCCACAGATTACTTTGGCTCACTACTGGACTTCATGTAAATGGAATCTTACAGTCCATAGTCTATTGGATCTCCCATGTTTGTTGTAAATTGGGGGTGATCATTGCCTGGACTCTCTATTGTATCACATTGGCCTGCTAGTCCATCTTTTCAATAATACCACATTATGTTGATTGCTTAATTCCCTGTCCCTGGCCTGTAGGGTTTATGTGACTATCTTTGGGAAGCTCTTTGGTGTTTTGAGATGATATAATTAAATGCTTACTTCCACAGAAATCCCAGGCTGGGCAGTGGGCCATGGGCTCTACTGGGCTCTTGCTGACCACTAGGTGATGTTTGGGGTAGATTAGGCACAGGCCTTACACAGCAGAAATTAATCTGCTATGTTTTATCAACTAAACATTGACACAGGCCTCCTGAAAGACTAGTGGTGTGTGTTGAATATGAAAGACTCCACGTTTTTGAAAGTTTCAGACAGAATTCTGAGTTGTTTTAAATGTCTCTAGATTTTAAGAAGGCTGCAGTGGATATTTTTGGTTTAAGGTTTAAAGATAATCTCAGGGCAGTAGTTTCATGGCTTCATGTAGCCTCCATGACTCTAGAAAGTCTAGTATGCATGAGAATTCTCTGGCATTTTCCTTCTCTTGATCAGAATTCTTCTGTGGAACCTTTCACCAAAGTGTTCGGTAGTGGTAGCTGAGTGCTATCCAGTTCTGGTCTCAGGGCAAAGGGAGACAATTAGCTGCGTATTCCTGATGCTCTGTGTTCCTTTGGTGCTCCAGGAGAATAGAGACCAATTGTTGAGCCTTGGATGGCCACTAAAGTCTTCTTAAAACTGGGCAATAGTTAACCTTAACTGGTGGAAAAGGTCTGCCTTGAGTACTAGGCTTTTCTAAGAACTGTCTATATGGAATCAAAAGATGAGATTTGAACTGCAGGTGAGTTTATGTTAATCAGTGAATTTATTGAACCGTAGGTAGGTTTATGTTAATCAGTGAATTTATGTTAGTCAGTGAGTTTATGTTAATAAAAGGAGGAACAACTTACAAAAGGAGCATAAGAATGGTTACAGAACTCTGTGTAATCAGTGTCAGTGTATGGTAAGTTTAGAAACTGTTGAATTGGTGTTTGTTTTGCTGTGTGTATTCTCAACAACAACAAGAACAAAATAAACAGAATTCAGGGGAAAAAACATGTCTCCCTAGAACTATGGGGCTCAGCAAACCAGTCCCTGAGTGACTCTCCCTCTGGAGGACAGCACGCTGGAAGCCTTCCTTGGGGAGGGAAACGCCGGGCACAGATAGGAGTGACAAGGGCCAATGTTTCAGCCTAGGTCCTGCGAGGTGAATGGTTAGTGGCATTTTGCCTGGAACAGCTGGAAAGTGGATGTAGAAAGAACCTTCAAGAGATAGGTAGAGACGGCCTGAGATCCTGCAGCCCCTTGTTGAATCCCCCCACATTCCCTGCTTTTAGGAGGCCTTCTCGTGTCATTGCATCCCAGCCCAGGTGGCCTTGCCTGTGAGGACTTGAAGACTGATCCGAATAGCCAGTTCCTCATAAACATGGATGGCCAAGCTCTAAGTTAAGAAGGACACCTGGGTCCAAACTCCATCCCTGCCGGTGGCTTAATGTGTAACCTTGGGCAAATTATACCCTCTCTCTGGGCCCCAGTTTCCTTTTGAATGGTTTGGACTAACTGGACTCTTAAGGATCCTTCACACTTCAGACATTTTACAAAAGTGATTCTTTGATTTGCTGGAAAATAAACTGGTTCATGAACTGTGTGTCTTGGAATCACTGAGGGACTTATTTAAAAATAAAGATTCTTGGGTTGTACCCCAGATTTACTAATCGAAATTTGGAGTGGGGAAGGCTGGAAGAGGTTGCAAGAATTTACATTTTAATGAACTCTCCAAGTGGTTCAGATACCGGGTGATGCTCAGGAACTACTTGTCATGAGGCTGGCACTGCCCACTGAGCTCACCTGGCTGTTTTGCCCCTCCTGGCATGAGGCAGTCCTCTCGAGGCGCACTCACCTGCCAGGGAGCACAGGGCCCCAGAGAGCCAGCAACTGCAGGGGCCCTCATTCATTTGTGTCTCTGAGCACCGGAGCAGATATTACTGTGGGGCCTGACCCAGTGATCATATTTGCCAATCACTTTAAGAGCTGGCGACAGTGACTGCCATTGATCTCATTAAAAGTAAAGGTCGTGCAGGAGCTGCTTTCCAGGCTGGATGGAGCCTCCTCAAGCCACAAAATGACTATTGATTGCAGGACCTTTATCGAAGGTTAATTGGATTTCAGTGAGTGTGTATTTAAGACCCTGCCTGGACTGAGGCCCAATTTAATTTGTGTGAAATTAGCCAGGAGAAAGGTGACAGAGTTGGAAGTGTGAGGAGGTGGGGACTAGTGACAGGAAGTCTGGGGGAGCCCTTGAACTTAAGTCTCAGAAGGATGGGACCTAGCCTTGGCAGTCAGTTGTGAGTCACCTGAAGCTGGGAGCCAGCAGGGGAAAGGGGGTCGGTGGAGGGGGCCCACTCAGTGGTTGTTGTGTCTTCTGTCCTCAGGATGGCACTGCACTGTGTTTTGTGCTTCCTCCACCCCCACAGCTGTCTGTTACCACCCAGAGAGCAAGCCTCCACCTCCTCCTGGGGTCAGGAGGACACCTGGGGGATCTTTCCTCATTTCTTTCAGTTTCTTTTCTCAGAGTCCCAAATCTCTGTTCCAGCGGTGCCACCTCATTAGAAGCAAGGATGTTGAGACTTCATCTCACGTACTTTGGAGCTGTTCTTAGGAGGGACTCTTCCCTGGAGAAGGGCATCATGCTTGGGAAGGTAGAGGGTCAGCC
Source organism: Heterohyrax brucei (assembly GCA_028571685.1). Taxonomy (NCBI): domain Eukaryota; kingdom Metazoa; phylum Chordata; class Mammalia; order Hyracoidea; family Procaviidae; genus Heterohyrax; species Heterohyrax brucei. The sequence continues at coordinate 99,865,382 of CM053151.1, forward strand.
GGGAAGAGGAAGACCGTCAGGGAGCTGGACTGACACCGTGGCTGCAGCGGTGGGCTCGAGCAGAACGATGGTTGTGAGGATGCGGCAGGACCTGGCGGTTCTGATTCTCTCATACTTGGGGTTGCTGTACATCAGAGCCAACTTGATGGCACCCAGCAGTAGCAACAGTGGCTCTCAGTTGCTGAGCTTTTCTGGGGCTCAGAAATTGAAGCGAAATTCCTCCACTGCCAGCTTAGCATTCCATGTTTTCTAGTCAGCTGAGTCATTTCCACTCTGTCAGTGTGTCATACCGTGGTGGCTTACATGCCGCTTCAGTGCTGGAAGCTATGCCACCACGTTTCAAATACCGGCAGGGTCACCCATGGTGGGCAGGTTTCAGTGGAGTTTCTAGATGAAGACAGACTAGGAAGAAAGGCCTGGTGATCTCTTTCTGAAAATTAGCCAGTGAAAATCCTATGGCTTATAACAGAGCATTGGATGACTTACTTGCTTTGGGCTTGTCACCAGGGAGTATCATTTGCTGGAGAGGAACATGGTATTCCACGAAGTAGAGGGCCTGTGAGGGTAAAGAAGACCCTCGATGAGATGGATTGCACAGTTCTGACAGTGATGGACTCAAAGACTCCATTGATCACGAGGCTACTGGAGGAGTGGACCTTATTGTGTTCTATTGTGTAGAAGGTCATCATGAATGGTAGTAGACTCAGTGGCAGCAAATGAGAAGTCGTTTACCAGTGGCTACCTGCAACCCTAGCAAACACAGTTTTGCTCTATCTGTTGTTGTTGGCCCTGCTACTGTTCTTGTTATAATGAGATCTTTGCCTCTGTTTTCCTTGTAGAGTCATTTTAGTGGGATTCATGAGACGTGGAGCTAGTGGCATGGATCTAATTTGTCATGTTTAACCAGAAGCCCTTGTCGTGTTTCTTCTTTCCAGTAGTTTTGAAAATCCATTTCGTGGCATTGTGGGAGTGGTAACAGGTCTCACATTCATCTTTCAGCCACCGTTTATTGAGCAGCTGCTGTGTGCAGACATTGCAGGTCAGTGCTCTAATCAAAGTGAGGACAGGTGCTGGAGGAAGTAGGATGAGGCTCTCAGAGGCTGGGATGTGGCAAGAAGAGCAGAGGACTTCAAAGTCAGGACATTGTGCTCTGACTCTAGCGCTTTTTGGTCATGCCCTTGGCTAACTTGTGAGTTGTGTCATCTGGGAAGTAGTGTGACAGAGGTCCATCACAGGCTAGTTGTGTGAACTTGCAAACTGAAGTTCTGTAGAAAAAAATATTTGTAATTCACGAGTTTCTTATTGAGATAGGCGGCGTCTTCCATGTCACCTTCGAGAACCTTCCCTGAGCCTCCCTGCCCACTTGCTTCTGTTTTCCGTGTGCAGTAGTCATTGATTAAGCATATGGTGACCCGCTCCCTCATACACTGAGATCCATGCTGCAGTTGGTCCGTGTTGCTCCTTGTTTCACCCACACCATCTCTAGGTTGAATAGTGGGCGTACAGTTTTGCTCAGCATCATCTCCCGCTTGCTCAGCCTCTCTGGCTCTGTGGTAGGTGCTCAGAACATCAAAGAAGAGCAGCTAAAGAGCCACGAAGGCCCCAGTTACTGAGATCGTTGGAAAGAAAGTACCACCTTCCATTGTCTGCTGCCATAACTTCTTGGACCACATCTGTAGAAGCTTTGGAGTGTCAGAGGGCTCAAGGTGGGTTCCAAGGCCTCCTGAAGATTACTTTCTCAATAGTGGGAGTGTCAGGAGTAGGTAAGAGTGTGGGCTAGGGAGTTGGCCCTCTGGTTTAGAAGGGAGAAGATGTAGGGAAGAAACACTTTCTCCTTTTTTTAAAAAAAACAAAAATACTGACCCAGGTACGTTGAAAGGATATTGTAGGATTGGTGGTTCAGTTGTAGAAATCTCGCCGTTGTGATTCACAGGATTTTCATTGACTGATTTTCATAAGCAAATCACCAGGCCTTTCTTCCTAGTCCATTTTAGTCTGGAAACTCCATGGAAACCTGTTCAGCATCACATCAGCAGGCCACTCGCCACCGACACACAGGTGGGGCTGTGCCTGAGTTACACTGGTTGGGAACCAAAGCCGGGTCTCCCACATGGAAGGTGAGAATTCTACAAGTGACCCGCCAGTGCTTCGGTTTCCTTCCACCTTACCTGAGTCAATATTAGGAAAAAAAAAATGGAGGAAGGGCGTTTGCTGGTCCAAGAGCCGTCTCATGAGTAAGTTTGGCTTTCTGCTGGACAGCAGAGGCTCTGGATGGTGCAGGCGGTTAGTATACTTGGCCACTAACAGGAAAGTTGGAGGTTTCAGCTCATCGGAAGTGCCTTGGACGAAAGGCCCGGTGAGCTACTTCTGGAAAATGAGCCACTGAAAACGTATGGAGCACAGTTCTACTCTGACACAATGGGGTTACCGTGAGTTGGAGTCACCTCAGGCAGCAGCAGAAATTCTGAGGGTTATCTGTGGTTCCTGAGGGTGTGGTGGGGACAGAGGGAGGGGATCACCAACTGCTCTAGGCAGTGGTCTGCTCTTCCAAGCTATACCACCTCTGGGAGCCTGGGTGGAAACCAGAGGAAACACACAGATGAGTTTGAGTTCTTGACCTCTTTGTGCTTAATATTGGGCTGCTTAGGTGATTATGAGTGTCTTGCTACAGCAGTCTCCTAGTGCTTTCAGAGATCTTGGCCTTGCTTCCAAGATGCCCCCCAAGAACATAAATAGAATTTCCTTTGGGGGCAGGAAGAAATTAATCCATGCAATTACAGAATAATTAAAGTACTTCCAGCTAACTCAAGTTTTGAGAAAAATCCAAAAATAACTCCTCGATTTAAGTACTATTTACTAACTTAACTCTTTACTCGGCCTTTTTATAGATTCCTGGGTCTTTTTTGGCCTCCCTACTGTTAGAGTACAAAGGCATAGTGCAGTTTCTAAAATGAGTGGCACTTTCTTTTTACATCAGACAATTAAAAGGCTTGTCACTATATTTCCCCCCCTAAAATAGAGCTGTTCTTTGGCATTAGTTAACAATGCTTTTTGAGAGCTAAAGAGTGCTGGCCTTCCCACTGAGTCTCATATGTCTCATTTCCAACCAAAACACCTTATTCTTCCCACTTGCTGTAGCATCATAGGATAGTGGGGACTAAATTTGTCTTGTAGGGCTGCCACGACCAAGTACTACAAGCTGGCTGGCTTTTATAAGAACAGAAATTTGTCGTCTCACAGTCCTGGAGGCTGTGAGTCTAAAATCAGAGTGTCAGTGGCATTGAGTCCTTTTGAGAGCTCTGAGGAAGAATCTGAAGGATGCCTCTCTCCTAGCTTCTGGTAACAGCCGGTAATCTGTGGTATTCCTTAGGTGGCAGCTTTGTCACTCCACATTCTGCCTCCACCATTATGTGGCCGTCTTCTCTGTGTGTCTGTCTTCTCTTTTATGAGGACACCATTCATACTGGGTTAGGACCCACCCTACTCTGATATGACCTCATGGTACCTGATGATATGTTCAAAGATGCTACTTCCAAACAAGGTTGTGCTCACAGCTACCAGGGGTAGGATTTCAGCCTTTCTTCTTGGGTGACACAGTATGGTCTGCAGCAGGGACTTTATGAAATCTTAGGTGCAGCCTCTGGCCCAGGCAGGCTGTGAGTAGAGAGGCAAGATTATAGTTGGGACTGTGCTCTCTGGGGTTGGATCGCACTTGACATACTGGTGACTGAGGGGCCTTCCTGGTGACTGTATCCCTTCCTTTGCTTGTCAGCTTTAGAGGGTGGCTGAGAGTGCTAAAGGTAAATGAGTACAGATAAGGTGCTTAGGATGATACCTGGGACAGAGTGTCAGCTGTTACCATTCTACAAAGGTGGCATAGATAGTTAAGTGCTTGGCTGCCATCTCAAAGGCTGGTGGTTTGAGTCTACCCAGAGTCACCTCAGAAGAAGGGCCTGGTCAGCTGCTTCTGAGAGACCACAGCTTCTAAAAGCCCTGTGGGGCAGACATGGGGCCACCCTGAGGCGGAACTGACCCCTGGGCAGCTCTTGTCTTTATGGAGATGTCACCATTAATAGGGTGTTGTTTGTTTCTGAGGAGGAGGCCTGTCTGAAATGTCATGAAAGGAGTAGGAGAGAGGGTTGTGTGCCCACCGACGGCCTAGGTCCCTCCTGAGCCCTTGAGGCCTCCGTGAGCATGAGGAGGCTGAGTACCCTTCTCAGGGCAAATCTGTCCCTAGCGTGACTATTTGTCCCTATTGAGGGATATTAAGAAAAATTATCCCAAACTTGGAATTCAGGCTGAGCGAGTGCATTATGTCCCATTAGAGTCATTCTGGGACATGTTTATCAAGCCCACCTGAGGAACTGTTAACTGTGTAGGAGACTGTACTGTTGTTTGCTGTTTGCAGTAATTCAGGGCTCAGTCTTGGAAGTCACACATCACATCAACTTGTAGATCTTATTTGGTAGAGATATGAATACTTTCTGTTCAGCAGAAAAGATAGCCCCAAAGGTTATGGGTTTTTATTGCCCTGTAGGATAATAACCAGGCTTGTAGCTAATCCAGTAATCTTAGTTTCCTTGTCTTGTCTCAGTGCCCAGAAGCCTCTTGCTCTCCTATGGTGCTTGCTTCCTCATGAATGAGTTAATCAGTCTTTGGCATATGCTCGTTTTGCATTTGTATGTGAACCATATTTTGAACTTTTTGAAAAATCATACTTTGATAGTGATAATGGGTGTGTTTTTCCGCATTTGAACAAATAAGCTACCCTGTTAAAAAGGAGCCCTCATTACGAGCTTGGCTGCTAGCCAACAGCCCGACAGTTCAGACCCTCAGCACCTCTGTTGCAGAAAGACCTGGTGGTAAGGTTATCACCAAGAAAACCCTTTGTGGGCAGTTCTACTCTGTCACATGTGGTCATTAGGAGTTAAAATTTAGAATACAGCGGCAGCCGTGCTGTAAAAGAAAAAAGAAGAACATGTTTGTCTGGTTTTACTGTGGATAAAGCCCTTTCCCATGTGAACTCATTTTGACCTTGAGTCTTGAGGATGCTCTGTAAGGAAGCTGGAGGGGATGGAGTTAGTCCCATTTCACAGGCAAGGGAACTTAGACTGGGATGGAAAGGGACTTGTGTCAAATCACCCATGCTGTTAAGTGGCAGAACCGTGATGGCTTCAGGGCCCCGTTGGCACAGACTGGGTCCACTGCCTGTCTCTCCCTCCCGCAGCTGTTTATCCTGGTGCAGGAGAACATCAGGAGCAGTGTCCAGGACAGCAAGGGCTCCTCTGGTGCATCTGGCAGTGTGCATATGAGGTGGAATTGGCAGCTCTTCCTCTTCCTCCTCCTTCTCCAGCAGCTCACTCCTTAGGGGCAAAGGCTCCCACTCCAAGTCTCCAGACCCTTAAGGGCCATCTTACAATGCAATAATGGGAGCCCAGAGCGATTAACAGGAGTATTTCAGAAAGCTTAAGAGAGATCATACATCTCCTTATGACAGGTCTGGCAGACTAAATGAAGTGTCATTTTTCTGCTTTTGGCTGGAATTCCGTCAGCTCAGTCTGGCCACCCTGCTTATCTTGGGCTGATCAGGAGCCTCGATTAGATCTTCTATGCACCCTTGACAAATAAAAATGAATCATTTCTTAATAAATGCAGTTGGTTTGGCAGATAAAGCCTTTCAAACCATGGCTCCATGGGGAGAAGACACTAACATGAGGGGGTCCTTGGTGGTCCAGAGGTCAGGAGCTGCTGGCTCACCCAAGGAAACAGGAAATGGTGGCTGTGGGACTCACAGCATCTCAGCCAGTGTCTGGGGACTTGACGTGAAGTGAAGTCCTCTTCTCCTGTGAACAGACACTGTGGACTAGAACATTGGTTCTACCCAGGGACAATGGCAGGAGCTGGAAATCCAGTCTGGTGACAGTGTGACATGGGTAAGAACAACTTTAGACAACCTCTTGAACTCCAGATCTTGCCTGCCAAAGGTTCTGAGGCTGACCCCTACTGTCTCTTTCCTCTTTCAAAAAGTACCAAAAGTGAGACTCTCTCCTGTAGTCAAAAGGAGGGGATGAGAATCACAGAGGGCATGGCTTGAATGTGATGCTGGTGCCTTAGTGAGCCAAGCTGTCTTGCCTGGACCTTCCACCCCCTGAGAAATCTCACATTAGGTTACCTGGCAGTTAGTATTTGCTGAGCTGTCACTATGTGCCATATGCCTGCAAGTACCTGCCAGTATGTGGGGTAAGAGGAGCCTTTGTCCTGCAGGAGACTTGTCTCATCGTGAAACACACTTGTACAAGATAATAAATGAGACTCTGAGATAAGAGAGTACTGAGTGGCCTGGGAGGTAGAACCGATGACATTGTAGTTTGAAGAGGGGAGAATCTGCATGGGTGGATAGGGCTCAAAGGAGGCCTTCCGGAAGGCAGCGGACTCTGAGGTAAACCCTGAAGGATAAGCAGAAGGCTTGCACATTTGTGACTGTGACTTAAGTCCCTGAGGTCCTGAGTTGCACTCCTCACCAGTCCATTTCCTGGATAGAGGAATCAGTATCTTGGGGGAAAGAGGAGTTGTTTAAGGGCACAGGCTCTAGAATCAGACAGGCCTGAGTTTGGAACAAACTCCAAGGCTTTGTTACTGTTGTGACAGGCAATTCTGAGCCTCACTTTTCCTCTCTGTCAAACAACGACAGTGATAGTCCTCACCTTAAAAGGGCTGTTACAGCTGACGAAGTAAGGGGTGCTTGTAGAGTTAGCTGCCCTTAACAAAGTGGTGGGCAGAGGAGATTCAGGCCATCTGCCTGGGGCTGACTTCATGTTTGCAAGAGGGAGAGGAAAGCGGAGAGTGGGAGAGACTGCAGGATTCCTTTCTGATCACTCATATTCATGTGCAAGGGCGTCTTGGCCTGGCCAGTCTCACAGTTTTCGTTCTTGAGCCCAACACCAGCTTCTGAACCAGTAAGGCCTAGGCAGATGGTTTGCTGACCTGTGAGATTCTACTTTAGTTCTTGGAGACCTCGGTTCACATTTATTCATCCATCTGTCCATTCTCCACCCGAGCATGGGTTGCTCACTAAATGCTGGACTTGATTCTAGCAGCTGGGGTTCAATGATGAGCAAGTTAGAGCAATGTAAGCTGTACGTCAGTAAAGCTGTTGAACAAAATAGAGCTAAGCCCTACTACCTTGGGAGGTTATGAGAGTCGGTTTGATGATCAGTTATTAATCAAATACACAAATAGTGTGCTAGTGCTATGAAAGAGAGTTATAGCAACCTGTGGAACTGTATGGCAGCAGTGCTATCTCTTGTCTGGGATATGAGAGAATGCTTTCTGGAGAGGTGATACTGAGCTGGGAGTTGAAGAAACTGAGGGACTGAACCATGTCAAGATGCTACTGGCAGAGGCAGTAGCATGTGCAAAGGTCCTGAGGTAGGAAGGCATGGTGATTGATGGGGAGGTAGGAAGAGCATGAAAGTGACTAGAGTGTCAGTGTGGTGTGAGATAAAACTGAGGAGGGGGGCTGTACAGGATATACTAAGGAAAGGCATTAGGTCTTCATCTTAAGACCCTAGTTTTGTGTTCCCTACCTTGTGGGCTACAGCTTCTGTCTTGTGGTGACTAACTGTGGGGCCCAGGGGAGACTGAGAGGAGTACTAAAGGCAGTGTATGTCCCTGGGCATCAGCCTTCTGGGTTGAGTCTCTTTGTCCTGTGGAGACCTATCCACAGAACATCTCTGGGCCAGGGCGGGCTCTATTCAGCAGCTGTTCCCTAGCTGGAAGAGGCTTTTAGCTTTAATAAAAAGGGAGTAGAGATAAGCAGACTTGGCTCAGTGGGGAGAGCAGCAGTGACAGGATGATTTAAACGGCCTCTCCAGTGTCATTTCTTCTGTGCAGACATCATAAATCAGATTACCACTGGGCCCTGGCAGGAGGGGGATAGGAAGAGGGACCTGGAGGAAGAGGGGAGAAGGGTCTGGAACTGGCCTGAGTCACGGGGGCAGCCCCAGTGGGTGAGTTCATGGTGTCACCCATCCCTGATACTTAACCCCTAGCTGTGCTCTTTGGAGAAGAAGTGGATAGAATGACTCCCTCAGCCTACCTTTTTGGTGCTTTGCTAGCTTTAGGGTAGAAACAAAAGGGACTCGTGAGAGAGTAGAACAGAGAAAACGGTGAGGAATGGAGAGGTGGACTCACAGCCGTTGGAAAAGCCACCTCGTTGCTGCCTTTGGGCAGCTCCCAAATCCTGATGAGCTAGTGCACAACAGAGCAAAATGCTGTCCAGTCCTGTGCTGTCCCCATGGTCAGTTATGGACCAGGCATTGTTCTGTTGTGCTGCCTAGGCTTTCCATTGGCTGGCTTCCACAAGTAGATTGCCAGGTCTTTCTTCCTAGTCCGTCCTAATCTGACAGCTCTGCTGCAGCCTGGTCAGCTTCATAACAACGCACAAGCCTCCACTGAGAGGAGCAGTGGCTGTACCTGAGATGCACTGGCAGGGAATTGAACCAGGGTCTCTGTCACCGAGGTCAGGAATTCTGCCACTGAACCACCACTGCCTGACCTCCTACTACGCATTAAAATCACTTTGAAAGCTTTCAGAAAATGTTGATGCCTGGACACTACTCCCACCAGTTCTGAGTTCCTGGTGACTGAGCTGAGCAGCTGAAGTTAAGACGCACTGGGTTGGAGTTTAGCTTCTCTCTTAAAGTCGAGAACTGCACAATGCCAAACCATCACTTCCACTGTGGTTGCTTAGTCCTGCTGGTCCCTCTGGTCTTCCTGAAAGTCATTGGACTGAGGGACCAGTGTGGAAGTCCTGCCCCTAGGACAAGTGGCAACCAAACAGCTCTCCTACGCCCCTTTTCCTTTCAGGTCTCACGCTACCTGGGCAAGGTGTACAGTGAGATGATCTTTGTCAATGGCTTTGTGCACTGTGATCCCCACCCGGGCAACGTGCTGGTGAGGAAGCAGCCGGCCACGGGGAAGGCCGAGCTTATCCTGCTGGACCACGGGCTGTACCAGGTAGGAGGGCGCTGGTGCTTCCTGGGACCAGAGCTCGCTGCCTCCTTGTTTGCGCCACAGAAATACAGGCAGAGAGCTCAGAGCTGGAGGGGACCTGGCCTACACTACTCTGAGACTGGGGTCATTGTGTGCAAGCCATGACGTGAGGGCTCAGTTTCCTCCTCAATAAAGTGAGGTTTATTTTTTAACTTGACTGCCGTCACGAGGATTCAGTGGAAAGGTGGTTGTATGCATGAAAGTGCTTGGTTAACTGTAAGAAAATGTGCCTTCCTAGGGATCCCTGGCAAGTGACTGGCCCCAGCGTCAGTTGGGGTTCCAGAGGGAAGTGGTAACTGTGTGTTTCACCCCAGTGAAGATGTGCTGTGTAGTGGGGGAGTGTAAGAGGCAGGTAATGGCTAGGGCCTGCGTGGCCCCAGTCTCTGGAATTCAGGGTGCAGGGCTGGCTTGAATAAGCCCATGAGGTCCTGCCTCAAAATCCTGATGTTCCCTGCCTATCTCAGGGGCCCAGAGCCTGACTTGATTCCATGAACCACGTGATATTGGCAAGGTTCCCCTAGTGATCTCCTGATCTCGCCTCAAGGGCTCCCTTGAAAGACTCAGGGAAGAAGGAAGCATTAGGTTGGACTTCATGTATACCCCAAATGCATGCTGGGCCAAACACAACAGAAGTTTAATTTCTTGCTCACGGGTAGTCCTGGACAGTCAGAGTAGTCTGCCTGCTGCCCTCCTGCTGGACTCCAGCCCAAGTGGGGCTGTGCTTCCCAGGCCTCCCTGGAGGTTGTCATGCTGTCAGCTGGTCCAGACACGGGAACACACACTGGGAAGTTTTCATGGGCTGAGCCTGGAAGTGGAGCTTCTGCCACTTTCTACCAGTCAAAGCTGAGTCATATGCCCAGAGGCTGGAAGCATAGCCTGTGCCTGGAAAGAAGAGGAGAAGGTGTGTTGTGGAGGGCAGTTAGTAGTCTTTCCAGTCTACGCCAGGTTTAGCAAATAAGAGCCTTGAGCTTGGGCTCGCGGGGTTGGCTGAACTTAGAGAAGCAGACGTCATGCAGGAACCATGGTCCTTGTCCATGCCTCTTTGCCATGGTCAGCACCGGCCAGGGACTTGGGCTCTGTACAGTGAGGACCTCAAGAGGATGGAAGGTTCAGGTCCTGCCCCTGCTGCCCCACCTTAGGTCCTCACGGAAGAGTTCCGCCTGGATTATTGCCACCTCTGGCAGTCTCTGATCTGGACAGACATGGAGAAGGTGAAGGAGTGTAGCCAGCGCCTAGGAGCCGGCGAGCTCTACCCCTTGTTTGCCTGCATGCTGACAGCCCGGTCGTGGAACTCAGTCAACAAGGGCATCAGCCAAGGTCCAGTCACTGCCACTGAGGTAGGTGGCCCCTCCTGGCCCTGTTCTCTTCTGAATGCAAGGGTAAGACTGGGGATGGCTTTTGGACCCCTTTCCTTCAGGGTCTGAGATTGTAGACTGGATGTCTCTGTGTGTGTGAACGTGTGTGCATGTATATGCATATCAGAACTAGGGGCGTGTTACTTGGGAAGAGGGAGCAGGAGGAGAAACAGTTCTACAGGATGGAAGGTGGGAAAGGACACAATATCCCACTGTATGCTCTTTAGGCCTTACCAGCCTGGATGTACAAATAGGGCAGTGTTAACTGTAGTAACGTGGATCATTCCAACTGCTCCTGGCAGATTTCACGCTCCTGTCAAGTTCTCCCAAGACTTCTGGGAATGCCCAGGGACTGTATCAGCATATGTTCATGAATGCATCAGGTCCCACCTTGTCTGTGAGCTGTTAACCAGCGCACAGCTCCTCTGAGGTACCATGTGGGGAAAGTGCTTACTCTTCTGAGACACCCCGGCAGTGCTGCTTGTCCCATTGCCATGCAGTTTTTAGTAAAACAGCTTTGTTTTTTTGCTTTCAGTGTGTAGCTCATTTCTCCACTGGGCCTAGACAAGAGTACCATGGAGGCTAGGCTGGGAAACAGACCCTAGGGATGTCTCCTCCCCATGCTCATTGTCACCCCTTCCCATGAGAGAAGTTTATTGGGTGCGTTACTTACCTACTGCTGCTGTAGCAGGAATACTGCCGATAGATGACTTTAACAAACATAAATTTATTTTCTCATAGGCTAGGAGGCTAGAGGTCTGAATTCAGAGCCTGACTTCCTGAGGGAAGCCTTCTGTCTCTGTCAGCTCTGGAGGAAGTTCCTTGTCATTAATCTTTCCCTGGTCTAGCAGCTTCTCAGCAGAGAGACTCTGGGTCCAAAAGCCCTTCTTTCTTGGTGGTATGAGGTCTCATCTCTGCTCACTCCTCTGTCCTTTTATCTCTTGTAAGATAAAAGGTGGTACAGGCCACTGTCTGGGTGAACTCCCCTGACATTGGATTAAGGGCTTGCATGCTACCCTAATCCTCTTTAACATGACTGAATCTTGCCTTGTTAACCACAGGCAGAAAATAGGATTTACAACACATAGGAAAGTTACATCAGATCACAGAATGAAGGACAGCCACACAATACTGGGATTCAAATTGACATATATTTTGTGGGGACACAGTGCTATCTGTAACACTGGGGCAAACTCATTTTCCCTGCTCAGGAGGTCTCTCAATCCACATGGAATTGATTTCTGTCTTCCCATTTTATCAGTTTCCAGAACTGTCCAGACCTGTGTGAATGCTTGTGTTGGGGGGGCTTAGGCTCCTGATAAGACCCCTGCTCACCACAAGGGCAGGGTCCTGCTACCTGCAGTCAGGAAGTCTTGGGTTCCAGTTCCAGCACCTATTCTTCCTGAGGGTGCAAGGGTGTGACCTTGGGCAGTTCCCTTTACACCTTTGAGCTTCATGGCCCTTACCTGTAAGCAGCTTTCAGTAGGTAGCTGTAGGAATGGCTGGACGCAGTTTCAAACAGTGTCATCGGGAGGCCATCTCCCTCTACCTCTTGGCTCTGTTTTCCTCCCAAGTCAACACCAGTCTTCAGCAAGCGTGGTGGCACCACTGACCACCAGCAGCCCCAGGTTTACAAACCAAAAAAAACAGTTGTTGAGTCATTTCCTCATTTCCAATTCATGGTGACCCTATGTGTGTTGGAATAGAACTGTGCTCCATAGAATTTTCAATGGCTGATTTTTTTGAAAGTAGATCACCACCAGACCTTTCTTCCAAGATGCCTTTGGTTAGCAGCCAAGTGCACTGACTGCACCATCCAGCAACTCCAGCTCCAGATTTACACAGCTCTTAAAGCTCATCATCTCAGAAGAGAGGCAGTCTCCCTCCTTTGCAAAATAGGAGGATGTGGATGATAGTTTCCGATTTATTGATGATTATATATATATAAACTGCCTGAAGTCTGTCTTTCAACAGCATTTATTTTGCCAGACCCTGTGCTAGGTACCGAGGATCCAGAGATGAACAGACAGACAGGCCTTTATGTAACTTAGTTTTCAGTTTTCAGTTGAAGGAGACAGTCAGCAAGTCCACAAACAAGTGAATAAATGATTGCAGATTATAAATGCTGTGAAGGAGGGAAGTGGGTGAGGAATGGTTGGGGGAAAGGGTGCTGTAAATAGTGCACTCAGAGAAGACCTCGATGAGGAGTTGACGTCTCAGCTGAGAACTGAAGGACAAGTGTCAAATGGTGGCAGTGGGTGGCAGTGGGCGGGGGAGTTTCCTGGGGGAAATCCAACAGTGGCTGTCATGAGTGGAAGGTAGGAACTGACCAAAGAAGGAGGTAGACCACTCCAGATTGAGAAGTGGTCTGAGATCTATCATGGGGAAAAATCACGTACAAGGTGAGGTCTTGGGTGGCAGTGGGACAGGAGGATCTTGGTGCTGCTGCCCCAGCTACAGCATTTGTGTAAAGGAGATCATGTGTGTTTGTCATGCATTCCCCCTTCCCTCAAGTCCAGAATGTCCTAATGGTATTGTTTGGACCCAGGTTCTTCCAAGAGTTTTCTGTTGCCTGCTACAAGGGTGTTAGATTCTTTGTTCTCCTATTTGTCTCTGGAAAAGGAGGCGTTTGCCTAGACTGTGGTCAACTAAAGGCCAGGAGGCAGCCCACAGATCCTGGGTGAGTCCCTTCTTTGTTTTTTCTCCTAATCAGATGGCTTCAGCCAAAGGAAGACCTCGGAGAAAGCGTAGCAGGCAGGGAGCACACCTGCACTAAGACCTCAGGAGAGGAAAGAGCTTGGCATGATCTGGAGTGGTGTGGGCGGATGGTGGGATGAGAGGAATTGGAGTGCTGGGCGTGAGGATGGCACACAAGGGCTTATAAGCCATGGGAAGAAGTTCTGATTAATTCTCAGTACTGAGCAGAGCGTTTGGCAGGCTTTAAGGAGGAGACTGACTTTTTCCAATTTTTTATTTTTTTCTCTGGAGTTGGGTACAGTAAGCAATGGGGCAGCCAGTTAGGAGGATGGGGACTGGGACAGGATCCAGATTGAACAATGACAGTGGCTCAGCCTGTGCTAGCAGCAGTGAAGATACAGAGAAGTAGATGGGACCGAGATGAATGCTAGAGGTAAAACTGAGAGGACTTTTTGTTAGATTAAGGAACTCGCTGGTGCAGTGTTAAGTGCTCAGCTGCTAACTGAAAGGTCAGCAGTTGGAACTTATCAGCCCTCTACAGGAGAAAGATGTGACCGTCTGCTTCTAGAAAGATTACAGCCTTGGAAACCCTATACGACAGTTTTCCTCTGTCCTGTAGAGTCACTGTGAGTTGGAATGGACTCAGAAGCAACAAGTTTGGATTTTTGTTTTCTTCTGTTGGATTAGATTTGGAGAGGAGGTAAAGGATCCAATTGCGTCATAGGATTTTGAGATAAGTCATAGAGTAGGTTCAATTGTGAGGATTTTTGTTTGCTTTATGTAGAGGTGTGATCCAGCCGAAGGTTGTGGTCTTTGACATTTATCAGTAAGTGCTTCAAGTACTGTTCACTTTTAGCAAGCAAGGTTGTGTCATCTGCATACCACTACTAGCCTTGATGCTACGGTCTTCTTCATGTAGTCCTCACAACTGGACCTATAAACAGTATCGTGATAAATGGAGAAAAGATTGACCTTGTCAAGGATTTCATTTTACTTGGATCCATAGTCAACACACCCATGGAAGCAGCAGTCAAGAAGTTAAAAGCCACATTGCACTGGGCAGATCTGCTGTGAAAGACCTCTTAGAAGTGTTAAAAAGCAAATATGTCACCTTGAGGCCTAAGATGTGCCTAACTCAAGCCATGGTATTGTTTTTAGTCCCTCATGTGCCTGTGAAAGGTGGATGATGAATGAGGAAGAACAAAAAAGAATTGATGCCTTTAAATTGTGTTGGCAAAAAATATTGGCTACACTGCACATAGCCAAAAGAAGAAACAAAATGTGTCTTGGAAGAAGTACAACCAGAATGTTCCTTAGAAGCAAGGATAGTGAGACTGTTTCTCACATATATGGGACATGTCAAGAGGGACCAGTCCCTGGAGAAGGGCATCATGCTTAGTAAAATGGAGAGTCGGTAAAAAAGACGAATACCTTTCTTGTGGGTTGAATTATGTCCTCCACAAAAAGGTATGTAGCGATTTGGCTGGGCCGCGATTCCTAGTATTGTGTGGTTATCTTCTATTTTTTTAACTGCAATTTTTGTATATGTTCTAAATCCTAATCTCTGCCTGTGGTTAATGGGGCAAGATTGGATTATGTCAAAGAGGATTAGGATAGAACCGTAACACGCTTACTAAGGTTACATACCTAATCTAATGAAAAAGGGAATTTCCTTGGAGTGTGACTTGCACCACCTTTTATCTTACAAGAGATGAAAGGGAAGCGAGCAGAGAGTGGGGACTTCATACTACCAAGAAAGCAGTGCCAGGAGCAGAGTACATCCTTTGGACCTGAGGTTCTTGTACTGAGATGCTCCCAGACTGAAGGAAGACTGATGTATCACATGGACGTTCCTCTAGAGCCACCAGAGAAAGCTTTCCGCAGGAGCCAGCACCCTGAATTTGGACTTCTAGCCTAATGGACTGTAAGAGAATAAACTTCTCTTTGTTAAAGCCATCTACTTGTTATTTCTATTGTAGCAGCACTAAATAAGAGTTACGTTGACACAGTGGCTCTAACAGTGGGCTCAAGCGTAACAGTAATTGTGAGGATGACTTATGAATGGGCCTTGTTTTGATCTGTTGTACATAGGGTTGCTGTGAGTCGGAAGTGACTCAATGGCACCTAACAACAGCATAGGATGGGGAAAGGTTGCCACTTCCTGACATAGGAGAGATTTGGGTAAGGACATATATGGGGTGGGAGCAGTTGTTTTGAGACATTTAGATAGAAGTATCATGGGCAGTTGAGTCAGAAGCTTAGAGAAGGGGTCCGGTCTCAAGGTACAAATTTGGAAGTCTTTAACATGTAGATCTCCGTGTATATGGCACATAGTAGCTCTCGATAAACTGTATCAGTTTTTATTAACTGAGACGAAATCCTATGTTTGGATTTTTACTCATTCATAAAGGCTCAACGTAAATGCCAGGTCTTTGAAGTCTTCTCCAGGACACCTCTCTTCATCATCCCAGCCTAATGTGATCTCTTGCTACTTGTATCATGGATGTGGCAAGTTGCTTACATCCCCTTGCAGAGCCATTATCTGTATTACATCCTAACATCCCACCTAGGTGGTGAGTGCATGGAGGTTGGGGATCCTGTCTTGTCTAGTTTTTTTTTTTTTTGATCTCCCACAAGTTCCCTTCAGTCCCGGGACTGGATGTAGCCAAACAGAGGGGTTTATATAGGGTCTGAAGACTCTGACTGTGTATATAGGGTCTGGAGACTCTGTGTTCACTTTCAAGAAGAACCCAGTTGGAAGGTAAACTGAGTCATTCCAGACCAGCTCAGTCTGTCTGTCTGTCAGAGCCCTGCTCTCATTGAGAATTGGATGAATTCCTAATACTGTATCAGGGAGAATGTTTTGGTTACTAGTAACAGCAACAAAAAGCCAAAAGTGGCTGAAACAATAAGGAATTCATTGTCTCCACAGTAAGAAGCCTGGAGGTGGGTGCTTCCAGGTTAGTTAATTCAGAAAATAAACAAACTCAGGACTATGGGTGGATTTAACTCCTCTGTGATATTTTTGGTTTTTCTCTTGTGATTTCAGGATGGCTGCAGCTGTACCAAGCTTTCTTTTCTTTGTTCAGTGGTGTCCGGAGACAGGAATTAAGAGGGTTCATTTCTTCCCGTGCGTCATTTCTTTCTTTTTCTTTATTGTGATTAAGTGAAAGTGTACAATCCAAATTAATTTTGCATGCCTGCCAACCAGCAGCTCTTTCTGCTCTCCTTGCCTGGTGATGGCACACTCCTCCTTTTCATTCTATACTTGTCTTATCCTCTTAACAAACTCCTGTCCCTTCCTCTCCACCATCTTCTCTCCCATCTAGAAAGAGACCGGTAGGACAGCATCCTAAAAATGCACATACCACATGGTACATTTTGTCCCTGAGTCCAGTCCATTTTTGTCCAAAGAGTTGATTGACCTCAGTGGTGTTTTCTGGACAAGGGGAGCAGCATGTCTAGGGACTGTGCTCCCAGGTGATCCCCCAGGCTGTAGATACTGGTCTTTTAGTAGAGTTCTTGAGATGCTCCCTTTTTTTTCTCATGTTGCCACAGGGACTCAACATTGTGTGTGCCATCATGGCTATCTTTGGTGGTGGCTGGGCGCCATCTGGTTCTTCTGGTCATAGGTTGATGCAGTCTCCCTTTCACATGGGTCCTTCTGTCTCCTAGGTTCTTTTTTCCTGTGTCTTTGTTGTTTTTGGTGATCATCTCTTCTGGATGAGTTAGGACCATTTGGTGTACCTCAGATGGCAGCTTGCTAGATTTTAGGACCCCAGATGCCACTCACCAATATGGGGTTCAGAAGACTCTTAGCAATAGGCTAGTTATGCCAACTAACCTTGATGTCCCCTAAAAGCATGGTCCCCAGACCCTGCCCCTGCTGCTCTATCCTGCAAGATTAGGTTGAGATTAGAAGAGCTTTCAGTTCATGGAGAAATACAGTCAAATTGATCTACTTTCTGCTGTGTGCTGTCAGTGCTTTCACCTAACCAAATTCTATCAACTGCCTAATCTATGACCAACTCTTGCCCTCCCTCACCACCCTTGTAGCCATCAAAGAGTCTTTTCTTCTGTACGTAAGTCTGTTTTTAAGTCCGTATAGCAGGAGTCTCACATAATATTTGTCCTTTGCTGCTGACTGATTTCACTCAACATAATGTCTTCCAGTTGAAACCAGATTATGAGATACTTCCTAAAATCATCACTGGTCTTTATCATTGTAGTACATCATTTCTTAAGGGCGAGAAAACCTTTCCTAGAAGTCATCCAACAGGCATCTCCTCATATCTCATTGGCCATAATCACATCACATATCCGTGCCTCAACCAGTCATTTGGCATGGTAAACGAGAGCACAGGCTCAACATTGGATGAGCTGGGTCACGATGTCCCCCACCCTGGGGCTGGGAAGGGCTCAGGCTCCCTGAAGAGCAGGGTCCCAAGTGAACAGAGCTGGTGTTCTTTTAACAAAGGAGAAATCGGAATGGCTGTGGGGTATGCAACCTGCAGAGCTGATTCCATACATCCACCACGGCATCTGTCTAGGCTTGAAGGAGTAGCCTGAGTGGGTGAGGCCATTTCTTTTTGGGCTGAGAGGGGATGTCACCAGGCCAGTTCTGACATTGCTAAGAGGTAGGTCCTTTATGGTGAGCTGGGCCTTGGTCTGGCCTTAGCTATCAGAGCAGGGTGACATTGCAGCAGGGAGACGGATGGCCTCTTGGTGTCTGGCTTCCTGTGGAAATGTTCCAGTCTGATAGCTCCTGCCTAGGGGCCATTTCAAGTTTCCTAGCACTCAGTTATCAGCTGCACACACATGCTCCTGGGAGGACTGAGAGTTCTGCTGTAGGAGGGTGGCCATGCTGGTAGGGCCTTTTGACAGCACTGGGGCCCCTCCATAAAGAGCCCTGGTGGCAAGGGGTTAAACATTTGGTGTTCTGCTAACTGAATGGGCATTGTTTTGAACCCCCAGCTGCTGCACAGGAGAAAGATGTGCCAGTCTGCTTCCGTAGTGATTACAGCCTTGGAAATCCTATGTGGAAGTTCTCCTTTGTCCTGTAGGGTCCTTATAAGCCAGAATTGACTAGATGGCAATAGATTTGGGAACCATTCATAGGACTCTGATGGATTCAGAGCACTTATCTCTTATGGCTTATTACTGTTGAGAGGTTGGCACAGAGGACATTATCTTTCCCAGTCTTTTGGTGAGGACAAAGAATCAAAGAAGACTAAAGGACTTACTCAGAGTCACAAGACTGCTGTGTCGGGTGGAGTGGCCCTAGAGCCCCAGGGCTCGGGGTGTAGATGAGGGGAACTGAACCAACTGGGTTTATGCCTCACCTTACTACTTAGTAGCTGTAAGTGAGAGTGGGCAACTTACTTACCTTTTTAATGCCTAGGTTTCCTCATTGGAAAATGAGAGTAATACCTTGTAGGGTTGAAAGGTGGAGATGAATTGATATATGCAGCCAAGTGCCGTTGAATCACATGTGACTCATGGTGACCTCAGAGGCCAGAGTAGAACCACCCATAGAGTATTCAAGGAGTGCTTAGTGGATATATGCAAGTATTTCCAAAATGTTTGGTTTATGTAGTCAGTGCTTCGTACATATCACCTATTCAGAGTTACAGCTATTAACCAAAGGTTAGCAGTTCGAATCTGCCAGGCTCTCCATGGAAACCCTATCGGGAAGTCCTGCTCTGTCCTGCTGGGTCACTAAGAGGTGGAATCAACTCAGCTACAGTTTTATTATTATTATTATTTTGTTATCATCATCCTTGTCATCATCGTTTTTCTGAAAGAAGAGATCAGAGCTGCACTGTCATGCTCAGGATTCTGCCTGGAGTCTATAAGCTGTCTCACGTGGAGGTCGGGGACAGGGAAGGAGCACCACTGCTGTGGTGACATCAGGACCTCAGGTGTTGGGAGGGGCTCTGGGCTCTGTGGGCTGCAAGATTCTGGGTATGTCTGGTGAGTCAGAGAGGCAGGCAGGGTGTGGGGCAGGACTTTTGGATTGGGGTTGGGGCACTGAGATCTATGGACCAACCCAGCTCGGACTTGGCAGGAAGGGCAAGGGCCATGACTGAGCTGCTCTCAGCTTCCAGGTTTCCCTCTAGGCTTAGCTGAAATAGATGGTTAGTGAATAAGCCTTTGGGAACAAGAGGAGGATGGATTTCTAGGCAAGAAAGCCAGAAAATTGAACTTCTTCAAATGGGAGTGGGTTGGAAGAGTTGGTGGGTAAGACTGTTTCTTACTCCAGTCATTACTGGCTTGGAGTGTTTGGGGATGGGTATTGTTGACCCTGATGGCATAGTGAGTTAAGTGCTGTGTCTTCTTGATTCCACCCCTAAGTGTATGTCTTATAACAAAAAGGTCAGCAGTTCAAATCCCCAGGCACTCCTTGGAAACTCTATGGGGCAGTTCCGCTCTGACCTCTAGGGTCGCTATGAGTCAGACCTGAATCAATGGCAGTGGGTTTATTGTTGACCTTGGCCATCCCTGGGTGAGATAGATGGTTAAATACCTGACCACCAGCCAAAGGTTAGTGGTTCAAACCCATCCAGAGGCACCTTGGAAGGCTGACCTGGCACTCTGCTTCCAGGAGGTTGCAGCCTTGAAAACCCCATGGAACTCAGTTGTACTCTCTATATGTGGGTTTGCCATGAGTCAGTATTGACAGTAACTAACAACAAGCTGTTGACCTTGGCTTTGAGGGGCCAGGGATGAACTGCAGCAGAAATGGAGCCTATCCATCTTTCTCTGCTTCTATTCTCTGTCTAGTAATTGCCAGAAGCTGGGGTGTGACATTCCATCCAGAGACCCCTTATGTCAGTCTTTGATTTAAAAAAAAAGTTAAAGGAAGAGCTCTCTTCCCTTGGAGAGTGTTCCCAGTGGTACGAAGGTAACTGTGCTGACAGCCCCTTCCTGGAGTCTCCTTGTAGCTTTCCGTCTTGTGGCTGCCACATTCTGTACCAGCACTCATTTCTGTGTCCCCATTGCTGCTTCAGGAATCAGAAATCCGGGACAATGCAGCCAACTACCTTCCCCAGATCAGCCAACTCCTCAACCACGTGCCACGTCAGATGCTGCTGATCTTCAAGACCAATGACCTGCTGCGTGGCATCGAGGCTGCCCTGGGCACCCGTGCTAGTGCCAGCTCCTTCCTTAACATGTCTCGTTGCTGCATCAGGGCGCTGGCCTCGTAAGTGCGAGTTCTTGTCTCTCTCTTGTTCCCCAGCACCCATCCTGGCCCTAGTCTCCCATCCACCTCCTTGATCTCCCAGCAGTCCACAGAGTCCTGCCTGAGCTCCCTGGTCTTCAGCTGTCTCTACAGGAAAAGTGTGGGCAGAGAACAGCTCCAGTGAACTGGGGGTGCCTCAGGATAGTTTTGTGGGTGGTCAGAGAATGACCTATACTTGTGAAAAGTGGCAGAGTCCGAGACTTCACCTTCCTAGCCCAACACCAGGCGATTCTTGCCCTCAGGAAAATTTGAAGTGTTTTCTGAGAGTTTCAGCCCCATCTAAGTGTCCCGTGGACTTGGGGTCAGGAACCCCTCCTATGTGTCCCATCTCTGACTGGTTCAGGGTCCTGCTACTGCCTCCCAGAGACTGTCCAGGAGCTAGGCCAGTGTTCTTTTCCCTGCAAGTATAACTGTGACTTGGGAAGGGCTGCATGAGAAACAGTATGAACAGAGCAGACTCTTTTGATATCTCAGATCTTTTCCGATGC
Organism: Heterohyrax brucei; assembly: GCA_028571685.1. Lineage (NCBI taxonomy): Eukaryota > Metazoa > Chordata > Mammalia > Hyracoidea > Procaviidae > Heterohyrax > Heterohyrax brucei. Next base: position 99,886,219 of record CM053151.1, read on the forward strand.
CATTTTAGATGCCTGAGTACCCTTGAGGTGTTGATCAGGTAGGGAAGTTGTACCCTCAGGGAGGTGGTGGCAAAGGAGTGAGGGTTTGAGTTCCTTCTACCTGAGTGGATGAATACACAGAAAGGGCCATCGTCCGGTGGAACCATATCACCCAAAGGAGGAAGTCTAGACGGTGGTCAGTGTCCATACTAGGCAGGGGTCATTCTGGGAAAGTATGGGGTTAAAGGAGTGCTCACCATACATAACATGCATTACTATTAAACATAGATGAGGTAACTGGAAAATACACTGTATGCCAAAATGGCAGAACACGATGTATTCTTCTTCTGAAGCTTCAGAAAATGAAGTCTTGAATAAGTTATCATCATAAACACCAATTTTCATTATGTCCTTTTGATGATGTAGAAAGGATTGAGCTGGGATGAATTCACAGTGGCCTCTGCCTGTCAGGACTCCCTGACCAGGTTTCCAGGTACCTCACCCTCACAAAGTTTGGCAGATGTTTACTGTACTTTTGGAAAAAGAAATACTGGAATGTTCTATTCATTGGGTCCATTGAGCTGTTGATTCCCTCTTAAACAACTGCTTTTGTTTATCCTGCTTATTTGAAAAACTCTTTGGGACTGTTTGAGTTCCCTTGGGCCTAGACTGGGCCGTAGGGTGACCATATAACCAAGAGCAGTCCACAGGGGCAGGGAGCTGGTCAGCTGGGTGAAGCCACCATTTGCCACTTCCTAAAAGTTACTGAATTAGTGTTTCTTTCCTCTCCCTCTCTCATTTTTTCCCTCCTCGTCTTTTCTCCAGGCACAAGAAGAAGAATACCTGCTCGTTGTTCAGAAGGACCCAGATCTCTTTCAGGGAAGCCTTCAGCTTATGGCAGATTGACCTTCACGAGTTCATTCTGAGTGTGAAGGGGTTGAAGCTGACCAACTGGGTCTTGGTCCTGCTTTGCTGGCTGTTTCCCATTTCACACTGAGTGGACCTGCTGTCCCCTGGCCCTTTCTGGTTTGATCCTGTGGTGGGAAAGGTGTCTTTTCATTCCCCGCTTATTCACCATGTTTCTACCCAGTTGTCCCATTTCTACCTCATGGTGGCCTGAAGCCCCAGGCCACTCTCCATGACACTAATGCCCTCCACCTTGGGAATTCATCTACCTAACCTGCAGTTCTTGTCTCAGGGCTCACAGGCTGTGTGATGGAATAGATACGTGTCCTTATCTGGGGAGAAGACCTAGCATTCTATTTTGTATCTCTTGATATGTGCTGTTGCCATTGGGTTGAATGTCCCCTCACTTCTACTAACACTTTATATTGTGAAGGTGGACCATGTATCCCACTGAGGGCACATTTAACTTGTAGGAAGTTTTGTATGTGAGTGTGTGTCTGTGTGTGATTGTCTATATGTACATATATATATATAGACACATGCACATATATATATTTTTTTTTTAGGGGGATAGGTGATCTTGGTCTCTGAACTTCTTAGAGAACAGATTCCCTCTCCTTAACATATAACTCTCCAGAGGTGTGACAGCCTTGTAACGTTATTTGTAAGGTTATTTGCCATCTTTGGGCAGATTCCGTTGTAGCCATGAATTCTCTGGTGTCATAGTGACCTCTTGGATGTTCTGCATCATATACTGTGTTTCAATAAAAGAACCCTCAGGGTTATAGAGTTGTTTATCCATCCTAACTCACTGGCCCCACCCAAACCTCAGCCACATACTGTATCCAGAATGTGCCTCATGGTCCTTGCCAAGGTCCTTTAATTATAGTTCCCTCCAGTTGCTGCTTCCTCGGGGTTTCCCAGGGAGGCCTGGGGGGAATCTGGTCAAACCTGGGCTTGACTGGTGGTTTTACTCTATGTTGTGAGTGAATCCACGTTGGCCAGTAGGTGAGAATGGACTGGAAGCCAGGTATAAGTGTGATCCTCTGCTTGGCTTCTTGTCCACTCTGGGGTCACTTCCTGCTTCCTGGAAGTTTCACCTTTCAAGAGCCTGAGACTTCGATCAGTAGAGTTAAGAAGCCCAAAGCCAGGAACTCAAGGGCTCAGCTGAATCCTTGGACCTTGATTCCCCTGGATTCTCACCTTGAACCCTGTGACCTTGGCACCTGCCTTGCACTACTAGTTGCTTCCTGACTTATCCCTTTGGTTCCTCATTTGATGGACCCCAGTGTCAGCTTAGAGATGCTGCCAGGTCCCTCTGGAGAGACTGTGGTCCTGTTGCTGAAACTGATGCTTGCAGACAGTAATTGCACATGAATCTGTGTGATCTCAGTTCACACCATTTGCAGGGCCTGAAAAAACCTGAACATGAGCCTCATTTTCTGATCTCATTTTGGGTAAGACAAGCTGCACATTTTTTGGTGACCAGAGACGATTCTCAACCCCTTTATTTCCTTAAAGAAATAATTGTTCGTGGTGACCAGTTGGATGTACCCAGGGACCTGAAAGAGTAATTTGCAAAATCTGTTATTACTCATGAGGATGCATGCTGCATATTATATTTTATGGTGTCTTTTATAGCCACTGAAGTAAATATGAATGTCCTCTCTGCTCAAGGTAATGGTTACTTGCTTTTCAGTTTTGGTTTAGTGGTTGGCTTCCTGGTGCCCTGGGATCTTAAACAGCGTGTTGCCAGTGAGTCCAACACCCAGGGCAGTTATCCAGGGAGAGAACACCCAGGGCAGTTATCCAGGGAGAGCACAGAGGCAGAGGAGTTGGGGAGATAGGGCAGTTTGAAAAGGAGAGGGTGAAGGCTGACATTCATTGAGTGCCTTCCATATGCAAGAGACCATGCTAGGCCCTGTAAGTATGTTACATCATTTAATGGTGCCATCAACTCTGTGAAGGAGGGGCCACTAGCCTCATTGTACACAGATGTGCCCTAGGCTTAGTAATTTGCCCTAGGCCACACAGCTGGTGAGTGGTGGCCTATGCATATATATTTGCAGTGCTATAGATGTAGATTATATTCACTCCCTGGGCTATTTTATATACCTGAGTTGGGTTACAAAGGAAAGGTCTTGATTTCAGAGGAAATTGAGTTTTGTTTATTTGGGGGGCAGGGGCAGGGAACAGGGTAAGGAGGGTTGGATGGTCAAGGAAATGCAAGTCCTAAAAAATGCAGACTGAGTCCAGTGGATTCCCTGGATTCTAAGACAGAATGAACCTGGACCACTCTAGTGTTTCTCATCCTGTATGACTTGGGCCAAGGTGAGCTTTTATTGACCTGCTCACTGGCCCATGCCTACTGCTTGGCTTGGTGAGCTCAGTGTCTGCCACCCAGAGGCCGTTAGAGGAGACTCTCCAGACACTCATTCCATGGCTCTGAGGTGGTTCAGGTGTGTCACTGCCTCACCTTTGCCCTGAGCCCCTTCTCTGTCTTGTAGAACTTGCCGTGAAGTTGGCCATTGATTTGGGCTTGGTGCTTTCCTGTGAACTCTATGACTTCTCTCTTGGAGCAGTGACAGGGTCTGCCAGAAAGTTAACCACTTTGATGGATATTTTTTCTTAATAGCCACTAGATATTTATTTAATTGAGGACCTGACTTCTTTGATTTGGACACTGGGGCCACTTTTCCATCTTCTTTTCTCAAGTGGAGGAGAGAATAATTCTGAATCTATGGCCCATTTGGCCTGGAACTTCTCAGATACATGCCAAACATGTAGTATGTGTAGATGTTCTGCCTTCTAATAAGTGTTCAGTAAACAGCATTTCAGGATACTTTGTTGTCGTTAGGGGTGTTGAAATCTGAATATTTAAAAAGCTGCACATGCTACCCACACTTCATAGGAATGGTGCCTTGTTTGGTTGGAAAGAATCAGAGTCCCTTGCTGCTCTCAGGATTAGAGATGACCAGGGACAGTTATTACAGGTATCCCAGGGCTCTCCTGCTATAACTTTGTCTAATGATGGGTTAGAAACCCTGAGTGACTCCAAGATGCACCCTAGCAAATTGTCAGCAGGTTGGGGGTAGGGAGCTGGTTAGAATTGCCCAGTGTTTGCAAATATGAGAAGAGCCTGAAGCAGAACTCCATAGGGTACCAATTGGTATTGGTGAAGAACAGTAGAGTCGTGAGGAGCTAGGATTTAAGCTGGGAACTGGTGATTGAGCAAGATCTTAACAGACTGGATGAGCAAAGCCCCGGTGAGTGGAGTGTTCGTGGTGGTTCCTGGGAACCTGGCGTGTGGGAGAGGGGATGATTGTTGGGCTGGATTGAGAGGCCGCATGTTTAACCAGAGGCCTTGAATGCCAGGTGACCAGATACTACAGGTACTGTTAACTGTGGAAGGCCCAGTCCCCGGTCTAAAGACTGCTATACCTCCTTCCTCTCTGTATCTCTACATTTCTCCCTCCTTCCTTCTTTTCTTTGCTCCCTCTTTTCCTTTCTTCTTTCTTTCCTTCCATCTCTACTTTTCTCTTTCCCTCCCTCCTTCTTGTAAGCAAAGCTGTTTACAGAGCAGCACCCACTGACTTGGTGTCTCGCCTTTTCTAAAGGGACAGTGGTGGTAGCCCTCAGAAGAGTCCATTTTCAATCCTGGCTGTGGCTTCAGTGTCCCTTTTCCTGCTGTGAGTGCCTCCTGGCCTGGTTTCCTTGTCCCCCTGGGTTCTTGAGCTGCCTCAGCCCCATCACCATGCATTGGCGAGCCCTGCTTGGCAGAGGCAGCTCTCTCTGCCCATTTCTGCCTTTGGCTGGGTGGTTGCAGAGTTCTTAGACTTTTCTTCACATTTCTGTTTTCCTGTGTGAGATGGAAGGCCAGACTCTTAAGATTAGTGAAGTGATGGTATTAAGTACCTCCGAAGTGTGCCATTCAACTTCTGTTTCCTCATCCCTCCCTTGTGCTTTGACTCTGGAACTGTGCTTCTAGAACTTTTATGTATAAACAGATAGCCAGGGATTTAAGATGCAGATTCTGACTGGTGAGGGGTCTGGAGAGGATCCTTTAGTTTGCATTTCTAACAAGCTCCTAGGTGATGCTGATGCTTGGACCACACATTGGCATCACATGGGAAGTTTTTTAGAAATAAAATTTCTCAGTCCCCACTGCAAAACTTTTCACTCTGTATGCCAAGCAGATAATGTGAGAAGCTGGACTAGATGAAGAGGAAGGCATCAGGATTGGAGGAAGATTCATTAATAACCTGCATTATGAAGATAACACACCTTGCTTGTTGGAAGGGAAGAAGATTTGTAACAGATGAAGGTCAAAGACTACAGCTTTCAGTATGGATTGTACCTGAACATCAAGAACACAAAAATCCTCACCACTGGACCAGTAAGCAACATTATGATAAATGGAGAAAGGATTTAGGTTGTCAAAGATTTTGTTTTACTTGGTTCGACAATCAACATCCATGGAAGCAGCAGTCAAGAAATCAAAAGACACACTGCACTGGGAACATCTGCTGCAAAGGACCTCCTGAAAGTATTGAAAAGTAAGGATGTCACCTTGAAGACTAAGGTGTGCCTGACCCAAGTCATGATATTTTCAGTCACATTATAGACATGCAAAAGCTGGATAACGAATAAGGAAGACAGAAGAAGAATTGATGCCTTTGAATTGTGTTGGAGAAGAATATTGAATACCAAGGACTGCCAAAAGATCAAACAGATCTGTTCTGGATGAAGTACAACCAGAGTGCTCCTTGGAAGCGTAGATGGTGAGACTGTGTCTTATATACTTTGGACACATTGTCAGGAGGGATCAGTTCCTGGAGAAGGACATCATTTTTGGTAGAGAGGAGGGTCAGTAAAAGAAAGACCCTCAATGAGATAGATTGATACAGTGGATGGAACGATGGACTTAAGCATAAAAATGATAGTTGATATGGTGCGTGACTGGGCAGTGTTTTGGTCTATTGTGCATAAGGTCGCTATGAATCGGAACTGAGTCGACGGCACTTAACAACAACACTGCAGACCTACTTGGGGTGGATGAATAATGCCCTCCTTCCCCACAGGTGTCCACATCCTAATCACTGGAAGCTGAGGTTATGTGACCTCGCATGGTAAAAAAGATTTTTAAATTAAAAATCTTGGAATGGGGAGATTAAGCCTGGATTTTCCAGGTGGGTTCAGTGTAATCACAGAGTCGTAGTTTAAAAGGGAGCAGCAGGATCACAGTCAGAGGTAGAAGTGATAATGGGAGCGTGAGGTTGGAATGATGTGAAGGGGCCATGAGCTAAGGAAAGCGGTCAGCCTTCAGAAGCTGGGAAAAGGCAGAGTAAGGGATTCTTCCCTAGAGCCACCCGAAGGACCGTGTGGCTGCTGACACCTTGATTTTCACCCAGAAGACTCAATTTAGACTTCTGACTTTAGAGCTGTAAGGACAGATTTGTGGTGCTCTAAGCCATGAAGTTTGTGGTAATTTGTTACAGAAGCAATGAGAAACTTACACACTACTGAACAGTCACTTTGAGGGTGGCCCAGCAGTTTGTTTTAAAAAGCCCTCCAGGAAATTTGGATGCAAGGACAAGTTTGAAAATGACTGTCCTGGGGCTTTCAACCTGATGTGTGCATCATAATCACCAGAGAGCTTCAGATAATTCAATATCTGGGCCCCACTCCAAGGTTCTGGTTTAATGGGCTTGAATGACAGCCAGGCATTACTGTTTTTTAATTCTTTGCGTGTATTTTTTTTACTTTGTTTTTTTACCTGTTAACATCTTACATAACCATGGTACATTTTTGTTGTTGAGAATATACACATTAAAGCATACACCAGTTCATTAGTTTCTACATGTAATTTAGTGACAAGATTACTTTGAGCTGTTACGCCATTCTCACCCTCCTTTCCTGAGTTGTTCCTCTCATTAACATAGATTTACTGTCCCCTTGGATTCATATCTAGTCTTTCTAGTTGCTTTTGTCAAGTTGATCCATATAGACAGTTCTTAAAAGAGCCTACCGCTCAAGGCCTACTGTTTTTTACTAGCTAAATTACTGACCATTAAATAAAATTTTTTGTGTGTTTTAAGTTAAAATTTACAATCCCAGTCAGTTTCTCATACAAAAACTTACACTTTGCCATGTGACCCTCGCTGCTCTTTTCACAATGTGACAGCACACTTCTGTCTTCCACAATGTATTTCCGATGTCCACTTAACCAGCTCGTGTCCCCCTCTGTCTTCTTATCTCACTCACAGACGGGAGCTGCCCAGTCAATCTCTTGCATCTGTCCAAACCAAGAACCACGCTCTTCTCCAGTATCATTTTATGTCTTATATACCAGTTCAATCTTTGTCTGAGGATTTGGCTTCTGGAATGGTTTTAGGTCTCGGCTAACAGAGTTTGGGTACCATGTCTTCTGGGGACCCTCTAGCCTGTCAGACCATCAAGTCTGATCTTTTTAATAGAGTTCGAGTTCTGCAGCTCACATTTCTCTCACCCTATCGGGGACTCTTTGTTTCGTTTCCTGCAAGGGCAGTTTTTAGTGGTGGCTGGGTACCATCTCCTACTTCTTCTGGTCTCATGTTGATGTACTTCTGGTTTATGTGGCCCTTTTTGACTCTTGGGCTCACACTTTGTGTTTTTGATCCTATTTTTTTCCCTTTGTTCCGGGTGGATTGAGACCAACTGATGCTTTTTAGGTAGCTGTTGGCTAGCTTTTAAGACCCCAGGCAACTCTCATCTATGTAGGATGCAGAGCATTTTAATAAACTATGTTATGCCAGTTGGCCTGGATGTCTTTTGGAACCATGGTCCCCAGACCCGCTGCCCTGCTACTCTGTCCTTGACATGTTTGGTTTTATTTTGAATACTTCTAAGCTTTGAGTTTAGGCCATTTGTGCTGACTTCTGTACTGTGTGTTGTTTCTCCCTTCACCTAAAATAATTGTCTCTTATCTAGTTAGTAGATAGTTCTCTCCTTCCTACCACACCCCTCCTATAATCATCAAAGAATGTTTTCTTTTGTGTTTATTCGTGAGTCCTTATAATAGTGGTCTCAGAAATAGTGTTTATCTTCTTTAAATTAATTAACTTCACTCAGCATAATGCCTTCCAGATTCTTCCATGTTATGAGATGTTTCCCAAACTGATCATTGTTCTTTATCATTGCATAATATTCCATTGTGTGAATATACCATAGTTTATCCATTCTTCTATTGATGGGCACCTGAGTTGATCCCATCTTTTTTCTACTGTGAACATTGCTGCAGTGAACATTGGTGAGCATTTATCTGTTTGTGTGGTGGCTTTTGGATATATCTAAGAAGTGGGGTTGCTGGATCATATTGTATTTCTATTTCTAGCTTTTTAAGAAAGTGCCGAATCCAGTTGCAGAATGGTTGTACCCTCTTACAGTCCCACCAGCAGTGTAGAAATGTTCCACATCTTCTCCAACGTTTATTATTTTGTGATTTTCTTTTTTTGGAAGTTAATACCGTTCTTGTTGGGGTGACATGGTATCTCATTGCAGTTTTAACTGGCATTTCTCTAATGGCTAGTGATCGTGAGCATCTTCTTATGTATGTGTTAGCTGCCTGAATGTTTTCTTTGGTGAAGTGCCTGTTCATATCCTTTGCCCATTTTTAAATCAGATTATTTGTCCTCTTGTTGTTGAGGTTTTGGAGTATTTTGAAGATTATAGAGATTAGATGCTGATTGGATTTGTCCTAGTCAAAAATTTTCTTCCCAGTATGGAGGTTGTCGTTTTACTCTTTTGATGAAGTTTTTGGGTAAGCATAAGTGTTAGATTTGTAGGAGTTTACAGTTACCTGTTTTCTGATATTTGTACATTGTTAGTAATATTTTGTATTCTGTATATGCCATGTATTAGGGCTTACAGTATTGTCTCTATTTCTTTTTCCATGTTCTTTATCATTTTAGATTTTACATTTAAGTCTTTGACCCATTTTGAGTTAGTTTTTGTGTATGATGTGAGAGATGGGTCTCGATTCATTTTTTTTGCAGATGAATACCAAGTTATGCCATCACCATTTATTAAAGAGACTGTGTTTTCTCCAGTTTGTAGACTTTGAGCTTTTGTCACAAATCAGCTGCTCATAGATGGATGATAAACTATTGGTCATTTTTGAGATGACTTGCAGAGATACTTTTCTTTTAAAGATTATCTCAGAGCAGTAATTTTAGAGTCCATCTATGCTCTGTGGCTCCAGAAAGTTGAGACTCGGATTTGAAATTCTGTCCTTCATTTTCCCACTTTGATCAGGAGTCTTCTGTGGAATCTTGAATGCTCAGTACATGGCAGATTTATTAAGATCAAGAAGTTAACACTGGTGCAATTCAATACAAAAAAACTGTAGGCATTGTTAAGATTTTACCAGCTTCCCTACTAAGGTTCTGTGTTCTAAGGTCTAATGCAGGATCACGTGTTGCCTTGAGGAAATTAAGAAATGTACATGACAGTTGCTTCCTTAGTCTCCTCTGGTTCATGATGGTTTGTTGATCTTTCTTTGTTTTTCTTGAACTTGACACTTTTGAAGAGTCCAGGTCAGGGATTTTGTAAAAGCCTCTCGATTTATGAATGTCTGATACTTTCATGTGATTAGACTAGGATTCTGGATTTGGGGAAAAATACCTCAGAAGCAGTATGCCCTTCCTGTCATATCTAGGGGAACACGATATCAACATACTGCTTTTGTCCTTGAAAGTTCTCCATACAGTTTTACTGTCCAGTTACGGTTGGGACCACTGCTTCAGCTCACATATTTTTCCAGGTATCTTCAGGAGAAGGAAGAGATGTAGTTTATGAATTTCTCTACATGCAGACGTCAAAGGAAGCCTCTCTGAGATGGAGAGAGGCCTGACTATTCCCAGATTTAAAGTCTCCAAATAAGTTAAACAACATAGATATGCCAAAACAAAGTAATAAGAATGATGGTATGTTCGTAATGTTTATATCTATCACTAATTAACCCTTTAAGTGCTTGCTAAAGTAGAAGGTCAATGAAAAAGACGCAGACCCTCAATGGGACGCATTGACACAGTGGCTGTGGTAGTGGACTTGAGCATAACAGTGATTGTAAGGATGGTGCAAAACCGTGCAGCATTTTGTTCTGTTGTGTGCAGGGTTGCTGTGAATCAGAACTGACTCAGTGGCACCTCACAACAGTAACTCTTGAATCATACACCTGTATAGTCATAAACTGATGTAACAGCAGAAACATAATTTGAGGCCTTCTTTGTGAAAGATAGGTATGGTACTAAGGACTGCTTTTTCCAGGTGATTTGTAGTTCTAGAAGTAGAAATCACTAGTCAGCTATTGGCAGCACTGATGGGAGCTTGTAGAGGGTCCCCATACTGAAAAGCTCATAGACCAGGGGAAGAGTGATGACAAGGACTTTCCCCAGAGCTAACAGAAACAGAATGCCTTCCTGTAGAGCTGGCACCCTGAATTTGGACTTCTAGCCTCCTAAATGGAGAACTACTAACTGGCTGCTTATTAAAGTCATCCACTTGTGGTATTTTTGTTATACCAGCACTAGATAATCAAGACACCTGTTTTCATCAGCTTCAAAGATGACCATTATTTACCATTTTTTCAAAGACACTACTTTCTTGGAAAATAGTTGCCTTAGCAAAAAATATTCAAGATATTAATTGCAATCAGTTATTAGGCACTGTGTCATTTTAATCTCTTACCAAAGTTACATCAATTTCAGATGGAAGATGGTGGCTGTTAATGTTGAGTTTTGTGTGGAGCTTCGTATTTTATGAATTAAGGTCCTTGAAAAATGATGATTCTTGAGTGTAATGCTGCAGGCTTGATAAATCTCTGTACTGCAGTGACTGCTATTGTAGCATATGCTAACTCATGTGGATCAAGTGGATCAGTGGTTTGAGATTTTGAGAGGAAGCCCTAGTACCACCGTTTGCAGCCATGCTATTTACCCCATACTGGAAACCATCCAAAGGGCAGCATTGGCTGCAACTTTTTACACAAGGCCAGAAACTGATGGAATGAAATGGACTGGTATGAGCAGAAAGAATGAACTTCTGACCCAGGGAAAGTAGATCTGCCTTGTCAGGTGGTTCTAAAACAGATATGGCAAATACCTGGCATGGTGTTGCTACTCCCGGCCAACACGGACTGCACAAATTGAGCACGGCATCACAATCCTTGGAGCCGAGCTGGGATACTTATGGCTCCAGAATCCTCCACCAGTATACCAGTCAGCATATATGCCCAACTATTGTTTTTGCTCACAAACTGGGGTCCTTTTGTTACCTGATAGTTTCAGCACTCTCATAAAGGAAGACAGGAGGAGGACTGGTTAACTTCTCCACAATGCCAGAATATTCCTAGCTTTCTGATGATAGGGAGAAGACTTCTTAGGCTTGTTAGGGCAGGTTAATTTAAAAATCACTGAGATGACATTCCCTAGCATAGAAGACATCTCCATTTTCCTTTGCAGGGACTTTCCTCTTTGGAGGTGTGGGTTCCAACCTGAGTAGTGCATTGGAATCAAAGGAATTCTCAGCTAGAGCCTAGCTCCTCCCACCATGTTCAGTTTGGGAAGCATAGCATGGAGCTGGGAAGAACACTTGAATGGGACTCCAGAGACTTGTGGGCAATGACCACTGGTCACTTAGGGCAGATCCCTGTCTTCCCCTCTGATTTCTCAGCTGTAAATTGAGGAGATTGGTGAACCAGTGGTTCTCAGTGGGGTGTTACTACTTCTTCAAACATGTGGAGACATTTTTGGTTACGACAGTGACGGGCGGATTCCTGCTGGCACTGAGTGAGGGGGTGCCAGGGATGCCATGTGTACATTGTCTGTGATCTGCATGACTTCCAAATGTCCCTTCACAGGAGCTTCATCTCGAATCAAACCTGTTGCTGTTGAGTCCATTCTGACTCATAGCAATCCCATTGGACAAAGTAAACTGCCCCATAGGGTTTCCAAAGAGTGCCTGGTGGATTCAAACTGCTGACCTTTTGGTTAGCAGCTGTAGCTCTAACTATTAAACAGGATATGCAGGCTGTGCAAATTCTGTGCATAATTAACTGTATCAGTAACTTGTTTTGCATGTAAACACAAAGCATTTCTTGCATGGCTCTAAGACCTGCTGAATGCAATTACCGTGAAAACTGAGGGAAGGAATTTGTTTTCTTAGGAATCATTGTAAACACAAATTCATGTTTTTTATATGGCTTCAGGACCTGTTGAATTTTCCAGAAATGCAATTACCATGGAAATTGAGGGGCAGTTTGTTTCTTTAGGAATTGTTGTTCACTGTTTTCTTATATAACTAATGGAAAATATGAGCCTGGCATTTGAGTGGCTGATGCCACTTAACCTGTGTCAACCTGACTTTTTAATATTATGCGTGTAGGTAGATTATAGATTTTTCTGGATTTCATCTCAGGATGGTAAGGGGGCATGGTAAAACATTTGTTGTAAGAAGGGTGTTGTATGTTTCAGTTGCTTAAAGTTACTGATCTAAATGTCCCCAGAGGTCCCTTTTTCTTCTAATGTACCCTCTGAGTCTGTGGAACTCAGGAGATTTGGAAAATAAGGATAATGGAAAAGACTCATTAGTAGAAATGAATCAAGGCAAATTAACATTTCCAAATTGGAGCGCATCAGCTGCTAAGAATGACCACAGCCATACAGCCTAGGCACAGTAGTCAAGCCTTTGATATTGGACTCCATTTTCAAATGGGGGAAACCCTGGTGTCCTAGTGGTTAAGTGCTGTGACTGCTAACCAAAAGATTGCTGGTTCAGGTGCTCCTTGGAAACACTTTGCAGCAGTTCTCACTCTGAGTTGGAATTGACTCAATGGCAGTAGGTTTGGGTTTGGGTTTTGGTCCAGATGGGATTCAGCATCAAAAACTCCTAGCTATGCTGCTGTGTCAACTTTTTGTTGGCAAGGGTGAATCAGAAAGGTTTAACCGAAATGGGGTAGCCTGTTATGCGTGGAAGCTTTACCCATAGCTCCTTTTATCTGTAGGCCTCCCTCCTGCACCCCCCTTCACGATGTCATTTTAGTGGAATTAAACTTGAACAGCAGCAAATTATATAATTAATTATGTTCAGCTTCAATTACAATCATTAATTGATCCAAGCCTGCTAGCACAACATTTTCGTTATTTGGCACAATTATTGAGCGCTTACTTTGGGTTGGGAATAAAGTAGGAAGTGATCAATTTCTCCTGAGGAGGAAGTGCTCAAGAAAGGCTTCCAAGGGACAACTGGTAGTAGCAAGGATTTAGTGGGAAACAGGGCAGGTAGGTAAGTCCTACTGGCCTTCCAGGTCACTAGTAAGCATTTGTATGCTAAAATCTCACGTGGGCCACACTCTCAGGTCAGACAGGCTAGCTCTGGCAGCAGACCTGAGCTGTTGTATTCTGGGTTCCTGTAGGTTTCTCGTTTGTCGGCTCTTGAATATTAGTTAAAAAAGAAGAAAAAATTGACCGGTACTGTAAGCATCTGGAACCCAAGGTACGTAATTTCCTCACCAGTCTTCTACTCCTAACCCTCTTCCTTCTCCACCACACTGTCATCTAAGGCCTTGTAATGGTGAACTGAATATGCCCACAGGTCACAGGGCATCTTGCTAAAAATGGAGCCTGATTCAGCGGGTCTGGGGTAGGTGGGGCAAGTTCTAATTCTAACGAGGTCCTGGGGGATCCTCATGCCTCTGGTTTGCAGCACACAGTTCACAGACCACAGAAGTGGTCTTCCAAGTGTTGCCATTCCTTGATGGAGAAGCCAAAGCTTCTGAGATTCCAGCGAGTACTTGTTACAGTTCTTGTGGAATGGGACAATTGGCAAATAACATCGGGGAGTACTTTGTCCCTGGACCTCTGTGTTCTTTGTGTGAAGGTAGGGCGTGTTTTCCTCTCCTAATAGTTGTTCTCAGAAGCTCGGGAAGCGAGTTCAGATGTTGTCATGAAGGTTATGTGTCCCATAAGTTGATTAAATCAAAAAAGCAACCGTTTTGCTGTAGAGTGGATTGCTGCTCGTGGTGACCCGCTGTGTTACAGAATAGAAGTGTCCCCTAGCGTTCTTGGTTGTAATCTTTACGGAAGCAGCTTGCCAGGCCCTCTGTGGCACTGCTGGGTGGCTTCAAACCACCAACTGTTCTTTTACCAGCACAAACCATCAGTGTCACCCAGGGACCTACAAAGGTTGACTGGGCAGTTGCTAAGTGATTTCTTGGTGAAATACTTCCTGCTTGCTTATGAGGAGATGGGCACTACAGAAAAAGAAGAAAGATAAAAAGAATACCCCCTGGGATTGACAAGGCAGGTAGGTAAACAAATGCGTGACATTATAATGTGATCAGCACATGAATGGAGCATCCTACCCAAAGCTCTCTCAGGGAGTGGTAAGGACCAGCGGTGGAACATGTCTGCTTGCTCAGGGATGCAGGCAGACTAGGTCCATTTGGGAGCTTACGGCCAGAGGGCCCCTGGGAACTAGCTGGCTAAGCGGCAGAAGGCCTTGCTCCCCACCTTCTGTACCTCACCTCTTACCCGCTCATCTTTGCTTTTCTTCTTACGCTTCACCCCTCCTCTGCTTCCAGTAAAACCAAAAAAAATCAGGTTGTTGGACAATCACAAAGGGAAAGAGTGTTGCAGTAAGATTGCTTCTCAGAGATGAAAGGGGGTAGGGCTGTAATGATGTCTGTTGTCACTGAGGCCCCATCTGACTGTGGCTCTTGAGGCTGTGACTTCTGAAGCCAAGCAGTCCCTTCTTCCCATGTTTTGTTCTCCCTGCCCATGCTCTAGCGCAAACACAAGTGCTACTTTTTGCAGCAAGTTCATTTCTGCCTCTGTCTGCTTTTACCTACTTTGGATCCCTAGGCTGTACGCCAAAACCTTGTTCTGAATCTCGACAGTTGAGGCTGAGTTCAGGAAGAGAGGGGCCCTCCAGTGTTCCCTGGATTTCTATTCTTCTGACTCAGGCCCATTCAGAGAAGAGGGAAGGCTTTCTCAGCAGCCATTCTCCCACCTCTTCTCTAGGAAGACAGCTTAAGTTCTGTGGGTTTCCAGAGTTCTCAGATACTGGGAAGGGCCCTATTACCCTGGTGCCCTCCAGCCGTAAGATGCCTGCAGAGACTTATAGGCCTCTCTGATCACTGATTGGTTAGTGCCACTGTTTCACCTTTTCCAGAGATGTCCCCCTTGCCTACTGGATTACCTGTAATGAACTATGTCACATTTTTTAGAGTATCAAAGATTGTGCCTCTCTGTATGGCTGGCATCTGTCTCTCTTCCAACTTCACAGCACCTTTTGGTAGAATCAAAACCTCTTTTCAAAGTTACAGTCCCTCACAGAGATGGATGAGCCAGTGAACAGAGTAAGCACAGGTTACCTTGTGCTTCTTGTGGTTAAAATTGTCTGTCAGCTTGGCTCGGTCATGATTTTAAGTGTTTTGACAGTTGTGATGTAGTTTGGCAGTGTATGATATAATCATCTCCATGACGGCATCTGATATAATGTAATCACTTCTATGATGCGATTCACAGTGGGCAGCCAAATAGGTGAAAGGGAGTTTCTTTGGTGGTATAGCCTGTGTCCTATATATGCGGGTTTTCTGGCAAAGCTCACTGGCTTCTGCTCTGCTCTGGCTCTGCATTTGGTTCATCATCATCTGACCTCTGGTTCTTGGGACTGGAGCCAGCAGCCTGCTGTCTACCTGTTGACCTTGGAGTCATCAGCTCCTGCAGCTGTGTGAGTCAGGAGAAGCCTCCAGCCTGATGCGTGATCCACAGACGTGGGACCTCCCTGTCTATATCTGCACAAGCTGTTTCCTTGATCTCCTCTCTTTCTCTGCTTCACTGGCTTTGCTTCTCTACAGAACCCAACCTGAGACATTTTCTAATCTCAATTTCATGTGTTTTTCACCACATCATGTGAAGCTCAGGAGGAAACTGAGGCACAGAGAGGATGCACATATACCCCCAAGGGATTGTTAGAGTCAGGGTGTGAATCTGTGCAATCTCTCTGGAGCCTACTTTCTTACTCCTTTGTCCTAAATAGAAATTAGAAACATACTATGCATTGTGTAAACAGATACATGCCAAATGATTTCAAATGACTATCGTGATGGCAAATTTTACGCCAGTGCTTGATTTCTGTCTCTCTACCTACCTCTCCTCTCCCTACCTCCCTCTCTTCAACATTAAATGCTTGATTCCTCAAGGCCGTAGTTACAGGATGTTGAGTAAACAGTCCTCCCTCCCTGTTTATTTTCAAGAAGAGAAAATGAAACAATATTAGAGAATGAGGCTTTGCTGCATCTCTGGGAGCAGCCTGCTGGTTGCTGTGGGGTGCCTGGACCAGCCCCTTCTGGGTAGCTCGTGGTCATCGTTGGCCACTCTGGCTGCTCACAGAAAGGATGCCTCTTGCTGCTCTGAGCACCTGGATGTACCTGTCCAGGCTGTGTGTACAGAAGAGCCACTTGGCGGAATGGTCTGACACAAGATCCTCTCCTTGGTGCCCTTCGGAACAGGCTGGGAGGCACAAAGCAGAGAACGTCAGCCTTGCTGACATTCCCTCTTTTGTAAAATATTTTATTGTGTTGCAGGTGAAAAGCTTCCTTTCTCTTTTCATGCCGCTGTTTCACTTCAAGGAAATCCTGGTGGCCTAGTGTTTAGGTGCTGTGGCTGCAAACCAGAAACTCCGGCAATCAAAATTCGCCAGGCCCTCCTTGGAATCTGTGGGGCAGTTCTGCTCAGTCTATAGGGTCACTGTGAGTCGGAATCCATTTGATGGCAGTGGGTGGGTTTGTTTCACTTTAAACCAATGCAACTGCTGCTCAGCTGTGACTTCTCCCCACCTGTACCTCTTGATAACAGTCAGATGGACTCTTTCCACGTTGCGGAGAGTTACTGTAGAACTATGCTTGGCTCACCAGGGATCACAAAGTCTCAGCGTGCTTACCTTGCTTGCTAGCTGGACCATGTCTCAGTCCAGCTACCTAGGGACTTGACACACAAACACACTGTATTTGCATAAGTAAGCCAGTAGAAACAAGAGAAATACTGTTGTTAGGTGCCATTCTGTGGATTCTGACTCATAGTGACCCCATATGCAATACAATGAAACACCACTTGGTCCTGCAGTGCCCTCACTCTCGCTGCTCTGTTTGATTCTGTTGTTGCACTCACTGTATTGGTCCGTCTCACTAAGGGTCTTCCTCATTTTTGTTAATTCTCTGTACCAAATGTGATGGCCTTCTCCAGGGACTGCTGCCTCCTGATAACTCGTCCAGAGTACATCAGATGAAGTCTTGTCATCCTTGCTTGTAAGAAGCATTTTGGCTGTACATCTTCCAAGATAGATTTGTTTGTTCTTCTGGCAGTTCATGACATATTCAGTGTTCTTTGCTAGCACCGTAATTCAAAGGCATCAATTCTTCTTTGGTCTTAGAATACTTAGAAATACAAGTTCTCCCGTTTTTCTAGAAACATGCACTCTTTCAGACTTTCACTTATTCCTTCTGAGTATACAGAAGAAATAGGTAGGCTTTTTCTACTCAGTAACTTGTTCCATGTGGTTTGGGTCAAGTTAACCTTGTTCACCTTCATCACTAGCACAGAAGGGATGATATGACTCAGGCTTTTCCAATCAGATCATCTCATTTTTCTGTCCACTTGATTGGTTAAGGCATGGATGCATGAGCCTAGTTGGACCAATCAGAACAATTCCTGAGACTTGACTTCTCTAAGTTTCTGGGAAGAGACTCTCTTCTTTCCAGGCTGAACTGGACTAAGATTCCTGGCAGCTGTTTTACCCCAGTAGAGAAAATTTGTATGAGAAGAAATAGAGGGCTAACAAGATATTACTTGAGTTTTTGAGTCTTATTCTGCCTTACTTACACAAATCAATAAATTCCATCCCCTCCCCCTTTTTTTTTTGCTGAAGTTGGACTCAGCTGGGATTCTGACACTGATTATAAAGAAACCAGTATTCTGGAAACTTCTGTTATATGCCAGGCACTTTAAATCCTGTTTAGTGGTCATACAAGGTAAGAATGGCTCTCTCAGTCACACAAGCTAAGAAACAGGTTCAGAATAGGTAACTTTCTTATGATGATGCATCAAAAAGCCTGTGATTTTTTGCTCTGAGCTCCTGTGACAGTTTCTTTTTTAATTCATTAGTATTTGGTCTGATATCACCTGGTAACATTATTTCAGTTTTTTCATGAACTTCACGTTTGACTGATTTGTAAGTTCTGTGGTGGCAGGGACCACAACCTGTGCCTCTGTTAGCTGACCCCTCCACTGTCACCACCACACAGGCCCACAGGCACATAGCATCAGATAAGGAATACCATAAATCGTGAAGAAAGCCTTGCTAACTGATGACATGCTAACGGCCCTTCACAAAAGGCTTGTTATAACCCCAGAGTCGTGAAGAAGGAGACATGGGGTAAAGCATGCAATTGCACCCACTGAACAAAACATGCTGTTCGCACCACTGCAATCCAATTCTTCCTAGAAGCTGACCCCAGTGAGTCTCCATCATGCATTCCTTCCAGATCCATCCATTCCTTTGGTCAACAAAAGTTTTCTGAGCATTTATTATATAGTGACCCTATAGGATCAGGAAGAACTGCCCTGTAGGGTTTCCAAGGAGTACCTGGTGTACTGGAACTGCCAGCTTTTGGATTATCAGCCATAGCCTTTAACCACTCTGCCACCAGTAGGGTCACTACGATTTGGAAGCGACTTCATGGCAATGGGTTTTTGGGTTTCTATCCTCAGGGATCATATTTGGAATTGCCTTTCAGTTACCAGAAGCAGATTCCTCAGAGTGCTGGCATGTTGTCAGAACTGCTGACCACTGCTCCGGATAGTCCATCACTGTCCCAAGAGAAGAATATCAGCCCCCATGCTGGGCCTTGTCACTGGTCCCCATTCCAACCAACAGGTCTGCCACGATGCGTGACTCCAGGGGGCACCATCAATGGCATTCTCACAAGTTGAGCACTGCACAGCATGTACAGCTGTCTTCAGTGTCCCTGTGAACCCAAACAGGACCCAGTTAGAATAATTTCCCATAGATGGTCATGTTTATGGAACCCATTGCCGCTTACAAGGAATTTCACCTACATTATCTCGGCTGAACTAAGAAATTCAGTTCCCATAATGCAGTCTGTCTCCTCTGCCCTTCACATAGTGGGACTCTGTCTTGGCTCCATGAGTCCCCTGGAGCCCCTTCTCAGATGGTGACAGCCCAACTGAATTGGTGACAATTACCAAGCCCCAAGCTGCATTACCAGCCCCAGGCTTTCTTCCACCCTGCAGCACTTACCTGGAATTGGCGACGATATCAGCTCAGCAGAGGTGACCATGCTGGTGATTATGAACCCCCTCCTTGTTTGTCTTTTCAGCCCCAAAATCCTGTCAGTGAGGAGAAGTGATAATAACATGTTATTAAGTTCTTTCTAGGTAGTGTAATTCAGGAGTCAAGAGGCGTTCTGGTCATTTATGTCTCTGAAAAGTTTAGAATAATTCTCAGTGTCATTATCCCCCATTTTAAAGAGCCAGACTCCAGTACATAAATCTATATCTGGCCACTCCTGTGGGTATGTATAGATACACAGGTACTTTTAGATACTAACATGTGAATGTGTGTATAGGCATGTGCACACGAGCCCAGGAGTGTGGGCAGGTAGGTGTGTAAGTAAATACGTACTTCAGCTATTTATGGAAATCCTGGTGGCATAATGGTTAAGTGCTACAGCTGCTAACCAAAAGTTGGTAGTTCAAATCTAGCAGGTGCTCCTTGGAAACTATGGGGACAGTTCTACTGAGACCTATAGGGTTGCTGTGAATTGGAATCAACGGCAGTGGGTTTTTGGTTTTTAACTTATTTATAGATCTGCTATGAATTGGGATTGACTTGATGGCAGTGGCTTTGGCTTTTTATGTCGATGCACCGCCCCCCCAAATTAGTTTTCAGGATGTGGCTTTTACAATCCAGGTTTTCATTATATTTTCTTCCTGGCGTGTCCCCTGACATATTGTGGAATCTCTTTGGTGGCTCATTATAATAATGATAATACCAAAAGGAAAAAGAATCCTGGTTACGAAAACACTTCCAGCATGTATAGTGCCAGCTGATAAACACAGCCTTTCAGCCCCCCAGCCTTCTCCATGCCTCCCCTCCTCCACATGGATCCCTGTTTCCTGTATAGCCTTCTTAGACTTCATAGTTGCATCAGAAAAGCCTGATAGGAGGCACGGTTAGGGAGTAAATTGTGCCTCCTGAACATATGTTCAGAAGGTCTAATCCCTGTACCTGTGGGTATGATCCTGTTTGGAAACAGGATTTTCTTTTGACAGATGCCGTGTTAGGGTCATCTACTAGACAAGGAACCAAGGAACAGAGGGAGCCATCCACAAGGAAGGAGTCTACAGGGTGAGACCCTGCTGGGCTGTTAGCTGCCAGAACTGTGAGAAAATAAGTTTCTGTTCTTTAAAGCCACTCCTTTGTATTTATGTTACAGCTATGTTAAAGAAAAACATGACCACCTTTTATTTATTCTCTAAAAGATGGTATTACAAAATCTTGTCCTGTGAAAAGTAATTGGCTTAATTCTCTAGTGCTGTTGTAACAGCAGCACCGTAAGTGGATGGCTTTAACAAAGAGAAATTTATTTTTTCATGCAAAGTAGGCTGAAAGTCCAAATTCAAGGCCACAGTTCCATGGGAAGGCTTTCTGTATTGGCTGTAGAAGAAGGTCCTTGTCTGTCCATCTGCCCATGGACTGGGAGCTTCTGAGGCATGGGACCCTGGTCCTTTCCAAAGGATATGCTCTGCCCCTGGCAGGGCTTCTTGATGGGTATGAAATCCCCATCTCTCTGCTTTCTTCCTTTGTCTTTATATCCCCAGAGAGTGCCTCAAGGTACAAGGCATTCTTACACACTGAGTCCTGCCCCCTTCTCCCACCCTCCCCCAACACAGCTGCTGCCCATCCTCTCGCTTTAACACAGAGGCAGGGATTACAGCATACAAGAGCGTCACACAGTATGGAGAATCGTGGCCTAGCCAGATAGCTACACATTTTGGAGGGACATAGTTCAATTTATGACAGTGATCAAAGGCCATGTGCCCCCCTCCAAAATGATATATATGAAACACCTGTTATAGAGTTATATTAAACAGTCGAGTTGTACAAGTGTAACAGTACTTCCCCTCCTGGATTTTGTAATGTTTGTTTTTTCAGCTTTTTAAAATTTGAAATATATATGTATTTTTCATTCTAAGTAAATGTTATAATTTCATTTTCTTTTACCCTAGGGTTGCCATGAGTCGGGTCTGACTTGACGGCACTTGGCTTGGCTTTGGCTTTACTTAAAGAAGGCCTCTGCAATTGTATACGTTTCAACCCACTGCTGTCGTCAGTTCTAACATGGCAAATCTGTAGAAGAGAGTAAACTTGTCTCATAGGGTTTCCCAGGCTGTGACCTTTACAGAAGCAGACTGTCACATCTTTCTCTTGCAGAGTGGTTCCTGAATTTGAACTGCTGACCTTTTGGTTAGCAACTGAGTGCTTAAACCATCATACCACCACGGCTTCTAGATAGAGAATGAGAGACAAAAAGATAGAAGCCTGGTCTCTCATGACATTGGGGAGTCTGTAAGTTGGTTCTGGCTAGCCCACTTCCAGTCTCTCTCAGTTTCCAGGAGAAATAAATATCTTGTTTAAGTGACAGTTATTTGGCATTTTCTGTTGTGGGAAATCAAATAGGATCCTAACTGATATATGACTATGCCCTTAGACCCAGCTATTCCATTTCCAGGAATTTTCCCTACAGATATACTGGCACATATACAAAATGATGTATGACGAAGATCATTCACTGCAGCAAATGATGGGAAGCAATCTATATGTCTATCAGTGGGGATTGGTTAAATAAATTATGTACATCCATACAGTTGAAATAGGATGCATTTTATATTAGGAATAAGCTTGTTGAACTGATACGAGATGATCTCTAAGGTCTATCCTTAGGAGACAAGAGTAAGTGCACGATGTGAATATCATGTTATTTTTGTGTGTGTAGGTGTGCACACACAGTCTTTGGTTGGTACAAAAGGCTAACATGCTCAGCTGCTAACCTAAAGACTGGAAGTGTAAATCCACTCAAAGATCCAGTGAAAGAAAGCCCTAGCAATCTAGCTCTGACAAGAAGCCTGTACAAATCCTATGCAGCACAGTTCTACTGTGACACACATGGGGATTGTTATAAGTCAGAGTTGAGTTGACAGCAGTTGATGGTATATATATGCATGTGTGTCTCTCTGTGTGTATACTTACATACTTCGTATATCTATACATACACACAATTGTGCACAAAACAGTCTGGAAGGACTGGCAACAATTTAGTAACATTGGTTGCCTCTTGGGACACCTGAGTGTCTCAGGGCATGAATGGCAAGGGCAGTTTTCACTGTATTCCTTTGTGAATAATCATATGACCTTTTAATCCATTTCAAAATAAAAATTAAAAGAGTAGAAGATATTCTATATTTAATTTAATATAGGCAATATAATAAGTATAATGTAATGAATATAACATTTGTTTTTATAAACTCTGTAATCAGGGGTGACATATTGCCCAGGACTGTCTCAGTTTATGTCTTCTTTCCTGGTGTAATTATCAGTAGTTCCTCACTTCACTGCCAGTAGTGTCCTAGTTTGGATGACAAACTGTAAGATCAGCTGATCTACAAGGTACGTGATAGCCTATAAGAAGTATAGCCCGGCCAGTGATGAAACAGACACCTCTTTTTTGGGCTGATTACTAGAAGAAGAAGTTGGCTGTGTTTAGGGATCTGTAATTAAGAAAGATGTGTGTTTTCAGCAACAAATGAATGCCGGTGAGGTAGGCAATGATCATGCCAAGAGAAGCCCGTGGGAACTAAAGCAAACTGAAGGTCCACTAATTTCACTTTTCTTGCCTCTTGCCAGTGCTGGGGCATTGTTTATTGAGAGGCATGGTGGATGAGTCAGTGTGTTAGTTATTTGATGATTTTTTCTCTCTCCTTGTTTAAATGGCTGTATGGTGACACACACAAACATTGCATGCACATATCGTATGACTCAACTCTAGAATTTACCATGCTGAGTTTGCATTCCCCTCTAGTCCCTGAGTGTGAGTCTTGGAGGGCAGGGACCATACTTGATTTCTCTGGAACACAACCAAACTCACTAAGTATTTGAATGAATGAAAATTGTGGAGATAATGGCTGGCATCTGGTGCTACCTTCTCCATAGAATCTGTTTGTTGTGGGTGTCATAATCTTTGAGAACATAATTTCTCTGAAGGCAGGAACTAAATTCACTTGAGTCATCACTTTAACTCCAACAGAGAGCACTCTGCCTGGTGCATACTCAGTTAACACTGGTTCAATAAGTGAACAAATTATTCAGTATTTGCATCAGCTGAAGACCAATCTCTGATACCGAGCATCCCTGTATAGGGTCTACCTGGCCCTGGCATATATGATGGTGGATGAAGTGTTTGTGGAGGAGGTAGGGTTTGAAGGGCATCGTGAATGTCGATCAGGGCTTTCTGTGTGTCTTGGCAAAGTATGTTTATGTGCCTACAGTCTTGTTAGAGCGTGTCTTCTGTACTGCTGCACTTATGATAAATGACATTCCTATGTGAGGGGACATACCCTGTGGGAATACTCAGGTTTTGATAAAGTCTAAAAACACTGGAGGAAATTAAAATGCTATAATGTTTGCTAAATCCTACTACTATTAAAAGTGCATGAGTCATAACTGCTTAAACCAAACCATACCAAACCCAGTGCCATCAAGTGGATTCTGATTCATAGCAACCCTACAGGACAGAGTAGGGTGGCTCCACAGAGTTTCCAAGGAACATGTGGTGTATTCCAACTGCCAACCTTCTGGTTAGCAGCTGTAACACTCAACCACTATACCACCAGGGTTTCCCATAATTACTTAGGTTATACTACATGCTAAATGGGTTGCATGCACAGTTACTAGGGCACTGTTCCCAAGTAGGAACCCTGGCCAACCAGCTTGGATAAGGAATACTGCAGGAACAAAAACCAGAATAAGGAGGTGGAGCTTAGACACAGTGTCACTGAGGGAAGCCCACCTTCAGTGCCCAGTCAGGAGCACTGAGCTTCCC
Source organism: Heterohyrax brucei (assembly GCA_028571685.1). Lineage (NCBI taxonomy): Eukaryota > Metazoa > Chordata > Mammalia > Hyracoidea > Procaviidae > Heterohyrax > Heterohyrax brucei. Next base: position 99,910,322 of record CM053151.1, read on the forward strand.
TGAAGAGCTCTCAACATGCAAGAGTAAGTTAGTTTTTAACCCTGAAAGGTTGTTGAAATTCAAAGCAGAGTTCTAGAAAGCAGGAATCTGGATGGTCTCTTCAGAGCAGTCCTTTGATGAGAAAAAGGAAGATAAGAGTGTCAGGCGGTAAGGAGAGGGGGTAAAATCACCCTGGGGGCACTGATGGTTCCTTAGGCAGGAGACCCAGTTCAGTTTCCAGCCAGTGCATCTCGTGCATACATCACTTGACTGTCATTGGTAGTTTCAGTGTCGCTATGATGGTAAATAGGTTTCAGTGGAGCACGTGGACTCAGACAAACTAGGAAGAAAGGCCTGGTGATCTACTTCTCAAAGTCAGTCAACTGAAGCAGTTTTATCCACAGCTGACCGTGGAAATGCTGCAGCACCGGGCAGAATTTTGGTGTCCATAGGGTCCACCATGAGTTGGAGGCTGACTTGATGGCAGCTAATAACAACTTAACCATTCCACTAATCACCAATCACTGACATACGGCCTGGAAGACCTCTCTTGACCAGAACAATGAGCCATGCATGGTAGAGGGCAATGTGGATCTCTAGAGAGGTGGGTTTGTGTAGCTTTGCCTACTCTCTGGAACAGGGCAACTCAAGGCCCAGATGGTAATGGGCAGTGGGCAATGAACTCAGAGTTTGGAGGTTTGTTACTAATTGCAGAGCCATGTCTAGGACTGGGCACCTCTGGACTGTCATTTTTGTACCTGTGAAATAGTCATGAAGGTCTCTGGCATCTTTGACATTCTGTGGCTTGAGGATTGTGAAGGAGGGAGGTATGGTTTCATTTTGGTGACCTGTCCTTTCTGTGTCTCGCTGTCCCACTTGCCACTCTGTCCAGGCACCAGGGACATTCTTACTGCTCCAACATAGCCTATTCTTCTTGTTGTGCCATTGAGTCAATTCCAGCTCACAGTGACTGTATACCAAAAACCCACTGCTGTCAAGTCAATGCTGACTCATAGTGACCCTATAGGACAGAGTAGAATTGCCCCCTAGAGCTTCCAAGGAGCAACTGGTGGATTCAAACCACCAACTTTTTAGTTAGTGGCTTAGCACTTAACCTCTATACCACCAGTGTTTCCACAGTGACCATATAGGACAGTGTAAACTACCCTACAGGATTCCCTAGGCTGTACTGTTAATGGGAACAAACAGCCATGTCTTTTCTTCCGTGGAACAGCTGGTGGGTTCTAACTGCCAACCTTTGGATTACAGCTGAGTGCTGACCGCTGCACCATGAGGGCTCCTTCCAGGGTGTTCCAGGGTGCCAGAATTTGTGCTCACCAGTACTGGTTACTGTGAATTTTTTTCTTCTGTTCTTCCTCTCCCTGTCTATCCATGAAGATGAGTTTCTCATTTCTCCTCTTATCTTTCACTCATGATAATGACACCATTAGAGGATTTATCCACCTGGACGATGTTTACTGAGCCTACTAGGTACTAAGGCCTGTGCTGATGGCAGGGGACACAGTCGGAGCAAAGCAGACACAGCCTTGTTCTTGTGGAGTAAGTGTGACAGTGGAGGAGATGTATCCTGTAACAGAGGGAATGAAAAAGGAACAGGTTGTGCCAGAAGTTATTGGGGGATGAGATCAGTGCCACGTGCAGCACGTGAGACCTCTCTGACAACGTGACATGAAAGCTGAAACCTAAGTGAGGATGAGAGAAGAGAAGCAAGTGTACATGATGCGGGGAGGACAATTTTTGATTCATTTGCTGCCGTATCCCAGTGGTCAAACACTAAGCACTCAGCAAACAGTTGTTGAATGAAAGAATAAATGGAGTCACATACGTAAAGACCCTGTGGCATAAAAGAAGCTGAAGGAAGGTCATTGTGCCTGCAGTGCTGCCTTTCACAGGCTCAAAGCACCAGAGGAGGAGAGACCAGTTAGATGATTGTCTCAGTTTGGATTCCCCCCAAAGCAGGTGCTGAAACAGGGACTTGGGTACATGTTGTTTGGGAAGCATATGTGAGGGAATGAGGGAAATGAGAAGGAAACAGAGAAGGAAAAGCCAATCAAGGGCCAGCCAAGCCAAAGCCAAGTGCCGTTGAGTGGGATCCGACTCATGGGTGGATTAATAAATGGTTAACACCATGTGGCACTGGGGATTCATCTTCCAAAGAACCTTGTGGAACATGCCTCAGCATTGGACTCCTGAGTGATGGAGAAGCTGGGGCATTTTTCTCTTGACTCCTGCTTGCACTGGCTGGGGAGTGTTCCTGGGGGTGTCCAATCCATAATATTTTGGGATTGCCTTACTCAGGCTGAACAAGCTATTGCCCCAGAAAGCCCTTGGGCCGAGAAGCAGAGAGACCAGTGCTTGAGGTGGGAAACTGTCAGCCATCTCAGCAATCCTCTACCACGGCTACAGGTGAATTCAGAGGAGGGCTCAAGGGGGTGGGGTGGGCATCTAAAGCATCTGCTGCAGAGGTGATGCAGGGTCCCAAACAAAGAGGACACTGGCTTTGATGATGGTGGTGAATTGGATGTGGAGAGAAACAGATTGAAGTGTATTTTGAATGTGAGAGATGAGCAATGAAAGTTCATCTTTTTTTCTTCCCCTTTCTCTTCCTCCCTTTCATTCAACAAAATTTGTTGTTGTGGTTGGGCTCCATGGAAAGCTGTGAAAGGGTGACGGGGAAGTAATTCACCATCAGAAGCTGTCTGACCTCAGGGCGGATAAGGCAAACCAAGATCAATCCAAGGCTGACACCTGTGAGGTGGAGGTCAGACACACCTCCACTCTCCAGCATTTTTACCAATGCTCACACCAGCTGTCCCTGTCAAGCCATTCACTATGTTTGTGCTGAGTTTGTCAATTCATTGCGATGGCTGCACAGAACTCACAGATCATACTTACAGCTAAGTGGTTTATTAAGAACGGGGTATGACTTGGGATCAGAATCAGGATAAGATCTTCCTTCTTCAGTGCAGGACAGCTCTCTCAGCTTCTCTTGACTGTGCAGGCTTCCTCTTGCCCCTGCTGACCGTCACTGTCCACTCTGCTACTGGGTCCCTTCTGGATCTCTTGCTGTCTTCAGTGTTACAGCTCTTTTAGAAAGCTTTTTGCCTTCTGTCTCTCACCTTTTTCTTCTTTTTGCTTCTTTCTGTCTGTAAAACCTCTGTGTGACTAGCTATGTAATACACAAGCTTCTTGTCAATTTCAAGGCACAGCTGGCCAGGCCAGGGCCATGAACTGACCAGCCCCTTCTTAGTGGACAACAGGTACTTTCTTTACATACTAGGCTACAACTCACCTAATTTGCATAGTCTGTAGACCAATCCCTGCAAAGTACATACCAATCACAGGGTAGGCTGCAGCCCAGGGCTAGACCAGAAACCCAAACCCACTGCTATCGAGTCTATTTTGATTTATAGTGACCCTATGGGACACAGTAGACTGTCCCACAGTTTCCAAGGAGTACCAAGATGATTCAAACTGCTGACTTTTTGGTTAGCAGACTTAGCACTTAACTACTGCATCACCAGGGATTTTCAGGGCTAGACAGAAAGTGTCAAAACCAAGTTGTTTCCAGCTTGCCCCAGGAAGGGCTCACCCTAGAAACTAGGGCAGAGGTAACTCTTACCCCAGAAACTAGGGCAAAGGTAACTCTTCAGGCCTAGGGAAAAAAATCTCTAAGGTGGTTTTTCCAAAGAAAGCAGAAGATCATATTAAGGAATACATTTCACTACAGAAGCCAACTCTTGAGTTTATCCTGCAGAATGTCTAAATGAGTGTCCCTGGACTAACATCTGTGGAAAGCACTGAGCAGATGCCAAAGTAGCTAAAAGGAGAAGCCCTCTGATAACCTCAGCTGAACCCACAGGTGCTCCAGAACTAGACTGGTCATTCAAGTTGTCCTGAGTTGGGTGGGGCAGGGACGCTGGTTCTCCGTCAGCCCAAGGATGTGACCCAGAGGGATCCAGGCGTCACTTTGGGCCAGGCCTGTCTCTTCAGCTGAGGCAGTGGCTGAAGGCACTGACCACTGAGGGCTGACCTTCATTGAAGGGGGATATTGGTGATTATCACAGTATCCAGCATGTTTTCTGAGAGTCTTCTGCATGTCAGGTACTGTTGGTGCTGGGATATAGTGACAGAGGAGAAAGGGAGAGGTAAGGAAGCAGCAAACAAACTCGTAACACCCAGCAACCAGAGGTGTGTAACAGAAAAAGAAAGCAGGGTCAGTTGAATGATGACTGGAACAGGGTGGAGGTCGGGGCAGAGGTCATGGCGACAGTTCAAGGTCAGGTTGCTCCTGTGCACATGGGCCCTCTAGGGGCCACAACCCCTGACCTCTTTATAGAAGTTAGGGGCCCGTCCTCCTCTCCCCAGAGAATTTGCTCTGGACCCCCTGGCCCTTGCCCTGGCCGGCAGCCAGGGGTTCAGGAGTTGGGAAACAGTGCAGGGGAAGGGGATGTAGCTGGAGGCCGGCACATCTCTCTTGCGCTGCCACTTTCCACCTGGAAGAGCAGGCAGAACCTCAGGCCTGATCATTTACCCGGGGCGGGGATGGGTTGGCGGTGCGGTTGTCTGGGCTCAAGCCAACCCCGAGACTAGGCGCTTGCGCGTGTTTGCGCGTGCTGTAGCGCTTGAGCGCATTGGTGTGGCCTTAGGCGCACATGCTGCGGAGACCCGGCGCCTTGGCAGCTGCAGGGAGCCCATCACGCTGTCCTCTGCTGGAGGCCGGAGACTGGGCTTCTCCCCAGCCAGGCCTGGGCTCCCTGTGCTGCTCTCTCACACACAAGGCCCTGGGTTTGCAAAGGAAGGTCGAGTGTCCCTGTCTTCTGCTAGACGCTGAGTCCAGTTGTCTGTGTTGCGCTTGCACGGATCATTACGGTTCCCGGGAAGGCAGGAGCAGCCTCTGGCTGAGGGAGGGAATGAGCTACCCGGAGTGATGCCTTCGGTGCTCTGGCTCAGCGTCCCTGGGGCTGTTTCACTGCTCCTGGGAGCACAGTCAGGGGTATCAGGAAGGAGGGGGTGGAGGTGGGGGTAGGGGAGCTCCCTCTGAGGCTTGGGCCAATTTAGCATCAGAAAAACTAAACAAACATCAGTCTGTTGGTGACCAGTGCAAGCTTTCTGATCCTGAGGCTTCCTGGCCGCTGCGATAGGACACTGTAGGGCCATAGTGAAGACCTTGGGAGACCGCAGCACGTAAACATATATGGGGACACGATTGGTGGCTCAATAAAATAAGTGTAAGGACTTGAGAAGTTTTAATTTCAAAAGTCGATTTATTTCCTTTTGTAGGGAGTCTGTCATGGACTGAATTGTGTCTCCCTCCCCTGCCCCCCCATGTGTAGCCATGAGGCTTGGCTGCGATTACCAATATTTTATGATTGTTCTCCATTTTGTGATTTTCCTATGCTGTATGTTATTAGGGTGGGACTGTAAATCCCTTCATAAGATTAATTCCCTGCTCCACTGTAAAGGGAGTTTCCCTGGAGTGTGGCTTGCACCACGCTTATTTCTTTCATGCTACAAGAGATAAAACCGAAGGGAAGAAAGCAGACAGTTGAGAACCTCACATCACCAAGAAAGCAGCACTGGGAGAAGAGCGAGGTCCTTCAGACCTGAGGTTACTGTGCTAAGATGGTCCTTGAAGAAAGACTGATGTGACACGAGGACTTTCCTTCAGAGTCAACAACGGGGAAAGCCTTCCCCTGGAGCAGACATTCTGACTTTGGACTTGTAGCCTCCTGGACTGTGTAAGAATAAACTTTCCTTTGTTAAAGTCATCCGTTCATGGTATTTCTGTCACAGCAGCACTAGCTGACTACAACAGGGACCCTAAGCAATCCTGTGTTCAGCGATTCCTGCTCCTCATTCTCCTTCTGGAGCCCTGGTGGGGCAGTGTTTAAGAGCTTGGCTACTAACCAAAGGGCTGGCAGTTCAAATCCTCCAGTCTGTTCTTAGAAACACGTGAGTTGAAATTGTGTGTGTGTGTGTTTTCAGTTTTCCTCTTCTTGTAACTGGTTTGGTAGACAACCCTGGGGCTTCCCAAGATTACCAGATTAGAGACCAAACCCATTGTGTCAGTGGATTCCAGCTCATAGTGACCCTATAGAACAGAGTAGAACTGCCCCAGAGAGTTTCCAACGAGTGCCTGGTGGATTCAAACTGACAACATTTTGGTTAGCAGCTGTAACACTTAACCACTATACCATCAGGGTTTCTATTATCAGATAAGCACATAAAAATATAGACTGTCCAGTAGAATTTGAATTTCGGGTATATTTTAAAGAAAAGAAGCATCATTTGGCATAAGTATATCCCAACAGCTTGTGCCAGACTGCTAATTTGAGGTTGGTAGTTGGAACCCACTGGTTTAGTGGAAGACAGTTTTGCTGGTCTGCTGACATTAAGATTACAAGAAAACCCTATGGAGCAGTTCTTTCTATATCAGTTCTCCCTGTGGGGTTGCCATGTGCTGCAACTGATTGAATGGTGGCTAACAAAAACAACGTTCATTATTTAGGACACATTTATGAGTTGAAATTGACCTTACAGCAGTTTGGTTTTATACTAAAATAATTCTTTGTTTATCCGAAATTCAAATGTAACTGGATATTCTGGATTTTCTTTAGTGGCCCTACTTGGGAGCCACATCTCCCTTGGCCTTGATCCAGGATGCCAGGAAGGGTGGGCAGAGCCCTCAGGCCTCTGTATGGCACCCCTACCCTCAGAACGGTGAGCTTTGGCTGAGACTGTGGAGTCAGAAGAGTTGGACTCTGAGCCCTGACCTTCGACAGATAGCCTCTCCCAGAATACTTCCTCCTCTTTAGAGTCAATTCCAACCATAGCAACCTTATAGGACAGAGTAGAACTGCCCCATAGAGTTTCTAGGGAGTGCCTACTAGATTCGAACTGCAGACTTTTTGGTTAACAGCCATAGCACTTAACCATGAGGCCACCAGTGTTTCCAGGTGAAGCCTGCCAGATGAATGCATGCTGGCCCATACACAGAGCCTGGAACATTTTAAGAGGCAGAGAACATGGGCCTCAGACTCAGTGCCTACAGTTGCAAGGGGGTAAAGGACATGAGGAAAGCCCCCAAAGGCAAAAACTACGTGAGGGAGGGGCAGCTGTGATCTAACTCTGGTTGGTGTTAAAATGTGTTAAAATGGAACCAGATCTTAGAGTTTTTCAAAACAAGCTAAATATTTTCACACAAACATCTAATTTAAAAAAATTTTTGATGACTAATTCACATTTTTTTCTTTAGATAAAGCACTTTAAACACTGTGGAGACCAAACAAGCAAAACCCAGCACTTACATAGGGCTTACCATGTATCACATGTGGTTCTGAGAGCTTTACAGGTATTAAATAATTCCCAACTACACTATAGGGGTAGATATTATTATGATACCCATTTTACAGATAAAGAAACTGAGTCACAGGGAGATCAAGAACTGTGCTGTGTATGGCCTGAAGGCAGTCTGTCACTTCTGAAGACTATTTTTGACTATGTACTTTTTGGCTTCCTGAATTGTTTAATTCTTTCTTTGCAGAATTCCTTCACTGTTGCAACTTGAGGCTTGAATTTTTCTCTTCAGTTCTTTCAGCTTGAGAAATGCAGAGCATGTTCTTTCCTTTTGGATTTCTATTTCCAGCTCTTTGCACACGTCATTTTACTACTTTACTTTGTCTTCTTGAGCTGCCCTTTGAAATCTTCTGTTAAGGTGTTTTACTTCATCATTCCTTCCTTTGCTTTAGCTACTTGATGTTCAAGAGCAAATCTCAGAGTCTCTTCTGACATCCAATTTGGTCTTTTCTTTCTTTCCCGTCTTTTTAATGACCTCTTGCTTGCTTCATTAATGGTATCTTTGATGCCATTCCACAGCTCTTCTGCTCTTTTGTCATTAGCATTCAGTGCATTAGACCTGTTCTTGAGATGGTCTGTAAACTTAGGTGGGATAAACTCAAGGTCATATTTTGGCTCTCGTGGACTTGTATTAATTTTCTTTAGTTTCAATTTGAACTTGCATGTGAGCAATTGTCTGTGTCACAGACAGCACTTGGTCTTGTTTTGACTGTTGATATTGAGCTTTTCTATCTTCTCTTTCCACAGATGTAGTTGATTTGATTTCTGTGCATTCCATTTGGTGAGGTCCCTGTGTATAGTCACCATTTATATTGTTGAAAAAATATATTTTCAGTGAAGAAGTCATTGGTCTTGCAAAATTCTATCATTCAATCTCCCGCATCATTTTTGTCACCAAGACCATATTTTTCCAACCACTGATCCTTCTTGTTTCTAAGTTTTGTCTTCCAATCACCAGTAATTATCAATGCATCCTAATTGCATATTTGATCAATTTTGTACTGCAGATGACAGAACCTTGCTTTATTTTTTATTGTGATTAAGTGAAAGGATACAATCCAAATCAATTTTGCATGCCCACCTATGTGCAGCTCCTTCTGGTCTTCTTGCCCAGTGACAGCACACTCTTTTTCATTCTATACTTCTAGTATCCTCTTAACAAGCTCCTGTTCCCTGCTGTCTATCCTCTTCTCTCCCATCTAGAAAGAGACCAGTGGGACAGCCTCCTATAGATGCATAGTATCATAAAGCACACACACCGTGTGGTCATACTGTGTACCTTAGTCCAGTCCATTCTTGTCCAAAGAATTGACCTCAGTAGTGTTTTCTGGTCAGAGGCTGCAAAGAGGTCTAGGGGCCATGCTCCCAGAGGATCCTCTAGGCCATCAGACCATCAATTCTGGTCTTTTAGTAGGGTTCCTGAGCTGCACCCCTCTTTTCCTCATGTTGCCACAGGAACTCTACATTGTGTGTCCCATCACAGCTGTCTTTGGTGGTGGCTGGGCCCCATCTGGTTCTTCTGGTCACTTGTTGATACGGTCTTCTGTTCACATGGGTCCTTCTATGGCCTCAGTTCTTTTTTCCTTATGTCTTTGTTGTTTTCAGTGATCATCTGTTCTGGATGAACTGGGACCATTTGGACAACCTTGCCTGAGAGCACTGAATGCTGGGAAAAAGGATGTAACTTGAAGAAAAGGATTTTGGGAAAGATGAACCTAACCTATAATGAACAAGATGGCTTCTTAAGCTAGAATGAAGTGCGGGGGCTTAGGGGACCGCAGGACTATAGGCTTTAGGCCGAGGCCTCGGTCCTGCAGTTTTACACTCACAGTCTTCCTTTCTAGGCTTGCCTGGCACTGAGCTGTACCAAGAATACCACAGTGGCTAAAAGCACAGGTTCAGGAGTGAGAGAGATGGGAGGGTCAAGGCTTAGAACCTCGTTTTCTTACCAACTGCACAGTAGTGTGCTGATAAATGTCTAACAGCCAGCTCTCAGAAGGGTTTATCCAGTGCTGTGGGGTGAGTACTCCCACCACGGCTGATTTCAGGCTACCAGCCTGCTGTCACTGACCAGGAGTCAGGAGGAAAGGCACACAGTGGGCTCTAGGGAACCAGTATAAGCCGGCTCTAGCTCACGACTGTGGCTTTTCAACCTTAAACAAGTTCATCAACCTTTATGGCCCTCCTCATCTGTCAGATTGCCATAGGGATGTCTCCTTCTTCTTGATGTATTAAAAAGTAATGTGTACAAAGGGCTTACTCTGAGCCTAGCTCTCAGTAAGGCATGGCTGCTGTTATTGTCACCGTGATTTCTTGCCAGTGGGAACCCTCATCTCTCACTGGGTTTTGGTCTCATGCTCATGTACAGAGTAGATGCTTAACTAACAAGTATTGACTGAGTCATTTTCCGTATGCCCTTGACTTACTAAATAAACTCTTCCCTTTTTTCATGCCCACGCAGATCCTACTTTCCCTAAGTGCTTTCCTGATCACTCTTACCCCCATGGCTCTCCCCACATTGCCAGTTCAGGTGCAGAGCGAGGTTCCCTGGAAGAGATGGGGGCCAAAGGCATGGGGGTGTCCCTTTGTGGCAGGGAGCAGAGCAACCTCAAGGGGTTGCAGATTAGCCTGGCTGCGTGGACTAAGAGGACAGGTGTGATATGTTAGGAAAATCTTACAGGTTCTCTGGCCACAAATTAGTCTGCAGGTAAAATCGTGACGCTAACCTCTTTCATGCCTCCCAGGCACTTGAGGGGCAGATAAGCGACCACTGAAACATGGCAACACGCTGAGAGTGAATTCGTCGCATAAATAGTATACTACTCCAACCTCTCTGAACTTTTTGGTTTTTGTCATTGTGAAATGGGAACAATAACCACTCCTATTGCATCTGTGTGTGTGTATATATATATATATATATATGGATTAAATGAGTTAATTTATGTACTTAGAATGCATCTGCCATATATCAAGTACAACGTATTAGTTGTTATTACTGTTATAAATAATATTGTGGGTGGCAAACTGTCAGCTTGAAATTCCCTTTCAGGAGTTTGGGGAGTGCTTTTGAGTGGGCTTTTGCTGGTGTTTCCTCTTTGTAGAGTTCTCAGAACCCAAGTTCCTGGAGGCCTGATGTATTCTTCCCCATTGGACAAACAGCTAGAAGATCTGAGTTTAGAGTCTGGCTCTGCCAGTCTTTGCTTGTGTCCCATTGGACAAGTTACTCAGCTACTCTAAGCCTCAGTGTTCTCCTCTGTGAAATGGAGGTGCTCAACCATAGGTTTCCTGAATGTTCCTTCCTGCTCTAAAGCTCTGTCTTTCATCAATCCTCTTCCCTCTCCTGGTTGTGGAGGTCAGGACAGGTGGAGGAAGCTGAGCTTTGAAGGACTTCCTCTTTGACTCCTGCTCAACCTTAGATGTCAACATCTGGCTGGAAAGAATTTCTGAGGGTCAGATTGCTGAGCAGTAGGGAGGGCCGCAGCTCATTACGTGAAGAGAAGGGAGGGTGATGGTAGGTGAGAGCATAACGCTGGAGAAGGGGGTGGTGGAAGAAGTCCAGTGAAGGTTTGGTGCCCAAGAGGCCTGAGCTGCTGGCACTTAAATGTGGGGATCATGGGGGATGTCCATCAGCTCCTTTATGGTTTGTCCTGCATCCTTTCCTTGGCAAAATAGTCATTCCAACACTAGTATATCAAGTTAAGCTGTTAATGATAGAGCTCTGCCTGTCCCTGCTCTGTGATAGGAGTCTGACTGAAGCCAGGCAAATGAATCATTTTCAGCGACCAAATAGATGCCAGGGGGAGAGGGGTAGAAGCTCCTTTCTGTGCCTTTCCTAGCTGTAACAATGATTGATGTGAGCCCTGAACTGCTGGTGGTCGTCTTTGTTGCCTCATGAAGACAGTGTGCCTGACAATGAAGTGAACTCAAGGGATGGTGGAATGGAAAGATCCCAGTGACATCATTTGAGCTTCTGGATCCAGCCACACCTACAGCCAGCGCCACCCTTATGGAGTTCCCATTTATCTGTTCCAGTAAATGCTGCCTTTTGATCATTGCAGTTTGAATTGGACTGGAAAACAATGTGCAATAAATGTAGCAGCACTTCAGGATGGTCTGTGTGATCCTTTCCACTCAAAGTGCCCCAAAGACTAGAAACACTGCCGTCAAAGTGGCCCAAACACTGGAAACATTGGTGTCACCTGCATTACCCTTGGTGCTCCCATGCGTTACAGAGCAGAGTTGCTCCATGTGGTTTTCTTCCCAGTAATCTTTATGGAAACAGATTGCCAGGACTTTCTTCCATGGAACCACTGGACAACTTTGAAGCACTAACTTTTTGGTTAGTTTTCAAGCAGAAACCATTTGTGTCACATGGGATTTGTGGCATCCCCTGTGTTCCTTGTTAGAAAGTCAGGCTCTCCAGCCCATCCCAGACCTACTGAATTAGAATCTGTATTTTAACAAGATCCTGGGCACATATTAAAGTTTGACAGACACTACTTTAGACCAGTAGTTCTCAACTGTAGCTGCACATTTAAAAATTTTGATACCTAAGCCATATTCTAGACCAATTAAATAAGAATATTGGGGCATGGGACTGTTATACAAGAGTTTTCTAAATCTCCTCAGGTGATAATAACATCTAAGTTTCAATGTCATTGCTCTGGTGTGATTTACTTGGTGGGAGCTACGTGGTTTCATACCTTGGGATTTAGCCTAGAGCGGAAGTTACTTCTGTGGAGGATGCACAAGAGGGACTCCTAATAGGGGTGGGGAATGATATGGGAGCCATTCCCTGCAACACCTGTAAAAGGTGAGTTTGGGATGTATCCTGAAGCCTGAACCCACAGATACTTCAAGGGTAATTTTGCCAATCCAAAATTCTTACGGCCACAAAACCTCTCCTCTTTCCTTGAATTCATAACCCAGGATGACAGTAATACCTTTTAAGCTTTCAAACATTCAAGTCCCTCAGATGCAGGGACTTGACTGTAAGCACTATCTGAATTCCAAACTGAACCCAAATATTATTTTTTTTTATTGAACCATGAACTAGCCCTAGAATATGTTGGGAGTTTTTATTTTCCTTCTAAAAGTCATTGCCATGGTGAGTCAATTCAGTCTCGAAGTAATCCAGATGGTTTGTGAAGCCAGTCAACTGCAAGAAAATGAGGATATCAGAATGTTCTCTGAACTGAACCTGTGCGACATTCTTGGCGTTTGAGGCATGACTGTGACTGGTCATGCTGGGGATTTGGCCTGGGGTCTTTGGTCTGTATTTTCTCCAGTCTCCTTAGCCTTCCTGGCCCTCTCTAAGTGGGGATCTCACCAGGACCCATGGACGCTTGTGACCAATTATGGGTAGGTTCAAGAGGCACCATTAAGATGTTAGCAGATGGCAGGGGTGAATGTTCCTGGAAAAATGGATGTGATAGAGGCATCCTGTTTGGGAGAGGGAGAGGCAACATTGGCAGAGAGATGCTAAAGCGGTTTTGTGTTGGTTTTTAACTGCTGGCAAATGACCCTTTCCTGCCTGAGCTCTGCTTGGGTGCAGGGAGAGGTAGGTATGGGGTGCAGGGAAGACACCTGGAAGCTGGTCTTCGTTTGCTCACTGTAGTCAGTGGCTTATTAGGGATTCTAATCAGGCAGAAATATTTTCCCATCAGCTCATTACAAACTGGAACAAGGTCCCAGCTCCAGGTCATGGCTATTTTTTTCCGGCTGGGGCAAACGGGGAGCAGCTTGTTGGAACTTTTGGTAACTCATTTGTTACAACACGCTATTCACAGCAGCAGGAGGGCTCCAGTGAAGAGAGAGAGGGGAAGAGACGGAGGGAGAGTCCTTTCTGCAGAGAAACAGGAAGGCAGATTGACCCAGTAGTTAGGAAGGCAAACCCAGATCTTAACAGACTCCTTGAGTCTTCTGGGCATCTGGGTTGCAGGGAGGTGTCAAGTGCTTGGTGATGGGTCTAATTGTGTTCCCTCAAAATAAGTATGGGAACCCTAATCCTATACCAGGGGATATCATCCCTTTTGGCAGTAGGGTTTTCTCTGCTATGTTAATGAGGCTGTATTAGTGTAGGGTGTGTCTTCAACTTATTTTTGAGATCTAAGAAGAGCAGGTTAGGCAGAGACAAGCAAGCCCAATGGGGGAAAATTGTCAAGAAACAGAGGAATGCCAGGACTAGAGAAGCTGAGAAAATTTCCCCGGAGTCGACAGAGAGCGAGCCTTCCCCTAGAACCAGTGGTGCATGGAAGTGGATGGTATCATGACTGCTTGCTGGCTGGGTACAGCTAAACCCACTGCCATCAAGTTGATTCAACTCATAGTGACCTTATATAACAAAGTAGAACTGTCCCACAGTGTTTTGAAAGCTGTAAATCTTTGGGGAAGCAAACTGCCACATCTTTCTTCCACAGAGGTGGTGGTAGTTTCGAACCTTTGACCTTTCATTTAACGGCTGAATTCTTTAACCACCGTGCTGCTGGGAAATAAAAAGAAGGTTTTTCATCCTGGGGCTCACTTTCCTACCGCCTGGATTTCAGGGCAAGTCCTATAGGATGCCTACTTTGTCTGTTGGATGACCCCAGAGACCAATCTTTGAATTTACTCAATGATTTGAAAAGTATTTGCATGCTGTCACTTTCTAGCTTAAAAACAATCAATGGGTTCCTGGCTTCCACTGTGTCAAATGCAAACTACTTGCTGGCACCTTGATTTTAGCCCAGGAAGACCTTTGCAGACTTCTGACCTACAGGGCTATAATAAATTTGTGTTGTTTTAAGCCACAGCATTTGGGATAACTTGCTAAAACAGCAATAGAAAACTAGTACAAATACACTTGTATGTTTTTAATCTGGAATAGCTGACCCTTGCCATTTACATCAAATGGTTCAGTGACTCAGGAAGTTGAAGTGGGGAGGTCGAGACAAAAGTCCATTTGCTCATGCATTATAGAAAACAGCAGTGATGGCCAGAGTCCTGGAGCTAAAGCTGAGCTGGTTGGCTGGAAAGTCATGCCCTTTGCCTCTAATGTGAAAGGCAAATGTGAACGGCATCAGCAGCCTTTGTTGCTGGCAGTCTATTTGGGGAGGATGGATTGACCTTGTGGTATTTTTGTCGCATATCTATAAGCTTTACGTTTTTGGCACCAGCTGTTATATCTCCATTTCTCAGAGAATGAAGAACCCCAAAGCCTAAGGTGACTTCCCTTGGGCAAAGTTTGGGTTACTAAAGTAATCTGAGGAACCCTGTATCAGTTATCTATTGCTACAATAATGCTACATTAAAAAACCACTCCAAAACCTCACCTACTTAAAACAATAGTCATTCATCACTGCTCACAAGTCTGTGAATTGGCTGGGCTCAGCTGGACTTGCTCATGCATTTGAGGCCACTTGGCAGGAGGCTGATTGTTCTAGAATGACCCCAGCTGGGGCATGTTAGCTCTTCTCTGTGTGCGCTCTCATCTCCTAGGAGGCTAGCTGATCTTGTTCTTATTCTCATGATGGAGGAGCTGGCGGAGAGGGATAGGGGCAGATTATCAACAGGCGAGGTGAGGACTGTACCTACCTTGCTGACAAGATCATCTGTAATGAACTATTTCACTCTTTATTTATTTATTTTTACCACACCAAGGATTTTGCTTCTAGGTATAGCTGGCCTTTGTCTTGCTCCCAAGCCCACAGCACCCTCCTACAGAACTGAAGTGTCTTTTCAAAGTTATAATCTCTGACAGGGGTGGATGACCCAGTGTGCCAAGTAATTATGGGTTTACTGCTGCTTACTTACTAATTTGTAGTGCATGATTTCACATTTCTCACCACGTTAAAGATCTGTCTCTGGTGGGAGGAGAAGGGAACGAGGCCTCTTGAGGCCTAGGCTAAGAACTGACATGCTGCCTGTCACTTCTATGTCTGCATTCTATTGGTCAAAGTGGATGACAAGGCTGCCCACCTTCAAACAGCAGGGAAATAAATAGACTCACCTTCTTGGTGGGTGGAGTCAAAAAGTCACACTGCAGCTGGCCTGGGAGGGATGGAGAATTAAGACCGTTTTTGCAGTCAATCTGCCACAAACTTTGTGGGATGGAAAAATGCCCTTAGCCCCCGATAACTTCTGAGGGCTGAAGTGAACTAGGCTGCTGCCCACATCTGGCTCCTCTCCACAAACTGTGAGAACCTTCCATGGCAGCCCAGTGGGGGTCACCAGAGCCCCCTAATCCCTGCCCCTCATCACTGGCCACCTGCTGCCAAAGAAAGCTATATTTCTCCCACCACATTGCAGGTTGCCAGCCCCTCCTGTCTCTGCGTCTCTGCTCTGAGCCTGAGGGATGTTGTGGGTGACCAGCCAGCTTGATGAATGTCGCTTCTGTCAACCATCCCCTGCCCTCTGTCTCAGAATCAGCATGAAATGAACTTGCTAAGACTCTGAGGGCCACAAACCTTTTCCTCTTTCCAAGCACGGCGCATCGAATCGATCTGGTTGGGTGAGCCGCGACAAACCCCACAGAGAAAAACATCAGCAAATTTAAAGCCTCATTCGAGGTCTAGATTCACCATAAACTAAGTTGCCGGCAGCCGGCATTGACACTTCCACTGCAGTTGATACCGGGATTTATCGACTTGCCGTAAGATGTTGATATTGACCAAGACTGAGTTCCAAATGAAAAGCCCCATGGCAATATATCTTTATTGTTCAAGTAACCCAAGGACTTACTAATCTTTCCTTGTCTGCCAAGAGGGCCCTACTCAGAAATGTTGCAGAAACTCTTTTGGAAGCAAGCAGCCATCACTTAGACACAACAAGATGCTTTTTACCCACAGGGCCTTCTGAAAGGGGGACAAGTTATAAGCCGTATGTTGAGTAAAATGAGTGAAGGGCTGGAAAATCCATTCATGCCCACACACCAAACAGTATTTCTCCTTGAACATCTCAGAGACCCAGTTGCATTCCCTTGGGAAATAGGACTTTGTGAAGGACCTTCTTCTAAGCAGTGTCTGCTTCCCTTGCCCACCTGACCCACTTCAAAACTTCAGCACTGTCTACCTCCAACCCAGGCTGGTGAATCCCAGACTGAGGGGACAACTATGATGTCACCCATTAGGTTGGTGCCTGATAGGGTAATTAATGTGACATTTGGGTCTTGTTAATTTCAAGGCCCACTAGAAACAGAAAGAAGGGCAAATTTATTACCTGCTGATTTATTTCCTCATTGAAATGTAGTCTGCTGCTTTTCTGTAGAAGAGTACATGTTAGCAGTAGAGTCCTGTATAGTGACTTTTGAGCTGTTCTGGGTGTCAGGATCCCCAGGGAAACCAGCCAGGAGAAGGAGAACAGAAGACACAGAAGGGCCAGGGAAATGGCCCTAAGTGGCGGTGTCAGGAAGTGAGCTGAAGGTGCGGGATTTTCCAGCCTGGCCTCGTTACTCAGCTCTATTCCACCTGGCAGTATCTGAAGGCCTGTTCAAGGAGGAAAGTTGAGGCCAGTAGGAAGAGGCCAAGGAAGAGTGGAACCGCAGGAAGGTAGAGCAATCCCCAACATGTTCTCCTGCAAGTTCAGGGCGAGGGCATTTGTTGTGCAGGGTAGACTTCTTGCCTTTCACGTGGGAGGCTGGTTTGGATTCCTGGCCAGTGTATCTCAAGCAGAGTTAGTACCTCTCTGCCAGTGAAGGCTTCGGTATTGTTGTGATGCTAAACAGATTTCAGTAGAACTTCCAGACTAAGACTGAAAAGAAAGAAAGGCCTGACAGTCTGCTTCTGAAAATCAGCCCTCAAAAACCCTATGAATCACAAAGGTCAGATCCCATCTGAATGGGGTCACCGTGTGTTGGGGTGAACTCCATGGCAGCTAACACCAACAGAACTTGGGGAAGCAGGTGCAGGATGCCCCAGATGCTGGTCTGCAGTGTGGCTCTTCCTCTATTTTCTTGCGGAAGGCGGAAAGGGACCCAAGATGGCGCCTGGGCCCTTTGACAAAGCCGGACCACACCCTTGTTTACCAGACCTTGGGCTGGCACAGCGCATGCCTGCACTAGAGCCGTGAGATGGCGTCCAATCGCTGATCTCCTCCGGGAGGAGTGCGTGTCTGAGCGTGGCTGAATGGGATTGGAGGAGAGCATGAGTATATATACAGGAGAAAAACCACCCCTGAGTAGTAGGAGTAGGAAGAAGAATAAAGAAGCATTGCAAGCGGCTCGAATCCGTGTGTCCTGTCTTCTTTCCGCCGGCGGGCAGTTAGGCAGCGACAACTGGTGGCCCGTACGGGGAGACACTTTTTCAATCAAGGAGCCCAAGAGGAGGAACGCTAGCATAAGTAAGTCCCCGGGTTAGAGGGGCAATCTCAAGTCCCCGGGTTAGAGGGGCAATCTCAAGTCCCCGGGTTAGAGGGGCAATCTCAAGTCCCTGGGTTAGAGGGGCAATCTCAAGTATCCGCCTGATGTCTGTGAAGCCCTCTGCCCCGGAGCCACCCAAGAAACCTCCAGACGTGTACCAAGACATGCCTTCACCCTATAATCCAGACAGAAAACAGATTAGAACAGGGACCGAAGGATCAGGCAGAAGTTTCTGCCCCGAGGTATGGAGAGAAGTGCCGCACACCATGGGTGCTTTTCCAGTGTTTCAGGACCAGCAGGGCAATAGGTACCATGAGCCCCTAGACTGGAAGGTGGTTAAGAATATAGCAGAGGGGTAAGAACATACGGTGTGGCTGCCTCCTTTGTGACACCTTCAGATTGGCAGAACCGGCCGGGAATTTAACAAAAATTATTCAGGGACCCACAGAAACCTTCTCTGACTTTGTTGCCTGCATGGTTGATTGTGCCACTAAGATATTTGGGGATCCAGATGCCGCCATGCCGTTAGTCAAGCAGCTCGTGTTCGAACAATGCACCAAAGAATGCTGAGCGGCTATTACCCCCTATAAGCAGAAAGGGTTGGAAGTTTGGATGAAAGTCTGTCGGGAAATCGGTGGAGGCCTGACTAATGCCGGCCTAGCAGCCGCGGTTATGACCGCGGTGGACAGGGCCCGACGCCCTCAGGGGCCAAAAAGGGGCGAAGGAAGGACCCCAGGTGAAAAGGGGCGCTTTACTAACCAGCAGACTGGCTATCCTCAACAGGTGTAAGTTATTAACATCGAGCAGGCCATCAGCACAGCTGCCCTTAGGCGGCATGATCCCAACGCTGAAATTCAGCTGTGCATTCTCCCCTCACCTAATTAACCTAATTTATCTCTCCAGACATCTCTCCCTACAGCTGCAAGGCAATTGGTCTGCTGATCTGGAAAGCATTCTGGAACAGCTCAGGCTGTCCATCATCACCGTCAACTCCACGCGCGTGGACGTGCATACCACGCAAGGCTTCCTGAACTTTATGAAATCTGCTTTTTCCACCATCAAGGAGTGGGCGGGTATCGGTGTGTTGGGTATGGTTCTCCTCTGTGCTATGATTGTTGTGTGCCTGGTGATGAAACGTTCCTCCCGATGTCAGAGGCATGAACGGACCATGTTGATTCAGGCTATTGCAGCTGCGCAAGATGGCCAGCCCTCTGCCGGCATTTGACTTAGCATGCTGAAAGGGTAGTCAAGGACGGACAACTCCCTTTGGGGGTACTACCAACCTAAGACAGGGACAACACCAAGCTGTGTTGTAACCCCAAGACGGGTAAGGAGTATCCCAGCCAAGGGTGACCTAAGGCAGACACCTTCCTATGACTGCATTTATAAAAACAAAAAACTTGAGTCGTCCTCAGCAATGGAATCTCTACGAGCTCTCCTGACTTGGTTCTCCGGAGGATGAAGTAATAAATCACGGCATCATTCCAACCTCAAAGAGGCTTGACAGCACAGAGATTCAGAGGCTTGACAGCACAGAGATTCAGATCTCAGTTCTGGCAATCAGACAGCTTTGGGTTTGGATATTTGCGTCAGCCACTTACTACCTGGGTGGCCTTGAGTAAGTCACTTATCCTTTCTAAACCAGTGATTTCTCATCTGTTAAATGAGGGAAATAATAAAGGAAGGAAAAGGAAGAAATAGTACCAGTACCGCTGTTCTCATTGTTGTTAGGTGCTGTCGAGTTAGTTCTGACTCATAGCAACCCTATGGGTCAGAGTAGAACTGCCTCATAGTATCTGTCATGGATTGCATTGTGTAGCCCTCCCCCAAAGTATGTATTGATTTGACTTGGCTATCGGTCCCAGTAGGGTGCAATTCCTTCCAGGTGTTGTGAATCCTGCCTCTGTGATAGTGATGATGGAGAATGGGCAGCAGTTGTGTTGGTGAGGCAGGACTCAAGCTACCAGCTTGTAGGATATAAGGGAGAAAAGTGAACAGAATGAGTTGGGAAGCTCATACCACCAAGGAAGTAGCACGGAGAACAGAGCACGTTCTTTGGACCTGAGGTTCCCGTGCTGAGATGCTGTCATTGAACTTGGACTCGGCTTTCTGGATTGTGACAATTTCTCATGTTGAACAGATTTGTAACTTGTAAAAAGATTTGTGGCTTAATGGCTTATTGGACTGTGACAAAGTTTCTCATGATATTTTCTATTAGAACAGTACCAGGTGACTAAAACAGTTTCCAAGGAGCACCTGATGGATTTGAACTGCACTTCCCCACTATGTCACAGTACCATGGCAGACAGTTCATTGCTTTCTTAGAATCCTTGCTAACAGAGTATTCGTTTTGCTCTGGTATTACTTCCCACAATCTTTGGGAAAGGAGACTTCGTTCTTACTCCAGGGGTGAATGAAATTAGTTCGGCCAATGAGGTGAAAGAAGAATTTTTCTGGGGAAGGGATTGTGGGAACGCTTTTTTCTCTGAAAAGAGGAGGAGATTAAGGAGTAGCACTCTGCTCTGATGGTTGCTTCCTTATTGATAGAAGTGGGTCAGAAGGGTCTCCCTGCTCACACAGCCCCTGATTCTGTGGTAGAACTTGGTCGGGCAATGCTATGGCTTTGGTGGTCATTTTATAATCATGATAGGAAGACTAAAGTCTGTGAAAGCACCTATCAAGGGTCATGCCATCATAGGGTGGTTAAAACAAAGCCATTTTGCCTACCTTCTGCATGGGGGAAAACAAAACAAAACAAAACTCTATTCCAACAGTGGACTCAAGCATGCTGGTGATTATGAAGATGTTGAGAGACTAGGCATCATTTCACTCTGTAGTACATAAGGTTGCCATAAGTCAGAGCCAGCTCAACAACAATCATCCATCTGTCCACCTGCCTGTCCATCTGTCTGTTAAAGCCACTGTCAGTGGATTATTCTGTTTCTTGCCAGTCAAACCACTTCTAAATGATAGAAGTGGAGACTTCATGAGTTTGATGAGAAAAAGAGCTAGTAGGAAGGTCTTCTAGACAGAAATCTAGAAGTTTCTGTAGTCCCTCTGCAAAGTTTTGACTGCAGGAACTTGTGGAATACTAACAAAAAGTTGGATATTTTTACTGGACAGCTCTTCTAGCACTTTAAAAACAGTGTGATGCTTCCGCCTGGTCTCCATGGTTTCTGGTAACAAATCCACTATCATTTGAATCATTGTTTTCCTGTAGATAATACGTTGTTTTTCGTTAATTGCTTTTATGACTTTTTACTTTGTATTTAATTTTGCAGCAACTTGATTATGATGTATCTGGACATGAGTTTCTTTAGGTTTGTCCTATTTTGGGCTTGGTAAGCTTGTTCAATCTGTGTGCCTGTATTTTTCATTAGATTTGACAAGTTTTCAGCCATTATTTCTTCAAGTATTTTTTTGTACCTGTCATGGATTGAACCGTGTCCTCCCCCAAAATGTATGTAGCCATTTGGCTGGGCCATGGCTCCCACATGTTTTATAATTGTCCTCCACTTGTGATTTTCCTATGCTGTATGTTAGAGGAATAGGGTAGAACTATAAATCCCTTCATAAGGTCACCTCCCTGCTCCATGGAAAAGGGAATTTCCCTGCAATGTGTCTTATACTGCCTTTTGTCCTTTTATCCTACAAGATAAAAGGAAAGTAGAGAGTTGAGAACCTCATACCATCAAGAAAGCAGCATTGGGGGTGGAGCACAATCCCTCAGAACTGAGGTTCCTGAACCAAGATTCTCATTGACGAAAGACTGATGCAACACAAGAATTTTTCTCCAGAGTTGACAGAGGGAAGCCCTTCCTCTGGAGTGGACACCCTGAATGTAGACCTGTAATCTACTGGCCTGTGTAAGAATAAACTTTCTTTTGTTAAAGCCATCCACTCTATGGCATTTCTGTTACAGCAGTACCAATATGACGAAAACAGAATTTGGTATTGTGAGAGTGGGGTGCTGCTCTAACAAATACCTAAAATGTAGAAGTGGTTTTAAAACTGTGAATGGTTAGAAGACTCAGAAGGAACCAAGGAGAAATATTAACACCAATGAAGGCACAGATAGGGAGAAATGAGCAGTAGAGCATCAGTGCCAGAGGCAATGGCAGCAGCAGAAGCAGACCAGTGTCAGATAGCACTGGAGCTGACTCACAGAGTGAGAGAGCTGAGTGCCTGTGCATAGAGGTTTCCTGGTGGAGTGGGGTGCCTCTGGTTACTCAAATTGGTTGAGCTAGGCTTGCTGACCCACACAGTGAGAGAGCTGAGTGCCTGTGCACAGAGGCTTCCTGGCAGGTGGATGCCTCTGGGCACTTGAATCAGTGGAGCTACAAAGCTTTGGAACAATTGCCCCAGCAGGGCAGATGTGGGCCTGAGACCTGGGCTGAGAAGCCAGAGGAAGCACACACTGAGGAGACAAAGAGTGTGAGAAGCTGAGCTGCTTCAGTCTCAAAACATATGGCCATGACCTTAGGGATTTGAAAGGGTGGAGCCATAGCTTCCAGTGTTTTTAAGGGTGAAATTGCCTCTCAGTTGAGTTTAGGGTTCATCTAAAACCGAGGAGGCAGAGTTGCTGTCCAAGTGAGCCTGGAAGGCAGAGTTGTAGCACAGGGCCGGAGATCTCCACTCAGAATCCAGAGAGTGTGGCCAATACCTAGAGTTGGGAGGACAAAGCTATTGTGTAATATGTCTCAGAGAACTGAAGATTGTTTTCAAAGCTTTGAGGGGTGATGTAATGTGTTTTATTGACTTGCTTGTTGCCTGTTAATGCCTTCTTTCCCTACAATTTTTCCCATTTGCAATGGAAATGTATAGCTTATGACTGCATGCTCTGTCATTGTACTCTGGAGACAGATAACTTGTATTCTTGACTTCACAGATGTAGAGAAATTTTTGTATTTTGGACTTGGAACAGATTTAAGACTTCTATTGCATGGGATAGACATGTTTTTGTTGTGACTTTTGCTATAATGGGATGAGTGTGTTACATGTTTAAAAGCTGTGGTTTTTAGGGGGTCAAAGAGTGTACTATTATGGTTGAACTGTGTCCGCCTCGAAAATGTGTGTTGTCATTTGGCTGGGCCATGACTCCCAATATTTTATGATTGTCCTTAATTTTGTGATTTTCTTATGTTGTATGTTAGAGGATTAGGGTAGGGCTGTAAATCCCTTCATAAGGTCATCTCCTTGCTCCATTATAAAGGGAGTTTCCCTGGAGTGTGTCCTGCACCACCTTTTGTCTTTTTATCCTACAAGAGATAAAAGAAATGGGAAACAGAGAGTTGGGAACTTCAGATCATCAAGAAAGCAGCACCAGGAGTGGAGTGCAATCCTTCTGACCTGAGGTTTCTGCACCAAGATTCTCCTTGACCAAAGACTGATGCAACACAAGGATTTTTCTCCAGAGCTGATAGAGGGAAAGCACTTCCCCTGGACTGGGCAGCCTGAATGTGGACTTGTAACCTACTGGACTGTGTAAGAATAAACTTTCTTTTGTTAAAGGCATCTACTCTGTGGTATTTCTGTTACCGTTGTACCAGTTGACTAAAACAGTACCATATTATTTCTCCTTTTCTGGAATTCTGATGGCATAAACACTAGATTATTTTAGTGTCCTATGAGTACCTGAGGCTCAGTTCTTTTCAAAAAATTTATCTCTGTTCATACTGAATAATTTTTTAAATTTAATTTTATTAATTTATTTATTGTGATTGAGTGAAAGTGTACAATCCAGTTTAAATTTGCTTGCCTGCCTATGTGCAGCTCCGAATGCTTTCCTTGTCCGGTGACAGCACACTCCTCCTTTCCATTCTATACATGTCATATCCTCCTTACAATCTCCTGCCCCCTCTTCTCCACCTTTCCACTCCCCTCTTTTAAGAGATCAGTAGGATGACATCTGATAGAGGCATAGAACCATAAAGTGTACACATGATATGGTCACCCTGTGTTGCCCAGCCCGATCTATTCCTGTCTGAGGAATTGACCTCAGTAATGATTTATGGACAGGGGCAGCATCAGGTCTAGCGGCCATGCTCCTGGGGGCATGCCGAGGCCTTTGAACCATCAATTGCGGTCTTCTAGTGGAGTTCTCAGGGTGCACCCCTTTTTATTCTCGTGTTGCCACTGAGACTCAACTTTGTGAGCCCATCACAGCTGTCACTGGGGGTGGCCAGGCACCGTCTGGTTCTTCTGGTCACATGTTAATGTAGCTACCCATTCACATGGGTCTTTCTGTCTTCTGGGTTCTCTTTACCCTGTGTTGTTTTGGTCCTTGGTGGTCATCTATTCCTGCCATCTGAGGACCATTTGGTGTACTTCAGATGGCAGTTTGCTAGCTTTCAAGACCCCAGATGCCACTCACCAATATGGGGTGCAGAAGATTCTCTTAGCAATAGGCTAGTTATGCCAGTTGGCTTGAATGTCCCCTGAGACCATGATCCCAAGACCCTCACCACAGCTACTCTCTCCTTAAAATATTGGGTTAAGATTGGATGAATATCATACTGAATAATTTTTACTCATTTATCTTCTAGTTTATTGACTCTTCTTCTGTTGTCTTTATTCTGCTACTGATTCACAGTGTATTTTTCAGTTCTAACCTTTCTGCTGTTGCTTCTTAATGTCCTCTATTTTTCTTTCTCTCTCTCTTTTTTAATGTGATTGAGTGAAAGTGTATAATCCAAATTAAATTTGCTTGCCCTCCTGTCTGCAGCTCCTTCTGCACTCCTTGCCTGGTGACAGTACACTCCTCCTTTTGGTTCTATATATGTCATATTCTCTTAACAATCTCCTGTCTCCTCCTCTCCACCTTCTCCTCTCCCTTCTAGTAAGAGACCAGTAGGGCAGTATCCCATAGATGCATATAAACCATAAAGCACACACGATATGGGTGGTCACGCTGTGACCCTGAGTCCAGACCATTCCTCTCTGAAGAGTTAATGTCTTCTATTTTTCTGATGAGATGTTCTATTTCTATATTAATTTCTGGGGTATCAGTGATTGTTGAAGCATTTATGAATTGCTACTTTGAAGTTTTCATTAGATAATTGCAACATTTGTGTCATCTCAGTGTATGCATTTGCTGATTTCTTTTTCTGTGAGTTGAAAATTTTGTGGTTTTTCATATGTGAAGTAACTTTGGATTATGCCCCAAATGTTTCAAGTAATTTGTTATGAGATTCTGTTTCATTTAAGTCCTATGGAGGATGCTGATTTTTTGTTTTAGTAAGTAGTTAACCTGGTTAGCCTCAGGATGCGTGTTCTGACTCATTTTCTGTGGGCTGTGATTCCTGTGTCAATTGCATTTTTTTTATTTTTTGTGTGTGATTTGAGTCAATCCCGTGTGTACACCATTTGATGACCAATGTGGACCTGGGAAATGATCTGTCTCATAGTTCAGTACTCAGAAGTCTTTGGTATGATGATTAGTATCAGATTCATGCTTGTATAGAGTAGGAGTGAAGTCAACCATTCATAAACAATTTCACAGATTGCTTTCCTAAGCTCCCCCCCTGCCCACAGTTTCCTTATTACTCTCTGAGTCACTGGGCTTCCTTTTCCTGTCCTCTAGCCAGAAATCTGGGGCTTCATCTACCATGTTCTTCTGTTCACTTTTACATCTGTGCTCGTCTGGGACCAAGTGTGAAAGACAGAGAGAGGAAGAAAAGCAATTGGGGGGGTTCCCCTACTTCAGTGGGATCGTAGCCCCATCAACCATAGAGAAATGTTCCCTTCTGTCCAAGTATGGTTCCTATGGAATTCTGTTGCCATTGTTGCCAGTGTAGAATTTTCTGAGCACTTTGGTGTAACGAAATGGAGAACAAAGAGTTAAAATCTCGTGAATTTCTGCACTCTTGCAGAGGTAGAGGGTTTCCTTGGAGCTCACTGTCTGTGCCCTGGTACTCTTTCTGGGTTTTGGGCTGTGTTGAGTTCAGGGTAGGTGATATTAGAGGGGATGAATGGCAAGCATTTTATTTCTTTACTTGCTTCTTTATTTATGTGAAACTCACATAGTACAAAATCAACACTTTCAAGTGTACAATTTAGTGGCATTTAATACATCCAAAATGTTGTGTAATCACCACCTCTATC
Organism: Heterohyrax brucei; assembly: GCA_028571685.1. Classification (NCBI taxonomy): domain Eukaryota; kingdom Metazoa; phylum Chordata; class Mammalia; order Hyracoidea; family Procaviidae; genus Heterohyrax; species Heterohyrax brucei. Next base: position 99,936,117 of record CM053151.1, read on the forward strand.
TAGTTTCAAAACATTTACATCATCCCCAAAGAAAACTTTTACTCATTCAGTCATCTTTATTGTACCATGTATCAGTACTTCTGTCTTTAAAGTGGCTAAATAATATTCCACTGTAAATGTTGCACAATTTGTTTATCTTTTTATCCATTGATGGTGATTAGGGTTGTTTATACCTTTTGGCTATTGTGAATTAGGAAAAACCAAACCTGTTGCCAGCAATCCGTTCCAACCCATGGCAACCCTATAGGACAGAGTAGGAATGCCATATAGGGTTTCCAAGAGTACCCAGCAGATTTGAACTGCTGACCTTTTAGTTAGCAGCTTTAGCTCTTAACTATGCCCCCAAGATTTCCAAGTGAATTGGCAGTGCTGCTAGACGTACAAGTATTTGTTTGAGTTCCTGTTTTCAGTTCTCTTGTATATATAGTTGACGTGGGACTGGACTTGCTGGGTCATACAATAATTCTAAGCTCAACTTTTTGAAGAACTGCCAAACTGTTTTCCACAGTGGCTGCATCATTTTACATTCCCATTAACAATGCAGAAAGGTTCTGATTTCTCTATACCTTTGCCAGCCCTTGTTATTTTGTTTTTCAATTATTATAGCCATCTTAGTGGTTGTGGAGAGGCATCTCATATGGTTTTGACTGTATTACTGCCATGACTAATACTGATGATCTTTTTATGTGCTCATTGGCCACTGGGAGAAATATCTGTTTTGCAGAAATGACTATTCAAGTTCTCTGCCTATTTTTTTTAAACTGACTTGTCTTTTTATTACTGAATTGTAAGAATTCTTTTTACAGTCTGACAACTTAGGTCCTTATCAGATAAATGATTTGCAAATATTTTCTCCAGTTCTGTAGATTATCTTTTTGCTTTTGTTCTTTGGTGCACACTACTTTCTAATTTTTTTTTTTTTTTTGCTCATGCATTTGGTGCAGTAGTGAAAGCAGTCATCCTGTGAATGGATTTATTGGTTTCTTTCTATGTGAGTTGATTAGGAGGAAAATTTCAGCCTTTCACTTGCTCCGTGTAATGCTAGCCATGGGTTTTTTAATGAATGCCCTATGTTATAGTGAAGAAGTTCCTTTTCAGTCCTAATTTTCTGAGTGTTTTTATCATGAAAGGGTGTTGGATTTTGTCAAATGCATTTTTTTCTGCATCAGTTGAGATCATCATGGGGATTCCCCTCTGTTTGTATTAATGTGATGTATTACATCTTTTGATTTTTCTAATGAGGTCTACCAGTTAGGTTTATGAACTCATCCAAGAAAAAGTGTTACAACCTCATTGCTGAGTATCACTGTGGCCACCTTTGAAGTACTCTGCTTGGAAACTCTGTACTGATGCCAACACCTAGTCTACCCTTCAAAGCAATTGTGGAACTCTTTTTCTGGACTGGCCATCGGAGCTGTCGTTGTATCACCTTCGATGTCCTGAATGGTATCAAAATGTCTTCCTTTATCTTCAGGTAAAGGCAAATTCATTGAGGGCCAATCAGGTGAGTAGGGAGGGTCTTCCAATACAGTTGTTTGTTTACTGGTGAAAAACTCCCTCATAAACGATACAATTAAGCTCACAAACTTGCCACTGTGCCACTGTGTGCAATGGCCACTCCAGAAAGAGTTCCCAAATTACTTTGAAGGGTGGACTAGGGGCTGGCATCAGTGTATATCTTCCCAAGGGGGTGTACTTTGAAGATGACTGTAGTGATATTCAACAGTGAGATATGTAGCGCTTAGAACAATTAAGTTCATGGACTTAATTTTCAGACCTTGTATGTTTAACCACACTTGCTGGGATATATCACATTTAGTCTTGGTTATGATCTTTTTAATGTTCTGTTGGATCTGGCTTGCTAGTATTTTGAAATTTCTTTAGTGTAGTGAAAGGTTTGTCAACTTTGTTTATCCTTTCAAAAAAACACTTGGTCTTGTTAAATCTTTCTATTGTTTTTCTATTCTCTTTATTTCCAGTCTAAACTTTATTTTCTTCTTTTAGCCTTGGTTTAGTTTGCTCTTCTTTTTCTGTTTTAGTAAGATATAAAGTTAGAGCATTCTTTAGAGAACTTTCTCCTTTTCTAATGTAGATGTTTAGATCTGTAAGTTTTCTCTCTGACAATTGTGTTCATGGCATCTTGTTTTTATATGTTATATTTTCATTTTTGTTAATTTCAACTTGTTTTATAATTTCCCTTGTTACTGCATCATTCAATCATTAATTGTATGAGGGTGTTTTTTAATTTTCATGCAGTTGTGAGTTTTCCTTCTGTTATTAATTTCCAGCTTTATTACATTGTGGTTAGACAAGATACTCTATGATTTCAGACTTTTTAAATTTATTGACACTTGTTTTATGACTTAACATATGTTCTTTTTCGGAGAATGTTCTGTGTGTACTTGACAATATATATTCTACTGTTGGGTGGAGTGCTGTACATATGTCAGGTCTAGTCGATTATCTTCTTTCTAAATGTGCTGTCCATTATAAGGTGGGGCACTAAAGTATCCAACTATTACTGTAAAAGTCTATCTTCAATTTTGTCAGTGCTGGCTTCATAAACTTTGGGGCTATGTTGTTTGGTGAGTATATACTTATAATTGTTATATCTTCTTTATGAAGTGTCCTTTTATCGATACGTTTTTCTTTTTCTCTAGTAACAATTTGTGATTTAAAATCTTCCCTGGAAGATATTGTTATAAAACTAAAAGCAAACAAACAAACAAAACAACCAAACCCACTGCCATGTATTGCTTAAGACTCATAGCGACCCTGTAAGACAGAGTAAAACTACCCCACAGGGTTTCCAACGAGCATCTGGCAGATTTGAACTGCTAACCTTTTAGTTAGCAGCTATAGTTCTTAACTGCCATGCCACCAGGGTTTCCAGATATTAGTATAGCACCTCAATTCTTTTTGGGTGCTGTTTGCATGGAATATTGTTTTCCATATGTTCATTTTCAATTTATTGTGTTTTTTGCGTATAAAGTAGGTTTCTTGTAGAGAGCAATTGGATCATTTTAAAAAATCCATTCTGTCACTGTGTTTTTTAATTGGTAAATTTAATTCATTGTGTTTAATTACTGAGAAGGAGGGACTTACTCTTCTATTTTGCTATTTGTTTTCTGTATGTATTGTCTTCAGATTTGCTGATTCTTTTGCCTGGTCAAATCTTCTGTTGAACCCATCTAGTGAATGTTTCATGTCAGCTATTATATATTTCAGCTCCAGATATCTAGTTGATTCCTTTTTATAATTTCCTTTTTTTTTTTTTTAATTGCTATTCTCTATTTGTTCTGACATTGTTCTCTTGGCTTTCCTTAGTTCCTTGCCTGCTTTTTTCCCTCCTTCAGACCTTTGAGTATATTTCAAACCACTGATTTAAAGTCTTTGTCTAGTAAGTCCATTGTCTGTGCTTTCTCAAGTACTTTTCTGTCAATCCCCACCCCCATGAATAGGTTTTACTTTCTCTTTTCTTGTATGTCTCTTAATTTTTAGACAAAATCTGGATGTTTTGAATTTTATAATGTTGGAACACTGGAAATCAGATTCTGCTTTATCCCCGAGGAGGTTGTTGAGTGCTGCTACTATCTCTCTGTTTAGTGACTTTTCCAAAAATTTTTTTTTTTTTTTGCAGAGATGGTATTCCTTGTGTGTAATCACTGAAATCTCTGTCTCATTAGCTCAGTGGTCATTCAGTACATGAGAAAGACAAAAAACAGTGGGGTGGGGTGGGGCTGGAACTCTCCCAGTCTTTGCAGATTGGTTCTAAACTGAGACATTGCTGTAATACGTAGACAGGCTGTTCATATCTCAGCCTTAGCTTTCACCTCCTGCTTCTGTGGATTCCAAAGCCAGGAACATAAGCCTAGAGCCCTCTCAGTTCTTTTTTTGTTTTTTGAGCCTAAGTCTGTGCTAGGCATGCACATTGCACTCTGGATTTCCCATGGTGTGTAATAGCCCTCTAACAGCCCTTATTATCCCAAGTATCTTCCTTGGTTTCCTCCTTTCCAGGCTTTTTGGTCTGTCTGCTGCTTACCCTGTCAACCATCTCTTGCTTCTGGTAACTGTAGATAAAGTAAGTCTTTACATGCTTTAAACAAACACTGCCTTTCAGGAAGCTGCTCTGGCCTGAGAGGGTAAAACAAACTCAAGTATCTGTTCTGATATCTCAGGGAACCACTAGACAGATCAAGGTGTCCAGCTACAATCTTTTGAGAATGTAGTCTGTGTTCCTCTCCCTCCCTGAGAGAAGCAAGATACTGTAGGGACCCAGGCCATCATCATGATGACCACCACCAAGCTGGGGAATAGAGGATGGCTACTACCAAGCTGGGGAATAATGGTGTAGTGGTTAAGTGCCGTGGCTGCTAACCAAAAGATTGGCAGTTCAAATCTACCAGGTGAGAAATAACTACACAACCATTTTCTACTTAAAGTTGAAAGCATCTTCTAAGTTCTATACTTCCCTGTTTTTTTTTTTAATTAGATTCAGAGTTCCAAAAAGTTGATTCTGTCAGTTTTTGCCAGATTAATCTGGATTAATATAGCTTCAATATTCTTGGAAGTCCCTACTCTATTATTTTCATGATGTCATTCTACTGGTGACTTCTGAGAATACTCAAATAGCTGTTTATGAATTCTGTCCAGGGTTTTTATAGCTACATGAAACCAGAGAAACAGGCTGAAGTGTGCTTACTCCATCTTATGTCAAACTGGAAACTCAATATTCTCTTTTCAGATTTCAAAATAATTGACATGTCTGCAAATCAAAGTAAATACTTGTATGAATTATCTAGCATTTTCTCAACTTGATTAATATATAACCTATTTTGGAAGGAAACTCTGGTGGTAAATGTGGTTAAGTGCTAGGACTGTTAACCAGAAGGTCAGAAGTTTGAATCCACCAGGCGCTCCTTCGAAACTACGGGCAATTTTACTCTGTCCTATAGGGTCACTATGAGTCAGAATCAACTGAATGGTGGTGTATTGCAAAGGAAAAACATTCTTTTCTTGACTCCTTCAATATCATCAACACACAACTGAGTCTGAATTCCTTGTTTACAGTATTTAAACAACTGTAAAACAAAATCAAATTTGTAAGTTGAATCCAAACAGAAGAACAACACAAAAAGTTGAAATCAATGTCACTAATGTGACAGGTAGTGATGTTTCTTGAAAGTAAATAGCTAGTTGTACCGTGAATGGTCATGGACAACTAACTGTGCATAGGCTCTTTTGTGACATTAATACTCTCATGCTGAGTGATGACTAAATTCTCCTCCTAATTTCCTTATTTAAACCATTGCTTCACTCTGAAGCTTTCATTGGTACAGTGCTGTGACATCATTTGGCCTATCTTTAACTCAAAGCAACATTTGTATGCTAAATCTGGCTCCCCCCCATATTAGCCCAAGGTCATTAAGATAGTAGTCAATAGTGCAAATGCAATTGAAACTCTGACACTGAAATCTCAAGCAGGACTTAGTTATGAGCTTAGTTATGATCTGGAATACATTTAAATTAAAATTTTTAGTCCTATCCAAATGAAGGAAACACTGGTAGCATAGTGGTTAAGTCCTGCGGCTGCTACTCAAAAGGTGGGCAGTTCAAATTCACCAGGATCCCCTTGGAAACTCTGTCGGGCAGTTCTAGTCTGTCTTACAGAGTTGCTATGACTCAGAATCGACTAGATGGCAGTGAGTTTGGTTGGGATCCAAATGAATACTCTGATATGAAACAAAAATGATTTTAGAAAATTCATAGGATTTAGAAAACATAATTGCAGATGCCCTTTTGAAAACCATCAGAAAATTTAATTAATCATCTCAGAAAAAAAGAAAGAAAGAAAGGATTATGTCTACTTTACAGATCAGGAACTTAGAGAGGTTAAGGAACTTGACCCAGGTCTCACAGCTGATAGACAGCAGGGTCAGCATACACAGAGAGCAGCAGCCAAGCCTGTCTACTCCAGAGCCTCCATTCACGACCCTGACTCAGTCAGAGATGCTCTTTTCTCTAGGCATGCTTGTGCCCTGACCTGTGTTTTCAGAATGGTCCTGGAACTCTCCCCATTCCCTCACAGTCTCCCTTCAGCTCTTGATCTAAGTCTTTTATGTTCCCTAAATTAAAGAAATAATTGCTTTAATAGTCCCCTGAGACTAGAATGAATACCAGGAACCCAGCACTGTATTCATTTTCATGACTATGAATTACCTTTATGTTTGTGTCACTGCACAGAAATGCACAGGTATGTTCAGTGTGCATCTTCACGTCATCTTTTCTAAGACACTTCTCTGCTTTCCCAGACACAATTAATCACAGCCTTTTCTGTTCCGCATCCAACACTCTGCTCACAGGCCAAATGTAGCGCTTAATCCACTGTCTCATGCCTGCCTTTCCTCTCCCGAACTGTGAACTCCTTGAGGACAAAGATATCTACTTCCTTATGAAGCACCGACATAGTTCAATATGCATTTGCTGAATTGAAGTGTGGCATGATCTCATAGAGTAACTGACCATATATTAAAGGAAAACTGCTGTCTTATTTTTCTTACTGTACCTGTTCCTCGCTTAGTCTTTACATCTTGAGGAAGAACTTTATCTCTGGCCTCCGCAATGGTGATTGCCTCTAATTGGTGTTCAGTATACACATCAATCCACGGAGAACTCTGACGAACAAGTGTTCCTCTGTGTTCCGTCTCTCCTCTGTGTGTATTTGCTCCGTTCTCTTCTCTCTTCAGTCTGGCCTTCCCTTCTTTTCCTCCTCAGACCATGTATTAGTTGTCTATTGCTGTGTAACAAATTACAGGCAATTTCTGGGTTAGGAACAAGATGAGTGTCTAAGTATATCTTTAAGAATTTGTAGGCAAATCAGAACAGGTGCATATGGTTCTTATTTAGCCTTTCTTTAGTGCGAGGAGGAAACTCCAGTGGCCTAGTGGTTAAGTGCTGTGTCTGCTAACTAGGAGGTCAGCAGTTTGAATCCACCAGGCACTCCTTGGAAGCTCCATGGAGCACTTTTACTCTGTCCTATAGGGTTGCTTGCTGTAAGTTGGAATCATCTTGATGACAGTGGGTTTGTTTGGAATTTTGGTTAGTGCAATGGAGGAAACCATAGTAGTACAGTGGTTAAGAGCTATGACTGCTAACCTAAAAGGCCAGCAATTTGACTCCAGCAGGATGTCCTTTGTTACATGTGGTTGCTGTGAGTTGGAAGTGGCCTGATGGCAGTGGGTTTGGGTTTAGTGCAAGAAAAGGAGCCATGGTGGTGCAGTGGTTAAAGTGCTTGGCTGCTAACAGCTCATCTGAGAACCCACTTGCCACTCTGTGGGAGAAAGAAGTGACAAACTATAACCTGGGGACTTGCGGTACCTTTGCAGGAGTCCCTTCTGCCTTCTGATGTGCTGGGCCGGTGGAAATGCTCCTCATCTCTGGAGCATGGTCCTCACAAGCTAAATGGCCCCTGCACTGAATTGAAAGCTGTTGAGCAGGATTTCCATTAAGCTGGACCACTTCTGAGGGCTTTGTTCTGGGGCCTCTTTGTTTTTCTCTTTGCTTAGGTTTTCACTAAGTAGTCCTGGTGATACAGTGGTTAAGCGCTCTTCTGCTAACTGAAAGGATGGCACAACCTACCCAGCGATACCAGGGGAGAAAGATCTGGTGATTTTTCTCCCATAAAGACTATTGTTATGTGCAGTCAAGTGAATTCTGATACACAGCAACCCTACGTGACTGAGTAGAACTGCCCCATAGAGTTTTCTAGGCTGTAGTCTATACATGAGCAGATCTCTAGGTCGTCTCCTCAGTGAAGTTGCAGGGTTCCTTCTGTAAAGATTATAGCTTAGAAAACACTATGGAGTAGTTCTGTTCTGTCATATGGGTTGCTGTGAGTTGAAATTAACTGTATGGCACCTAAAAACGGTAGCGTTTCCATTCAGTGTTGGTGATTACATCCCAGAAGGAAGTCCTTGTGAATGCTGTTCGAGGGACCTCTGAGCCTCTCTCTTATATGTAGTTAAATGTGGGCTAGCAAACTGCAACCTTGGTCCTGTCTCTCATTTCTGTTTAATTTGACAAACATCACAAGGACTGTCAATGAGTGTGGTGAGGTTCACCAGACTCAGCAAGTTCCTAAGGACCTGGACAAGATCCTTAAGTTGAGTCCTAGGATCCTTTATGATTTATTTGAAAGTATAGTATCTGTATTTGTGTATTTTTTTCTTTAAATTTTATTTTATTGTTATTGTTCAGACCATATACAAGTTCCAAGTCTCTACATGTACAATTCAGTGACCTTGATGACACTCTTCGCGTTGTACAGTCATTCTCAACGTCCTTTTCTGAGTTGTTCTTCATGAACATAAACTTGCTGGTCCCTGAGGTTCCCATCCAGTCTTCTGAGTTGCTGTTGTCAATTTGACCCCATATGGATAGTTCTTAAAAAGAGCATAATGCTCAAAGCAGACCCTTTTTATTAATTAAGCTAAACTACTGTTTGGTTTTAAGATTTCTGGGGATATTTTTAGCTCAAGGTCCAAAGACTTTCTCAGAACTACAGTTCAGGAGTTCATTCACCCTCCCTAACTCTAGAAAGTCCAAGTGAATTTGAAATTTTGTTTGGTGTTTTCTTCCTTTTGATCAGAATTCTCTTCTATGGAATATTTGAACAAAATGTTCAAATATTATTACCACATGCATCACTCTGTGTTCCCAAGTTCAGTCCAATCCTTGTCTGAAGTTTTGGCTTCGGTAGTGGTTTCAGGTCTGGACTTATTTTGGTTATTAAATACTTGTCAGATATATGGTTTTTGAAGATATTTTCCCAGGGGGCGTCTTGTCTTTTCCATTTTTTTATTGTCTTTTTTTTTTGTTATTATGACTGAGTGAAAATGTACATTCTCATATAAATTCACATGCCCACCTATATGCAGCTTCCACTGCTCTCCCTGCCCGGTGACAGCACACTGTTCCTCTCTGCTCCATACATGTCTCGTTCTCCCAACAGTCTCTTTTTTCACTCATCTCCACCCACTCTCCTTCCTCTAGCCAGAGATCAGCAGGATGACATCCTATAGATGTATAGAACCATAAAGTGCATCCAATATATGGTCACTGCGTCGCCAAGTCCAATCCATTCCTGTCTGAAGCGTGGACCTTTGTTATGATTCATGGGGAAGGGCAGCATCAGGGCTGGGGGCCATGCTCCCAGGGGAACCCCAAAATCGCTGGACCATCAATTGAGGTCTTTTAGTGGAGATCTCAGGATGCATCCCTTTTTATTCTTGTGTTGCCAGTGAGACTCCTCTCTGTGAACTCCATCGTGGCTATCACTGGTGGTGGCCGGGCACCATCTGGTTCTTCTGGTCCCAAGTCGATGTAGGCACCCACTCATGTGGGTCTCTCTATCTTCTGGGTTGTCTTTACCCCATGTCATTTTGGTCCTCGGTGAGCACTATTAAGTCTTTTGATGAACAGAAGTTTCTAATTTTTATGAAGGCCAATTTATTTATCTTGTTTTTTGCTGTTTGTGTTTTTTGTGAGATAATCCATTGTTGAAAGCTAGGCCTTACAACATTGCTCCTGCTTGTTCTTCTGAGAATTTAAAGATTTAGTTTTATACATTTAGTTTCTTAATTGGCCTTGAATTTGTTTTTTGTATATGCTATGAAGTAAGAATCCTGTTTCATTTTTCTGTATGTGAAAATACAATTTTCCTAGCACCATTTATTGAAGTGAGCCTTCTTTATCTACAGAATGAACTTAGCACCCTTGTCAGTAATCAGTTGACCATAGATACGTAGGTTTATTTTGGGCTTTCAATGCTAGCCCATTCCTCTGTGTTTCTGTTTTTATATGAGGCTGTTTTGATTACTGTAGCTGTATAGTATGTTTTACAATCAGGAAGTGTAAGTCCTCTTCATTCTTTTCTTTCACCTTTGTTTTAGCTATGCAGGACCTTTTGACTTTTCCATGTAAAGTTAAGGATTGATTTTTCTATTTCTGTAAAGAAGGCTGTAGGAATTTTGACTAGGATTGTGTTGAATCTATAGATTGCTTTGAGCAGTACTGACATGTTAACAATATTGTCTTCCAATCCATGAATGTGAAACATTGTTCCATTTACTTGTCTTTTTAAGTCTCTTTTAGCAGTGTTTTGTTGTTTCCATTGTATATATACCATATTTTGATGCATTTTAGCATACCTCTTCCGTATTTTTGGCTTGGCTTCCATATTTTGCCTTTTCCTCTAACTTTTCCCACTTCTTGAGAAGGCTGGCAGGAGGAGACTCTTTTAATCTGGTGTTACAGATTGAATTGTGTCACCCCACCAAAAAAAATTTGTTGGCATCTGTACCTGTGAATGTAATCCTGTTTGGAAATAGAATTTTCTTAGTTATGTTAATGAAACCATATTGCTGTAGGGTGGATTGTAAGCTTAATCACTTTTGAGTTATAAAAAGAGTAGAATGGGTAGACGATTGGCACACATAGGGATGGCAGATGCCAAAGGACCAAGGTGTTCCGGAGATTACCTACATTGGACAAATCTGCTGCAAAGGATCTCTTTAAAGTGTTAAAAAACAAAGATGTCACTTTGAGAAGCAGGGTGCACTTAATCCAAGCCATGGTGTTTTCAATGCCCTCTGGCTCATGCATGTGGAAGCTGGACAGTGAATAAGGAATAATGAAGCAGAACTAATACCTTTGAATTTTGGTGTTGGCGAAGAATACTGAATATAACATGGACTGCCAGAAGAACAAATGAATCTCTTGGAAAAAGTACAGCCGAAATGCTCCCTAGAAACAAAGATGGCAAGACTTTGTCTTACATACTTTGGATGGAGGAACCAGTCTCTGGAGAAGGATATCATGCTCAGTAAAGTAAACGTTCAGTGAAAAAGAGGAAGACTGTCAATGAGGTGGATTAACACAGTGGTTGCAACAATGGGGTCCAGTGTAGCAATGATTGTGAAGATGGTGTAGGACCTTGCAGGGTTTTGTCCTGTTATACATAGGGTTGCTTTGAGTTGGAAGTAATTCAATAACACCTAAAAATACCAAATCCGCAAGGAAAGAATTGACATGGCTGAGACCTTGATTTACACTTTTAGGCTTCACAACTGTCAGAAAATAAATTTCTGTTACTCAAAGTCACCTGCTTGTGGTATTTGTGTTAGCAGCACTAGCAAACTAGGATACCTGGAGAGGAATGCGGAATGATTTTCTTACTGATATTGACTAATGTATTTTTTTTTGAAACCATTCATACTATTCCTTTCTAAATAAGAACACTTTATCAAGTATTGGTCTAGACACTATAGAAAGATTACTGTCAACACAGTGTTTCTGAAGTCTATTCATCAGAAACCATGGAGGGTGAAGTTCTTCTTTAAGGCTCCAACAACATCAGTTGTGCACTTTCTGTGTGCTGTGTTTTCTGTTAGAGAAAGGACGCTGTGCTGGTTGGGACACTGAGTTAAAAAAGACCCTAGTCTTGCCCTCACTAAGGGAGATGCTGATCAACCATGTAAGACCACTCTATTAGAGCTTTGCTCAGGATGTTGCAGAAGTAAAGATGCAGAGTTTCATTTAGGAAGGGTTCTACAAAAGACTGATGTTTGAGCTGAATCCTGAAACTAACAAAGTATTTCTTGGAAGGATCAGGCCAGTAAGGGAACAGTTTATGGAGAGGTCCAGTATATCTTGGTGAGCCCTCTCGACCTGTGAAGACACTTAATGAAGCATACAATAAAAAGCAATCAGAAACATGTCAAAACAGTCCTGACTTCTCTGTTGTTAGACAGCATGTTGTTGCTGTGTGCTGTTGAGTCAGTTCCAATGTATAGGACAGAGTAAGACTGCCCAGTAGGGCTTCTTGGGGCTGTACTCTCTACAGAAGCAGATTGCCAGGTCTTTTCTGCCAGGAGCCAGCCTCAGCAGAGTCTGGGGTCATGGAGGGATGGGTGGCATTGGTGAAGAAGAAATGAGACTGAGAAAACCAGGAATCTGGGGATCGGCAGCCTGTCAGGGTTGGTCTTTCTTTATTTTTATATACAGTCACTGAGGTGATGTGATTTCACCCTGGTCTTTGGCCACGTGAGCTGTTGGCTAGTGAGGAACTGATACCTCGTGGTCCCTTTTCATGTTAATCATTAGGGCCTTCTAGATAATGGCCAGAGACAAGTATAATGTTAATTATTAGAGCCCTCTAGGTAATGGGCCAAGGCAAGTATATTGTGGTGATAATTAACAGTGAAAACGAAGTTATGCCTTGAGCTCAATCAGCTCTATCCTCGAGGTCAAAGGTGCAGGAGGGATAGACTCATCTTAAAAGTTCATCTGACTGTCTCTATTTGTTCCTTCTTTGCTCTTTTTTATCTCTTCCTGTGGGGACAGTAAGTGCCCACCGTCCCCCACTCTAAGCCTCTCTTAAGCTGTTCTGAGAAGGGTATTTCTTTAGTATTTGTCTATTTGCCATACCAAATATAATAAACTTGGAAGCCTATCTGTCTTCCTGATGTAGGGGGTGGAATGTCTATATTCTAAGGGCTGTGTGGGGGGGTTGTCCCTGGGGAGCTTCCCAGGGCCTTCCTGCAACCTTGTGTTTCACATGTGGAGGGGGAAGTGCAGTTGGGGGAAGCCAGGGGAGCCGGGCCGGCCTCAGTATTCCCTGGCTGGGCGTGCTGTGTTGGAATTCATTAAGCCAAGGGGGTTGTAAAACTCTTCTTCTTTGATCCTTGTGCCAGGAGATAAGCAGGTATTTTTGAGGAAGTTTTAATTAGGATGCAGAATATCATCAGGGAGAGTATGGCCAAAAATATGCCAAGGGTGAGATGCCTCCGCCTGCCATCACATAGGCGTGAGACTTTGCTTACAGAGGCTTCTGTGGGTGGTGGGCCTCGGCACTTTTCTCTTATGAGTTTGAACTACTGACTTTTCAGTCAGCAGCTGAGTGCTTAACCATTGTGTCACCAAGGCTCCTAGTGAGACAGCATAGGAGGCCCATGAGTTGGCTAGTGAGGTTGTTCCTGCCAACTGGGTCAGTAGTATACCAGTAGCGGTTGCTGTTGGGCTGATTCTGACCCATGGTGACCCCAGGTGTGGCAGAGTAGAACTAATCTCCACAGGAATTTTGATGATTGATTTTTTAGAAGTAGATCATTAGGTCTTTCTTCTGAGGTGCCTCTGAATGGACTTGAACCTCAAAGTTTGCAGTTAGCAGCCAAGTCCATTAACTCTGCATCACCCAGGAATGTTAATTTCTTGATGAGATGTATATTACCATTGCTCAAACACAAGCTGCTGATATATTTTACTAGAGCCAGTGAAGTACGAGGGTTAACATTTGGACTTGAGATGAAGACTGCTGAACTTGAATCTTGGTTCTGTCATTTATTAGCTTTGTGACTTTAGGCAAATTATCTACCATCACAGTGCCTTGGTCATCTATAAAACAGAAAAGTTAAGAACTATTACTTCTTAAGGTGGTTGTGAGGGGTACCTGAGTTAACACAATGTATAGAAGACACGTGGGCTGGTGCTCAGCTGAGTCAGTGCCAGCATTAAAGCTGGCACTCATTGAGTCTCTGCTTTTCTTGTTCTTTTGGACTGATCACAAAAACCACTCACCAGTGGCAGAGCCATAATGGCCACCATGGGTAGGTTCTGGGTAATCTACATGCCCCCTCGTTTAACCCTCTGACAGCCCTGTGAAGAAAGTTCAGAAGAGGTTTGAGAGATGAGGCCCCAGGCTTAGAGGAATTATCTCCCAAGTTGCATGGCTAACATGTAACAGTGGTAGCCTTTAGACTGTGTTTACTTGCTTCTAGAGGCTTCCTCTTCAACACTGCTCCATACTGTTTTCCTCAGGTATGGGTACCTGCAGAGCATGGGTGGTACACACGTGCTCAGGAGCTGGAGGCTCTCTATGGGAGGAGAATGGTGACTTCTGAGGCCACTCTATTATTCCAGTACCTGCATTACAACTCACTTCTCTTATGACCCCTGAAAAACTCCAGTTTGGACTCATCCCTGTCTAAATCCCATCCTGTGTGTGCATCTGGCACAATGGTGTTTGCAATGCAAATTCATTTCATGTTTGTTCCCCAAACCCACACTTGGAGGTATTTATTTTTGGGGGCCAAATCTAACTGAGCCTAGGGGCTACATTTTGATTGTGTCATGCCAACTATATTCAAACTTACTTTTGGGACATCATCACAAATAGAACCCCAGAGTCACTCACCGAACTGAAGAGCATATGATCCTCCTGGGAGGATCATAGGGGCATTCCCTGGGGTTGGGGCATTGGCATCTTTTGGGACTTGGGGTTTGTAGTTATTGAAGGTGTGGACCAGGGCCTGTGGTCCCCCAAGGGTTAATCTTGTGAGCCATGTACAACAGAAGTTGGCAGTCATTTGTGGCCACAGCTTCTGTCTTCATCATGATAGAGGAGTAATTTTTGCTAAGAGCTGTTAGAGTGCCGAGCTAGTAATCGGCTATAAAGAGTGGCCATAATCACGTTTCCTGCTTCTATCAAAGCTCTGGATCTTGCAGGACCCTAAAGTGCCCTGCTGGCCAAAGCCAAGTGCTGTCCTGCTGGAGGGCTTCCCAAATGAGGGCTCTCAGGAAAAGCCAGAAACATAGCTGTTGGGTCTTGGCTTGCCTTCTTTTATGATCCACAGGTTCTGGGCTGAGAAAGGGAAACTCTTTACAAACCTTGAGATTAGATTCTGTCCATTTTGTTATTGTTGACTTCGACATTGAAGGAGAGAGAGAAATAGAGGATCCATGCAGGAAATTTGTGTCTGCCTACAGATGGTCAACCCTAGTAGAGAATGAGCCGGGTTTGGGCTGTGGGTCCCTGGAGATGCTTGATGTGAGCAGAAGAGAAATGAAGTGCTCCTGGCCCCTCCAGTACAGGTATTATCTTAGGAGTCCCTCTGCAATTAGAAAAAGGAGGAAATGTCTCTTCCTTCCTCCTTTCTTTCCTTAATTTTTTCCTTCCTTCCTTTGTTTTTCCATCCTTCTGTTCCTCTCTCGCTCTCTCCCTCAGTCTTTCTTCAAGAATTTAATGAGTACTTTACCAAGTGTCAAGGTTTAGTGAGATACAACTGAAGAAAACACCCCAAGGAGTTCTCCATTTAGCAGGACGGACATTCAACAATTAGCACATCGAAAGGCAATGAGGTCCGCACAAGGGGCTAGAAGAAAAAAGAAGAGGAAGCAACTGACTTCGCCTAGAGCAGGAGATGGGAGAACAAGGAAGAAAGAGGATGCCGGATGATCAAGAAAAAGTTTGTAAAGGAGTTGGCATTTGAGGTGAACACTGGAGGAATTTGTGAGGTAATGAAGTGGGGAAGGATAGTCTGAAAGAGAAACTAGTACATGCTAAAGTTTGGAGGTATGAAAGAGAATTGGATCAGTATTCAGGAAGTGAGGCATGTAATGTTCTAATAAAGCGTACACGTGAGCAGTATGAGATAAACGCTGCTCTGCTGTACCCATATTCAATATTCTTCACCAACATCACAATTTGAAGGCATCATTTCTTCTTCAGTTTTCCTTATTCTTTGTCTAACTTGCACATGCATATGAGGTGATTGGAAACACCATGGCTTGGATCAGGTGCACCTTAGTTTTCAAGGTGGCATCTTTGCTTTTCAACACTTTAAAGAAGTCTTTTGCAGTGGATTTGCCCAACTCAGTGCCTCATTTGATTTCTTGACTGCTACTTCTGTGGGTGTCCATTGTGGATCCACATAAATGAAATGCTTGACGACTTCAGTCTTTTCTCTGTTGATCATGATGTTGCTTATTTGTCTAAATGTGGGAATTCTTGCTTTCTTTATGTTGAGGTATATTGAAGGCTGTGGTCTTTGATCTTCACTTGCAAGTGCTTCAAGTTCTCTTTACTTTCAGCAAGCAAGTTTGTATCATTTGCACGTCACAAGCTGCTAACAAGTCTTCCTCCAGTCTGAAGCCCCATTCTTCATATAGTTCAGCATCTCAGATTATTTGCTCAGCATACAGACTGAATAGGTATGGTAAAAAGACACAACGCTGACATACACCTTTCCTGACTTTAAACCATATAGTATTCCCTTGTTATGTTTGAACAACTGCTTCTTGAACTGTGTACATGTTCCTTACAAGCACAATTAAGTGTTCTGGAATTCCCATTCTTCAAAATATTATCCATAACTTGTTATGATACACCAAGTTCAATGCCTTTGCATAATCAGTAAAACACAAGTGCACATCTTTCTGATAGTCTCTGCTTTCAACCAAGATCCATCTGACATCAGCAGTGATATCCCTGGTTCCGTATCCTTTTCTGAATCAACCTTGAATTTCTGGCAGTTCCTTGTCAGCATATTGCTGCAAGTGCTTTTGAATGATCTTCAACAAAATTTTACTTGTGAGTAACTTAAAAATTTTTTTCCTTTATTGTGATTAAGTGAAATTTTACAATCTGAGTCAATGTGCCATAGAAAACCTCAAGCACCTGCCTCTGTACAACTCTAACTCTGTCTGCTCTCCCCACCCTCCAACAGCACACTCATCCCCTCCACTCTTGCAATATCCACTGAGTCAACACCTGTCCTCTACTTGCAACCTCTCCTCTCCTCTAAAAAGAGACCAGTTGGACTGCCTCATATGTATGTGTATATATATATATATGTATGTGTATATATATATATATATTTTAAACCATAAAGTACACACAGTACCTGTATCACTCTGTTTCTTAGTCCAGTCAGTCCAATCTTTGTCTGAAGTGTTAACTTCGGTACTGGTCTCAGCTCTGGGCTAGCATCAAGTCCAGGGACTGTGTTCTCAGGGGACCTTCCAGGCTGTTGGACCACCAAGTCTGGTCTTTTAATAGAGGTCTTGATCTGCACACTCATTTTTATTGATCAATGTCAGGATCTATAATTGTGTTCCATGATGGGGCTGTCTTTGGTAGTGCCTGGGCACCATCTACTTCTTCTGGTCTCATGCTGATGTAGTCTCACAATGATATGGACTCGTCTGTCTCCTGGGCTCATATTTTCTTCATGTCTTTGATGTTCTTGGTTTTCACCTGCTCCAGGTGGGATGGGACCAACTGATCTTCCTTAGATGGCAGCTTTCTGGCTTTTAAGACCTCAGGTGCCACTCACTGATATGGGATGCAGAACAGTGTCTTAGAGAAAAACTAGATATGCTGATTGACCTCAATGTCCCATGAAACCATGGTCCCCAGATTGTTGTCCCTGCTACTATGTCCTCTAAAATATTGGTGTAGTCCAGTTGTGCTGACCTGCTTTCTACTGTAAGCTGTCACTCCATTCATCTAACGGAATTCATATCAACTATCTAATATATGAATAACCCTCTGCCTCCCTCCCCACCCATGTGGCTGTCAGAGTATTTTCTTCTGTGCACAAGCTTTTTCTTAAGTCCTTATAATAATGATCTCATACAATATTTGCCCTTCTGTAGCTGAGTGATTTCACTCAGCATAATGTCTTGTAGTTGATTCCAGGTTAGGGGTGTTTCCTAAAATCATCATTGTTCTGTATTATTGCATAATGTTCCATTGTGTGAATGTATCATAGTTCATCCACTCTTCTGTTGACGGGCACCTAGATTGATTCCATCCTTTTGCTATTGTGGACAGTGCTGCAATAAACATTCGTGTGCATGTATCTGTTACTTGAGGGTGATTTTAATGAACTTGTGTGATAATTTCCACATTCACTTTCTTGGGAATAGGCATATATGTGGATCTCTCCCAGTCAACTGGTCAGGTAGCTGTCTTCCACATTTCTTGGCATAGATGAGTGAGTACTTTCAATGTTGCATCCATTTGCTGAAACATCTCAGTTGGTATTCCATCAGTTTTTGGAGTCTTGTTTCTCACCAATGCCTTCAATATAGCTTAGACTTTTTCCTTTAGTACTATTGGTTCCTGATCATATGCTACCTTCTGAAATGGTTAAATGTTGATCAGTTCTTTTTTTGTACACTACCTCTGTGAATTCCTTCTGTCTTCTTTTCATGCTTGCTACGTTGTCTAATATTTTTCCTATAGAATCCTTTAGTATTTCAACTTGAAGCTTAACTATTCTCTTTAGTTCTTTTAGCTTGAGAAATGTTGAGTGTGTTCTTCCCTTTTGGCCCTCTGATTTGAAAGCTATATGACTCTAAAGTCAGAGAGCTAGGTTTTGAATTTAGGTATTTTGTCCCCATGGTGCCTGCTCCCGTCGTGCTGCCTCCGCCTCCATCATGCCATATTGATAGTGTCAACACTAGGGAAATAAGGTCTAAACACTCAGCACATAATCTGTACCCAGGGCCAGGATGCCTCTGCCAACTTTGCCTTTGTTATAATACACTTTCAGAAACATATAGAAAGAGAATATCTGAAAGCCAAACAATGGATTTTGGATTTCTGTGTTATCATAGGTAGTCTGGTCCTCAAGATTTGGAAAATTATGTAATCATTAATTATATCTTGCCTCTTAGATATCACCTTCATTGCTCTATTCCTAGTATCCAGAATGTCTCTGATTTCACTTTTTGCATTTACAATTAATAGAGGCTGGCTGGAGGAGGCTGGGTGGCCAGCTGAGGCTGATGCACCACTTTGGGCGAGCCTGAGTCCCCATCACTCGTATCAACACCTTCCCTTCTCCTTTTCCAGTTATAAGAAACAACAATAATGACAAATGCAACACAATGCTCAAACATGATTGGGCAAAGATAATGTTATTGCTGAAATCTAATGGCTAGGCAGGGGCAGGGCCATTTTGCTATGGTTCAATATAGTCTCTCAATTTTTAGAAGGAGGCATGCGTGACTGTAGGTTAAAACTGTAATGATTGTGCTGAAGTTGTACCTACACAAGTATGACTAGGGTAATGAACAGCCTGTATTGGTCCTAAACTTGCATCTAGCCAGGAGGTGGCACCCTTTCTCTGACCCGTTGGTAGTGGTTGGTCATTACTGTGGGGAGAGAAAAAGAGGAACTTCCTGAAGCTTGGTCTGCCATTTCAGAAGCTTGGAGACACAATGGGCCATACTCCCTTCTTCTGAACAGACACATAGTCCTTTAGAGGCTATCCCATCACCTTTATTTCTTGGGTTTCAGTCCCCTTGGGATGAGCAGTGGAACATGTGAAAAGTTTGGAGTAGGGGCTTGTGATGGGGATAGAATTCAGGCAGAATAAAGAGGGCAGGATGGTTCAGGAGATGCTTCATGCAGTGGTAGCTTCTTTCTCCCTCTGTTGTGAGTTGGCCTTCTTCTCTTAATCCTGGAGTAATGAAGTAGTTATCATACACAGAACTGAATCCTCAGCCAGGCTCAGAATGGGAAGCATCCTGGGTTGCTCCTGGGCCTTCTTTTGTTTGGATGGATTATGGGGAATCTGAGGTGTGAGCTGGGAAGAAAGAAGGGAAAAGTAGGAGAAAAATCAGAGAAGACAAAAAGAGGAAAGAGAGTCAGAAGAAACACAAAGATGCTGAGAGACACACAGAAGGCAGAATTAGCTACAGGGTCGCTGTGAGTCGGATCCGACTCGACAGCACTTAGCTTGGCAAGACAGACAAAGTAAGATATCTTTTTGGAGGAGGACAGCAGATTAATGATTTGAAGGGAGAAGAATGGATTTGTCATCCTAGCTCAACTACTTCAAGCTCTGTGAGACTGAGAACGTCGCTTGTCTACAAGTTTCAATCTCTGCAGAAGGGAGATGATTTATATAATTAGTACCACTATGATCAGACAAAAATGCATGGGAAAGATAATTTTTTTTAATTATAATTTTTTATTTTTTTCATTGTGTTTTAAGTGAAGGTTTACAATGACAGTTTCTCAAAGACTTACACATACTTTGCCTTGTGACCCTAGCTACTTTCTCCACACTGTGACAGAACACTGCTTCCCTCCAGCCCGTATTTCTCGTGTCCATTTAACCAGCTCTTGTACCCCTCTGTTGTTCCCTCTCACCTCTGAACCGAAGCTCCCAGTGCATACTCCTGTACGTGCCCAAGCCAACAAGCACACTCTTCACTGGTATCATTTTGTGTCTTATATACCAGCTCAATCTTTGTCTGAAGAGTTGGCTTCTGGAACAGTTTCAGTTCTGGGGTAACAGAGAGTTCAGGGGCCATGGCTTCCAGGGAACCTCTAGTCCTTCCTTTATATTATCAAGGTAGAGATACTTTTAAAATGTGAAAACTAGTTCATACAACTGTTATCTGTTGTTTCCTTTATAGTCAATGTCCTGGAGTCGCGGCCCTGTTGAACCCCAGGGGTGGGGCACTGGTGCTGTCATCTGCTTATTCCCTGTACCCCAATCCTATTTTCTCAGAGAATTATACAAAAGGGTAAATACTACAGATTGAATTGTGTCCCCCAAAATATACATTAAAGTTCTAACATCTGTACCTCTCAATGTGACCTTGTTTGGAAATGAGGTCCTTCTTTGAAGATGTTGTCAGTTACTGAGGTCACAGTGGAGTAACCTGGATCCTAATCCATTTTGAGTAGTGTCTTGTAAAAGGGGAGGACAAACACAGAGCCACAGGCAAGTGGAAGATGCCAAGTGAGCAGCCATCTACAAGGAAGCAAGCAATGTCGGGGGCTACATGAGGGGGAAAGAGGTAAAAGAGGATCTTCTGCTCGTGCTGGCAGAGGCAGCATAGCCCTACCAATACCCAAAATCTGCACTTCCAGATCAACGAGTAAACAAATTTCTGTTCTTTAAAATCACCCACATTGGGGTATTTTGTTTTCATAGCTGTAAGAAACTGAGACAGGAAGTTTGCTTTGTTCTAGTTTCCAGACAGAGAAGCATCTTCTGCCAAGGTGACCTGAGGTTGGGGCATGTCCAGGTTAGCCTTTCCTAGAATTAAATGCTCATAACCCAAATAAGTAAACAAACACCCCAAATCCACTGCCGCAAAGTTGGGTCCGACTCATAGTGACCCTAGAGGTCAAAAGAGAACTGTCCCATAGAGTTTCCAAGGAGCATTTGGTGGATTTGAACTGCCAACCTTTTGGTCAGCAGACATAGCACTTAACACATCATGCCATCAGCATTTCCTGAATGCTCATCATCAACATTTTATTGAGTGTTTACTGTGTGCCACACGTTTCTCACACACAGGGCTATTCCATTTCTTGCTGTTTTTAGATTTAATTTGTATTGGTAATACATTTAATTTGGCATAAAATTTGCTTCCTTAGCTCTCTTAAATTCCTTGTCATTTCACTTTATTTTTTATTGACTTTGTTTTTATTAAGTTTTTCTACAGAATGAAGCTTTTGTAGGAAACCTACTTCTACTTCTGATACCCAAAGAAGAAGTCAAAGCTGCATCTGAGAGCACTGGAGAGAAACAAGGCTCCAGGAATTGACAGGCCATCAGCTGAGATGTTTTAACAAATGGATGCAATGCTGTAAGTGTTCATTTGTCTATGCCAGGAAATTAGGAAGGCAACCAACTGGCAGAAATCCATATTTGTGCCCATTCCAAAGAAAGCTGAGCCAACAGAGTATAAACTTATTGAACAATATCATTAATAAAGCATGCAAGTGAAATTTTGCAGCAGTGCATTGACAGGAAAATACCAGAACTTCAAGCCAGATTTTGAAGAGGATGTGGAATAGTGGATATCATTGCTAATGTCAGATCCTAACTGAAAGCAGAGAATACCAGAAAGATGTTGACCTGTGCTTTATTGACTATGCAAAGGCCTTTGACTATGGGGCATAACAATTTATGGATAATGTTGTAAAGTGTGGGAATTATAGAAAAGATAATTGTTCTCACGTGGAACCTGTATGTAGAACAAGAGGAAGCCATTAGAACAGTATAAGGGAATGTTGTGTGTGGTTTAAAATCCGGATGGGTGTGCATCATGGTTATATCCTTTTACCATATTTACTCAGCGTATATGCTGAGAAAATAATCTGAGAATTTGGATTATATGAAGAAGAATGTGGCATCAGGATTAGAGGAAGACTCATTAAACTCCTGCAGTATGCAGATGACACAACCTTGCTTACTGAAAGTGAAGAGGGCTTGAAGCACTTAGTGATGAAGATCAAAGACCACGGCATTCTCTCTGGATTACCACCTCAACATAGAGAAAACAAAAACCCTCACAACTGGACCTGTAAGCAACATCATGATAAATGGAGAAAAGATTGGACTTGCAAAAATTTCATTTTATGGATCCGCAATCAATGCCCATGGAAGCATTAGTTAAGACATACTGTATTAGGCAAATCTTCAAGATCTCTTTAAAGTGTTAAAAAGCAAAAGCATTAATTTCAGATACGCTTGACTTGAGCTGTGGTATTTTCAGTTGCCTCATGTGCATGCAAAAACTGGGCAATGAATAAGGAAAACTAAAGAATCAATGCCTTTGAAGTAGTGATGGCAAAGAATATTGGATATACCATGGACTGCCTAGAGAATGCAAGAATCTGTCTTGGAAGTACAGGCAGAATACTTCTTAGATGTGAGAATACTGAGACTCTGTCTCATGTACTTTGGGCAGTCTCTGGGAAAGGACGTCAAAAATGCCTAGTAAGGTGGTGTCAGCATAAAAGGAGAAAACCCTTGAAGTGATGGATTGACACAGTGGCTGTTGCGTGATTGCGAGGATGGTGCGAAACTGGTACGTGCTTTGTCCTGTTGTTCATAGGGGCTGTTACGAGTCATGTTCAACTCAGTGGCATTGAACAACAGTGGCAATTTCCAGTTCTGTTCCTGGGGTTATTTTTTTTTTCCCCTCAGAGAATCAGACTGAGATGACATCTTTCATTTTCCAGTTACCTCCCTCCCTTAAAGCCACTGCTGTGGAGTCAATTACAACTCACAGCAACCCTGCAGGTCAGAGTAGAACTGCCCCATTGATTTCCCAAGTAGCACCTGGAATTTGAACTGCCCACCTTTTGGTTAGCAGACGAAGTGCTTAACTACTAGGCTACCAGGATTTCCCCCCTCCCTTACTCTTTCCATTTTTTATTCCCTCTCTTATGTCCTTTTTTCCATTCTGGTGTATTTGCATAGTACCTAGATCATTTTTCCTGATCGTGTTCACGTCTCTCCAGAGATATCTGTTTGCTATGATAGAATATGGATAGAATCTTACAGCCTTCCTTCCCATTTATGGAGTACCATTCTTACTTCCTCTCTTCAAACTGTAGATGGAACTTCCGGGACTGGGTAGGGGCTAGACATTGTCTTTGCTGTAGGATCTGGGCTCTGCTTTCTCTTTTAAGACCCCATTAAAGGGTTCACACCCAGTCAGGGGTATACCTCTTTAGTGATTTTCAGTCAAAATTTCTAAATCAACATAAAGCCCTGGGCTGATGGTAAGCCGTGGTAGCCCTCTGCTGATGCCCCATGGTAGGATGGAGGCACTTCTGCTCACTAGCGTTTTGTCTTTACTTCACTCAATTCTACCTACTCACCTTCTCAGGCCATACTTCCCTAAAATGTGAGCTATTTTTGGAAGTTATTAGCAATTTTTGGACTCAACAACTTTGCTCCATTCTGATTTTTTTCCAAGTCTGATATTAAGAGCTGTCCTGGATCTCACCAGAATATTTTGTTTCTTTTCTTGACTATTATTTTAGAATTTTATTGCATAAGGTTTTACCATTCCCCTCCTTTGATTTTAAAGGAGCACTGGTTAATGTGGTTAATGTGCTTAGCTGTTAACCAGCAGGTTGACCATTTGAAGCCCACCGGCCACTCCAAGGAGAGAGATGTGGCAGTCTGATTCCATGAAGACTTACAGCCCTGGGGCAGTTGTATGTTGTCCTAGAAGGTCACGGAGTCAGAATTGACTTGACAGTGATAGGATTGGTTGTTAAGTTTTTGGTCTGGTAACTTTCAGTTGGCTCATTTCACTTTTTTTCTCTTTTATTTCATTGAGCACTTGAAAAGGAAATTCTGTATTCTTGCTCCATTCAGCTGATTCTACCCAGAGGTCTCCATTATTTTTATGGTCATGAAAATGATATCAGGTTATTAAAATAAAACAAAGAGATCTGGATTATCTTTAGCTCCTCAACCAACTGTTCAAATGTGCTTTTTGAGTATATTGAAATCTGCTTGTATAAATAAGCTTAATAAGGGCACCTTGAATTTTTTTTTAGCTCCGCTGCTTATTCAAAACAGATTGAGGCACCTATAGAAAGATCAAGGTTGCAGCCCATTTTCTTGGTACGTGAACTTCACCTTCCCAGGCAATTTTGAAAATGACTTCACAGAGGTCTTCAGGCAATGTTTAGATTTGCTGATTTGATTTTGCTTTTCATTATATTGGCCCTAGATTTAGCTTTTCTGCTTTTGTTGTAGAAATTTTGGAAATTTTCTTTCCAGGTTTTCTTTTTTTTTTTTAAATATTGCTGCAAGAGTGGGTTATATACAATCATTGTTCAAGATTTTCTCATACAAGAAATCAAAGTTTAGGCTCATTTGTGTTTACACAATAATAAAGCATATCTTTTAAAGCAACTGCTGAAATGTATCTTTATGCTATTTCAATTGACTGCTGGTTAGCTCATTGTCAAGTTCATCAGTGGCAGCCTCATGAAGAGTAGCACCGGGTCTGTCACCACATTGGGTGATTTTTGGAATGTTCTGAATGTTTTGTTTTTAATGTTTCAAAATTTCTAGTTTTGCCTATCTATGTCTTGCATTTTGAATAAACTTTATTGCACTTTGAAAAGAAGTTAAAAATTTCAGAAGCTTTAGAGGGTTTTATGGAGGTTTTGGCTCCAATGAGATGTAGAGATTAGACTTGTTTTGCTTTGGTGAACAAAGGTGTTTGATGTGATTCACCTGAGACAGGAAGTCGAGTGATTTGAAAGACCTGAACTGTTTTTTTTTTGAGTGATCACAAGTGAAACGACAACCACCCTACTTGACTATAAGGTTATAAACTCTTCATTGTGAATATAGATCACATCTCTATTTTCATTTGAAGGAATTTAATTTCTATTTTGAGTACTCATATTACTGGCTAATACAAAAACTGACCTCAACTCTTTGCAGGTTTTCCTGTTTACCAGGGCTATGTCAAGGTCTTCAAGAATTCAGTCCGCATGGCCCTTCAGGATTAGTAGGTCTCACGCTGCTGGGTTGTAGATTGGTGCTTGAAATCCCTGCTCAGGGTTGAATTACCCAATAAGCAAAGGTACACACCAACCAAACTGTGCCTTCCCACCAATCTGCAGTTCACCTGTCTTCTGCCGCATCGAGGATGCGGTGAAACCCATGTTAAGTCGTTCATCATAGATGAACAAATAAATACAATGAAGCCCGTGTGTATCTTGTTCAGTGCAAGCTAGTGCACAAGGTATGTGCTGGTTAATCCATCCTTGTCTCTGACTGGTCACAGGTGAACCATGTACCATGTAGCCATGTCTGTAGACCTTGCCCCTCCCCTGGGTCCTGGGAAGCAAGGCACGAGTCCCTTTTCTCTGAGGGGGCCACGGTCATCTCCAATCATTGAACTTGTCTCTCCTTCCCCCATTTCCAGAAAAATTTCTTTATCTTCAGTGGAAAAATCCTCTCTTCTTCCTGTTCTTGGCCAAGAACTTTTGTCTTTGCTGGAAGATCCCCTTCCACTTATCCCCTCCATAATGCTGAATGCACCAAGATTCGCAGTTTTGGAAAAGAGTGAGCCAGGGATGCCTGTGGGCTACTTTCACTTTCCGCCCTGGGTGAACAGGGAGGGCAGAGTGGGAAAGATAATAGGAAAACAGTAGATGAGTGACAAACTCTTCTCTCAGAATTTAATAGAATAAAAATAATTATTCAAGACGTTGTTGCTAGCTGCCATGGAGCTGGCCCTTCAGCTCCTGGTGATTTGTCTCAAACACGACAGAATGGAATGCTGCCTGGTCCCGTATCAACCCCATGATCAATTACAGATCTGACCATGGTGATCTACTTGGATTTTATGGGCTGTTTTTTGAAAGTAGATCTGCAGGCCTTTCTTGCTAGTCTATCTTAGTCTGGAAGTTCCTCTGAAACCTCTTCAGCAGCATAGCAACCCTCAAGCTCCCCATTGTCAATAAGTGATGGCTGTGCATGAAGTACGTGGCCAGGCATTCAAACCAGGTCTCCTGTACAGAAAGAGAGTTCTACCAGTGAACCTACCATACAGTGCTTTATAGTCAAGAGACTGCTTTCAAAATCGCATGTTCCAGCTTCTCTGTACTGGCAGACATGATCAACAATGTGAATGGTCCCATTATTCTACAGGTGATTTCCTTGGTAATACTATTCCATGGAAGAGTCCATGAGAAGGCCTTTGGTGGGCAATTCTGCTTGCTGTGTTTCCATGCTGGAGAATCATAATGCACACCATGTTAAAAACTCTGAGAAGCCCCACAGCACAGAAACAGGTTCATCTTTTTTTATCCAGCCTTTCCCAAAGTCTTTAGACCATGAAACTTTTCCCAGTGTAACATCCATTAGCACACTTAGGGGAAGGCGGCCTTAATCTTGTCTCCTTGAAATAATCGACTTGGTTCACTTGGACACCTCTGACGTCTCCCCTATAACATGAAAAGAACAACTTCACTAATCGCTTGCTGCACATAAGCATTTCCTATTTTCCTGTTCATGAAAAACACAAGATTGGCTGACACAGGAGAGTGGAATTCTGTTTGCCTTGTATAAATGACAAAACCTTTTGAGAGAGAAAGAATTCAAAATTCTTCCCACCAAATCTTTGAGCAAAATGGTCTCTAGGAAAATGCTTCTTTGCATATCACTTAAGGCACCACCAGGTACCTTTAGGAGCATTTGAAGCCATGGGAAAGTTTCATCTGGCACAGCTGTGAACTGTCCCAGCAGCAGCTAGCAGTCATGTCAATAACTCTGCAATTGATCTAATTCATCAATGAATCCCTCAGCTATTTCCTGAGTATCTGCTGGGGGCTAGGCCATAGTGTTTGTGTGTGGAGGGAGTGAAGGATGAGGTCAGAATAGGGCTAACACGCCAAGTTTGTTAAGACACTATTTTTGTTAGGATTTGATTTATCTCCGTATAACAGAATGAAACAAACAAAAATACCAGGCAGGTTGCTGTCAAGTTGATTCCAACTCACGGCAAACCCATGTCTTTCAGAGTAGGGCCTTCATGGCTCTAAACTTTCAAAAGCAGATAGCCAGCCTTTTCTTATGAGGTGCGTCTGGGTGGGTTCAAACCAATAACCTTCTTGTTATTAGTGGAACGCTTAATGGTTTATGCCATCCCAGAACTCTATGTGTCAGAGACTCTCTCCAAATGTTAGTGCCTTACAAAACAAATCTGGGTTTATTTCTTGTGCATGTTACAATTTGTTGCTAGGCAAACCAGAGTTAGAAAGGGGTTCCAGGATGCAAGGAATCCAAGTTCTGCTTTCCCTAAAGTTTCTTCCTCTTTAGTATCACCCAGAATGGTGCAACACCATGTCATAATTCTAGCCAGGAAACAATAGATCTCCAGAAGGGCATATTCCATCTCTTTGAGAATGAAATTTCACGTATTACTTCTTGCACATCCCACTGGCCAGAATTTGGTCACATGGCCACATGTATCATCAAGAAGGGGAGAGGTCTTTCTTTCAGGTGGCCATGAAATCAGGAAATAAACAAATCAAAGGTCCTTTAATTCTGGAGAATGGCAGAGTAGATTTTTAGCAGTCTCTTCCACAGGGTTATGTAAGATTTGAGAAGACATTTATCAAGCCCCTGCTTGTTTTTAAACAAGGGTACACCATGGGCTCCTTAGTCCCAAGATTAGAGAAAGGGATTTGGCTTCTAAGAATTGAGAGCCATCTGAGTAGATAGGAACCATTTCAGGACACTAAATATTTGAGGTTGCCACTCTTGACTCTTTCCAAAGTACTTTCAAAGTACTTTTATTTTTAATAGCAACTTAACTTATTGCATTATAATTACTGCTGAGTTGTGGATGTGTCTGCCTCCCCAACTGTACTGAACTCTCTTAGGGCGGGGACTCTGTTCTGTGTCTGACTCATGGTAGATACTCAGGAAACATTGGCTGACTCCACTGTGGGGAGTTGTCATCTGGAGTAGTTGATTTGTAGGATGTTCCTTACACCCACTTTCCTTCCAACTTGCTCCTCCAAACGGACCTGAACTCTGACCTTTTGTGAATGAATTAGTAGTTCTAGGGCTGAATCAAAAGAGCAGCTGGGATCCTTGAATTCATAGTATCAACTCTGTTTTAGGGATCTCTGGTTGTTGATTGCTTAACCTAACCTAAATTTGTATGGAGAATATCTGTTCCAGCTTTAGGATACCACCTGTTCTGAGTTTCTATTGCCATGTAACAACCCAAAATTTAGCAGCATAAAACAACTGTTTATTATGCTCCTAATCTCTGTCAGTTAGCAACTTGAATAGGCACAGTGGGATGGTATATTTTTGTTCCACAATGTCTGAGGTCTTAGCTGGAAGACTCAAAAGCTGGGGGTGACTCAAGTGTCTGTGGGCTGGATTTGTCTGAAGCCTTGTTCACTTTCATGACTGAGAGTTGATGTTGGTTGTCTTCTGGTTGTCGGAACACCTACATGTGTGCCTCTCCATGTAGTCTGGGCTTCCTTAGATCATGGTGGCTGGCTTCCAAAGCTGAGTGAGCTTCCCCAAAGAGAGAACCAGGTGGAAGCTGCACTGTCTATTCCAACCCAGTGTGGAAAGTCACTAAACATCACTTCTGCATATTTTTAT
This sequence comes from Heterohyrax brucei, assembly GCA_028571685.1. Lineage (NCBI taxonomy): Eukaryota > Metazoa > Chordata > Mammalia > Hyracoidea > Procaviidae > Heterohyrax > Heterohyrax brucei. The sequence goes on from CM053151.1 coordinate 99,964,883, forward strand.
TGTTTGTGGTAGTCACAAAGTCCTTCCAGTTTGAAGTGGAGAAGAAATAGATTCAAACTCTTGGTGGGAGGGATGGTGGGCTAACAAGTTCCACTGCAAGTGGAACTGAAAATACATGTGTGGCCATTTTTGGAAAATACACTGTCACATCACTTATCAGGCTCATTAAGAGGACTGAGGAGCAAGAATTCTTGAATTCATTGAGAGCTCTGGTAGAATCATGCCATCAGTTATAGTCCCTTCATTCCAGAGGAACCCGAGAAGAGCCAGCGGCTTTGGAAAAATTCATGGCACATCCATGACACTTTGGCAAACAACATGGGGTAGTTGGACATCTTCTTTGACTGAGAGTCAAAAAGTCTGTGACTAATTATTGTGTGATTTAGATCAGGCTACATGACCCATTTGAACCTTAGTTTGTCCCATCTGACATATAAAAAGTTTGGACAAGATTAGTTGTCTTCTCATCCTTTATAGAAGTAGATTCTTCTTTTTTTGTTTCTGTTATTTTCAGATAAAAGTGTAGGTGGAACCCCGATGTATGAACTTGCTAAAGGCCACTGAAAGTGGTGTTGGGGTTAAACCTGCCCATTTGCCCTTTTCCATGCCTTTCCTTCCCCGCAGGGCTCGTCCACAAAACCACCAAGCACATTTAGACTAGATGTCCTTCTAGGAATTTTGTTAGTTGAAGTCGAATCAGCTGTGACTCATGACAACCCCAAATACAATGGAACAAAATGTTGCCCAGTCCTGTGCCATCTTCGTGATCACTGGTATACCTGAGTCTGTTGTTATGGCTGTTGTGTATTTTGAGTGCCTTCCAACCTAAGGGAGAGCCTGGTGCCATAGTGGTTAGGTGCCACAGCTGCTAACCATGAGGTCGGCAGTCCAAATCCACCAGGTGCTCCTTGGAAATGCTATGGAGCAGTTCTACTCCACCCTGCTGGGTTGCTATGAGTCGGAAATGACTTGACGGAAGTGGATTTGGTTTTTTGGTTCCAGTCTAAGGGGTCCTATTCCAGCACTGTATTAGGCAATATTTTGTTGTGAATCATGGGGTTTTCACTGGCTTATTTTCAGAAATAGGTGGTCAGGCTTTCCCTCCTGGTAGTTGTAGTCTGGAAGTTCCACTAGAACCTATCCCCCACGGGTGACCCTGCTGGCATCTGAAGTACCATTGTCACAACTTCCAGCATCACAGCATCATGCAAGCCACCATCGTGTGACAAACCAGCAGACAAGTTCTCTTTAGTCACTGGTGTTCCAGGACGTGGCTGGGTGAGAGAAGAAGGATCCACCACTCCTTTCTTAGATTCCCTCTCCTCAGAATATTTTCTGCTCCCTTCCTGCACCCTCCTTGGCCTCTCCACGCCCAGCTCTTGTTTCCATCTGACACCAAAGTGTCTACCAGGTGTTCTGGACGAGCTGATGTCCCCCAGATTCCTGAGGAGAGCTTCATTTAAAGAGCTGGGACATCTGGTACTGTGTGCACTTGTGGTCCCTCCAGCTTCCAGTCCCTTATGCCAGACTAGCCTGGTCTAGGGAGAATTTGGAGGGGGTATAGTACAAAGGCCTAGAAGGTTACGGAGACTTGGGCCTGCACAGATCTACTAGCTTCCAGGCCTCAGTTAGCGGTTCGTGGTGGTGCTCCAGCAGAGGAGGGGTGCTCCAGTTTGTCCTCCACACCCTGCCCCTTCTTTGATGCTCTCTTTTCACCACCTGCCCTCAGTCTCTCTCCTTCCCACTCCCTTTCCCCAGCCCACTCTCACCCCTACTTTTTTCTCTCCCACAGTTGGTGCTCCCTATCTTTGTCTCGCTATTCCGGTTCTGTCTTTAAAAAATCCACAGAACGATTAGATTTGCAAATGAGCGGGCAGGAAGCTGGGAACAAAGGGAACCAGAGCCGAAGAGGGAGCAGGTATAATTACCGTCATTAACTCGAGCAGCAGGGATCCAGCCCCTCTTTGGAGGCAGGCTGCTGCGAGGTGCTGAGAGGCGCCCCAGGAGAGGCTGAGGGGAGCAGGGCGCCACCAGAAAACTCAGATGGCCCCCCTCCCCAGGGCTGGGGCGTCTAGAAGAAGACCCTGACAGGGATCTTTTCTTGGAACAGGTGCTCATTTGAGGATCCCTTGAATCTCTGTCTTATGCTCTGCAAGAGCAGGGAGAAAAGGATTCAGGCTCCAACAGACAATAGGATATATCCTCTTGTCCTAGAGAGAGGGGCCAGAGAAACAAGTCACCTCCTTAATCTCTTACCTGGACATTTAGATACTTACTCAGTTTAGGACATCCTGAGAGCCTGCTCTGGGGCCCTGGAGGCACCGTGGTTAAGCTCTATGGCTGTTAACTAAAAAGTCAGCCGTTTGAATCTACCAGTTACTCTTTGGCAGTTCTGCTCTGTCCTATAGGCTACTATGAGTCAGAATCAGCTCAACAGCATGGGATGGTTTGGTTTGGTTTGGTTTGGTTTTTGAGAGCCTGCTCTCGTTTTCTAGAGATCCAAAAATTTCTACAGGCCTTGGAGGAGGTTTGTAATTCTGACCTCATGCACTTTATAACTGTGTCCTTGAGCACCCCTGAAAATATACACCCAGATATTCGAGGTCTTCTCATGAACCTTGCAGGCTTACTGTTCAACACTGCGCCGTATCACCTGGTCCTCTAGCAAGATGGGGGCAGGGGTGGTTCAGTGATAGAATTCTCACCTTCCAGTGGGAGACCTGGGTTTAATTCCCTGCCAGTGCTCCCTATATGCAGCCACTGTCTGTATCGGTGTGTGCTTGCACATTACTATGATGCCGAACAGCTTTCAGCGGAGCCTCCGGACTAAGATGGAATAAGAGAAAGGCCTGGTGATCTAATTCTGAAAAATATGGGCTACAACAATTAAGTTTGCAAACTCATCCTAGAAAAAGTGCCGCATATCTCATTGCTGAATATCACTACAGTCACCTTCGAAATACTCCCCTTGGGAAGCTATCCACCGACGCCAGTGCCTATGCCACATTTCAAAGCAATTTTGAAACACTTCTGGGATGGCCACCAGAGCTGTCATTGTATTACCCTTGATGTCCTGAATGTCATCAAAATGTCTTCCTTTCAGGGCAAATATTGTATGAGACCCATGCTGTAAGGACTTAAATAGACTTACGTACAGGAGAAAAGACTTTTTGATGGCAACAAGGGCAGGGAGGGAAGGAGGTTGGTCATAGATTAGATAGTGGCAGAAATGTGGTTAGGTAAAAGCAGTGACAACACACAGTGGGAGGTAGATCAACTTGATTGGACTGCACCATAAACTGAAAGCTCTTCTAATTTCAGTCCCATAGTGCAAGGATATTGTCGCAGGGGTGAGGTCTGTGGACCATGCTCTCGGTGGACATCGAGGTCAGTTGGCATAACTAGGCTATTGCTAAGAGAGTCTTCTGCACCCCGTCTGGGGTCTTAAAAGCTAGTAAACTGCTACCTGATTTATACCAAATGGTCCTAACTCATCTGGAACAACAAAGATGTGAGGAAAAAAGCACAGAAGGATCCATGTGAATGGAAGACTTAATCAACAAGTGACCAGAAGAATCAGATGGTGCCTTGCCACCACCAAGGACAGCTGTGATGGGGGACACAATGTTGAGTTCCTGTGGCAACGTGAGAAAAAGAGGGATGCAGCTCAAGAACTCTACTAAAAGAGCACAACTGATGATCTGACGGCCTGGGGGATCCCCTGGGAGCATGACCCCTAGACCTGCTGCTTCCCCTGACCAGAAAACACCATTGAGGTCAACTCTTTGGACAAAAATGGACTGGACTCGGGGATACAATGTGACCATATGGTGTGTGTACTTGATAGTACTACGTATTTATGGGATGCTGTCCTACTGGTCTCTTTCTAGATAGGAGACAAGAGGATGGAGGGGAGGGGACAGGAACTTGTTAAGAGGACATGAGACGTATAGAATGAAAAGGAAGAGGAGTGTGCTGTCACTGGGCAAGGAGAGCTAAAGGAGCTGCAGACAGGTAGGCATGCAAAATTAATTAGGCTTGTATACTTTCACTTAATCACAATAAAAAAATGTCTTACTTTATCTTTGGGTAAAGAAAAAAGTCACTGGTGACCAGATCAAGTGAGCAGGTAGGGTGTTCAATACAGTTATTTGTTTACTGGCTAAATACTCCCTTACAGACAGTACCATGTGAGCTGGTGCATTGTCATGATGCAAGAGCTAAGGGTTGCTGGCAAAAAGTTCAGGTTGTCTTCATCTAACTTATTCATGTAGCCTTTTCAGCACTTCCAAATTGTAAACTTGATTAACTGTCCAGTTGGTAAAAAATCATAATGAACAACCCCTCTGCTATCAAAAAAGTTTAGCAACATCATTTTGACTCTTGATTTGAACTGATAGATGTTTTTGGTCATGGAGCATTGGCTGACTTCCATTGTGCTCTTTGATGCTTTGTTTCAGGGTTATACTTGTACACCCGTGTTTCATTACCAGTGACAACATGACCCAAAACATTGTCTTGCGTCTCCAAAAGGTCTTGGCAAGCTTTGACTCTCGTTTGCTTTTGTTCATTGGTGAGCTCCTTTGGAACCATTTTTGCACACATCTTTCTCATGCCTAGATTTTCAGTTAAGATTTTCCTGTTTCTCTGTCAATGTTTACTTGATCTGCTATGCTTCTCAGTCAGCTGATGATTTTGATGCACAATTTGATGAATTTTTGCGAAGTTCTTGTCAGTTGGTTGCCCTGACCTCATCAGTGACACTTTATCTGTTTTCTGAAAAATGTTTAATCCATTTGTACACTATTTTCCTCATGGCATCATCCCCATAAACTTGGACTGACATGTCCCTGATTTCATTTCCACTCTTTCCAAGCTTAACAAGAAATTTAATGTTTGTTCATTGCTCTAAGTCAAACTCCAGCATTCTCATGACAGCACACAAAAACATGCAACAACAATTACAAATGCCTCTCAGCAAGATACCACCACTTCTTTAACACGAACACAGCTCTGAGACATTGATATACCAAGGTTACAAAATCTTACTGAGTTATTTGTACAGTGCTGCCAACATAAGTGCGTGGTGGCAAGTCAGTGAACTTAATTATTTTATTGTGTAAGTCAGTGAAACCCCTATGGATCACACTTGTCTGATCCCACTGTGTATGGGGTTGCCATGAGTTGAGGCTCACTCAAGGCAGCTAACACCACCATAGGTAGCCAAAATGGAATGTGTGCTGTCTTTGTATCATTCCTAAGGAGAGAGCTTCTATCTTCTGGTAGTCCTAGCAAAAACCAAGATTGAGTCTAGTTGGACTGGGTAGGGTCATGTGCCCATTCCTGAGCCAGTCACTGGGTTGGAGGAATGAAACACAATGGTTGGTCAGGCTGGGGTCAGGTGTCCATCCCTGAAGTCTAAGGGAAAGAGTGAGGACAGCTCTATCCAAACCACATGGATTTCTAGTGGGACGAAGTGATTCCTTAAAGGAAAACTGAGGAGAATGCAGCAAAAATGCTGCACAGGCAGAAAAAGCAGCTGCCCACTTGCAGCTCATAGTGACCATGTGGGGCCAGCCCCTGGAAATGCCCTGCATCCTCTATCTTCCTAATGAACTTTGTTTTCAGGGCTCAACCCAAGTCCAGCAGCTCATGATGCACCCATATGGGCTGCCTTACCGTGCTCTTTCGTATTTTAGTCTGTTTTAGCTTCATTGGAGCAACAGGACTTCACACCTAGGTGCTAGGAATGTGCCCTTCCTGGTATGCCACCTCTCACCCTTGACACAGCCCTGAGCAACTGGTGGTACTACAGGAGACTGAAGGTAACATGCAGATCAGCCTTAGGCCTGAAAATCTGTAGCAGTCATGTCACCTCGTGAAGTCCCCTGACCATTCTGAGTCTCTGAGCCTCAGTTTTCACATCTAGTAGTTGGATCTGTAAAGACGCCTGTTGTACAGATTGTGAAAAACAGAGAAAAAATGTGTGGCAATGCCTTCCAGTCTCTTCTCAACTAAACTGAAGACACTCACCCTACTTACACGATTGGTTATTTAATTACAGCTGAGGTCAGAGATAAGCTATTTCTTTGCTTATTTTCACAACATGGCTATCTCTAGGTTACCTTCCTCTCCACTCATTAGTTCTGTGTTCATTCACCAGCTCCTCTTTCTTTGTCTAGCTTTTAAGTTATGTGCCTAGGAAAAGCAGTATGTTGTTGTTAGGTGCCACGCATTCCAATTCAGAGACTCTATACAGGACACAGTAGAACTGCCTTGTAGGGTTTTCTAGGCTGTAATCATTACGGGAGTAGATTGCCAAGTCTTTCTCCCTCAGAACAACTGAGTGTGTTCAAATTGTTAACCTTTCTGTTACCAGCCAACCTGTTAACTGTTGTGCCCCTAGGGTTCCTTGGAGAGTAGTGTAGCGTAATAGCTAAAATTTCAGGCTCTGTAGATGGAGTTGCAGATAGGCGGGCATTCAAAACTGATTTGGATTGTATATTTTCATTTAAACATTAAAAAAAACCAACCAACAAACCAAACAAAATCTCAGGCTCTAGTCCTAAACTGGCAGCATTCAAGTCACAATTATACCAGTTACTAGTTGCCTAACCTTAGACAGGAAACCCTGGTTGCCCAGTGGTTAAGTTTTGTATCTGCTCGCCAAAGGTCCGCAGTTCGAATCTGCCAGGTGCTCCTTGGAAATTCTGTGGGGCAGTTCTACTCTGTCTACAGGATCACTATGAGTCAGAATTGACTTGGTAGCATTTTTTTTTAAACCTTAGATGAGAGCCTTGGTGGTGCACTGGTTAAGTGCTCATCTGTTATCCATAAGGTTGGCAGTGTGAATCTATCAGTGCTCCTTGGAAACCCTATGGGGGAGGTTCTGCTATGTCTTGCTGGGTCTCTATGAGTTGGAATTGACTCTTTGATAATGAGTTTGGGTTTTTTTGAAGTTGAGACAAGTTCTTTAGCCTCTCTCAGTTGTCTAGTTCCTCACCTGTAGAAGGAGAGGTGATAATAATAGTATCTACTTCACGGGGCTGATTGAATTAATGAGTCGTTCTGTCTCAAGGATTTAGAACAAGCCTTGGTAGGTACTCACTGCTCTAAAAATGGAAACTGTTATACCTATTTCAACATCCCAAATTGAAAGTCATAATCTTTCAACAGTAGGTCCAGTCATTTCACCTTAAAACTTCTTAAGTTCATTCATTTCACTGCTCTTTCTCTACTTACAATTCCTCAACTCAGTCCCTCATAGTTTCAAGCATGGCTTACTCCCATTTCCTTCTAACTGGTATTCCTTCCCTGTCTGGTCCTCAGTTCTCCATCCAAGCCTCTGATCGTGTCTCTATGATTTAAATCTTTGACTGGCATCCCATAATGTTCAGAATATGAAGTCCAAACCCTAGGGCAGAGCATACAAGGTGCCTCCTGATCTCCTCCTTCCTTCGCAACCTCATCTCTCTCCACTTGCCCCTCGTATCTGCTGTCCTTCCTGAACACATCGTGCCTTCTCTGTCTTCGTAGAATACTCTCTCCTCCTTTACTCGTGGCCACTCTTCAGCATCTGTTGAGCCTCAATTGAGGCATCACCTCCTTACAAAGGTCCCCCGGATGTGTAGCTTAGTCCTCCCCAGATGGTCTAGGTGCCTCACCTAGAACACTCTGGGGAAGGCTTTGTCCCCTGGGAATACCCTAAATGCTTGGAGTAAGAGAATATTTACTTAAATGGTGAAAGAACAATATGTGAAGTCTAAAAATTTCCAGCTTACTGCTTTCCCAGCCTCAGAGAGTAGTTCGCTTCTGATCAGTACTTAGGCAAAGACCAGACAGGACACTGCTGTAGATTGCTGGTGCTGTTTTGTGTGCAAGTCTCCTTCTCAATGGTCTGTCTTGCAAATGCTCACCGCTCTGGCTACTTTTGACTCTGGGCTCTGTATCATCCATTTGTCGCAGCCATCTGGGTCTGCCTTGGTTCCTTCTGCTTGCACTGTGGCCTAGAAACAAACTGCAGGCAGCGAGCTGGGGCGGTTAAAGGGCTACCGTTCTCTCAGCAATCACCATCCGGAGCTGCCCTCTGTTCAGTGCTTCATTTTGTCCTTTTTATTTTTATTTTTTAAAAAAGGCAGAAGGGTTAATCTGGTCTCTATTTCTCTATTAGGGTTAGAAGTGGTGCTCCTTTTACCAGATTTTTTTACGAAGCCTTGCAGAAATATTCTAAGTACAAGCAAACATATATGTCCTTTTATTTATACAAACAGTACCCTGTGCTATACATTGTTTTCCCCTTATTTTTGTCGCTTACCATCTTGCAGATTGTTCTGTACAGATTGACCTCATTCTTTTAAAGGCAGAGCCTGCACAGCGCACCCTGACTCTGTTCTGCCTCTGTGAAAGACAGCTTAGTTATTATTGGTTATAATTGATGCTCACTAAGTAGTTGATGAGTTGAATACATTATGCTGAAACTGCACCCAGGTGGCTGGACTCTTGCATTCTGATGACAGGAGGCAACAGGAGACTCCATATTCAGCTTGGGGTGCTTGTATTCCAGGCAGCTCTGTCCCCTTATTTCCCTCCTCTGAAAAGGCTTTCCTATCCTATTCTCTATGATAAGCTAGAAAACCCTGATGGTGTAGTGGTTAAGTGCTACTTTCTATGTCTGCTAACCAGAAGTTTGGCAGTTTGAATCTGCCAGACACTCTTTGGAAACCCTATGGAGTAGTTCTACTCTGACCCATAGGGTCGCTATGAGTCAGAATTGATTCAACAGCACTGGGTTTAGTTTGGGGTTTTTTTTATGGTAGTCTAAGATGTAGGAATAGTTAAACCTTAGCTCATGTCTTTCTCTCCCATTTAATAAGAATTTACTGTTTAAGACAAAACTAGGCTTATTGTATAAAAAGAACTCTACCCTGTGCCTACTGAGGGGAGCCCTATATGAGGACATGATAATGTGCCTGGCATCTAGAAGCTCAGCCAGTGCTTTTGGGGATAAATTTGGGATTCACTTGTGTCTTATGGAAACCCTGGTTGTGAATGGTTAAGAGCTTGGCTGCTAACCAAAAGTTCAGCAGTTCTAATCCACCAGGTGCTCCTTGAATCTGTATGGGACAGTTCTACCCTGTCCTATAGGGTCACTATGAGTTGGAATCAACTCAGTGAAAACAGGTTTGGTTTGAGTCTTATACAATTATTATCTAGACTCCTTCTCTCTCCCTAAAAGCTCCAATTTGTGTCCTGGTGATCTAGAACTTTGTAAGTTAATGCTGTCAAAGATGAGCATGCAGAAATCATCACTGATGCATAATTTATAAAAGCAAAAGCGTTGGAAACACCCTAAGTATTCAGAGCAGAAGAATGGTTAAATAGATGGCAAAAGATTAGTATATATATTGAAAAAATGTGTTTGTGTGCATATAGCATAGGTTAATATAGTTCCCCAATGGAAGTCAACCTCTTCTTTTGGTCTCCTGCTGTTTTACCTGCACACTAAATGTAGAAGCTAATACTTTGCATGAGATGCAAGCCCAGGATTCACCACATCTTCTGATTCTCACAGCAGCCCCACGAAGTGCTTTACTTGCCTTGTTTCTACAGAGTAACTAGTTCAAGGCCATACAGCTTATAAATGGAGGAACCAGGATTTGCATTGTGGTCCTTCTGATCCTAAGCCTAATTTCTAGCTGTCCATTGGATTAATGCATTGTTCCCAAAGTGTGCTCCTCGGAACTACTCTCATCAAACGTTAAGGAAAAAGGATCCTGGGGGCCCACTAGTTTGAGAAATGCAGGGTTAAGGAAAGTTAAACAGGCTTGTTTACTGTAGAATTTTTCAAAGCGTTAATGAACCAGTATTATGAATCTCTAACCTGTACGTTATCCAAATTGATAACAGTTTCTCTTTTTTCTTGACTGTCCTGAAGTATGTGTGACAGTGTCCTGGGCAACACCTTGCAGTTGCTGTGGTTAGTTGCTCTCTTGTTGGCACAGAATCATGGTGACCTGATGTGTAACAAAAGGACATGTTGTCTTGTCCTGTACCATCCTTACTTAGGTTTGTTGGGGGCTTCGGGGCTTACTCTGCTCTTCATTTTCTACTTCTTTGAGTTGTAAGTTTGAACAGTTTCTTCTTTTTTTCTGTAGGCATTTGCCACCAGAAACATCCCTCTGAACACTACCTGCTCTGCATCCTGTACGTGTCGGCATGTTATGTGTTCATTTTCATTCACTTCTAAACATTTTCTGACTTCCCTTTTGACTTCTTTGACCCACCGGTTGTTGTGAAAAAGGCGTAGAGACAGTATCTGACCGCCTCCAACCTCACAAGTCAGTGCAAGGCTGACTTCCATGAGGCAGAGGTCAGACATGTCTCCTTGCTCTGCTGTTTTCATAAATTCTGACACCAACTATCCTCCATGCAGCACTCGCTATTTCTTTGCTGGGTTTGCTGATTCATTGCAATGACCACACAGAGTTCAAAGACCATACTCAGGATAATGGGGTTTATTATAAGGGAAGCAGCAGTTGCAGTTCAGGCTTAGGAACACTCAGGATATAGTCTTCTGTCAGGACAGCCTCTCCTCCGCTGTGTTTGCAGGCAATGGCCCTCCTTGGCCCTTGGCCTCTGCCCAGAGTCACTCAGTTTTCTCTGTCTGTGGTCTGGGAAGTCCACCATGTCGTCTCTCCTGTTGTTTTCTCCCTCCTGTTGGTGGTAGTGGTGAACTCCTCTCTGCTCTGGAATTGGCTCCCTTTTATGTCAAAACTGACCTGTGCTGTGGGTAGACCACAGCTACCCGATTGCACAGGCCTGCCTAATCACCTGGGTGGAAGTTATAAGGCTACAAATGCCACAGATGAAAGTAATTAATTGTACCACCGCTGTTTCATAGTGTGCTGTTTTAATTACCACACTTCCCTACAGTTACCACTTTCCTTTCTGTTATTGATTTTTAGTTTCTGTCCATTGTGGTCACAGGAGATACTTTGTATGATTGATACCGCTTAAAATTTATTAAGACTAGTTTTGCGAACTATTGCGTGGTCTGCTATCATAGGACTTTTTTTTTTGAACACTGTATGCGATAGTAAAAGACTAGACACATTCTAAATGTCTACTGATGGGGGAATGGCTATAAAAACTTGGGTGCATCTGTATGGTGGCATAACACAGTATCACAAGATGCATCCTGACAGTTTTGTATAGGCTGACGTAAATACCCACAAGGTACAGTAAGTTAAAAAAATAAAATCAAGTAAAATAAGGCATGTGCATATCTTTGGGTTCCCTTGAAAGCAGAGCTTCAGACAAGGACTTGGGTGTGGGTAGTTAATTTGAGAGAGAGGAAATAGGATTGAGGCAGTAAAGAGGGTAAGATGGAAAACAAAATAGTGACTAGTGAAATTGTAGCTATAGGTAAGACAGGCCCAGTTAAGTCTAGATCTTTGAACAATACAGAATGACTGCCTCCAGATTAGCTGTTGGTAAGAGGGAAGATGTTGGCACTTATTGACCAAGCCCATCCGCCATTGGTTGGGGCTTGTCCCAGGACCCGAGCACTCTCCTGCTTCTGTGCTGTAGCTCCAGGTAGACTAAGCAGGATCTCGTGACTTGGGAGAAAAACCTAGCACTGTGTGACCAATAGAATATGGACAAAGTGATAGAAATTAGATTCTGATATCAGATCATGAAAGCCTCTGTGACTTCTTTGTTCTTTCTGCAACTGTTTGTTCTGGAGCACAGGGGAGCAGCTCTACTAAAAATTCCAAGTGGTGTACAACGGTGACCTCCAGCACTGAGGAGCCAAGTCCTCCACCAGTAAAATACTAGTGAGCCATCTTGGGAATAGACCCTTCAGCTCCAGTGGAGCTTTCAAATGATGCAAGCCTGGCTGGCTTCTGGAGTACAATCTCGCAGGCGACCCTGAGCCAGAACCAATTGGTAAAGCTGCTCTCAGATTCTTGACTCTCAGAAAGTGAAATAGCAAGTGTTTATTGTTTTAAGTTGTTTAGTTTTGGCGGTAATTTGTTATGCAGTAATGGAGAACTAGTAGAATTTTTTTTAAACTAATTATTCTTTTTGGATTATTCTATTTTCTAATTCTTCCTGGTATATAGAATTTTCTTTTTTTTCTGTATTGACCTGGTATCCTGAGTCCCTACTAAATTCTCTAATTAGAGTAGCTTTTTTGTAGATTTCTTCGAATTTTTTCTATCATTAATCAAGTCATCTGTGGAAAAAAGACAATTTTACTTCTTTTATTGGAATGCCTCTTATTTCTTTTACTTGGCTTGTGAAACCAGTTAGAACCTTTAGTACAAAGTTGAATAGTGGTGACCCCAGACATTCTTGCCTTGTTTCTTTCTTTTTTTTTATTATGACTGAGTGAAAATGTACACTCCCATATAAATTTACATGCCCACCTATATGCAGCTTCCGCTGCCCTCCCTGCCCGGTGACAGCACACTGTTCCTCTCTGCTCCATACAAGTCTCATCCTCCCAACAGTCTCCTTTCCCCTCCTCTCCACCCATTCTCCTTCCTCCAGCCAGAGGTCAGCAGGATGATATCCTATAGATGCATAGAACCATAAAGTGCATCTAATATGGTCACTCTGCATTGCCAAGTCCAATCACAGAAGACAAACATTGCCTTGTTTCTTTATAAAAAATTTTTTTAAAAATTGTTTTCTTGTTGTTGAGAACATACACAACAAACTATGTACCCTTTCCGCTGCATTTAACCAGAGACTACATCAACGTGAGAATGGAAGAACTAGATGATGCCCAGCCCCCACCAAAAATCTCAACAAAGAGGCCATGATAGAGTGGGAGAAATATGGGGTGCAGAAATCAAACTCTAGCAAAAATAGCAGACTTGCTCTGACAGACTGGAGGGTCCCCCAACTCTCTGTTAGCCCCAAACTGAAACCATTTCAGAAGCCAATTCCTCAGACAAAGGTTGACTCAAACATATAAGATATAAAAGGATACTGGTGAGAAGTGTACTTCTTGGCTTAGGTAGATACAGAAGACTAATTGGGCAACTCTTGTCTGCAGGCGAGATGAGAAGACAGAGGGAGACAGGAGCTGCTTAAATGGGAGTGGGAAATACGAGGTGGAGGGGAAGAGTCCGCTGGGTCATATAGCAAAATGTAAGTTTTGGTATGAGAAACTGACTGTGACTGTAAACTTTCACTTTAAAACATAACAAAGAATAAACTTAAAATTAAAAAAGAAAAGACAATTCAGCAGTTTCTATGTATACAATCCAGTGACATTGGTTACAATTTTTGAGAAAAGGAAGGTGAGAATGGCTATGCACCCTAAATTGCTTCTGTCAATTTGATCTCACATAAATAGATCTTAAAAGACTAAAACCTCAAGATAGACATTCTTTATTGGTTGAGCTAAAATGTTTCATTCTCGAAAATCCTCAGGGATATTTTTGCCTTAAGTTTTAAAGATGGTCTTGCCTTGTTTTTGATAGTAGGTGGAAAGCATCCCATTTTTCAGTATATATATGATGCTAAAAGTAATAAAATCAAACCTATTGCCATCAAGTCAATCTAACTCAGAGTGACCCTACAGGACAGAATAGAGCTGCCTCATAGAGCCTCCAAGGAGTGCTTGGTAGGTTTGAACTGCTGACCTGTTTGTTAGCAGCCACAGCACTTAACCACTACACCACTAGGGTTTTCAGTATGATGTTACCTGTAGGTTTTCCACTGCTGTTGTTAGTAACTGTTGAGTTGGGTCTACATCATACTTCGTACATGACACTATGTACAGCAGAGCCAATGAACCCTGTCGCCCAGTTTTGTACCATCTTCATGATCATTAGCATGTTTGAGTTCATTGTTGTGGCTATTATAGTGTCTTCCAACCTCGGGGGCTCCTCTTCCAGCTGTATATTGGACGAGATTCTGTTGTAACCTCTAGGGTTTTCTTTGGCTAATTTTTGGAAGTAGATTTCTGGGCCTTTCTTAATAGTCTTAGTCTGGAAGCTCCGCTGAAACTTGTCTACCACGGGTGAAACTACAGGTATTTGAGATACTTGTAGCATAGATTCTAGCATCATAGCAAGATGAAAGCCACCACAGTACAACAAACTGACAGACAAGTAGTTTTCCATAAATGCCCTTTATTAGGTGGAGGAAGTTTCCTGGTGTTCTTAGTTTACTAGATTTTAAATGCTTCCTGTTCTTAGTTTACTGAATTTTTTGAATCTGTTGAGATAATCATTTTGTTGTTGTTGATTTTTGTTCAGTTAGTACGGTTAATTACATTGATTGGTATTTGAATGTTAAGCTAGCCTTGCATTTTTAAGAAAAACCCCTAATTAGTCAAGAGGTATCAATTATTTTTTGCAAACACTCGGTGAAGACTCCTTCTGTTACTTAAGCCAAGACAAGGCACACTTTAATTTTTCCAGGGTCTTCTTACTCCCTGTGGGCTATTGTTGCTTGGAAGTCCTGTGATTCCTTGGTACCTGTCACCTGCAAACAAACTCTTAGGGGGAATAACTAGTCAAGACCAGTTGGAATCTCAGCAGACTCATCATTTCCTGTCAATATGCAAACACTGGTGGTGTAAGTGGATAAGAGCTACAGCTACAGCTATTGCTAACCAAAAGGTAGGTGGTTCAAATCTGTCAGGCACTCTTTGGAAACTTTATGAGGGAGTTCTACTCTGTTGTATAGGGTTGCTATGAATTAGAATCGACTTGATGGCAGTAGGTGGTAAATCAATGTATTTCTTTATTCAGCTTTAATTTGGAAGAATTGAAAACTATAATAGTGAATGGAAAAGTAGGGGAAAAAGACTTCTAGTGAAAATCTCAGCTTTTCTGTCATCCCAACAATGTAGTCCCTGCCTAAGTCAAATGTCCTGCAGAGACACAGCCCTACTTCCCTTAGAAAAACTCTTTGCCATCAAATTGATTTCAACCCATGGATGCAGTGCTGGAAGTGCTCATTCATTTATGCCAAGAAATTTGAAAGATAGCTACTTGGCCAACTGACTGCAATAGATCCACATTTATGCTTATTCCCAAGAAAGGTGATACAACCAAATGAAGAAATTATCAAACAATATCATCGACATCACACATAATTAAAATTTTGCTCAAGGTCATTCAAAAGCAACTACATTGTATATTGACAGGAAACTGCCAGAAATTCAAGCCAGATTTGGAAGAGGGTGTGGAACCAGGGCTATCATTACTGATGTCAGATGGATATTCACTGACAGCAGAGAATATCAAAAAGATGTTTACCTGTGTTTCATGACTATGCAAAGGCATTCGACTGTGTGGATCATAACAAATTAGAGAGAACATTACAGAGAATGGGAATTCCAGAACACTTAATAGTGCTCATGAGGAATCTATATATGGGTTACAAGGCAGTTGTGAGAACAGATCAAGGGGATACTACATGATTTAATGTCAGGGAAGGTGTCCATCAGGGTTGTATCTTTTCACTATGCCTTTTCAATCCATATGCATAGTAAATAATCTGAGAAGTTGGACTATGTGAAGAAGAATGAGGCATCAGGACTGGAGGAAGACTCATTAGCAAGCTAAATTATGCAGATGACATAACCTTGCTTGCTGAAAGTGAATAGGATTGAAACACCAATGAAGATGAAAGACCACAGCCTTCAGTATGGATTACAGCTCAACATCCAGAAAACAAAAGTCCTCACAAATGGACTAGTAAGCAATGTCATGATAACTGGAGAAAGGTTTGAGGTCAAGGATTTCGTTTTGCTTGGTTCCACAATTGACTCCCATGGAAGCAGCAGTCAAGAAATCAAAAGACATACAGTGTTGGGAAAATCTGCTGCAAACAACCTCTTTAAAGTATTGAAAAGCAAAGATGTCATGCGCCTGACTCAAGGCATGGAATTTTCAGTGATATCAGATGCATACAAAAGCTGGACAATGAATGAGGAAGACAAGAGAAGAACTGGTGCCTTTGAAATGTGGCATTGGAGACGAATATTGAATACACTGTGGACCACCAAAAGAGTGAACAAATCTGTCTTATAAAAAATACAACCAGAGTGCTCCTTAGAGGCAAGGATGGCAACATTATGTCTTACATGCTTGAGACAGTTATCAAGAGGGATTAGTCCCTGGAGAAGGACATCAAGAGCAAGGCCCTCAAGGAGGTGGGTTGACACAGGCTACAACAATGAGCTTAAGCATAAAAATGATTGTGGGCATGTCACAGAACATGTGTTATTGTTGTTAAAAGGACCTCTTTAAAGTACTGAAAAGTAAAGATGTCACCTTGAAGACTAAAGTGCAAAAGCTGGGTGACAAGCAAAGAAGACAGAAGAATTGATGCCTTTGAATTGTGGTCTTGGAGAAGAATGTTGAACTGCCAAAAGTACAAATAAATCTGTTCCGGAAGGAGTACAGCCAGAGTGTCCTTGGAAGCAAAGATGGCAAGATTGTGTCTTACATACCTTGGGGATGTGTCAGGAAGGATCAGTCCCTGGAGAAGGACATCATGCTTGGCAGAGTGGAGGATCAGCAAAGAAGAAGACCCTTGACAAAATGACTGACACATCGGCTGCATAGAAACGACTGTAGGCACGGCGCAAGACTGGGCAGTGCTTTGTTCGATGTGTATGGGGTCACTATGTGTTGGAAATGACTTGACAGCTGCTGACAGCAGCAACAACAACAACATAGGTCGGTCTAATCTTTGACTAATGGGTAAATTTCAGAAGTAACTTCAGTTCTGAGTTAAAAGAATGTCCAGGGTTGGCTGAAGTCTTTATGGAAGTAGACTGCCAGGCCTTTCTTGTGCAGTGCTGCTGGGTGGGTTTAAACTGCCAATGTTTTACTTAATAGTTGAACTCAAACCATTTGTACCACCCAGGGATCTTTCCTTAGAAGGCAGCTTTATGCTTTTTCTGTTGATGCTCAGATATTTGTTCCTGTTTAAATTGCAAACAATACAAGTTGATGGTAGTTTCACAGAATCCTTAGGGATGCTAAAGAAACAAAAGATGAATGGGAATGAAGCAATAGCCAGTTCAGTGTGTCACTGTAGACTCGCCATCCTATACTCACAAAGGCATCATCAGACTCTTGGGGTTGCAGTAGCTCATTTGTTGCCTCATATTGGGCATCTCTGATTTGCCCCCTCCCTTTGCATCTCTCTCACGATTCAAAGTGCCCTGTAGAAGCATCCAGTTGGCTGAATCAGGTCAGTCTCCTAGTCTGTCAAAAGGAGTGAGAGCGAGTATCTGGGCTTTCATATTTTACAGTAAACTGCAGCGCCCCCCCTTAAAACGGGAAGAGAATTTAGATATTGCGTGTCCTAAAGCCGCCATGAGTCGGATCCGACTCGACGGCACTTGGCTGGCAAAGCTTAAGCAACTCTGTAGAAAGCATGGCCCTTGGAGGTCTTACCCACGTGTCTAAGATAATTTCCCAGTGTTCCTTCCAACTGCACACTCTACTTTTTTTGAGAAGAGTTTTGAGAACTACATTATTTTTTCTCCATTTTCTTAAGCTTCTGGTGACACTCTGGCACCACAGTGAGACCTTAGCTTACATTCTCTTATGGGGTGGTGTTCCACGCAGCTGCCTGTGAGACCCATCCCTTCATCTGACTCTGGCTTGAGTATCTTCTCTGAGCTCAGTGGGGGCTTTATCAAACTTCTATCAAAGTATTGTTGAAAGCTCAGGGTTCCCCTATTTGGGACTCCAGGGAATTGGATATGAGATATTTTGATAATTTATTGTCATCCAAAGACATTAAGACCAGAGAAAAGAATTATTGGGCTGCCTATGAGCCAAGGGTTGGCATCTGTGTGTTGAAAGGAGAGAGACTGAGACATGGAACCATATGAGGGAAGCTCAGTGTGTAAGATGATGGGTGAGAGCATGAGTGGCTCCATTAAGTCCCGTACAGCTGCCAGCTTCTCCAGGTTAGTATGCTGAGAAGGGCTGGAACTTCTTGGCTTTCTCCCATCCAGTCTGCTATGGACCCCCACAGCCTATAAAAACAGCTGGCTAGCAGAGTGAAGCACTGCAGTCTCTCTTTTTCTCCTCTTATCCCTTTTTCTGATCTCCCTCCCCTAGCCCAGTCTAAGCTAGACTAGGACAATCAGATGACAAAAGGGTTCTACTTTAAAACAAGTGCACTCAGGTATTTATAGTAAGGAAATGTGATTGAATGAGCCAACTGCTAAAAATAGAAGACTTGACTTCATCCATTTACAGAGATGGTGGCCCAATGCATTTAGGGAGAAAATAAATCAATGCAGATCTAATACTTAGGAAATTTATCCTGTACCTAGATGGTTGACCTCTCATGAGAAATTCCATAGATTTTTCCAAACTGTGAGTAGTAGTGGGTGTCTTAGTTGCCTAGGGCTGGCATAACAAAATACTACATACAAGGTGTCATAGAAGAACAGAAATCTATTGCTTCACACTTCTGGACACTGAAGGTCCCAATCAATGTGTCCATCAGGGCCACGCTTTCTCTGGCAGTCCAGGAGAAGATCCTCTTATCTCTCCCAGATTTTCCAGTAATCCTAGGCATTCCTTTGCAGCTTCACTCTGCCTTGTGGCCGTCTTCCCTCCTTGTCTCCTCTCCTCTTCGATAAGGACACACCCCTCAGATTGGGTTAGGGCTCACTGTCCCTCAGAATGTCCTCACACTAACTTTTAACATCTTCGAATTTCCTTTGAATACAAGATCATGTTCACAAGACCAGATAAACCAGATGGTTCTTGACTACCATCAATGAGTGCCCTGACAGGGAGTATAATATAGAGTCCCTGACCTAGTGGGAGTCAAATGGGTGTGCAGAACTCAAATTCTATTAAAAAGACTAGACTTGATGGTCCAACAGACCAGAGGGCCCCCAGAAGACGTGACTCCCACTTTCTCTATTGGCTCAGAACTGAAACCATTCCCAAAGTTACCTCTTCAAAGATTGGACTGGACTATAAGACATAAGATGATACTGGCAAAGAGTGTGCTTCTTGGCTTCAGTAGATACCTGATGCTCACTGGGCAGCTCCTGTACAGAGGTGAAATGAGAGGGCAGATGGGGACAGGAATTGGTTGAAGGGACACTGGAAATACAGAGTTGGGGAAGTAGCTAGTGTTACATAGTAGTTTGTGTGTAAGGTTTTGTATGACAAGTTGACTTAGACTGTCGACTTTCACTTAAAGTACAAATAAAATATTTTAAAACAAAAACAGAGGTTATGTTCACAGTACAGGGGTTAGAACTACAGTGTGCCTTTTTTGGGAGACACAAGTCAATCCACAACAGTGGAGATGGGCATTGTAATGAAAAGACTTGACACTTAGCCTGGGCATCAGAAAATTCTTCTAAATTGTGTCCTAATTTTTTTTTCTAGAAAAGTTGGCCTAAGTTTGCACTACATAAATTTCAGTAGAGCTTGCTGAGCACACAAGGGAGATCTGGGACCTCTGACTTATGTTTGGGGAATACTAAATCTCTGTTAATTTTCTGGCTAATGTTCATTTAATTATCCCAGATATGTAAATTTCTGGAATTTATAAACAAACACACAACATTCATCAAGCACTTGCTATGTGTCGTACACCATGTTAGACCTTTCTCATGCTATTTAATTTAAGCCTCTTTATAACTCAGAAACCCTGGTGGTGTTGTAGTTAAGACTTTGGCTGGTAACCAAAAGGTTGGCAGCTTGAATCCAGTGGGTTCTCGTTGGAAACTCTATGCGCCTGTCCTACTCTGCACTGTGGGTTCTCTGTGAGTTAGAATCAGCTCAATGGCAATTTTTTTTTCACTGTAACTCTGGCAGGGTGAGTTATAACTCTGGGTGGCACAAATGGTTAAGTACTTGGTTACTAATTGAAAAGTTGGATGTTTGAAGCCACCCAAAGGTGTCTCAGAAGAAAGGGCTGGTGATCTGCTTCGTGGAGTTCTACTCTGAAGCACATGAGGGTGCCATGAGTTGGAACTGACATGACGGCAGGAGGTGTGGTTGTAACTCTGGTATATGTTTCCAATTTTGCTGATTTTCCAAATCTATATTACTTGCAGATAAGAGATTGAGATTGGAACTCATGTTTTGCACTGGGGAGAGATGCCGTGTTTTGAGGTAGTTTTGCAGTTCCTTTGGTATTTTATTCTGGGCTTGTACTTAAAGGTCCTCAGTTGGTGCTTGCTTCTGATGAAGGCTTTCTGGACTCCTTCACTATTATTATCCCTTCTCCTTTGAGCTTAACAGCATAATTATACTGTTCAACTTCACAATCTACTTTTATGTTCTCTTATATCATCCACTGTATCAGTTAGGAATGTGTTAAGTTGCAAGGAAAAAAAAAACACAAACAACCAAGGTGATGGTTTAAAAAAAACAAGATTGCAAATTAGAGAAATGCAAATCAAATCTACAAGGAGATATCATTTCACAGAGATGGATTTATCAGTCTTAGAACAAATAAAAGTGGAATACTTCTTAGAAGTGAAGCTAGTAACAATTTGTCTTGCTTATTTTTTTAAAATAACATTGTAAGTGTAAAAGCTACGAATTGATTTACAAAAGTTGAAATTTGAACTGATCCTATTAAAAAATCCTTCTTGTTGTCATCTGCTGTTGAGTTGATTCTGACTGACAGGGACCCTGTGTGCAGCACAGGGAAACCCTGCTGGGTCCTGCGCCGTGCCTGCAATAGCTTTAATGTTTAAGCCCGTCATTGCAGCTGCTGTGTCAATTCGTCTTGTTGGAGGTCTTCCTTTCTTCCGCTGACCCTCCACTCTACTGAGCACGATGTCCGTCTCCTGAGACTGATCCCTTCTGATCACATGTCCACAGTAGGTAAGATGCAGTCTTGCTGTATTTACCTCTAAAGAACGCTCTTGTTGTGCTTCTTCCAAAACAGGTTTGTATGCTCTTACTACAGACCATGGTTTATTCAGTATTCTTCTCCAGTACCACAATTTAAAGGTGTCATTTCTTCTTCTGTCTTCCTTATTCATTGTCCAGCTTTGGCATGCATATCATGTGGTTGAAAATACCACTCCTTGGGTCAGGCACATCTTAGTCTTCAAGGTGACAACTGTACTTTTGAATACTTTAAAGAGGTCCTTTGCAGCAGGTTTTCCCAGTGCAATGGATCTTTTGACTTCTTGATGGCTGCTTCCACAGATGTTGATTGTGGAACTAAGTAAAACGAAATCCTCAACAACTTCAATCTTTTCTCCACTTAAAAATCCTTAGTTTTATGAGTTTGTAAATTATTAATTTTATCGTGCATAAGGGGAAAGTTTATAATGCTAGTTTTTAATTCAAAAATTCACACACAGGTGATTTTGTGACATTGGTTTCAGTCTCTGCAATGTGTCAGCACTCTCCCGTTTCCTACCCTAGATTCCCCAAGTCCATTAGTCCAGTTTTCCTGTTCCTTCCTGCCTTCTCCTCCTTACTTTTGGATAGGGGTTGCCAGTTTGGTCTCACATGCTTGCTTCAACTAAGAAGTATGTTTCTCACAGGTGTTACTGTTTGTTTTATAGGCCTGGATAATCTTTGGCTGAAAGGTAGATTTTAGGAACAGCTTCAGCTCTGAGTTAGCAGGTGTCTGGGAGCCACAGTCTTGGGGGTTCCTCCAGTCACTACTAGACCAGTAAGTCTGGTCTTTTAAGAATTTAAATTATGTTCTACATTTTCTTCCGGGGACCATCTACTGGGATTCCTGTCAGAGTGGTCAGTGGCGGTAGCTGTGTATCATCTTGTTCTTTTGGGCTCAGACTAGTGGGAGCTGTGGTTCATGGGGTCCATCAGTTTTTTGGGCTAATATTTTCCTGTGTCTTTGGTTGTCTTCATTCTCCTTTTCTCTAGATGGGGTGGGACCAACAGATGTACCTTAGATGGCTGCTGACAAACTTTTAAGGCCTCTGCTGCTACTCACCAAAGTAGGGTATAAAATACTTTCTTTTGAATCACATTTTGCCAGTTGATCTAGGTGTCCTCCAAGACTGTCTTGATTACTTTGCACACAACATCAGGAAAGATACCAGTCACAAGAAAAGGATGTCATGTTTCATGAAGTAGAGAGACAATGAGAATGAGGGAATCTCTCAATGAAACAGATTAATACAATAGCCACAACAACAGGCTCAAACGTATCAAAGATCATGAAGATGTCTCAGGATTAGGCAACACCTCATTCTGTTACATGTAAGGTTTCCACAAATACAAGCTGACTCCACAACAACTAACAATGACTATTATCAGGAAATGGAAGATAGTAAGTGTTGGTAAGTATGTGGGGAAATCAGAACCCTCATCCACTGCTGGTGGGTTTATAAAACAGTCTAGAAGACAGCTGGATGGTACCCCATAGCCCAGATACACTGGACTAACAGACTTTGGGAATCTGGGGTGGAAAATGGGAGAATGTTTTCAATTCTTTTGGATGTATACTTAGGAGTGCCCATCAACCAATGAATGGATTAACAAAATGAGGTCTATACACACCGCGGAGTATTACTCAACTGTAAAGAGAAATGAAGTTCTAATATGGGCTATAACGTGGATGAACCATGAAAATATGCCGAGGGAAAATTCAGCAGACACAGAAGGATAAACATTGTATAATTTTACTTTTATGAAATATCTAGAATAGACAAATCCATCAAGACAAAAAAAATTAACGGATTCTGAGGGGCTAAAGGAGGACGATGGAATGCGGAGTTTGAAAAATGGCTATTCTTTGATGTTCCTGTTACTGAGCGGTGGAGTCTGTGTCCCCACCCCTCACATCTTGCGGCTGTTTTGACAAGGTGAGCACTACAAAAGTAACACTGCATGCTTTTTGAGGATTGATCATAAAAGGCCACATATATTCCACCCAGGTCTCTTGGGATGCTTTTTTCTTTGTACCCCGTCATTATGCTGTGAAAAGTCTAAGCCATATGGAGAGGTCACATATGCAGGCAACCCTGTCAACAGTCCCAGTCAAATCCCATCTCCGGACCTCCCAGCACAGGCACCAGGCATGTGAGTGAATAAGCCATCTTGGGAGGGATTTCTCCAGGCCTATCTGTTCCAGCTCCTAAGTGTTCAGAGTTATACCCAGCTATTTGAATTCCCAGTGGAGGCCCCAGGTATGGGTAGAGATAAGCTGCTCCAGCTGTACCCTGTTTGAATTATTGACCCACAAAATCTGTGAGTGTAGTAAAAGGACTTTCTTAAAGTCACTAACTTTTAGGGTAACTTGTTACGTAGCAAAAGTAACTGGAACACCCAACCAGTGGTAGTTCACAGTAGTTCACAGCGTCTGTCTGTCTGTACGCATGCATATATTTAATGTAGCAAATAGTGTAGAGATAGCCTCTTCCTGGCATTAGTTTGCTGCTCAATTAGGCCATCAGGGACCCAAGTTCTTTCCATCTGTCCGTGCTGGGACAGATGGGACTTAACGTTTGGAAAATACTAAATCTCTGTCAGTTTCTGGTTGATGTTCATTTAGTTTTCCATATGTGTAAATTCTTTGACTATAGAACACTTGCTTATATTGCTGTTAACCACTGTTAGCGGGATGTTCCAGTTACTTCTGCATCCCTGGCGTGCTTGCTTTTATCCTCACGCTTGTTGCCTCAAAGTTCCTACATAACTGCTGTAGCTTCAGGCATTGCATCAACGTTCAAGTCAGAAAAAATGAAGGACAGACTAAACCATAACTGCATGATTTTATTAGGAAAGCAAAGCTTACCCAGAAACTCCCAGGTTTTTACATGTGTCTTATTGGCTGCAATTCTCACATGACCACGTTCGATGAAAACAAAGACTGGGAAAATGAATATTTACCTGGGCATATTTCTGTCTTTGAGGCCTCTGAGTAGTACAAATGGTCAAGTGCTCAGCTGCTAACTGAAAAGGCTGGCCATCCGAACTGACTCAGAGGGGGCTTGGAAGAAAGGTCACTGTGTCTGAAAGGTCACAGCCACAAAAACCCTGCGGAGCTAGTTCTACTGTCACAAACATGGGGCCACCATGAGTCAGAGTCAACTCGATGGTAACTGTGTTTTTGGTTTCTTGCTGTCCCAAAACAATCTACGTTCTGCTATCAAGGACATAGGAGAACAAGAATGCTGTGTGGGCAAGACCAGTGTCTGCCACGTACCTCAACTGTTTCACACCCTTTTCTTGGTTGGAACAATTAGATGATGAGCTTTAGAAAGGAGAGACAAGGCCAGTTACTCCTCTGGAATGTTTCTTAGGACTCAGCACTGCTGAGAACATCATTTCTTTTCAATACGTTCACTTGTTGAAGCAAAAGAAGAAGCAAGTTTTCAGAGCCCTGGTCTTTAAACTTCTCCCCTGCCCGTTCCTTGAAAGAATTTTGAAAGACATTGTGTCCCATTGCAGACTTGTAAGTTGGTACCTAAAATTTTTTATTATTATTTTACATGGCTGCCAAGACTATAATTTTTGGCATAGGAGATCTGACAATTAAATCTGCAAATTTAATTGTTCTAAGTGCTACATACCTCATTGCTGAATATCATATGTACACCTTTGAAATATTCCCCTTGGGAAGCTATGCACTGATGCCAACACCTAGTCCACCCTTCAAAACAACTTTGGAACTTTTTTAAAGGGTCATTTTGCATGATGGTAAGGTGGCAAGCCTGTGAACTTAGTTGGATAGTTGCCTGTTAGGGAGTTTTTAGTCAACAAACAAATAAATATACTGGAATACCCACCCTACTCACCTGATCTGGCCTCCAATTACTTTTTCCTTTACCTGAAGATAAAGGAAATATTGAAAAGAAGACTTTTTATTTATTTTTATTTAACATAACTGAATGAAAATGTACATTCACATGTAAATTTACATGCCCCCCTATATGCAGCTTCCACTGCTCTCCCTGTCCGGTGACTGCACACTATTCCTCTCTGCTCCATACGTGTCTCATCCTCCCAACAGTCTCCTTTCCCCTCCTCTCCGTCCACTCCCCTTCCTCCAGCCAGAGGTCAGCAAGATGATATCCTATAGATGTATAGAACCATAAAGTGCTTCCAATATATGGTCACTCTGCATTGCCAAGTCCAATCCATTCCTGTCCAAAGAGTGGACCTTTGGTATAATTTATGGGAACGGGCAGCATCAGGGCAGGGGGCCATGCTCTCAGAGGAACCCCAAAACTGCTGGACCATCAATTGAGGTCTTTTAGTGGAGATCTCATGATGCACCTCTTTTTATTCTTGTGTTGCCAGTGAGGCTCCTCTCTGTGAGCTCTGTCACGGCTATCACTGGTGGTGGCCGGGCACCATCCGGTTCTTCTGGTCCCAGGTCAATGTAGGCACCCACTGTCTTCCGGTCTCTCTGTCTTCTCGGTTGTCTTTACCGCATGCCATTTTGGCCCTCGGTGAGCATCCGTTCCTGCTGAGTTGGGACCATTTGCTGTGTCCTCGAATGGCAGCTTGGCAGCTTTTAAGACCCCAGACGCCACTCACCAATGTGGGGTGCAGAGAGCTCTCTTAGCAAAACGCTAGTTGTGCCAATTGGCCTGGAATTCGCCTAAGAGCATGGTCCCCTACCCCCGCCCCAGCTGCTCTATCCTTGCAGTATTGAGTTAAGATGGAAGGAGTACTCAAGTTATGCTGAAGTCCACCTAATGTTGTTCTTGTTCCTAATGTGTGCTGTCACCGCTTTCTCCCAACTAGATTTCTAGTAACTACCTAAACTAAACCCTCCCCCCTCACCCTCCCTCCCTCCCTCCCCTTCCTTGCAGCTGTCAAAGAGTCTTTTCTTCTATACACAAGTCTGTTTTTGAGATCTTATCGTAGAGGTCTCATACAGTATTTGTCCTTTTGTTGCTGACTACTCTCACTCAACATAATGTCTTCCAGTTGAAACCAGGTTAGGATATGTTTCCTGGAATCATCGTTATTCTTTATCATTGCGTAGTGCTCCATTGAGTATATGTACCACAGTTTACCTATCCATTCTTCTATTGTTGGGCATCTGCGTTGATTCCACCTTTTTGCTATTGTGGACTGTGCCGCGATAAACATTCTGGTGCATGTGTCCATTGGTGTGAAAGGCCTTGAATCTGTAGGATATATTCCAAGTAGTGGAATTACTGGGTCAAATGGTATATCAATATCCATTTTTTTAAGGAAGCGCCAGATTGCCTTCCAAAGAGGCTGGACCATTTTGCAACCCCACCAACAGTGTAGGAGGGTTCCACTTTCTCCACAGCCTCTCCAGCATTTGTTGTTTTGTGTTTTCTGGGTCATGGCCAATCTTGTTGGGGTGAGATGGTATCTCATTGTTGTGAAAAGAAGACATTTTGATGCCTTGCAGGATGACAGCTCTGATGGCCATTCCAGAAAAGAGTTCCAAAATTACTTTGAAGGGTGGACTAGGTGCTGGCATTGGTCCATAGCTTCCCAAGGGGATTATTTAGAAGGTGACTGTAGTGATATTCCACAATGGGGTGATGTAACCCTTTTTCCAGGATGAGTTCACGAACTTAATTGGCAGTCCTTATGTTATAAATATCAGTGTTTTAAAATAAACCTCTTACATTGCACTTTAGAAATTTCCAGTGAAATCCAAATATCATAGTAATTTGATACCTACTACCATCAATTTGGAAACCCTCATGGTGTAGTGGATAAGTGCTATGACTGCTAACCAAAAGGTCAGCAGTTTGAATCCACAAGAAGTTCCTTGGAGACTCTGTGGGGGCAGTTCTACTCTGTCTATTGGGTCATTTTGAATCAGAATCAACTAAACAATGATTGGTTTAGCCTAGGTTTTAGATCAATTTGGAAATCCTAGTTGTGTAGTGGTTAAGTGCTACAGCTGCTAACCAAAAGATCAGCAGTTTGAATCCATCAGACATTCCTTGGAAACTCTATGGGGCAGTTCTGCATTGTTCTGCAGAGTTGGTATGGGTTGGAGTCAACTCAATGGCAGTAAGTATTTTGGTTTCCTATCATTTTGGAAATGCTAGTGGTATAGTGGGTAGGTGCTATAGCTACTGACCAAAAGATTGGCAGTTCAAATCCACCAGGCACTCCTTTGAAATCGTGAGGCAATGCTGCTGTGTCCAATATGGTCATTACGAGTTGGAATTGACCCAGTGGCAGTGGGTTTGTTTTTTTTTTTTTTTTGGTTTACCGTCAACTTAAAAATATACCATCAAGCTTTTCTTTAGCATTCAGGAGTTTCTACATCATTCCTTGAAATTGTATTTTCGTCTGCTTCTCCCTCCAAATTTCATCCTAATGTAATATGTTTTTATGCTTAAAAATATTATATTGGTTTTGAATCATACTTCTCTGCAACAAGTACATGATTATCAATTAAAATAACATTTTAAATCATTTCATATGGCTGAAGGCTCCAAGTACTTAACATAGTCTTCTGGATTAAATTAACATTAAAAATTATTAATACTACACAAGAGGGGAAGACAAGGTAAACTTATTACATACATTTCAATATGTAATTATTAAACACAAATGATGAAATTACACTGGAAATACGTCTACTGAGATGGATGGAGTTTTTAAATGTTATTTCATGTGTCTGTGGTGATATTACTTATTAGACAATGGTTAGAATGAATTTAAGTTCTATTTTTTGTTTTTTAAGACACAAGTGCTGAAAACTTTCACATAAGTAGATGGACACGTAAAGAATTTTGTTACATGTGCATGATTTCAGCTTCTTTCAAATTATGTACTAAAAATCACATAGTGATCTCTCATCATAAGTTACTTTTTAATGATCGGATGACAACTCAGTTAGGTCCTCCTTTGATTATGTGGAAATCAGAGAACCAGAAACCACCTGACTTGTAAATGGATGTGTTATCCAGTAATTTGAGTCCTTCACTTCCAAACGGCGGTGACACTCCATCATTAGAGATGTTAACAACATCGATATTTATACTTACTCCCCTGTTTGAAGCTCGGAATTTCATACTCAGGACGTGTCATATTCAGATTTGGGATGACCAAGAAAAGTACCTTTCTTTTGTCAGGTGGTGGAAGGGCTACTGTGCAAGAGAAAGGGAAGGAGAACTTGTCTGATACCCTCTCTACTGCAGGGAGATCAAATTTAGGAGAGTCTGTAGGAAAATTGAAGATCTGCAAACTGATTCTCATAAATCTGTCCATGCCCAAAACCAAGTCTACTTGTTCTCCCAGGGATGTATGCACATAAACTTGTATACAGCCAGAGGATGTTACACCTCAAAGAGATGTTAGCGTACTTGGAAAGGATGGATTTGCATTGAGTGTCTCTTCTGTCATACTGCAATCCCACTGCTGTAGCACTAGCTCCAACACATGGCCACCTCATTTGTGTCAAAGTAGAATCATATCCCATAGGGGTTTCAATGGCTGATTTTTTTTGGAAATAGATCATCAGGCATGGATTTGAACTTCCAGCCTTTTGGTTAGCAGCCTTTCACTAACTGATTGCACAATCTAGAACTCTGGCATACTGGCTCTCCTTTAATGAACTGAATAGTTAGAATAACTTTGTTGTTGTTAGGTGCCTGTTTGAAGACAGGGAGGCAGCGGTTAGTGGAAGAGGCAGCCAGCAAATTCAAAAGCTGAGGTTTAAATCCAGGTCTAAGGAATTGCAGAGCTTGAGGTGTTAGTCACCGTGCCAAGTTGTGCCAGCTTTAGGCACAGTTGGCACAGCTGTTCCCACGAGGCATAGCCTGGACTGCTGTTTCTCCTAGTTTACCCCATGTCTCCTTGACATGTGTCTGTAAGGTGATATTTCTCAGACTTCAGAGTGCATCAATATCACACGGAGGACTTGTTAAAACACATCACTGGACCCTACCTCCAGTTTCTGTAGGTCTGGGGTGAGGCTGAGAACTTGCGTTTCTAAGAAGTCCCAGGTTGATGCAAGCATTTGGCTGCTAACCCAAAGACTGGAATATCCAAGTCCACTCATAGGATGTGTCCAGATAAAGACGTAACAAAACGCTAACAAAAAGATAGCCATTGAAAAATCCATGGAGCACGGTTCTACCTTGACCCACACGGGGTTGCCATGAGTCAGAAGTGACTTGGTGGTGACTATTTAGTTTTTTTAGCAGGTTCTCATGTCTGAGAATCACACTTTGAAAACCACTGCTCCCAAAGCATGTCCAGCTTCATGGGAGAGATTCCCATTTCTCATGCAGTTAGGGGTTGATGTGAGGTTCTCAAAGGGCTGAGGTTACTAACTGCCCAGATGGGAATACATGTAAATATGCACATTATTTCAACACTTCAAATAACTTTGGTAAAACTTGTGCTATAGGAATTTTTGCTCGGATTAAGTGATTTTGAGTGTGAACATGACTGGATAAAGAGAAATTGTGTTTGCATTGGTTAAGGCAGTATTTTCATCAATTTGTTTATACTTTGCATATGAAAGCCCTCTATGTGTTTGTCAAGTTGTTTCATTTGTTTGGATGGGATGTCTGTTCCTCCATTCTTTACTCACTGGTTTAGTCTTTAAGAATCTTTTCAAAGTGGTACCTTTTCTGTGATGTTTCTAAGCTGAGTTAAGTATGTTTCTTCTGGGCTTCTCTAGCCCTTTACAGGGTTCTATAGGCATGATCTGTTCGCACATTCTGTCTCCCACTGGATGGTAAATTCGATAAAAGTAATAGCCAATAGCTAAAGTTTAAGGCACACTTACTATATGTGGGGAATTTGCTAAGCACTGCATATATATTAGTTCGTTGAATTCTTACAACAACCTTGTGAGATACTGTTCTCATCCCTGTTTGACAGATAAGGAAACCAAAGGAAGAAGGCTAACTTACCCAAGGGCACATAGCTATTCAGGTACATTTTCTTGTTGAAATTCCTTTAAACCTCTCTCAGGCTTGTAGCCCCCAAATGCTGATCTTTTAGCTCATGAAGCTCATTGATGTTGTTGTATACTGTCCAGTCAATTTCTGGACTCAGAGACTCCATGTGTTACAGAGTAGAACTGTCCCATTGGGTTTTCTAGATTTTACAAAAGGAGCCCTGGTGGTGTAGTTGTTAAGTGCTCAGCTGTTGTCTTAGTCATCCAGTTCTAACAGAATTAATCGTAAGTGGATGGCTTTAACAAAGAGAAGTTTATTCTGTCACAGTCTAGTAGGCTATAAGTCTGAATTCAGGGTGCCAGCTCCAGGGGAAGGTCTTCTGTCTCTGTTGACCCTAGAGGAAGGTCTTTGTGTGGCATCAGTCCTCCTTTAATGTGGGAGCATCTCAGCACAGGAACCTCGGATCTGAAGGATGTGCTCTGCTCCTAGGGCCTCTTTCTTGATGGTGTGAGGTCCCTAACCCACTGCTTGTTCTCCTTTCCTTTTATCTGTTGTAGGATAAAATGTGTTGCAAGCAACACCCCAGAGAAACTCCCTTTACATTAAATCAGGGAGGTGACTTTAGTAATGATGTTACAGTCCCACCCTAATATTCTTTAACATAATCCAATAGTGCCCTATTAACCACAGGCAGGGATTAGGATTTACAACATAGGCAAATCACAAAATGAAGGCCACTGGCACAACACTGGGAATCATGGCCCAGCCAGATGGTTATACACATTTTTTTGGAGGACATAATTAAATCCAGGACAACTTAGAACCAAAAGATCAATGGTATGAATGCACAAACTTCTCCAAGGGAGAAAGATGTATCCGTCTGCTTCCTTAAAAAATTGTAGGCTTACAGCCGTGATGGGGGACGCAATGTAGAATGCCTGAGGCAACACTAGAAAAAGAAGGGTGCATCTCAAAAACTCTACTAAAAGACCATAGCTGATGGTCCAGCAGCCTGAGATGTCCCCTGGGAACATGGCCCCTAGACCTGCTGCAGGCCCTGACCAGAAACCAGTATTGAGATCAATATTTCAGACAAGAACAGACTGGACTTGGAGACACGGTGTGACCATGTAATGTGTGTACTTTATGGTTCGTACTTTGTGGGGGCTGTGCTACTGGTTTCTTTCTAGATGGGAGAATAGGAGGTGGAAGAGGGGGGGACAGGTGTTTCTTAAGAGGAAACTAGAAATGTAGAGTAAAAAGGAGGATTATGCTGTTACTACATGAGGAGAGCAGACAGCCTCGCAGATAGGCAGGCATGCAAAATTGATTTGGATTATACACTTTCACTTAGTCACAATTTAAAAAAAAGAAAATTGTAGCCTTACAAATCCTATAGGGTAGTTCTATTCTGTCTTGTAGGGTTGTTGTGAGTCAGAAGCAACTCAACAATGAGTTTAAAACTTTAAAGACACAGATCGTCAAGTCTTTCTCTTT
Organism: Heterohyrax brucei; assembly: GCA_028571685.1. NCBI lineage: Eukaryota > Metazoa > Chordata > Mammalia > Hyracoidea > Procaviidae > Heterohyrax > Heterohyrax brucei. The sequence continues at coordinate 99,996,207 of CM053151.1, forward strand.
GGAGCCTCTGGATGAGTTTCAACTGCCAACCTTTTGGTTAGCAGCTGAGCACTTAATGGTTGAGTCGCTGAGTCTTCTTCATTGATACTGAGACACATAATTTATACTGAGAGAGTGCCAGTCCATTGGCTTGTGTTGTGAGATGTGCCAAAGGGAATGGTAACTCTGGCAGTTCATGCTCTTTCCTATGGCAGACTTCTCAAGAAGCAAAAGTACCGTACTGTACAAGCCTCAGGTGACGGCAGCCCAGATTCAGGCCAGAGGAGTAGGTAACATGCATCCAATCTGTACTGACCTTGGGCCAAGGCAATTCATTGCTGCAAGGAGGATGTTGCTGGGAGCAGAAGAGCAAGTCATTACAACTTTCTGCATAAGAACTTTGTAGCTGAACTGGATGAGTTCAGGTTCCTGCTCTGCTGCTTACTAGCTATGTGACCTTGGACGGGTTATTCAGTTGCCCAGTACTTCAGCTTTCACACTGAGCAGAGACGCTGATAAAAAACACAACTCATCTCATATACTTGTTGTGAAGGCTAAATGTGTTAAGATATGTAACAAGCTTAGAAAAGTGTCAAGTACACAACAATTACTGTGCAAATACTGGCTGTTGGGACTAGTCCCATTGTATTCTCAGTGCCAGCAGAAGCCCGACACACAGTAGGTGCTCATGCATAGTTTTGAAAGGATGAATAATTAGTTTGACTGGAATTTTGTTAGATTTTAGCAAAGTTTACATGAGAACTTCGGATTTCAAATTTTATTTGACAGTCATTGATGTAGGGAAATACATTTTAGATTGAGATCCAGCACACGCACACACACACACACACACACACACTCTTAATGAAACAATTGTGATTTAGCTGCCTTAGAGTTGACTCCGACTCATGGGGGCCTTATGTATAGCAGAATGAACAGCTACCCAGTACTGTACCACCCTCATGATTCTTGGTCTGTTGAGCCCATTGTTGGGCCATCATGTCAACTGCTAACAAAAATAACTACTTGGCCAAACATGATGTCCTTTTATAGTGACTGGCCTTTTCATGAAACAATTGTTGCTGTTATTAGGTGCCATCGAGTCAGTTCTGACTCACAGTGACCCTATCAACAAGAGAATGAAACATTGCCCAATCTCGTACGATGTCCACAATTGTTATTATGCTTAAGCCCGTTGTTGCTGCCACTGTTGATCCATCTCGCTGAGGATCTTCCTCTTTTTCACTGACCCTCCACTCTACCAAGCACGATGTCCTTCTCCAAGGACTGATCTTTCCTGACAACATGTCCGAAGTATGTAAGATGCAGTCCTGCCGTCTTTGCTTCCAAGGAGCACTCTGGTCGTACTTCCTCCAGAACACATCTATTTGTTCTTTTCGAGATCCATCATACACTCAACATTCTTTTCCAACACCACAATTCAAAGTCATCAATTCTTCTTCTGTCTTCTTTGTTCATAGTCCAACTTTCGCAGGCATGTGATGCAATTGAAAATATCATGACTTGGGTCAGATGCATTTTAGTCTTCAAGGTGGTGTCTTTATTTTGAATACTTTGAAGAGGTCCCTTGTGGCAGATTTTCCCAGTGCAATGCGTCTTTTGATTTCTTGACTGCTGCTTCCAAGGGCATTGATTGTGGACCCAAGTAAAATGAAATCTTTGACAACTCCAATCCTTTCTCCAGTTATGACAATGTTGCTTACTGGTCCAGGTGTGAGGATTTTTGTTTCCTAATGTGGAGGTGCAATCCATACTGAAGGCTGTAGTCCTTGACCTTCATCAGTAAATGCCTCAAATCTTCATTTCCAGCAAGTGAGGTGGTGTCTTCCCTCTGATGAGGTATAACAGTGGCAGTATATTGCTGGCCTTACCAGCTGAAGGCAAACGCTTTTGGCATTCCTTTGAAATAGGCATGGAGGGCATTAGCCTGATCAGTACTGCATACCAGCCACCAGAAAATGTATTAATTTGCTCAAGCAAAGAAACCACATCCGGAACAGGAGCTGCAATTAGAGTCATCACCTGGTTAAGTTTATAATAATCCAGTGTCATTCAGCAAGAACCATTTGTGTTTCCTCCACCCTCCACAGGCCAAATAAGTCACACAACCTTCCTTGCTGAAAGTGAAGAGAACTTGAAGCACTTACTGGTGAAAATCAAAGACCACAGCCTTCAGTATGGACTACACCTCAGCATAAAGGTAAGGCAGATAACAGCAGCAGGTAAGGAGGGGAACAGCATCAGGTAAAAAGGGTAACAATACTAGGTAAGGAGGGTGATAGATCAGGTAAGGAAGGTCACACCGTCAGGTAAGGAGGGAGTGAGCAGCCCCCACTTGTCTATGTCAGTGGAGGCTCGCTTGTTGCTGTGATGCAGGAAGCTATGCCACTGGTATTTAGGTACCAGCAGGGTCAACTGTGGTAGATAAGTTTCAGCTGAGCTTCTAGACTAAGACAGACTAGGAAGAAGGAGCCGGCAGTCTACTTCTGAAAGGAATTAGCCAGGGAAAACCTTATGAATAGCAGCTAAACATGAAACAATACTCGTCATTATTCCATGTGATACATCCTCATGTTTTCTAATCTAGGCTATTCTATTTTTTTTTAAATGCCACTAACCCACTTGTTGATTTTAGTTGGAAAAACAAATGCCTTAAGAGGCTTTCTCCCTTCAGATGGACATATTCCATCTTTAGATACGTTAGTATCTTCTGGTAGGCTTTGCATAGCTTTGCTCTACTTGAAAAAACAAATCTATCTCTGTCATTTTCAAGTTCATGGCCCTCTCTTCTTCAGCTGTGTTTAGGCTCATAGAGATGATTTCTCTGCATTGAATGCATCTCAGGACCTGTCTCCATGTGGCGTCTGTACGTGTCTCCAAGTACCAGTGGGTGCAGCTGTTCTCTGGAGCCCCAGTTTTTCTCAGGACTGGATGGACTAGGGCTGTGGCCTAAAAGAAACCACATCAAAGGCTGGTGCCTCTTTGTAAAGTATGGACTTGACTAAGGTAACGTTAGTGTTTCCTTAACGACTCTCTCATTTGGACATGTTGGTGTAAGGATGAGCTGCACCTGGCTTGCGGATGGTCTTGGACTTTTCCTGGCCCTCGGCTCACTTAGATATAATTTACCACCACTCTTCTCCTCATGTGGGCTGCTGGCTGTTGGACCCCAATTCTGCCCTGGTGAAGGATTTGGTTGTCATTTTTCAGGGAAGCCTGGATTCCTGTGTTTTTTATGGCCAGTGTGGGTGAGTAGGAAAAAGTATCCTGCCGTTGGAGAACTGTGACGGGGTTGGGTTTGTCTGTGATAGTGGTGGAGGGATAGTGGGTGGAGGGGGACCTAAGGTGAGCTTAGAATTATACAGACTTCAGGCAGAGGATCTTGTAAAACAGGCCAGCCCCAGCTCGATTTTCTACCAGGATCATACTTCCCCCATCTCTGGTCACTGAGTTTTCTCCGGTGAATGGAAAGAACAGAATCCTCTGGGAAATGTCTATCATTCTTTTCAAGCTTGTGTATCAGTGGCACATGTGATGCTATTTCAAAATAAAGGAAAGGAAAAAAGAAAGCTGTATGGCCACATGAAGCCTTCTTTTCTCAGGCAACTGTTTACGTGATGATGATCATACTTAGAACCCTGCTACCCTTTGCTGACACCCTTGACACAGAGGTTCTGCATCCAGACTCTTACCCGTTGCTGTGTCTTTGCTCTGTTGCTTGCAGTCCAGGTGGCCTCTATTCATCTTTGTCTTTCAGACATTTCAAATTTTATTCTATTGTTTTTTGGAAATGCTTAAGCCAGCATTCTTCAACCCTAGTCATTTAGGATCTTTGTTTTTCCCAGTTGGGGTAAGCAAATATCTTCACCTGTTTTCCCGGGTGCCCCTTGTGCCTCTGTTCTCCATCACTTTTCAAAAATATTAGAGTGTTAGCATATTTCCCCCATCGACTCAGTGATACAGATACTTGCAATTTGCTATGTACTCACATTTTCCAAGTATTCCCTAGTCTATATGTTGTCAAAAACAATTTTTGCAGAATCTTTATTACTTCCTAATTGTTTAAATGGGTTTCCTGGTTTCCTTCCTCAAAAGCCGGGAACTTGTGGATTTCACAGAGCAAAAGTTAAAAAAATAAAATAAAAATAAAAGCGGAGTGATTCCCATACAGAGTTGCCATTTTTCATCTTTTTCCAAACAAAGACAACTATCACTTTTCCTGTCCTTTCATAAAAGAAATTTCCCAGTGAAACCTTAAAAGAATTACAAGTGCCTTTGACAAGATGTGTTCTCGTAGAATCTTTGCTCTTTTAGTGTGAAGAAGAACTCTATTTCCTTTCTTGATTCTATTTCAGCACAATCTCTTGGGTACCTACTGTATGCTTAGCCCTGTGATGGATGCAGAAGAAGTGATAGGCCTTTGCCTTTACCTCCGTGGGCCCCACAGAAGCAACCAGACAAACAACTGTAACTTGTGGGTTTACTTTCCCCATGTGATGGTGAACCTATTTAAGGTAAGGATTTCTTTTTTATTAAATAAAAAATGAAAGTGTACATACTCTGTGCTTACCATATTGGGTTAAGACAGGAGGAGTACACAAGTTGTGCTGAAGTCCCATTAATATTGATTTTCTTACTAATGTGTATTGTCACCAATTTCACCCAACCAAATTTCTAACAACTATCTAATCTAAACCCTGGGCCGTAGCCCTCCTGTCCTCCAACCCTCCCCACCCTTGTAGCCATCAAAGAGTCTTTTCTGTTATGTATGAGTATGCTTTTAAGTTTTTATTGTAGGGGTCTCATATAATAATTGTCCTTCTGTCGCTGACTAGCCAGCCAAGTGCCGTCGAGTTGGATCGCTGACTAGATTCACTCAATATAATGCCCTCCAGTTGAGACCAAATTGAGAGATGTTTCCTGGTATCATCGTTTTTCTTTATCAATGTATAATACTCCATTGAGTACATATATCAAATTTTACCCATCCATTCTTCTGTTGTTGGGAATCTTGGTTGATTCCAACTTTTAGGATTTTATTTTAGTTGTGTTTATGTGGTCTACAACATAGGGTCACTATGAGTCAGAATTGACGGCAGTGGGTTTGGTTTAGTCTTGGTGTGTTGGCATGGTATCTGACACATTATGTGTGTCTATCAGTGATTGCTCACTCAAAATGAATTACAGAACAATATAAGGGAAAATACATGTAGATGTTTGATCAAAATCAGTCATGTGTCACTACCATAGGAAACCATAAGTGGTAGGAAGAAGTGGGGAGGAAATTGTCAGCGTTGGCTCTAGTTGGTAGGAAGACTACACGGAAGGAAGTAGGGAGATTTGAGACAGAGAGCCCCAAGACTGATTACAAGTTGGTATTTGCTGGTAATATACTGTGAGATCCTGTTGGAAAGGAGCTTGTGGCCCAGTGTGGAGTGGTAGGCTCATTTGTTTTGCACGCTTGTTTTCTTTTTTAGAGTTGATGGTAGCGTGGATAGGGATGGGCGCAAAAGAACCAAAGAATAATGATTGCCAACTGGGGTCAATTTCGCCTCCAGAAGGCATTTGACGTTGGAGACATTTATCTGTTGTCACACAGTATGAGGGATGCTTGTGGCTTCTAGTGAGTAGAGACTAGGGATGCTGCTAAACATCCTACAAAGCTCAAGACAGCTTCCTGACAAAAAAAAAAATTAACTGGCTCCAGATTGTTTAGAAACTCTGATTCATGGGGACTGAAAAGTAGCAGAGTACAAATATGGTGCTCGCAGCAGCATTTCACAATTACGAATGTTGCCTGGGAGCCAAAGCTCACAGGATGGCAGTGTACTCTCTCCTTCTAGGCCAGCAGCTTCCCTCTCCCCTCTACCTTTCTACCGCACTGCTCTTTCCTGGCTTGTGTTGCCAGCTGTCTTTTCTTCCCATATTGCTTCATCTTGGGCTAAATACTTCAAGAACTTTCCATTAATTGGCCTTCTGCAGGTAGTCAAGGCCACATAGATACCCAGGAAACTCTGGGAGATGGTTTGGGCAAAGGATAGAATTTGGAGCTGGTCCAGTATACATCTTTATTTTTATATCATTTATGCTAAAAGTCCCTCTGTTAAGCCACATTGGTTCTATACCTTTTGGCTTTGTCATGGTTCTGACCTGCAAAGTCCACGCTAGAATTTTTTTTTGGCAGGGATTTGATAGCAGGGTTTATTTACTTTGGAGGTGAAAATAAGATATGAAGGACAGTTTTCCAAAATACTGTCCTTGCAACATTAGTTCTCCAGATGTTAATAGGTATTCTCTGAAAAAAATGAGCTAAGAAAAAAAATAGTTCAGTAGTCAATTATGTCTAGGAAACTGCTGGGTTAAATAGATATTTTATTGTAAGACTTCTTAAAGCCTTTATTATTCTTACAGGTATTTTGGCTTTCTAAGAGGAAGAAATGATACACTATATTCTCACATTTAATTGGCCATGGAATGTATTTTGTAGAATACATATCAACATCTCAGTTTGGGACGCATTATTATAGTAGAGAAAGTATGGATTTTGCTGTTGTGTGCCACTGAGTTGACTCCAATTCATACTGACCATATATGACACAGTAGAACTGCCCAGTAGATTTCCCCTCTATGGGTGCAAATTGTCAGGTCTTTTCGCCTACATAACTGCTGAACCACCAATGTTTCAGTTAGCCACCCAAATGCTTAACCACTGTGCCATCAGGACTCCTGGTATGGACTTTAGAGCTAGTAATTCTGCCTTCACTGCTAAGTAGCTAGTTTCTTTGGTAAAGTGTTTACTTTTCTGAAGCCCCAGTTTTCTCATCTGGAAAATATAATCATAGATATGTTAAGCACAAGATGATGTATGCCTTCTTTGTTTGGGTCACACAGTTCTGTAATTTGTTGTTAACATGAATGTCTTTCCTACAGGACAGAAATAGTTAAAAGATTGGATAGTATCTCATGATCTTTGTAGATATTCTCAGTTCTTTGCCCCAAACCTGGTACATAATGGCATCCAATAAATGTATATTGAGTGAATCGATGCATAATGAATATGGTACACCTTATACTGCCTCGGTGAATGTTAGTTGCTTGTCTGCCATCTTCCCTCATCTCTCCTCAGTGGATAAAAATTTATTGGGAGAGTCAAGAAAGAGGCAGAGCTGGGGCCAAAAGAGAAGGTGACTTTGACCTTGATGCTACATGTGAATCAGTGTTCCTCATTTATGTGGCAGTTAGTAAGCATGTTTCAGAGGCCTGTAGAGCTTGTCTATTCATAATTCCGTGCTATAGAGTCACACTGGTTAGTTCTCAGCAGAAGTATTTAATTTGGGGCATCAAGGGTTGGCAAAAAGATATATATACATATTGACTCCTGGTGGTGTAGCGGTTGGGAGCTATGGCTCCTAACCAAAAGGTTGGCACTTCAGTTCCATCAGTTACTCCTTTGAAACTCTGTGAGGCAGTTCTAGTTGGTCTTATTGGGTTGCTAAAAGTTGGAATTGACAGCAACAGGCTTTGTTTTTTATTTTAACCCTGGCTGCTTGTGAAAAGGACTTGGGGGGAAGAGTAAAGGAGACATTCCAAAGCTGGTGAGGGTCTCCATGGGATGTTTCTGGAGCAGCTCTCTGGATGTCCCAAGTCATGATGAATGGTTGAAAGAAAGGGTGATACATACCCCAGAGAGCAAACTAGGGACACGTTCTAAGCTTCTTAAGAGCAACACATTGTAAATAAAGGGCTTTTGACAGATGTGAGAATATCTAGGTTTTAGTGTCTCTGTGAGTATGGGCCTCTGCCTTGGTCCTGAGTTTCTTCATCTCTAAAATGAAGGCTTGGGACTAGAAGATGTTTTCAGCTCTCTATCGGTTCGGTAAGACAGTAACTCAGTCACATTTGAGGGTTATGTTAGAGAAGATCTAGACTAGGGCTTCAAACATGTCAGAACCTCTGCTGAGAATCTGCATTTCTAACAAGTTTCCAGGTGATGCTAACACTGCTGGTTAGGAAACAATTCTGAGAACCATGGGCAGAGCAAAACCACTCACTGCTATCGAGTCAATTCTGACTCATTGAGCCCCTACAGGACAGAGTAGAACTGCTCCATAGTGTTTCTAGGGAGGGCCAGGCAGGTTCGAACTGCCAATCCTTTGGTCGGCAGACATAGCACTAACACCATGCCACCAGCATTTCCCTAGTAGAGCAGTGGCTGTAAAAGTTTATTATACATTAAGAATCTCCATGTTAAAACATAGGTTCTGATTCAGTATATCTAGGGTAGAAATGCAAATTCTCAGCAAGAATTTAAACTGGAACAATCCATTTTGAAGCCCTGGTCTAGGCTCCAGATTTATTTCTGTGAGCTGAGAAGGCAGAACCTAGTGTACAGGAAGAGAAGGAAGCAGAGGGCTGGCAAAAAAAAAAAAAAAAAAAAAAGCATTTCAGGGGGAGGGAGAGTGTGGGCAGGACCTGTTACTTGAACCCCTCTTGGGCTGGTTAAGACCCTTGTAGTAGTAAGAGGCCTCAATTAAAAAAATTATTTTAGAATAGTTTCCAATTAATAGAGAAATCATGAAGACTCAGTTTCTCCTATTATATCTTACATAAAGAAAACAAAAATCCTCACAACTGGACAAATAAACAACATCGTGATAAAGGGAAAAAATACTGAAGTTGTCAAGAATTTCGTTTTACTTGAATCCACAACCAACAGTCATGGAAACAGCAGTCAAGAAATCAAAACACCATAGTGTATTGGGCAAATTCTTCTGTAAAGAATTCTTTAAAAGTGTTGAAAAGCAAAGATGATACCTTGAAGACTAAGGTACCTAACTGATCCAATCCGTAATGTTTTTTCAGGTGCCTTTTGTGCTTGGGAAAGCTGGACAGTGAATAAGGAAGATGGAAGAAGGATTAATGCCTTTGAATTATGGTGCTGGTGAAGAATGTTGAAATATACCATGGACTACCAGAAGAATAAAAAATCTGTCGTAGAACAAGTGTACCTGGAGTGTTCCTTGGAAGGAAGGATGGCAAGACTTTGTTTCACTTACTCTGAACATGTTACCAGGAGGGAACAGTCCCTGGAGAAAGATGTCATGCCTGGTAAAATACAGGGTAAGCAAAAAAGAGGAAGACCCTCAACAAGATGGACTGACACAGTGGATGCAACGATGGGCTCACATGTAACAACAATTGTGAGGATGGTGTGGGATCAAGCAGTGCTTCCTTCTGTTGCACAGAGTGTTGCTGTGAGTGGGAACTAACAACACATTAATGTGATACACATACAAGTTAATGAACCATTGCTGATACCTTACCGTTAACTAAAGTCCATCCCTTTTTCAGATTCCCTTTAGTTTTTACCTAACTTTCTTTCCTGCTCCAGGAGCCCATGTAGGATACCACATTACATTCAGTCATCATATCTCTTAGGGCTCTAACAAATTGTGAGTTCTTCAGACTTTCTTTGTTTTGATGACCTTAACAGGTTTTTTTGTTGTGGTGGTGGTGGTTACCTCAACAATTTTGAGGAGTACTGGCTAGGAATTTTGTAGAATGTCCCTCAATTGGAGTGTGTCTGATGTTTTTCTCCTAATTAGACTAGGGTGGTGGGTTTTTCCTGGTGGTGTAGTGGTTAAATGTTACAGCTGCTAACCGGAAGTTTGGCCTTTGAATTTGGGGAAGTTCTGCTCAGTGTATAGGGTCACTATGAGTTGGAATCAACCCAAAGGTAGTGGGTTTTTGGTTTTGGTGGGTTTAGGAAGATCACAGGTACCACTGTCATCTCACATCGAAGGTACACTCTATCAAGATGACATTCCTGTTGATGTTGGAGTTGATCTCCTGGCTGAGGTATTGTTTGTCAGGTGTCTCTACTGTAAATTACTGTCCACTGCTCCCTTTTACATAGTGTCCTCTTCGGGTTGAGGTCACCAGGAACAATCCCATTTAGTGAACTGGGAAGTTATACTATACCTCTTTGAGGGGAATCCTCAATTTTAAATTAAAAAAATACATCTATTTTGAATTTTGCTTGTCTCACATAAGGTGCAATGAGTAAGCTCGTTCTCATTTCCTTGTGAATGTCAGGCTGCTATAAACAAGGCTCAGGGACTTACTTAAACTAACAAATGATTATCCTTTTCCTATAGAAGGGTGATCAGAATGCTGAATTTGCTAATTACACTTCTCTCTGCTTCTCCCAAGCAGTTATCTTGAGAGAGATGAGACAAATCTATCTTAAACAATGAGGGCTGGGGTTGAGGAACCCAGGAGGCTGAGAAAGTGGGAGAGACAGCCACTTACCAAAAAACAGGGTGTGGGGCAGCTGAGGCGGAGCCGAAGTGGCCTGAAGGGAAACAGCGTGGTTGAGAGGGAATTAACAGGGAAGTTTGGACTCTAGGCCTAATTGAAATTGCTCAGCCTGCACTATCCATCAGCATCTCTTCTGGATTACTGCCTGTACCTCTGTTAATGGGGATTCAAAGGAAATGTTTATCCTGGGACAGAGGCTGGAAGGAAGGGCTGTTTGGAGTCTCTTTGGCCTTTTGTTCCCAGCTTGCTGCCACTATCCGTCAATCAGGCCTTTGCTAGTCTGGCTTTTTCTGCTGCTCGCATCCCAAGCTGAGTATTGGAAAGGCTGGCTTTGTGTCCAAGTCAGCAGTGAACTGACTGTGTGATGTTTGATTTCTCGTTTCTTCATCTGTAAAATGATGCGTTAGTTTGGAACAAACAAGGTACATGCTATTTTGGTTCCCATCTGTGGTAGACGTTGCTGATCGAATACATCACTGTCCTGCTTGTGGCCTCAGAATCCTTCTCACCACAGTGCTATAGAGATTAACTACCTATCAGTCAGGACCGTAAGCAAGTAAATGATCTGCTGGCCCTGGACTAGATGGGCTCTGAGGGCCTTTCCGATGCTATAACTTTAAGATTTTAAAATTTGGGTTTGCACAATTCATTCTGTTATTCAATCAACAAATAGTTTCAAGTACCTACATGTATTAGGCACTGTGCTTGGTGCTGGGTAAATATCAGTGCATAAAGGAGACATGGCCCTTGACTTGGTGGAGCTTACAGATTGTACATCTTTGGATAAATTCTATGTATTGTCTCCCCAGCAGTACCTGGTACAGTACAGGCAGGACTATCAAAATCATCTGTGGTAAAACGGGATGTTCCATACCAGCTGTTGTTCAGCTGGCTTTGACTCATGGCAACCCCACGTGTCGGAGCAAGGCTATGCTCCACTGGGTTCTCAATGACTAATTTTTCAGAAGTAGACTGCCAGGCCTTTCTTCCAAGGTACCTTTGGTTAGACTCAAACTTTTAACCTTTTAGTTGGCAGCCAAGTGCTTTAATCATTCATACCACACAGAAACTCCCAAGAGGGGAAGACAATGGACTTTATCAATCACATTGGATGAGGTTCAAATATGACTCATATAATACATGTCATCCTCATAGCCACCTTGTAAGCTAGGTAATAGCAACCACAGTGGGCAGATGGGAAAAGCTACGCAGACAGAAGTGAGCTGCACCAGGCCCAAGAATGACAAATCGTAGAACTGAGGTTGGATCTTTGGTCAGTCTGATATCAAAGGCAAGGATTTCCTGCTATAACTCACTCATGGTACTTGCTCTTCCATAAAGACAGGTCTTCAGTAAAGAGAGAAGGTCAGACCAGGGTCTGTACCAGGGGGAAGGGGCAAGGCTGGGCCTGGCTAAATGCTGCCCTGCTGAACGTCCTGGGAAAGAATGAGGCTGCTGTCTGGGGCGGACACAGCCAGTCAGCCCAGGGGAGCAGGGCTCTGGCTAGGATGACAACACAAATGAGGTCAGTCTAGAGGGTGCACCTTCTCCTGCATTCTTGGCTCATTTATCATAATCATATTGGCCTGATTTTTTTCTTTCCCAGACCTACCTTGAACTTGCAGTGTAGCCAGTCCTCTTCTGGTTTATACTGGCTGTTTAAAGCCCTAAAATCTCTTCCTATGCTTTTGTCTTGCCCCAAGATGAAACTTGCCCTGGAAAGGGGTGACTAGAGAAGAAGTGGAAGAAGGCAAGCATTGCACACTGTTAGGTTGAACTTGTCCTCCTGCATGTAGCTTAGCTCCAAGCCTAGAGTTCTGTCAGGGTCTACACACACAGCAGTCTTGTCCTGGCCTTGCATTTAGTACAAGCTTTCCATTAGAATTTAACAATTCAACTCATATGTGCCCAGAGCTTTGTTCATAGACAGTGATATCCAATGTCTGGAGGTCCAGAAAGCCCTCCTTGAATGAGTCAGTTCAGGCTAGGGGATATAGAGGACTTTTCTGGAAAATAGAAATTGAAACCCATCTCTAGGGTCTTATATACGTAGTTCCAGAGACTAGAAAGGCCTCCTTTTCTAAGACAGACCCACTCACCCACCCCCCCACCAACCAACCAGTTGCTGTTAGATCTCATTACATGACTGCTCTGTGTGTGTCAGAACAGAACTATGTTCTATTCTACCAGGTTTTCAGTAGCTGATTTTTCAGAAGTGAATCACCAGGCCTTTCTTCTGAGGCACCTCTGGCAAAAATCCTCCCAGTTTTCCTCAGATAATAGTATACTGGGGAAAGCAGAACAATCTAAACACTAAGCCCGCCCAGGACTGCTGACCCAGGCAATTTACAAGACGGATGAATCTGGAGGGCGTTGTGTTAAGTGAAGCAAGTCAATCACAGAAGAACAACTGTTGTATGAGACTATTATAAAAAAACAAGAAAAGGTTTACATACAGGAAAGAAAAAAAACAATTTTTGATGGTTAGGAAGGAGAGGAGGGGTAAACCAAAAACCAAATCTGTTGCCATCAAGTGATTCTGACTCACAGTGACCCTATAGGACAGAGTAGAACTGCCTCACAGAGTTTCCAAGGAGTATCTGGTGGATTTGAATTGCTGATCTTTGGGTTAGCAGCTCTAGCTCAACCACTACACCACCAGAGGAAGACTAGGAAGGAGAAATTACTAACTGTAGACAGGTGTTAACTTTGGTGAAGGGAAAAAGTAATATACAACATCGGGGAAGAGAGTACGGCTTGACTGAGGCAAAGTCATAGAAACTTCGTAGATACATCCAAACACTTTGAAGGACTGAACTGCTGGGGCTGAGGGTTGGGGACCGTGGCCTCAGACATCTACCAGCACAACACGGTTAATAAAGAAAATGTTCTACTTCCTACTCTGGTGAGTGACATCTGTGGTCCTTAAAGCTTACAAGTGGCCATCTAAGATTCATCAATTGGTACCAGCAATTTAGAGCAAAGGAGAATGAAGAAAACCAAAGACACTAGGAAAGTATTAGTACAAAGGATGTACTGAGAAAAACAGTCTCTACCAGCCTGAGCCCGGAAGAACTAGATGGTGCCCAGTGGAACTAGATAGTGCCCAGCAACTTCTTTCCCAGGGATCACAGTAGAGGGTCCTGGGTAGAGTGGGAGAAAAATGTAGAACAAAATTCAGATTCACACACACACAAAAATCAGACTTACCATTCTAACAGCGATGGGAGAGGTTCTTGCAACTATGGCTCCTAGATACTTTGCTAAGGCAGAACTGACATTGGTTTTGAAGTTCACCTTTTAGGCAAACATTGCAGACCTATAAAACAAGGAATAATACATGTTACAAACATGCTTCTTAATCAAATATACAGGCTAAATGGGCAACACCATCCCCAAAACAAAGATAAGAAGGCAGGAAGGGGCAGGAGAACTGGATGAATGGACACTGAGAACCAGGCACGAAATAGGGATGGGGGAGAGTGACGAGATTGAGGAGATCACAACTAATGTCACAAAACAATTTGTGTGTAAAATGTTTGAATGAAAAACTGATTTGTACTGTAAACTTTCATCTAAAACACAATAAAAGAAATACAAGGTGCAAAATGCAGGGCCTGGCACACAGTAATAACTCAATAAATGTTTGTAGCATGAAGAAAAAGAATAAGGATAGAAAAGAATACAATTGCAAGACCAATGACCATTGTATTACGTACACAAGGCTGTGTTAATCCACTCTGGCGAAGATCTATGCACAGTAGTTGCAATCAGGGCTTCTACTTGATCAAGGGTGTCATAGTTCCAGATCAGCTCCCAAGATCTGTCTAGTTTTTAGGGATCAGCTTTGTAAACCAAATGAAGGTCATGAGGACTACTGTTTTAGTTGTCTTGTACTGCTCTAACAGAAATACCACAGAGTGGATGGTTTTAACAAGGAGAAGTTTATTCTTACACATTCCAGTAGGCTACAAGTCCAAATTCAGTATGTCTGCACCAGGGCAAGGTTGGCCCTGGAGGAAGTTCCTTGTGTCTCATCAGTCTTTGTTTAGGGAGCATCATAGAGCAGGAACCTCAGGTCTGAAGGATGGGCTCTTCTCCTGATGCTGCTTTCTTGCTGGCGTGAGATTCCCAGTGTCTTCTGCTCACTTCTCTCTTTTACATCCCGTGAGCTTGTAACTTGAGTCTGCCTCACCAACACAACTGCTGTCCGTTTTCCCTCCTCAACACTACAGGGGCAGGATTCTCAACACATGGGAGGAAAAGTGCCATACTGGGACTCATAGCCAAGTCAAATCAATACATACATTTCCGTGGGGGCACAATGCAATCCATGACAACCACCATCCCGGAATCCTGTAAGTCTTCAGGACAGTGGCACTAATTTCTGAGATGTGACATTAGGTTTGACTTACTACCTTGGCCAAAGGAGGCAGGGAGGTAGAGTCTTTTCACTACAAGAACTCTTACTCCACAGACTAGGAACCAATGTTGGTGTTGTACCAGCGACTACCTATGTCTGTTTCAATTATGCATGAAGGATCTGGAAAAATAATCACCTGGTAGATCCACAGGCCCACTGGATTCATGGTGAGCTCGGCTAGGGAAGTATTCTTGCCCTCATACTCCACCGTCACGTGGGTTCCAAGTGACACTTGATAGCCCTAAGCATCAGTGTCAGTTTTGACCCTATGTCAACAGTTCTGGAAGGGCTTGGTGTTTAGATTATTCTCCTTTCTCTAGTGTACTGTTAACCCAAATAAATAGAGATGAATTAAGAGAATTACTGCCATGTGCGCTTAGTTCTGATGTTGCAGAATTTCTCCCCTGGTGGACCTGCCTATCCTTAAATTAACAGATTCTATGTCTAAAAATGGTCTCAGTTCAAGAAACTGGGTAATGGATTGTGGTTATTTATTAGAGTGGTGGTGCTCAGCATCCTGATCTTTCTCAATTTCTCTTCATCATATAGATTAGGTAGTGTCCTTGTTGGCTGCCCCACATAGATGCCATGTTCATCTAATTTTTTTTTTTAATATATCCCTAGATTCAAGTTGCTAAATTTTGGTAAGGATCTTGGCATCTATGTACATGAGAAATACTTGTAGATTTTGTGTAATATTTTTCTGTCATAGAGTGAAATGGGGGAGTGTTCCTTTCTTTTCTATTTTATGTAGAAGTGTGTATAAAATTGACATAATTTTTTCCTTAAATGTTTGATAGTTATCAGCAGTGTAACCATCTAGGGATAGAGTTTTGTTTGTGGGAAGATTATAAGACACAAATTCAATTTACTGAATATATATAAGGCCATTTATGTTGTCTATGAGCTTTGGTAGTTTGTGTTTTCTGAGGAAGTTTTTTTACTTTGTCCATGTCCTTGAATTAATAGGCATAATATTGTTTATAATATTCCCTTAATGTCCTTTTATTGCCTATAAGATCTGTGGTGTTGTCCCCTCTTCCCTTCTATTCACACATCTGTATTTTCACTTTTTCCTGCTTAGTCTGTCTGGAGTTTCATTATTTTTTAAAAATTTTTAAACAGCTTTTGGTTGTGTTGAAGTTATGAAATTGTTTTTTATTCTCAATGTCATTGATTTATTATTTTATTCCTTCTAACAATTTTGCATATAATTTAATTTGATCTCCTTTTTCTTGTTTCTTGAGATGGGAAACTTAGATCACCAACATGAGACTTTATTAATACTATAAGAATTCATTGTTACAAATTTTTCTTCTACATTCCTTTAGCTACAATCTGTTTTCACTTAGCTCAGAATATTTACTAATTTTCTTCATGGTTTCCTATTTCAATTGTGTGTGTATATGCGTGTGTATTTAGAAGAATACTGTTTAATTAATTTCCAAGTATTTTGGCATTTCCAGATAGTTTAGTATGGTCAGAGAACATTCTGTGTGATTTTGATCTTAAACTTATTGAGACTTTAACTTACCATGTTCTGCTTTCAACTGATATTTTACTTCTTCACATATAGTTTACAAAATTTACAATAGCATTGTAGTGGGCTGAATGATGGAACTCCAAAATACATGTTTGTATCCTAATCCCTAGATTTTGTGAATATTGTTTTATATGGCAAAAGACTGAATATTATCCTATATGGAAAATGAAGTAAGTTAAATACTTACTGTATTTGCTTTAATGTCATTGTTTCCTAATCCTATTTTTTCTGTTGTATTTTTCATGTGTGTTTCTACTGACTTATTTTTCTCCTAGGTATAAATCTTATTTTCCTATCTTTTGCATGCCTCATAATTTTTTAGTGGGTGCTTGACAGTATTTTACATTGTTAGTTCTGGACTTTCTTCCATTCATTTAAACAATGTTCAGTTTTGTTCTAGCACTGGTAATTGACTTGGATCCAGTTGTATGGTCTTGAATCTTGCTCCAAAGCTTTATCAGTGTAGATCTAGAGCAGCCTTTAGTATAGGGATAATTTAGTCTTACTAATGAGGCAATACTTTTCTTATGATTCTACTGAACATCCCATGTGTTACTAGGATTTTCCTCTCTGACAAGTTGAAACATGAACTATTTGGAAACTTGTGAGTATGTTTTGTCCACTCCTTCCAGTGGACCTTTCTTCACTCAGATAATTTCCCCTCACAGAGTAGCAGATCAGGACACAGAAAGTTACACAGGGGAACCTCTTTGCATCACTTCTGTTCTAATACTCTACCCCATAATTTCTAGCTACCATGGCTTTCCAAAATGTTCATCTCTGTCTCATCATCTCAGAGAGATGGCCAGGCTCTGTTTAACCTCCCCATCTGTTGTGGTCTAGAAACTGCCTCCATATAGTAAGCCGGTGCAATTGTAGGGCCCACTTTGTTTGGTTCCCTTCTGTCTCAGCGATCATAGCCCTGGGCTGCCTGCCATCTAATGTGCGAAAACTGTTGTGCATATGTTTTGTCTGGGCTTTTAAGTTGTTTTAGGTATGCCTGTGTGTTTGTGTGGGGAGGTGGTTTGTAAATCTAGTTCCTGTTATTCCATGTTGTCGAAGACTGGATGTCTCTTGGCTTTTTCTTATCACTTTGTTCAATCAACACAAAGAGTTATAACTGAAAAGTAAAATATTAGGTAGTGGCTGTAAGTGATCCTTTACACAATAAAGCAGCCAGAGTTCCACAGCTTAGTTCCTAATTTGACCAAGACTTGCAAGGACTTTTCAACCAAAATTGATGATTTTTCTACCTGTTGAAGTACGTCTCTCTTTTCATAATGAAGATCACTGGAGACTGGTTCGTGTCACTGCGACTGAATGGGATTAATCTATTGGTATTTCTGAGTGTCCCTCCAACCAGGTAGGTGGCTGAACTTGCTAACACCAGAGTTTTGTTTTAAAGATCATGGTTTA
The DNA here is from genome assembly GCA_028571685.1 of Heterohyrax brucei. Lineage (NCBI taxonomy): Eukaryota > Metazoa > Chordata > Mammalia > Hyracoidea > Procaviidae > Heterohyrax > Heterohyrax brucei. Next base: position 100,013,909 of record CM053151.1, read on the forward strand.
TTTGGTCTGGGTACTGGCTTCCAGGGATGTTCATTGTCAGCAGGTATAAGAACAAAATTGGGAAAGCTGCAGAGGAAATTCTAAAATCTATGACTATTCATGTAATGTTGGATGCTGTTGTTGCCAGGTGCCATCGAGTCACTTCTGACTCATAGCAACGCTATGTATAACGGAACGAAATACTGATGGATCCCGTACCATCTTCACAATTGTTGTGTTTGAGCCCATTGTTGCAGCCATGGTGTCTGTCTGTCTTGTTGAGAGCCTTTCTATTTTTCATTGACCCTCTATTTTGCCAAGCATAGTGTCTTTCTCCCTACTGGTCCCTCCTGATAACATGTCCAAAGTATGTGAGACACAGTCTCACCGTCCTTACTTCTATGCACCATCCTGACTGTTCTTCTTCCAAGACGGATCTGTTCATTTCTCTTGGCAGTCCATGACATATTTAATGTTCCTCACCAACATCATAACTCAAAGGCGTCAATTCTTTGGTCTTCCTTATTCATTGCCCAGCTTCCATGTGTATATGGAAACACCATGGCTTGAGTCAGGCATAATTTATTCTTCGAGGTGACTTCTTTGCTTTTCAAGAGCTCTTTTGGGGCACATTTGCCCAATACAGTGTATCATTTGATTTCTTCATCAGTACTTCCATGGGCATTGATTGTAGATCCAAGGAAAATGAACTTCTTGACAACTTCAATACTTTCTCTGTATATCAAGATATTTATTGCTTCAATTGTGAGGATTTTTTTTTCTTTATTTTGAGATGTATTCCATCAAGTTGGATAGATGATGATGATAAGTAGTCTAACTTTAGTTCACGTCAGATTTGCTACCAAATGAACTTGTACCAAACTGATAAAAACATCTATCTGCCATCCTGCCTTGCCTGCCTGCCTTGCCTACCTGCCTGTCTATCAAATTTCAGAAGTTTTGGATTTTGGGATTGCATGAAAGAGATTGTAGATTAGTCTTTATACTGTGCTTGTTACCACCTCAGTCATACTGTTTTGTTGTTTCTGAAATCTAGTTAGCTGTTGTAACCTAAGCACCTTTGAAAATTCCTCTTGTGCCTAGTACTAGAACCCCCTCCTCAGCTCCCTTTCTTCCATGGCTGGCTCTTTTTTGCCTATACTCTTACCCACTTGCATAGAACTTGGAACCCCACTGTCTAAAGTTGGCCTCTGCCGGTCATTTTGTATTCTTTGTAGCACTTCTCACCTTCTGAAAATGTATTCATACTTTATTTCCTTATCTCTCCACTAGGATGAAATTTCTCAGAGACCTGGGGTCTTATGGCCTCCAGGTTTGTATGCCTACAGCCTCAGCCTGTAACAGGTGCTTAATACATGATTGCTAATGGCAGTCAGCTCTGATTGAGTCCTCCCCTGGGAGAGACACTGTTCTTAGCTTTTCCTGTGCTATCTTGTTTTCAAGACTTATCAAATAATTTAATAAGGGCAGTCCTCTCCCCCCCCCCCCCATGCCATCCTGGCCCATGTCCTGTCATATCTCCACTGAGAAATCTGTGAGAATATTCTGGATGACACTGAGCCCTTTTCTTTTTATCCCATTGCACTACTTACCTTCTGGGGCCCTCAGTCCGCATCCAGATCATAACTCACTTGCTTTGATTCCTTTCTCACCAGTGGTTAAAGTTAATTTTTTTGTGTCCCAACTTTATAGCTTCCTTCATAATGTTTAGTATGATAGTTTTGCTGGAAAAAAGAAAAGAAAAAGGAAAAAAAAAGTGTTTTCAAACCTTCATGCAATGTTGCTGAGAAGTACCTCACTGGGCTCAAAATATCCTGAATATGATTTTCTTCCTGGTAGCAATTTTTGCTTAGTCAACTCAGTCACCAGACAGTCCTTGAGAACACAGTATGTGCCAGGGGCTGTGCAAAGCGCTGGGGACAGTGTTTAACAAGGCAGGCACTACCCTGGGACTTCCACACCTGCATTCTAGAGAAGTTCTGTGTTTCTCATGTGTCATAGTATTAACATGTGACTAGATGTTCGTCTGTCTGTCCATCCGTCCCCTCATTCCCTCATTCTATTATGCTTATTGAGTGTTGACCAGACTCCAAGTACTGTCAATAGATAGGTGACTTCCATGACAGTATGCATGGAGGCATGAGGGGACAGGTCGTCAAAAATCACATCAGCTATAAAGTATATCAAGAGGACACAATCAAGGGTTTTGGTATAATCTCGGAGATGGGGGGGCTTCCTTGATCAGAAAATTGAGGAGGAGCAGGGGGTTATGTTTCCAGTCAGTGGGAACAGGAGTGCCCTGAAGTGGTACAGTACGAGGTCTTATACTACGTGCTGTCTTGATGTCGAAACCAGGAGGGCCTCAAGTGGCATAACCACTTTGCTCACATGTAGAAGACTCCCTAGCCAGACAACCCTCCTGATTACCTGGACCAGGTAGCTCCTGTAAACCCTGAGTAGCAGGCCTTAGTTCCCTGCCAGCTCACGAAAATTTTTAAACAGGTCAATCTCATCCTCCCATGTGACCACTCTACCCTTTTGATGCTACAGCTCCTGTTTTATGTATTCCCTGGTGGTCCACGCTCTTCCCAAGTATAACATCTGTGTGGCTTTCTGGGGCATGTGACATTCTCCTCTCCTGGGCTCTGAGTATATGTAACTAACAAGCCGCTCTCAATGGTTTCTGTCCAGGGTCAGGTGTGGTATATTCAACCATCTCCATAATATTAGGTAGGAATCTCTTTCTCATCACAGGGTGAAGAGGAGAGAATGAAAACAGCTGGGAGGAAGTCCTGATGTTCCCAGAACTGAAGGCCAGTGAGCTGGGAGCCAGGGCAAAGAGGTGCCCAGTGGGTGCTTGTTTAACAGATAGAAAAGCTCATCATGGCTTTTACTTAAACAAGGACTCCTCTTCCCCCAGTGTAACCCCATCCCACACCTGCAGCAAGCCATTCCTTTCTCCAGGGAGACTGGGAGCAGACACTGACATGCCCAAGGCCTTTAAAGCCAATGTCTGGAGTGGCCCTGTGCTGGGTGTCGGCAAGGAGCTGAGAAGTGACACGAGACTGGAGTCTGAGTGCTATAGGCTTCTAGAAGAAGCACCACCAAGTGATACATTGTTATCTGCTGCCTCCACTGCCTGCCTTTCAGATTACTAGTTGGACATTGATTCAGCTGTTGTTTGGAAGGGGTCCAGGGGCAGAGAGGGAGGGGCTGTCGGCAGGGAATGGGGAGAAAAGGGAAGGGGGAGGACTGGCAGAAGAGGAGAGATGGGGGAAGGCCTATTCAAGGGTTAAATCCTCCAGCCTGTGTTTCTGCCCCCTCTCTGCTCCAAGGCTGTATTTATAGATGGGATAATTGCGGAGGCTTTGAAAGCCGCCAAGCAGTGCTGGGACTGGTGGGTGGGGGTGGGGAGGCCTGGGTCCCACCTGCGCCTGGTAGCTGCCCCTCCCCCCTCTCTGTTTTTCTTAAACTGCCTCACAAGACCCAGCATGCTGATGGTGACTGTGATGGTGCCCGCTAACAGCACACCAGGTGCCAGGTACTGTTGTAGCATCTCACAGTTAACCCTGGCAAGGCTCTACGACGTGGGAACAGTTATCTTCCTAGCCCCTCAGCAAGGCCTTTGTTGCTGACCTTAGTGACAATGGTCCCCACTGCATCACCTTTGGCTGTCACTCTCTAGAACTGTGGTTTGATTTCTTTTTTCGTAGTACTGATCACCACTGGAAATTATCTTGTTTACTTTTATTTTTTACTTGTTGATTTAATGTCTGCATTGTCTGTCTTGTTGGCTGAATGCTGGCCCAGAACAGATGATAAATGTTCAATAAATATTTGTTGAATAAATGAAGGCTTATTTAACGGACTAGGAAACTGAGAATCAGAGAGGTGAAGTCAGTCTCAAGGGCACACACAGCTAGTAGGTCACAAAGCTGAAATTAGCTTCCAGGTCTACTATCTTCATAGCTTAGCACTGTACCAGGAGTCTACAGGCCAAGCAGCTAGCGCAAAGGAGTGAAGAGTGCCGGGCGTGTGTTTCTGTATTTGAGTGTATCTGCAGTCTTCGGGAGTGTCTGTGTAGATGTGTTTGTCTGTTTGTGTGTATGAGGTTGTCTGTGTGTAAAAGCACTCATGTATATGTATATGTATGTAAGGTGGGTGGCTCATAATTAAATACTCATCTGATAATCTAAAGGTAAGCAGTTCAAGTCCAGCCAGTAGCACAGTGAAAGAAAGGCCCAGCAATCTGCTTTCCTAAAGATTATAGTCAAAAAGTCCCTATGGAACAGCTCCACTCTAACATGTGGGGTTCCCACGAGTTGGAATTGACCCAACAGCAATAGGGAATATGTGTGTGTGTCTGTGTCTGTGTGTTTGGGGGAGGGTGTCTGTGCATGTCTGTGTATTTGGCTTCAATGTGTGTCTGTGTTTGGGGACTGTCTAGTATGTGTGTTGAGTGTTGTGTATATATGTTTGGGGATGTCTGTATGCGTGTCTTTGTGTGTTGGGGTGTGTGTTCATGTGGGTACGTGTTTGTGTGTATGTGTACATGTGTGCATCTGTGGTTTTGGGGAGGCTTGGTGAACAGGAGCTCCTGTCCTGGCTGAAGAAGCAGATGCCATCGAGCTACAACTAGTTGTTGGTGGATCTTCTGATTTTCCAAGATAAGCCAGAAATCTACATTTTTAGGTGAAATTTCCTGGTTTGTAAATGCTGGTGACAAATCCACTTATAACGCGTTCCACGCAGAGTACAGGCCAAACACAACACAGCTGCATGTTGGATGGGGCCCATGGTTTGCAGCCTCTGCAGTGGACTCACCCACCTTTCCAAACCACATGGAGAGCAGTCATGCCTTCCAGGTATACTGCACTTTGGAGATTTCAAACTATTTCCTTCATTGATATATCTTTGAATCTTCTTGGCATTCCGAGAGGGAGATAGGTGGACTACGATACTCATTTTCGATTAGAGACCGAAGACCTTTGGTGACACTTGTGGAACCACACAGGAAATCTCTTAGCCTTATGCCAGGAACCTCCAGCTCAGATAAACACAGAGGCTAAGGCACTAAGGTGAACAAAGAAAGAACATAAAGGGATCGCAAACGGGGCTCTTTACTTTTTACTTTTTTAAAAATAAATTTTATTGTGGTTTAAGTATGAATTTACAATCTGTATCAATTTACCATGTAACACCCAAACTTTCACAGCAATTCAGCTCTAACCAGTCTCCCCTCCACCACCCCCTCAAGACAGCCTGCTCCCCTCTTTCATCCAGAACTACCTGTGTCTACTGGACCATGATCTGTCCCCACTCACCTTATCATCTTGCTTCCAGTGATGAACTGGGACAGCCCTGTGCACAAATTTAAGTTCAAAAGTTTGTTTCTTGGCAGTTTCACTTCATGTGTTCTATAGTCCAGTTCAATCTTTGTCTGGAGAGCTGGCTTCATTGCTGCATGCAGTTTGGGGTTAGAGAGTCTGGGGGCTATGCTCCCAGGGGACCCCACAGGCTGGCAGACCAAGTGTGGTCACTTGGTAGAGTTCTAGTTCTGCCCTCTTGTCCTTTTCCCTCATGTGTTCCCTTTCTTTTTAATAGGCTTTGGATAACATTTCACGCACTCCTTCTGGGTAGTCATTGGTGGTGACTGGGCACCATCACTCCCTTACTTTTCAGCCCAGCATTGTCTGCCCTGCCCCAGACCACCTATCCACATGTGTTTTATTTCTTCCCTCCACATAGGGTACAGAAAGAAGACTCCATATGGCGGCTGGGGATGGAAATGCATCAGTTGGTGCCACCTATAGGTTTGGGGTGCCCCCAACAAGATATATTACCAGCTCCCGTGGAGAGTGGCCTATGTTGGTTCTTGTCTGGAGATGCAGTTATCAAAAATATTGTCACTCTAAGTAATGATATATAGCTCCATCGTTGTACTTCTGATGAAGCTTTAATAGTCGTCAATCAACCCAAAGAGATGGGAATTTGTGGATAGTTTTCAAGCTTCTGTCAGGTGTGGTGCTCTCTTTGTCAAACCAGGGCCAGCCAAGAGTGGACAGCTGCTGAAATAGTAGCTAAATGAATGAACTAGCCCCCAGAGCCCATAGTGGGAGGGGATGGGGAAGAGAACCTCAAAATAACCATTTTTGTGCTTTAGTGGTAGAATTCTTGCTTTCCACGCTAGATACCAGGTCTTTGCACATTTCACTCTAGTGCTTTACTTTGTCTTCTCAAGCTGCCCTTAGAAATCTTTTGTTCAGCTCTTTTACTTCGTCATTTCTTCCTTTTGCTTTGTCAACTCTAATTTCAAAACAAGTTTTGGAGTTCTTTCTGACATTCATTTATGTCTTCCCTTTCTTTTTAATAGCTTTCGCATAATTGCAAAGAATGGGAAGTCTAAAATAGTTACTGTCTTGTGGAACCTATACAGAGACCAGGAGTCAGTGGTTTGAACAGAACAAGGAAATACTTCATGGTTTAAAACCAGAAAAGATGCAAGACAGGGTTGTATCCCTTCATTACTCTTATTCAACCTGTATGCAGAGCAAATTGTCCGATACACTGAACTATATGAGGAAGAGCGCAGTGTCAGAATTAGAGGAAAACTCATCAGTGACTTTCTGTGTACATGACACAAGTTTGCTGGAAGTGAAGAGGACTTGAAGTGCTTACTGATGAGGATAAGAAACTAGAGATTTCTGTACAGATTACACCTCAACCTAAAGAAAACAAAAATCCTTACAACTAGACCAACCATGTCATGATCAATTGAGAAAATATTAGAATTGTCAACTATTTCATTTTACTTGGATCAGCAACCAATGTCCTTGAAAGTAGCAGTCAAAGGAGGTTTTCACATTTGACAAATTTGCTGCAAAAGATCTCTTTAAAGTGCTCAGAAGCAGAGATGTAACTTTGAGAACCAAAGGGCAATGGATCCAAGCTGTGGTGTTTTTCATTGCCTCCTATATGTGCAAAAACTGGACAGCGAATAAGAAAAACTAAAGAAGAATGGACAGATTTAAATTATTGGTGTTGGCAAAGAGTACTGAATACACTGTGGACTGCCATAAGAATGAACATACCTGTCTTGGAAGAAGTAAAGTCAGAATACTCCTTAGAGATGAAGACGGCAAGACTTTGTCCCACTTACTTGGGATTGTGTTATCAGGAGAAAGCTGTCCTTGTCCTTGGAAACCGACGTCATGCTTGGAAGCAGTAGACGGTCAGCAAAAAAGAGGAATTCCCTCAACAAGTCGGTCTGACACAGCGAATACAATGGGGTCAAACAAAGCGGTGGCTGTGAAGATGGCACAGGAGCAGGCAACACTTTGTTCTGCTGTACGCTATGATTTGGAACCAACTTGACAGCACCTAAAACCACAATGGAGCTAGAAACCTAGATTCACTTCCTGGCCAGTGCACCTGAAGCATAGCCACCATACATCTGTTAGGGAGGCTTAAGTGTTGCCATGGTATTGAACAGGTTTCCATAGAGCTTCCAGAGTAAGGCAAACTAGGAAGAAAGTCCTGGTGATGTACTCCCAAAAATCAGTCTAGGAAAACCCTATGAATCACAATAGTGCAATACGCAAGCCGTCATAGGGATTGCACAGGACCAGGCAAATAACCACAGCTAACATTTACTGCACATTTCTGTATGGAAGACGCTAAGCCTTTTGTGGGTCTGTTGATGTAACCTGTGTAAATTCAGGACAGTGACTGGTTGGTTGTATACATTTCTGACAATTAAGTTCACAAACTCATCTTAGGAAAAGTGCTACATACCTCATTGCTGAATATCAGTACAGTCACCTTTGAAGTACTCCCCTTGGGAAGCTATACAGTGATACCAGTGCCTAGTCCACCCTTTAATTTTGGAACTCTTTCCCTGGAACATGCATTTTACCCTTGATGTCCTGAATGTCAAAATGTCTTCCTTTCAATATTTCCTTTCTCTTTGGGTAAAGAAAAAAGTCATTGGGGGCCAGATAAGGTGAGAAGGGAGGGTGTTCCAATACAGTTATTTGTTCACTGGTTACAAATGCCCTCACAGACAACTGTACAACTAAGTTTGTGAACTTGCCATTGTGCCACCACGCACAATGGCCATCCCAGACAGAATTTCAAAATGGCTTTGAAGGGTGGACTAGGCACTGGGTTGGTGCATAGCTTCCTAATGGCAGTACTTCAAAGGTGACTGTCATGATAGTCAGCAGTGAGGTACGTAGTGCTTACAACAATTAAGTGTGCAGACTCATCCGACCGCCTATGCTCAAAACACATTACTTATTACTATGATCTCGTTTAGTCTTCACAGTACCCCTAGGACTTTTGCAAATAAGGAGACCAAGCCACTGGTAGGTTAATTAACTTGTCCAAGGTAATCCAGTAAGTGGTTGGGCCCAGTCTGAAACCTTGGGCTGTCTGATTCCGGGATTCATTCTCTCCCCCACCAGCAAGTATCAGAGCAGGAGAGATTTACTCTGAAGTGAGACAAGAGAAGTGAGAAGGAACACCCCAAACAGTTAAGAGATGAAAGGTGGCTGTGGAAACCAGATTGATAAAGGGCGGCAAACAGCGCCTCGGGGAGAAAGAGGACAAGTGTGAGCTAAGAGGCAGAGTGGTTCAAGGGACCCATGTCCTCTGGCACTGTTTCCCGTGTGTGGATGATGAAAATTGATGAATTCAGGAAATCTCAAGGTTTCTGCTCCCTGAGTAGCAGGGGAATGTGCCTCACGTGTAGCTAAAGCACGATTTGTAAGCAGGGCTTGACCTTGACAGCGAGCCTGGTCCTTTTAACCCTACGCTTCTCCACAGAGGACGGCTGGGCCAGGGTCCCCACAGAGAGAGGTTAAAAGGGCTTGAAAACTGGCAACAGTTCAGAAGAGATTGATTTTTCTCAGTGAACTTAGTGCTCTGTGAAGGGTGTATGTAATTGTATATGAACTATACGTGTGGGGAAAGACCTATAGCTGTTTGTCTCTCTGACCGTTTATTCTGGGTAAGTGGTCTGGAACATTTGTCACAGCTCATAGTTTTTGGTGAAGCAGGCCAGGAAGTGCAGGTGCTTTCCAACATTTTCTTTCCCTCGTGACCTGTAGTGATAACACTTTCTATCATCAGATAGTATACAGATGCAACGTGACGGGAGGAGCCGAGCCACCATGGTCCTTTCAGGTTAGGCTTGGGTGTCAGAGGTGGTGGCAGACGCAAGGAAGAACATATCAAGGCCTCACGCTCAACCTTGGGGAGGCTGAACCAGTCACGCTGGGAGATGAAGCAAAGGGAGCCATGGTTACATAGAGTGGTCTGTTAAAACCCAGGGAGCAAGCTGGGTCAAGTGAATCCAAGCTTGTGCTTAAACTGGGATCAGAGTAGACTAATTCCAGTTCCCCTTTCCTGTTACCTTAGTCTAAAACCAAAAACCAAACCTACTGCTGCTGAATTGATACAGACTCATAATAACACTATAGGACAAAGTAAAACTGTCCCTTAGAGTTTCCAGGAGTACCTGGCAGATTTGACGTGCTGATCTTTCGGTCAGCAGCCATAGTACTTAACCAGTACGCTACTGGGGTTTTCTATGTAGAAATTCTCCATACAGTTTTCCAGGAGCTCTGAGCAGATTGGAACTGGCAACCTTGTGGTTAGCAGATGAAACATTTAACCACTACACCCCCAGGGTTTCTCTTAGTCTAGAGTGACTAAATTGTGGCTAACGAGTTACAGGAACAAGACTGCTGGGAGGTCCTGGAAAAAGTGTTTCTGATCAATGAAAGGTATGAAAAGAAAAAGCTGTCTTCACCACCCTCTCCTTTTTGGGTACTGTTGTGTGATGAGGTGATGCCTGGAATGTGGGAGCCACCTGCGACTAGGAGGGGAATGTTATGAGGACGGCAGAGCACTGACAGAGCTAGGTCCTCAAAGACATGACCGAATTGCGGAACGTACCTGAAACATCTACCTGTATTTCTCGTCTAGTAAACAGTGAGTATGTAAGTCACCGTTAGTCTGATTTTCACTCCTTGTAGCTGAAGTAATCCTAATTGATTTAGAAGCATAAGTTTAGGGGCTGGATTCCTGGGTTTTAGGAGGGTCAGACCTTTGAACTGGCTCCTGGCACCACCCTGGCTGATTCACTCATGGGTTGGTTTGCATCTTCTTTTTTTCGTTTTGTTTTACTTTTTTTTTTTGTGATTGCGTAAAAGTGTACAATCCAATTTAAATTTGCTTGCCCCCCATCTGCAGCTCGTTCTGCTCTCCTTGAGCAGTGACAGCACGCTCTTCCTTTCCTTTCCATACATGCTGTATCTTCTTAATCTCCTGTCCCCTCCTCTCCACCGTCTCCACTCCCCTCTAGTAAGAGGACAGTAGGACGACATCCTATAGATGCACAGAACTGTAGAGTGCACACACGATATGGTGGTTTGCACCTTCTGATGTGTGAAGATGCACAGAATGGAAGGAGTCCTGCTTGGAATGGGCACCCCTGGTCTTGGTTCAGGGTAGTATTTCTTAAAGTATTCTGGTTAATTAATTTGTTATATTTAATTTTCTTGCTTCCTTGTCCTTTAACAACAACAACAACCACAAAAATTTAAATTCCTTTGAAAATGAAACTTCAACTCCCCCTGTCAATTCAATCAAGAAACATCCTTTCCAAGCACGTAGGCAAGGCCAGATGTGTGGAGTTCACCCCAGGGAAAGTGACAGAGACTCACCTCTGGGCCACTTCTTGGCATCACTTTGTGAGATGTGTGATTTCCAGAGTCCACCTGGCACCCGAGAGGCTCATCATGAGAAGTTGTATGAACACCTTAGATATCAGTCCTTTTCTTAGCTGTAGACCTGAGAGTCACACACTTTCACTTGGGGAGTCTTTTTCAAGTGACGCTGTTGAGTTTAGAATTCAGGGCAGAGGGATGACTTTCTCTTCTGGATAATTTTTTTTTCTTTGAATAATAGCTTTAATGAGATATAATTCATGTACCATATAACTCACCTATTTAAGGTACACAACTTCATGTTTGTTAGTACATTCACAGAGATATACAACTATCACCACAATCAATTTGAGGACATTTTTATCTGTCTCCCCAGAAAGAAACCCTACATCCATTAGCAGGTACTTCCTATCTCTTCCTAATGTCCTGTCCCCTCTCCTCCAATGTGCTTTCTGTCTCTATGGTCTGACCATTCTAGATATTTCATATAAATGAAATCATACAACATATGGTTTGTTTTTTGACTGTCATCTTTCATGTGTCAAATGTTTTCATAGTTCATCGGTGCTATGGCATTTGTATCAGTACTTCATTTCTTTTTGTTTCTGAATAATATTCCACTGCATAGACATACCACATTTACTTATTTATTCATCACTGGATGGATATTTGGAAATCCTGGTGGTATAGTGGTTAAGTGCTGTGGCTGCTAATGGAAAGGTCAGCAGTTCCAGCCCAAGAGGGCTCCTCGGAAACCCTATGAGGCAATTCTACTCTGTCTTCTGGAGTTGCTATGAGTTAGAATCGACTTGACAGCAGTGGGCTTTTTTGGGGGGGGTTATAGTTTTTGACAGACATTTGAATTGTTTTTACTTTCTGGCTGTTAATGAATAATGCTTCTGTGAGCACTTGTGTACAAAGTTTTGTGTGGACATGTGCTTTCATTTCTCTGGGTTATATATCTAGGAGTGGAATTGCTTGGTCACATAAAGGAGCTTTGGTGGCATAGTGCTTAAGCCCTAGGCTGCTAATTCATGACATGATTATTTTCTGCTCCAAATTGTTTTGATTATATGTTTTGATTTCATTAATGGAAAGCATGCTGAGTCACTTGGTTTGTCTGAATTTTTTGTAGGTAATGTAAATTTTGATACATATTATGTGGGAGACATATCCGTCTGGGCTGTTAGGGGTAGGATTTTAGTGGTATATCGTGTGTGCTGCATCTCTTCTGATTGCACTGCATTTTATGCTGCCCTGAAAAGGATGTATTCCTCGTGGAATCGACAGAAGAAATGCAACTTCCAAATAACACACAAAAATCTCTGAAACCAAACCTTTTGCTGTCAAATTGATTCTGACTAACAATGACCCCACAGGACAGAGGAGAACTACCCGATAGGATTTCCAAGGAGTGGCTGGTAGATTTGAACTGCTGACTTTTTGGTTAGAGGTGAGCTCTTAACCACTGTAACATCAGACAAAACCAAATCCAGTTCAATAGCATCGAGCTGATTCTGACTCATAGTGAACCTATGGGATACAGCAGAACTACATCCAAGGAGTGCCTGGTGGATTAAAAACGCTGACCTCTTTGTTAGCAGCTGTAGCACTTAACCACTACCTCACCAGGGCTTCCATGCAGGGCTCCATATAACTCACAGGAATCTGGAAATATACTTACAAGACTTATCTCAGTGTGAAAAGCCAGAAATAAAGTCTGGCATAATTACACACCCAGAATGCAGCCCCTCATACAACACCTCATAAAAAGGGTAGTTTTCAGCACATACTCTTTCATTTCTTCTTTTTCAAATAGTTATGTATATAGGTCCTCACCTGCCAACAGGACTTTCTGTCAGTGGGAAAGGGACTTCCCAATAACCTGAGAGGCAAAAAATGTGGGTGGAAGCTGTATGTCTCCTTGGTCATGAAAGGCTAACCCAAAGGTCAGTGGGTGTAACCCACCATCTGGTCTGTGGAATAAAGATAGGGCAATTTGCTTCCTTAAAGATTAAAACAAACAAAAACAAAAAACAAACCCTTTGCTGCCAAGTGATTTTGACTCACAGGGACCCTATGGGAGAGCGTAGAACTGAGCAAAGTGAGTGCTTGTTAGACAAATGACACTGATGGACTTACTGGATACAGGTTGCCACAAATCCTTAACTTGCAAAAAATGCAATACTTGTTAAGTGCAGTAAAGCAAAGCACAATAAAATAAGATATGCCTTCTTGCATTTCTGGAAGTCAGCCAATGAAAACTCAGTGGTCCAGTCGGTAACTGGCTACAGGGATGGTGCAGGAGCAGGCAGCATTGTGCTCTGTTGTTCGTGGGGTCACCACGAGCAGCGCAGTGACTTGACAGTAGCTAATACCAACAGAGCTCATCCCTGGAAAGCCAGTTGTCAAACATGTGCTGGTGTACCATTGGTGTAACCCACCAGCTGGTCTGTGGAGTCACACGGCTGGGGTTTAACCTCTGCTCCAGTCATCACTAGCTACACCACCCAGGTGTTGCTCCATGACATCTCTGTGCCTCAGTTTCTTCATCTCTCCAGTGCATTTCATCTTAAGGTTGTTGTGAGGATCAAATGAGTTGATGCATTCAGGGAGTTGATTGAAACAGTGCCCACCTGGCACATGGAGCGAGCTGTCATCTAGCTTTAACTGTTACCGGGTTACTTCATTCTCCCCAGGTGGGTGTGGTTTTTGAGAGTCACACAGCTTGGCCACTTTCTCTCATATCACCTTTGTGTTGAATGCACGTGTTTGTCTTCTTGTCCCTGCTAGGTCATAGAGTCCCTGCAAGCAGGGTGGTTGGCTTTCCCTTTGCAATTTCTAGGTCTCAGACACTCAAGTTCATTGACCAAACAACACTGTAGTGCCCTTCTCCTGGTCAGGCTTTGGGATCGATTGCTTGGTTTGAGGATGAGTAAATACTTAGGCTCAGGCAGCCCTCAGCTGGCAGGCTGGTACAGGCTGTCCAGATGCCAACAGGTGTTTAGCCTATAAATCATTGGGCCTCAGCCTCCCTGCAACTTGATAGAGCTGAAGTGTAAACAGCAGCCTGTGTCAGTGATGGAGCATCTGTCACCTCTTGTGTCTGTCCCCTCCTGAGTTCTGGACAAAGCCTCACAGGACTCTTTTAGGCTCTGATTCTTTCTGTGTACAGCTGCTATGTCATTTGGAGTCATGAGACTCCCTGGCCTTAAAACAACTCCTCTGATGCCTTGGCTTGGCTGGCTGATGCCTTTAGTCCGCCATTAGGGATTTTATTCTTTTAGGTAAGCAGTGCTTTTTGTATCATAATTTTAAAATGATATCACTTTGGGAGAATAGAGTATTATTAAGCTTCTCGAATATCAGTTAACCACCTGTCTGTCAGTTTACCATATTGTGGTGGCTTGCATGTTGCTAGGATGCCAGAAGCTTTGTGTTTCAAATACTAGCAGGGTCACCTGTAGTGAACAGGTTTCAACAGAGTTTCTAGACCCAGGCAGACTAGGAAAAAAGGCTTGGTGATCTTTCAAAAATTAGCCAACGAAAACTTTAGAGACCACAACATAAACCTGTCTTACCTGCTTTGGCCACATCAACAGGAAGATCAATAACTTGAAGAAAATATCACGTTTGGTGACATAGACAGCCAGTAAGGGTGAGGGAGACCCTCAGTGAGGGGTATTAGTGCAGGGGATGCAGTGACAGGCTCAGCGATGTCAACAATTATGAGGATGCTACAGGAACAGAAAATGTTTTGTTGTGTTGTATAGACAGTCACACATCTATCTTTAAAACCTTAAAGTGAATGAATGTGTCAAGTGTGTTGCTCCTTGCACCTGTCACCCCTTCTCAAAATGTGCATCAATTTCAAAGAAATATTGGAGATAGCACTTGAGTAGCGTCAAGTTCTTGAAACTGGCAGTGCCTTGGAATTGCCAGGAATGCCTATCACGTCACTAGAAAAAAATTTATTTCACCTGCCCAATCAAGGTAAATCTCACTCATACACTCTCACTAGTTGAAAATGTTGATGTATATTAATAAGAAACAAAAAGCAAACACAAAACAAAACAAAAACCCTCTACTTATATCTACCTCCGTCCTGAGGAATCTTTGAAAAGTACAGATTTGGGGGGTCTCTTTCTAAACTGAGAGAAATAGAATTTTCTGAAGCAGGGGCCAGGAATCTTTATTCAAACAAAATTCTCTCCTGGTGATTCCAGATGGACAGACAGATGTGGGAACTACTAGAGTAGTGGACTGACATTTCTCGGTGATGTTGTGGCTGCTGTTCAGTCTGTTCCAACTCATGACAACCCCGTTGTGATAATTGCCATATTGGAGTCATGTTCCTGTTCCCACAGCTTCCTGCCCAAGGCCTAAGTTCATAACACACACAGTAGATACTCAACAACTGAGTTTGAACTAAACTGGAAGAGAACAGGGGTTGGGCAGACCTGGATTTGTGTCTAAGTCCTTCCACTTACTGTGTTCCTTGCACAGGTGACTTCTGCCTTTAAAGGAAATAGAGGTAATAATGCCCACTAGAACAGAATTGTACAGGGACCTGTAGAATAGTCTCACCCCTTTCAGTCCTCCCCTGAATTGACTGCTGTTGTGGGGGGCAGTCAATTAGAGGGGCTGGGCAAATGTCAGCAGGCTCTATATCAGTGACTCAGCAGGCAACTCTAAGCCTCTTTTAAGCACTGGCCTCCTCCTGCCCACCACGGGACGGCCCATCTTAAAACCCTACCTTTGGGCTGCACAGATGAGGAGCTGGGGACGCTGGCTGGCCTGGAATCAATCCCGCCCTGTTTGCTTCTGGCAGGACTAATGAGAGTCTTTCTTAATAGTTACAATCAGGAGACCAGTTGAAGCTTATTTCTAGTTCCACCTATCCTAGCTCCTGAGAGCTCTGGGGAAAGTGAGAAAGTCAAGTGACCAGAAGAGAACCTGCAGATGAAGAGAGGAGTTCTGAAAAGGGGTGGCATCCAGCCAACCACCAGATTCTGACCTGGGAAGTAGGACTGTTGACGGGGGTGGCTTGCCATTGTGAACTATAGAGGAGAGAATTTTGACCCTCTTCTTCATAGTTTCATTATGTCTTGCCAAAACCTGTTTCCTCCAATTCTTTTTCACCCTAGTTTTAATAACCAGTCTGTGAGTATATTTCTTAAGTATTTTATTGAGCAGAGAGATTTTAAGTGCTTAGGAGAAGGGACCACTCCCTAGTTTCCCTCAGGTGCTTTAAGGTTTCTTTGAGGGCATCCATTTCCACATGCCCAGAAAACACCAGAGTCTGTTCTGGTAGATGAAGGAACTGGTTTTTTCTGTCTTCAAAGCTGGTCTTACTTTCAGATGAAGCTTGGTTTCCAGCTGCAGTCCCTGGTGGGATACAGGGTCTCCATTCCTGGGTTGGTGAGAGGTAAGACATGTGGCACTCTGCTACTCTGGGTTTCGTCACTTAACTCCAGTGCCACCACTTGCTACTGTTCTCGGTACTGAAGCTCCCTGATTTTCAGTTTCTTCATCTGTAAAAATACCTACTTTTTAAGAGGATAAAAAATTCAGAGAAAGCATGTATTACAGCCTTCAGTATGGATTACACCTCAACATAAGCCAAGCCAAGTGCCGTCGAGTCTCAACATAAAGAAGACAAAAATTCTCATAGCTGTACAAACAACATCACAATAAATGGACAAAATGCTAAAGTTGTCAAGGATTTCATTTTACTAGACTCTTCAATCAGTGCCCATGGAAGCAGCAGACAATAAGCTAATAACATATTGCACTTGGAAAATCAGCTACAAAAGGACTCTTGAAAGTGTTAGGAAGCAGCGATGTCACTTTGAGGACTAAAATGTGCTTGACCCAAGCTATGGTATTTTCAATTGCCTTATATGCATGTGAAAGCTGGGAAACGAGTAAGAATGACCAAAGAAGAACTGATGTCCTCGAATTAAGGTACTGGCAAAAAGCATTGTGTGTAACATGGACCACCAGAGGAATGCACACATCTGTCTTGGCAGTTCAGCCAGAATACTCCTTAGAAGCAAGGATAGTAAGACTTCATCTCAAGTACTTTGGACATGTTATCAGGAGGGACCAGTCCCTGGAGAAGGATGTCATGGTTGTAAAGTAGAGGATTAGAGAAATACATGCACTGACACAGTGGCTGCAACAATGGGCTCAAAACAGCAACATTTAGACTAGTATACAGGATCACTATGAGCTGGAAACAATTTGACAGCAACTAGCAACAACACAGTCCTTGGAAGATAATAGCTGTTCAATAAATGGTAGCCGTCATAATTTTTCCGTTTTCTTTATGATTCTAAGATCCATCTCTTCTGCCAACCACCCATATATTTTACTGTATCTGGAGTATCATGTGGCATATAGTCAGTGTGTATATTTTAGGTATAGTGTTTTAGTCTCTGCCGCTTTCCCAATAAGTTGTTACTAAATTGACGATGTCTCTATAACCAAGAGTTTCTTACTCTTCTGAAAATGTAGCACCACGGAGTTCTTTTTGCTGACCCTCATCTGGGACTGCAGTAATTCACAGACAGTCTGGCCAGTTACCTCTTTTAAAGAGACAGATTAGCCTGTGGGACAAATGTATTAGCAGTTAATTGAGCAAAATTAAGACAGTGATGAAGGAAGGTGAGGGTCTGCAGGAAATAGGTAACTGTGCAAAGCAGTTCATGGATGGGAATAGTATTTTGTAACTTCTCTGTCCTTGAAATCTCCAGAACTCATGTCTATTGTCCCCTGCTTACCTGCTGCCTCTTCTGCAGAGCACTCCTTGCTTCCATTAGGTTATATGTCTTAGGGACCCTATTAGAGCCCAGGAGATGAAAGTCTTTGTCCCTTTGTAACTTAGAATGTCTTGGAGTCCAATGCTTGTAAAGGACCAGATGGTAAATATTTTTAGCTTTGTGGGATGTGAGGTCTCTGTCACAGCTATCCAGCTCTACTGTTATAACATGAAAACACCTATATATAATTCACAAATAAATGGGAGTGGCTGGGTTTCAACGAAACTTTATTTACAAAAACAGTATATGAAAAGCATTCAATTAAAATAAAACACTTTTAAGGGCTAATTTTGATCTACAAAGCATCAGGAAATAGCAAAACATCCTGCTCACCTGCAAGTATTCATATCAGTCATTACTACTGTGTAAGGATTTTGGAGCTATCCCGAGTCTCTGGTTAGCTCTGTGTGATGTGTGTGTGTGTGTGTGAGGAACCCTGCTGGTACAGTGGTTAAGTGCTTGGCTGCTAACTGAACATCAATGATTCTAACCCACCAGCTGTTTCGTGGGGGAAAGATGTGACACTCTGCTTCTGCAAAGATTTGCAACCTTGGAAACCTTATGGGGTACTTCTACTCTGTCCTATAGGGTTGCTATAAGCAGTAATTGACTCAGTGGCAGTCAGTTTATTTTCAGTTTGGAGTGTTCGTGTGTAGTGTGCATGCACGGGTGTGTTGCTGTGCAGTTAGGGACCTGATCTTCCTGAGAACAACTTTTACTGGAATCATGCCTGCCAGAGAATTAACACCTTGCTGAATGCAGAGCCAAAGGAAGCTTCCATCCCCACCTTGGTTTGGTCCTGCCTTTGGCTCCCACAGGGCAGGGAGTGGATGACTGCTTTCACTAGAGAGAGGCAGTGTGGACTAATGGTGACACTCTTACTGTACCCACCACCACCATCACTTTTACTGCTACAATGAACATTTGTTGAGTGCTTGCTATATGGCAGGTACTGTGCTAAACATTAAACTTTTATCACCTAATTTGTTGCTCACAGTATTCTTATTAGAGAGATTCTCTTATCAGTACCATTTTATAGAGGAAGACAGATGATCAGAGAAGACTTGCTCCAGACCCCAGAGCTGTATGTTCTGGGCCAAGATCAGAGCCTGCTGGGAGCCCTAGGGAAGGGGCTGAGTCTGTGGGTAGATATGGTGGGAGGGATCTTTGGGGTCTTTGGCTGAATTTGACGATTGGAACCTGCATAGTCTAGAAATTCTTTGCAAACTATGGAGCAGTCCTACTCTGTCTTATAGGGTTGCTATGAGTCAGAATCGGTTCTATGGTAACAGATAGGTTTGTTTGTTTGTTTGTTTTTTTAATTGAATAATGTTCTGCTGTGATTCTTCCAGTTTCCATTGGCTAATTTTTGAAAGTAGATTGTCAGGCCTTTCTTCCTAGTCTGTCTTAGTCTGCAAACTCCACTGAAACCTGTCCACCATCAGTGACCCTGCTGCTATTTGAAATACTGGTGACATCGCTTCCAGCATCATCACAACACAGTATGACAAACTGACCAACACAGGGGGGCTGAATTTAATAATAATTTAATTTAATAATCCCATTTCTAGCTTAATAAATTTATTTAATAAACTACTATACTACCAGGGTTCCTCACACACATACCCATCACACAGAGCTACCCGGAGACTTGGGATATCTCCCAAATCCTTACAGTAGTAATGAATGATATGAATACTTGTGGGTGAGCAGGATGTTTTGCTATTTCCTGATGCTTTGTAGATCATCAAAATTAGCCCTTAAAAGTGTTTTATTTTATTTGAATGCATTTTGTAGACTGTTTTTGTAAATAAAATTTTGTTGAAACACAATAATGAAACCAAAATTTTCAGAATTGGTAGGGAAGCTTGCAGGTAGGGAAAGATGGTATGACCTAAGATCTCTCTCTGGTTGGTTAACTTTAGGGATAGGACTTCTTATACTTTGGTGACCATGGCCATGGAAACAGTGCTATTCCCCCATTTAAAGGTCTGACCCCAGGGCAGGCTAAACTCTCCTTAGTGCAGTGGAAAGGATTTCAGGACTTTTCGGGCTTTTAGGGGAACAAAAGGGGTAAAATGCATATGACATAAGATATGTAACAGTCCAATTTACCGCATACACGTGTCTAATGCTACAGCTAGCTTCCTCCGTGGGGCTCAGAGCCTCTGCTATTGTGTATGCTCTTCTGGTTCCTTCTGCTTAAGTCTTTCTTCAGGTCTGAGGGCACACCCAGTCCGTAGGCAACTACGCAGCATGTGGGTTTACCCACGCAGCGTGTGGGGTTTGTCATTATGAATGACCTACATGAAGGACCTCATTCTGAACATATAAAAAGGGCCCAGGGCCCTAACACACTAATTATCTTTGAACAAATAGAAAAGTCTATAAGCTGCACAAGCTCAGCACAGAAAAATAAAGTACAGATAGAAAAAAAAATCAGGTGTGGTCCTTCTATTCAGGCATAGGTACTGTCTACACTCTGTATACAATATATCCATGTACACTGTATACATGTATTGTGTTGTTCTTTGGTGTCCTTTTTTGTAATGTGTTCAGTGTCTTTGTTGAGCAATAATTAGAAATCCATACAATAGTAACGACAATGTGATAGTAGAAGGGTCTTTCTGTCACAGCAGAATAAGTGCTGAAAGATGCTTGGTAAGGGGGAAGGGTGGGAAACTCAAGGGGGGTGTAGGTGCTGGGCCAGTGGCTGTGGCCTCCACTGGGCTGTCTTGGGATCTTGACTTGGGTGCATGGCCAGGGAGCAGAAGTGGGGAGGGGGCAGTGTGGGTGAGCACAGCTGTCTGAGGGGTCCTTGTCCTCCCTTGTCTTGGAAGGGAGGTAGAAACTGTTCTGCAAATGGAGATGGGATGGGGTGGGAGCAGGTTCCTCCTCCTCATTCTCTGCAGCTGCCCGTCCACCCTGATCAATGAGGCTTGTCCGTCACTGCCGAGATCCAGGTCCAGCCATGTGCAAGGGGAACATCTGCTCCCACGGCTGCAGGGCCCTGCAGTTCTGGAGCCAGAAAGACTGCAGAAGCCAAATACAGGATCACTGGTAGTGCTGGAGCTGGGAGTGGGGGGTGGGGGTAGGGTGATGTCAGCAGGATGGTGCAAAGTGGAGGGTTGGGGTCTGCTGTCCTTGCAGCATTATCTGATATTCTCTGGGCAGCTGACAAAGCTAGCCCATTGGAGAGTGGGGGTCCTGGGTTCCCTGGAGCAGTCCCTGAACAGAAAGAGGGATGGATGTCAGGACTCCTCGTGAGCTCAGCAGACTGTGGGTAGAGAATGGTGCGTAGAATGTGCTTTCCTCCTGGCCTCCGTGCCACTGGGCATAGGCAATGTAACAGGGGGGTTTCTCCCTGCTGCGTGAATGTGAACTTTATGGACACAGCTCCTTTTTTTGGAGAGGTGAGTCTAGAGTGCCTTTTTTAAAAAAAAATTGGTCTTGAGAGGAAGGTTTAAAGAGCAGATTAGTTTCTCCTTGAACAGTTAATATATATAATGTTTTGTGACATGGGTTGCCAACCTTACAACATGTCATTGCTCTCCGTTCTTGACCTTGGGTTCCCCATCTCCAGTCACCCAGCTTCCCTGTCCCCTCTTGCATTCTTGTCCTTGCCCCTAGGCTGGGATGCCCATTGAGTCATGTATACATGTTTGAACTTTATGTACATATTACTGTTTGTTTTACAGGCCTGTCTAGTACTTGGCTGAAAGGCGACCCTCAGGAGTAACTCCAGGACTGAGTTAATGGATGTCTAGGGCCATACTCTTGGAGTTTTCTCCAGTCTCTGTCAGACTATTAAGTCTTTTTGGCAGGGGGAGTTAGAATTTTGTTCTACATTATTTTCCCTGCTTTGTCCAGGACCCTCTATGGTGATCTGCGTCAAAGCTGCTGGTGATGGTAGCTGGGCACCATCTAGTTCTTCTGGGCTCAGGCTGGTCGAGGCTGTGGTGGTTGTGGTCCATTAGTGCAGTGGACTAATCTTTCTCTTGTGTCTTTGGTTTTCTTCATTTTCTCTTGCTCCAGGTAGGGTTAGACCGGTGGAGTATGTCGGATGGCTGCTCACAAGCTTTTAAGGCCCCATGGTTGCAGCAACTTCTGGCCTTAGAGCCCCAGGTGTCCACTGTGGGACCTGCTTCCTTGCCTTTTGTTAGTTCTGCCTCCAGAGCTGTACAAATAACAGGGAGTTAACAACTTGGGCTCTGGAATCAAACAGAAACCAGTTGCTGTAGAGCTGATGCTGATTTGTGGCGACTTGATCACGTGTCAGAGCAGAACTGGGCTCTGCAGGGTTTTCAGTGGCTGATTTGTTGGAAGCAGATTGCCAAGCCTTTTTCCCCAGGCACCTCTGAGCAGACTGGAAACTCCAATCTTTCAGTTAGAATTACGTAGCAACTCCTGGAGTCAAACAGAAGTGGGTGCAAATGCAAGCTCTCTTGTGTACTGGCTCTGTGACCTTGAACAAGTTAGGAAACCTATCCGTGCCAATTTCCTCAACCAAAAAGATGAACAATGCCTGTCTTTTGAGGTGTGAGAAGGATAAATTGGATTAACGCAGGTCGATCTCCTAGCTCAGGTTTGTAGCTGCCAGAGTGCTATGTGTGGCTGCTTCCTTTTTCGGTTTTGTTCACATCTGCAGACTCTGTAACAGGGCTTTTGAGATACCAGGGCATCTGCCATTCAGGGAAGGATCAAGGTCAGTGCCTTTAAGCTTGTTGTTTGAGTCTCTGTGAAGGCCATCTGGTCACCATCACTCACTGTTCTCCCTGGCAACCTGTTTTCTGGACCACACTGGCTTGAGGATACTAACTGGTCACACGGGTGGAAATGACCCACTCCTCTGGCTCTTGACTTTACCTACTCACCTGGAGCCGTACCCCTGCAAAGTTTCCCCAGCCCCGGCACACTGTCAGAGAGCCTGGGGTGGGTGTCTGGAGGTTATGCCACAGAGAGGGGTGCAGCCTTTGGGGTTCCCAGGAATCCTTCCCCTCTGCCAAGCTCCTAATGTTTCCCAGCGGGCACTGCCCCTGTGCACGTGGTGAAGCACAGATGGGTGGGAGTGAGGGCAGGGGCAGAAATTTCCATCCATGTGGTTTTGGGGTCACAGCTGGACGAGAGGTGGTATCCTACAGCACTTTTACAGCTACCCTGATCTCATAGATTTTCCTGCGAGAAAATTCTTTTTTCCTTTTTATTTACAGCATCCCCTACCCCCAACTCTCAGGCTTCAGACCTTGTCACATGAGGGCTGGAATAGGAGCAGGTCTGAGAACCCTGGGCTTTGGGACCAGATCCAATCTCCTCTTCCTTGTATTGGGAGAGCCCCCTGGAAGATCATCAGCGTGTGTTACACAGAGACTCTGGCAGGCCTGTTCTGCTGGGCCCTGCCAGGCCCAGATGCCCAGGCTCAGCTAGGAAATCTCCTGCCCAAGCTGTCATTTGCCATTTCTTGGGAGACCATCACGGGTCATCGGGCCACCTTTTATCAAAATCAACTAATCCTGTTTCTTACAACTGTCCACTTCTTAACCTGTTTATGCACTTTATAATGACATTTCTCTGACCCTTAAAAATCTCCCTGTTTTTCATGGGGTAGGGGACAGCTGTGATTCCAGGCATCCCGCTGCCATCCAGTTGATTCCAACTCACAGTGACCCTATAGGACAGAGTAGAAGTTCCCCATCGAGTTTCCAAGGAATGTCTGGTGGATTCAAACTGCTGACCTTTGGTTAGTAGCCGCAGCACATAACCACCATGTCACCAGGGTTTTTGTTCCAGGGATGGAGTCTGAGTAATGCTGAATAGTTGTGCATATCCCACATGTTAGTTTGTTCCGTTATCACTCGTCTGTCAGTTCATTGCACTGTGGTGACTTGTCTGTGGCTATGATGTCAGAACCTATGCCACAGTATTTCCAATACCAGCAGAGTCCCCCATGGTGGACAGATTTACGTGGAGCCTGCAGACTAAGAAGACTACAAAGAAAGACCTGGTGATCTATTTCTGAAAACTAGCCACTGAAAACTTATGGATCACAACAGAATATTTTTGGAGACAGTGCTGGAAGATGAGCTGTTTAGGTTGATAGCAACCATACAATAGTTGAAATGATGGACTCAGATATACCAAAAACCATGATAGCAGGATCAGACACTGTTTCCTCCTGTTCATACATGAAGTTTTCATGAGCTGGAGCCAAGTGGACGGTAGCCAACAATGTTATGGTCTTTGTGTTAGGTTGTCAGTGCTGCTGTAGCAGAAATACCACAAACGGCTGCTTTAAGTGAACAGAAATTTATTTTCTCACAGTTAGGGTACTAGAAGACTGAATTTGTAGCACCATCTCTGGTGCAAGACTTTCTTTGTCAGCTCTTAGGGAAGAGCTCCTGGTCTCTTTTCGGCTTCTGTATCTTGGTTTCTTGGTTCCTTGGTGATCTTCATGGGGACATCTGTCTTCTCCATTTATGGTTCTTTACTTCTTTCCTAATCTACTCTTTTTATATGTCAAAAGTGATTGGTTAAAGACACACCGCACACTGCTGTGGCCTTATTAACATAACAAAGAAAGTCCTGTTTCCAAACTGGATTACAACCACAAGTTATAGGGGTTAAGATTTTTAATACATATGTTTTGGGACACAGTGGAATCCATCACACAGGTAGACCTCATGGGGAAGGCTTTTCTGTAATTCTGTGTTGTTGTAGGACATCAGCAGAACTTGAACCCCAGCTCTCCTCCCAGCCTAGGTGGCTTTTTGTCTCACATAGCCAGTTCTAATCCAGGCTTGTCCTGGAGATCCATCCTCAGCAATCTGAAAGGCTAGGGCTTCTCAGAATATGGTTAAGGACTTCCTGAAATAGAGTCAGCCTGGGGTCCTTGTGAAAATGTAGAATGCTGAGCCCTTCCAAGGCCGCTAGCCATTTTATCCACTCAGCTGTAAAGACATAGTGCCTGGTGGGAAAGCCTGAATGCTTGTTGGGGCTTATGAAAACGTCTGAGCACTGAGAAAAAAAAATATTGGTTACAATATACAAAAGGAAAATTGCAAAATCAAAAGTAATAAATGTTTAATTAAATATCTGCAAAAAAGTAACCATGTCATCTCATTAACCACAAGTCAGTTCACTCTGTATCATTTACCTTGAATGTGGGAAGTGATGACTTTTAATACATTTGGTATGATGTGGGATGGTACGTGAAGTACAAGAAGCTTACGAAAGACTTGAGACTATTATTTTTCCTCCTGATTTTGTCTTCCCTAGAAAGCTCATGATTTGACTAGATGTTGTTCTTCAGAGACTGGAGAATGTGAGTTCTTTAATATCTTTAACAGACTTTTTTTCATCTTAATCAGAGTGGATTCTGTTGTCTGCAATTAAGAACTCTGACAGCTAGCTCTGGTATCAAAGCCACTGAAGTGTTAGAAAAGAACTTCTCCATCATTTTCATCCATGCAGAGTCAGGCAGTTAGAAATCTAATGTATTATATTTTCTTGAGTTTGTTTTGTGTTGGCAAATTCATTGTAAACTTCTTGAGGGCAGGGGTGGGTCTTCATTCACATATTCATTTAGGCATCAATAATATTTATTGAATGTCAACTATGGGTCATTCTAAGATGCTATCTCTAGGCAGCAAAACTTGAGACAAATGACTCATAGGTGAGTATTGGGGAGTTACCCCCAAGGACAGGAGCAAGGGACAGGAAGAACAAAGCAAACAGGAAGGAATGTTCAAACAAGGATGCATTGAAGCATTGGCCACAGCTAGGGGTGACTGAGTGATAGATACCACGAGGTCATATGACAAGTCGTATGAAACATGTCTTAGGACTGCCTGTCCAGGGGGCAAGGGAGATGCACCCATTCATTCACTTCTACACCCAGTGGTTAAATGTTCTCCTTCTTATGGTAACTTCATTGTAGTTCCAGGTTGCACATACCTGGGTTCCAAGGTAAGAGGCTTCCTGCCTGACATGGACAGAGAAGTTTTAGAGCAGAAGGTGGAAAGTCCTAAACAGAGACCTATGGCAAAGTGGGGTCTTAGGTTGCACCTGGAGGAACCTGTTGGTGGTCTCACTGAATCCATCAGTGGCTGGAATAACAGATGAAGCTTACAGGACCTGAAGTATCACACAAAAGTGTTGAACTTGTACAGTAGTAATGGTAGTAGCAGTCACTGATTCAGCACCTCCAGTGTGCTGGGCCCTAAGCCAAATATGGTATATGAATTTCCTCATTTAATTCTCCAGTGGCGCTGTGAGGCAGGTAACCTATCTTAATGATGGAGAACTGAGGTTTAGAGTTGTGCCTCACCCAGAGTCAGACTTCTTCTGTTGTAGAGTCATAGACTGTAAGCTTCGCGTGGGCAGAGGCTTTGCTTGATACTGTAGCTCACTACTTGGAACAAGCTGTGGTACACTATTGGTGCTCAGTAAATGTTTGCTGGCCGCTTAAATGACTGAGCTGGGATTTGAATCCCAATAGTCCAATGCCAAGGCCTTTGGGTTTATCTTAACCAAGGGAATCAGTGGTGACTGGAACAGAAACATGTCTTACTTTTCCTGAGTCACAACCCTCTTGAGGGTGACAGGTCTAAACAAGCAGTGGGAAGTGTTCACTCCTGGGTCAACGTGAGCCCAGATAAGCTCTTGGTGCTCTATACACATTTGATGGGCTGGTGCTGGGTTTGCATTCTGCAGAGTTCTCACTCTCTATTCATTCGGAACCATCCTCAGCAATGACATCTGCTCTCTTCTGTAAAGGCTAGAGTTTGCCTGGCAGATGCATATCATGACACTAATAAACGTTCACATCTACCCAGACCATTTAGACTGACAGCGGAGCCTAAAAGCTCTGTGAAGTGATGTGCTTCCCCTCCTGCCAGGCTGGCGAGCATTAACCGAAAATGCATCCACTATGGAAACCGGATGCATCGTTACTGGTACAGATGCACACTTACCCCATCAGTCTGTTTTTATCTGAAGTACTTACATTGCATGAAACTGAGCATAATAACTCCAGTCAATACAGAGTTATTTGTTTTTATTTAAACTCATAAATGTGCTAACACCAATAAGAGATCTTTTCCCCCTCTGAAAAGTAAGACTTGTATGGAGAAGATGGAAATTTACACATCCATCAAGCCAGGATGGCTCCATTTCTCAGAATCCAGGTTTTGAATTGCCAGTGATTTATGGCAGTGGACCAAAGACTTGGCTGGTGATGTCGGGGGAGAAGGAGAAGCTGAAAATCCATTGATGTGATTAATTTATCTTGTACCATTTAAAGAACTTACTGTTGTGAGGTGCCATTGAGTCAGTTTTGATTCATATTGGCCTCATGTGATGCAGTAGAGCTGCCTTGAGAAGTAGTTAAGTGTTTGGTTGCTCACCAAGAGGTCAGCAGTTCAAATTCACCCACTATTCCTTGGAAACTCTGTGGGGCAGTTCTGCTCTGTACTATAGGGTTTCTAAGAGTTGAAATTGACTTGATGGCAACAGGTTTGGTTTGGTTTTGATTCTAATCTTTATAGAAGAAGATCACAATGTCTTTCTTGCCCATACATGCTGGGTGAGTTTGGACCTCAAATCTTTCAGTTACCAGTGGAGCGCTTAACCATGGCATCACTAGAGCTCTTTGTTTAAAGAGTAAAGGCATTAAAAATAGAAAAAAGAAGACATATGGGATGTCTGAGCAAGAGTTGGACGCTAGACATAAGAAAGCAGTTGGATCTTCAGTTTTTAGCTTTAAAAGAGCTCAATTTGCTACTATCCAGCTGTTACACCCTGGATATGTCTTGGTCTTCCTTGTCTGTAAACAAGACACCAGTATCCATCTCCCATGGTGGCTAAGAGTACAGGTTCTCTAGCATCAGACTCTTTGGATTCAAGTCTTGGCTCTATCATTTACAACTGTGTGAACTTGGACAGGAAACTCTGGTAGCATAGTGATTAAGAATTACGGCTGCTAACTAAAAGATCTGCAGTTCTAATCCACCCAATGGGGCAGTTGTACCGTGTTCTATAGCTTTGGAATCGACTTGAGAGTAATGGGTTGATTGTTTTGAACTTGGACAAGTTAATTTCCTTTTCTGGATTTCAGTCTGCATCTCTGTTTGTGAGGGGATGGTAATAGTACCTATCCTGCATCCTTAATTTGAGATTTAAACAAATTAATGAATATAGAGGATTTAGGAATGTATATATTTAGCATCTGATAAGCACTAGTTTCATTGTCAGAAGCACTAGAAAGTCAAGAAGGTCTATAATCCAAACCGCCCTCTCCTTTTTTTTTTAAAAAGTCTTTATTTTTTTAGAGCAGTTTTAGATCACAAAAAAATTGTGTAGCATTGACAGCTTCTATAGCCCTCCTCTTCTCCCTTCCCACTGTTTCTTCTATTATTAATACAGTGCATTAGTGTAGTACATTTGTTGCAATCGATGAGCCAATATTGATATGTTATTATTAACTACAACCCTAGTTTATATTAGGGTTCACTGTATTGTCCAGTGCTGTGGGTTTTGGTTGCACCATCCTGTGGGTTTTAACAAAACACAGCATCTTGTGTTACATGACAGTACCTTGTAGAATAGCCTCAGGGCCTTGAAAAAGTCCTGTATTCCCCTGTTTGTCACTCCTCTCTTTCTCCTCTTCCCTTTTGGTCACCTGTTCTTGTGCTGTCACTACAGTTTTGCATTTTCCAGAAGGTCACATTGTAGCAATCACACAGTGGGTAGCTTTTCCAGACTGGCTTCTTTCACTCAGCGTTATCCATTTAACGTTCCTCAATGTCTTTTTGTAGCTCAGTCTCTCAGTTCTTTTGCTTGCTGTGTAATCAATACTACACTGCGTGGATGAACCATGGTTCGTCTGAACCCTCACCTACAGAGGGATATTTTGGGTGCATCCTAAGTTTTGTTAAAAACACTTCACTTTACTGATGGGGAAGCTTAGACTCAGTGAGGACCCAGTGTTAACTGTAACAGATCACTGCAACCTTAGTGGCTTAAAACAACACATCTTTACTGTCTCACATAGTTCTAATGATCAGGCATCTAAAATGGGTCTAATGGGGTGAAAATCAATGTGCCAGCAGGGCTGGTTCTTCTAGAAGCTCCAGGGAAAAGCCTGGAGGTTCCCTGCCTTTTCCAGCTTGTAGAGGCTGTGGTATTCTTTGGTGTGTGGTTGCATAACTCCAGTGTTGGCTTCTGTTATCATATCGCCTTCTTCTCTCTCTTATCTCCTGTATCCCTCTTACAAGGATCCTTGTGATTACACTGGGGCCACATACATAATCCCAAATAATCTCCCCCTCTCAAGACCCTAAATTTAGTTTCATCTGCAGAGTATTTTTTTTACCATATTGACAGGATCAAGGCATCTTTGTGAGGGGGATATTCAGCTGACCGTAAGTCCCAAGGTCACATGGCTAGATAGTGGCATGGGCTGGCTTCAAGCACAGAATTCAGAACACGCCTGCTCTTCTCATGTTTCAGTGCTGCCTTGCATCTTAAGAGGTTGCTGGCCTGGAGGTACCTGGAGGGCAGGAATCTGTAAGGGTCAGAGGCTGCCTCTCTCAGAAGACTGGCTGCAATGTCAGGCCACACTCTCAGGGAATTTCTAGTGCAGCAAAGCCTCATGTACTGATCCTTGGAACTTCATGATGGCATGTAGCATCAGTGGCCTGCTAACCTGAACCTCAGAGGGATGAGGTAGCAGACTGGATCCAAGTCTGTCTGGCATGGAGTTGGGGCCCTCCAAGAAAATGTTTTAGGTCCGGGCTGGGTCTAGGGGTAGAGTAGGTAGGTCCTGTGATCCCTGAGTGTGGTTGGAGGGTGAACAGCAACACGAGGAGGCTCAGGAGATAGCACAGACCACTGAGGGTTCCAGCATCATGGTTTCTAAGCCTTAGCAGTGCAGACTTATTTTTGGTAATTGAAAAATACATACATCACAAGATTTGCAAATTCAACATTTTTTCCAGATGCACAATTTACTGATATCATTACATTAATCACTCTGTATAACCATCACCCATGACTTTATCATTTTTTTAAAGTGAGCGTTCACCTGGAAACTGAGATCAACAGCTGTTAAGCAGAGCTGCTGTGGTTGCAGGGAATGGGGTGTCACTACCTGTAAGCATGTCTAAGGCACCTTGTTGTCCTATAGTCTGTTGCACTGTGAGGAAGATAATTTGTGTCCTTGAATGGACTGTGGATGGCTTTGGTGGTTGAGTGACACTGTTCCGGGGGAGAAAGTGAGGGAGCACTGTGCTATCTAGGCACCTGTCTCTCTGCATACTATGCTCTGCGCTCCACCTGTGGAGGCATCCCTTAACTCTGCCATTTGTCTTTGGGCAGCTGAGAATGTCTTCACGCTAGCTCTAAGTGCAGTGAAGCTCTGGGTCTTTGCATTGCTGGAGTAGGGGACGCAAAGGAAGTGTGAGCGAGACTTCCAGATTTCTGCCGATGGCTGAGAGCTCCTTCTGATGAACCTGGCTGCAGTGGGGGGAGTTTTGCTTTCCAAGGACTTT
Source organism: Heterohyrax brucei (assembly GCA_028571685.1). Lineage (NCBI taxonomy): Eukaryota > Metazoa > Chordata > Mammalia > Hyracoidea > Procaviidae > Heterohyrax > Heterohyrax brucei. The sequence goes on from CM053151.1 coordinate 100,044,011, forward strand.
CTCAAAAGTTTATCCTTTTAAATAGGAGTAAAGTCAAGCATTGTTCCCTGTTTTTCATAAGGGTGTATCTCTCTCATTGATTTATTAGCAGTATTATCTAAATTGGAAGCCCTGGTAGCATAGTGGTTAAGTGCCATGGTTGCTAAGCAAAAGGTCAGCAGTTCAAATCCTCCAGATGCTCCTTGGGAACACTATGGGGTAGTTCTACTCTGTCTATAAGGTTGCTATGAGTCGGAGTCAACTCGCCAGCAGTGGGTTTGGTATTTGGTTTTATTAAGTAAATTAGCTCTTTATCATACACATGCAGATATTTTATTTCATCTACTTCATTTTGTATTTTTACTTTATTTTGTTCCTTTTATTTTAGATCTTCTCTTTTAGTTTAGCTTATATATTCTATTCTATTTAATTTATTTACTTCATTTTTTCTCTTTTTTAATTGTGATTAAGTGAAAGCATACAATCCAGATCAATTTTGCATGGCGGCCTATCTGCAGCTCTATCTGCTCTCCCCATGTGGTGACAGTACCTTCCACCTTTTCGCTCTGTACTTTCAGTCCCTCTTAATAATCACCTGGCCACTGCTCTCCACCGTCTTCTCTCCCATCTAGAAAGAAATCAGTAGGACGGCTTTCTACAAATGTATAAAACCATCAAGTATATACATCATGTGGTCACAATGTGTTCCCAAGTCCGGCCCATTCTTGTCTGAAGAGTTGACCTCCTTACTGCTTTCTAGTCAGGGCCAGCAGCATTTCTAGGGGCCACGTTCCCAGGGGACCCTCCAGGCGGTCGCACCATCAGTTCTGGTCTTTTCATAGAATTCTTGAACTGCATACCAGTTTTTCTCATGTTGCCTCAGTGCCTCTACTGGGTCCCCATGGTGGCTGTCTTTGGTGGTGGCCAGACACCATACCGTTCTTCTGGTCTGCCATTCATACTGGTCCTTCTGTCTGCTGGGCTCTTTTTTCCTCATATCTTTGTTGTTCTCACTTTATTTGGCAGCCCCTATTTTATTCCAACTTATCTTATTTATTTTTTATTCTATGTCACACTCCAGGTCCACATCTACCTTGGCTGGAGGTCACTATCTCTCCCTCTTAGCAGTTAGTCATTGTGTGACTGTGTCTTTCTTTTCCTCTGATAGTCACCTCTCCCTCTTCTCTTCCTCCACCTACACTGAAGTTTTTATTCACCTACCTCCCCTAGCTGGTCCCTATGGGCCGACAACTTGACGAAACTGGCTTCTGGAAGCTGTTCAAGTCTCAGCTATGGTGAGCTATGAAAGGGGAGCTTGGGGTCATTAGCTCAGGGATGACCAAGTGCTCTCAGTGCCTCCCTGTTTCCTGTGGCTGCCCCTGGTCTGCTCCGTGACTATCGATCCTGGTGCTGGTTTAAGCAGGCTGGGATGGAGAGTGGGGTTGGGAGGAAGGAATTGGTAATAACAAGAGCCCCTTACCTGTGTGAAGGTCAAGAAGTGGCTGTCACTAGGCAGTATTTGGAAAGTCTCACATGAATGGTATAGACCATAAATATCACAAGTAATTAGAGAAAGTAGCCAGCTCTGTGGCCTGGAGGGCTTCAGGGAGGAGGCAGAACCTAAACTGGACCAAGAGGGGCTGTAGTTGTTAGTTGCTGTTCACTGGATTCTAACTCATGGCAACCCCATGTCTGTGGCTGAGCAGAACTGCTCTACAGAGTTTTCAAGGCTATGACCTATTGGAAGCAGATTGCCAGGCCTGTCTCCTGAGATGCCTTTGTGTAGGTTTGAACTACCAACCTTTCAACTTTGAGTGCTTAACTATTTGTGCCACCCATGGAGGCCTCTGTGATGGTAGTTAGATGTACAAGGACTCTTTCAGTTGTGGTAAAGAGAGACTTAGAGGGGGTGTTATAACCAAAAGTTGCAGACGTAACATGAAGCTTCATCTCAGTTCTTAGGTGACGTCATCAGGAGTTTCTTTCTCTCCCTTTCCCAGTTCGGCTTTCTCTGAGTTGGCTCCTTTCTCCCTACATGTTGGCAAGATGGCTTCCAGCAACTCCAGGCCTGCACCCCATCTGCTCAGCAGAGGCAGTGAGATTAGAGGCAGAAGATAAAGCTGGAAAAATAAAGTTCAAAAAGTAGACTGGGTTGAATTCATAGGTGTTCTTGAACACCAAGGTAATGGTTTGGGTGTTATGAGGGGTTGTGTGACAGGAAACTAACATGGGTGCATTGGCATGCTGGCAAGCTGGAATTGGTGTGATGAAGTTTGAACTGGAGAAGCAAGAGGCTGGAGGTTAATTAGAAGGGGGTCATAGAAGTCTAGGGACATGTGGAAAGCCTGGAGTGACTCTCGGGGTTTGCTGTGACTGTTGGTGTCACCCAGTGTGGTAACCTGAGGGGTCACCTCCCCTCTCTGTGGATGTGGCCAGCCAATGAACCTTGCCGTGGATAGAGTGACCCAGCCCGACCCCACTCACTGCATATGGACCTGCATATCCTGGCCCCACCCCCACAGCTCCACCCCTCTCCCATTGACCAAGGTGGAGACCTTCTCTCTCCCCAGTAATGGGTGCTGTGGCTTGGCCCCTTGTACCCTGACCGAAGGTGACGGGGAAGATAGTGAAGACAAGTTGCCACACTGACCAGGGAGGTGTGGTGGCGAGTTCCATACTAGCTGACACCAACCTTCCTGTTGGGAAACAGCAGGGGTGGTGACAAGTTACCATGATGGGTGGCAGGTGACACCAACCCTAGTGATGCCAGTGTCTTGGCAGCCCCTCCTCTGCCACCACTGCCACAGGCCCTGGGGTTGTTTTAGTGCCACCCCCTTCTGACAGGGTCAGAGGGTACTGTCTGTTCCCCCTACACAACGCTAGAGACACTACTGGTGCAGTCTTCGAGAGGTAGGTCTAGAAGTATAGCCAGGAGTCAGCAAATGCTTGAGACTCAAATATTCTGCGGATACTCAAATACTCAGCAAGTACTCAAGGTTGGTTAGATGTGTGAAGGAGCAGATGGTAAGTGAAGACACGGGTGGAAGAATGATTGGGTAGTAGATGGACATGCCAAGCCCTGACCAGGTCATACAGATGGATGAATGTGGCTGGAGAGAATATGTAAATGTAAGAAGCCCCAGTGGGACACATAGGAGTGAAGCCCACTGGGGGTAGACATATTGGAAAGGATGCAGCCCTCTTGTACAACTCTGCAGACCCCAGTCAGATAAGTGACCGTTGCTTCCGCAATTTTGAAGCCTGCTCCTGGCAACACAGAGGATGCCCCTCATAAGCCAGCAGGGATTAGGACCCTAGCCCCTACCACTGACTTCCTTGGCATATGATTTTGCTTCTGCTAGAAAATTTAAGGGTGACTTCTCCTTTCAGGGAAAACCAGAAACAGAATCTTTATATAATTTGTTGGGTCAGGAATGGTTGGCGCCCAAGAATCTTTTCCTGTCCGCTTCAGGACGTGCTTTCATTGATAGTAACTGTATGTCATATGAGGTTGATGGAGGGGATGTGGCCTGGACATTCAAAAAGTTAAAACACAGTTATCAAGTAGCTACTGTGTGTTAAATCTTATGATATTTTCTTGGACAAAAAGATTAACAAAATGTTCTAATACGTACAATAATTGTACCAATTATGATCCTTTTGATTGGAAGCAACAGACACCATCCCTGGGTGACATAAGTCAAAAGGGTGATTATTAGGAAAATTTCTGTTGGAATCTATAGAAGAAACTAGCCAGGCTTCTTGAAGAGCTGAAACCAGGCTTGATCAGGGTCCCCAGCCGTCCAGATTCCCAAGACCTTCAGCCACTTATGTCTCTTTAATTTTTAAATTCCCAAGAGTAACAATCTAACTGGTCTAGGCTTTGACCAGGTATCATTTCCTGGGATGGGTAAAATAGCCAGGAAGTTAAGGATCACTTAGCAAAGACATAGCTATCCTTGAGAAAGGGCCCATTCCCAGAGAAAAGGAAATAAATCACTGTGAGTAAGGCAGCTGCCTACATTGCTATTTACTGCAAAGGCCTCTGTTAGGGAAGCTTCTAGACTAGTCCCATTCATTCTTGGTCTGAGGTGAGAGGGGAAGGCTGAGCCAGCATCTTTCTTGACATTACAGTTTCCGCACTTGTGTAATGAGTTGTCACATATCTTGGCAGGACATCATCTCTGCAAGGTACTTTGAGATCCTCAACCTATCTCTGTGCAAAGCGAAGTTAATAGACTTGTTTTGTTCCAGGCTGTGGAAAAGGCTGACTATCCCTGAGTGATGCTTAGATGCCACAATGGGACTACTCAGGTATTACCAGAATTTCTGTCAACAGCTCCCCTTCAGAACACTTTGCAATAGCATGACAGCAGGTATGCTAGTGAAGTCTTATCCATTATTCCTTTTTATTTACAATCAATTAAATTTGTTGTAATTTTTTCCCCCTTCTTAAGAGTGTTTGTAACTGATGTTTTGGTTATAAGTGGATCAGAGCCTAAATGAGTGATGCTGATTCTCTGAACGTGAGAGTCTTGAAATTAACTGGACAGGGGAGTAGAAAGTGCCTAAGTAGTACTCACAGGGAGTGGACTGGTGAGTTTGGAGCACAAGGTCTCACTCTTCGGGGTGATATGGGCTAGGGATCCCCAAGCGATTTGAAGGAGAGATAGCTGTGGATTGGGACTAAGAGGAAGATGGTGTGGTCTTTGATAATACTAAGAGCTGACAGGGATCCTAAATTTTTCAGGAGCTGGAGATAATATAGCAGAGATTAGAGGAAGGGGGAGAGACATGAGGGCCTTCTACAAAACAAGGAACCCCTTGTGGCACAGTGGTTAAGTGCTACAACTGCTAATCACAAGATGGGCAGTTTGAATCCACCAAGTGTTCCCTGGAAGCTCTACGGGGGGAGTTCTATCCTGTTCTACAGCACCACTTTGAGTCAGAGTCGACTCAAGGGCAGTGGATTGTCTACAACCCAATAAGGCTGTAGTCCTCTTTGCCTTCTTGTCCACAAGAGAATTAAGTGTTTGAACTGAATTCTTTATTGCTTTTTTGGGGTGAGCTCTGCTCTTAGAACCGATTGACCCAGAACTTTGGGGGACAACTTCTACCTTAATTCTCAGGCTCCTTTCTCCACAGCATAAGCAGAATTTTTTCTGTTAGACTGCTGGGCAACTGAGAGAGCCTGAACAGGGCTGACTGAGTGAACCCTAAGAAGTTTCTTTATCTTTCTTCCCATCTGCATTCCTTGCATGCATTCATACTGAATGGCCATGATAAGATAACCTCTCTCCCCATAAGGGAGGGACAATGTCATGGATTGAATTGTTTTTCCCCCGAAAATGTATGTAGCAGTTTAGCTACGTCATGATTCCTGGTGTTGTGTGATGTTCCACCATGTTGTAAATATTGCCTCTATGGTGTCAATCAGGGAAAACGGTGGGGCAGGACTCAACGTGTAAGATTATATTGTGCCTTGAGGCAACCTTTAGAGATATAAAAGAAAGAAGCTAGCAGAGAGATTGGGGACCTCATAGCACCAAGAAGCAGTGTCAGGAGCAGAATGCATCTTTGGGAAAGGATTTGGAGTCCCTGTGCCTCAGAAGCTTCCAGTCTGGGGGAGGACTGATAGCAAAGACCTTTCTTCAGAGCCAGCAGAAAAAGCCTTCCCCTGGAGCTGACGCCCTGAATATGAGCTATTAACCTGCTGGACTGTGACAGAACAAATTTCTCTTTTTAAAGCCATTCACTTGTGGTATCTCTGTTATGGCAGCATTAGATGACTAAGATAGGCAGAATTATCTTTTGTTTGGAGGTAGAGAAACTAGAACTGTGAGAAAATATTACTTGCCACAAACCTGAAGATCTTATGGAGATTAGGATTTGAGCCCCTCAACTAAGGTGGGTGGTCTTTGTGGAAGATGACTCTGGGGTCAGAACTGGTATCTCAGACACTTTGTCCAGTTAAGTAGTATGACTTGATGACACTGACAAAGGCAATTCAAAATGTTTCCCTCATGAGAGGTGTTTGTTTGAAATTTCACGTTTATTTTGTTCTTTCAGCTACAGGCTTTGAAAAGCACTGTGAAAAATCATCTGGTAGGGCCATGAAGTCTTACTTTTTTTCTTTGAACAGTTATTTTTCAATTATTACTGTATTGAAATACAGTTTTTTTGTGTTTATTGTATAGTGTATAACCTTGCTTATTAGTTCTTGTAGGTTTATGTAGATTCTTTTGGATTTTCTAGATAAACAACCAGTTCTGTGTGAATAAAGACAATTTTAGTCTTTCCTTTCTAATTTGGATGACTTCTATTTGTTTTTCTTGCTTAATTGCACTGGCTAGGACATCTTGTAAAATCCTAAAAGAAATGGTGACAGTGGGCCAGTCTTGCCTTGTTCCTTATCTTTTAAGGGGCTTTCAGTATTTCATCATTAACTTTGATGTTAGTTTCTGGTTTTTTCATAGATACCCTTCATCAGGTTGAGAAAATTCCCTTCTATCCCTAGTTTGCTGAAACCTATTTTAAAATTAGGAATCCAAGCCAAATACTGATTGAATATTATCAAATGCTTCTCCTGAGTCTACTGAGATGATCATAAAGTTTTATATTTTATTTTGTTAATATAATGAATTATATTGGTAACTTTTTAAAAACTGTGATTAAGTGAAAATATACAACCCAAATCAAAATTACATGCCTACTTATCTGCAGCTCCTTCTGCTCTCCTTGCCTGGTGACACCACACTCCTCCTTTTTATTCTATATATGTCATATCCTCTTAATAGTCTCATGTCCTCTCATCTCCACTCTCTCATCTCTCTTTTAGTAAGAGGCCAGTAGGACAGCATCTTATAGGTGCACAGAACCATAAAGTACACACACCATATGGTCACATTATGTCCCTGAGTCCTGTTCATTACTCTCTGAAGAGCTGGCCTCAGTAATGTTTTCTGTTCATGGGAGCAGGTCTAGGGGCCATGCTCCAAGGGGTCCCCCAAGACACCGGACCATCAACTGTGGTCTTTTAGTGGAGTTCCTGAGTTGCACCCTTCTTTTTCTCATGTTGCCACTGGGACTCAATGTTGTGTGCCCCATCAGGGCTGTCTTTGGTGGTGGCTGGACATCATCTGGTTCTTCTGGTCACATGTTGATACAGTCACCCATTCACATGAATCCTTCTCTCTCCTGGGCTCTTTTTTCCTCATGTCTTTGTTGTTCTTGGTGATGATCTGAGACCCTTTGTTGTACTTTGGATGGCAGTTTGCTAGCTTTTAAGACCCCAGACACCACTCACCAATATGGGTGCAGAAGAGTCTGTCACCAGTAGGCTAGTTATGCCAATGATCCTCAGACCCCCCGCCTGCTACTCTATCCTTGTAATGTTCGGTTAAGATTAAAAGAGTTTTCAGTTTATGTTGAAGTCCAGTTAAGTTGATCTTCTTTCTACTATGTGCTATCGCTGCCTTCACCCAACTGAATTTCTATCAACTGTCTAATCTGTGAGCAACCCTCTCCTGCAGCCATCAAAGAATCCTTTCTTCTGTATATAAATCTATTTTAAAGTACTTATAGTAGGGTGGCATGCAGTATTTGTCCTTTTGCTGATGACTGATTTCACTTAGTATAATGTCTTCCAATTAAAACTAGGATGTCCTCTTTGGTGAAGTGTCTGTCCACATTTTTAGCCCATCACTTAACTGGGTTATTTATCTTTTTCTTGTTGATATTTTGCAGTACCTTGTAGATTATGGAGATCAGATGTCTGTCTGACATGTAGCTGCCAGATATTTTTTCCCATTCTGTAGGTGGTCTTAAATTCTTTTGATAAAGTCTTTGGATGAGCAAAAGTGTTTGATTCTTAGTAGTTCCTTTGTAGATTGTGGAGATCAGATGTCAGTCTGACACGTAGTTGCCAGATATTTTTTCCCATTTTGTAGGTGTTCTTTTAATTCCTTTGATAAAATCTTTGGATGAGCACAAGTGTTTGATTCTTAGTAGTTTCCACTTAACTGTTTTCTGTTCTGTTGATCATGCTTTGTCAGATTTTGCAGTTTGTCTAAGCTGTGTATTAAAACTTCCACCATTGACCTTATTTTTCTTGCATGATCTTTATCTTTTTAGGTTTTATATTTAGGTCTTTAATGCAATTTGTGTTAGATTTGAGTAAGGTATGAGATATGGGTCTTGTTTCAATTTTTTTGCAGATGGATATCCAATTTTGCCAACACCATTTGTTGAAGAGACTGTTTTCACCATTTGTTGAAGAGACTATTTTCACCATTTGTTAAAGAGACTGTTTTTACCCCAGTTTACAATCTTAGGGCCTTCGTTGAATATCAACTGTTAATAAGAGGATGGTGGCATCTCTGGGATCTCAACTCTGCTCCATTGGTCTGTCTCTTTTTGTACCACTACTAGGCTGTTTTGACTACTGTGGCAATGTAATAGGTTCTAAGGTCGGGTAATGAGAAGCCTCCCACTGTGTTCCTGTGCTTCAGTAATGCTTTGCTTATCTGGTGTTTCTTCCCTTTGGAAAGCTGGTAATTTTTTCTGCATCTGATTAAAAAATGTCACTGGAATTTGTATTGACATTGCATTGTATATGTATATCTCTTTGGGTAAAATAGCTATTTTCACAATGTTGAGTCTTCCTATCCGTGAGCAGAGTGGGTTTCTCCACTTATGTAAGTCTCTTTTGGTTTCCAGCAATAAGGTCTTGTAGTTATCTTTGTATAGATCTCTCATTTCTCCAGCTAGATTTATTCCTGGTATTTTATCTTCTTGTGGGCTATAGCAAATGATGTTGATTTGGTGATTTCTTCTTTGATGATCTCTGTTTTAGTCAGCTAGGGCTGCTCTAATAGAAGTACCACAGAGTGGATGGCTTTAACAAAGGAAGATTTATTCTTACACAGTCCGGTAGGTTGCAAGTCCATATTCAGGGTATCCACTCCAGGGGAAGGCTTTCCCCTTGTCAGCTCTGGAGGAAAGTCCGGTATTGCATCAGTCTTTGTCCAGGGAGCATCTTGGTGCGGGAACCTCAGGTCTGAAGGAAGCGCTCTTCTCCCAGTGCTGCTTGCTTGATGGTAACGAAGTTCCCAATTCTCTGCTTGTTTCTCTTTCCTTTTATCTCTTGCAGGCTGAAAGGATCAAGGATGGGGCAAGCCATGCTCCAGGGAAACTCCTCTTACCACAGGGCAGGGAAGTAATCCTAAGAAGGAATTTACAGCCCCATCCTAATCCTTTAACATATAGTTTAGTGAAACCACAAAATGGAGGACAGTCACAAGATACTGGGAATCGTGTCCCAGCCACATGGCTATACACATTTCTGGGGGGACACACTTCAACCCATGGCAATCTCTTTGTCAGTATAAAGGAATGCTACTGATTTAGTTACGTTTATCTTATATCCTGATACTTTGTTGAGCTTCTTCCATCAGTTCCAGTAGTCTACTTACGGATTCTACAGGATTCTCTCTATATAAAATCATATCATCTACAAGTAGAGAGATTTCCTTGCTGATGCGGACGCCTTTTATTTCTTTATCTTGTCTAATTACACTGGCTAGAACTTCTAGTAAAATGTTGAATAGAAATGGTGAGAGTGTACCCTAGAGATGACACCATCTGCCTATGAACAATTGATATTTGGCAAAGGCCCTAAGACATTAAACTGGGGTAAAAACAGTATCTTCAACAAATGGTGCTGGCAAAATTAGATATCCATCTGCAAGAAACTGAAACAAGATCCATATCTTACACCTTATACAAAAACCAACTTCAGCTGGATAAAAGACCTAAATATCAAACCTAAAACGATAAAGCTCATCCAAGAAAAGGTAGGAACAACAATGGAAGTTTTGATACACAATATGGACAGACTCCAAAATCTGTCAAACAAACCACAATCATCAGAAGAGAAAATAGATAAATGGGATCTACTAAGAATTAAATACTTTTGCTCATCTGAAGACTTTATTAATAGAATTAAAAGAACACCTGCAGAATGGGAAAAAATATTTGGAAACTCTATGTCAGACCGACGCCTGATTTCCATAATCTATAAGATACTACAAAATATCAACAAGAAGAAGATAAATCATCCAATTAAGCTATGGGCAAAGGAGATGGGCAGATATTTCACTAAAGAAGAGATCCAGGCAGCCAAAAAATACATGTGGACATGTTCACCATCTTTAGTTATTAAAGAGATTCAAATCAAGACGACAATGAGATAACATCTCACCCCAACAAGGTTGGCCATGATCCAAAAAACACAAAACAACAAATGCTGGAGAGGCTGTGGAGAAAGTGGAACCCTCCTACACTGTTGGTGGGGTTGCAAAATGGTCCAGCCTCTTTGGAAAGCGTCTGGCACTTCCTTAAAAAAATGGATATTGATATATCATTTGACCCAGTAATTCCACTACTTGGAATATATCCTACAGAATCAAGGCCTTTCACACCAACGGACACATGCACCAGAATGTTTATCGCAGCACAGTCCACGATAGCAAAAAGATGGAATCAACCCAGATGCCCAACAACAGAAGAATGGATAGGTAAACTATGGTTTATATACTCAATGGAGCACTATGCAATGATAAAGAACAACGATGCCTTAGGAAACATCTCATGACCTGGTTTCAACTGGAAGACATTATGTTGAGTGAAAGTAGTCAGCGACAAAAGGACAAATACTGTATGAGACCTCTATAATAAGATCTCAAAAACAGACTTGTGTATAGAAGAAAAGACTCTTTGACAGCTGCAAGGGAGGGGAGGAGGGGAGGGTTTAGATTAGATAGTTGCTAGGTATCTGGTTGGGTGAAACTGGTGACAGCACACATTAGAAACAAGAACAATATTAAGTGGACTTAAACATAACATGAGTACTCCTTCCATCTTAACCCAATATTGCAAGGATAGAGTAGCTGGGGCGGGGGGTGGGGGACCATGCTCTTAGGCGAAAGTGAGGCCAATTGGCATAACTAGCGTTTTGCTGAGAGGGCTCTCTGCACCTCACGTTGGTGAGTGGCATCTGGGATCTTAAAAGCTGCCAAGCTGCCATCCGAGGGCACAGCAAATGGCCCCAACTCAGCAGGAATGAATGCTCATTGAGGACCAAAATGACATGGGGGAAAGAACCCAGAAGACAAAGAGACCCACATCAGTTGATGCCTACATCGACTTGGGACCAGAAGAACCAGATGGTGCACGGCCACCACCAGTGATAGCCGTGATGGAGCTCACTGAGTTGAGTCTCACTGGCAACACAAGAATAAAAAGGGGTGCACCCTGAGATCCCCACTAAAAGACCTCAATTGATGGTCCAGTGGTTTCAGGGTTCCCCTGGGAGCATGGCCCCTTGCCTTGATGCTACTCTTGTCCATAAATCATAACGAAGGTCCATGCTTCAGACAGGAATGGATTGGACTTGGCAATGCAGACTGACCATATATTGGATACACTTTATGGTTCTATACATCTATAAGATGTTATCCTGCTGACCTCTGGCTGGAGGAAGGAGAGTGGGTGGAGAGGAGGGGAAAGGAGGCTGTTGGGAGGATGAGACATGTATGGAGCAGAGAGGAATAGTGTGCTGTCACCAGGCAGGGAGAGCAGTGGAAGCTGCATATAGGTGGGTATGTAAATTTATATGGGAATGTACATTTTCACTCAGTTATATTAAATAAAAATTAAAAAAAAAAAGAAACGGTGAGAGTGGGCATCCTTGTCCAGTTACCGTTCTCAAGGGGAATTGATTCAGTTTCTCCATTCAGGGTGATATAAGTGGTTGACTTTGTATAGATACCCCTTACTCTGTTGAAGAACTTCCCTTCTCTTCCTACATGCTGAGAGTTTTTAGCACGAATGGATGTTGGACTTTGTCAAATGCCTTTTCTGCATCAATTGACAAAATCAGGTGTTTCCTGTCTTGTGTGTTATTTATGTGGTTGATCACATTAATTGTTTTTCTCAAGTTGAACCAGACTTGCATCTCTGGTATGAATCCAACTTGGTCATGATAAATTATTTTTTTTGATATGTTGTTGAATTCTATTGGCAAAGATTTTGTTGAAGAGTTTTGCATCTAGGTTTGTGAGTGACATTGGTCTGTAATTTTCATTTTTAGTGGGATCTTTCCCTGGCTTTGGTGTCAGGGTTATGCTGGCTTCATAGAATGAATTTGGGAGTATTCCACCCCTCTCTATACTGGGAAATAGCCTCAGTAGTATTGGAGTTAACCCTTCTCTAAAAATTTGGTAGAATTCTCTGGTGAAGCCATCTGGGCCAGGGCTTGTTTTGGTTGCGGTTTTTTGATGACTTTTCCAGTCTCTTCCTTCCTTTGTGATGGATTTACTAAGTTGTTCTACTTCTCCTAGTGATAATTTTGGTAGGTGATATGAATTTGGTAGGTGATAGAAATTTGTCTGTTTCCTCTAGGCTTTCAAATCTGTTACAGCACAGTCTTTTGTAGGATTCTGTTATGATGCTTTTGATTTCAGTTGGTCCTGTTGTGATATCTCACATCTCATTCTTATTTGGGTTATTTGTTTCCTCTCCTGTTTTTCTTTTGTAAGTTTATCAATTTTTTTTGATCTTTTCAAAAAACAGCTTTTGGTTTTGTCATTTTTTTCAATTCCTCTTCTCTAGTTCATTTAGTCCTGCTCTAATCTTTATTATCTGTTTTCTTCTAGTGCCTGAAGGATTCCTCTGTTGCTCTCTTTCTACTTGCTCAAGCTGTGGGTTAATTCTTTGGTTTGAGTCCTTTCTTCCTTCTGGATGTGAGCATTTATAGAGATAAATTGACCTCTGAGCACTGCTTTGGCTGTTCTGGTAGAAAGTGTTTTCATTCTCGTTTGAATCCATATTTTTTTTTTTTATTTCAACCTTGATTTCTTCTATAACCCATGGCTGTTTGAGCAAGGTGTTGTTCAGCTTCCATGAGTTCCAATTTCTATCTATGTTTCTTCTGCTATTGATTTTCACTTTTATGGCTTTATGGTCCCAGAGGATGCTTTGCAATAATTCAATGATTTGGATTTTGTTCAGACTTGCTTTATGTCCTAACACATGGTCTACCCTAGAAAATGTTCCATGTGCATTGGATAAGAAGATGTACTTATCTGTTGATGAATTAAAAAGTTCTGTGTATGTCCATGAGGTCTAATTGGTTAATTGTCACAATAAGATTTGTGTCTTTACTGAAAACTTTTTTGGATGATCTGTCTATTACTGGAAGTGAAGTGTTGAAGTCTCCAACTATTATTGTGAAGTGATCTATCTCATTTTTCAATGTAGTCAGTGTTTGTTCAATGTATTTAGATGCTCTGATATTGAGTGCATAAATATTTAATGTTGTTAAGTCCTGCTTGTGTATTGAACCTTTCAGCAATAAATAGTGACCATCCTTGACCATGATGATGGATTTTACATTAAAATCTATTTTTTCAGAGATTAGTAGTGCCACACCTTCTCCTCTTTGTATGTTGTCAGCTTGGTATATATTCTTCCATCCTTTGATTCTCAGTTTGTTCAAATTTTTGAGTCTAAGATGTGTTACTTGTAAGCAAGATATAAAAGAGTCATGTCTTTTGATCCGGGATATCACTTGCTGTCTCTTTATTGGAGCATTCAGTCTGCTTACATTCAGTGTAATTATTGATAGGTATGTGTCTAGTGTTGTCATTTTGATGTATTTATTTGTGTGTTGATGTCTTATGTGTTGCTGTTAATATTCTGTTCTGGGTCATTCTTCTTTATGGGTTAACTTTGCATCTTTTTCAGTGTTGGCTTTGTGTTTCTTGAGACTCCCGTATTACATCTCTTGTTTTGATATGTTGCATTGTTATTGTGCTTTGTGGCTACCCCTATGATCACCCTTAATCTTCTAAGTTTAAACCCAATTTTTAACTTCTCCATATTTTTTTAACTTCCTCTCCACCTGAAAGGACTATAACTAGTTTTGTATATCTCTCTTTTTAGTGTGATGGTGTTGTAGTTTGCATGATATGATCACTGGTTCCCTTTTAATATAGTAGCTTTGATTGAGTTTTGTTACTTGCTTAACTGAGTAGGATTCTGGGTGCTGTGTCCTGCATTGCCTCCTCAAACATATAGTCAATGGTTTTGTTTTTCTAAGCAAAGAGCTTCTTTCATTATTTCTTATAGTTTTGGTTTCGTTTTTACAAAGTCTCTATGCTTCTGTTTATCTGTAAATGTCTTAAATTCATCTTCATATTTGAGAGACAATTTTGCAGAACATATAACTCTTGCTTGGAAGTTTTTCTCCTTCAAGGCTTTGAATGTGTCATCCCACTGTCTCCTTGCAGACATCAATTCTGGCAAGAAGTCAGACAAAAGCCTACATGGCTTCCCTCTGAATGTTAGCTTTGCTTTGAGCCTCACTGCCTTTAAGAGCCTCTGTTTATGTTTCCTTTTATTAAGCTTGATTATAATATGCCTAAGTGTCTTTCTTTGTGGTGTTCAATATGCATCTTGTAAGTCTATGTTCTCTTCTTTTATAATTTCAGGGGAGTTTTCTGTCAGCAACTCAACAATACTCTCTGTGTTTCCAGCTATCCCTCCCTGTTCAGGAACTCCAGTTATTCATAGATTATTCCTCTTTATAGAGTCCCATATGTTTCTTAAAGCTTCTCCATTTTTCTCATTTCATTTCTCTGATTTCTACTCATTATGCTGGTGTCAGTTGCTTTATCCTCAAGGTCACTAAATCTGACTTCCATCTCCTCAATTCTGCTCTTTTGGTTTTGGATTGAATTCTCTAATTCTGTAATTTTGTTGTTGATCTGCTGGTTTTCAGATCATTGATGTTCCGTCAGTTCAAATAGCTTGCTTAATTTTTCATTTTGCTCTACTGTGTTTTGTTTAATCTCTAGGAGAGCTCTTTACATAATTCTTTTGTATGCAACCTCCGATAGTTTCAGAAAGGCTTCTTCATCTGAGAAGTTCTTTGATTCTTAATTTTGAGAGTTTTGCAGAGCTATGGTGGACTGTTTCTTTAAATGGTTAGCAATGGTTTGTTGCTTCATGCCATCTAGATGCTATTCAGTTTCTCTGGTGTTACCTCAACAGAAGCTGAGGTGTAGTTCTGAGAAAGGAGTTGGTCACCAGCTGCCTCTGTGTACTCTAGTGACTGGCCCCAGTGGACTATCTGGGGTGGGAGGCTCTGCGTTCTTGCTAGTAAAAGCAGCACCCTACTTATAGAGTCACCGGTGTGGGGGGGGCGGGCATCAGCCAACTCTATGCTGTGGGTCAGTGAAGGCTGGAGGAGATGCCAGCAGGCCACTCAGCAATTATTTATCCAGGCAGTCTTATTTAAAAAACTGGAAGCTGTCTAACAGCTTCCAAAATCAGTCAGGTCATCAGGTGTGGCAGCCTCCCCCCTTATGGCTGACAACGGAAGCATCTTTTCAGCTGTCTCCAGATGCTATAATGTAGTTCAGAGTAGGCAGGGGTTACAGCCTTGCTGCCATCCTCAGCTGGGCCCCACCTTTAAGGTAACACTGCCCTGTACACAGCCTTTCTGTTGGAAAGCTTTCTGGAGTGGCACTGCTTCTCAGCTTGGGACTTAGCCCCTGCTGAGTCCTCTGGTTGGGTGACTCTGCCTCCCAGCTGACCAAGGTGGTGTCCCAGCTGAGCTGCCCTTCCCACCATGAAACAGTAGAATCTATGGTGCAGGTCAGAAAAGAGAGGGTGGAAGGGCAGTGGTGCCCTCAGCCAACAGTGGGGCTCTCAAAAATGTGCCTATCCCATGTACTGTCTCCCTGCTGTGCTACACATTGTTTACTTTAGTACTGCAGTTCGGTATATTTGCCTACTCATGCCTGTCCGCTACCTCCTGGATAACAAAAGAGGCATCAGTACCTGCAGTTTGCCCAAACAATGAGTCAGCAGGAGTGGGCCTCAGGTGCGCTGCCTCATGTTAGAGAAAAGTAGTTTTCCATTTAGTGGTGTGTAGTCCAATTTGACAACTGTTAGCTGTACCCTAGGGCTCCCTGGGTATCCAGAGATCTCTGTTCAATGATCATTCCAGGCCTTAGTTCTCAGAGGGAGTTGTGGAGATGTGTGTCTAGTCCACTGTCTTGGCCCCACCCTCTGATTAATTTTTTAAATGAGAAACAATCTTTGCTTCCTGGGTTAAATTCCCTCTTGGTCATACTGTGTTATCCTTTTTACCATATTATTGGATTCAGTTTGCTAAATTGTTTTTTAGGGTTTTTGCATCTATGTTCCAATTAATCTGTATTTTTCTTGTAATGTCCTAATCTGGTTTTTGTATCAGAACAATGCTGGCCTCATTCCTTCTTCAATTTTCTGAGTTTATGTAGAATTAGTATTATTTTCCCCCCTAAATGTTTGGTACAATTTACCAGTGAAGCCATCCAGTACTGAGCTTTCTTTGTGGAAGGAGGTTTTAATTACAAATTCGATTTCTTTAATGCATATTATTATTACTTTCAGTGTGTATTTCTTACTGAATGAGTTTTAGTAGTTTGCATCTTTGAAAGAAGTTATTCTTTTCACTTAAATGGCTGAAATTACTAGCATAAAGTTGTTCGTATTATTCCATTATTTTAATTTTAATGTTTTAATACTCACAGAATCTGTAGTGATATCATCTCACTTTCTTATTCCTGATATTGGTAATTTGTAGTCCAGTGTCTTTAAAATCACTGTTTTATATGTATATATATATGTATTAAAGCAAAACCAAACCAATTGCTGTTGAATTGATTCTGAATCATAGTGACCCTATAGGACAGAGCAGAACTGCCCAGTGGGGTTTCTGAGGAGTAAGTGGTGGAGCTGAACAGCCAACCTTTTGGTTAGCAGCTATAGCACTTAACCATTATGCTGCCAAGGTTTCTGTATATGTACACATATGTGTATATGTATTTGTGTGTGTATTTGGTTTCTTGGTTGTTTCAGGTAGGAAGGTAAACTGGTCCCTGTTGGGTAGAAGTATAAGTTGGGTAAAAGTATAAGAAGCATCAGTCTGGGACAGAAGCGTGAGTCATAAGTTTTAAGTAGGGTTTTTGTTGTTGTTTGCCAAAGCCAAGTGTTGTTTAGAAATTGCATTTTTAAAGTCATATTGGAACACCTTTAGATAAGGCTTGTATTTTCATTTTGTCTTAGTCCCATTATTTCCTATTTTATTATAGTGACTCATTTCTTTCATTTATCTTATTTGCTGGGTTCCTTTAGCTGTTTTGCTTTGCAACTCTGGGAAAGTAGACCATAGCAGATAAGTTTTGATGTGAGGGTGGTAGTTTCCTTGAGTGTGGGCAGCAGCACCACATTTTAATCTATATGTCCCTACTGCCTTTACTGAAGGAAGAAAGGAAGGTTTCACAAAGACTGAATTATTTATTGTTTGAGTGGATCAAAGGATTTATGTACTATTAATTTAAATAGATTTTTCTAAGTGTCCTCCAAAATGTTTAAAGTAATTTATAGTCCCATCTTCTCTGTGTAAGATCGTCTCATATTTGAAAATACTAGTGGGCTCTTCTGTGAGTCTTCCCTTGTTTAGATTAAATGTCTTGGGCTCCGTGTAGGTTGGTGTAGCATAAACTGAAGGCTTACTGGCTCACCCTGAGGTTGTTTGTACATATTATCTGACATGATGTCTTTCTGTGTCTGTCTGCAGAGATTCTCTGGCCTTAGGTGCATACTGCCCAATTGTATAAGATGAAAATGCTGCTGGAAAAACATTCTGGGTGTCCTCCCACCAATGAGAGATAGGACCTGGTGGATAAACATCCCCGCGTCCTTACCTACAAGGGGGACCAAGCCTGAGGTATGTTCTACACTGTTTCTCGAAGACTTTCCAGTGGAATTGGGCCCCAGCTTTCCTACAGGAGTGACGCACTCTTTGTTGGCATTCCTTCCTTCACTGTTTGATTTCTCCATGTCCTCACTAGGCTTCCTGGCATTATCTCTCAAATAAATTACCAGTATCCCAATTACTGTCTCTGGGTCTGCTTTGGGAGAAACCCAACATAAAACAGGTGGTTTTAGAAGGGAGCCTGCCTGGAACTCAGAGCATCCTCCATACTCTTTTCATCCTGACCCCAACATAGACACCTGTGTGTAATAGAGAATGTGGCAGGGGAAGGCACTTGACTGGCCCGGAGATCTTGTCAGTGGAGGAAACAAGCTAACATTCTGCATCCATGGTGGCCATATAAGACATTTCTTCTGTGTTTCTAAAGGCGGACAGATCAGTGCAGTTTGGTGGATCTCTGTCTGGGTCCTCAGTCTTGAGGTGGCCTTTGGTATGTTCTCATATGTATGTTGACATTGGAGGCTGCAGACAAGGGCTTGATCATTTTGTTTTCTGTTTACAAGGGTTCTTATTTCTAGGGCATGATTTATGTAGAGCTACTGTAGGTCCTTTTGTGTATGTATCTATGTGAATACTGACAGGTATACTGTGAGCTCCTGGTTAGACTCTTATTTACTTAGTGCTGTTACTGTTAGCAGCCATACAGTTGGCTCTTGATTCATGGTGACCCCATACACAGTGGAGTGAAATGCTTCCTGGTCCAGCACCATTGAATTGGATGGTTGAGGTCCATAGAGTTTTTGTTGGCTGATTTTCAATTTATCACCTGTCCTTTCTTCCTAGTCCGAGTCTGGAAGCTCTGCTGAACTCTGCTGAGTATCACAGCAATGTGACAGCCTCCAATGACAGGATGGCAGGGGCTCTCCTTAAGATTCATTGATTGGGAATCAAACCCAAGTCTACCTCATGAAAGGTGAGAACTCTACCACTGAATCACCATCACCCTCCTCTGTTTACTTAGTACCTCTTTATGTTTATTTTCTGACTAGATCATCTATGCACATGGTTAATAATTTTCTTCTTGCCCTTGCCCTTGTCTCCTCGATCTTAACTTTATTCCCATGCCAAGTACCACTGTTGTCGATTTCTTAGATGTGCTTCTCGGAATTCTCCATGTTTATGCAAACAAGTATGAATTAAGATTCTTATATCCTTCTGCTTTCCCTCTACTTTGTAATCAGTATTTTACATCTGATTTTCTTCGTATCTTTCCAAGTGATATAGCTTTCAGATACTTTTGTAACTGTACATAGAAGACACCTTCATTCTTTTATGGCTTCATAAATTCTATGGTGTGCATGTATGCAGTGCAATGAATTACTTAATATGATCTTTCTGGCTACAGTATTTCTGACTCACACACAATGATTGAGTGGAACTATGCAAATGACATATATGGAGCCTGTGATGGTTCGGGTTATGCATTAACCAGGCCATGATTCCCAGCATTGGGTGGCTGTCCTTCGTTCTGTGTTGTAATGTAATTATCCTCTGTTTTATGTGCTGTAAATCCTAACCTATGTGTGTTAATGAGGTAGGATTGATGTGGGGCCTATCTTGAGTTATGGTTTGGAGGAACATGTGGTGCGAGTTTCATCCTCACTCAAGTCTTGGCCTTTCCTGCAGTATTGGCCTCCATCCAATATATGTATCCAGATGCTCTGGTGGGGCTTTCTTTCTCTCTCTGAATCTGTATCCAGTTCATCACTGGACCTCCATCTGTGGCCTCCACTCTTGGGACTTGGGAGGCTTGCTGCCTGACTTGTCAACTTGGGGTGTCACAGATTGAGTTATGTTCCCCCCCAAAATGCATGTGTCAGTCTGGCTAGGCCATTATGATTCCTGGCATTGTGTGATGGGCCTCCATGTTGTAAATCCTGCCTCCATAGTATTAATGAGGGAGGATGGGTACAGTTGTGTTGGTGGGACAGGACTCAGTGTATAAGATTATTTTGTGCCTTGAGGCTGTCTCTTCAGATATAAAGGAAAGAGGCTAGCTGAGAGAGTTGGGGACCTCATACCACCAAGAAGCAGTGCCAGGAGCAGGGTGTATCCTTTGGAAAGAACTCAGGGTCTATGTACATCAGAAGTTTCCAGGCCAGGGGCAGACTGTCAAAGACCTTCTTCTAGAGCCAACAGAGAAAGGCTTCCCCTGGTGCTAACACTCAGAATTTGGACTTTTAGCCTACCAGACTGGGACAAAGTAAAAATTCTCTTTTTAAAGCCATCCACTTGTATTTCTGCTATAGTAGCACCAGATGTCTAAGACATGTGAGGGATGCCTTAGCTCCTACATTCCTATGGGCTGGTGGCCAATCACTTGACCCGATTCTCCAGCTCTGCAGGCTGGTGAGCAAGCAGCCTGTCACCTGGCCTACAGTTTGTGTTGGTCAGCCCCTGTAGCCGCATGGGTCAGATGACTATACCTGGTCTGCCAATTTGGGACTTGCTAGGCTCCACAACTGTGTGAGCCATTTCCTTGATATGGTTTGTGAGTCTTCTGAGATATTCCAGAGAATTATGGAGCCCAAAGATGACAGGGAGATTTATAAGTGAGGAGGATTAATTGATGTCAGACACAATGGAGTAGTATGGCAGTTTGGAAAAGTTAGACATTTGAAATGTCTTGAATCTCCACCTTATAAGAACCGTCTTTGTGCTGACCCTTACAGAAGAAATTATTCATTTAATGTATAATAGTTTATTTAACCAGTCCTGACCAATGGTGATTCAAATTGTACCTGTACAAGTACCATTTTGCACATACATTGCTATGAGTCAGAATCGACTTGATAGCAATGTGTTTGGTTTGGTTTTTTGGAAGCATACTTTTAGAATGAATTTCCAGAAATGTAATTGCAGAGTCATAGGGTTTATGCATTTATAATTTTGGTAGAATTTGTTCAGTTGCTCTCCACCAGAATTGTGTGAGTTTATATTACAACCAGGAATGTTTGAGAGTGCTTGTTTATCAACAGCCTCACCAACAAAGCATATTATCAGACTTTTGTGTTTTTACCAACATGATGCATAAAAAGTGGCACTGTAGTGTATTTTAATTTACATTTCTCTTACTGTAATTGAAAGTAAGAATCTTTTCATTTGTTTAAAAGCTGTTGTGTTTCCTCCTTTTGTAAACTCTCTAATCATTTTTATTGCCCATCTTTCAGTAGATTTTATTCTTATCAGTTCTGGTGGTTCTTTTTTTTCTTTTTTAATTCTGATAGTTCTTTATTTATTAGGATGATAAGGTCATTACAACATGAGTTGAAAGTATATCCTTTTTTTGCAGCTTATTATTTGCTTTTGATACTACTTACAGTTTTTTCTCGCCTTGCAGAAATTTTCTTTTAAAATGTATTCATATTTATCAATCATTAAAAAAAATATCTTTTGGATTTTCAAGGATAGTTGGACAAGCTTATTCCCTACAGTCTACAGAATTTCCACTAAATCTCTGCTCTAACTTAGGATGCTCGGCATAGTACCAGGAGCAGCTGAGCTGTCTGAAAGAATGTTATAATTAATGGGTCACCAAGGCCCTCCTCCAAGTGGCTTTGTTTTAAAATCCACCTCTACCCCCACTTCAAATTAGGCAGTTTGATCAGGTGAGTAACAGTAATTCATACTGGGCTGTGACTAACTGTAGGCTTAACTTTCCCAGAGGACATTCCTATTTTAAATAAGGAGCTGAGTCAACTGAAACGACTTTCAAATTGCTAGAAAGTTGGGGAAACATGAAAAGCAGCTATGGGTGGTGCAGTAAGTGGCGCTGAGGGCTGGTCTTTATTCAAGGCTTCTGCTTCCTTATCCTGCCAGTCTAGAATCCCAAGAAAGAGTCAATTGATGAGGGACAGTGTCTCCCTCATCTTGCTATCCATTTCTGATTATAGTAACCTTGATGTTTGTGTGAACTGCTATCTAGATGGAAATTAGGGAGACTGGGTACATTTGGCAAGATGTTGATCAAACGGAATTTCTTTTATACCTGTTGCTGCCTGTCTGCTTCCTTTCTTCCTTCCCTGTTCTGTTCTGTCCCCTGGGTCTGAGACTCAGTGGAGGTTGCTAGATGAGTGTAGGGTGGCAACTTTTTCTCTACAAAGACAGATATACAGAATTCTACCTAAGAAGAGGATTCTAGACTCAGTTCTGGCCCCCCAAACTGTCACTTGACTGTGTGATTGTATATAAGTTGCTTGAACTCCCTGGCCTCAGTCTCCTTGTGTATAGAATGAGGGTGTTGAAGTTACTGTCAGAGAAAAATTTTAGGCTTGTAAGCCAGGCATTTTAGGTATTTGAGTTCTTGTTGGTGGTGCATACAAGGGAAGTTTAACACTACCTGTGATGGCTCATGCACTTGTTCCTCAAACCTTCCCCTCAGATGACTCGGGAGCGTTTGAGCAGTCTCAGTGTCTGCGCTCATTCCCTGTCCCTGTTCTTCCCCCAGCTCTTCCTGGTCCCAGTGAAGCTAGATCCTCGTTTACTAAATGAACAGTGTATGAAACTCATTGCATTTATTAATGTGTAATTTCCTTGAGCTACAAGTAGTGACTAAAAGTTGTAATAAGACAGTGAAGTCCATGAGGATATTTTGTGCTTAAATATTTTTAAAAAATTATTTCAGAAAATGAAATTATTTTACTGCGTCTTGGCTGCTGGTCCCTGTTCCCCTGAATCTCAGAGGTTTAATGCTACCAATCCTATCACTTTAGGTTACAATGTATTTTTCAGAATAGGCCATATACATAGAGTACATTGTAAATCTATTTTATTGATATGCTTGCTCTTAATTCCTGGGAAGCCATGAGGATATGGAGTTTCTAGAGTTCCCTATGACTGTTTTGCATAGAGAGTAGTACATGTAAACTCTTTGACAATATGAATTGTATAAAAACCAAAATAACCAAACCCACTACCATCTAGCTGATTTCAACTCATAGTGACACTACAGACAGAGTAGAACTGTCCCACAGAGGTTCCAAGGAGCTCCTGGTGGATTTGGGCTGTCCACTTTCTGATTAGCAGCTGTATTGCTGAATCAGTACACCACCAGGGTCCCATGAATTGTACAGAAGTGGAGAAATAAACACATTGGGCCTTAACTGTTCTTCCTCTAGCCTTTTGGTGTGCAAAGCTCTCAAGAAGTTAGCGTTAGGGTAGAAGTTACCTCTGAAAGAAAGGATTAGCCCAGGTTCACTCAGCCAATCTAAAGTCCTGTTTTGCTGCCTGTATCTAAGACTTGTAGCCAACCTTCATTAAGTTTCTTCTATGTGCAACGCAAGGCTTAGCCCCTAGCGGGAGACAGCCCCCCAGAAATTCCTCTGCTGTCAGGGTTTCTTTTCCTGAAATGCCAAAAATCAAACAAAACATACCCAGTGCCATTGAGTCAATTGTGACTCATAGCGACCCTACAGACAGAGTAGAATGGCTCCATATAGTTTCCAAGGAGCACTTGGTGATTCAAACTGTCAACTTTTTGGTTAGAAGACATAGCAATTAACCACTATACCACCAAGGAGTGAGATCCCCTGATATCTCATTCTCTAGACTGGAGATTCTGCTGTTCGTTCTGTCTTAAGATCTTGAACTTGGGGGTGGGGGAGAACTGTTGGTCCCTCTCTTGCTTACTTGGAAAGGAGGGAGGAGGAGATGTACTTAAGCGGGTAGATTTATGCCTAAGTGACAACATGTTCCTAAGTCTAGGTCCATTCTTGGCCTAGTAACAGAATTATTGTCACAGGATGGCATATGGCTAGCATTGCAGTAGCTGAAAATCTAACAAATCATTTTGGGAACAGGACAAATATTATCTACCAATAAGCCTAGTGTATAGTCTCCGTGACAAGTGTCCTTATAAATATGCTAGGCAGACAGTTTCTCTTGTGGTTGGGTTTATACCTGTTTCCTGGGTCCTCTCAAAGTGTTTTGGGAAGATGTATATTTAGAGGGAGGGAGGCTGCAGGTATGTGAATTCTTGGATGTTTCTGGGGATGCTTGTGGGTACACAGATATAGAGGATATGGGAGGGCTGGAGATATGTTGTTTGTGTCCCATGTTCTTCCCCCAGGACAGTGGCTAAGGTATCTGAGACTCCACGTACTGAGTGACTTTTGCCTGAATTCTGTCAACAGGAAACACCAAATCTTCACTGGTATCCCTTAGATGGGTACAACTTAGGAATGAGTATAGCATAGGGCTAATCGTCTTCCAACCTAGAGAATACATCTAGCTGCATTAAACAGAGTTAGATTCTGTTTTGTGATACAGGACTTTTCAGAGCTTTTACTATGCAAATGTGGTGTATATCTGGTATGTAGCATTTCTCAAACATATTTGACCACAAAATCTTCTTTTCTTTAAAGGAACATTAGAAGGAATTTATATTCTGTACTTTATTTCATTTACAAATATCCCTAGCCTTCTATGTCTGTTAGCTGGCTGTACTCTCCTCCTCAATCCCATGAGATATTTTCGTAAGTGTGCTATGCTCTGCTATTTCTTTTCCCAGCAACGTATGGAAGAAGATTGGCATGGTGGTGCTTGTTAGGATGCCTCTTGGGGAGAGGGCACAGCTGGCAAAGAAATGCAGAGGTGCACGTTATCTGTATAAAAACCTGATACGCCAGTTGCCATCAAGATGATTTTGACTCACAGTGACTGTCACCATAGAACTGTACTCTATGGAGTTTTCAATGGCTATTTTTTTAGAAATAGATCACCAGATATTTACTCTAAAGTGTCACTGGGTGGACTCAAACTACTAACCTTTGGGTTAGTAGCTGAGTGTGTTAACTCTCTGCACCGCCCAGGGACTCCCTACAAACATTAATCTTGCTCCATTGCAGTGCATTAACACAGAGTCAAGGTTTCCTAGATCACTGCTCAGGGCCTCTCTACTTCATCCTCCTACTCAAAGTGCTGTCCGTGGACCAGCAGCATGAGTGTCATCTGGGAGCTTGTTCCAGATACAGAATCCCAGTCCCACCTCGGACTTGCATCATCAGCCGCTACATTTTATCAGGACTCCAGGCGACTGGCATGTGCTGTGAAGAGCGAAACACTTCCCTGCTCTACACTGCTGCTCTCTGCTTTTCTGACTCAGAGGTGAGAGCCTCAGGGTGGTAGCAGCAGTGTGCTGGGACTGGATTTGGGTAGGGAGGGTTTCTGGGCCCTCTGGTCCTATTGAGATGCTCTCTTCTTGGCTTGCAGATGGCAGTAGGAAACTACAACAAGGGAGGCCAGTTCTAGAAGGGGATTCAGGAGTAACAGGAAAAACTGGGAGACCCTGGGGGAACAGAGAAAGAGACTGAGCTAAATAAATCCAGAAGAAAAAGGCTGCTGGGTAGGGAAATGCAGATACAATTATAAGGAAAGCTTGAAGTGTGCCCAGGGATGTGGGGTGGTTAGTAGGGAAGGGCAAATGTTGCTCTAAGCCCTGCTACCCCAGTACCCCTCAATGGGAGGATGAGAGAAGAGCTCAAAAAGACATCTTTTTTTCAGATGAATGTGAGAAGTCCCTGCCGGATCAGATGTTCAACTTTAAAACAAATGGAGGAGAAGCGATCAAATGCAGTCAACTAGAAAAATCCACTTTTCCTATTTCATAAAAAGCAAAAGCCCATATGATAATCCTTCCCTTGGCACATGTTAGAGATTTCTTTATCGTTTCTGTGCTTGCGGCCAATTCTGCCACACCCGGCTGGGGGCCTGGGCTACAGCGACTTCATTTGCTTTGGGTCAGCATGCCGGTTCCAAGCCACTGGGTCTGCAGCTGAGTTCCAGCAGCTTTCCGGGGAGAAGGGCAGACTTGCCTGCATGGAATGGGAGGGGAGAGGGAGGAAGGGAGGGGAAACGGCTGACACTTTTGCTCCTTCCCTCCCCAGAGCACAGTGGAGTGCATTACCAATGGGGACAGTGGAGGATGGCTGATAGCCCTTGAGTGCCAAGATTGTGACTTCCCTGCTGTGCCCTAGAAATAAGCACAGTGCCTGGCACTTACCCAGGAAATGCTCAAGAAATATTTGCTGAATGAACTTTGACAAAATCCCAACCACTGAGGCAGCAGTGGGATCACAGAAAGCCCACAGGCGAGCTGTGGGAACGTGATGAGCTCCATCTGTAGAATACGGATACCTTGAAGCCTTTGCTTTGGTCTCTGTGGACCAAGCAATGGAGAGCCCTATTTGACATCAGTACTCCGCAGAGACCCTGACTCTCGTCCTTGGCTTCTAGGATTAATGTTGTCCCTTTCTGACTGTGTGACCCCAAAGAAAAGCTCTTCGTCTTTCTGAGCCTTACTGTATAAAGTGATGACTGCAGTGTCTACCTCCTTGAGGTGTGCAGAAGATTAAATGAGACCACGTCTCCTGTGTGACCAATAAAAACCAAACCAGTTGTCTTGTGTCTGTCAGTTCTGACTCACGGTAACGCCGTGTGTGTCAGACTAGAACCGTGCAACACAGGGCTTTCTTTCAGGGCCTGTGATCTTGGGAAGTAGATCTCCAGGACTTTCTTTGGAAGTGCATCTGGGTGGATTCAATCTGCCAGCTTTTGAGTTTGTAATCGAGCGCTTAACCTCTTGCATCACCCAGGGCTTCCATAGCTACCAATAACTGCATACCTAACCTGAAGGACTCAAGTGTGCAGGGAGGGTCCTTTCCCTGTACAGTGTTATCCCCACAACTCTTCAGCTCAGACTTACCATGTGGAAATGATACAAAAGCCAAGAATGAAACATCACTCTGACTTCAGAGGGATTAGGTGTGAAGGCTTCTGTGACAACTGAGCTCAGATCACAGAGCTGGGTGTGAGTGACCTTGGAGTCAACTCTCCCTCCCTCAACTCTCCCTCATAGCCCAGTTGGGCAACTTTCACCAATCCTGATGATTCTTCCTTCAAAATACGTTCAAGATTCAGCTTCTTATTACTTCTGCTGCCACCACCCTGGTCCAAACCCCTATTGTATGTCACCTGGACTCCTGCTGTAGCCCCCAAACTGGCCTCCCTTCTTCTTTCCTTGCTCTGCTAAAGTTTATTCTCTACTCAACAACTAGAATGATAGCTCCCTATCTCAGTCAGAATAAAAGTCAAAGTTCCTACAATGGCCTCAGACCTCCCTAGCCCTTCATTGTTGGCCTTGTTTACTTCTCCTTGCTGTCCCTGCCCCTGCTACACTGGGCTGGTGTTGGTGTTCTTTCATTGTGCTAGACACATGTATGCCTCAGGGCCTTTGCACCTGCTTTCTTCTCTGCTTGAAACAACCCATGACTCTCTTACTTTATTATCTTTGCTCATCGTCACTTCATATGAGGCCTTCCCCAACTTCCCTGTTTAAAGTCAAGCACTCTTCCCATCTCACTCCTGGTACTCCCTAACCCCCTTTACTGTTTTATTTCTCTCCACAGTCTTTGTGACCTCAAAAACCCAAACCAAACCCATTGTTGTAGAGTTGATTCTGATTCATAGAGATCCTACTGGGCAAAGTAAAACTGCCCCACAGAGTTATCAAGGAGTAGCTGGTGGATTCAAATGTCTTACCTTTTGGTTAGCAACCAGCTCTTAACTACCACACCATCAGGACTCCCTTGTGACTATACAGCATGTTTTGTATTTTACATATTTGTCTGTGTTTTCCACTAGGAGTTAGGCTCCGGGATTTGGTCATTGCTGTCTGAGTTTCTTCATGCTGCTCTATCAGAAATATTTAGTGGCTTTAACCAACAGAAATTTACCTTCCTACTATTGAGGAGACTGAAAATTCCAATTGAGGGGATTGGCTTGTAGGGCTGGCTCTCTCTGTCAGCTCTGGGGAAAAATCCTTGTTTCGTCTTCTCCAGCCGTCACTCTTTGGAGTTCCTGGGCCTGTAGACTGGCCTGCCTCCACAGCCTTCAGATAGTATCCATCTTCCCCTGGGGTCTGCTTTCTTCTCTGCTTCTTCTGCTCTTTTATATCTCAGAACTGATTAGTTTAAACCACATCTCATTGATATGCTCTCAATAATGGAACAAAGAAAACTTTGTTCCCCAGTGGGATGATATCCACTGGTATACTAAACTAAAACCCAAACCCATGGCTGTTAAGCTGTTTTCAAATCATAATGACTCAATGGGACAGGGAAGAACTGCCCCATAGAGTTTCTAAGGAGTACTTGGTGGATTCAAACTGCAACCTTTTGGTCAGCAAGTGTAGCTCTTGACCATGATGCTATCAGGGTTTCTATGCACAAATACAGGGGTTAGGATTTGCAGCACATGGTTTTGAGGGATATAGTTCAATCCGTGATGCTGCATCACCGACTCCTAGTACAGTGTCTGGCACCATTGTGGGTACTAAAAAATTTTTTTGTTGAATAAATGAGAATTTCAGGATTTGCCCTTCTAGAATCTTGCCATGAAGTTTGGGTCAGAGATGTGGGGCCAGAGGTCCTAAGCTTATTCTGTGGGATGTCACGTATCTTATCCTATGTTAGACAGCTCCTTTAAGATATTACGGGTAGGAACTGGCATTCTGTTAGCTCCATCTGTCTCACGGGCTCCTGAGTTCGAAGTACACCATTGGGTAGAATTTATTACATTACCCTGGCAACTGCTTCCTGAGTTCCTATATTCTGAAAACTTGCTCATTTGCCTTATTTCCCTCTTACTCTCAATTACAGCAGCTCTCTCCCCTTTTTCTTCTCTTTTGCCTCTTCTCTGTTTGGCTGGCCGTTTATTATTTATTAAGCACCTCTCTCTGCTGCTCCCCTACTCACTGTCCAGTCTCCTGGCTTGGAAATTGAAATACGTACCTGCTCATTTGGCTTTCAGAGTACTGACCTTGTAAGCTCCCAACTTTAGCTCTGTCCTAAGAGGCACTGAATGCGATGAGCTCCATCTACAGCATACTGACGCCCAAGAGGCTTTCGTTTTGGTCTCTTTGGACCAAACACAAAATATACCTAGTTGGTGTCATCACTTGGCAGGTCCCTTGACTCTTGTCCAGGAGCTCTCTTGAGACAGCTTATAATTACCAAAATAGACCTGCTGTTCCATGGCTTTGAGGCTTGACTATGCTTATGAGCTCCATGTCTTGAGTAAGTTGTCACTGTCAGGTGTTGTTGCGTTAGCTTCTACTTACAGTAACCCTGCGTATAACCAAACGAAATACTGCCCAGTCCTGAGCCATCCTCACAATCATTGTGGTACTTGAGGCCGTTGTTGCAACCACTGTGTCAGTCCATCTTGTTGGGGACCTTCTTTTTTTGCTGACCTTCTAGTTTACTAAGTGTGACAGCTTTCTCCAGGGGATGGATCCTCCTGATAACATGTCCAGAGTACATGAGATAAAGTCTCACCATCCTTGCTTCTTTCTTAGAAGCATTCTGACTGTACTACTTGTAAGACAGATTTGTTCATTCTTCTAGTATTTTTAATATTCTTCACCAGCACCACCATTCACGTGCGTTAAGTGAGTTACCTTACCTATTTGAGCTGCTCTGGGCCTTGCTTGTACCCTACCTGTTGTTAGCTGCTGTTGAGCTGTCCCCGAATTGTGGCGACCCTATGCATAATGAAATGACACGTTGCCTGATCCTGTGATCAGTTGTAGCTCAGATGGTGATGACACATAGGATTTTTAATGACTGATTTTTAAAAATATATATTTTATTGCGCTTTAAGTGAAAGTTTGCAGTCGGAGTCAATTTGTCATACAAAAACACACACACACACTGCTATGTAACTCTAGCTGCTGTCCCCACCCTGTGACAGCACACTCCTCCTTTCTGCCCTGTATTTCCCATGTCCATTCAACCAGATCCTGTCCTCCTCTGCCCTGTCACCTGTCCTCTGGACAGGAGCCCAGTTAGCCTCACATGTCTCCTTAAGCCAAGAAGCACACTCTTCATCCCAATCATTTTATATCTTATAGTCCAGTCTAATCTTTGTCTGAAGAGTTGGCTTCAGGCTTGGTTTCAGTTCTAGACTAACAGGCAATCTGGGAGCCAGAACTTCTAGGCACTCTCCAGGCTGTCAGTCGCTGACTGATTTTTGGAAGTAGGTCACCAGGCCTTTCTTCCTAGTCAGCTTGAGACTGGAAGCTCCACTGAAACTCGTTCAGTTTCACAGCAACACACAAGCCTCTACTGACAGATGAGTGTGGCTGGAAGTGAGGGGCACTGGCCAGAAATGGAACTGGTATCTCACATGAAAAAACAAGAATTCTGCTGCTGAGCCACCACTTACGAGGGTGCTGTCACATACCTCAGGAGGTTTCTGTGAGCACTAAGTGAGTTCGTGTATGCTAGGCACTTAGCATAGACCCTGGCATGCAGAGTGCACAAATCTGTAATGTCAGTCATTTTGCCACTGTCACACAATCATCACTGGTACAGTCAACTCCCCAGTTTGTCTTTTGGATAGGTAGCTCTTCCTATCTGCCCCCCAATGTGTGTGTGCATGTGTATGTGTAGGTAGTTGTGGGGGAATTTACAAATTACCACTGTAAATTCATCAAGAAATACAGAAGAGAGTTGTATCTTCAGAGTGATGATTAATTATGCCGTGTTGTGCAGTACTGGTTCACATCCAGGGAGAAGTACACTGCTATAATGGATTAGAATCTTTAGGTCTTTGGAATATAAAACGGTCCTCAGGTTCCCTGTTGTGTTATGAGAAAACAGTAAGAGTTTAAAATGGAACCCACAGGTAGGCCTCTCTGCATGGGGTCATCTCTCTTGCTATTGTCCTGTGCTGTGTTTCAATGACAAGTTAGTGAAACAGACATCCTTAACATCCCTATGGTGTCACAGAAGAGATGACAGAATCTAAATGTTAGAGCTGAACTTGACAGTAGTGGCAGTAACAGGTTTCAAGTCAGATGGAAATAATTCCTTGCTTCCTTCACCTGGAAAACTCCTCCAGGTCCCAAGTCCCAGGCAGAAGAAACAAACGTTCACTTATGTCCTCACAGCCCTTATTCCTGTCACCCTTGTTGGGTGTCTCACTTTGTGTTAAAACCCAGATTCCATGTGTCCACCCAGCTCTGCAAGGCAGGAAGACACTTGAAGGCAGGGATGTTATTTCAGGCAATTTCATATCCCAGGGCTCACCACTGGGCCTGGCACCATGGTGGTGGCAGATGGGAAAACCACTGATTGACCTCCTACCGTGTTCTCGGGTGCAGGGTGTACGTTATGTTACTCAAGCCACCCCACAACTCGGAGGTTCGTCCTCTTCTACTCAGGAGGAAATAGAGAGAATCAGAGATTTATACAACACACTTGCCACATTACTTATCCCTCCAGAGGAGAGGAGTTGTTAAGAGTGTAGTCTTTGGAACTAGATTGTTTAGGTTCAAATCTCAGTCTCATTGTTGACAAGTTATATGACTTTAGACATGTTTTGTAACTTCTCTCTCTTTATCTATACAGTTTGATAACAACAGTGCTTCACTATGGGGTTGTGGAGTGGACTAAATGAATTAATATAAGTGACGATCTTAGAACGGCATCTGGTCATACATAAATATCATAATCCTCCTCCCTCCATTCTTCCCTCCTTCCCTGTCTTCCTGCCTCCCTGCACCCCTCCCTCCCTTTCTTCATATCACACATAGTTTTCCTGGTTACCCACTATTTTCTGTGTACCATACTGCCTCTGATGTTGAATGAATGAGTTAGGGAGATAGTTGAGTGTGTCTAGCAGATTCCTGATCTCTTCTCCCACATGGACTTACATAGCAGCTTTGGGTGTACAGGTGTGTGATGTTTCACCCAGTACCTTTTGTCTCCCTGGGCTTCAGAGAATCATTGAGCATCATCGGCTGAAAGTTCCAGGAGATTGTAACAGAACATGAGTTCTGACAATTAAGTTCACGAACTCATCCTAGAAAAAGTGCTGCATACCTCGTTGCTGATATCACTATGGTCACCTTTGAAGTACTCCCCTTGGGAAGCTATGCACCAATGCCAGCGCCTTCAAAGCAATTTTTCTAGGATGAGTTTGCAAACTTAGTTGTTATACCTTCTACAATGACAGCTCTGATGGACGTTCCATAAAAAGAGTTTCACAGTTGCTTTGAAGAGTGGACTACATGCTGGTGTTGGTGCAGTTTCCCAAAAGGAATACTTCCAAGGTGACCATAGTGATATTCAGCAGTGAGGTATGCAGCACTCTTTCTAGGATTAGCTCACAAACTTAACTGTCAGACCTTGTATGAGAACGTGTAGCCTCAGTGTGGCTTTCATAAGCATCCAGTGTGAATTGAAGTCACCTCCCCCTTCAATATGATACTGCCCCTTGTAGTGTAACAAGTACAACATAGTGTAAACCCACTGCTGTCCAGAGGATTTTGACTCATAGTGGCCCTGGAGGGCAGACTAGAACTGCTCCGTGGAGTTTCCAAGGAGTGTCTGGCAGATTCAAACTGCTGACCTTTTGGTTAACAGATCAAGCCTTTAACCTCTATGCCACCAGAGTTTCTACAGCATGGTATAGTGATGCAAAACAAACAACTCTAGAGCCCAGCTGCCTGCATTTGAATCCTGACTCTACTTCTTAGTAGTTGTGTGGACAAGTCGTTTAATTTGATTGAACTCAGTTTTGCCATCTGTAAAGTGGAAATAATAACAGTAAATATGCCTTATACAGATTTTTAAAATGATGATTAAATAATTTAATGCTGGTAAGATGATTAAAATAGTACCTAACATATAGGTGCCTATTAGGTGCTGGTTGTTATTATTATTATTATTTGGGGAACATCCCTCCCCCCCAAAATCCCAAGAAACTAAAATAACAAAAAAAAAACCCAAACCTGTTGCCATCCAGTCAATTCCAACTCCTAAATGACAATCCTAAAATGACAGAGCAAAAGTGCCTCATCGGGTTTCCTAGGAGTTTCTGGTAGATTTCTATTACTTACATTTTGATTAGCAGCTGTAGCTCTTAACCGCTACACCACCAGAGTTTGCGTTACTAGGCAGGATCTAGTAAACTCACGGCATGGAAAAACAGGAAAAAAGTGTCTAGAGGACAGGGCTCTCTGCAAAAGATAGAGAGAGGGAGGATGGTATAAAGTGCATTTAGGTGTCATTGTGGTTTTGTTTCCCTCCACCTGCCACTTTATCCCACGAATCAAATTATTCCTGTTAAAGGAAGAAGCAGGGGGAAGTGCAGAGAGAAAGAGGCCAAGAGTGTTCCTCAGTGCCATGGAGCTGTGGAGATATGACACTGAGGCCCACGATTCTCCTCATGTCCACCATGGAGCAGGTACTGTGCTTGGTACAGGTGCAAGGTCTCAGTGGAGAACAGGATAGGGATGTTCCCTGCTCCCTGGAAGCTTATGTGAAATGCAAAGTTACTCTGCCTTCAAGTTACTTTCTACACTATAGATAATCTGACTTTTGAATAACTTAAGACTAATGAGTTTTCTTCCCAGGAAGGAGACTGGAACCCAGGAAAGGCTGTTTGCTCTCACATGCCTGAGCTGGTCGTCTCGTTACTTTTCTTGTTACAAGTATTCGAGTCACAGATGAACAGCACTTACAACTGTCTGTTGTTTTGGTACATCTTATTGCTAGCAATATGTGCTATGTACAGCGTTGCAGTGCATAGTTTGTTGATGCTGTCGTTCTAAGATGTCCACTTGCATGTGTATATAAAAAATATGCAGTGAAAAGATTAACTGAAGTTTTTTTTCTAAATTAAATCAAGAGCTTTGGTTGCTTGAAAACAGAGTCAAACGCTAATTACCCTGCTTAAGTCAATAGGCAGATTCAGGAAGCAGTGAGATATTAGTGCGAAATATATGAAGAAAGAAAGGAAAAGGACCACACAGATGCCTCTCACTAATTTTCTGACTAGAGACACTATCCCCTTTCCCAGGGATAATCCAGATGGTCCAGAAACGTCCACATCTGGAGTTATTATCACAAGTGATAAAATGGCAACATTGTTTCAACTTCCCTTTATCCTGAGAGTACATTTTCATTAATTTTTAAATGTTTCTATGTATTACAACAGATATGTAAGATTATATGCAGCATTTCCAACCCCAAAGACTAATAAAGATCAGATTCATAAAGACACTGATAATAAAAGACAATAATAATGAAAACAAACAAAAAAAATAAGGTGTTTGACTTCAGAACTGAGTTATGATAGAGTCATTGAAACACAATGTCGTTGTAAGCTGGGACTAACTGTATTTACTTCCAGGCGTGTCTCGGAGGACAGGAGGCCCAGGGACTGTGGATGGGCCTATTGCAGATGCTGACTTCATGAGCTGAGTGCAAGCAGGAGTAGCCTTATGGGTAGACTGGCCCCTTCCTCTTGACCCTTGTATGAATCCCTGGAGACGAAGAGAAGAACTATAATTTGCTATATCCACACCAGCTGGAAACTGCAATTTCCATTTACAGATGAGAAAACTGAGATTCAGGGTTTGAGATCCGAGCTAAGGCAACTGGACTTGATTTTTCAGGCAATAGGGAGAATGACGCAACAGTAGAATTATGGTGGGGATGGTGGCATCCTGTCTGGGTGAAGAGGGGGAGAAACCAGAGGTGTGAGAAGCAAGGAGAGGATTGCCACCTCAGCAGCCTGGGCACGAAGCCACCTGCTCCCCACCCAGAGCGCTAGGAGTGGAAAGAGAGAGGCAGATGTGGGAGATGCTGAGACGCTGGGAAGGAAGCAACGACAAGACTTTGGTGGCTGATTGGATGTGGGGGCGAAGGAGTTTCTGAGCCATTCAAGGGAAAAATGCTCCCTCCCGCCTCCTGCTAACTCAGCTCAATGGCAGAACTGTATCAGTGACAAAGAACTGATGTGATCTGAGCCTAGAAGCGCCTGTAGAAAGCAATGAAGTAGAGGCAGCTGAATGGGAACCTGAAAAATGTGTGTCACTAAAAGGTCCTACTGCAAAAGTGGAAGGAGACATGCAGTTATTTAAAAAAACCTGCCGGGAACATGGTGTCCAATCCCTTCCCAAGGCAGAATGCTCTGGAGGAATTCATGACGCCCATCGGGCTGTGATGTGGGCTGCATGTCCTCGAAAGGAGGATTAAAATAAGGGGGCAGAAGCAGCTGCAGGAGATTTCCTTCCAGCTCTTTTGGTTGCTGGATCAGCCTGAACCTCAGTCGTGTCTGAGACAGAACATACAGATTGTCCTGCTAAAAGAGGCAGTCTTTCAGGGATTTAAAAAAAAAAAAAAAAAGAAGCCATCAACACTATAGTCTGTCACTTCCACCGCAGGATCCTTGTTGATAGTGTGAATTTCCGCAAGTCACTTTGGGCTTCGAACTCCTCACTTGAAAGGGATAGGAACTTCCTTTTTACTTCCAGGGATGCCCTGTAATTCTGTAACCAGGATGGAACCTTTTGACAGTGGCTTTAATCAAAATTTGGGGAATTTTGTTTCCAACTTTCAGTGACCCCAAAGGACAGAGTGAAACTGCCGTATAGGTTTTCCCAGGCTGTAAATCATGACGGAAGCAGACTGCCACGCCTTTCTCCTGCGGAGCAGCCAGTGGGTTCAAACTGCTGGCTTTTCAGTTAACAGCTAACCACTGTAACCACTGTACCACCAGGGATCCCCTGGGTTGGTAGGCAGTCAAAAGACGCAGATCTTTGGTTTAGGTGCCAAGTGCCTGGAATCAAAACTTTCTGAATTTCTTTTTGTCCTCACTAAGGTCCAGTGTTCAACAGTGTCCCCCCCCCTTTGTTGTTGTTAGCTTCTGCCAGTCCATCCTGACTTATGGTGACCCCACACACAACAGAAGGAAATACTGCTTGGTTCTGTGCCTTTCCCAGGATTGACTGTGGATGGGACAATATTCCGTTGTGATCCATTGCATTTTCACGAGCTGATTTTTGGAACTAGATCACCGGGCCTGTCTTTCTAGTCTGTCTTAGCCTGGAAGCTCACTGTAACCTGTTCAGCCTCACAGTAACATGCAAGCCTCCACCAGCAGGTGGTGACCGTGCATGACATGCATTGACCGGGAATTGAATCTAGGTCTCCCACGTGGAAAGCAAGAATTCTACCACTGGAGCACCAGTGCCTCGTTCTTCCCCCTGTATTGATCAATTAAAAAGAGTTACTCACTGAAAACTTAAGTCTTTTAAAGTCGCAGGCATTTTGCTTTCCACTAGTTAATATGTAGAGTTCATGTAATTTTGATATAAGTTTATATTCATTGAAATTATTTGCTGTTCATCTGGGAGGAGGTATAATGTCATGGTTGAATAGCCCATGCCATAAGTAAGCTAATCAATGTGAAATCCTGATTTGAACCAAGAAGGTCTAGCTCTGAGGCCCAGTCCTATACTCTGCCTAGGGCCTGTGCCATCCTTGTTGAGAAGACAAAATGAGCTGGCATAGGAGAAGCATGTCCTTAGCACAGTGCCTAACACATGGTCACTTTTCAGAGCCACTATTCTGATGGGGCCAAAGGGAAGCATTAAAACTATTATAGGGTGTGAAGAGCTTCATACATCACCCTTCTGTCATTTCATCACACTGTGGTAGCTTGTGTGTTGCTATGATTCTAGAAGCAGCGCCACCAGTTTTCAAGTACCCCTGATGGACAAATTTGAGTAGAGCTTCCCTACTAAGACAGACTACAAAGAATGCCCTGGTGATCCACTTCTGAATATTGGCCAATGAGCACTTGATAGATCACAACAGAATGTTGTCCTATAGAGTTCAGGAAGATGGTCCCCTAGGTGGGAACCCCAAACGCATGCCTGCTGTCAAGTCAGTTCCAACTTACAGTGACCGCAGAGGACAGAGCATAACTGCCAGATGGATTTAACAAGGCTGCGAGTCTTCATAGAAGCAGACTGCCACATCTTCCTCCTGGGGAGCAGCTAAGTGGGTTCAAACGGCTAGCCTTTCAGCCAACAGTTGAACACTTTAACCACTGTGCCACCAGGAAGCCCCTCGGTTGAAAGGTACTCAGCACACACAGTGGCTACAACGATGGACTTGAGCGTGCTGATGATTGCAAAGACGGTGCAGGCCCGGCTAACTGTTGTCTTGCACAGGGTCGCTACGGTCTGAGTCAACTCAATGGCAGCTAGCAAGAACTCACAAGGAGTATTGGTCCTCTCCTCTGTTATCACCCTTGCCACCTAAGCCACCAATGTCTGTTGCTTGGAGTCCTGCAACTGCCTCTGGTTCCACACTTGTCCATTTTTCGCACAGGCCTGGTCTTTTGAAACTTAACTTAGATAACATCACTCATTTATGTAAAGTTCTCTGGCTCTCCTGTAGATTTTGACTAATGTCCAACTCTTACCCATGTTCTCCACCCTCACATGACCTGGCCGCTGACCTCCTCTGCTACTTTATTTCATACCAGACTCCCCCTGCCTGACTGTGTTCCCAACACCTTGACCTCCTTTCAGTGTCCTGAAAACACTGAGCAATTTGTAACTTTGGGGTCTTTGTGTATGCTTATTCCTAATCCTTGTAACGTTCTTTCCTCTACAGGGTTTACTGCCTTATTTCATCCAGATCTAAGCTCAAAATACACCTCCCCATCACTCTCCCTAAAGCTTCTCCAATCTCATTATCCTATTACCCTATTTCATATTCTTTAGAGCATGTGTCACTCTCTGAATGACCTTGACTGGTTTGTTTATTATCTTCTCTGTGGTCTTTCTCTCCCACTATATACTGTGTACTGTATGTAGACTATATACTGTATAGGATATCTTTTCTCTTTGGCTCACTGCAGTAACTCCAGTGTATTTCTTGAACAAATGAATGAACAAGCTTGAATCTGGAGATTTGAAGTAGGAAGGGACTGTCCAAGACAAAGTCTTCAAACTGAGGATGACGATCATCATGGTAGAATGGAGGCAGAAGCATTTCTTTTCCTCATATAACCTTTATTCAGAATGTCTGTTTTGGAGCCCAGTTCTTGTCTTGGTTTGCATGGTACGAAGGGCACCAAGATATTAGTAAAACTTCCTAATATTTTGAGATTCAGAATATTCCTGGTCTTTATTTAATTTATCCCAGGACCCCAAATGGTTAGGGCTACTATTTTAGTCATCTGGTACTGTTCTAACAGGTGTACCACAAATGGGTGGCTTTAATAAAGAAAAGGTTATTCTCACACAGTCCAGTAGGCTACAAGTCAGAGTTTAGGATGCTGGCTCCAGGGAAGTCACATTGTTTCTGTCAGCTCTGGAGAGAGGTCCTAGTGTTGCATCACTCTTTGGTCAGGGAGCATCCTGGTACAAGAACTTCAGATCTGAAGGATGCTGTCTATTCCCAGTGCTGTTCTCTTGTTGGTACGAGGTTCCCACTCTCTGCTTGCTTCCCTTTCCTTTTAGCTCTTGTAGGATTAAAGGTGGTGCAATCCACACTCCAGGGAAACTCTCTTAGCAAGCGTGTTGCAGTCCTGCCCTAATCCTCTTTTAGCATAATTATCCTATCTATTAGCCACAAGTGGAGATTAGAATTTATAGCATAGGAAAATCACAAAATATTGGGAATTGACAGCCTAGCCACATGGCTACACACATTTTTGGGGGGGGGGCACAGTTCAATGAATAACCAAGCAACCAAGCAACCAACCAAAGAAACAAAAAAGCAAAAAAACAAACAACCCAGTACAGTTGAGTCGACTCTGACTAATAGCAAATCTACAGGACAGAGTAGAACTGCTCCATAGAGTTTCCATGGAGTGCCTGGCAGATTCAAACTGCTGACCTTTCGGTTAGCCGACACAGCACTTAATCACTACACCACCAGGGTTTCCTCAATCCATAACAGCCACTAAAAAAAAATGCTGGGGCACCAGTCACAGAACCCAAGTCTTGCCTTATCAGCTATTGACTTGGCCACCTTGCCTCAATGCTCGAACCTGATGACTTTACGTACCTGCTCAAGTCTAGCTCAGGCCCAGGGTTTTTACACTCCTGTGCTGAGAATGTTTTGCAGAGCATGCTACCCATTGTTTTTAGGCGATATTAGAAATATTTAGTAACCAGTATAGCAGGAGTGGAAACCCTGGTGACGTAGTAATTAAATGCTACATCTATTAAGCAAATGATTGGCAGTTTGAATCTACCAGATGCTCCTGGGAAACTCCATGGAACAATTCTACTCTGTCCTATAGTGTTTCTATGAGTCAGAATCAACTTGGTGACAGTGGGTTTGATTTGGTTTTGGTATTAGCGAGGATACTGATCATTTTTTTGTGAACAACCAATACAGCTGGACTAATGTGTACTCGCTGAAAGTCAGCTATTGCTGACCCATAAGCCCCAGAAAGTGGGGTACAGAGTTTTCACTCCTGCCAAAGATGAAGCGGCTGTACTGGCAAGCCTGTCAGCTCTCATCTCCCCGCGTTAAACAGTTCAACCGTTTCCGCTGACATGTGTCACTTTCTCTGCTGCTGCCAGAGTCCTTGTTTTTCTTCAGACTTTACACTCTGCCAAGCACACTTATTCATTCAACAAGTATTTATTTAACATCTTTATGTGTCAGATCCTATATTCAATGCTAAAGACAGAGCAATGAAGAAAATAGGCTCAACAATCTCCTTCATGACACTTACATTTAAGAACATTCAAGTATTTCTGCCTCCTTCTTCATAGAGCATAACATTGTATTACAAAGTGATTGAAACGGAGACAGAAGGGCCTCCTGTTTAGTTCTTGCCCACCCTCACCTCCTGCCCCCCAGAGGTGTGACCTTTCCCCCTTTGCAACATGACTGGGTCCTGTTCCAGAATGGATTACTCCACCTGGAACCACACTGACGTACTTGTCTGACTTCACGCATTGCTGCTTCCCAGAGGCTCTTACCCTACTGTGCTGTTCCCTGTGGATGCTGGTGCTACCTTAAGTCATGCTGGATTTTCTTAGGCTCCTTGAACACTGGGTAGATTTTCCTTTCCCAAACGTCCTTTTTATCTTCTCTTCTTTTCTCCCAGAAGATCACTGAGCCTCATCATGACTCTCAGTGAAGTTGCTCCAACTTTTGATACATACAATATCCCAGAAGCCTTCTGTCTTTACTTCTGTCTCATAAGACATCCTGTTGCATTGTAACACTAGGTGTCTGATCTTTAAATGCAGATGTGAGTCAACTACTTCTAGTGAAATTCTGTCAGAACTCCCACCCCCTGGGCTTTCCTCTGCTAGTTGTTCTTGTCTGGTACTTCACTTGAATTTGCTAATTTTGTCTCCTGTATTGTGACTGGTTCTGAGATGTAACCCATTTGGCTGTCAGTATTCTCTATTCTAACAATCAGTAAAGGGTTTCAATTAAGAGGCTTTTTGGTTACAAACAACCAAAATCTCAACTCAAATTGGCTAAAGCCGAAAGGGGGAATCTATTTGCTTTGTAACTAAGTGGTTCAGACAAGGCTTTAATTAGGACTCAAATGAAGTGGCCAGAATCTGGCTTCTTGCCCCATTTCTTGGCTCTTGTTCCTCAACACTGGCTCCATCATCAAGCAGACTCTCCTCTTGTGTGCAAAGATGTGTGTGGACATCTTTTGTGGAGGCATAGTGGTTAAATGCTAAGTCTGCTAACCAAGAGGTTGGCAGTTCAAATCCACTAGGCGCTCCTTGGAAACTCTGTGAGGCAGTTCTACTCTGACCTATAGGGTCTCTATAAATCAGAATCACCATATGGCAATAGGTTTGGTTTTTTATGGGTGAGAAAGAGAAAATACCTTCCCTTAGAGTTGGAGTGGAGTACAGTTAATGCTGATTGGCCTGACTTTGATCATGTGCCTTTGCCTTAACCAATCTCCAGGGCCCGGGGAGACAGGCAGTCAGTCAGGCCGTGACTTCCGTTGCTGGGGGTACGGTCAGTCTCAGCCAAATTGCTTCATTGGAAAATTCAGGACTGTGTTAGGAAGGAGCAAAGGGAGGATAGCTGCTGAGGCAACAACATGGCCTTTACCTCTCAAGTCCACCTTTCCTCAAGATTTATGTGATAAGCCATGGCTTCTCTGATGCAAGCTTTGTGTGCTTTCTTTTGTTTATATCTTGCAATTCTCTCTAATCACTTTTCTCTACCCTCTCTTTCTTTCTTGGGATTATGATCTCAGACACATTGTGCCATCTTCCCTGATCTAATAGCAGGTCATTGCAATACCTTAAGATCAAAAAACCTGCTGCTATTGAGTTGATTCCAACTCACAGTGACCCTATGGGGCAGAGTAGAACTGCACCATAATTTCCAAGGAGCACCTGGTGGATTTGAACTGGAGGTCTTTTGGTTAGCAGCTGTGGCACTTAACCACCATGCTACCAGGGTTTTAAAATACCTTAGATATGTTTAATACATGAGATACTACTTTTCTCAGTAATAAAGCAGTAATGATAGTAGAAACAAAATACTTATTGATAGGGACAGTCACATAAAAAGCAGCTAAAATAGTACAACTTTGTCAAGCCATGAGCACAGTCTTACTGGTTTTTCTTGGCTTGGTATCTGTGATGTTTGTTACATTTATATTCATTTAACTTTTATTTTTATCCCCATATAGGATTTCTTAGAATCATTAGACTTAGAGAAATATAAGTAATTATCTAGTCCTACACCTTCTTTTTTTTCCTATGAGGAAACAGGCCTAGATAGGTTAAATAACCCACCTAAGGCCACACAGAGCTGGTGTCCTTATTCTCAGTCCCTTGCATTCATTGTTCTTGTGAATGGAGAAGGTAGTGGGATGTCCACCAGCTGGGATAGATGCTGTGGCTAGCTGTTCTGTGCATCAGGGCTCACCCGTATTCTGACATTCTCACTGGGGTTGCTAAAGCCCCTATTATAAAAGGATAGCCACAGTTCTGCCTCTTGTAAAGTAAAAATAATTTCTTTACTAAAACAGATGAAGTTAAACACCTTCTTTTCCTGGTAGACTATAACAGAAATACAAGTTGGCGTCCAGTTACCTAACTTCTTACTGCTCATTTATTATAACTTATAACTAAACTAACCTTATCCAGTATTTGCAGACCTTGAAAGAAATTTATATCTTTGTCATTATCCTTGCACATCCTTCCTGAAATTTATAAAATCTTTTGGAATTTCAGGTATGTTAAAAACTAAAATATCTACTGCCATCAAGTCAATTCTGACTCATAGCAACCCTATAGGACAGAGTAGAACTGCACCATAGGGTTGCCAAGCAGAGCTTTGACCCAATTTGAACAGGTTTAGTCATGAGTGATGAAACAAAGCTGAAACAGATCTCAATTTTTAAAATTCGAGTGATGCAGAACTATACTGGAATGTGAAAAATTGCAGATCAAAGCCCTGGAATGAGAAACTTGAAAGAGCCTTTGTTTTCTAAGAGGGAGCTAAGTTTTTAGCAGAGTTTCAACCTGTACTTTTTTCCTGTTCTGGTTATGGCTCACTCGACTTTTAAAATTCATATCTGTTCTGGTGTCTCTTCATTGACCATGACTGAATCAGGAAGAACTGGTTCAAAGCCCTGTTTCCAAGGCTATAATCTTGGTGGAAGCAGACTGCCACCTCCTTCCCTTTCAGAGCGGTTGATGGGTTCAAACCACTAACTTTTTAAGCAGCAGCTGAGCGCTTAACCGCTGGCTACCAGGACTTCTTTTGGGTCTGCTCCAAAGCAAACCAAATATGCCGTTGTTGAGTCGACTTCTGATTCATATTGAAACCCTAGTGGCAAGTCATTAAGTGCTAGGGCTGCTAACCCAAAAGGTCACAATTCAAACCCACTGGGTGCTCCTTGGAAACTATGGGCAGTTCTGTCCTATAGGGTTGCTATGAACTGGGTCTTTTATGGTGCTTGCAGCTTCTTTTGACTGGTTGGCATTCATTCATTCAAAAAATATTCGGTGACCTTTCAGATTAGAAAGCCATTCATAAGGGAACTTTCTGTCCCAGTTTACTAAAATATCCCTAGACAGTCTTTTATTTCATGTGATTATGTCTATCACAGCAGTGATAGCATAGATATACATGTATGTGTGTAAGTGAATATATGTATACACATATTTGTGTGTGTTTAGTGTACTTTTCTAAACACTTCACACATTATCTCAATTAATATTTGTAACAACCGTTCTAGTTATTATTATGCACATTGCCTTAGTCATCTGGAATTACTCTAACAGAAATACCACTAATAGGTGGTTTTAACAATGAGAAGTTTATTCTTAGACAGTCCAGTAAGCTGCAAGACTGAATTCAAGATGTCAGCCCCAGGGGAAGGCTTTCCCTCTTTGTTGGTTCTGGAGGAAGGTCCTTATGTTACATCGGTCTTTCTTTGATCTGAGAGCATCTCAGCACAGGAACCTCAGCTCCAAATGACCTGCTGTGCTCCTGGAGCTGCTTTCTTGGTGGTAATAAGTCCTCAGCTCTTTGCTTGCTTTCCTTTCCTTTTATCTCTTGTAGGATGAAAGGGGGTA
Organism: Heterohyrax brucei; assembly: GCA_028571685.1. Classification (NCBI taxonomy): domain Eukaryota; kingdom Metazoa; phylum Chordata; class Mammalia; order Hyracoidea; family Procaviidae; genus Heterohyrax; species Heterohyrax brucei. Next base: position 100,087,279 of record CM053151.1, read on the forward strand.
CAAGGCATACTCCAGAAAAACTCCCTGTACGTTGGAGCAGGGAGGTGACCTTAGGAAGAGTGTTACAATCCCACCCTAATCCTCTTTAACATAATCCAGTGTATTAACCACAGGCAGAGATTAGGATTTACAGCACAGGAAAATCACAAAATGGAGGGCAATCACGTAATACTGGGAATCACGGCCTAGACAAATTTCTATCCATGTTTTGGTGTGGGGGACACAATTCTTTCCATAACACACATTTTACAGATGAGTAAAACAATCCAGAGATTTTTGAGCAGAAAGCCAAAGTACTTTCACTCATAACTTGGCTGTATTTGCTAAGTGGTAGAGCCAGGATTCAAACCTAGGAAGTCTGGCCACGTTCACCTTCTGAACTTCTAGAGCTAGAGAAGGGTTGGTACAGGAAACCCATAGCAGATAACGTAAACTGCCATTTGGTGATTATTTTCCTGATAAGAAGAGGACAATCTTCCATTTTTCTTTAAGGAAGAATAAAACCCACATCACAGTTTCCAGTTTACTCTGGGTAGATTGCAAAAATAATTTGACAAACAGTTGTTTCCAACTTACGGTTATAGGAACCCATGAGCATTTTGCTGTAATGGGTGTCTCTTTTACAAGAGCTATTTTAACAGATTTCTCTCTGTCCAGATCCCAAGTCCAGCTTCTTCTCAGCCAGAGTTGCTTGTATCTGACTATGTGAGAAATGTTTTTCTTTCTAGTCTATTCCAACTTTAAACTGTTCAGGGTATGGAACGTATAATGTCAGAAAGAACACAGGACTGAGAGGACTAACATACCAACTTCATAGCTGGAGGTCCAGCTCTTCTCCACTTTGCTGTTCAGATTCCTTGTTGACTAAAAGAAGCCTTTCAGTTACTAGATGACATGTACAGTTCTGTTCAGCTCTGAATAGCCTAAGTCTTGGCTATATTTTTTTAAACCAAAAAGCAAAACAAAACAAAACAAAACACTGCTGTTGGGTTGATTCCGATTCACAGTGACCCTATAAGCCAGAGTAGAACTATTCCATAGAGTTTCCAAGGAACGTCTGGAGGATTCGTGCTGCCAGCATTTTAGTTAGCAGACGTAGCACTTAACCGGTATAGCACTGATCAAAGACCAAAGCCACTGCCGTCAAGTTGATTCCAACTCATAGAAGCCCTATAGACAGAGTAGAATGACCCATAGATTTTCCAAGAAGCACCTGGCAGATTTGAACTGCCAACCTTCTGGTTAGTAGCTGTGAGCACTTAACCACTACACCACTAGGGTACCCCAAATACTTGATCACTTAAAATTCTCTTTGGTGACAGATGACAGAAATCCTGATTACTGTGGATTAAGATAATTGTTTTTTTTTTTTTTTTTTTAAAGAATGGCAGAGATGGGTAGTCCAGGACCAGGGTAGATACTCTAGGGTATCATCAAACACTATGGCATCTTTTTCTTGGTTTGTCTTTCATGGTAGGTGATTTTTGTTCTCCTAGTGGCAAGGCGGTTACTGTGTCTTCTGGATTTGCAATCCTGTACCAAAGCAGGAAGAAGGAGAAAGGAAGTGCTGGTATTGGAAAATGGAGACCTTTCTCCAGAAGATCCCCACGGACTTCTGCTTGTGTCTCATTGGGCGGAAATGGGTCACACAACTACTCCTACTTGCAGAGAAATCCAGAAAGGTAAATGTTGTCAGGCGAGTAGATGATAACAACTAGTTGCCATTGAGTCAATTCAGAATCATAGCAACCCTTTATATGTCAGAGTAGAACTGCATTCTGTAGGGTTGTGAATGGCTGATTTGGAAGAGTAATAGATTATAACCCTGGGAGGTGAGCAGAGGAGGGAAAGCATTCTTTGGAAAAGCTCTTTTAAAAAAGTAAATATAAGTTAAAATAGATGTTCATTAACATAGACCCTACTAGTTTTTTTTTTTTTTTTTTTTTTAGGGGACTTCTAAGGAGAGCTGCTGGTGCAATGGTTATCTACCTGGCTGTTAATCGAATAATCAGTGGCTTGAACCTGCCAGTAGCTCTGTAGGAGGAAAGACCTGTGATCTGCTTCCATCAAGAACATGCCCTAGAAAACCTGTGGGGACAGTTGTACTCTGTCATGTGGTGTTGCTAGGAGTCAGAATGGACTAGATGACACACAACAGCAATAACAGTGACAGGAGACTACTAATTTGGAATTTGTCACAACTCATGTAAGAAGTTGGATTTCAGAGGCACTCTGAATTTCTTACAAGAATAAATCGCTTGCAAATACTTCAGCAGCACCTTTAATTTGCCAAGTGAAAAATGAATAAGTAGAATTTTTCTTAGCTCTTCAGGGTTTTTGCCTGGTAGCACACTATTATCTGGGTATTACCATGTGCCGTCAAGTTGATTCTGACTCACTGTGACCCTATAGGACAGAGCCTGAAATGGCTTTCCAGACTGTAATCTTAACCAGAACAGGTAGCTAATTCTTTTATTTTGTGGAGCTGTTGGTGAGTTTGAACTGACAACCTTTGGGTTAGCAGGCGAACTATTAACCCCCCTCACTACCAGGGCTCCCATTGTTAATCTTAGGTCTAGTTATTCGTATTTTTTTTCTTAACAGTGAAAAAAAGAAAAAAGGATTTCTTAACAAATGGTTTGCAATTTAGACTTTTATTAATTTATGCAAACTTTGCTGTTTGTATATTTCAGTGAGTTCTTCCACTCTCATTACCCCAGCAGGAAAACCAATCTGACATTGACTTAGGTTTTACTTCTGGGTCAGTAGAAAGAAGGATAACATTCTTGAGGACAGTGACTTTGTTTCCTTCCCACTAAGGAAACATCTTGGCATGGTAGGGGAGGTCAGCCTTTGACAGAGCTGCTGAGTCAGTCACCTTACTGCTTGTGCTATGAGATAACGTGTAATTTGACTGTCATTAAGCTTGGCATGTAGGAACGGTACTCAGAATTTGGTAGATAGTTATGGACAACGTAAGATCTGAAGTCTGACTCTCAGGGGATGGAATTCCAATGCTAACACTTATTAGGCAGGCAACTCACTTGTTTCTGACCCTCAGTTGTTCATCTCTATGCTGTTAATAATAGTACTCCATATGACTGCTTTGGAGATTAAATGAGATACTATAGGTAGTAAGTCCGACTCAGAGTCTGGCACATGCTCTGTTGTTGCTGTTAGCTGCTGTCGAGTCAGCTCTGACTGATGGCAATCTTAGATAAAACAGGATTAGGCATTGCCTGGTCATGTGCCATCTTCATGATTCTTGCTATGTTTGAATCCGTCGTTGTGGCTGTTGGGTCAGTTCATCTCATTGACAGTTTCCCTTGTTTTCATTCATCCTCTAGTTTACCAAACTATAAATGTTTGGTAAAATATTTTTGCTACTTTTTTGTTTTATTGCCACGATGCATATTCCACCTGGACTTGAATAGATTCAAATTTGCTTGCACAACACCAGTCAGGCTAACACAGAATGTGCTCCTGAGCCCTTTTTGCCCCTGAGTGTGGACTCTTTGGAGTCTCTAAGTTTGATGTTGAATCCACCCTCCTTACTTTAGAGAACGTTGGCCAATGTGGTACAAAGAGTCATTTGGGAAAGGTTTTAGTTGCCATCTGAGGAAGACAGAGAGAAAGGAGCTTTAGTTATTAACTTTCTAACACCAGGTGGCTCAGTTGTCTTGAGAAACCATGACGTGCGTTTTGCAAAAGGCTGCATCAGAATCTTGAGCTTTTTCCCTGGCCTGTGTATCCCCACCAGATTTTGTTTGTGCCCCATCTCCTGATCATCAAGACACTCATTTCCTTATAGGAAGGAGAGACCATTCTGATTTCTAGCACAGTTTGGAGTAGAGGGGCTGTGAGGCTTTGCCCAGGCTGCTGAGGGTGAAAGCACTTTAATCCCACCTCGGGAAGGAGTTATAGATCTGCTATCGATTGCTTACATTTTCCCTTCCATATTAGGCAGCCAGCTAGGTGAGCACCACTCCCAATATGATTGGTGTTTAACATTTGTATTGTACTTTGTGTTTTTAAAAAGCTTCAAAAATCAATTCCTCATTAACTTGATTGAAAGAAAAGTTATGCCTCCTCTGCTACCTTCTGAGCAGAGCATAGATCATGCAAGGGCTCGATAAATATTCAGCATTTAATCCCCACCATTCCTCCCACCTGTATAGCTCACTAGAACTCATTTTCTTGGGGGTGAGAGTCTTCACGTCTGGACTGATGTTGCTTTCTGAAAATCTCAAACTTTTAAAAATTTGATGACTATCTTATTAAAAAAAAACCCTATTGAGTCGATTCTGACTCACAGCAACCAGATAGAGTAGAACTGCCCCATGGCGTTTCCAAGGAATACCTGGTAAGTTTGAACTGCCAACCTTTTGGTTAACAGCTGTAGCACTTAACCACTACATCACCAGGACTTCCAACTGTCTTATAGACTATGCAAAACCAGCCTAGTGGTTACTGGATTCAGAAGTTAGGAGGGTGCATTTGCTGTCAGCACTCTTGCTGCTAAACTCTTTGAAAAGGGAGCTGAGCTGTTGGGTTCCTTGAAATGCTGCGGAGTGGGTTACCTGTAGTCAAGCATCACCTTTCCCTGAAGAAAGAAGCCTATTTTACAGGAGACAGCATCAGAGGGGATAGGAGCCATCAGCCACAGGACTGCTATTCTTCTAAAGTGATTCACAAAATAAAAGATGGCACCGACGTATCCTATCTAGGGTTCCAGATGGAACAATATTTTGAACTTTGGAATATTGTCTTGCACAAGAAACCCTGGTGTTCGTTGTATTCTTTGGAAGTTTCCATAAGGGGATCACTCAGTTTGCAAGATCTACTTGTTCATCCTCTCCGAAAACTTAACTGCAGAATAAAGAGGTGCCCATGCAGGTGTTTGAGAGGTCACCGCTCTATCATGCTTCTGGGCCCTCAGTCTGCATTTGCCAGCAGTAGGTTAAGAGGCTGAGCAAGTTGGTGATAAGCCCCAATCTGGAGGGGGAGGATACACATCTGGATAAGATGTCTGCTTACAGCTTAACTTCTCAGGGGAAACGCAGAAGCTGTGCTGCCAAGGCAGTTTCAGGCTGCCTCCGTGGTGCCGCCTAAGTAGCATATAATGCAGAATAAGTGCTGTTTGGTTACAGGAAGAACACTGATGAATGTCTGGCCACTGAGGTCAGAACATGGAGAAGGGAACAGGAGACAGCTCCCAAGTGACTGGCTTAGAATTTAGCAATGGACCAAGATGCTCTCTTATGTTCTGGTGTATGCAGTTTGGATGAAGATTGAATTCAGTGAATAATATACTAGAAGTGAAATATTATGATTTATTTGAAGACTTTCATTTATTTCTTTAAGTTTGTCTACCAGTTTGAAAAGAGCCAGAGAAGAGAATTTAAATATTTTACCATTAAAACCCACTGCCTTTAACTTGATGCTGACTCATAGCAATCGAACAGACAGAGTAGAACTGCCTCATAGAGTTTCCAGGGAGCACATGCTGGATTTGAACTGCCTACCTTCTGATTATTAGCCACAGCACTTAACAACTATGCCACCAGGGTTTCCATTTAGGAGTTCAAGAATATTCTAGATATTGGTTATGACACCATTTTGTACATAGTGATGCCTTCCATGAGGTTTTTGGAGATCTTTCTAAATTAAAATTAAACCACACAATACCTATATGAGCCTAAAATTTGGTTTTAACATTGGGAAGAAATAAAGGATAGCTAAGAGTGATTAGGAGCCTTGGTGGTGCAGTGGTTAGGAGTTCAACTACTAACCAAAAGACTGGCAATTTGAATCCACCAGCCAGTCCTTGGAAACATTATAGGGCAGTTCTAATCTGTACTACACAGTCCTTAGAAATCAGAATTGATTCAATGGTAATGATTTTGGGTTGGTTAAGAGTGATTAGGCCAGTCAATGACACTGAAGGTGTAGAGCTCTCCCAGAACCTTTACATCAAACTCTTGTGCCTTGAGTTTTCTTTCTAAGTGGCCCAGCATAACCACTTCTGATATCCTTCCATCCCTCGGCAACCCTTTTTGCTCATCATTATTCTATATCATACGTGCCATCATGGGTATTTAGACAAGATTGAAGAGTTGTTTTGCCAAGGAACTCTTTAACTTAGGGCCTTTCTCCCACCCACATTGGGCAGGCATCCATTCTAGGTCACTCATGGTATGGGATTAAAATGGCCACACATTGTGTGTTTTGTTCAGGGCCAAGGCCTTTTGTAGCTCAGTGATTCCCTTCCTGTCATCATAGTGTCCATGCTGTTGTTCACAGCACTCTGTCTTCCTTGCATGCCCTTATTTCTCTTTTCCTCTTCTCAAGATACTTTACATCTCTAAAGCTTTAGCCTCAAGTCCCATTTCCTTTGTGAAATAGAGGACAACAGCATATATTACCTATACTACTGATTTCTTGACCTCCACATCCTATGTTATGACATCCTATGTGCCGTTGCTCTATATTATCTTCATTGTAAGACAGAGGAATTAATGCAAATCTCATAGGTTAATAGGAAGGGTTGGGTTAATTTCTGTGGAAATGATTATAAACACTTCAACTACACATATACACATGCTGTGTATATGCATATATATATATACACATACACACACACACACACACACAGTGAAGTGTGGGAGCCTCTGTGTGATGCAGCAGTGTTCAGCTACTTGCTAAAAGTTTCGTGGTTTGAACCCACCCAAAGGTGCCTCAGAAGGAAGGCCTGGTGATCTGCTTCTGAAAGGTCACAGCCTTGAAAGCCCTGTGGAGTAGTTCTGCTCTGACACACATGGGTTGTCGTGAGTTAGAATCAACTCAATGGCAACTAATAATAACAATGTGACGTATCAGTTTTTTTTTCTGTGTTCAGTTCTTTAATGGGTAAGTCATCTCCCCAGTGATGATCAAAAAATCACCAAAGGTACAAACTCTCTTTACACTGCTCTCTTCCAGAGTCTAATAACTGTGTCTCAAAAGAAAATATGCTCCAAAATGGTTGATTAGCTAGCTGGCTGGTAGCTTCTCACATCTGAAGTTCTTCCATTTGCTAAATGATTACTAGGCCTGCGCCATGATGCTTTACTGTTTTTTGGATAGACTGGGAGTCCATTGAAGTGTGGATGAGCTCTTTCTAAAAGGTTAGGTGTTGATTGACCGATTAGCTCCTTGGCAAAGAAAGTATTCCTCTCTTGCATCATTATAGATGCACAGTTGTGCCTTTCAGGAGTCTGTTTTTGAGAGGTACAGAACAGTTTAAAGGTGTTTTATAGTAGGAAGGCTTTTATTTCCATGAAAGACATTCAGTGGCTTCAAGGCTCCATCTGAGTATCCTGATGCCTGGGCCAGCATCAGGAAAGGGAGCACTCACAGAAGGGTCTGTGATGGTCCTCAACTCTGCGAACCCCGAGAAGCTCAGCGTGTGATTCCTAGCTGCACTTTCCTCTTCTTTACCAGGAGTAGCATGGGGAGTAAGGGAAATTCTGTTGAAGAAATCCTATACTGTCTACATTTGTGTATTCTTTTTTTTAGAAGCCAGATATATTTTGCCTACAGCAAAATTATATCTCCTCTTGTTGGGCTCACCTATCAGCTCAGGTGTGACAGGTGGGGTGATGCACGGTAGCTCGTATTATCTTTCTTTCTGATCACCTCTTCCTGCCCATACTGTTTTCTCTAGCATCTTAGGCTTTTGTTCACAATTTTTATAGGTTAAAAATGATGAAGTTGAGAGATACTTTTCAATCATTCCTGTTCTGCCTGCTCCAGGCCCCACCTGATGTCATAGGTCTTAGCTACTTGTAGGTTACCTCATGTGGGAGAGAGGCACCCCAAAGTTCCAATTTGCTACACGTGTGTGGGCCATCCTGCAAATCATGCTAATGCTATTTTCTTTCCTCTATTTCCCTCTGTTTCAGGAACTGGTGAGAATTTTTGTTGTTGTTTCTGATGAGAATTCTTGATGATTTCCCATTGGAAGACCGAAGGAGACGATTTCATGAATCAGGCAAATGCGAGGTACCAAGAGAAGGAAATTTGGTTCTCGTGAAAAAAGTGATTTGCTGACAATTTTAAGAGCATGTCTTCGGAATCCACCTGATGCACTGTATTTATTCTGAAACTTCACTTCTTCCTCACCAGTGCAGTCTATTCAGGCAGGTCCTACCTCACTGTGTTTCTACCATAATCCCATTTGCTTGGAAGCATCAACTGTGATGTCCTGAAATTATGCGGGCCTGGGGCCAATCCTTCCCTGAAAAAATGACGCATTCCTGTTTGCTTATAGTATCAGAAACACCTGGGGCTGCCTTTCCATTACAATGGCTGTTATTGTTAGTGTTGCTTCTTTCTAATACAGATGGATAGCTTGTGATAGAGAACACAAGAAATTACATTTCAGATGGGGTCATGCCTTTTCTTCTCCTCCTTCACAAAGATTTCTTGAGTGTGTTGCAGGGGCTTTCAAAGAGAATTCACTGGGGCCTAGCTCTAGACCATGACCCTGTGTAGCAGAATGGAGTTCGGCCAAGTATGGGTCTGTCTTGGCTCTGTCCACAGGGCTTAGTGATTGCATGCACTGGAAAGTCTCTATTACAAAGCTTAGTTGCCACTGGCATGGATGGAATGACATTGCCCAACATGGCTCTGAGTTAATGGAGAATGATTTTTTTTTTGATAAAGCAAACATAATAGAAGTTGTACATCTGAATGAGGACTGTGCCCTTCAAAGGTTGTAGCACGAGAGGTGAGGCTTCCACCGATGCTCTCCTGAGCCTAGCATTGTTGTAACTTCTGATTGCAAGTTGCCTTCAGATTCTGGGGCACATTAAAAATATAGTTATAAAATGTTTAGTTTTTTTTCCCTTGAAAACAAAAGTTTTACAGGCGTATTGCAGGAATTTTGGAAAGGATAGGAAAACACAATTAAAAAATGAGTTATTCATAACCTTAGCATTCCTAGATGACCCCTGTCAAAGCTGATCTATACTTTCCTGGTAATTTTTTATGCATTTGCTAATATGGATAAAAACATACATACAGTGACATATGCCTTTTTATTCACTGAATTGGAGCAATAACTTTTATGCTGTCATTTAGATTGCTTAACAGAATGTTGTGACACAGTACTTTGAACACCCTAAATGTATTTTCCTTTAAGAGGGTAGATTTATTTATTTTTTTGAAATAGCCAGAAGTCATTTTGAGCTAAGCCTCGGTGTCTCCATTATCAAACTGGCTAATATGTTTTGGGAAAGCTGTCAAACAAACTGACGTGACTGTAGAGTGATGAACTTGGTTTTTCTTGGGTGGATCAATGTGACTTAATGTTATATCCAAAAGCAGGTTTCCGTGAATGTTTTAAGCAATGGAAAATCATTGACTTAAGTATATGGATGTCAAAAGTGAATAATTTGAAGAAGGCATTCTTTTAGCTGTAGAATTTCTGGCTCTTTCTTTAAGAAGCATATGCTACTCATTATAAACCAAGGCATGGTATTTTCTTCCATAGTCTTGGAACTTACTTGTGGGCTTTAAGTGGTATGGTGACCAGGTATCATCTTCACCTTTTTGAAAGCTGTCTTTCTCAGGATCCTGAGACTTTCAGCCTGGCTAGGAGTTTAGTTGATAGTTTAGACAACACCTAATTCACAAGTGTTAGCTGGGGCTAGATGTCCTGTGCCTTGCATAAATGTCTGGATTCCCTTGCCTTAGAGCATTCAAAGAGATGGGTTGATTGGGGTGACATTTCCAAAATTATTCTAGTTAAGTATGTTACCATTTATCCATTCTGAAATAATGAATAGTTTCCAATACATTAATTAATATGTGTTAATAATTCAATGTAATTAGAGTTGCTTTACAAAATAAGTCAGAATCCATCAATTAGGACCCTGGAGTTCACTTTCCAGCCATCAGCCAAGGCCTGTTCTACTGTTGATGGTCTCCTTGCTATCTTCCTGGGAGCATCTGTCAAGATTCTGGAATACCAGATAGGGTCTTATTAACACAACACATTGGCAGCCTCTCCCACGTTGTAAATGGTGATTTCACACCAGAAATTAATGTCTTTGTCCCCTAATGTTGCTAACTTGTATCTTTTTCTCCAACTGATGTAGATGATAACTTGGGGAAAGTTGGAATCAGGGCCTGGCTTGACTCTCAAATCTTTCTAATCAAAGAAGATGTTACTCTTTCCTAATTCAGTTATTAGATTTACTCTAGACTGTTTCAACAAGTCCTTAAACTCTAAGACCCCTTTGGTTTCTCTTCCTGGTTCTCGCATTGTGGGAATCCAGTTTCTCTTATAAATCTGTCATGGGAGCCCTAGTGGTGCAGTAGTTAAGAGCTACAGCTGCTAATCAAGAGGTCAGAGGTTCGAATCTGCCAGCTGCTCCTTGGAAACCACATAGAGAAGTTCTCTGCTGTCCTATGACATAGTTAAAGGTAGAAACGAGTGTGTATGGGGTGGTGGATTGAAATAAGATGGGTAAGAAGACAGGAAGCATCACGAGATCAGGAAATCTTATATTTCACATAGAATAACTTCCTCAGTACTTATAAAGCAGCTTTTTACCCATAAACAAACCTGTTAGAAGTTTAATCTTTTACCCCTTTGTCCCTTCTCTAAACCTGTAGTAAGAAAACTCCTTGATGTCCCATGTACCCATACTTACTTTAGGCATTCAAGGCCCTTCTTGTACCTCCAGTTTGTTCATTCTCTTATACACTGCATCCACTGCCCACACTTGAAGACACAGGTTGCAAATGCCTTCTGAGTCCCATGCTATGCTACACCCTTATAATCTGATGACTTTGTTTTACTTGACTAGATTCTGAGTCATCCCTGATTTCTGACTCTGAGATCTATCAACCCCAAACCAGACCCAACCCCTCTGAGACTGTTTTGACTCATGGCAACTCTGTGTGCATCAGAGTAGAAATAGGCTCCATAAAGATTTTTAATGGCTGATTTTTCAGAAGTTGATCCCCAGGCCTTCCTCCTGTGGCACCATTGGGTGGTTTGAACTGCCACCATTTCAGTTAGCAGGCAAGTGCAAACAGTTTGCACCACCCTGGGACCCTCTGAACCCTGCATACTGGCCCAAGTGTATGTTCCTGACTGTCAGCTTGTGTTTGACCAGGCTATGATGACTCTAAAACTGGCACCCTACCTCGCTCTTTTGCCTTCTCCATCCCAGACAGGCAAATAAAAAATGAAACAAACAAAAACAAAAACAAACCTGCTGCCTTTGAGTCAATTCTGACTCATAGTGACCCTATAAGACAGAGTAGAGCTGCTCCATAGAGTTTCCAAGGAGCACCTGGCAGATTTGAACTGCTGACCTTTTAGTTAGCAGCTATAACCAAAGGCTCAGCAGTTCAAACCTGCCAGGTGCTCTTTGGGAACTCTGTGGAAACCCTGGTGGCATAGTGGTTAAGTGCTACAACTGCTAACTAAAAGGTTGCCAGTTTGAATCTACCAGGTGCTCTTTGGAAACTCTATGGGAGCAGTTCTACTCCGTCTATACGGTCGCTATGAGTCGAAATCTACTCGGTAACAGTGGATTCCTGGAGAGGCCATATATATATATATATATTTTAATTTAATTCTCATTTAATTCCTCTACATAAGGGAACAGGAGGAGCCTGGGTGGTGCAGTGGTTAAGAATTCAGCTGCTAACCAGAAGATCAGCAATTCAGATCTATCATCTGCTACACAGAATCTCATGGGACAATTCTACTCTGTCCTATAGGGTTATGAGACAGAATTGACTTAATGATGATGATTTTTTTTTTAAGGGGACAGGATGGTTAGGGTCTAAGTGTGCATTTTGCTGCCCCTCCTTTATCCACCATGGCCTTGACATCATGTTTCTTGCCTTCTTTCTCCTCAGCTCCCCAAACACATCATGTTGCACCTTCCCTAGTGATTCAAGACAAAGATAATGGTAGCCTGTCCACATTCTAGTTTTCTGATGCTGTGAGTGTTTTTTACCTGCTCCAACACATTTCTATCTGGTCCCCTTAATGGCCAAGGTCCTGTAACAATGTACCACAGACTAGGTAGCTCACAAGAACAAAAATGTTTTGTCTCATAGTTCTGGACACTAGAAGTCGGAAGTCAGGGTGTTGGCTTGTTGATTTCTTCTCAGAGTTCTGCGGGCAAATCTCTTCTTTGCCCCACTCCTACCTTCTGGCCGTCACTGGTGATCCTTGGCGTACTTTGGCTGACAGTTGTACTTCCTACAGTCTCTGTCTCCATCTACACATAGTATCCTTCTTTGGTCTCCGTGTCTCTGCGTCTCCTCCTCTTTTACAAGGATTGGCCTACTCCAGTATGTCCTCCTATTAGACGATAATGTCTTCAAAATCCTATTTCCAAAAATGATCATTTTCACAGGTACCAGGGGTCAAGTTTCAACATATCTTTTTGAGGGACACAATCCAATTCATAACCACCAGTGATGTACATTTTGGTGGTGGTAGTCTGGAGTGAGAAGTGTAGTCTGTTCTCCCAAACAGCCTAGCTCTCCCTCCTACACGGTCCTCTGACCCCCAGAGCAGTTGCACACTTTCACCTCCACTCTCTCTTTGGGAACATCTGGCACACAGTACTTCAGTGTGGCATGACACTGTCATCAGCTAAGCCAGAGATGAGAGAGCCTCCTGTCACAGACTGGCTTCGTGCCTTGTTTACAGTATATTTTTATCTCACTTTCGATTTTACTTTTTTTCCTCCACTTCTTAAATTTAAATATTTGATGTCAGTTCAGTTATTTTTATGACAGTTCTCTTTCCCTTCCAGAAACAGAAAGTGAAGGAGATGCAAAGCCCACTGGGGCATCTGTCTCCCACTTTTAATTAGTCCCTTTTCCTCTTTCATGACACCAGCAGTAGTAACTGCAGGCTGCTCTGTTTTAACTACCCTCGGGTGTTAGCTTTCACCATTGTTTGCATCTGCAGGACTTCCTGTGTTCCCAGTCACCCCAATATGATCCTACTTAGCTCCCACTGGGATGAGGTTTGAGGGAAGCTCCTGAAACCTTTTTCTCTGAGCCCGGGTGGGTAAAGACTGATTTCACGGCATGAATTTTACTTTTTTGGACTTCTAATTTATTGTGATTCTAATTATGTCTTGGGAGAAGTACAGCCAGAATGTTCTTTAGATGTGAGAATGAGAAGATTTCGTCTCATGCACTTTGGGCATGTTATCAGGAGGGACCAGTCCCTGGAGGAGGACGTCATGCTTAGTAACGCAGATGGTCAGTGAAAAAGAGGAAGACCCTTAAAGAGATAGATTGACACAGTGGCTACAAAGATGGGCTTAAGCATGACAATGATTGTGAGGATGGTGAAAGACTGTGCAGTATTTCATTCTGTTGTACATAGGGTCACTGTGAGTTGGAACCAACTTGGTGGCACATAACAACAACAAATAATTTTAGATAGTCCAATCTGATCATGTGATTTTCCTTAAAGGAGAGCCAACTCTAAATATTCCTCTTCAAGTCCAAAGTCCTAAGCAAAGAAGGCCAGATGACAGGTCACAGTATCTGTGTTCCGGTACTGGCTTTACTTCTGGATTTGAGTAAGATCTCTGTGTCCCACCTGGTTCACAGAGATGTACCCCGTCTACTATGGGGATTAGAGAATTTAGGGAAGGGCTCTGTGCCCACTGGTGGAAGGGAGGGTTATGGAGTTCAGCAAACTTCTTTTGATTATCTATTGCTCTCTTCTTGGAGTGTGGTCTCTTCTTCCTCTCAGCCTTGTGAGCAAAAGGTCATTAGCAGTAAAACCAGCTGTCATCAAGTCAACCTCAACTCAACGTGACCCCATGTGTATCAGAGTAGAATTGTGCTCAATGGGATTTTCAATGACTGACTTTTTAGATGTATATTGCCAGGTCTTTCTTTCAAGATGCTCTGGGTAGACTTGAACTTGCAACCTTTCAGCCAGCAGCTGAGCATGTTTATATTAGCCATTTGTACCACCAAAGGACACCTAGAGGGTCATTAGGATTTCTTTTTCACTGGTCTAGTTCTTCCATCCTGCTTACACCTCTGGGTCTGCATAGAAAAAGACCAATGTTCCAGTTTATTATCCATGCTCCAAGCCCTGGCTTCTCTGTGTAGCAGGAGCCCTCTCTTCCCTTACTGTTGTCAGTTCCTGGCTCCACTGAGCTAAAGAGGAAGACATTGCATGTGGAGCCTGAGATGAGTATTTCTTCCTTTTTTATGGCTTGCTTCCAGAGAGAACTAAGGTCTTTCTTCCTGGACTACACTTTGCAAAAAGGTATACATGTCATACACTGTGATAGAACATTTTAGTACTCAAACAACATTTTATGTAGCCTGCTTTACCTTGCTTCATTCCAACCATAACCCTATGAAATTAGGAATAATAGAAAGGATGTTTAGTTTTTTATTTTTAGAAGATATAATTGAGATTCTGAGAGGTCAAATGGCAGTTTCAAGTTAATTCTTCTAGTTAGTGGCTGAACCTCGGCAAGAACTCAGGACACCCAACTCCTACTTCAGGGCTTATCATGACATCCCATTGTCTACAGGACCTGCAGCCTCAACAGAATGACCTCTTTGCTCCTTCGTGTTGTGTCTTATGCTGCCTGGCCTTCCTATGTTCTCTTCCCCAGATGGTTGCTTAAGTCCTGTGTCCTGTATCATGTCAAGCACTGAGCTACAGGCAGGGGAAGTGGGCCACCAAGTGTGTGTGTGTAGGGAAAAAAAGGTACGGGATATGGGACGTGTGGGTGCGGGGGAAGCTTAGGAACACATGTTCCATATTAATCTTTATTTCAATGAAGTTGTTTGAGTTCATGCTTTATTGCGGTGCTTTAAAATAATGTGTTTCTAACGGTGCCCCCGGGGATAGCACTTGCACTTTTGAGATCCTATTGCTGGAGTGGCTCACGAGACCAACCACAATAATAGAAAATGAGGCACCCCCTCGTGCACCATCTGAATTTATAACAGCAATTTCTACGATGCCCTGAGGCCAGCTCTGTTTGTATTTGAGAGTCTGCAAGAGCTTGGCAGTAGAGGGGGTGAAGGACCCCTCCTTCCCGCCCTGCCCTGATCTGAGCACCTCTTTAACCTCATGGAGGGTCCGTCTTCAGCCTCTTGTATCTGGTTCCAATTTTAGTCTTGAAGAAAAGGACTTCTCCTCTACCACTTTGATTTGGGTGTGGGTAGGGAGATTGATAGCAGTGGTCTTCTTTCATCTGTTAGCCATATTCTTCTGTCCACCTCCTGCCTCTCAGAACCCTATGTGCAAAACAGAAAGCCCCTCTGGGTTTCCTGTGCTTTTACCTTCAAAGCGGTGAAATATGAAATGACAACATAATGAAATGAACTTGGTCTCATTAAGATTCCAAATGGCTGTCTGGTTCTTCTTCTACTTTTTTTTTTTCCCCTCTTCAGTTCAGCCAGAGCCCCACACCATGGTGCAGACAGCAGAAGTGGGTCAGTGCTGCTGGGGGTGGGGGATAGCTAAGACAGAAAGAGCAGGGATGGGGCCAGTAGGGCTTAGGCTGGAGCAGTGGGCCCAGAGAAATACCAGGGGAGAAAGCAAGAGCTGAATCACCCACCAGCATTTCCGGAGATGAGAGCACAGGGTTTGGCTGGTGCCTCTGGACACTTCCCTACACAGAATGCTTTCGTGGACCCAAGAGAGGGATAGGAATAGAATAGTTCTATGAAGACAACAAATCCTCACTTGCTTCCAAGGTGCTTGGTGATTGCCTTGAACATATTTGATGAGAAAAATGAATATAAGAATCCCATTCCCCTTTTTCAATAAAATAAAGCCTGCTTTTTAAAACATGTAAGCAGCATTTGCACACTAAGCATGAATTTCCAAGTGGTGATTGTACTTCATTGCAGAAGCCTGAGGAGGGTTAGTGCTATTTTATTCATCCATTCATTTGTTCACCAGATGTTACTGACCACCTACACCCTGCTAGGAACTTTGGGAGGTACTGGGGATTCAAAGACCTTGTCCTAAAAGACCATGTGGCCCCTTGTGTGTGTAGTCCTTTGTTAGAGAGGGTGATAAACTGGAACACTCTTGTCTCCTTGCTTGCTTTTCCAGTCCAGAAAGCTTAAGTCATTCATGTATGGATTGCTCTCATTCATGAAACTAACAACCAAACCCAGTGCTGTCAAGTCAATTCCAACTCATAGAGACCTTATAGGACAGAGTAGAACTGCCCCATAGAATCTCCAAGGAGCAGCTGGTGGATTTGAACTGCTGACCTTTTGGTTAGCACCCACAGCACTCAACCACTAAGCCACCAGGGTTTCCCTTGTTCCTGAAGGGGGCTTTAAATACAGGACATTTACACAGAGGTGAATTCTAACTGGTGAAGTCTAACTCAGTGATTCTCAACCTAGGAAGCACATTAGCATCACCTAGACAGCTTCTAAAACATACTGATGACAAGATCTCCTGGCCAACATTGATCCTTAGTTTCTACATGCAGATGTTGTATACTTTCCAGCACCCATCTGATTGGTTGGGACTCATGCCCTACTGGTCAGCAGATATTTTGACTATTAAATGTGGGCCTGCTCCAGATTCCCCATTTCAGAAAAAGAACTCTTGGTGATGGTGGCCAATGCATAGATAACTCTTGGTGAAAAGCCTCCCAGGTGACATCTGCTGTACAGCCAGGAGTGATTTTGGTGGTGCAAGGCTCTTGGGTTCCTGGGGGTACAATGACATTATTGCCTGAGGAGGTTATACAAGCGAATGAAAGACAAGCCAAAACATTCAGCTTTGGAATCTTAGAGATTTTAAAAGTGACCCAATCTAGTCCCCTCTTGCATAGGGCAAAACTCAGGCATGGGGACCTCCATGATGTGTGAGGATAGATATGTGCAGCCTGCTCCAGAGCCCTCTGGCAGCCCACTTGAAATGTATTTTTGTATCCGGAGAAGGTGAGGCAAGGAAGCTGCAAGGATGGGCTTCTAGCAAGTTCCTCAAGGCAAGGGCATCATCAGCCCCAGAGAGGCTTCAGTCTTTATGGCTTGGCTAAAGAGATGAATTGTTTGAAAACAGGAAACAAACAAAACTTCCTCAAACAAAATAAGTTTGGTGATGTGGGTTTCCTGGATCAAGACTATGAGAATCTGGTTTCCATAGCATGGTAGCTCTTACAAGCCATTAGAGGAAGAGATCTCTCTACCTACAGTGCTTTTGTCCTCTCTGGCACTCCAAGCTCCCCAACTGGAATGGCTCCCTGGTGCCAGTGCTCTTGTGAATTCCTGATCTATGACCTCATATCCCTAACAGCCCACTTAGCTTAGGCAGCCCTTTGTATATCTACCTGGTCCACTGCCTCACCTCCCTCGTTTATATTTCCTGAGAGAAGCTTTGACATCAGATGTCTGCTCTTGGAACTTGACTCCTGGAACCAATGAATTCTGTAGACTGGGCCTCCCACCCTCACTTCTACTCCCCTGGTGGCTCTCTGCTGCCCCCACCTGCCACAAATCCACAGTAACCATGGAAGTCCTCTGGAGGCCTGCCCACAGGGCTCAGCAACAAACATCTACTGTTTCTCTTATGTGCCTGGTACTGTGCTAGACCCTGTCAAGCGGGTCATTGGATTCATCTCATAAGTATGAGCCTCATTTTACAGGTGAGGAAACTGAGGCACAAGATATGTATGCCTCAGCACTTGATGAGGCATAGATGAGTTCAAACTCAGTATAATGTATCTTCTACTACGTGTTACTTCTCTTAACCCTGTTGGAAAAATAGTGACTGTGGAGGGGAAAAAAAAGTGAAACATTCAGCAAAAATTAGCCATGAGGTCCTCAGAAAGTGATTACAGTGAGACTCAATGATCACTCATGATGTGGTATCCATTACATCATTTTGCTACTTTTCCCTTTTCTGCATTGTCACCTCAACCACCTTGCTTGTTCCTCCTCATGCCAGGATAACAGGTGGCAGGAGAAATGAGAATTTCAGACCATCCTAAAAGACAGAGCCTACTTAGAGCTCCAGAATCAGGAAGCAGCTAAGTGAGGGGCAAAGGGGATAGACGCCAGTGGGCTGAGCAAGATAGAAAGCCATAATCCATCAAAACTTAGCAGCCAAGAAAGTGTGTGGACCAAAGAATGGAACAATATGGTGTGGGTGAAGAAGCCAGTGGAGCTAGAAAGCAGAATTCTCTTCAGAGTAAGCCATTGCAGAGGCAGCCTCTATCTAACACTCAGCAACCTTCACTCCTCCCAATCCCCACTCATCATACTCAATCCTAACTGAGCCAGGAGAAGAGTATACAGGAGCTAGAAACTGAAAATTGCTATTGGTAAGACTATGAGAGAGATAATGGAGGAATTTCTCTGGCATCAAGTTTAAAAGGAACTTTCATCAACATCCTTTACATGATGAGTTGAAGAATGAAGAGTGGTGCTCTGGATGTAACTGATTGTATGTGCATGTTTCTGTCTGATCGTGTTCATGTCTATACTCATGCATCCTGTAACTCTGGGAGGATGTGTTAGCACCTAACACAGAGCCGTTTTGAAAGATCCAGGACTTGAGGTTTAGTAAGCCAGTAGAGTTGTTAGACTAAGAGTATGAACTTAGGAGGAAAGTGTAAGATCACAGAGATGCACTAACTTTTGATATTCAAGTTCAGATGAGTCACCTATGGCAGGCGATACCAAGTAAGCATCATGAGGCTGAAAGACAGACCTAGACTCAGAATTTAAGATCCATCAGTTGAAGAGATGTCGTCAGTGGAACGAGTAAGCATCACTGAGATATATTCACTCTTAAGGTAAAAGCCTTGTTCACTGGTGGATCTAGACCTAGCTAGTGACCCTGGAGATTTTAGAGCAACCTACTCAGAAACATTAAGCTGGTGGGAGAAAACCAGCACCTGGAAAGCATTGGCTGTTTCCAAATACCCAGTTTTAGTAAAAAGTTATAGAGGAAAGTATTCTGGCTTGTGCTTTATATTGTTAAACTTTGTCCAGTCTTTCATTATTAAAAAAAAATCTCATGACATAACTGTAAGGAGCAAGAAGTATGCAGTGAATATAAACACAACAAATAAAGATCTTTACTTTCAAGGAGTTTACAATCTACAGGGAAGGAAGAGATATACAAACAAATAAATACTCTTAACTCTCAGTTTAAATAGCTTTCTGTGAGACCAAAGGGGAAAAGTGAATAATTATGGTGAGGGTGGCTAGTGACAGTGTCACAGAGGAGGCGGCCTTTGGTCTGAGCCTTGAAGCGTGAATATAATTTTAATTGGGTGGGGAGATAGAGAGGAGGAAGCAGTCAGGCAGGAATCTGGGGATGAGAGAACAACATGAGTAAAAGCAAAGATGCGTTAAGTGTGTAGAAGTCTGGAAAGGCAATTAATCCAGTGTGGCTAGCATTTAAAGGGTTTCTAAGGAGATGAGCCTGGAAATTGTATCTACAGTGCAAAGAATCCGGGTGATTATATGGTCCTTCATTGAAATTGGCTAGTATGTAAGGGGGCCCGTGTTTAGAAATAATACATTATCTTGAACACACAAAGTTGCTTCAACACATTTTCCCTTTACTTTCATTTACAACAGTGCAACTCAATTCTTTGCAAGAGTGTGTACACCTCTTCTGGTCATGTACACTCACATCTTTTTCCTTAACTACGTACTTTGAATTCTAGATGAACACCCATACCCCATCACCTGATCTACAGAATGCACCTCCTAACACCAGTGCAACGGAACATCCAAAGGGGTAGGTGACCATTAAACAAATAACATTGAGCTTGGTAGGAGAATGCAGAAATGGATTGCAAACCAGGTGCTAAGTGATGCATTCTGCAAGTCAGCTAGAATAAGTTCAGACTCTGAACCTCCTGCTAAAGTGAAAAATGATGCTTATAGGAGGGAAGCTTAGAATTAATCCTCCAAAATGATAGTAAAGTGAATTCTTTTTTGGCTCTGCTGTGATTGCCCTTCCTCTCATTTCTGTTGGTCCTTATTGTTGTAATGAGTTCTGCTCACCAAAGTGGATAAAATCATTGTTCAGATAAGATCAGTTTTGTCTGGTGCAGCCAAGTTGATCTGATCACGGTTTGAACTGCAACCTTTGAACTCACCTTGGGCATTTAACTTCTAGGAATGGGGGAAGGAGATAAAAATGCCAATAGGGCACAGAAGTAGCTGCAATCATTAGGCAGCTATCTTCAGGCCCGCTCTCTCTAGCCCTTTCAAGGATAGAAGATTCTTTGGGTATTTCCTGGGCTTTGGGGCACTCTTCACTCCAGTCACCTTTTGCCCTGCTCCAAAGTTTGATTCCCATAGGAAATGGTTCCTCTAGGGACAATGGGTTTGTGGTCTTGGTGACGCGCTCCACGACTTTGAAAGATGTTGGTCCCCAGCACCTGCGGAGCTGCGTGGGAGCTTTCCATGGTGCTGAGAAAATTGAGGTCTCGCCATAGAAAGGACAGCTGTTGGGATCTCTCCGTGGTGCTGAAATCAATATAATTGCTATAGGGAATTTGAGGGTAAATTGTACAAAATCAGCCTTAAGTGTCATTATTGCCCTGCAAGATGGGTGGGATAAAACCTGACTAGCAAGCTATTGAGGGAATACTGGATGGATGCCCACTGTAAAAGCTAATGGTCACTTTTACATTTGCTTTTATTCTTTGATGCCAGCAGATCATTTTATAATGTTTCGTTTACTCAGTTTTCTTCCTGATGGTGAGAGGAAAACAGAGATATTTGGATTAGTTACAGGGAAGATATTCTTGTCCTCAGGAAGTGCAAATGGATTTAAGGAGCTACAATTAGTTTGTTCCACAAACATTTCTTGGACACCTTTAATATGATTGGCAATGTGCTAGGTTCCAAGCCTTGAGTAAACTTTTAGTTCACACAGATGAGTTGTTAGGGAAGGACGTGTTTGTGTGATGGACAGCTCTGGATTTCAGGTAGTTCTTGTAACCAAGAGATGTGGGAAAATATCTTGAGAATGCTGGCACTTGTTTTGTGATGTCTATAAATGGAATATGGGTGTCATAGTGAGTCGGATCCAAATCGATGGCACTTGGCTTGGCTTGGCAGTATAGAACACCATTGTGTTGCTTGAGGGGTTGACAAAAGAAAGCAGAGGCTTCTACAATTCTACATGCACCAAATCTCCAGTTCTGATTATCTTTAAAACCTCTTTAAGCTCACACTTGAAATCAGCTTCCTGTTGGGATCTGGCTTCCTCAGTTTGTACAGGGTTTCTGCATTGATTTTGACTTCCAAAAGAATGAACAAACTTGCCTTGGAAGAGGTACAGCCAGAGTGCTCCTTAGAAGCAAGGGTGGTGAGATTTCATCTCACATACTGTGGATGTGTTATCAGGAGGGACCAGTTGTTTGGTAAGTAAAGGGTCAGTGAAAAACAAGAAGATCCTCAAGGTGATGGATTGATACAGTGGCTGCAACATTGGGCTCAAGCATAACAATAGTTACAAAGATGGCACAGGACTGGGCTGTATTTCATTCTGTTGTACCTAGGGTCACTGTGAGTCAGAACCAGCTTTATGGCACTGAGCAACAACAAGAACAACTGCATTATTGCCCTGTAGAGTAGTCTAGGAGGAATGTCTAATGCTGATGTGTATGAATTTTTAAGAAAGGGTGTACCTGGCAATGATGATAGCAACATTTACATGTTGTTGCATACATATTGTTGTTTGTCACTATAAAGTTGGCTCTGATCCTTGAAGACCTGATGTGTAACAGAACAAAACAATGCCTGGTCTTGTGCCAGCTCTATGATCATTAAGATGTTGGAATCCACTGTTGTGCCCACGGTGTCAATTCACCTCATTGATAGTTTTGCTCCTTTTTGCCGGCCCTCTAGCACATGGAAGATCTCTTCCTAACACTTACTGTATGCTGTGAGTTGTTCTGAGTGTTTTATGTGTATTAACTTATTTGATCTTCACAAAAACCTGCAGATCAGGAAAATCAGGTACAGTGAGGTTATATAATTTGCCAAAGGTGACATAGTTAGTAAATGGTAGAGCCAGGGTTTGATACCAGGCAGTGTGCTTCCAGAGTAATGATCTTAATCATTATGCTATGAAGATTATAATTTCCTAAGAAGTTGTTACATGCTCCCTGAGGTACAAAAAACAATAAAATAAACAAACAAAAATCATTTGAATGGCCTGATTCTTCCTTGCTCTGTATCTGCATATCCTTCCTGTTACAAATGTTGTCTCAACTCGTTTTACAGAACCACTTCTAAGAACAACAAACTTTATTGCTTGTTTTAAAAACTGTACTTACTTTTTAACTGGAATTTTACAGAGTAGTTTTCTACCATTACTCTGAAAAAAAATATGCATGATGGACTCCTCAGTCAAGATTCAGGTCGTTTTTTAAAATTTTTTCTTCAAAAAAGCCTTCCCTGACTCTCCAGTCTAAAATGGTTCTTTCTCCCTCTAGCCACTTTCATCACATTGTATGGCTTTGTTTCACAGTACTTCTTGTTATTTGAAAGTGCCTCATTTGTTTATACATTCTATCATTTTCCATCTATCACCCCTAGAAGAATATAAGGAACAGGAGGACCTGAGATTCATTTGCTTTGTTCACTGCTGTATTTATTCCCTGAACCTAGAATCTGACATGATTGATAAATGAATCCATGTCCAGTAGCTTGATAGATTCTTGGAGGAACATCTGGGGAAAGGCAAACAGTTAGTAAAGTCCTTTAGATCAGTAGATTTGCCATAGTAAGTACAAAAGGGTAAAGATTCAGCATATGACTTTGTAAGAGATTGGGTTGGTAGATCACTTCCAATGGCGTGAGTCATCACCTTTTGGTAGCTGGATTAGTGAGGCCTTCGTCTTTGTGTCTGTAAGCCTAGAATGTCTCACCTTCTCCCACAGTTGTTTTGCATGTTACCTCACTCTGGAGATTGACTTCAAAGTACAGAGTATGTGGTTTAGGAGAGTGGGGTAGTTAGCCTGATCCTTAAGCTTGTCATCTATTTTCCTACAGTATTCCAAGATATAAAGGGGCATCTTGTCTTTTCTCCAAATAACTACTGTATAGATATTGCCCGTACCCAGTGATATAGCTCTCACATGTTTTAAGTCAGGGCAGCAATGTTGAGAGGGGTGGCATCATCAGTTTTCAAAATGACCGATGCTTGTTAAACAAATTCGAAGATCACCTGGAGAAAAAGTTATGGCCAAACTAAAAATGTGAAGCTATTAATATATGTGGATTCTTTAGAGGTGATTTATCCACACTTGTTGATTTTCTAGACTTCTGGAATTCCAGTTTTTGGAACTAAAAATGATGACTTACTCGTGTGTTAGTGGATGCAAAGTAGAGAAAAGCCTTGAACCACTTAATTTAGAGTCTGGAAGCAGATGCATCAAAGCTTTTGGTGGGGAAAGAGATTGATTCTGTGGTCCCCATAGTTATGTGCCAGATTTTTATTTTGTGGGTTTCTTTGCCAACAAATGCCTAAAATCTATTTTCGCCATTAGCATGCATTGGGCATTAATCACTGAACTCTGTTTCTTACGGCTACCTTTCACACAAGATTCTGGTTTGCTCACATATAGCTTTCGGTATGACACTTCTGTTTGCTGATGCCTGCATCTGTCATACACCCAGAAAATAATAAAGAATTGGAAGTGTGGGAAGAAGGGGTTGGGGTCATAGAAAACAGTGGTCAGGGAAGAACTACTGAAAAGGAAGAGAGGAAAAGAGAGTGGGGAACTGACACTAATCCTGATTAAAATAAGTCTGGGATGAAAGAGCTAGGGTTAGATTTCTTTGACAGGTAAATTTGGGGGGTACAGAAAGGGAGAAAGAAGTACTGAGGCTTAGAAGGCAGAAAGTTTTGGGTGTGAATCCCATCCCTGAACTTCCTTCTCAGTCTCACAGAAGTCTTCTAAGTGTTAAGTGAGATAATATATGAGAAATTTCTGACATAGAATAGATGTTAAACAAGTGGAAATCATCATGGGTCTCATAAGCACTCCCAATTTTTCTTTGGTAACTCTCAAGAATTTACTGAGGGTGTGTTAGTGCTAGTCATGATCACATAGAAACATCACTGTCTTTCTTAAGTTGCAGAAATTTTGTAGTGAGAAAAAGAGCCACTGTCATCTGAGCTCACAGGAATGTTCTTTAGTGACCTGGCTCTACCACTCTGTATTTACATAATATCTAAGGGGACCTGGTGGTGGTGCAAATGGTTAGGTGCCTGAGTACTAACTGACAGTTGGTGGTTCAAAACCATCTAGTGACTCCATGGAGAAAGACCTTGTGATTTGCTTCTGTAAAGATTACAGCCAAGAAAACCCTGTGGGGGCAGTTCTAGTTTGTCACATAGGTTTCTATGAATTGGAATAAATTTGATGGCACCCAAAAAGAATAACAACTATGTGCCCAGGCCTTGGAAACCCTAGTGGCATAGTAATTAAGTATAATGGCTGCCAACCAAACGGTTAGCAGTTCAAATCCACCAGGTGCTCCTTGGAAACTATATTGGGCAGTTCTACTCTGTCCTTTGGGTTACTATGAGTCAGGATCAGCTTGATGGAAGCAGTTTGGGGCTTGAGTTTTGGATTCAGCCCTTGCATGTTTTATAGGAAGAGTGTACTTGTAAGAAGAGGGACAAGTAGACTTAAGAAATGACAAGTCAGAATATGGGAAGCAGGGCTGGCATAGAAAAGAAGAAAGAAAGATCTTCATTTATTTATTCAGCAGACATATAGATAGCCTTAGGGCAAAATATTAGCTTAAGCATTTGGCTCTGGTGGAACTTTTAGGTTAGCAGAGGTTTGATACAAGAGACAGTACACAATCTCTTGAGGTTGTAAGGTGAGGGGATGAAGATGGAGTGGACAGAGACTACAAAGAGGGGATAAACCAGGGAAGTCACAGGTTGCAGGGAGAATGGCTCAAGCAGAGGGACAGGAAATTGAGTTGAAGCACTGGGGGAGGTTGGGTGGTATCAGGGAAGCAGATGGTGATCCTTGAGAAGGAGGGTACAGATGGCGGTGGTGGTGAGGAGGCAGTGTGGGGTGAAGAACAGTCCCAGCTCGGCCACTCCAGAATGGTAGTGTCTGAGCACACAACTCACCATGCTGGGTGAGCTCTGTGACTCATCTGGCCCCCACTATAGCACATGACAGGGTTGCAAGGAGGAATAATGTGGGTGGCTCTGTGGTTCTCTGTGATAAACCTCGGAGGCTAGACACGAACCTCAAGCATCCAGGAAATCCTGTGTGAGGAGAGCAACATTTCTCACCTGAAAAAGAGCAAAAGGATCCTGCCATATTTTAAAGCCAGTATCCCTAGTTAAGTTTCCCCTGTCCATTTGATCTTGGACAAGTCATTTGACTCCTCTTAGACCCAGTTTTTCACATGTTAATTAAAGGTTTCAGTTGAGAATTTAAAAAATAATTTTAAGGTCTAAAATTCTGTGATTCTGAGAGATATTTGAAGATCTGTACTGAAAAGAGAGAGTAGACTTACTAGTCCACTACTAGGAGAAAGACGAATTTGTTACCTTCCATGTAGAAAACCCAAGTTGGGTTCTGGACCAATGCACTTCATGTGCAATGACCACTTGTCTGTCAGTGGTGGTTTTTGTGTTGCTGTGATTCAGAACAGGTCTCAGTGGAGCTGTTAGACTAAGATGGGCTAGGAAGAAAGGCCTGACAGTCTCCTTCTGAAAAGTAGCCAACAAAAACCCTATAGGTCCCAATGTTCTGATCTGCAACCAATTATGGGAATGGTTGAGGACTGGGCAGTATTTCCTTCCATCATGCGTGGGGTCACCATGAACTGGAGGCTAACAACAACAGTTAACAGCAACACCATTACCAGAAAAGTGTATGAAGGGTAACTGAGGCAAACATTTAATTCCTTATGTATGCTTGTGGTAAAAATAAACTACATGCAATGGTTTCCTGTGAAAGTGGCAAGGAGGAGAATTTTGGCTTAGTGTAATACTGTTTCTGCGTATTGGAGCCATACAACAATGACTAGGGTTGCTTAGTAAGGTCGTGAGCTCCGTGTTGTGGGAAAAAAAAAATCAATCACAGGTTGACTGAAGAGGTTTTGGGGGTTGTTATAAAAGGTGTTTTTCGCCTGTTCCCACCTCTTTCCTTTAAGAAACATTATTCTTTCCTGCAGACTGGTGGAACATGTGATCAAGTGGTAAACAGCTAGTGAATCCCAACATGTGTTTCTCAGATCATGATGTTTTTCATAATGTTAACAGGTCTCCTTGGGGGAAAAGGTTTTGTTGTAAAATAACTTCAGAAAGCACTAGATTAAGCCTTATCAGCAGGTTTCTTTCCTACAGGACTTCTCAGACTTAAATACACTAATGTGCACTATGAGTTTTCTAAATGTGTTTGATGATAGATCCTCATTCAGAGCATCTGGTTGGAACCCACTGAACATCCATTCAGAAATGCTGCTTTAAGCAATAGCCTCATGTCCCAAGCCCTTTGCCCCTCAAAAGCAAGCATCATGAGTTCTCTGCTAGATCTGATGATGTAGCCTGATTTAGGGCTTCAACCCTAGCAAAGAAGGGCAGGACTGTGAATGATACTGTTAGACCTGACTCTGTTAGTGGCCGTAGATAAATCCCTCTTTGTGCCTCTGTTTCCTCATATGTCCACTGAGGATTAATATTTGAGTCCAATCCTTCTACATCTGAGGTGGCAAGGTAGAGTTTAGGTCAATGGCAGTACCTATGGAATCTAAAGTTGTGTATGAATCTGATAGATAAGGAAGTTTGGTGGTGCAATGGTTAAGTACCTTGTGCTAGTAAAAACATTGATGGATTGACTTGATGGCCCATCAGATGGGAGGGTCCTTTGAGGACATTCCCCCCCTCCTCCCAACTCTGTTAGCTCAGAGCTGACATCAATACCAAAGCCAACTGTTAAGAAAAAGATTGGACTGGATTATAAGACACAGAGTGATGCTGGTGAAGAATCTGCTTCTTGTCTTAATATACAGGACTTGTGTTAATACACAGGACTGGCTCTCTGCCAGCTCTTGTCCAGAGGCAAGATGAGAAGTGGAGGGGTACAGGAGTTGGCTAAATGACTATGGGAAGCACAGAGTGGAAAGGAGGAGTGTGCTATCAAGGGAGGTGGTGGGGGAGAGCAATTAGAGTTGCATATTGGTGTGGGTGTGAGGTTTCATATAGCAAATTAGTTTGAATTGTAAACTTTCACTTGAAGCACAATAAAATATTAAAAAAAAAAAGGTGTTGGTGGTTTGAACCCACCCAGCAGCTGCACAGAAGAAAAACCCGATGATCTGTTACAATAAAGATTACATTCGAGAAACCCTATGGGGCAGTTTTGTTCTGTCACATGAGATCACTGTGAATCAGGATGGGCTCAACAGCACCTAACAACAATGTGGATCACATGGGCATCTTGTTAAAAAGTAGATTCTGATTGAGCAGGTCAGCTGGTGGTGGGATTCTGCCTGCTAACCCACTCCTGGGCTGTATCAGTGCTGCTGTTCTGTGCTCACACTTGGAGTAGGTAGGGTCTACGGGGCCCCATGCTGCAGCTGTATAAGGCACACCTCCTTCTCTGTAGCAGCAGTAAGCTTTCTGGTGCTGCTAGTTTTTGTGGAAGTCTGGTCTGTGATTTTGGAAGGTATTATTTATAAGGAAAAATAAGGCAGGCATTTCTCATATGCCCCTGGGGGGGGGGTTGCTGTGGACCCCTCCAAGGGAATCCCTCTTCCTCTTCTGTTCCCCACCCCCTGTGCCTGTGACTCCCTAGTCAGTTAAGCTATTTTTTGAGACTGAGTTAAAACTGTATTAGACACATTTTTAACTACATCCTGTTTGAAAAGCTGTTAGCATTTGGCAATCATTCCGTCTTCAGCTTGAATCCTGGTGTGTGTGTGTGTGTGTGTGTGTGTGTGTGTGTGCACGCGCATGCATGCACATTGTTTTTTCCAGAAGTAGGAAAAGTATATCATTTAAAAATAGTTCTAGTGCGTGGGTCAGAGACAATGGTTGCTGGGGATAGAGAGAGCTTTGGACTCACAAAACTGCCGCTGCTGGTGCTGCCTTTTCTGATGGCAGTGCTGTCCAGCAAGGGGAGAGAGTGATGTCATGGGAAAGAGGGGCCTGGCAGGGGACTGGGCATAAGCATCACAGCTAGGCCTGATTGAACTGCTATCAGCCAGATCTCCAGGGATGATAGGCGAGTTAACATCTTTCCTGTCCATGGTACTGAAGTGCTCTAGAAACGGGATACCATTGTTGCCTGTGTTATGAATCATTTTTTAAGTACCTTCTGGGAGTAACACTGGAGTCTCTGGGTGGCACAAATGGTTAACACTCATCTGTTAACAGAAAGGTTGGTGGTTCAATTCTACCAAGAGGTGCCTCTGAAGAAAGACCTGGTCATCTAAATCTACTTACAAATGTCAGCCATTGAAAACTCTATGGATCATTGATCATAGTTGTATTCTGACACCCTTGGAGTCAGAGTTGACACAAGGGTCACTGGTTTGTATTTTGGGGGAGTAGTGCCCATGGTAAATTGTGTTTTGTTGTGGAAGAAACATATATAGAGCCCGGGTCGCCATGAGTCAGATCTGACTCAACGGCACTTGGCTTGGCATACTGTAATAGCCACTGTTAGAGCGCTTTACAAATACTGACTTATTAAATCCTCATAATAGCCCTGTGAAGTAGGTACTACCATTATCCCCACTGAATAGAAGGGGAAACTGAAGAACAGAAAGATTAAACAACTTGCCCAAGGTCCTGAAGGCGGTAGTGTGGAGCTAGATTCTGCTACATGATACTGCTTCTCCCGGGCATGAAGATCCTGCCCTCTTGACGTTCTCCAGCCAAGAGTGGCTGTACCAGCCCAGCCTGCTCATCTCTACCACAGTGGGAGAAACAAAGTTCAGAACAGATGAAGACTTCCATCAGAGAATGGAGAAAATGATGATTTTTAAAAATAATTATCAAGTTGGCTTGGCATTAATAAGCAAGTCTCTAGCACTCCAAAACTCAATCCTGTTAAACACTCCAGATATACTTGGACCACATTAAAATTTGATCCCCAAACAGAGAATTCTAGAATTGCTCTGAAAATTATCAGAGTGGGAGGAAATATTTTCCTGCTAAGGCTTTTTTTTTAAAAAAAATTTTGATGAGGTAGTCTGTCACCATCCACTTTGCCAAGTGGCGCGCTCCTAGATGCTTAGGGAGAACATAGTCACGGGGCAGGTGGTTCTTCATCCTGGCTTGGATCTCCTTGAGGCCGGAATCCATAGACCTATTCCAGGGCCTACTGTGTGCAGAGAAGAGACTGGAAGCCTGCATGTCCTCAAAACTATTTTCTTTTCACGGAATAAGCCGGTTAGGAAAACAAGAGCAGAGGGTTCCCTGCTGGTTGGAAGTTGGAGACTTTCAACTTTCCTAGGAGTTAGCCTTTCCTGAAAGTCCCTCAGTGGCGCTAACAGTTAAGTGCTCAACCACTAGCCAAAATGTTAACTGTTTGAGCACAGCCAGAGATGCCTCAGAAGACAAGCCTAATGCTTCAGAAAGATCATGGCCTCAAAAATCCTGTGGAGGAGTTCTATCCTGTACACATGGGGTCTTCACGAGTCAGAACTGACTTGATGGCAACCACGACAACAGACTTTCCTGCAGCCTCTGGGGGGTGGCCACCTAGAGGACAGGATGCCTGGAGTTAGAAACACTCTATGGGAGCTGGCCTGCTCAGGGCAGTGCACCTTCTGGCTCTCCCTTTGTGTCTACACCTTCACATGCCTGTAAATCTCACAAAATTGATATTCTTCTACATTTATGCTAAAATACAGTTTCCTAGACTAGGAGACTGGTGTTCAAAATTTGGGGAGCCCTTTGTGTTGGCCCTACATGTGACTCACTGCTGGTCCTGTATTCTACTGGGTGCATCAACAGCTCTTTCTGTACAAGCCCTTTCTCCGAAGAATGTCAGCCCCCTCTGTGACACTGTCTGCTCTGCATGGTGAATTGATAATAATACAAATTAATAAGCAGTCATTTATTAATAACACTGGAGACATTGTCATGTAGGTGACAGAATATCAAATAAACTCCAGCAGGCAGGCAATGCAGTGGTTCTTCAGGGAAAAGAGCTGAGCATAAGAGACATTTGCAAAGGGCCTTGGGTAATCTGCTTTGGGTCAATAGCACTGGAAGCTGAATTCTAAATCTGCTCAGGAACAAGGCATGTGGGGACCTCAGTGACTAATATAAAAACATGAGGGGCAGATTGGGAGACCAAAGAGCATTGCTAAATTGATGTTCTGGCCTCTTCACACCACAGATTAGTGGACTGTGTAGCACCCAATTTCTAGTGCTACTAATATTCCCAAGGGTGTTAGTAGTCTTTGGTCAGGTAGAGCAGCAGGAATGCAGAAAACAAAGAACAGATTGTACATCCATTTGATGGGTGAAGAAACTGAGGTTGTGGATCATTGCTATTGTTTTCTAAAGATTATTGAAGGCATCAGTTGGTAAAAGTAAGAAGCTACATAATCCAGCTAAAAACCTCAGCAGAACCCACCCCTGAAGTTTCAAGATCTAGCAGGCATAGTCTTATTTATAAATGTGTGGTTGTACATATTTTTATTAAAAAAAATCATCAGCTTACTGTAAGGATTAAGTGAGACAATGAGTTAGTACATGCCAAGTGCCTGCTACAGTAACTGGCAGGAAGAAACAGTGCTGACGATCAGGGCTGATAGCTGGTATACACTGACAAGTGAAATCAATTGCTTATGGTCAGCTTCCAGTCTGACTGGCGGCTGCCTGTACCATGTGTAATATTAAATATTTTAAATGACACTCTGATAATAATTACAGATATTCTTCATTGTGGACTTGCCATGTGCCATTTTCTATTCTAGGTTCCTTTGATGCAATTATCATAACAAACTCTTAAGGATGCTTTCATTATCATTCTCATCTTCTGATGAAATAACTAAGGCTTGAAATATTAGTATAACTTGGCTAAGTCATCATAACCAGCAAATGATGGAACTGAGATTTGAACCCAGATGGTTTATCTCAGATCCTTGTGTTCTTTACTAGGATGCTACCAAGCAGACAGCAAGTAAGAGTGAGTTCTGGCTGTTATTCTTGTTGTTATCGTTATTATAACACCTGATTTTTTTTTTCCAGGTCGTCATGAACAACTTATCTTTTCACTGGCAATGAACTTGTCCCTTGCTTCATCATGAAAGCATTCGTTGGTCTGGCACGTTTGAGAAAAGTGGCAACAGTCTTTGGCCTGTTCTCCCTTTGAACTGAGGGTGGCAGCCCAACAATCAAGGGAAGGAAGACAGGCCCACAAGGGAACCGTCCAAACTACTGGCTTCTGGTCATGGCTCTCTGCAGTCTAGGACAGAAATGAAAGCAGAGAAGACACCAGGTCTTTGAGGGTTCCTGCGGACCCTACTAGGTTCTTGTACGAAAAAAAGACAAAAGAACACTATCACTGCTGATGTGGCACCATCATTTGGGCAAACACCTGATGTTGCTTTTTGCTTAAGGTTGCATCATGGGCCTGCAAGGAGACCTGGCCTGTTCTCTTTGACGTTCTCTTTCTGTGCTGTTTTGTGCATAGCCACTCTCAGAAACCCAGAACTGTCTGGCGGGAGTGCTGGATCACTGAGCATGAGCAGAGTGGCAATGAGCTCAGATGATAATGAGGAATGGGATAAAACGAGCCCACAGATTGCATGATAAAAGGCAGAATAAAAGGATGCACTTGAGTAGCTGAAAAGTAAATAACACTTAAGAAGTCTAAAAAACTACTAAACTGAATAAAGTGATAATAACCAGTGTGTATTCAAAATACACAAGGTAAAGCAAGAAAGCTAAAAGGCTAAACTCAAGTAAACAATAGCGATTGAAGTGATACCCCAGTAAGCTAAAATATTTTTAAAAGAGTGAAATGATGAACCTGAAATAAGGGAATGCTAACCATAGGGGGCAGTCCAAAGTTAATAATGCCACAGAGGGGCAAACATAGACCTCCAGATATACTCCTATGTTTTCCTGGTATTCTCAACACCCTGTGGGGTTAAGCTGGTTCCTTACATTGTTCTTCCCCAGGAATTCCCAGCATTTTACCCACCCATATGCACTCTGAACTTCTTTTCCACATTCTGAAAAAATAGGGTACACAACTTCAACAAAAGTTGTGTAAGGAAGATATACCCCTGGAGGCCAGGGCAGTCGTGTACAACATCACCAGGTTGGAGATCAGGTGTCATGCGTTAAGTTAATCTATTAAGGCTTGTATGTTTATGTTCCCGTTGGGTGCAGGAGGTGTTGAAGACTGAGGACTCAAAGAAACCTAAGAAAATGTTTGCCAACCAGTTGATGCTGACTCATGGTTACCCCATGTGTGCAGGGTAGAACTTTGTCCCATAGTGTTTTCAAGGCTGTGACCTTTCAAAAGTAGATTGCCAGGCCTGTCTTCCAAGACACTTCTGGGTGGGTTTGAATTGCCAACCTTT
The DNA here is from genome assembly GCA_028571685.1 of Heterohyrax brucei. NCBI lineage: Eukaryota > Metazoa > Chordata > Mammalia > Hyracoidea > Procaviidae > Heterohyrax > Heterohyrax brucei. The sequence continues at coordinate 100,119,889 of CM053151.1, forward strand.
TTGTCAGTAGCAGTGGAAACCCTGGTGGTGTGTTAGTTAAGTCCTATATCTGCTAACCGAAAGGTCTGTGGTTCAAATCTGCCAGAGGCTCCTTGGAAACCCTGTGGAGCAGTTGTATTCTGTCTACAGGGCCATTGCAAGTTAGAATAAACTCGACAGCAGTGGGTTTGGTTGGTTGGGTTTTGTTAGTAGTCGAGCACTTAACCTTTTGTGCCACCTAGCACAGCTCACTTTAGTCCACAAGCTTGCTGTGATAACTCCATCTCCAAATCAAAGTAGTTAACTTGCTTGTTGGCAATCCTGTAGGGCTTCCTTTACATTATTGTAGCTCTTGGCTGTCGTTGAGTTGATTTTGACTCATGATGACCCCATGTGTGCAGGGTAGAACTTGTCCCCATGGGGTTTTCCGGGCTATGACCTTTCAGAGGCAGATTGCCAGTCTTGTCTCACAAGGTATCTCTGGGTGGGTTCAAAATGTCAACCTTTGGCAGGTCATTGAGCACTGAACCGTATGAGCCACCCGTGGATTCCGTTACATTACCCTTTCATTATGTTACTTCCTTTACATTATGGTCTCTTTCGATCATATTCCTTTCGTTATGTGTCATTTTGTCTTGTTTTCTAGGCACACACTTCTCTATTCCTTCAGGGAATAGTGGATTCCTTGGGAAAAGGACCTTGATGTGCTTATTTTTTCTCATATGAACATACTACCTTGTCCATGCACTGTTCTTTTAAGTCTGTAGGGCGAGATGAGTAGTAGGATGAGCTGAAAGAATGTCTGGGGAGGGATGCAGAGAAAGGTGGAGTGTGGGGGAGGCAAGCACAGGGCAAAAATAAAACACCTCTTCTGTCTGGAAGGAGGCTATATGGTCCCATAATTAAATAGCCAGGCTCTGCAGTTCAAGACAGCTATGCTCAAGTGCAGTCTTCACTGTTTTCAGGAGTACGATCATGGGGAAAAGATCCCTGGTGATGTAGTGGCTAAGGTCTCAGCTATTAACCAAAAGGTTTGGCAGTTAGAACCTACCAGTGACTCCACAGGAGAAAGATGTAGCTGTCTGCTCCTGTAAAGATTACAGCCTTGGAAACCCTATGGGGCAGTTCTACTCTGTCCTATCAGGTTGCTATGAGTCAGGATTGACTCAATGGCAGTGGGTTTGGAACTTGGGAAAATAGTGTTTCTAAAGTTTTAGTTTCCTTTGCTGTAAAGTGGATTTTAACCATCACATAGCACTGCCATCATTGAACTGAATGAGATGATGCATGGAAAACATTGACGTATGATAAACAAACAAAAAAACCCATTGCCATCAAATGTGTTCCAATTTATAGTGACCCTATAGGACAGAGCAGAACTGCCCTCTAGGGTGTCCAAGGAGCAGGTTGTGGATCCAAACTACCAACCTTTTAGTTAGTAGCCAAGCTCTTAACTACTATGGCCCCCGGACTCCAAAGTATGGTGTCAGAAGTGGAATTTGAACCCACAGCTGCATTCAGAGACCAGAATGTCTGTAAGCAAGGTGCACACCTTCAGCCTGGTGCTTTCGACCTCTCAGCCATCTTGACACTCAACCACTGTTAAGGAATCCTCGTGGTGCACTGGTTAAGTGCTGGGCTGTTAACCAAAAGTCTGGTGGTTTGAACCCACTGGGCATCTCCATGGGAGAAAGACATGGTGATCTGCTCCTGCAAAGTTTACAACCTAGAAAACCCTATGGGACAACTCTGTCACATGGGGTCACTGTGAGTCAAAATTGACTTGACGGCACCTAGCAATAACAACAGCATCAACTACTGGTGGCTGTTCCTGCTGTTAGTGCTGATGACAAAGCACTTGCCAGTGCAGCCCTCAGAAAGTGGGCAGGAGAAGAAAGGGGGCTGGGGCTATTTTTCTACTGTTGGGCACTAGGGTTTGATGCTGAGCAAAACCTTCATGTTTGGTGCCACTGATTGTCACCTTTGTTTAGGCTTGACTGGGGAAATGTTTGCACAGACCCTGACCAGTTCAGCAAAGATGGCAATGGATTTGGAACGGTTTGGGGTACATTGGAAATGCCTAGGCCCTGGATTCAGGGTGCTTGCCCCAGACAGCAGACAACTTCCTGACCTGCACAAACTTCTGTTTCTGCCTCTGTCTGTCTTTGCTCACTAAGCCCCCTGGCGTAGACCTGGCTGTGCCTGGTCTTGTGTTTGCTGGTGGAAAGAAACCCCATTTGTCACCTTCGTTTCTCTGTCCCCAGCACCTTGCACTGTGCCTTGTCCAAAGCAGGCACACAGAGTGCTGCTTCAGTGAATGGATAGTTGTCCTAGTTACAGCTCCAATGCCCTGATTTTTCAAAGATGTGTGATTACTTGGAGAAACTGAGGCACACTTCTAGCTTAGAGTATATCCCCTCAGTCTGCAAGGAGATACAGGCAATATCTCCCCAGCAACATAGAAGTGGTTTGGTCTGCTGAAACTGTAATGACAGTGTTGTCCGTCTGAATTCCTGCCCCAGTTTTAAAGAAGAATTTTTTTCCTGGGCTAAGTGAGGGACCAACTGAGTGACTGACACTGCCTTTCAGTCCTAGGGGGACGCGGGGTGCCCCTCCCTGATAATCATCTCAGCTGTTTGCAAAACAGTCGGGGAGTAGGCGAAGCCCTGAGCCAGGAAGCCTGGCTGTCTCTTTAAATGCTGGGGTCTGTGTGGGAGAGGGAGGGGCTGGCTCTGGAGTGCGTGAAATTCCTGGGCTCCTCCGGCAGTCTCAGGCTCCGAGCTCAGCCCTCCACATCTCCTCCTGCACGCAACTCACTGAGAGGGAGAGGCGAGCGTGTCCTCCCCTCTCACAGCTGGCTCTCCAGCCACCGAGGACCAGCTTTTCGCACCTCCAACACCTCCTCCCTTCTTTCCCACCACTGCCTCCAGACTGAGAAGATACAAATCCGAGAGAGAAAGATTCTGGAATGAGAACCTTCTCAAAGAGGAAACATACCCAGCAAACTCAGTTGATTAAACATCAAACAAACAGAGGATCCCAAATCTTCCGTACAACTGGAAAGGTAAGACTTTGAGGGGAAAGGCACGCATGCAGGTGTACAACAACTCCGGGTCCTCGCCAGTGCTGGGAAGAGGTTGCTTCTGAGATGGGAGAAGTTTTCAGTTGGGAGAGACCAACCTACATTCTTTTTTGAACGCTGGATCCGACAGCCTCCGCTGACCGTGGAAATGGTTTTCACCTGTCATTTTGTCCCCTCATTTCCTTCTGGAAGTTGACTCCTTTTACTCCAGATGTTGGAAAAAGTCGGAGAATGTTTTTGATTTATTATCTTTAAAAGTCTTTCTGCTGTTTGCTCAGATTGTTCGTCTGAAATGATTTGCTCCACCACTTGATTTTGGACAGATACTTTGTGGGCATTTGGTGACCACTTTTCTCCTCCATTATTTTTCTTTCTGGGGAAGGGACTGCTTAGGTGAGGAAGAGAAGAAGGAACCCTCTGAGAATCACTAGGAGCTGAAACTGAATTGAGACAGGGATTTCCCTGGCTGTTGGAAACGAGGTGTGTGTGTGTGTGTGTGTGTGTGTGTGTGTGTGAGTGTGTGTGTGTGTGTGAGAGAGAGAGAGAGAGAGAGAGAGAGAGATTTATTTTTATTTTTATTTTTTTGAGGGGGTGTGAGGAGGTAGCTCTTGAGTCTAAAGATTTAAGTTGGACTCCTGTATCTTGTTGTGAAGGTGGGCATACTCACAGAAGGTGCCAAGGGAATGTGTGTGTGTGAGTGTGTGTGAGTGTGTAGGCTCCTGTTTGGATCAGTTACAGGGGAATCTTCCTCCTCTGCCTTCCATTTGTTTATATTAATGATTTAGTAGCAGGCTTGCCTGAAAACTTCCACTCTGTGTAAGCACTGTGGGTTTTGTAAGCTCTCAGTGACCTTAAAGGCTTGTTCAGTGTATTGTTTTTTCAAGGCATTGGGTTGTACCCAGAGTTTCTCTCTGTCTTTCTTTCTTTTTCTTTTTTTTAACCACAAAACTTAACTGCTTTGGAAACATTGTCCCAATGACAAGGGAAAAATCTGTCCCCCACACCCCTGTCCCTTCCTAGGCCAATGATGTAATAGCAACCTATGGGCTCGGCTGCTTTGCAGGTGACTTACCCTGTGATTACTTGTTAAAAAAAATCTCTCCCTTTCTACATTAAATGCTGTCCCCGCTTGATCTGCTGTGGAAATAGTATCATGCAATGAAAAAATTATGTATTTGCCTACCATTATTGGAGTTTAGATAAGGCAGTGTTCTTCTCCTTGATCTGTACTTAATTTTTTTTTTTTTTTAATGCAAAGGTCAGAGATCATCCATAGCTAGAGTCTAGGATAGAGTGAGACACCCTTAGCTCAAGTGAGAGAGCTGGCAGAAAGGAGTCATCTTCTCTTTGCTTCCTCCGTTTCTTCCCGCTTTGGGGAGATAGTTTTTCTTTGACCACCACAAGACACCCCAACAGTTAAAATCCTTTCTCTGACTTGGGCTCAAAGATTGGCCCTAGGAAGGACAGAAGCATTCCTTGTCACACCTGGAGGACAGTGTTGTTTCAAGGGTCAGATGACAGTTTGCCTTTGTGATGAAGGTTCTGATGGAAATTTGAACTCCCAGCGCACTGGGTGACTTGGGACCTGGAATAGTCTAGCTAGGGGCACCTGGAGGTGAGGTCTGGGGACCGTGAAGAACTAGCCCTTTATGAATTTGTCGTTCTGGGTAGAGCTTCCCTTCATCGCTCAAGGGCTTCTGCATCATCTTTCAAGTTAAAATGGTCCCGCTGGTTCTGATGGACAAGTTTACCTAAGGGCTACAGGGTATGTGATGGACGGATGGAGGGGAGAGAGACAAGGCAAAGCTGTTTTTTTCTTTAATCTTTGGGCTTAATCTGCCTAAGTCATATCGGGCAAACGATATTTCAGATGGGTGCTGGTCGTGCAGAGATATCCCTATTGTTTGATTTTGGGGGGGTTGGGGTGTGCAAAAAGGGCTCTTGGCCCATTTTCTGCATCCTGGGGTTCATTTGGTGAGCCAGTCTTTCTTTTGGGAGAGGGGATAAAGGCTGGAAACTGAAAGTTCGCTATTAAAGTGAGCAACAGGGCTGGATTAATTTTTGAAATCAACTGTACTGTGCGAATGCCCCTTACTGGAGATTTCTAGCCCATTCTGGTGAAATAATGATTTAAAAAATTGTTTCTTAAAAAGGGGGGTCAGAAATCAAATGGATTCTAGATTTTGAGAAACAACTACGTCTTCATTTCTCTATTTCCTTTTCATTACTGGGGGTTCAACCAGGGTCTGGTTGTCTTTTTTGTTGATTTCTTTTTAATGCTGCGTTACTACTGACTATGTTGATGATTTGCTGCTTATATAAGAAAAGGGATGTATCGAGGTGGATTGATGCTTGGGGTTTTGAGATCGGCTACAGAGATTGGGTGGCGGTTGATGTGTTTGTCGATGTGCATGGTAGGAATGTCTTTTCTTTTGGGTGGTGGGGGACGAGAGAATGGTTGGAGGATGGTAGACGAGATGCCACAGCAAATGGGGACGTGAGGGGAGACAGAGGTGAGGTCGGAAGTCACCGGTTTGCAGAATTTCTGTCCTACACCCCCGTTTCTCTCGCTCCTTGAAAAAAAATATCCATTATCTCTAAAAACACATTATTCTTCAATTGGCCTTTTAGAGAGAAAAAGATAGGGACGGGAGGGGTTAATTTGGTGAGGGGGCTTGGATGTAATTAGCCCACTGCTGCAAAACTGAGATACAGAAATCCATCGGCACCAGCTTTGGGGGTGTAGAGAGGCAGCGAGATGGGCGACGGTTGTCAGTCTTGGGTGAACAGTGGGGCGGAGGGGTTGGCGTTTGGGTACTGTATGTATTTGTGTCTCTCTGTGTGTGCGTGCAATTTTTTCCACCACATCACAAATTTCCCCTTCCATCCTCCCCTAATTCTGCCATGATCTTACCTTCTTTCTATTTCCACGCACTGTTCTCTCCTGCCCTCATGGCACAACCCCCCTTTCCTCTAGCCCTTCTCGATGAGAAAATTCTGTTTCTGATGGCTCTGCGGCTCTTTTTTTTTTTTTTTGCAACACAACAGTGGTGCGATGGCCTTTCCTACATGCCACACGGATGCAGCCTTCTGATAGGAGGGCTAAGTCGGCACATCCACACACGCACTTGTGCACGGTCTTGCACACACACTCTCTCTCACACATACACGAGCAATCAAGGGCTTGATTTGGATTCGGTTCCTTCCCCTTCACGGTGCTCCTCATCCCTACCTCCACCATGGCTCCTTTCTCCGTCCTCACACAGGGAATGCGGTACCTTTAGAGCTACGTCCTCTCCCCACCATTGCTCTCTTCTTTCTTTTCGCCATTATTCTTTCCTGAAAGCTGTGATGTGTCGCAGTTCATGGGATTAGCATGTTGGAGAGTATTTGGGGGAGGGGACCTTGTGAGAAGGGAATTGGAGTGGGAGTAGATGACATTAATGGTTTTCTTTTTTTTTTTTGGCCAAATAAGCACCCTGTGATAATGATCCAATTTAACCATCCGTGAAATATGTTTGCGGCACATTGAAGGAGGGCTACACCAGGAAGGCAGAGTCTGGACTGGGTTACCTCTGGGGAGATTTGATGCCTGGACAGTGGAGACACAGACCATCCCCCAGCACACACAAACATGTGTACACTTTCTCACACACACATAACCCACTGAGAGTGCTGATCGGTGGGCTGTGTCAAGCCAGAGGACATCACAAAATAGACAAGAGAGTTGCTGTGGTTTGTTGGGAGGACGAAGCAATGTCTTTGTCCTACTCGGCTGTCGCCCTACAGATGATGTCTGGTCTTGAAATTTATGGTGTCCTTTGTGTTGCCTTTTGGGTGGGGGCTATGAGGGTGCTTGGCAGCCAAGTTTGTGTTTTGTCAAGCACCGGCATTCCTCCAATTGGACAACATGGGACTGTCAACACTGTGCGCCGTTTGAGCAGAAGGCTGCCTGCCTTTATGCCTGTGCAAGTCTGTTTGTCGGAAGTGAACGTGTGAGTGAGTCTGGAGAGGGAATTGTGGGGGTGGGGAAAGGAAACTTACCTGCCTGCACCGTGAGGAGGAGGAGAGCAAGAAGCGGGGTGTTGAGGGGAGAAAGTGGAGTTTTCAAGATAGTTGAGAAAAGGGTGGTGGGGCAAAGGTGATCCCATCTCCAGTGGGAAGCCTAGTGTGAGACTCCCATGTCCACCAAGCAAGCTTGGGGGTGGGTGTACTCAGGGATGACTGGTGGGCGGATGCAGACAGAAGGGGGAGAAGGAATGTGGTGGGTGAGACTGAGGGCTTTCCCTGCCACCTTCCCAGAGGCTTCTACTGAGAGCAGGAGAGTGGCCCTGCTCTCCCTGCATCTGCCGCCTCTTGGGCTGGCTCGGCCCAATGGGCAGAGATCACTCTTGGTGGGGCGAGCAGCCAGATCCCTGGGGCTCTCTAGGGCTCCTGCTGCCTTAGTTATTGACGCCATTTTCCCTTCTCCTTCAGCTAAAGGTGTGCCTCTCTTTATTAACAATGATAAGTGAAAGTGTAAGACATTTTTCATAAAAGAAAAAAATTCTCAGAGCAAGGTGCGGATTGTCCCACCTTTCTGATATTCCTGGCCCTCCCTGGGGCTGACCTTGAGGAGTTAGAGAAAAAAGGTTACGTCATTGCTCAAGAAAAGGAGAGATGTGGGGAGCAGACTACCTTGGAGGAGAATTATTGTGCAAAATGCAGAGATGAGATTGCTCTTGAGATCCCCTGGCCTCCTTCCCCTTACATGACCCCTGAGAGTGGACGTGAGACTTGCAAAAAGAGAAGCAGCCCTTGCCATTCCCACTGCCTGGAACTACAGTGGCCCAAGTGTGTCTGTTTCTGCCATGGTTAGGCCTCGTGTCCCCTAAGCATGTACCCTCTGGATGAGAATGGTCATGCTCACGTTGTAGCTCTGACACAGGAGGGCCAGCTCTGGCTGCTTTGCAGACGTAGCAGGTGCAACGGGCTGACGGGGACAGCCGCAGGTGGCAGTGCTGGGCTTGGGGCTGAGGCTATGTATGGGCAAGCTCTCAGCCCTTTCCTGCAGGTCTCTGCTTGAAGAATTCTTCCCCAGAGAGGTCTTTTCTGACCAGCTTTCTAGAATAAACTCCTCAACCTAATCCCCTGACCAGTTTACAGACCATTATCCTGCTTCTAATCAAAAGGTAAGCAGTTTGAATCTACCAGCTGCTCCTTGGAAATCCTAGAGGTCAATTCTGTTCTGTCCTGTAGGTTTGCTATGAATTGGCATCGACTCAGTAGCAATGGGTTTGGTTTGTTTTTTAACCCTGTCTTCAGTTTTAATTGACTAATTGCTGTCTGACATTATATATTGAAGTGTGTAAATGGGTCTTGTCTGTACCTTTCTGTAGAATACAGGTCGCATGAGGCCAAAGTCTTTGTTATTGATCACTGCAGTATCTGTAGTACCCAGGATATTTCCTGGCACATAGTAGGTGCTCAGCAAATATTTATTGATTGGAGGGAGAAACCAGTAGTTTTGGTATTGAGTTTTTCTTTTCTCCTCTAGCACCTGGGAGCATGTCTTCTGAGATGGCTGAATTTTGTCTCTGGCTATGTTAGCCTTCCAAGTCCAGATCTCCTGGGAGAATGCCCAATTAGTAAACTTTCTGAGTTCAGCAGGAATGTCTTCTCCATCATTAGTTCAGAGTGACTGTACTAAGTACCTTTAATGTTCGGGGTCATCTTCATCATCATTAAAGCAGTAGTAATGTAATGGTATAGCTACCGTTTCACAGGTATTTAATACACACCAGATGCTACACCAAGTTTTTTACATATAGTCTCTCAATTGATTCCCCACACAACTCAATGAAATATACTGTTAGGGCTTGCTTTTGCCACAGGAGGGGAAGGAGACTTGTAAAATGGCAGATCAAGAATTTGAATCCAGATCTGTCTCATTCCAGAGCACAAGCCTGTGACCCTGACAGTATGACATTAGAGATAAGAGAGCTGAGTCATCCTCTCATTCATGTCATCAACTACAGATGAGAAAACTGAGGCCCAGGGAGATTAAATGACTTGTCCAAAGTCACACACCAAGTTCATTCTTAAAACCAAGCCTGTATCTGAATTTCCTGGTGGCAAGGCAGTGTCCTTTCCACACGATCATGTTGACTTGTGGCAGGTGGGCCCTCTCCTAAAGGGCATTGTGGTGGTGGCTGCTTGAGGGTTTCTTTTTTTTCAACTTTTTCTTGGCTCAGGGAAGAGTGGGGTCTTGGTGAGATGAATAGGTGCCTTTAAAGAGGTCAGACTCAATCCCTGCAGGGCTGGAGGGAGACTGGAGGAAGGCATTTCAGAGTTTGGTTGCTACAAGTCTTGGTGGGCTGCAGTCCAGGGTTACAGCCATCCCCTAAATGTGCTGGAGGCAGAGACTCCAAGGGATGCTTAAAGTTCTCAGTCCATTTACTTCCATTCATCAAGAGTGCTGTCTGAGGAAACAGGAACTCCATGCAGAGACCCTAGCAGTTGGTGTCTGGATCTGGATGGCCTGGGAATCTGTGTGCTTCTCCCCTACTGGCTTAGTTAGTACTGTTTCTCAAGAAAGGGGTACATGGGCCCAGACATGGGGCCCAGTGTGTTTTATTTCTGTCTCCCAAGGCTGGTTGGGAAGCACGATGCCATGAAATGTGGATGAAGGGTCCTCACTGGTCCCTCTGATCTACCCTTGACCTTGAGTGGGGCTAGGGTTGAACATCCTATCGAAGTGAGTATGTGTACCTTTGAGGGAGGAATAGGAGGTAGAGCAAGATGGAGCCTGAGAATCACGGAAACCTTCTCTTTTGCTGTGATCTTGAAGCAGCCATTTCTGTTTGACCTTGTGTTGGGGTGACCAGATGCCCTGATTTGTGGAGACAGTTTCCATTTAGGTCTTTGTCCTAGTGTCATTAGTAAGTCTCAAAAGTGTCCTGATTTAGATGATAAAATATATGGTCATCTTTTTTAAAGATGACATCACCTACTTTTTGTTGTTAATGGGGAAGAGAGAGGAAGGGGATATGGTAGAGATGGAAATCCAGTTTGAGGGCAAGAAGGGGTCTGGGAGTAGAGCTTTCCCTGGTGGTACCTCCTCTTGTCCCCCAATTTCTAAGGGATTAAATATTTGATCTTATGACTCTTCCTACTACCTGTACAACAACTACGACTAACATGACTACTCTTACTGTGACTGCAGCCATCATTTGGTCCTGACTGTGTGCCAGGTACTATGCTAAGCACTTGACATTCATTGTCTCACTTAAACCCCCTACAACCCTATGAGGTAGGAACTATTATCATCTGTGTATTACAAATGAGGAAACTGAGGCCCAAACGGGTTAAGTAGCTCTTAGCTAGGAAGAGGAATCATAATTCAAATGCTGTGGGCCTCACCCTGAAGTGTAGTCTTAACTACTTTGCCACCCCACCTCTGTGGGCCTGTCCTCTCTAATCCCCAAGTCTGGGAACTTGATTTTGAGAGTTGGCTCATTTGCAGGGCAGCCTAGTTCACAACTCTGAGGCCCGCTGAAGACAGCCAGAGGCACTTTAGGCTTAGAGAGAGGATGATGCTGACCCGGGAGTGGCATTGCTGGCTGTTTTTCCTGAGGGCAATGCAAGTTTTGCAGTTACCTGACTCACTACTTTGGGTACCTTGTCTGAGGAGGGTGTTCAGGTTGTTTGGGATGGTAGTGAGTGGGCAGAAGCAGAGAGCCTAGGACCTGTTTCTGCTTTGTTCTGTGCCCTGGACCTTGATGGGCTCATATTTCTCATGGCCTTTAGAATAGGGACTGGCCTTCAGTATAAGATCCAAGTGAATGGACTCTTGTCTATCATTGACTGTTAGCAGGGCACTGTGCTCTGCTATACTTCATTTAGATAGGTAATATTCTCATTTGATGGATGAGGAAACCAATGGCCAGAGAGTCTCAGTAAGTAGCTAGTCTAGAATCACATAGTAGCTGTGCTTGGATCCAGGCTGGGGTCAGAACCAGAGCTGGCATTGTTTTGGAGAACTTGCACTGATTCCTTCCCTGAACCATGGAAAAGAGGGGGTAAGAGTTGGAGCATCTCAAGCGGCAGCTAGGGGAGAACTTCCCCCCGTGGGAGGTCTTCAGATCAGCTCCTGAGTTCTAGAGCCTGGAGAGCACCTTTGGTGGTCATCATCCTGCTCAGCACCCCCTGGCCTTCCCTCTTTCTTAGGCCAGGGCAAGCTAGCTGCTCCCCTCTCTCTGATGGATGAATACTAGTTCTGGTCTGGAGAGACGAAGGAGATAAAATAATCCACTCCCTCCCAGATAGAGGCCTAGGGGATCCAGAAGAGTTAACTTTCTGTCCTGTGGAACAGTGACTCCAAATCCATCCTATGTCATAGACCAAAGACAAGAAGGGATGGGAGGGCTGTCAGCCTAGAGGCAGGGAGAAAAGCTAGGATTCTCAGTTTGGAGGGCTCCGGGGAGAAGAGAGACTTTTTCTTGGTGAGAGGCAGTGACAGGAGAAGAACATTTGCTAACTGAGGAGGTGGTCTACAGCCCCCAAGCTGAGCTGCATTGGTTTCATGGCAGTCCCGTTGAAGACTGTGTTTATTTTCCCAATAATGTGTTAATTAAACATCGATTTCCAGGTGGAGGAAAGGGAATTGGATTGCTAGAGCTAAATGGAGTGAGGCGGATGTGGAGCTAGTGAGAGGGGCCCCAAGCTGGAGTCAGCATTCTTCAGCATCACCCTAGGAGGGCCGGAGGGCTACTTCTTCCCCTGGCTCTGGATTTGGGATTGCCACCTCCCCAAGCACTATCAAGAGGTATCTTTTCTAGCCCTTGGCTTTCAGGGTCAATGGAATGGGCTCTTTGCTGAGTCTCAGATTGTTCTCGTCCCCTTTCTGGTTTATGGAGAGATTGTGCACCAGGTGTTGTGCTCAGCCCTGTATGTATGTTAGCTCATCTCGTTCTTTAAAAAAACATTGGAGAGGGGCAAGTATATCTCCAAAATGAGGGAACTGAAGCTCGGAGAAGTTAAGTAGCAGGTTCAAGGACAAAGAGATACCAAAGCTTGGCAAGAAAGGGCACCCTTGAGGAAGTGAGAGTAGCTGAGTTGGCAGAACTGTCACCAAGGAATCTAACCAAACCCTTTGAAAGGAAAATTAGAAAAGAACAAAGCACCCAATCTTGACAAAAAGAACAGTTTGAGATTTTAGCTTTGGTGAATATTGGTTGAGCTTTTACTATGTGCCAGCAGCTGAGTTAAGAGTTTCACTCAGAGTAGTGAGGGTCAAGTGAATAACTGAAAACAAAACAAAACAAACAAACTCATTGCTGTCAAGTTGATTCTGACTCATAGAGACCCTATAGGACAGAGTAGCAGTGTCCCACTGAGTTTCCAAGGAGTACCTGTTGGATTTGAACAGTTGCTGTTTTGGTTAGCAGTCATAGCTCATAACTACTGTGCCATTATAATTTCTAGTGAGTAACTAAGTATTGGGTAATATTATACCCATCTTACAGATGCAGAAAATGGGGCTTAGGGAAGTTAGCTAACTTGACTGAGGTTGCACGGTTGGTCTGTGGTGGAGCTGGAACAAAACTTTTGGTAAAGAGGATTTCAGGGCAACCACTTTACTGCCATATTTTATTGTCTCATACACACTTAGAATGAGGACATAAATGCCTACCAGCAGAACAAGTTACTTATAACTTCTAGGAGACAGACAGATTTTCTGCCCTAGAAATCCCATGGTCTTGCAGTGTGAACTCTGCTGTTCCCTGCTTTCATAACTTTTAGCATCTCAGGCCTGAGCTGCTGGTTAGGAGAAGGCTGTTCTGGAGGCATTTGTGGTGGCTGGAGCCTGCACTCGTGATCTAGGTGGTGAAGGTAGGTTTGAGCTCTAGTTTGCAAACTTTGCTGCATATTAGAATTGCCACATTAAAATTTCAGACACAAACTTCATCTTATTCCAGTTAAATCAGAATCTTTAGGAATGAAACCCCAGAACCAGTATATTTAAACCTTCTCAAGGAATTTCAGGAAATGCTGGTAGTGTGGTGGGTTAAGTGCTATGAGTGCTAACCAAAAGGTCAGCAGTTCAAATCCACCAGGAGCCTTGGAAACTCTATGGGGAAGTTCTACTCTGACCTCTAGGGACACTATGAGTTGGACCCAACTCGATGGCAGTGTTTTTTTTTTTTTTTTTAAGCAATTCCAGTGTACATGTAGAGATCTAAATCAGTGGTTTCCAACAGTCTTTCCAGTGAAGCAGGTGCTGGGTGGCTGGACCATCTTTTGTTTCCAGAGCCAGCTTAGAAGTGTGGAGCTAATTGGTTATATGCTCAATATCCAGTGGGACCCTACTTATATTGATCTGTTTCCTTCTCATTAGAACAGAAGATTTCCGACTTTGGTAGGCATCAGATATGTCTGAGGAGCTTTAAAAAAAATGCATGTTTTCAGGCCTTACCTATGTATCTGATTAAGAGTTAGGGGGTGGGAGCCCAGGAGTTTGCATTCACAGTAAGTGTATTCTGTGGCTGGGTTTATTCATTTCCCAAGGCTGCTGTAACTAGGTAGCATGGACTAGTGGCTTCAAACAGCTGAAGCTTATTCTTTCCCAGATCCAGAAGCTGGAAGTCCAGAATTGAGGTGCTGGCAGGGCCATGCTCTCACCACAGGCTCTAGGGAAGGATCCTTCCTTGCGTCTTCCTAGTTTCTGGTGGTTGCTGGCCATCCCTGGTATTCCTTGCCCTGTAGGAATACCATTTCACTCTCTGCCTCTCTCTTCCCGTGCCTGTGTCCACAGTTTCCCTCTTACAAGGACACCGGTAATCTTGGATTTAAGGCCCACACTAACCCAGTATGACCTCCTCTTAACCTGATGACGTCTGCAAAGACCTATTTCCAAATAAAGACATATTCATAGGTTCCAGGGGTTAGAACTGCAACCTGTCTTTTGGGTGGACACAGTTCAGCCTGCAACATTGAGTGAGGTTTTGATGTCCAGGGCCTGCCTCAGATCCCCTTTCTTTCCATGTGTGTATGAAGTTCCCTGTGTTTGGGGATAAAGGAAGAAAGGGGGAGGACATGGGCTGCTGTGGTTGCCTGTTGCTATGTGAGGTTTGGTCTTCTGTGTGTGGAGCTAGCTGTCCACTACTGACACGGGGCGGCCTGTCTTCCTGGCCTTGGTCCCTGCTGCCCTCTGCAGTGCTGTGTGGTTTCATACTCTGTGTGGGGGCAACCCTGTGGAAGGGACAGTTCCCTTTACAGTTTTAAAAAATAGGAGTAAATCTCTGCACAACTTGAGAGTTCAGAAGTCTGTCAGCAGCAGCTGCCCCAGACTCCCCTCAGGGACTGGTGAAACAGCTTTTCTGGGGCTCATTTTAAACTTTTCTTCCAAAGCTGTCAAAGAGAAAGAAATTGTCTGAGACGCTCAGAGCTGGAGCTTGGCGATCACATGCCCCAGCCCTAATGCTCTGTTTATGTATTTACTCCTTTGTTAATCTAGTGGATATTTATTAAATACTTACTATATCCAGGCACTGTACCAGGTGCTGGGAACACAGCCACAATCAGGTTTATCCCTTGTGGAACTTAAGTTTGTGGGGCAGGGGACACAACATTAAACAACATAAATAAACATATGATTACAAATGCTGGTGAGCATGCTAAAGGAGAAGTCCTGGGCCTCTGGGAATTATGGAGACCAAATTTGAAATGAAAAGTTGCAGGTTCAAGTCTACCCAGAGGTGCTGTGGAAGAAAAGCTTGGCAATTTACTTCTGAAAAGCAGGCATTGAAAAGCTTGTGAAAGATGGTTCTACTCTGAGTCACTATGAGTTGAAGTTGACTTGACAGCAGCTCGTTTCTTTCTTTCTCTCTTTCTTTCCTTCTTTTGTTCTTTCATCCTTCCTTCCTTTCTCTCTCTCTCTCTCTTCCTCCCTCCCTCCTTCTCTCTCTCTCTCTCTTCCTTCCCTTCCTTCCTTCCCTTTTTTTTTTTAAAATAAATTGAGACTGTTGGAGCCAGGACAAAAATTGTGGCCCACGTTTATTGAGGGTACCCTTTATGTAAGCCCTGTTGTAAGGACTTCACACGCATCACCTTGTTTAACCCTAACAGTGAGTCTCCAGGGAGGTGCTGCTATCTTTGCTGTGGTCCAGATGAGGAAACTGAGGAGAAGAGTTCTTTAGATGCCCAGGCTGGGTGTTAATCCAATGTCTCAGAGTGGGAAGGTGGCTTTGAGGAGCTGCATTTTTGCCAAGAGCCGAAGAACTGTGGTAGAGGAGAAGGGGAGAGAAGGAAAGAAAACACTGATTATCCCTGCCAGGCATGGGGCTCTTAGATGCTAGGCATTGTGCAAAATCCTTTATCAGAATTATCTCACTAGAGGCCCACAACAGGTAGGAAAAGTGGAAATTCTATCCACCCCTCCTTTTTGATAATTAGAGTAAATATGAACATAAAAAAATTGTCTTTTCAGCATTCTCTGCATGTGCCTTTCAGTGACATTATGTTTGTCCTGATGTTCTCAGTATTCAGTCCCACATTTTCCCATAACCCTTAACTGAATCTCTGTGTCCCTTAAGCAGTGAGTCGCCTTTTGCCTCCTCCCTCCCGTTCCCAGTAGCCATTAGAGACTTGTTCTCTATGTGCTTGCCTATTCTAAATAGTTCATATAAATTGGGACCGTATAACATTTGTCCTTTTGTGACTGATGCATTTCAGCCAGTGTAATGTGGTCAGGGTTCCTCTATGTTGCAGCACACGTCAGGACTTCATTCCTCTTCAGGGCTGGGGAGCACCCCATTGTATGTGTATACCACAGTCTCTAGATCCATTTGTCTGCTGCTGGATATGCAGGCTGTTTCCATCGTTTGGCTGCTGTGAGCAGTGTGGCAGTGCACATTGCTTACAAGTGTCTGTTTGCTTCAAGGCTTTGAAGGGTACCAGCTAGATGTGCCAGAGCTCAGTCTGCAACCTGGGCCTTGTCTCTCCAGACTTTTGCCTTCTGTGAGGTGACCTAGTTCACAGATGGTGAACCCTTCTGAACCTTTCCTAGTCTGGGCTGCCTGGACTTCATCTCCTGGGTGCTGCTGCCTATGGAAGAACGGAAGGGGAAGGGGACTTCCCCAAGCCCACAGGTCAGTGAGAACCCAGAGGAAGGAGGAAACCAAGGATCCTTTTTGGAGTGTGTCCCAACAGAGGCTGTTCTCTGTTGTGGAGTCTCCATTTGTCATCTGGCAAGAGCCATCAGGCTAGCCTGATAGGTGTGTTGACCCAGGATTCTCTGTAAATACTTTCCCAGATGGTCACTCTGCCCCCTCCCCATTCCACCTTTCAGCCCCACCTGTTGCTAACTGATACACGGCTTCCCCCCAGCAATCTCCTTCCTCCTCCTCTGTGCAGCCCCAGTGTGCCCAGCCCGTGTGCTCACCTGGGGTTTCCTCTGCCCTTGGCTTGTGTCATTCCTGGCCACACCTTGAGCTGGGCTGCACTGAGCAGACGTGAGTTGGGATAGGGTCATGGTTTGTGGATTTTGTTTGGAGTCACAGGGAGAGGTGGGAACCTGGGGAAAGAGAAAGCGATGTGTTAACAGGACTTTAAGAAACTATTAACCCCCTGCGAAGTTTGTTAGGACACGGAAGTTCATAGACTTCCATTCCCTGACCTGCAGAGTGAGTGGAATTTCATGTGCTGTGGCAGGTTCCTCCATGTCCTGACTGGGTTCTGTCCCAGGAATGAAGAGACAGTTGTGGCAAGCAGAGGAGCTGGCAGTGGGCAGGTGAGCTCTCATCTGGCTTTCTCCAGTTCTTAGGGTCATTGGGGTGCACTTGACACTGAGTTTGATTCTCATGAGATGAACACTTGAAAGCAATCATTTTGACCCCCAGATTTCTGAAACTCTCTCCCCGAAGACAAAAAAAGGAAGGAAGGGATAATTTCTCCTAGAAGGGGCTGATGAGTGGGAAGTAAGAAGGCTGGCTGGTGTGTGGGTTGTGGAGTTTGGCTGACAGTCCCTTTTTTCTTTTTGTGTGTATGTGTGGTTTTTTTTCTCAAACAACTATCTCCTTATAAAAATGACTTAATGACTTTCTTATTACAAAATAATACATATTCATTATAAAACATTTAGAAAATTCTGGAAACAAAAACACCGAGTCTCCTGTAAACCACTGCCTCCAGAAATAACCAAAGGGAAAAGTTTGCTATCTGTCTTTCTGACTTAATTTCTAAGCATCCACAATCCAGAGTGTGTTGTTTGGTTCCTAAAGAAACTCAGTCAGTCATTTAACATCCACTGATTGAGCCCTCACTCTCTGCCAGTTACTGTGATCACATTTTGGGATCCACCTCACTGGCCTGATCTCTCAAGTTTGCGGCAGAAACCTTTTTCGCAGCAGCCACTTGTGTCTTTATGCCTCCAGACTTAGATTTTGAGTGTCATGAAGCAGTTGGCAAATTTCAGCATCTGAAGTCTCATGTCTTAAGAACGAAGGAAAGATCACTGAGCCTCTCCTTGGTACTTGAGACACAGTACTAGACTCCTTGGGAGAAAATATGTCCCTTTGCCCAGGAAATAGGGGAGGGGCAGAAGATTTGGAGAGAGGGAAAAAATTGAGTCATTTTGTGTCAGAATTGAGCGTCTCTAGCAACAAGAGATGTTATATAGAATCTTAGTACCTTAAAAAGTGGGTAGAATCTTAGAGAGGAGCTAGTTTACCTTCTTCAGTGTAGTAATGAGGGCCAATCCTGTTGCTGTTGAATTGATTCTGACTCATAGTGACACTGTAGGATGGAGTAGAACTGCTCCAGAGGGTTTCCAAAGAGTGGTTGGTAGTTTCCAACTGCCGACCTTTTGGTTAGCAGCCAAACTCTTAAACACTGCACCACTAGGACTTGAGAGATGAGGGTCAAGAGCAGTAAATGACTTCCTAAGGACACACAGGCAAATGCAGGCAGAGCTAGGACTGGAACCTGGAGTGATGAGTTAGGTACAGTTACAGAGATACATGGAGGAGGATTTCATAGAAGTGGCACAGAGAGAGCCCTAGCTGCATACATGGAGGGACTCCAGGTGGCCTTGCTTGAGCCTGAATATTGTATTTAAAGGAGATTTGTGGCTTGATTTTCTGATGTCCTGCTAATCCTTTAGCCTACTCCTTGTCTATAGGATACCCCGTTCTGTCTTCTCTCTAACACACATCTGTGGTTCTAAGGAGGTTTGGGAAGTGAAACAAAAGGAGAGAGCTAGAGCAAGAACAAGAGTGAGAGAGGTGGAGAGACCCCAAGTGCAAGTGCAGTGCTGGCTGTAAAGCCACCACTATTCACAGTGTGGCTTCCACAGAATCAATTCTGCAGGTATCTACTGGGCACCTTCTTTGCCCGGGTTATCATGTTTGGTGCTAGGAATCCAGAGAGGAGTACTGGTCGATACTGTCTAGTGAGGAAGAAGATAAATGTTTGTAGCCGTAGCAGGAAGCACAGATCTGAGACAGAAGGCGTTTCCATGGAGGAGGTGGTTACTTCCTGCCAGGGATGTGAGTATAAGGAAGGCTTCGTGGAGGAGGTGGAGTATGAAGGATGATATCAGCAGATGGAGGGAGGATGACTGAGGATGTCAGGCTAGGGTGATGTCATGAGGAAAGGAAAGACAAGCAAGGACTTCCTCAAATACGGAGCCCAGAATAGAGGGGATTCACCTTGGTGAGACAAAGAGATAGAGCTATAAAGGTGTATTCAGGCAAGTTTTTGACAAACTTTGAATAGTATAATCTCTATCACAAGAATCCCAATTCAATCTGCCTTAACCATAGAAAGACTTCTTGGGAGTAAGTCTCATGTAATTACAAGTTCAGAGAATGAACCTCAGCTTTGGTTCAGTCTAGGAGTGTCCAGTATTGTCAGACTAGCTTTGCTCATGATATTAAGTGGTGGTTTAGCTTTAGAGACCATACCAGCACACCTCACTTTCATGAGCCAGAGAGAACTCTCCATGAGCCGTGAACAAAACTCTGGAGCTTCATTTTGTTTGGAGTCTTTGGGTCTTGCACGTTTGGTTGCTAATCAAAAAAGCTGGAGGTTCAAGTCCACCCAGCACTGCCTCAGAAGAAATGCCTGGTGATCGACCTCTGAAAAATAAGCCAATAAAACCCTTATGGGACACAGTTCTACTCTGATGCACATGCTATGAGACAGAATCAATTTGATGGCAACTGGTTCCTTTTGATTGATCTCTGGATCAATTGCAGTGAGATGGCTCCTACATCTGGAGGTGGAGCCAGGTCAGCTAAATCACTCGGTTGCTGCTCCATGCATGGGGCTGGAGTGCATGCTGGGGAGATAACCACAACATCACGGTAGTGGGCAAAGGCCTTGAGGCTTTAGCATGTGTGTCTCAGGGAGCATGGGAAGCTTTAGAACAGCAGCCTGGCTAGTTCATCTGTGCTGTAGGAGGAGATCTCTGGAGGTCATACAGAGAGGTCACTGAAGGAGGCAGAATAAGGGTCAGGGAGGACAGCCTGGTTGACACTGTCTCTGGTCTCTCAGCAGAAGCCACCACACTAGTACCCTGAGCCACGTCCAGAATGTGGTCGGTGGAGGTGTGTCTGGCTCATGCTGGCACAGGGGCAGGAAGGAGGAAAAGCAGAGTAACTCAAGGAACTGAGCCAGTCTTCATCAATCAACATTGTTCTGCTTTAGTTTTTGCTGTTTGTCGGAGACAAGGGGAGTTCCAGGGGGACAGTGGTTAAGCACTACAGCTGTTAACCCAAAGATCAGCAGTTTGAATCCACTACCGTTTCCTTGGAGGTGCTATGGAGCTGTTATACTCTGTCCTATAGGATCACATGACATTGTGACAGCAATGAGTTTCTGTTTGGTTTTCAGAGTAAAGCGGCTAAGAGTCTCATGGGGAGGACTGAGAATTGGCGCTTCTTGTAAAAGGTTTTTGAAGGATGTTTTGGTTTCCCCAGCAGGGCTCAAGGTACAGGAACCTGAGTTCATGCTTTATGGATTTGAGTTTTAGATTCTTTTCACAGTGTGTACACGCATGGCTTCTTCAAGATTGGCTTTGATTGATGGGTGCCTTCGCAACATTAACATGTCCTCAGGGATCTGATGATTTCGAAATTGCTGTGCTGATTTCCACTTGCATTTAGCTGGGCTCGCCGGGCTGTTATATGCCGGGACTATGTATGGAGAATTAATTTGTTTTATGCCCTGAAGCCAGTAGGATGCTTTTGTTTCTCTCCTCTGAAACTGAGATAGAAGGCTTTTTGCTAGGGAGTCCCTCTCTGAGCTGGCAAAAGGGGAAGTTTTCTGACTTGGTATTGTCCTCCTGTGTATGAATCTGTTTAGGAGCAGAAAATTAAGCTGGGGTTGGGGTAGGGGAGAAAGTGTAGGAAAGTGGTGGGAGCATTGATGCTTTCTGATTTCAGGATGATCCAGCTAATCTGAGCTGGCTTTGGGTGGAAGACTTGGGGGAGAGAGCCCTAGGTCTACAGTGGTTAGAGCTCAGCTGCTAACCGAAAGGCTGGCAGATCAAATCCACTAATGCTCTTTGAAAATGCTGTAGGTCAGTTCTACTCTGTACTATGTGGTTGCTATGAGTTGCAATTGACTTAACAACAGCTTTGTTTTAGACTTTGAAGTAGAGAGATGCTGACAAACTAGAAGTAGGTGGTGGAGATGGGATAAGGGGAACTCAGTGTTTAAAGGATTCTGAAATGGACAGTGGTGATGATTGAACAACATGATGAATGTACTTAATGTTACTGAATTGTACATGTCAGAACTGTTGAAAAGCCACGTTTTGTTATATGTATGTGCTTGTTACATATATCTGTTCAATATATATGTCACTATATATATGAGAACAAAACCTGATTTTGAATATCAGCTCGTCACTTATAAACCACCATTACCTTGGACGCTTGGATTTTAAAGTTCAGAGAAGAGTTATAGGACCTTACTACATGCCAGGACGCGTTTTTAGACCCATGCATGGTCGTTATTTTGAAGTCCCCGTGGGGTGGTAGCGATAAGGGCAGTGTTCAGTTACTTAGGCACACCCTGTTCCACGAACCTGTGCTATCTGGATGCTTCTGATGACCTGTGAGGCAGGCATTTGTGTCTTTGCTTTATCGGTGAGAATGCTCAGAAAGATTTAGCTATTTGCCTGAGGTGTCTTAGTAGGGAAGTTAGATATAAATCTAGGAGTTTCTGACTTCAGAGCCTCCAGTGCTCTGAGCATGGTGGTGTGGCGGGAAAAGCAGGAGTGCTGGAGCCAACGCTGCGTGTTCTTTACTAGCTGCGTGTTCACCTTCTGAGCTTGCATCTTGTTACCTGTGAATCAGAGGTAATCATAGCGTCATCTTTGTAGCTGGGGTTGTCTCATAGCCCAGTGACTCGCCCAGGGACACCTCATTAGTGGTTGTCATATGGGATCTGACAGTTAAGTTTGTGAACTCATCCTAGAAACAGTGTTACGTATCTCATTGCTGAACATCACTGTGGTCACCTTCAAAGTACTCCCTTTGGGAAGCTATGCACTGATGTCAGTACCTAGTCTACCCTTCAAAGCAATTTTGGAACGCTTTTTCTGAAATAGCCATCACAGCTGTTGTCATATTACCCGTGATGTCCTGAATGTCATCAAAATGTCTTCCTATCAATATTTCCTTTATCTTTGGGTAAAGTAAAAATCATCAGGGGCCAGATCAGGTGAGTAAGTATGGTGTTCCAATACAGTTCTTTGTTTATTGGCTAAAAACTCCCTCACAGACAACTATATAATTAAGTTTGCAAAGTTGCCAACATGCCTCCATTCCAAAATTGCTTTGAAGGGTTGACTGGATGCTGATGTCAGTGCATAGCTTCCCAAGGGGAGTGCTTCGAAGGTGACCATAGTGATATTCAGCATCGAAGTATGTAGCACTTAGAACAATTAAGTTTGTGGACTTAATTGTTGGACTTCCTGTTCAGGAAGGGAACCCCTATGATCTGATGCCAGAACCCACACTCTCTTCCCCCCACCATCTTTTGGCTTTGCCTGGTGTGTAGGAACCTTGGCAGTGACAGCAGTGGTGAGGATCATTTAGCGTTGGTCTAATTCTGCTAATAGGACACTTTTGCTTCTGGTGACGTATAGAACAGGCAGGAGGTTTCTTTTCAGATTTCTCTTTCCCTCCTAGTACCTCTACCAGGGTTTTCTTGGGGGTAGAGCTGAATAGATCAGACTGAGACTAAGTGAGGAGGTGAGCTGTTAGGTTTTCTAGGGTTTGTTTTTGAATGTAGGGCAGGTGAAGCTGTGAGATGAGACAGCCATCACTGGATGGCTGAGAGGCGAATGCTAGACTCTTTCCTGTCCGCTGTGGAGGAAGGGATGTCTCTGGATGAAGCTGGGGAACTCGGGCTCTAATTACAACCTGACTACCAGCTGACTATGTGCTGTTGGACTTTTTCTAAAATGAGTATTCCATAAACTAGCACATATGGAACACCCATATGCCATATGACTGTCCTTCCCAGACCCTGTAAGGTGATATTGTCACTCTCCTTTTAGAGAAGGAGGAAAAAGACGGAAGGGATTAAGTTCCCTTCACTTCCCCAGCTAGTGAGCATCAGAACCAGGATTCAAACATAGCCTTTTCTGCTAGAGAATACCTGTGTGAAGGAAAGCCTACCCTTTCTACAAGTTTAACAGACTCATAAGAGATTCTAGTCTCAATTCCTCACTACACACACACACACACACACACACACACACACACAGAGAGCTGAGGAAACTGAGGCTTAGAGGTCAACTGATTTGACCAATGTTCCACAGTGTGAAGAGCTACTTGGAGTCAAGGTCCTAGGATCTCCAGGTTGGGGTTACCTCACAGATATGGAGCAGACACCTGGAAGGCACATGTAGTTGCATGGAGCAAACTGTCAAGGCCTGGTAGGGTTTAAGAGCTGCAGTGCTATCCACTGGTGTTTCGGGCCTATTGGAGGATTAGGGGCACCAAGGTAGTAGTGGGTATATAGGGGCTAGGCATCCGCTTTGGGGCCCAGATACCATACAGACTCAAGCAGCAAGAACAATAGCAGGTCTTGTGAGCATGTGGAGCTCAGCTTAGTGAATGGGGAAGGTGTGTCTTTTATGCTGATTGAATTGTTGACAGGGTGGTTATTCTAGTCTGGATTTCCTCAGGCCTAGGACATGGGCTTCGGAATCAGATGGACCCACATATGACTGCAGTCTGTTCTGTGTGTGCCAATTTTGCACAAGTTACTTTCCCTTTCAGAGTTTGAGATTTACCATTTGTGACACACTAATAAAGCTGTTTCCACCCTACCAGTTGGTTGGGATATTAATGAGGAATTGTAGGTAAAGTACCTAGTTTGGTAATTCCAGAACTATCCGTCTGGCCTGGACTTCTCCTTTGAACTGAAAATTGTTTGTTTGTCTACCGATTTGACCATCATCTTCAATATCTGCCTAATGTTAATTCAATGCAAATTTTGGATGTCTCAGCATCTTCTGATTTTGCCTCCTGCCCTGTCTTAGAGTAGGCACTTCCATCCTTCTAGTTTGCTCAGACTTAACAGAGTTAGTTTTGACTCCTCTGTTTCTCTCACATCTCATCTTCAATCCGTCAGAAAATCTCAGCTCTACCTAAAAATGGGCTTGAACGCCGACCATCCTTCTTACCTCTCTTGCCTAAGCCACCCCCTACCCCTCAACTACATTGTTGCCGTGGCCTCCCAAATGACATTAAGTGCCATGAAGAGGGTTAGATAATATCAGGAAGATGAGGAGAGGGAATTGTTATTCCAGACAGGATAGTATGACAAGGCTTGTCCAATGAGGCACATCTGTAGAGAGACCTGAGAGAGTAGGAAAGCAGTTCCAGCATCTACGCGGCAGTGGGAGGGTAGAGGACAGCAGAGGGAACACAAAGACTAGCAGATTGGACTGGGCTTAGCAAGCACAAGGCATAATGAGGAGGCCGGTGTGGCAAGAGTGGAGGGAGAGGAGGCCAGTGGAAGAAGACAAGGTGGAGTGGGCTTGGGATCAGATCCAATAGGACCTTACAGGTTGTAGGAAGGACCCTGGAAGCATGGGAATAAAATAAGAAGCTACTGGAGAGTTCTGACCAGAGTGAGATGATCTGACTTTCATCTTAAAGGATCATTCTGGTTTGCCATGCAGAATAAAATTTTCAAAGCCAAGAGAGGAAGCAGGACAACGTTTAGAGCTGATGATATTTTCTGATGCATCGAATGTGAGATGCCAGAGAAAGACAGAAGTCAACAATAATTCTGTTAGCTCTGAGCAAGTTGAAGAATGCAGTTGCCTACTCTAAGCTGGAGCAGGAGGCAAATCAAAAGATGTTAAGACATCTGAAGTTTGAGTTGAATTAATGTTAGACACATCAGTGAAGATGATGACCAAGCAGGTAGACACACAAACTGAAAGTTCATGGGAGAGGTCTGGGCCGGATAGACAATTTTAGTCTTATTTTGCTTATTGTTCACCTCATCCCAATAAAATAGCGCTACTCCAGAGCTGGCGGGGACTTTGTTTTATTCACATCTCTGTCTCTGGGGCACAGCGTCTTGCAGGTGGTGAGCACTCAGTGAACACCTTCCCTGTGAATGAGTGCCTCTCTTTTCCTCTTCCAGAATTCAGGCATGTTCCACTTCATTGGACTGCTTCTCATATTGGCCTTGAAGCTCACGTGAGAATACGCCATCCTCCTCATTCTCTTTCATGGACTGCTTTCTGAGACAAAGCCTCAGTGTTTTTTTGAGATAATTTTATATTTGTTCTCATTTTTAAATGGGATACAGGTGCCATGTGCATTAAAAAAAAAAAGCAAAATTTAGTCAAGAGAAATATTTAAGGATTCCCTGTCAATCACTACTCAGAAAGAACTTTGCTACCATCTAGATGTCTACTCTTCATCTTTTCCACTAAATTACAAGTTTTTTTCTGGGAGTGGGAGAGGATGAACTGAGAGAAGCATTATGTAGATAGAAGGTATTATTAAGGAAAATGACCAAAGGCAACAACCAAGCCATGTTGCTTGGTGTAAATGCAGTAACACTGTGAACTGGAAAAACTTGGCCTCCGTCAGTTACTCTGTCTTGTATATTAAGGGAAATCAGTTTGCTCTAAGCAGATGAGGGTCTCATATAAGAAGCGGCAGTGGGAGCTCTTGGGAGAGGTTCAAGGGAATGCACAAAGGCACTTGCTTAATTTTTAAAACATCTACTTGGCAGGAGATTTTTTTAAGGCCACGAGGACTGTGTGCTTCAGTTCAAGTGAATTCATAATTAGTGTGGTGTGGGGCTAGGCTGGGAAGATGATGGGAACTGAGAGCAGATGAATGTCACTGATAGTGGGCCAGAAGCTTTAGTTAACTTACTTAGTTCGCAAGGCAATCTTTGCAGCAAGCATTGTGAGTGGGATTTTATAGAAGGGTGCACAGAGGCTTTGAGAGTGTAAGGGACCACTTCCAGCAAAGCCATTGGAAGTGGTGTGATTTGAACCTGGGCCCCCTGACTCCTGAACCTGTGCTCAGAACATGAACAGCCAGGTCAGAGGGGCAGGTCGGCTAGTATGCACGTGTGTCTGTTGTAGCTGTAGGTTGAGGCTGGGATTCCCACTCCCCAGTACTGCTTTGCTACAGGGCTGGTTGGACCCTGAGGGACAGATTCTGCCACTTTGGGAGGTTGGCTCTCAGACTTGTACATAGATGGTGTGATGGAGATGGAAGTTTGGACATGGTAGTGCAGGCGTGAACATAGTGGGGGAAACATAGGGGCGGGAGTGGGGAGGAAACCGAACGACCTTTCAGGCTGTTCTCTAGCCTGCGACCTTCTGTGGCAAGTGACTCCTGGGAGCTGGGTGCACAGTTCTGAAAACTGGGATGAACTGAACCCAAACCAAATCCATTGCTATTGAGTCAATTCCAGCTAATAGCAACCCTATAGGACAGAGTAGAACTGCACCATAGAGTTTCCAAGGAGTGCCTGATAGATTCGAATTATTGACCTTTTGGTTAGCAGCTGTAGATTTTAACCACGACATCACCAGGGTCCCCAGGGATGAGCAGGAGGTACTGAATCATCCCCTTCTCTCCAGAGCTGTGTGAAAAGTCCTGAATATCTGGCAGGCAGCGGGCACACAATGCAGTCTGTTGCGTTCATCAAGAGCATGCAGACAGGCCAGTGCACTGAGGTACGGACTCTTGGCATTCCTGGTGTGAAAGTGCCACATGGCACAGCAGAGGCATCTGAGTTATGGCCCGTCTTCCTTCTGCTGCGGGAGTTGGCTCTGTGTGTGTGTGTGTGTGTGTCTGTGTGTCTGTGTGTGTGCCACAGTTTATGCACTGTTTGGATACTGTTACACTGCCTAAGGGCAAAGGATGGTTCCTGGGTATTAATACTGCTCAGATGCTAAACTGATACTTAACACGGGATCTTATCTGTGGGGTGTGGGCAAGCCTGTGGTTTCATTGCCACTCCTGAGTCTTGAGACTTGAGTAGCAAAGGAAGTGAGAGGAGTCTGAACTTAGGTGCAGGTATAGGGGTTGGAGGTGGTGATGGTTTGCTTATTTATACTTCTACTGGTTAAGAAGATGGAACTCACCATTGCCCAGTAAAAATAGCCTCTCTTTCAGTTCTGTTTCTCAGGGAAAAAGACACCCTCTTGGATTCCATTTGTTCAATAAATCTTTATTGGGCACCTGCTATGTCTGACACTGTGCTAGGTGCTGGGAAGAGAGGGGGCAGTGGATGTGGGTGGCAGCTGGCAGGGCTGAGACATATTTTGCTGGTACTGGTGGCCAAAGTTGATGATGAATTGGATGTGGGGATGAGGGAGAGAGCAGTGTGGAGAGCGACTCCTGGGGTATTGATATGAGTGCCAGCAGAAGCCGGCACCAGGACACTTCTCCCAGGGAGGGAGGCATGGCTCCAGATGGCTGGGGCAGGTTTCACAAATTCCAGAAGGGACAGGGGCTAGAGAGGCCCTGAGAGGTGACACCACTGAGCCTGAGCCTGTGTTTTTCTCTTCCTTACAAGAAGTTGCTGTTTGCCAGCCTTTCTTAATTTCTCCTCAAGCTGCCCCATGCCTCCCACTTTGTGACTCCCATCCATGTATGACAGAAGGAAGGAGGGAGGAAAAATGGACTTCAAGAACATTCACCAATCTGAGGGAAAGTTCAGAAAGCCTGTTTAGCCTGAGATCCCAGAAGGCAAATAGGTGCAGGTCTAGTTCTTGTGAACCAGATACCACTATCCCAGCTCCTGCCAATAATCTTTTTCTATCAAGCAGGTATAGAATTTTGGAATGTCAGTGCTGAAAGCAACTTCAGAGCTTATCTACTTCAATCCCTCATTCTAGGATATATAAACTAAACTCAGAGAGGTTAAAGGTTGCATAAAATCACATAGCAAGTTGGTATGGCTGTGTATCTGGCCCACAATATTCCTTATGTAACTCTATAAAATTGGAGAGATGGGGCTAGAAGAGAACCAAATAAAGAAATCTCAGAGAGTCAGTGAGGGTGAAGTAGCCCAGAAGGCTGCTGGAGTGGATGGTCGAAGTCCATCCAAACACATGTGGCTCCTTTGTTCGGTAGAAAACTTGAGAACTAAGTAAAAGAGGGAGTCTGAAGGGGTCACAGTTAAATCTAAACTGGCTTAGAATATGGAGTTCAGGGTCTTCTATCAGCTCCTGCCCATGGAAAGCCGTCTCCCCAGGCTCTGCTGTATGTGGGACCTGAGACCCCTGCCTTGGCCTTTCCTTGTTCTATGGTGCCGTGGTAGCCACCATCGGCAGAGGACTGCTGGCTTAAGTCTCCCTCGCTGCCTCTGGGACTGGACTCGAGGTCATGGGAAGGAGACCCTGGCTATGTTCTGATGCAGCGGGTCCAAAATGGTTTGAGGAAGGGATTACAATAGCGACAGGCACTGTGGAACCCAGAGGGATCTTCTGGATGTGAGGGGCCAAGCACAGTGCATTTTGATAGGCAATATGGGGTTTGAGTTTTAACAGAACTGCAGAGTTTTTTTCTGATCTTTAAACTAGAGGCTCGCGCCTGGAATTTCTCACTTCTTGGCCTTGTAGAGCTGGAAGAAGGTCAAGGCTGTGAAGATGGCCTGCCATCTGGAGTTTAAGAGCGCAATGGCTACCTGCATGATTCTCTTGAGCTCTTATGAGCTACTTCCCCGAGTTCTGGCAAAGTGTTGCTCCATGACTTAGGGTGTAGGTGCCTAGAACGTGTGGACAAGGCAAGATCACTTTCACTATTAGCCTCTGGTGGGAAAGGCTTGGCCTGGGAGAGTATGGCAGCACCCAGGGGGAGAAAGGAGGACAGACTCATCTGCTGCCTTGCTTTGGGACCACAGAGTAGAGAAGGCGCAAGCTGGGTTGAGAGGAAGGTGTGGTGAGATGAACCAGAATGAAGAGAGGCTGCAGAGGTGGGTAGCTGAGGGGAATGGGGCAACAGTTGCAAAGTGCAACAACATCCTGGGGTGATAGTCCCCATCCCACTGATGCATGACACTGAGCCTGCATCTCAGCCTGAGCCCTCTCGGGGCCCCCACCTGTAGTCTATGCCCTGACTGCCATTAACCCCTTGCTGCTGGTTTGAAGGCTGTTTGTCTTTATGTCTAATTTGCAATATGTGCACAAGCAGAAGTGGCTAAATTGATGATCTGTCTTCTGGAGCATGCAGGGGATCCTGGGAAGCTCTATTGCTCAAATGTTTCAGAAGTGTTAAGCTCTTGGTGGAGATCTGTGTAGGGAGGTTAATTATGACTATCCCTGCCACCCCAGCTCTTTTACTTCCCCATCTAGTAACCATGGCTCAGTTTAAGTAGGCTTTAAATTTCAAGCTGAGATAATGTTTAAACACTATAGTTCTTGAAAGATTAGTTTTCCAGGAAAGCAAAGAAAATTAACTGAAGAGGTGACTATGAATCTGGCACTGTGCAAGGCTCACTTATAGCACCCATTTGTTTTTGCACAGTGATCCCAGAGGGTGTTCATTCGTTTATCCATTCATTAATGTGCTCTTTCATTTGCTCATTTGATGTGTATTGATTCCTTAGGTGTACACGGGAACATTCTAGGCTTTGAAATACAGAGGAGTACAAGGCAAGCCAGTTTTGTATTTTTGTGGAGCTGAGATTTTAGTGAGGGGGGTAGACAAATCAGCAAACCAGATTAAACCCTTTCACCCAAATTGAATCATTTCAGGTGGAAATGACTGCTTGAAAGAAAATAAAACAAAAGCAAGGGCAGGTGGGTGTCTCTAGAGAGGAGCATAGAAAGGTCCTCTGGAGAGATGACATCTGAATGTCCTGCCTGAGGAGAGAACCATGGAAGAGCTGGGCAGAGAGCAGGAACTGGGGAGAGCCTGGCAGGGAGCAGCAAACACTGGCATCATCGAAGGGTGTGAACTTGGCCAGATTGACGAGATACAGCTTTGTTGCCTCGATTTTATAGTCAAGGAAATGGATCCTTAGAACATGGCATGACCATTATTACCCAGCTAACTGGGACAGATAATTTGCAGTCATACCCATGCGTGTTATTTCACTATAACCTTTTGCCTTTCCATTAATAAACTGCTAGTGTGCTTAATTGTAGTCCAGTGCCTGTCACTCATTGTCTTAATCTTTCAAGTCTGGTTTTATAGATGAGGGAACTGAGACTCTGGTCAAGTACATTGTCCAAGGTCACAGCTGAAAACTGGAGAAAGCAGAATACAGACTCAAGTCCCTGTAACTAACCCACTGCGTTTAGTAACCACAGCATAGGATGGGAAGGACTGACCCCTGTTGCCAGGGGGTCGTTTCTCCCCTTTTAGAGATGAGACAACTGCACTCCTGAGAGTTTGATTCTTTGCCTAGGTCACCCAGCCACAAAGTGCAGAGTGGGCTCTAACGCTCAGGGCTCTCACCTCCCAGGTGAGGCTTCTTCTACTCTACTGTAATGTCTGTACCTGAAAACCCTGAGGGACTGCTTGGCAATGTCACCACTCACAAATATACT
Organism: Heterohyrax brucei; assembly: GCA_028571685.1. Taxonomy (NCBI): domain Eukaryota; kingdom Metazoa; phylum Chordata; class Mammalia; order Hyracoidea; family Procaviidae; genus Heterohyrax; species Heterohyrax brucei. The sequence continues at coordinate 100,149,996 of CM053151.1, forward strand.
TGCCACTGTTTAGCCATACAGGACAAGTTTTTAGCCTTAGAGTTAGCTCATTAGAGGACAGATTCTGAGAGAACACATACTGAGAATCTGCTATGGGGTAGGAATTTTGCTAAGCACAAGATGAGGTGAGTTGTGGGATTCATCTGGGTGATGGAAAATAATTGTCCAAGGGTTCCAGAATCTTTGGATCCTTCTCTCCATCATTCTTCTTGTGGTGAAGAGACCAAGACCCAGTTAGATGCTGTCTTTGCCCTAATGGATCTCATAATCTAATTGGGAAGAAAGAGCAACAAATGACTATGATGTGGGGTGGTCGGTCTCATTTATTCATCTATTAAACTGCTGTCTATGGAGTTTTTACACAGGCTAAGTACTCGATTAGTGGTCAAAATGTCCACTGTCCTCGTGGAGCTTACATTTGAGAAGTGTGGGTGGAACTGAGCAAAGCAGTACTAAAAATATAAGTACGAACTGGAATAAAGCTGGGAAGGAGACACGCAGGGAGCTGTTAGAATCTAATGGGAGATCTGTCCTGGTTGAGTGAGTCAGAGAAGGTTTCCTTACGGAAAAAAGGCTTTTGAACCATTGAATGAGTAGAAGTGGAGAGCTCTCACGGAGGACACACAGCGAGCCACAGCTACCTCCTTCCTGGTGGCTTTGGGAGTCCAACTTGTCCTAGTATTGACTTCCTTACAACTGACCTTCGTCCTAACTATAACTGTAGGAGGACTTTGTTTCTCGAAAAGCAAGGATTTGTTAAACAAAGTCTAAATCCTCTCTGAGGCATATACCTTCGGAGTACATGTGAGCCTTCCTTGAGAGGGTAGTCCTGCCAGACGAAAGAGTAGCTGGGGTCCTGGGCAGGAGGGCGTGTCATAGGCAGTGGGAGCAGCATGTCATATGCTCCCGCACACTTTGCCCTCCTTGAAGGCCTTCTTGGCCCGCTAAGTGGAAGCTGCAGAAGTATGGCAGTTTGCTTACGTCTCGAACTGCTTTCTCGAGCGCCTTCCTTTGAACTCTGCCCACGGTTCTGAATACCAATGCCAGCACATAAATTATCTAGCAGCCTCGTCCCTCACCAGCAGCCCGTGTGCTCAGTGGCACACATGCATAATCAATACAGGAGACTGCTGCTGCTTTTAGCTGGGGCACTAGAGAAGACCTCAGCTCTCACTGAGCTGAAACACATGCCAACATTTATCGTCCCTCTCTCTGTCCCTCTGTGTTGCTTCTTCTGGTTCTGTCAAACTCTGTAAGGTGGCATGGCAGGATGTGCTCATGGGACACAGATCTTGTGGCTACCCCAAACCTTATGTCTAGCAGCCAGAAAGGTGGTAATTATGCTATAGCTCAATTCAGAGGACTCTGGGGCCACCGGAACGCTGGGACTCTCACGTTGCTTCTCCTCTAGGTCTGCCTGTTCTTGTTCTTGCCAGGTAGGTAGACTGGTAAGGTAGGGTGTAAGCTCCCCAGGGAATATTGAATGGAGTGGCCTTAGCTCCTGCTGACTTGGGAATAGCTAAACTGAAGCTGACATTCCCTTCCTTGGGGTTTCCATTGTTCCTTTGAGACATTATTGGGAGTTATCTTCTTCCCATCCCCTCCTTTTCTGCTCAGATTGGGAAGTTGAGGATTGGCTTCTAAAACAGCCTCCAAGCCACGGAGATGTTGTTTTCTCATCTGATACCCCCCACCTTTATTCCTTCCTGTCATCCATTTCAAAACCTCCAATGGGTGCTACCTATAAATAAAATAATGTGAACTACTGTACAATATCCCAGTAACATAGCTTGGACAGGGAAATGCTCTGCTGGGCTGGTTTCTGCCTAGCCCATTGTATTTTTCTTTTGTTTCCTTGTGTAGCAGCAGCTGTTTCCATCATCCTTGATGAGAAGGCAGCCACCAGATTCTGTATCATGTGACCCTGCCTATCTCATTCTGTTACTATCAAGGTGATTCCCACTCATGACAATCTTGTGTGTGCCAGAGTAGAACTGTACTTCGTAGGGTTTTCAACAGCTGTAATCTTACAGAAGTAGATCATCAAGGATTTCTTCCACAGGACTACTGGGTAGATTTGAACCAACAACCTTTTGGTTGGTAGCTGAGAACCGCCCCATAGAGTTTCCAAGGAGTGGCTGGTAGATTTGAACTACCGAACTTTTTGTTAGCAGCTGTAGTTTTTAACTGCTGTACCAGGACTCCATCCCTATCCTGGTAGCCATGGCTTATAACAGAGGTGAGCACCAGGGCTGCCCAGCCACATCTTGGTTTCAATCTACAGCTTAAATAAGGATTAGCAGGGTTATTATTCTTCTGGCTTAGAGTTTGGAATTGGAAAACTGAGCCAGCATTCCTGAACTCAGAGGTCGTGATAAGGAGTTTGCCCTAATTGAAGTTGGGAGATAGTGACCAGCAGAGAGGTCACACGGAAGCACAAGTGCCATAAATGAAGTGAAAAGAGAAAAAGAGGGTGTAACTACCTCCCTTCCTTGTGGCCTTGTGACCCTGGCCTATCTTGGTGCTTGTATTCTCACAAGCAGCCTTCGTGCTCACCACAGTAGAAGGGAGGCCTTCTTTTCCTGCAAAGATTTATTTGTCCAAGTTCTCTTTGCATGCATGGTACAGCACTTGGGTGAGGGCAACAGGGAAGACTTTCCTCAAACGGATGGACCCCAGATGGGCTTTGACATTTGTGCTGTATTCTGGGTAGCCTCCACTCCAACTTCAGACATCAGCTCATTTCTTGTAGTTTGGGGTAAAAAAAAAATCCCTGAGCTTGGTTAATAAACAGCAGATTCCTGTCAAAGCTTGGTGATGGGTGTGTCTTAGTCCACACGATGTCAGAGAAAACCTCTGACCCATCTCTGGCTGTGAGGCAAGGCTGCTGGCTCCAAGGAAAGGTCTAGTGATGCCAAAAGTGGAAAAAGTGTTTAGGTCAGCAGAGGCCCGTTGTCAGAGCCCGCACTGTGGCTTAAAAGGGGTGTTAACGGGAAGCCAGGGTGAGATATCTAGAAAACAGCCCAAAAGGCCTCACCTAGGAGGAGTCAGTGTGGGCAACCAGAGGCCAGGAGAGGACTGATGCCAGAGCTGCTGGGGTGGATGAAGACGTGGTGGGCACACTTGGGTACTCACAAGGTACCCTGGTCAGTTTGGGTACTGAAATCAAAAACTCATTGCCACTGAGCCAATTCCAACTCATAGCAGCCTTATAGAACAGTAGAACTATTCTATAGGGTTTCTAAGGAACAGCTGGTGAATTTGAACTGCCAGCCTTTTGGTTAGCAGCCCACCAGTTGGCCACTGTGCCACAAGGGTTCTGGTTTGGGTACGGGCACCCATTTTGCACCTGAGGCTCTACTCCCCAGGACCTTGAAACATGGTAGTTTGAGCCAGGCATTAGACTTTCTGTTTTCTCTTGATAGTAACCATAGTAAGAACAGCTAATGTTTCTTGCACACATGCTGCTTACCAGGTACATTACTGTACATTTCATAGGCATTGTTTTTAATCCTGATAATAGAGCTGTAGGACAGGTATCATTATTCTGCCCATAATACAGATGAGAAAACTAGGGTTTAGAAAGCTGAATTGACTTACTACCTAAGGCCACACAATTAGCCTGAGGTGAGCTGGGTTCTGGATCCTGGCCTTTCTGACCCCATAAGCCAGTTGCTGTTGATTCAGTTCTGACACCCCATGTGTGCCAGAGTAGAACTGCCCTTTGTAGGGTTTTCATGTCTAATTTTTCTGAAAGATTGCCAAGTCTTTCTTCTGAGGTACCTCTGGTTAGAGCTAAACAATAAACCTTTTGGTGAGTCTTAACTGCTTGCACCATCCAGGTATTACTGTTAATGAGCTCACTCTGCCGCTTTGTTGGTTAGTGTGCAGCTGGCCATACGGCCTCAGTTGTTTTCCCAGGTCAGCATGTTGGCCATGCCCCAGCAAAAGTGAATGACCCAGGCTCCCAGGAGGATTAACGAGCCCTGGAGGCAGGCTCACTGGCAAACACCTGTTGATCTGAGCAGCTGCCTTGTCACTTTCTGATGTGGAGGCAACCTAACCTGCTCTGAGCCGGGGAGAGACTCAATACATTATGTAGGAGTGGCTCTCCCCCTAGAATGGAGACTGTAGACTTTTGTACTCACAGCAGGCAAGTGCCAGCTGCTTTGGAAGCAAAGCCCTGGAACTGGAGATGGGCAGAGAAGATCAAGGGTGGGCACTGCTCTGGGGGATCCCCATGGGATTCTGATGGCTCCTGGATCTGCATGCCCCCCAGCAGAGCTGGTGTAATGGAGAGGCACTTCACAAATGGCTTGCTGTCAGGATGGTGATTGGATGGAAACTCCTCACTGATTCCTCTGCTCTGTCTGGATCTGGGGAGCCTGGTGTAGCAGGATGGCGGGTGATCTTGGGAAGGGGGCCAGCTGGAATCTTCAGCCATCTGTTAATGGAGTAATAGATTATGTTGTAGACCAAGCCAGTTGCCTTAATTGGATGGAAACTTCAGATAAGGTTGTGGCTGTGGGTGGAGACTGAGCAATGGTGTATCGGTTATGGATGTAGCTTGGGCAGCAGGGAGACTTGTGGAAATGGAAGTGCCAGTCTTAGTGAAACCCAAGCGCCCTGATTCTCAAAGTTGGGTTCCAGGATCAGCTGTCAGCAGTGTGTGAAATGCAAAGTCTGACTCCATCTCACATCTCCTAAATCTGAAACTCTGGGGTAGGGCTCAGTAAGCCATGCTTTGTAAAAGGCTTCCAGATGATTCTGGTGCCTGGAAAGGTTAACAACCACAGCTGTGGGGCAACCAGCAGTGCGGTGGCCTAGGCAGATTGTCCAGCTCTCAGAGTGAAAATAAAGGGAAGTCTTCAACTTGCAGGCTTGGAATTTAATTGGATTAGTAATGGGATTCCTCCAACGGTTCAGGCAAAGTCCCTTGTGGTCCAGCTTCCTATCTACCTTTGTCACACAGCAAACCCATCGCTGGACCTCAGTGGGAGGAGCTCTGTGGTTTCGTATTTATTTCATCTTCCAGCCCTGGTTTGAGAATGGGTTTGGACTAGTGTTCTAAGCTGGGGTGGCGTAGTTAGATGAGAACCTAGACCAGATACTCAGAAACTGTGGGCCTACCTTTATTTTCCTGGTCTTAGTATGCTCTTTCCTGGCTCAGTTGTCTCATCTGTAAAATGAGAAGATTGGATTTGAGCATTGAAGTTCTCTTTTTGCTGTGCCACTCCATGATTCTGAGAAGTGTCCCAAGTAAAGGCGATGGTTATATCATGCTGGAAACAGAAGTATTGAGGCTGTCACATTTTAAACATTAATATTGGAAGAGACTGCCTGCTGACCATCTGGAAGAATCTCCCAGAGCCCCAAAGGCCCTGAACCCTGATTTGAGAACTGCGTTTTAGGACAGGTGCCTCATTAATAGAAACGAGTTTCTGAGAATTTTAGCCCATTGGGCTCCCTGACTTTGTACCCAGCCAAATTCTTAACACAACCAAGACTTTTGAATGCAGAAGTCAACTCACACTGAAAGACTAGAGCCCTCAGGCCCAATTCTCCCTCTTCTGACCTCACTGGGCCCGGCAGATCTGGTTTCCTGGGTGACTTTCCTGGGTGTGTGTGCTGAGCTTTGGAGGGGTTGAGGGAAGGCAGCGGAGAAGCACCCAGCCTGCGAGCATTCTGTCCTTGCTTGGCTGAAGACACTGTTCAGGCATGAGGCTGGTGAGGAAGGAGTGAGAAGCCGGGGGTGGGAACAGGGGAGCGCCTGCATCGAGGACTTGCTGTACTCCTGTTTCTTCCATGGGACTTTGGCGGCAGAGGGAAAGAACACGTACAAATCTGTTGCAATTGACCTTTTAAGCCAAACCAACTTGTGTGTTTCTTACATGAAGGGGTTGTTGACAAGTCTGGGGCTGGAGGCAGACGGTGGAAAGAAAGAACTGTCATCGTCTAGGGAAGGGGGCCACTGGCTGGTAAATCATGGAGCAGAGGGCAGAGACAGAGCTATAGTGACAATCAGACACCCTGACATGCCGTTCTGCCATCTTCTCAGATCATGCACTCTAGAGTGTGACTTGGGCACTGCCAGGAGAAAGAGAGATTGGGTGTGTACCACCTAAAACCTGTCTCTGAACAACTTCATCAGAGCGGACATGGGTTACAGTGGCTGAGGACATCTAACCTGAAGTTCTCTTTAGGCTAGGGCTTCAACCTTGGGAAAGAGTAAGTGACTGATTCAGATACAACTCTGAACAGAAGCAGTAGGAGTGGGAGAAATGTTCAAAGTCCCCCTTTTCATCCTAGACCTCTCTTCCCACTGTTAACTCGGGAGGGGCGATGCCATCATGGGTGAGCTGTGTCATGTCTTCCAGGATGGCAGAACAGCATGCCGACCTGGGTGATGTAGGAGGGGAAGCAAAGGCTGGGTCCCTTGAGGCAAGGGCGCCTCCACTTTCCTGAAAAGGAAGGTATTACTGATTCTTGTCTGCAGCCAGAGAGGATTTGACAGGATTTTTAAAATTCACAAAATGTGAAATGAAGGGAATTTAAATTAGCCTCTGCCTGAGGACTTTGTGGACTCCCCATTGGTTAAAGATCGTGTGGCATTATCGTTCCTATTTATGGGGCTATAAAGAGAAAGAGGAACATGACATTTGTCACATGTTGTCAGAAGGCTTCCCTGAAGGTCACCTGATAGGACCGTAAGGTCAGGGCTCGAGTGGGTCTAAGGGGTCTTACTCTGGGGAAGTGGTTCAATGACGTGACCTCAAAGTACCTCCTAACTCTTAAGTCTGTGATTCTCATGACATATATATTGGACTGGACAAATAAATGGCAGTGATGGCTTTCTTAGTGTATGTGTGTTGGCCAAGTAGCCTGAATAGATTCCCTTCTATAAGCTCGGAATACTACCTCAAGTAGAACCAGGACCCCACCCATACCTGGGGAAGGAAGTCTTCGTTGCTGTGGGAGAAAAGGGTGCCCCTGTCAGCTACTAAACTCCTTGACCTTTTCCAGAGGAAAGGACAAGAGAGAGAAAAACCCGTAATCACACTGTGACTGTAAAGGACAGAGTGGAACTGCCTCATAGAGTCTCAAAGAGTGACTGGCAGAGTTGAACTGCTGACATTTTGGTAAGCAGCCGTAGCACTTAACCATGACACTACCAGGATTTCCAAGAGAGAGAAAAACCAAAATAACCCACTGCTCTTGAGTCGTGTCTGACCCATAGCGACCCTAGAAGTCAGAGGAGAACCGCCCTATAGAGTTTGTAAGGAGCCCGTGGCAGATTTGAACTGCCTACCTTTTGGTTAGCAGATGTAGCACTTCACCTGCTATGCCACCAGGATGTCCGAGAGAGAACGGAAACCATTTCTAAGTACCATGCTAGGTGTGGGTTAGGATTCTTTACGTGTTTTAATTATCACACTCTACTAATGGGATAGATATTACTGTCCGTTACAGACAAGGACGTGAAACTGTAAAAGCATTGTTGTTAACTGCTGTCAAATTGGCTCCGACTCATGGCAATTCCATGTACAACAGAACATGTTGCCAGGTCCTGTGCTATGTTCACAACTGTTGGTGGTCTGTGGTCCATGCTGTAGCCATTGTGTATTTTGAGTGCCTTCTCATCCAGGGGACAGATCTTCGAGCACTATATTGGACAACATTCTGTTATAATCCATGAAGTCTTCATTGGCTAATTTTAGAAGTAGGTTGCCAGGACTTTCTTCCTAGTCTGTTTTAATCTGGATGCTCTGCTGAAATATGTTCACCATGGGTGACTCTGCTGGTATTTGAAATACCAGTGACATAGTTTTGAACACCACAGCAACACGCAAGCCACCACAGTATGACAAACTGACAGATGAGTGGCAGGCTGAGGCATTAAAACACTGGAATAGAGTCCAACAGCCAGCAAGTGTAGACAGCCACAAAGCTCTGATCTTGGCTGTGACCTCTCAGTCTACCACCTTGGCCGGTCTGTGGGCCTGTTGCCTCTCTGAGGACACTTATGAAGAAGATGTGGACACACCCAGTTTATACCTGAGTCACTGTGCCTTCTACTTTACACAAAAGGTGTTTCTTTGCCTACCTGTTTCCAGAGAGAGGGTTCTCTGAGCTGGGCTGGAAATGGCTTTTTCCAGTAGAATGTTCCGGGGGCCCCTGGGAATGTGGGTTGCTGGGATAGGTGTGAAGTGCCAGGTGTGCTGAGGGTGGCTCTGTTTGTGAGACAGGGCTCTCATTCTTGCTTCAACCTCGCCGTGTGTCAAATGAGGCTTCCTGGGGTCTGAGGGAGCAGTCGTTACTCACGGTTGGCATTCTGACACTGGATAAAGTCTTCTTCAGGTGTTACTGTTTGGGGTTTAGACATCAAAGACCTACAGCTTTGGATCTGGGACTGACTTCTAAACTTGATGTGTGTATTTGATCCCATACCTCTCAGATATTTGGCTTCATTTCAAAGCTGGGTGAGAAATGTCACAAGCCCCTTTTCTAATTTTTAAATTTTCATTCCTTCTGCCTTAATTAAGGCCAGAGGTAGAGAAACAGGAAAAGAGAGACAGAAGAAGGGACAATGAATTGGACTGATCCACCTCAGAGTTTGGAAACCTGAGTTAGTTTTGTTTTATTTTCTTCCCTAATCACATAATTTTTCTATTATGGCTATTAATGCATAATATTTTATCTGATGAAAATAATGCACACTGTGCTACTGAAAACTTAAGAAACACGGAAAAGCACAGAGCCAAAAGCAAAAATCACCAATAAAGCCACCACTTGCTCCTCAAAGCCCTGGCGGTATGGTTGTTAAGTGCTACACCTACAACCAAAAAGGTTGGCAGTTCGAATCCAGCATGTGCTCCTTGGAAACTAGTGGGGGATTTGAATCGGCTCGATGGCAATGGGTTGCTTTTTTCTTTTCTGCTATTAACATTTTGGTGCAAATTCTTTCCTGTGAGTGTCCATGTCTGTATATGAGAGTGCATATATGAGGCCACGATCTTACAATGCATATAATGTCCACAAACTTAATTGTTGCAAGTGCTGCATACCTCATTGCTGAATATCACTATGGTCACCTTCAAAGTACTCCCCTTGGGAAGCTATACACTGATGCCAGTGCCAAGTCCACCCTTCAAAGCAATTTTGGAACACATTCTGGAATGGCCATTGTGCGCGGCGGCATGGTGGCAAGTTCACAAACTTAATTGTCTAGCTGTCTGTGAGGGAGTTTTTAGCCAGTAAACAAGTAATTGTATTGGAGCACCTACTCACCTGATCTTGTCCCCTAATGTCTTTTTTCTTGACATGAAGATAGAGGAAATATGGAAAGGAGGGTATTTTGATGACATTGAGGACATCAAGGGTAACAGATGACAGCTCTGATGACCATGCCTGAAAAAGAGTTCTGAAATTGCTTTGAAGGGTGGACTAGGCGCTGGTGTCCATGCATAGCTTCCCAAGGGGAGTACTTCAAAATTTAATAGTGATAGTCACCAGTGAGGTATTCAGTACGTTTTCTAGGATGAGTTCACAAACTTAACCGTTAGACCTCATATGTCTTTTTCATTTTTTACATAAATGAAACGCATTATACATATTGTATTTTTCCTGTTCTTAGCATTATAATGTGAGCATATGAATAAATCAATACATATTGTTAATCCTTTTATTAAAAAAGTTATAAAAGTACAACGTTTTCAATTATATTGATATAGCAATTCCTTTGTTCTTTATTGTTAAATATTTGGAGTCTGTATTTTCTATAACTAGAAATCATATTTTTCTTTTGAAAGTTGTGCCATATTACAATCACCCCACCTGCAGTATTTAAGAATAAACATTCTCCAACAATGTATGTTTCTGCTTATCTTTGCCTGTCTGACAGGACCAGGGAAATAAAAAAGTATTTTACTATTTCAACCCTGAGCAGTTTTAGGAAAGAAAGTGAACGTGTGGGGCTGGGTTAGTTGCAACTGTAAGGAAAAGAAGGTGTCAGTCATCTTCATTTGTTTTCCTTCATTTCCTTCTTTAGGTTCTTTCTTTGTCAACCTAATGCAGTAGCACTAGATCTCTACCCTAGGGAAAGACGCTGTGTATATAAGCACCTTTTATATATGTCATTTAGAAACCCTGATGGCATGAAGTGGTTAAGTGCTATGGCTTCTAACCAAAAGGTCAGCAATTCAAATCCGCCAGGCGCTTCTTGGAAACTATTTGAGGGAGTTCTACTTGGTCCTATAGGGTCACCGTAAGTCAGAATCAACTCAACAGCAGTGGGTTTGGTTTTCATATGTCATTTGGAAACCCTGGTGGCACAGTGGTTAAGAACCATGGCTGCTAACCAAAAGGTCGGCAGTTCAGATCCACCAGGAAACCATATGAGGCAGTTCTGCACTGTCCTGTAGGATTGCTATGAGTTGGAAGTGACTTTGATGGCAGTGAGTTATAGGTCATCTGGAAACCCTGGTGGTGTAGTGGTTAAGAGCTAAAATTGCTAACCAAAAGGTTGATGGTTCAAATCTACCAGATGTTCCTTGAAAACTCTATGGGGGCAGTTCTGCTGTGTCCTATGGAGTCCTTATGAGCCAGAATCGACTCTACAGCAATGAGTTTTTCTTTCTTTCTCTCTTTTTTTCTCTTTCTCTTTCTCCCTCCCTCCCTCCTTTGCTCCCTTCCTCCCTCCCTCCCTTCCTTCCTTCCTCCCTCCCTCTCTCTCTCTCTTTCTAAATTGGTCATTTATCACAGATTTATTTGTAAAAGTAAAAAAGTTGAAAGTCTAAATGCTCAACAACAGGGAATTAAATTAATGATGGTAATGGAATAGTATTCAGTAAAATAATTTAATGGCATTCATAAAAACGAGGTTATAAAATGATAATGTACATTATGATCCCAATTAAATAATATGTGCCTAAGAAAAGCTGTAAGGGTTACTGTTAATCATTTCTGGAAGGTGTAATTATACCCTTTTCTCTGTCTTTTCCCAAGTCTCTAACAAGTATGTAAACTACTGTTGTACTCATGAACAAACCAAGTGTTAGCAAGTAAATTCTGAAATCATGTGCATGGCATTAAAAAGCTCTGAGTTGGGCTCTAGGTCACCCACACCAGGAGCTTTGTGGGTTAGAGAGTTGTTTCTCACACTTTGGGGGGGCGTGCGGAACTCTTTGGAAGGAGTCTTGGTAGTGCAGTATTTAAGGTGCTTGGCTACTAACTGAAAAGTCAGAAGTTTTAACTCACCAGCCAGCTCTACAGGAAAACGATGTGGTGGTTTGCATGTATAAATATTTACAGCCTTGGAAACACTATAAAGGAGTTTGGCTTTGGTCTTTGGGAGGCTCTTTGGAAGTCTGTAGAACTGACTTTTAACAGGGTCTTCTGGGATCAAAGTAAGGAGATATGAGTAGCTTTCAGTCTGCTCTTCTTTGTGTTGATTTGGAGCCACAAGATGATGGAGAAGGAGCCTATTTATAGAGCGCACTACTCTAGGCCAATGGGAATTTAGGACACACCATCCAAAGGACCAACAAATCCCTGGAGAAGGACATCATGCTTGACAAAGTACAGGGTCAGTGAAAGAGGGAAGACGCAGTGAGTTCAGTGATGGGCTCAGGCATGGCAATGATGGTGAGGATGGTGCAGGACCACATGGTGTTTCTTTCTGTTCCACAGTGTCGCTGTCATTTGGAAGCTATTCGACAGCATCTCACAGCAACAACCAAGGCACTAATGGGCCTCAGATCATGGAAACTGAAAGGCAGGAAATACCAGAGGCTTGATATCAACATGTTATCTGGAGGGATGGATCTGGTAATGACAGGCATACTGGGGACAGACTTTTATGCCCATCTCCTCACTTAGTGACAAGCAAATTGAAAGCTAGCAAAGTTAAGTCCCTTGTCCATATAAGTGTCTTTTTTTCCTGCTGGGATGGAAATGCACAATGTGTCATGCACTGGGTACGTGCCACTGACTAAAAGGTTGCCTGGAGTACTTGGGTGGTTTTGAAGTGCCTAAAGTTGCATGGTTAGAGTCTAGATGAAAGAGAATCATTTAAACCTCTGAGTAGTAAAATGAGGAGGGAACATTGAGTGTTGGTTCTTCCTCATTATGTTATGACAATCATTAAATCATATTCGGAGGAATAGGAAATATTGAGCTATATAGGGAGGTGGACCAGGAGAGTGGGTAGAGAGATGAGCAGAATGCACTGATGTTGCCCCATCCTGCATTTCCACATGAAATGCCTTTATTTTCTGAAATTTCAGGTACTCAGTGGCATGCATTTTTCTCTCCTTGTGTCATTCACCCCAGGTACGTGGTGAGAACTCTGACAGTACTGGACATTTTTCTCACCTTTATGACGTAAAGCTGCATGATGTGTTACTTTGTTTGTCAGAGAGCCAACACGACGCACTCACTTGGGGCCTTACACTTTAAGTCTCAAGATAGGAGAGGGCTGGAATTCCTGGCCAGGGAGGTGCTCTTAAAACAAAGAAAATGTAATTGAGGAAGTGAGAAGGTATGACAGCTGCCTTAAAATATGTCAAGGGCTGTCATAAAGAAGAAAGAACAAATAAACTTGTTGGATGTGACTCCTGACGGCAGAGCTTGGACTGACGAAAAGGTTGGAGGAAGGAGTTTGTATTCAGCAAACGGAGGTGCCATTTTTTGCCATTTGTTGACTGGCAACTCAGGCCAGAGAGAAAATTTCAGACTGGTGGGAGGTTGACACGTCCAGTTTGGGGCATATTGCATTTGAAGTGTCTATAGGACACAAAAGTAGAGATGTGCTTTCTTCATACTTTGTAAAGTATCAAAAGGAGGTTTGTACTTATCTCCTGAGACTGTGGGGAATTTTACTCTGTACCCAATGGGGCTTCTTCTCCACAATAATTTTATGATTACTTCTCATAGGTGCTTATACCATTCCTGAAATGTGGAGAAGGGGAGTTTTTCTCAATGTAGAGTGTTCAAAACTTGGTATCCTGTGAACAGTGCCCTTGTTTTCTTAAGCCACTCAGAGTTTGCACTCTTTTTGGTTGGGTCACTTGTATCCCATGAGCGTTATATTTTCCTCTTCTGCCCAGAAGAGAGTGACCAGAGTGACACCAGAATGATTCTCTCTGCCAGAAAAGAGGAACAAAAGGTAACAGAAAAGGAAATAGCAGATGCAAGCCCAAGAGTGGATTTCTTCCCTTCTCTGATGGAGGCCTCTTCAGTTGGCTGGGCAGTTGACAAAACTATTGTTTGCACTGCTTCCTTGAGGTTACTACCTTCTGGAGGCTCCAGATTGGCTAAAAAGACCCTGTTTTGGAGTTGTCTTGTGGTCCTGCGATTAGCCTGTCTCACAGATTTGTAACTGGCATGGGCATTAGAAATCATCAAATCCAAATTGTAGCTTGAAGTGGTACAGTGACTGGCCCAAGGTCACACAGTAAGTTTGTTCCCCCATTCTACCATGTTGGATCGATCTGTGTATCTGTCTGTCTGTCTTTCTACTTATCTGTCCATCCATCCACCCATTCATCTTATCCTGCTCAGCCACAGATCTAAAAGATGTGCCTGTTTCTTAAGAGCTATAAAGACCCATCCCTTATTTTTGGTTCTTTTCTTCTTCATTGCTATTCAAAGGTTGACGACTCCCTAATTGATACCTCCAGGCTTGAATTCCCCTGTTGTGCCTTCAACCCCCTACGTTGTGGTGGTCCTCTCGATCATGTTGTCATTATTGTTACTTGCTGTTGACTCTGACTCATGGAAGTCTTACATGTAACAAAACAAATTGTTGCCTGGTCCTGTGTCATCTTCATAATCACTGGTCTGTATGCCTGAAGCCATTGCTATGGCCCAGTCTATCTCAGTGAGCATTTTCTTAATTTTCATTGACTCTTATTTTATCAAGCATAATATCCTTTTCCAGCTATTGGTTTTTACTGATTATGTCTCTGGTTCTAAGGAATCTTTTGGTCATATTTCTTCTAAAATCTATTTGTTCATTCTTCTGGCAGTCCATGGAATAGTCAATATTCTTTGCCAGTACAGGTCAAATGCATTGACTCTTCCGTCTGCCATCTTCATTATCCAAATACCACATGCACAGGAGGTGATTAAAAAGCCCATGATTTGGGTTAGATGCATCTTTGTCATCAAAGCAAAGACATCTTTTTTTTTTTTTTAAACTTTAAAGAGGTCTTTTGCTATAGATTTGCCTAGTGTAACATGCCAAATGACATTGTCTTCAACCATAGACACATCAAGACTGACAGTTACAAACCAATTGTGTTAGCTTCAAACTTACATATGCAACTGACTACTCATCCTTGCAAATGGTGGTAAGTGGCAAGATGAGAATCAAAATTAACACACCCAAGTCTGCTCTCTGCCACCTCCTGTGTAGCTGAGTGGGCAGCATCCCTGTCTCCCCAGGAATCTGAGTCGGTAGTGTAGAGCCAGCTTTAATCTCCCTCACTCCCTATCCATTAGTCACCATGTCCCTTCGGTTTTACCTCTTAAATATTTTTAAACTTCTTTTGCTCCTGTGTCGTTCTTGCCAGTGAGCCATCACTGATTTCCTCCAGAATTCTCCTGTGGTGTCTCTGCCATTCATTCTCTTCTTCCTACATTTTCTCTCACTCCCACATACGATAGGACATATCTTTAGGAAACTCAAATCTAATCACTAATTCCTTGCATAAATATTGCTTCCTTTCTAAAATATCTGTAGCGTAATAGAGGAAGAAGGTAAAGTCCAGGACTCTGGAGCTTGATTGCCTGGGTTTGGGTGCTGTTTACCAGTAGAGTGCTCTTGGGCAGGTTACTTAACTTTTCTGTTCCACAATTTTCTTACCCAGAAAATGAGGATAATAACGGTACCTATCTCATTGAGTTGTTAATACGAATTAAATGAATTAACATCTGTGCTTTAAGCAGTGCTTGAAACCTTTGCTGTTGAGTCAATCCTGACTCATAATGACCCCTCAGGACAGAAGGGAACTGCCCATAGGGTTTATGAAGCTGTAAATCTCTATGGAAGCAGACTGCCACATATTTCTTCCCCTGGGTGCTGGTGGGTTTGAACCACCAGCCTTTTTCTTACCAGGTGAGCACTTAACTGCTGTGCAGTCAGGGCTCCAGTAGTACTGCTTAGCATGTTATAAATGCTACATCAGTGTGTGTTAAATCAAATGAACATATTTCTCCTTAGGTTAACATAGAGCCCTTTCAGAACTGGACTCCCATTTCCTCTCCAGTCTCAAGTCCTCAGTCTTCCTGCCACTGGCACTATGCTTCCAGGATAGTCAACAGTTTGCCCCTCACTCCTTCATACCGTCGTGCTTTTCCTTGTGTTTGCTCTTTTTCTTGGCTTATTTTTCTCTGTTCTTTCTTTCCATCTCCTCCTTGTAAGCTGTTAAGACAGCTATTCATCTTCTTAGGTCTTGAACAAACACTTCTTATGTGCAGCCATTATTGTAGCACTGGACAGAGATACCGCTTCTTCTCTGAGCGACTTCTGTCCGGTCCATTCCACCCATCATTACAGTGGTTAGTCCGAAGACTCTAGTATGGGGATGACTTGATTCCAGGTCTCATTGAACTGCTTATAGACTATCTCACCTTGAGTAAGTTACTTAGCTGTGCTGAGCCTCGTCCGTAACATAGGGTTAATAAACAATCTACTTCGTAGGGCTGCTGTGGGGCTGCTAACAAAAAGGCTGGCAATTCAAGTTTACTGGCTGCTCCTTGGAAACCTTATGGGGCAGTTCTACTCTGTTCTGTAGAGCTGATATGAGTCAGAATCGACTTGATGTTGATGGGTATGAGTAAGGTACACATGCCGAATCCCAGTGCTAGTTCCAACGCCCAGCATATGGTAAGCCTAGAGCAAGAACTATATAGTTGTGATTATTTTCATTGCCGAGTAGAATTGTGTTCCAGGGAGTCTTTAATGGCTATGATTTTTGGAAAGTAGGTTGTCGGGCCTTTCTTCTGAGCCACCTCTGGGTGGATTTGAACCAACAACTTTACAGTCAGAAGCCAAATGCTTAACCATGTTTCCACCCAAAGACTCCTTTACAGACATCAGGCAATATTTAATTTACAGTTTATACATGTTTTGGTGAAGGTTGGAGCTCTATTTAGCTCAGTTTTATAACCTTAGTTATCTCCCCTGATAGATGATCACTAATATTGATTGCTATCTGAAGGTACCTAGCCACTAATCATCTCGCTTGGGACAAGCTTGGTATGCTGGTCATGCAGACCTCCCAGATCTTGCCCTCAAGAAGCTATTTTCTGATGGAGCTGATCTAATAGAGGTGAGTCCTGCACCTGGGAGATGGCAAGCTGTTCTAAACCCAAAAGGTGGTGTGATGTAAGGTGGGATGGCTTGCCTGGAAGGTGTATGTATGTTTGTGTGTGAAAGGGAGGACAGTCTGAGGTCTTTGTGAGCAGGACTCTGCCTGCTGCAGGTGGAGAGGTAGAATCAGTTAGGAGTCTGGAGAGGCTTAAGGCAGGGGAGCAGGTAGCTAGAGTGCACATGGGCTTTGGTGGTGAGTTTAGGGTGAAGGATCCTGGGGAAGCGCTGGAAGGGAACACAGAGGCTGAACAAACCTGCTTTTGAGGGAGGTGTGACCACCTCACCCACCTTCCTACCTTTGCTCACATGCCATTCTGGGAAGGGGACCTTCCCTGACTCCCTTATTTTAAATTACAACCTCTTCCTTCCAGCTCCTCCAAGTCCCCTTTCCTATTTACGTTCTTTCAGAGCTCTTTTCACCATTGGGCATGCTATTTGTTTTACTTGTGTATTTGCTTATTATATGTTTCTCCTAACTAGAATAAAAGCTCTATGGAGGTGAGTGCTTTGATCTCTTTATACGGATACATCACCAGCTCGTAGAACATTACCTGACCCATAGTAAATGCTTAGTAAATATTTGTTGAATGAATCCCACTGTGCAATTTTGTGTTCATTTAGTAATTATGCTTTCAAAATAAAATTTTTGATGTATAATTTACATCAAATAAACTGTACCCATTTTAAGCCTGTGGTTTGATGAATATTGACAAATGTATATATCGGTTTGACCAAAACCACAATGACAATATAGAATTTTCCCATCATCCCAAAGATTTTTTGTACCTCTTTGTGGTCAGTCCCCATCCCTAAGCCTGGCCTCAAGCAGCCATGGATATAGTTTTTGTCAGTATTTATTGACTTTGCCTTTTCTGGAATTTTATATAAATAAACTCATACTTAGGTCTTGTTTTCTCAGCATAACATTTTTAAGATTTATCTGTGTTGTTGTGTATAACAGTGGCTCATTCCTTTTGATTTCTGAGTAATAGCAAATGATTCCTTGTTTTGCTTTGTGACTGTTAGCATGGGCTTTGTAGCCCAGCTTCCTGGTTGAAATTTTGGCTATACCACTTAACAGCTGTGTGGCATTGGGCAAGTTTGTCCTGGGTGTGCCTCAGGCCTCTCATTTGTTAAATGGAGTAGTAGTCCTAGCTACCTCATAGGATTGTTGGGAGAAGAATGAAATGAGTTTAATTAAAAACATAACATGCTTAGAATGGTGCCTAGCACATAGTAAGTATTCTGTAATTGTTAGATGCTATTACTTCTTTTGGAGGTCTGATGGCATAGTGGTTAAGAATTTGGCAGCTAACCAAAAGGTCAGCAGTTTGAATCCACCAGCCACTCCTTGGAGACCGCATAGGATGGTTCTACTCTGTAGAACTTATAGTTGCTGTGAGCTGGAATTGATTCAATAGCAATGAGTATGGGTATTACTTCTTTTATGAATTAGATTGCTGTTGTTGTTAGCTGTCATAGAAAACTATGCCCCCAATCATGTCAGTCACATGTGCTACAGAGTAGAACTGCTCCGTAGAGTTTTCTTGGCTGTAGTCTTTATGGAAGCAGTTTGCTGGCCTTTCTTCTGTTAAGTCACTGGGTAGGAAAGCAGACAGGGAAATAGAGACAAGAGAATAGACACAGATGTCATGTGGCACTGAAGGCGAATGCATCTAGAAGCAACAGAGGAACATAAAGGATTGCTGGTGGCTCTCAGAGATTAGGAGAGAGGCATGAAACAGTTTCTGTCTCTGAGTTCCAGAGAGAATGGACGTGGCCAAGACCCTAACTTGGACATCTAGCCTCTGGTGCTGTAGAGAAAATACATTTCTGTTCTTTGAAGCTACCCACTCCTGTATTTTGTAATGGCAGCCTTGGAAGATGAAGAAGACTCCTGTTTTTGCAAATGTAGGAAAAAACTCGAGGCCCAGAAAGATTAAGTAGTTTATTCAGTGTCATCTGAATGGCAAGAAAAAATGGAACCCAAGTCCGTCTGACACTTGTGCTCTACTATCTCCCAGATTCTGATCTTGTCTCTGTTGGCCAGGCTCTTGGGTACATGGAATCTCTCTGAGATAAGGAAGGGAACTGAAGGAGAAGAGCTGGTGTTTAGTGGAGGGAGGCCTGACTCAGTTTCCTGTTCACTTAGGGTAGCCACATTCACTTCACTGCCCCTGCCTTTGTGGGGGCGTGTCCCCCCTCCATTGGCAGGCTGAAGGTGAGGGGTCTGGGGCCTCTCAGGCACCTGAGTCTTGTATCAGGAACCCCTCTTGCAATCACACAGCATCAGCTCCGTAAGAAGCTAATTTGATAAAACCCACTCCAAAGCTCATTGAACCTGTCTATAACGATGCTTAATTAAAGTGCAGAAACTTTGAAGAGATAGCAAGTTACTGCTTAATGCAATACTAGAGTGTCACTATTCTACCATCTGCCTGCCTCTCTGCAGTAATTGCTTCCTGACATTTGTTTATTTTAATTAGAAGAGCAGTCTTGATCAAGAGGGATGGCAGGCAGGGTCAGAACTATTGGGGAGGAGGAAGAAAGTGAGAAGGGCGGGGCTTTGAAGAGGAAGGGAGCGATCTGCAGGAAACACTGTCTTTAGGGGCTAAGTCGTTTTACCTTATGCAGAGATGGAACTGTGGAAATTTCTTCCTGTGGTAGAAGTGCAGAACTGACCTCAAGCTCTCAGGTACAAGTGCTGGGAGTGTTCCTTAGGGAGTGTGAGCTGAGCTTCTTGGTCAGAGAATGGAATCTCTTGCTTCGTTAGAAGAGAGACCAGAACAGGGCTCATCAGATTCTAAGGTTCTGGCAGAACTGATTAGATTACTATGACAACTTCTAGTTCCAGCAGGGGCACAGAACTGATAGAGAAACCCATTCATATTTGTTACTTCTACTGGCTCTCACTCATGATTTTATAGTGTGCTTGGGTATCTTTGCTTAGGTGCTGGTCATTGTAAATGAAAGTTATTTGGGCATACAGATTGAGACTTTAGATGAAGAAGATACCTTCCTCTAGACAGAAATTTTATTTATTTATGGCAAGTATCTGTGAGAATTTTAAATCTGAGGCTCTCTGAAACCAAATTAAATGCTTAAAGTTTCTTAACAACATAGGTATTTCAAGCCAGGCTATAGGTCTTGTTGAAGACTGCTCACTTTCTAGTTCATCTTTACCTTGAGAGTGCCAGGTTATTGTGGACAAGCATCCTTTTGGCCTCCTCATCTTGTACATATTCTGGGCATTGAGTTCTGTCATTCTAATGCTGCCAAACTATCAAAACAAAAGTTCAAATTTGCCAGGCTTGGAAAATGCCTTCTGGGCAGAAGTGACTTTCATTCTTCTCTGGGTTACTGTTTTCCCTTCAGTGTTGAACTGATATTACTTTACTATCTGAGTAGCATTTTCTTGCTTTTAATAGCATGTCTAATTTTTTTAGATTTTTAGTTGTTTTCAGTGGTGATACCCTACTATTAGTAAAAAGAGAAAAAGTCCCTTATAGTGGTTTAGTGGCTTTTTTAGGTTACATGTATTTTTATGTTGGTAATAGGATTCTTTTTTTCATGTAGAATGCAATTGTACACAGGATCTCAGTACCCAAACAACAACAACAACAGCAACAATAAAAATGAACCCTGTTTTGGTGGTAACAGGGCTGAGTATTCCTGTGACCTGTCGTTGGGTCTTCCCCCTTGTTGTAACCCCACAGACCATGTGTAAGTACCTGAGTTTCATGGCATAGTCTGAAAAGCTGTGTTCTCAGGAGGTGCTTCCCTTGATTTGACTGACTGAGGAATCACAGCTTTGGCAAAGCTTACCTAGTGCTTTCCCTGGAAACAAATGATTCTTGACATTTTAGGATGGATAGAAGCCTAGATGTTGGGCCGGATACTATAAGAAATGACAGGATGTTCCTCTTGGGTCCCAGAAAGCCCTATGAAAGTAAGGTCTGGAGAATAGAGTTCCTTCTATTACTCTGAAAGAGTACAGAAAGGGGTTGAAAAGTGTAGGTGACAGTTTCAAGAGACAGGCATCTGGATGAGATTAGACATTCAGGAATCTTTTGGGGGAAATGTCTGTGAAGCATAAAGGAAGAGGTAGTAGGGGAATAGGCAGGAACAGGCTTTATATCTTGATGGAGATCTGACTCTTATCAAAGGAATCGGGAAGGTCTGGGTAGGAAGAGCCCCAAGAGTTGCACAGCACTGACAAAGTCTCAGCCGGATTCATTGCTTGTGACACGAATCCCATGTTGGGCTAGAAAGAGCTGGCACCAGTACCCCTACATGCTCTGTCATTGGTTAGGAGTGACCGCAGAGAAGTGTGGCCTGTGAACACAGTGGTGAATCTAAAGAGGCAGCTGAAGCTCTCTGTCACCTCAGTTTACCATAGCTGACCCTCCAGGTGGAAATCTGAGCAGTATACCTCTGTGACCACCCTTAAAGAAGGGTCACCTGAAGAGCAACAAGGCATTTGAGGAAAGGAAGGAGGGGAGGAAAGTAAGGCACTCTTTTCCAGACCAGGGGAACAGGTGTAGTGAACGGTTGTCTGTGTATTCCCTCGAAACTCAGTGTCCTAGCAGTGGAAGACTGAGGATGTTATCTGAGCTTACTGGACACAGGCCTATAGTAACAGATATCTTGTGCATCTGGTCACGTTGTCTGTGTACTTGCCTTCGGCTTCCTAAATCTTCCCAATGGTTTTCAGCTGCTCCTAGGCTAAAGCCCATGCTTTTTATCCAGACCTTGTTGGCCTGGCTCCTGGGGTCTGCCTATCCTTCCCTCTCTCTGTCCTAGCCACTCTAGTGTTCCAGTGTCTTCTACTTGCCTTGTGATTTCACTCCACAGAGCCTTTGCCTATGCTACTGCTTCGGCCTGCAGTGCTTTTCTTTCCCTCTACTCTTTCCTTCCTGCTTCAGTGGGAGCATCCCCTCCTTGGTTTTGGCTCTCATAATCCCAGGCTACTTCCTTTGGTGGCATTTTGTCACAGACGCCTTTCTATACTTTTCTGGCTGATGGTAAAAGCCCCAACTCTTCCACCAGACTGGAAGCTCCACAGAGGTGAGGGCTGCCTCTGTCTTTGCTGATCACTGTGTCTCAGTGCCTGGTGCCCCAGAGATGTTCAACAGAAACATTTTGTTCTAGTGAGTAATACACCAAAGGAGGGGGTAAAGAGAATGACTGGGTAGCCAATTAGTAAAAATAAAATCTACATGGAAACAAAATAAAAGAGAGGGAGAGACAGCTTCCTCCAGAGCTGGGCATGGCTTTCAAGGTCCTTGTTAGTCCAACTTCTTGGTCTCATGGTGGAGGAGGCTGAACCTAGTGAGGTGAGGTGATTTCCCCAAGCCCATGGCTAGTGGGTGTCAGAGGTGGGACTTACCTGAGTCTCCTGACACAAAGTCCAAGGCTTTGTTTGCCACAGAGGGCCATGTATGGTGATGTACAAGGATGTAATTTGAAGGTAGATGCTGGCTTTCCTCTGAACTCTACTCTCACTGTTGACCTGACCTTGATTAAACCATAGCTTACTTGACTCTGTTTCCACATCTGTAAAATGGGAATAATAGTGTGTATTTTACATGGAGACTTTGAAGATGAATAGAGATAATGTTCAAAAAAAATGTTTTTAGAAACTCTGAATTGACTTGCAAAAGTTATTACTAGATCATGTTTGAATACTATTTGGTAAAGGGAGTCTAAAGTCACCAAGGGGGTGGGGGTGGATGGAGATGCTGTCCAGATCCTGCCACTAGTCTGGATCCTTAGCCCACTCTATTCCTCTTGTCCTGTGGATAGGCTATTTTTTTATGTATTTCTTCAAAAAAGCTGAGAAGGCTAAATTTCTGGAACATCAGCTCTATAATAAAAGAGGAAATGTATGGGATGGTTCCAGGCAGTTTCTTGACCTCTTTGGGCCCAGCCTCCATCTCATCCTCAGGGAAAGAAGGGGCTGTGGTAATTCAGGTCTAGAACTTCCAATCATCATGAGGTGGTGCCCGTAAATCCTCGTGAATAGGAAGGGCTCAAACAGAGATGAGGATACTGGACAGGCTCCAAAATATAGAGTCCACAGCGAAAGGAGGCTATCATGCCCTTTAGCTTGAGAGACTTGTTAGAAAGAACTTTCTGCCACCGGTACCCAAATGCTGTAAGTGGAGAAGACAGTGGAGTTTGTGGAAATTGCTTTCTGGAGGCCTTTACAAAGCAAAGAGAAACCCAATTCCATCCTTGTTGGAACTGGAGGCATGGATTAGGAACCATTTGAAGTGATTTCCACCCTGGGGATGTGGATAATGCATTAGATGCTGTGAAATTTGGGGGTTGAGATGCCCTTTCTGTACACTCTTGTTGGACATACCTGGTTCTGCTGCTGCTACCTGTGTGCTCTGGACCTTGTGTTCTAAACTTCAGCACCTCCTCTCTGTATCACTTCTTTGTCCTGAAGCACATCTCTCCAAGAGAGAGGTCCTGGTGCCAGCAGCTTCTCCAGATAATAAAGGCTCAGCGTGGTGACTGATAATCACTTCAGGGTTAAAAGACAACATGGGTAATCTTCTGCTAAGATGACCAATTAAAGAGGAACCAGAGGAGCAAGTTCAATTACAGATTTTCAGGGAGCATGACATAAAAGTTTTAACTTGTTGTATTTTTGCTACCATCTTCAGTGTGTGTCTGTTTTCAACCCTCTTAAGACTGGATAGAGATTTCTGAAGCAAGTATAAAAAGTATTCATATTCAAAGACGCATTTTCTTTCCCTAATGTTATCAAGTTAATTGTCTTCTCTGGGGCTAATTTCTTTTCTTTGGTTCATATTGGGACTAGGAGCTTGGATTAGTAAAAGTTTGCATTTGTAGATGCTTTTCATATACATGATCTTGTTTTGTTCTCTAGACATCTCTGTGGCTATTGTTTTTAATTCCCTTTTGTCAGATGAGCAAACTGAGGCCTAAGTTTGCAAAGCTTACAGAAGAGATTGGTACCAGATCTGGTATTAGCACTGTTTATTTCCCACTTCGCTCCACTGTCTCCCGGGCTGAAAGTGGTAAAATTGCAAGGGTTCCCAGTACTCTAGCTGACTAAAACCTGGGAGCTTCCACAGTTGCTGGCAAGCATGTCTGGGACAAAGTTCCTCTGGTTGGTGGTGGGTTGAAAAACCTTCTGGGCAATGCAGTGATGAAAACATGAATAGCCTTTTTATACCTGTGTCTATCTTTCCTACTGGTTTGATTTTAAAAAGATTTTCCTTTTATGAACTTGTGACTTTATTAAGGAGATGCTAGTTTTTTTATTTGATAAATTTATAAGATTCAAATGAACAATGATTGGCATACATTGGCTTCCAGTATTTATTTTAGGAAAGAAAACATTACAAATACAAGTTTATAAATTCTGTCTTAGTTACACCTTGCCTTCCCTTCACTTACAGCTGTGTTTCTTAATCAGGGACAGTGATGAGGGTGTTACTGTCATCCAATAAGTAGAGGCCAGGGATGCTACCGAACTTTACAGTGCAGAGGACAGCCCCTGAATTCAGTCCGAAATGTAAATAGTGTCAAGGTCAAGAAGCCTTGTCTTACAGACAAGTGCTGTTGTGATAATGGTATATGTCCTTCTAGAAGATTTTTTCATATTTTCATGTGCATTTTCAAGCCTGAATAAATAATATGTAGTGTTGTACTGTTGTGCTCCAGAGTTCTTTTAATTTGTATAAGGTGCATCCAAATATATTCTACCTCTTACTTTTTTCCCCTTAAATATGTTTATAGATATACCCATGTTAGAGTGTCTGTGTGTGTGTATTTCTTATGATGCATGTATATCACAAGAAATGTGTGTATATATATATGTATGTGTGTATCTCGACGGCACTTGGCTGGCTTGGCTTATCTATATATATATGTACTCATATATATATGAGTTGGAATTGACTCTATGGAAGCTAGTTTAACTGTACTAAATTTGAGGTTGGTAGAGCTAGAAAACTCAGGGCTCAAGTGAGATGCACTCAGATTTCAGTTTTTGGAAGAAACTGAATAGGATGACAAATTTGGAAGGGAAAAGATAGCTTCGAGGAACCACATCAGGTACACATAGACTGCCATGTGGCTATCGTCAAATTAATGATCTTGAAGGCTAACCAATAGATGACACAGTAGAAATATGCTGAGTTAGAAGACTTAAATTTTATCTTGGCTCAGCTGCTTCCTAGTTGCAGGACCTGAAATAAGTTACTTAGCCTTGAAATCTCAGTTTCCCCTTCGCTAAAACGGAAGTCCTAGTACAGCAGGGGATTTCTATGAGGATAAAATGAGAACAGGGCTTGGTATCATGTTGGTATCTGGTAAGTTTTCAAAAATGTTAGTTGATTCTGGAGTCTGAATCTAAGGAGATTGGACTGTTTCCTGTTGGCACCAAGGAGCCTTCGGAGTGTCTTTAGAGCATGGGAGTGATGTGTTTAAATGTGAATTTTAGAAAGTTAATTCTGGTTTGGAAGCACAGTGGCAGGAAGTTGGGCGGGGTTAGAAGTACAAAGATTAGTTATTAGGTTTTTGAAATGATCTAAGTGAGAAAGAGGTGCCTGAACTGGGTCAGTGGGGTGCACAGGGCAAGAGGAAAAGGAGAGAAATGATAGAGGGAAAAAACAGAGAAAAGGAAATGAGCGTTGTTTACAAGAGACATACAGGTCTTTGGGTAGCATACATGGTGACCCTGTGTGTGTCAGAGTAGAACAGTGCTCCATAGGGTTTCTAATCGCTATGATCTTTGGGAAGCGGCTGGGTTCAAACTGCCAGCCTTTCCTTTAATAACCCAAAGTTTCTACCTGCAAATGGCTTGAGTCAATTGAGAGGCTGCACAGGGACAAAAGACGGGATGAAAGGATGTTGTCTCCTGTGTTCCCATTCTGCCTGAGTGTCTGGAGAAGAAATGATTTGATCAGGGAAGGTGCAGGTTTGTGTGGCTCTCAGCTACTGACCCAAAGGTTGGAGGTTTGAACCAACACAGGGATGCTGTGAAAGGAGCTCCTAGCCATCTGCTTCTGTAGAGATTACAGCTAAGAAAATCCCATGGAGGAGCTCTATGCTCTAATACATGGGAACACAAGATTGCCATGAGTAGAAGTGTCAAGGTAATGGCTTCTGTTTTTGTAAAAATTTCCACCATGAGTATGAGGATTGATCGGATGTGGGGCTGGGAGAGAGAGAAGATGAAGACAGTGAAAACACCCAGATTGTTAGCTAGGCCTGCTGAATGGATAAATATACAAGTAAGATGAAAATTTCAGAAGGAATAATTGCAAGGGCTTGGGGAGGAGGAGGAAGATGTTTAGTTTTATTCAAGATGTGTCTGAGTTGCTTGGGGACGCTCAGGAGCAGCAGTGTCCGCAGAAGTGTGGAGTTTGTGAAGAAATCAGGGGATAGTAATATCCAAAGGGTGGAAAGGAACAACCAAGAGTGACTTTCAAAGAAGTTTAGAGGGGAGATAGATGAGAAATGGAAAGAGACAGAAGCTTCCTAGAGGTGGGATCCAGAGTGCCAAACACAGCAGAAGGGCCTGAGACGGTGGGCAATGGGGAGGGACTCTGGTTTGGGTATTTTTATGGTAACCTTGGAAAGAATTGGGTAAGTTATGAACATGTAGGCAACAGAAGCCAGAATGAAGGGGATGAGGAAGTGAGAAATGGAGATGAGGAGTCGTGAGAGAGAAAAGGAGTGCAGGGAGTATCTCAAAGATGAGAGAAGAGAGAAGGAAGATTTCTGTTTCATTTTAAGGTTAGTAGCATGTTGCCAAGCAGTGGGTGAGGTGGGAAAGGAGTGAGTGGAAATGAAAAACTGGGTATGAGAGAATTTGGGGAAGATTGATGGCAAAAGTCCTGAGCAAAATGGAAGGGTTTGGAGAAAGAGAGAAGTCAGCTTTGAGAGATGAGATAAGGTGGTAAGGTGGGTAGGTCAAAAGTGAGTCACTGTAAGGGAGAGAAGTACAGGCCTTCAGGCCACAGGGCCTCCATTTCTCAGTAAAATAAGCAGCTCTGTGGCATCTGCTAGTGAAGGTAGAAATGGATTGGAGGAGCTGAAAAAGGAAACAGATTGAAAAGAGCGTAAGGATTGTCAAGCAGCTGAGGATGCGAGGGACAGAGATGTGGTTGTATTCCTTGGAACAGCTGAGCTGCTGGTTTCTGGTACTGATGACTTGCTTGTTCAGGGGCAAGGAGAGTGGGCACTTTCATTCTTCCAGGGTTGAGGACTGGCAGGGTAGGTGCTGGTAGACGTGCAGAAGATGAGGGAATGATTGGCTGTGAAGCCCGTCTACTTAAGAAGTGAGAAGACTTGGGTGAGCAGGGGTGATTTGCTGTGGTAGTGAAGAGACTGGGGGCACTGTGACCTTGGTGAGACTACAGTGAAGAGTAGGGAGAGACAAGAAATAGAAGTAAGATCTTTCTAAGATATTATCATCATTTGGGAGAACTTGTCTGGGGCGAAGTGAGTGTCCAGATGGGTGTGAAGCATGTGGGAATGAAGGTGAAGGTTATTGGAGCGGAAGAGGGCAAAGCACTATGAAACTAGGGCACTGTGCACATGAATAATGTGCACAGTAGTGGAATCAGGGTGGAGACAGTAACTTTAGCCAAGAATGTGGGAAAGTAATCCTGAGATGCTGTAGTAGTTAGTTATTGCTGCTTAACAACTACAGAAATCTCAGTGGCATGCAAAAATAAACATTGACTGAGCTTCCATCTCTGGAGACAGCTGATCTAGGCTAGACTCATGTAGGTATTTCTGCTTATCTTGGATCTTCCTGTTTGATGGATTTTGGCTGATCTAGATTGGTCATGGTTGGGTGGCTGCCTGTGATGACTCTGGACATTCATCTCCTGAGACTGGCAGGCTATCCAGGCATGCTTTCTCGTGAGATGGCAGAAGTGCACAAGAGCATGCACTTTCCAATCTTTGGTCATGTTGTGCCCATTAACATTCCTTTGGTCAAAATAGTTCAGGTGCCCAAGCCCAAGTGAGGGGGTGGGTAAGTATATTCCACCCATAGAGGTGGGAGCAGGGTAGTGAGTGAATCTTTCTGAGCAATAATCTAATCAACCAGCTGTGAGGATGGAGAGAGGATTGAATTGAATATGGTGCCCATTTGTCATCCACTGGACCCTGACTCATGGTGATGCTCTGTGTATCAGACTAGAACAGTGCTCTGTAAGGTTTCCAATGGCTGTGATCTTTGGGAAATAGATCACCAGACATTTCTTTGGAGGTACCTCTAGCTGGGTTTAAACTGCCAGCCTTTTTATTAGTAACTGAATATTACTACCCGCATGCATGTGACATGGGTCCCTTGAGAGGCTGCATAGGGACAAAGATGGCAAAAAAAATATTGTCTACCCCACACTCTCATTCTTAGATGCAAGTGGCCTTGGCTGAGGGTCTGGAGAAGAATTGATTTGATTAGGGAAGATGCAGATTTCTGTGTCGTAAGGATTCAAATATAAATAGTGTGTCTTCTGGAGGGCACAGAAGGAAGAGTGAAACAGAGGCATGGGGACACATTTGGCTACGTGGGGTCAGAGAGAGCAACTGTCTGAGCATAGAAGTCCCACCACCTTTAGCAACAAATACACACACGCACACATACATGCATGCATGTGCGCACACACACACACACACACACACACACACACTCTGCTAGCAGAGCTTGGGCTGACCCAAAGTAAAGTCTCTAGGAGCCTTATTATTTTGGGAAGTGCTGTAAAGACAAATCCCCATGTTGCTTAGCACGGGGGGTCTGCGTGTTGCGCTCTTCCTGACTAACTGAGGAGGGCAGATGCTTCCAGGGGAGGAATGTTTCCAGGGAGAGGCGGCCACAGCTCCATACTATACTTGGGATTTCACAATTGCTTTTACTCTGGCAGGGTGCTGGGTACTTTTTTTTTTGCACTACAAATAAGGAAGCGAGAGGGTGGGTGTGGGAAGGAAACTATTAAAATAGAGATACAGTAATAGAAATAACATCTATCCTTGGAAAGTGAAACTCCAGAAGAAAGATTGATGAGGACAGGGCACCCAAACACATACTTGATCTCTCTGCAGAACCTCTTAATGCCTTTTGAATGTTCTGATCTTGCTCCTGCTAGACTGTAAGCTCACTGAGGGTAAGGCTCCACTCATTTTATTCAAACCTGTGTCCTGGGTGCCAGCACCAAGCACAGACAATAATAGCTCTACAGATGTTTCTGAGTGGGTGAATGACTAAATGAATGATAAATTGAAAAGCTGATGTGTCTACCTCTACTTAAAAAAAAAGAACGCCAAGCTTTCTCTGGGTAATCAAGAAACAAGTACTTAGAGGCTTCTTGAATGCTAACAGGATTACCAGACTCTGGGCTTTCAGGGAGGGTGAGATATAGTTCTTGCCAGATGGTCACTTATATTCACATGGAGTTTATGGAAAAGTAACTAACAATGCAGAGCTATATAGGAATGTTCCAAGCCTCATTTTGCCCATCTGTAAAACCAAGTGAACTAGATTCGTTCAGGTTCATTTCCTGCAAGACTTTTTGGACCCTTTAATAGTCTGTCTGTGTGTGCTTTAGCTGAAAGTTTACAGAGAAAATTAGTTTTTCTTTAAACAGTTAATATGCAGATTGTTTGTGATGTTGGTTGCCAGTGCTGTGATATGACAACACTCCTCCTCCTCCACCCCAGCTTCCCTGTTGCCATTTGTCCAGTTTTCCTGTCCCTTTCTGCATTCTCATCTTTGGTGTTGTGCTGGTGTGCCCATTTAACTAAGACGCACTACTGTCTGCACATGTGTTTTTGTTGGCCCTATCAGCCTATCTAACCTTTGGCTGAATGATGAACTTAGGAGTGACTTTAGTACTGAGTTAAAAGGGTGTCCAGGGGCCATACTCTGGGGTTTCTCCAGTCTTTGATAGACCAGCAAGCCTGGTTTCTCTCTCTCTCTCTCTCTCTCTCTCTCTCTGTGAATTTTGTTCTACATGTTTCTCCCACTCTGTCTGGGACTGTATTTTGATTTCTGATAGAGCAGTCAGTGGTGGTTACTGGGCACCATATAGTTGCTCTAGCCTCAGTCTGGTGGAGGTCATGGTAGTTGTGGTCCATTATTCCTTTGGACTAATCTTTCTCTTGTGTCGTAGGTTTTCTTCATTCTCCTTTGCTTCAGCCAGGATGGAATTGGTAGATGCATCTTAAATGACCACTGTCAGTCTTTTAAGACCCCAGATGCTACTCAGCACGTTGAATGTAGAACATTTTCTTTATAGACTATGTTAGGCCAGTTGAGTTAGATGTCCCCTTGAGACCATGATCCCCCCAGCCTTCAGCCCAGTAGCTCAAATCCTCAGGGTGTTTTGATGTGTCCATGAAGTTTCTATGACTTTGCCCTGGTCAAGTTGGGCGGTGTACTGTTTCACCCTTCACTAAAGTTACCACTTATCCACTATATGGGTACTGCTTTTCCCACCTCACTCCTCCCTTCTCTCATAACCATCAAAGATAGTTTCTCTCTGTGTGGAAATGTTTTCATGATAATGGTCTCGTATAGTATTTATCCTTTTGTGATTGACTTATTTTACTCAACATAGTGGCCTCCAGATTCATCTGTGTTGTATTGTTCTTTATCATTGTTAGTATTCCATTATGTGCATGTATCAGTTTGTTTATCCATTCATCTGTTGATAAACACTTAGGTTGTTTCCATTTTTTGCTGTTGTGAATAGTGGTGCAATGAACATGAGTGTGCATGTGCCTATTAGTGTGATGGTTCTTATGTCTCTAGGATGTATTTCTAGGAGCTGGTTTGCTGAATTGTGTGGTATTTCTATTTATAGCTTTTCAAAGAAGTACCATGTAGTTTTCCAAAATGCTTATAGCATCTCGTATTCCTACTAGCAGTGCACAAAACTTCTAACTTTCCCACAACTACTCCAACATTTGTTGTTATTTTGATTCTTGACAATAATGTTGGGGTGAGATGGTATCTAATTGTAGTTTTGATTTGCATTTCTCTAACGAGATGCCTTTAGTATTCTTTGGTTCATTGTGGATCTGTAAAACAGAAGAAAGAGTTTCATGTTTCTAAAACAGATTTGACACTGAAAATTTTCCTTTCATGTTTTTGTTTGGGGTGTCATCTCCATTCCACTTTCATAGGAACACTTGTATTAAACTTACCAAAAAAAAAAAAAAAAAAAATTCCGGTTGTTAACAAGTTGGTTCTGACTTATGGTGACCCTGTGTGTACCAGAGTGGAACAGTGCTCTATAGAATTTTCAATGGCTGATTTTTTTGGGAGTAGATTGCTAGGCCTTACTTGCAAGGCAACTTGGGAGTGGACTCAAACTTCCAGTCTTTCAGTTAGCTGCCAAATATGTTAACCTTTTATACTACCTGGGGACTCTGTATCAAATTTAAGTCTTTTTTTCTGTGTGTGGGATGAGATGCTGCTTTTTCAGAGCACCCAATGTGTGCAGACATTTGGCTAACCTTTGTCTTGATGAAGCTGGGTGTGGATTTCAGGTTTTAGAATTGGGTCATACTTGGAAAGTTTCTGTCAAGGTTCAGGATTGCAGCTGAAAGCACAATCTATACAGGCCATGGGTGGAAACACTTTACTCACATAGAGAAGAGACAGAGCAAGGTATTGACATTGATCCCCCATGATCAATGTGTCACTTCCTGTGCCAAAGAAGGGCTGATGGGCTGGGAACACACCTCTGTACCTCAGTCAGGACACTCTGATACTTTTCCTGGGGAAAGACATAAAAGTGGGATTGGTCAGGTGCCATGTAGTGCACATTTGTGAGCAGGACAGAGAAACTTACTCTATGCGTGTCACAACAGGGGGGACATTTTCCCCTGTCAGGTCAGAAACTGGGAGAGAGACCAAGAGAGGGGCTCAGTTCTCAGGTTCCATTATCAGGGTCCAAAACTTGTGATTAGGCAGCACAGGTGTATATCATGGCCAGGGAGGGGCTTGAAGTCTGTAATAGACTACTTTCTTGTTTTTCTAATAGTTTCCACTTTGGTCCAGTGTTCTCAGAGCACTGCTGGCTCAGCATCTGCACCCAAGAAAGATTTGCAGCATCCTGGGATTACTTACTGTCTTTCTCCTGGCTCGGGGAACAAAGGAGCTGGGTTATAAAGGGGTGTGGCCAGGACTAGAGTTTGGAGGGCCAGATATGTCCATACAGAGCAAGGTCAGAACTTCTGAACCTCAGGATGTTCAAGGTAAGGCACGGAGAGTCTGAACTTCAGGCTGTTCAAGGTAAGGCATGGAGTCTAAAATAGGAGCTAGGAGCTGCTTTCTCTCATGAATTTTCTTCTGGGACCAGCCATGGGGTCAACACTGCATAAATCTGACCATTCAAATGTGTGGAGAATGGCCATGGGTGACTACGGACTGTGACTAGGGATCAAGATCAGGCCCCACTCATGCCTCCTCTGGACCAAAGCAATTCACTGCCAAACGAAACATACTGTCATGGAGTGGATTCTGACTCACAGCGACCCCATATGTTTCCCGAGGCTGTGAGTCTCTATGGAAGCAGACTGCCACATCTCTCTCCCACAGACCTGCTGGTGATTTCAAACTGATGCCCTTTCTGTTGGCAGTCAATTGCTATACCAGGACAAAAGCAAAAGCCTCCTGATTGGTCTTTCTGTTTTCTGACTTCTTCCTTTCACGACTAGTATCCACACTCAGCCTTTGTTCCATCATTCTCTGTTTAAATACCTCTAAATAGCTCCTCAAGACCTCTTTAGCTTGGAACCCAGGACCTTTGGGAATCTGCCTTCCAACACATGTTTTTTAGTTTCACACTTTTCCCCACTTTTTCCTTCCACCCATCCTACCTACCTACATTCCAACAAGATAAAGCTTATTGCTTAGGGAACATCCCATGACATTTCACATCTGCTTGCCTGTATTCATGCTTTGCCCTATTCTGGAATGCCCTGCAGTGAACTGGTCTAGTAAAACTCCACTCACTTCTCAAAGTGCAGTGCTTTGCCTCTTGTCCAGCCTTTGATTCCATCTCTTGTGCTCACATAACACTGGTGTGTATCTTTATCAAAGCATTCATTCATCATCTCCCATTCTGATGGTTTACTCATCTGTCTGTCCCCACTCATTGAACTCTGGCTGGGATTTTTGGGATTCCAGGGCTTTACACTTATGGCACAAATGCTTAAGCACTCAGCTGCCAACTAAAAGGTTGGCAGTTCAAATCCACTTTGTGGCTCTGTGGGAAAAACCACTTGGCAGTCTGCTTCTGTAAAGATTACAGCCTGGATAACTTTATGGGGGCAGTTCTACTCTGTTACTTGGGGTCGCTCTGAGTCAAAATCAACTCAACAGCCCCTAACAACAACAACAACAGGATTTTACACAGTGCCTGACAAGTGACAGGTATTTACTGGGGGTTCATTAAATGAATGAATAAGTAGGTATAAGTCTCATTGACTGAAATGGAGATTGTGATCTCTTAGCTCTCCATTGTCACCCTCTCTTAGGCACTCATCTTTCTGCATATATAGCAAGGCTTCTCTAATTTGTAAGATCCAGCCTGACTTGGCAGAGAGATGGAGTTATAGGGTCTTTTTAAAAAGAGATGTAGTTGAAAAAAAGCAGAGAGAAAAGATGTAGTTTTGCTACCTTTGAAGCATAACACATTTAAAAAAGCTAAGGTATAAATAGGTACTAATAAGTGGGCAAATTAATGCAAAATTACAGGTTGTATTAGTTCTGATTATGTAATAATGTATCATAAATAAAGGACCATAAACATGGCAGAATTAATTGCTGGAAGTTGAAACTACTTTGACAAAATACTTAGGTTTGAAAAAACTTGACAAAACTTGGGTTTGAAAAGATACTCATTTTTTAATTTAAAAACTTAAAATCATTTTTACTGTTGAGTAAAATCTAAAATCTTGTAAGGAAAGATACAATTGGAATTTCCACCTCTGGAAGGCAATTTAAACTAATTTGAATTATTGCAAATTCTGGATTAGTTGTCCTAGGTGAGGAGGTTTGTTTGTTATGTGTAACTCATGTTTGTTATAGGCCAGAGTATAGCATAGCTGGGCCCATTGGCTGCCATCAACCTGTGTTTAGTTCCTGTAGAATGAATGGATAGGTTTCATTTCGTATGATTATTGTGATTGATGAGGAGTATGCCTGGGAGTGTTGGTTGAGAGGGATTCTGAGGCCCCAGTGAGTTTCAACAGACAGGTGTATGGTTGATTAGTAAAGCGTGCTGTGGAGGTTTGAAGGCAAAACTTCATGTATTTGCTTTCGTTATCTAATTCATCCCGTTAATAGTGATAATAATGCTATTCATTGCAACATAAAAGTAAAAATATGGGATTTATCATACAAAGTCCTAAATTTAACATTCAGTTACACTGCTTACAGGCTTTGTGACTTTGAGAAAACTGTGTTCCATCTCTGAGCTTCAGTTTCTTCAGATATAAGAGGAAGTTGAAAAAAATGAACACGTTGCTAGTCACTATGAAGATTAGATGAGAAAGTGTTTTGTAAACTCTAAAGTACTCCACATTCATGACTGTCTACTATTTTAAATGAGACTTATGAGATAGTGGATGAGTACATTTCACTGGTACCTGTTTGCTTGCTCTGTGCCTTTACACAGAGTTTCCAAGTGTATTATCTGTTTTACATTGCATCTTATAGTACATGTCACTTTGGCATGGCACCTAGCCCAGGGCAATCCCCAGGGTCCCACCTTTTTTGGTTCTCTGTGGTAAGGCACTCCTTGGAAACTCTATGGGGCAGTTCTACTCTGACCTATAGGGTTCCTATGATGGGACCTGACTCAATGGCAGTGGGTGGGTAGTAGTGTACTCAGAATTGGCAATTAAAGTGGATCAGATGGGTTGGATCCTGTCCAGGGTCATGGAGTTCATGGACTTAGAAGTTCCATCTTACATGCTTATAGCCAGTTTGGAGCTAAGAAGTTGGACTTTCCTTATCTACCCTAGGATTGGAGCTCTAGAACCTCAAAGAGGCTAAGGAGAGGGAAAGGGCTTTTAGGAGACCATCACAGGCGGGGAAATCAGGCTTCCCATGCAGATGGAGGGAGAAAATTGAAGACATTGATGGGGATTCAGGCTGACACTGGGCAGTGTGAACGCTGCACCCAGTTCTTATGAAGGAGACGGTGGCCTCAGTCTGAAACCAGACAGCGTAGGGAGGCACTTGTGGGTAAAACACACTTGAGACAGAAACTTTTATGTCTTTTATTCATGATGTATCTCTTGATTTTTCTCTTGTGTAACAAGTTACCCCCAAACTGAAAACAATAGTATTTAATTTACTCACAAATCTACATTTTGGGTAGGATTCATTGGCAACAGACGGTCTTTGTTCCATGTGTCTTCATTGTCTTGACTGGGCTGAATGGTCTGCTGGTGGTTCATTCATCTGGAAGGCAGACTGATGCTGGCTGTTGGCTATAAACTTATCTGGTGGTTCACGCACGCCTGGAAGGCAAGCTGGTGCTGGCTGTTGGCTGCAGGTTTACCTGGGGCTGCCGGCTGGGGCCTCAGTTCCTCTCCACATAAGCATTCTCACAGGGCTGCATGGCCTGCCTCACAGCCTGAAAGCTGGGTTCGAAAAGTGAGTGTTTCAAGAGGCCCAGGTAAAAATGAAAAGGCTTATTTTGATCTAGCTTTGGGTGTCACATCTATCCCTTCTGCCAGCAGTCTCTATTTCAAGTAATCCATTGAGATCAACTCAAATTCAAGCAGAGGGCAATTAGTCTTGACTTCCCTAGGGTCGCCATGAGTCAGATCCAACTCGATGGCACTTGGCTGGCTTTGGCTGTCTATAGTAGGAGGAATAGTGAAGACTTTGTTGTCGCAGATTAGAGAATCTGCCACTGTAGGCATTCAGTAAAGATCTATTTGATGACATTCTTGTCTTCATGGACCTTGCATTCTAGTTGAGATTGTTGTCATTGTTAGTTGATGTTGAGTCACTTCTGACTCATGGTGACCCCATGTCTGCAGAGTAGAGCTGCTCCACAGGGTTTTCAAGGCTGTGTCCTTTCGGAGGCAGATCGCCAGGCCTGTTTTCTGAGGCACCTCTCGTTGGGCTCAAACTGCCAACATTTTGGCCAATAGTTAAGCATTCGCCTAACTGCTTGTACCACTCAGCGTCACCCAGGAGCGATATGCAAATAGGTGCATAAACTGATGTTTCATAGCACTAAGGGCCTTGAGGAAAAATGAATCTGGATGAGGAGACAGAGAAGAATAATGAGGGGCCTTACTTCATGTGGAAGGTCTGGTGGTTAAGGGCTACAGCTGCTTTCCAGAAGGTCAGCAGTTTGAATCCACCAGGACCTCCTTGGAAACTATGGGGCAGTTCTACTCTATCCTTTTAGGGTTGCTGTGACTCAGAATTGACCTTGTGGTATTTTTTCTTGTAAAGGTTATTTTATGTAGCCAGGGAAGCTCTCTCTTAGGTGACTGAAATAAAGGAGTGAACCATAGGAGATTCTGGGAGAAAAGTGTTCTAGACAGAAGGAACAAAAGTGCATAAACCCTGAGATAGGAGTGTGTTTGTTGAGTTCCTGGATCAGTAGAGAGGCCCGCTATGGCTGTGCTGCTGTGAGTCGTCGTGGGCAGTAGGGCAAGAGTCGTAAGGTGAGAGTTTGTTAGTTCCAGGTCATGGAGGAACTCATAGGCTTGGGGTGAGGACTCTGGATTCTAGTCTAAATACTATGGCAAGCCTTTGGGGGTATGGTGTTTGAACCAGGGAGTGGTGTGATTGGCCTTAAAAAAGCTCACTAGGACTAATTTTTAGAGAATGCATTATGGGGGATAAGCATAGAATCAGATTAATTAAGAGGCCATTACTGTGGCTTAGGTGAGAGAGAAGCATTTGTTGAATCGAACTGATTGGAGCTTAGCCTAAGCACTGCCTTGCAGGGATGGGAGACTCTTGTTAGGTGCTCTTGAATTGACTTCAAGCAATCCAAGTGATGAAGTTGAACTGCTCGATGGGGTTTTCTGGGCTGTATTTACGGGAGTAGACCATCAGGCCTTTCTCCTGTGGAGTCCCTGGGTAGGTTCAAACCATGAACCTTTGGGTTAGCAGCCTAGTGCTTAACTGTTAAAATGTTGTACTACCAGGGCTTCTATCTGTGACTTGGACCATAGCAATCAAAGGGAGAATATATAATAGGTGAGGATGGGAAGGTATTTTCTAAACACGAATTACCTACAAAGATTCAGTTTTCTTTTCTTTTTTTTTTGTGGAGAAAAGTTATCTTTATTGCTCAGGAGGGGAGGCTGTTCAAGAGCTCTTGGTGGGGTGGGCCCGCTTCCTTTTCACCACCATAGGCTTCTGACTGCGCAGTGGGGCACTGGCTCTGTGGATGGCAGCCATGCTCAGATCTGGGCAGCACTTGTTCTTGCGGATCATGTGGCGGATACTGCTGAGTGTGGCCCAGGCATTCTTGCTGATGGTGGTCTGCACGTAGGAGGTGGCTGGCTTCCGCTGGCCTGATCTCCGCTTCAGGACCACCACAACTCCTTTGCTGTCAGCTGCAGGCTCCACGGCCACAGTCTTGCGGTGAATCAGCCCATTGTAGTGGAATGAGTTGCGGGCTTTCAGGTTATTGGGTTCAGTGCTACACGTCTGCTTGTTCCTCTTAATAAGGAAGCTGGAGCAGTTCCGCACAACCATCCATTGCTGATGTGCGGACATGGTGCCAGCTCCGTTCACTGTGGTGGCAGGAGGCGGAAAGAGCAGATTCAGTTTTCTTGATGAAGAAACATAAAGATTAAGGGTGATGTGTTAGCTACCTGTTGCCACAATATCATGTAACAACACAAAGCCTCAGTAGCATACAAAAATATACATTTCTTTTACTTACGAGTTTGTGGGTTTAACTGATCAAGTTTGGGCTTGGCTGATCATGCCTGGGCTTAACTTAAATGCCTGTGGTCAGTTGAAGCTCAGGTAGGTATCTCGCCTCCTCTTGGTTGGGTTCTTGTGTCTTAAAGTTGTCTTGCTATTGGTACAGAATGGTTTTGGCCTAGAGAACTCAGTTCTTCTAGTCTGTGTAGCTTATCTTACAGAAGGCTAGTTGGGCATGTTCTCAAAAGGCAAGAATGAACAAGCAGAAAAAGTACAAGTGCTTTCCAAGACTATGCTTGTATTATTTTTATTAATATCCCATTTAACCCAGGCAGGTTACATGTTTGAGCTCGGAGTCAAGGATTTGGATGGAACATGCCACTCAGGGTGGGGGGACATAGTCATTCAAATGGCAAAGGATACGGAGATAGGGAGGGGTGAAGAATTGGGGTCATTAATCCAATCAAACTGCTACACAATGTTAGCAGAGAGATCTCTGAAATCGCAGATGATGGGAATAAAGTGAACAGAAAACTAGAAATGACAATAACAACAACAACAAAAAGCATTGCCGTTGAGTTGCTTCCAACATATAGTGATGCTATATATAGGACAGAGTAGAACCTTCCAGTAGGGTTTCCAAAGCTGTAATCTGTGTGGGAGTAGTAGATGGCTACAGTGTTTCTCTGGTGGAGCGGCTAGTGGGTTTGAACTAACCAACCTTTCAGTTAGCAGCTAAGTTCTTAACCAGTGACCCATCAGGTCTCGTTAATGATGGTAATAATTGCTGATAATTATTGAATGCAATGGGCCAGTCTCTGAGGAGCTTTGCGTATATACCCCCCTCACCCATTTAATCCTCACAGCACTTCTTTGATGTAGGTATAGTATTACCTATCCCTCGGTCCCGATGAAAACATGAGGTTCAGAGAGATTAAGTAATTGCAAAAGGTTACATAGCCCATAAGTAGTGGACTCTTGTGCCTTACTTTTTACAAAACTCTTAAGTACTAGAAGCAGGAAACAGACAGTCCTTGAAATTGACTGGAGAGAAGTTTAGGATGAGTAATGGGCAGCCCCTCTTTGTTTAAAGGGTGGTAGACTTAAGAAAGCTCTCTACACTTGAGTATTTACTGAAGAGTCATTCATGCTAGGAACCATGATGGATACAAAGATTATCAAACTTGATCTCTAGTTAGTGTGACTGAAAAGGCAAATGTACTTAAGAGAGGTTTGTTTAAATGACAGCTCCTTTGTGGCTTTTCAAAGGGCAAATGCAAGATTCTAGGGATAGCCCTTTAAATGTTGAGATTGGCATGGTGCAGTAGTTTTGTAACGACGTTATTTTGGGCACTAGAGTTTTTGCTATAAATTCTCTAGGACTGTTGTGCCAGTCAAGAGGGTGGCCTAGAGACAAGATTCCACCTCCCACTTCTATAGAACAGTTCTGCTTTTTAACTGTTATTTTTGGGGTTTAGTGCACTACTTCTTTCCTTTCTTTCTTTTAAATAAAGATCTAAGTGGCTTGGAAGCAGAAAGCCATTGTTCTAGTAGAAACAAGACTGGCCAAGGAGTCTTGGCACTTGAGCTTTAATGCCACTTCTGCCATTGGGCAGTTGTATGACTTTGCTTGACCATTCCTAGGAACCCTCCTTTGTTATCTGTAGAGGGAGAGGTATGAACCAGGTGATCTCACCATCCTTTCCAGCTCTGACAGTCTTTGCCTTTAGGTTGGACATTGTGCCCTACTGTACTGTCAGGGATGGAATTCTAGACTAGATGGGCCAGTGATTGACCCAGAAGTCCTTCCCTTGAGTCCTTCAAAATTCTATCTCTTTCTTCACCTCAGTCCAATCAGTAAACATTTTTCTATGAGTGGGTCTGTGCCAGGTGCTACAGCGACCATCCTTGAAACCTCTGCAAGCTCCTAATATTGCCCTGAGCTGGGAGATTCACAAGTGGTCCTGTAGTTGTATCTTCTCCTTATTACCATCTTCCTTTCTTCTTTTCCATGTTTCTTCTTTTGTTCTGCCTCAGACATTTATGCTTTCCTGTAGGACAGAGTATGAGGGTTGATAACAATTTATGCCCAGCAGGGGCTCGCAATGGCGAAGTGCTCTGTGGGCATCTGGGGGTTTTATGACAGATAGGTCATTGTGCTCTGTCCAGTCCTCTTAGCCACTGACAAGGATGTTGGGTTCACCTGGCCAAAGGCATATTTCTTGTTTAGATTTTTATCTTCTGGTCGATTCTTTCAGGAAGTGGCTTCCTGAGTAGAAGTCAGAGCTGAGTCCTAGTTGTTGGATATAAGTACCTGCCTTTCCTGTCCTCAGTAAGGCAACAGATAGGATGGGGAGATGCGGAGGGATAAAATTCCCCAGAAATGTATGGAAAATTGAGAAACTTGGAGAGTGTTCACTGGTGTCCCAAAGCTACTTTAGAGAGAGTAGACACTATAGTGGAGACCTGGAGGAGGAGAGGGAATAGATCATGAGAAGAGCTGGGAAGGAGCATTCCAGACAGAGGGACATCAAGTGCAAAGGCACTGAGGTTGGAGCACTTTCAGTGGACCCTAAACACAATAAGGCAATAAGGGTGTGGTATGTCTGGGGACAGGGAGCAAGGGGTAGAGTATAGCAATGAGGCTACAGAGGTGACCAGAAGCCAGGCCACATAGGACCTTGAAGACCACAGAAAAGGCTTTGTATTCCAGTTTGATTATGTTGAGAAATGACTGGAGGGTTTTGAATAAGGCAGTGATGGCTTCTTTTACCAGGTCTGTCTGGCTGCTATGTAGAAAACAGTCCATAAGGGGGTAAAGGCAGAAGCGGAGGGTCTTAGTCATCTAGTGCTGCTGTAACAGAAATGTCACAAGTGGATGGCTTTGACAAAGAGAAATCTTATTCTGCTACAGTCCAGCAGGCTACAAGTCCAAATTCAGGGCATCAGCTCCAGGCAAAGGCTTTCTCTGTTGGCTCTGGAGGACAGTTCCTGTCATTAATTTCCCCCTGGACTGGGAAATTCTGAGGCACAGGGACCCTGAGTTCAAAGGATGTGTGCTGTACTCCTGGCAGTATGTCTTGGCAGCTTGAGGTTACTAACTCTCTCTGCTAGCTTCTAGTTTTTATAGCTCAAGAGATTGCCTCAAGGCATAATATAGTCTCACACACTAAGATCTGCCCCCGCAACCCAACTGCTGCGCATTCTCCCTTATTAACACCATAGAAGCAGGCTTTATAACGTATAGGAACACCCAGAAATGCCAGGAATTATGGCCTAGTCATATTGCTACACACGTTTCTTAGGGGGAAACAATTCAATCCATGACACAGAGAGACTTATATGAGGGCTGTTATACAGTCCAGGAGGAACAGAGGCGCTGATGTGTTGGGCTGATCAGGGCTCAGCCTATACACTCCTCAACGAAGACTTGGGCAGCAGGGCCAAACCTGACTCCTGCTGAAGAGACAAGGAACCCTAGGGAGCCTGAATGTGAATGGGAGCAATGGTTTCGAGAAAATTGTTTAATCTCTTGGGCCCTCAGTTTGCTCTGAATAAGATGGGAACAATGATAGTTCCTACCTTGTGGAGTATTTGTGAAGATGAAATGACTTCAAGTGTAACATACTTGGAATAGTGCTTTGCACAGAGTGTGGAATGAGTGCTTGTTATTGCTGCTTTTGTAGTGGCTATTGTAAGTTATGTGTGTAGCAAGAACCCTAACACAGCCTTTCCAGTGACTTTCCAAAATTGTGAGAGAACAAAATTGCCAGTGACTTTGCTCCTGAACACACTGATCAGCATCATCTCCTTCTTAAAGGCTGCTGCTTAGACTGCCCTAGATCCTAGGCTCAGCTCTCACTCCCATTTAAACCCTTCCCGGGACACCCTCTAGCCCTGCTTCCTACCTTTAGCACGCCCCATTTTCAGCTATCTCACGGCATTGTAGGCAGCAGGATCTGTACCCACACCTTAGGGGATGCCCTGTGCATGGGGCGGTCCCAGCCTCACATTCACTTCCCAGTAAAGCAGGTGACTGTCTGGCCTTCCTCCTCCAGTCCCTCCTGCTGTCCTCTCACCAGTTTTGGCACTGCTTGCTTTGTTAATGGGGAATTTGTCAAGTAATGGGAATGATTACACAGTGGGGGCCTTACTGTGCCCTGGAAAGAGAACAGAGGGAGCCATCCAGCAGCCCCAGACAAGATTGCTGGGCAGGCTTATTTTCTCTTGTCTGCTTTCCTCTCCCCATCTCCTGTATATGTTTGATTTTTTTTCCTCTTTGTGTAGCCAGAGTTGGCTAGGAGAAAAGACCCGTAAATTGCACTCTTGCTGGGTTGGTGCTGTGAGAGCTGGATAAGATTGTCTTTATGGACTGAATAATTTTCCTCTTCCCCCATCCCCTTTAGAGGGGAGAAGATCAGCTAAGCCCCTAGTTCATTTCCCCCTCCTTCACACTGCCCCATCCCCTCTCTCCCCCCACCTCTCCCCTCTCCCGTCACCCCTTCTCCTTGTCCCCTCTTGTAAAGAACTCCCTGGCTCTCAATTGAATCTATTTTAATGGCCCCAAGAGGCGAGGATCTTGAAGGGTGATTATCTTCATTATAAATTATTAACTCTCCCAGCAACCAGATGGCTTCCCAACCCTTGGCTGGAAACTCGGGGCTGGGGAGACCTGCTGACCAGGAGAAGGGAGAATGCTGAATGCTTGCTAGATGGTGAGTGACCACTGCTTCTTGGATTCCTGGCTACACTCAGGGTGCTGGGGAGCCTGGCAGCACCTTTGCAAGGCCTGAGTTCTGTGGTCTGCAGGGAAGAGCTTGTTGTTGGTTTTTGCCCACTAGAAAACTCAGGGTTCTCTTGGGGGACAGA
Organism: Heterohyrax brucei; assembly: GCA_028571685.1. Taxonomy (NCBI): domain Eukaryota; kingdom Metazoa; phylum Chordata; class Mammalia; order Hyracoidea; family Procaviidae; genus Heterohyrax; species Heterohyrax brucei. The sequence continues at coordinate 100,192,160 of CM053151.1, forward strand.
GCTGAGATGGTAGGTGGGGGAGAGACTAACATTATGAGTTGCTTTTGGTATGAACTTGCATGGATTGTCAAGGCGTGGTAAGAGGTATTATTAGTAGTACCCTACCGTTTGTGATCTTTTACCTCCTCTGATCTTTACAGCCCTGGAAGGTGTGTTTGTTGTTCTTCTCAGTAAACAACAGATATCAGATAGGTGACAGAGGTTGCCATAGGTCACTTGGCTCATCAGTCATGGGACGACAAAGTCTTGTTCTGACTCCTAGTCCCACGGTCTTTCCCCTAAAACTGGACTTCTCCCCTGTTGCCTGTGTCTTGCTCCTCTTTTCCATTTCTGTGCATGTGCCCCTTCGTCTTAGTTACATAGTGCTGCTGAAACAGAACTTTCGTAAGTGGATGGCTTTCAAGTTCTGGAGGCTAAAAATCTAAAAGAAGACCTCAGTCATGTTGACTCCATCTGTGAGCCTCTCTCTCAGTTCTGGTGTTTTCCAGTGACCTTTGGTGTTTCTCTGCTTGTAGAGAATCCTTGCATGTCATCTGACTTCCTCTCTCTGTGTGTATGTCTCTGTGTCTAATCTGTTGTTTTCAGAACTCAGAGGTGATTAGATTTAGAACCTACCCTGATAAATAGCAAGAAAACCATTTTTGAAGGTATAGGGGTTAGAATTCCAATATATTATTTTGGGGGATACGATTTAATCCACAATAGTCTTCTCTGAGAAGTCTTTCCTGGTCACCAGCTGAGAGTCAGATGACATAATAAAAATAGCAGATTAGCATGTAGTATGTGTCAGAGACTGTACTGAGTCTTTTGTTGAAGCAGGACATACGTATGGAAAAGTATATACATCGTAAGTGTCCAGCTGAGTGTATTTTCACAAAATGAGAACATCTGTGCAACAGCATCCTGATCAGGAAACAGACTCTGAAACTTTTCCTTTTCTCTCTCTTGTCACTAAGTTCCCCAGAGGTAGATTTAGACCACTCTCCTCCTATTTCAGTGCATAGACTGATTTTGCATCCTTTTGTACTTTATGTAAATGGAGCACATATAGTTTGTATTCTTCTGTGTCTGATTTTGCTCAGTGCTGTGTTTGTGAGATTCATCCATGCTGCTGTTTGGAGGTACAGAACATTCATTCTCAATGCTGTAATTTTTAAAAATAATTATAATTTATCCTTTTTACTGTAGATGAGCATTTGGTTATTTTCTAGTTTGGGGTTATAAATATTCTTGCCCATGTCTTTGTTTGGACACATGTAAGCATTTCTGTATATCCAGGAAAGGATCTGTGGAGTCATGGGGTCTATATGGGAAACCCTGGTGGTATAGTAGTTAAGTGTTATGTCCGCTAACCAAAAGGTCAGATGTTCAAATCCACCATGTGCTCTTTGGAAACTCTATGGAGCAGTTCTACTCTGTCCTATAGGGTTGTTATGATTCAGAATTGACTCAATGGCAGTTGGTTGTTGTTGGTTCAGGGTGTATATGAGGCTTCTATTGATGTGCCAATGACAGGGTCTTCTGAGGTTCCAATATTGGGAGTATGTTAGTCAGAACTCTTGCTCTTGGAAACTCTATGGGGCAGTTCTACTCTGTCCTATAAGGTCATTATGAGTCATAATTGACTTGATGACAGTGGGTTTGGTTTGGTTTTTGGTCTTGGTCACAAGCCAGTTCAAACATATCTCTGGTATATATATGAACAAAGGCTCAGAGAGTTACCCAAGATTAAATAATATTGATAGAGTCTGGGTTAAATCCACACCTATCTGACTCCAGTGTCCAAGCTCTTATTTACCACCGCGGGCCACTTTTGCATCATGCCTTTACCTCTTTCACTGACTGGAGTGGAACATTTGATGTTGCACGAAGGAAGAGAAGAACATGGGTCTGAGGCTGCTGTAATGGTACAGTGTCAGGAGGGCATGGGTTAATTGAAGTAATGAATTCCTGAGACTGCTGTGCAAGGCTCCAAAGCACATAGGGAGAAAAGGAGAATGACCATATCTGATGTCTTTGTTCAAGTACGTAAGCAAGTGGGGGTGTGGAGCATTAGTGGTGGGGATTATCAGGGTATTTGTCTCAGATCACAGAGAGCTCTTCTGGCTATGGGTGGCGTGGAAGAGGGAAGTTTCTGTTGATGTGCCAGTGACAGAGGGATTCTGAAGGTTTAATGTGGGGGTGTGTTTGTCAGGGCACTTGGTCACAACCCAACTCAAACTTGCATAAGCAAAAAACAACAACAACAAAAAACCAAAATAAAACAAGTTTTGAGTAATGAAGGTCCAGAGGCTCACTGGGCTTCAGTCCACCTAAATCTATTTGCTGAAACAACGGCTCTAGAAAACTCTCTATCTATCTCCTGGCTCCACTTTCTTCTGTGTTGTCTTCATTCTTAGATAAGACCATCCCCAAACGTAACAATGGCATCTTTCTTTCATCAACTCTAGAGTTCCTTCTAACATTTTAATAACCATAGTGAAAAGAGAGTGGTTTTCTACCAATAATTTCAACAAGGAATCCTAGAAGGAACTCACATTTGATCCAGTTTGGGTGACAGGCCCACCCCTAAACTAATCATTGTCGCTAGGAGATTGAAAAATCTTAGTTGTCCGAATGTGGCCATGTGATCTGGGATTGTGAAGAACCCCACCTACATGGCACAGAGTGAGACTGGTGGTGACATTCACCTGCAAAGCAATGTGGGGCAAGGTGAAAGGGAGTAGACAACAGGTAGCTATTGCAGAGATTTTCTAGTCTAGGTCAGAGGCCTAAGAGGGGAGTCAATGTAAAAGTTCTGGGGGGAGAACTGGTAAGCCTGCCCAAGGACTGTGATGTGTCAGCAAGGGCTAGGCGTGAAGACAGACAGCATCAGACTTTATGACGTGGATCCTGGCTCCACACGTGGTCCTGACTTGAGTCTGTCTGTCTCAGGCCCAGCCGAAACTCCATGGCAGGTGGATAAAAGAGCAAAGGAGCTGGGAGGAGGAGAGCCAGGAGGGCAAATGGCAGCCAGATCTTCTGAGCTGTCCCTGTGGCAAAGAGCCCACGTGTTGGAGTTGTGCAAGGCCTCCCTGCCTCCTTAGCAGCCGGATTCTGAAACATTTGCAAAGATGTTAACCCTACATAAAAAGTGTGCCATTCAATAATTATGTAAATTAGCTGGCAATTAGATAATGTCACTCATTTTTGCTCTGTTGCTTGATTCCCACTCAACAGATAAGCATTTCTGAGCTTCAGCACTACTTGCCTGGGCCCTTCATCCAGATTCTGGGGCAAACCACATGGCCCAGGGAGGATGGGAATTGGCTGAGTGAGTGAGGTGGAATCACTAGCTGCCACCTTCCGTTTTGCTGAGCTTTGATGGCCCACCTGATGGACTACCAGTACCAGTTGCTGTTGAGTTGAATTTGACTCCTGGTAAGCCCAGGTGTGTCACGCTCCATGGGCTTTTCAGTGGCTGACTTTCTGGAAGTAGATGTTCAGGCCTTTCTTCTAAGAAGCCTCTGGGTGGAGGCACACCAGTAAGCACATTAACAATCTGCGTGACCAAGAACTCCACCCAGAGGGCTACACAGGGGTAAAGGACAAATGCCAGACTGGTTGGGTCTAGGCCTACCGTATTTAATGTAAGGTAGTCTCCAGCTATAGGCTATTTTGACAATCAGAGATAGCAGTGATATTCTTAATCCGAGGAAAAAAAAATGGAAAGGCCTTAGGAGAGGATGTGGGCTGATCATAGGCTATTAAATCTAGATAAACCCAGTTCTGATGTAACCAGGTTCTGTCTGGTCCCTGTGGGAAAGAAAGCTCGGTTTTCCTCACTGAAATTTTTGGTCTCCCATGACATGGTGGTGAGGAAAAGTTGGCCTGCCCCATGCTGCTCATGGCTAGAGGTGAAGGACTGAGAGTCTGAAGAAAAGACCACAGCCAGGCAGGAGAGAGCAGGCACCCCAAAGGAGGCTGGGTATATTTGTGTGATCCTTTCTCATAAGGGTATGTTCCTGGCACAGCATGGTTCTTCTTAATTCATGGCTTGTCTCAGACCACTAGACACATGCTGCTCTGCCCTTTGTGGTCATTTGAGATTAGCATTCAGAGAAATGCGGGGACTCAGGATTGCTGCTGGGTAAAGCTGGGTGGCATAGGGACTGCACCTGAGTCTGAAGTCACATGATGTGTAAGGATGCTCTTTAGCTTCTGTTTTTACTATTTATTTTCCACTGAGGTTACTGAGCACCTGTTCCAGGCCAAGGCAAAATGGTGAAGTGGTCCTTGTCACTCCTCCCCCAGTGTACCCCAGTGTACCCCCAGGGCCTGGGCTTTTAGTCACTGTATTTTGCTGTCTCTGAAGTCTACTTGTCCCCCACTAGTGGTGAACCCCTTGAGGGTAAGAGGGGTGTCTTGTTCCGCTTTGATCCCAGCACTGGCTGGCAGGAACTAGAGTTCAATAAACAGAATTGAATTGAGTGAACCATTTAATTTGTACCAATAAGGGACTCTCAGAGGCCCAGAGGTGAGCTGATGGTCTAGATCAGCCTGATAAATTTGGGTCTGTCCATTTAGATGCTGTCAGGAATCAGTCTTTGCGATACAAGATAGCTGTTACCCTGTATCCCTACTCATCTATGACACTGGGTCCTTCACTGGAATGTCCTTCGCATCCACTGAGGGTCTCACTGGCTTTACATCTAAGCCAGCCAATGGACTCCTTGGACTAAGCTGGCACATTGGGAGTGGAAGGGGAAGCGCTTACCAGGAGGCAAAGCAGCCAGCGTCTCACCACTGAGAAAACACTTACCCAGGCCTCTTGGGCTCACAGGCCACATATGGGCTCCATTACCCACGCTGTGATTTTTAGTCTTGGATCTGGGAACCCCCTTGTTCTCTTTGCCTGTGCTTGCTTGGCTTCCCCATTTTTTACACTTCTCCCTAGCCCCCTCAGTCAAATATATGACTGGTGAGAAGGGGCAAGGGGAACAACTTTCCTGAACAGGTTCTCTAAAAATTTCCCATTCCTTTTGACTTACGGAAATAATGTAGAAATGAAGGTTGAGACCAGAAAGGGCCCTTTGCTCAAAGAGTTTGACTTTTGACATTGGTGGTGTACCTCACCGTATTCAGTGATCACATTCTCAGAGATCATGCCAAGCCTCACGATCTAACCTCCAGTTACCTACCTCTGGTTTCAGGGCCTCTGCTTACTCCGCTCCAACAGCTCTGTTCCTCCTTGAATACACCAGGCTGATTCCAGCTTCAGAGCCTTTGCACCGGCTATTGCGTTACTCCTTTTCTGTCCTTACCTGGCTAATGCCTTCACCCTCTTGCAAGTCCTTAAATCTCACCGTCCCAAAGACATGTTGTGTTTGCTGATTTCCATGGTATAAAACACAGCACACTTGATTTCACGCTACTGAAGCGACATCCATGACCTCAAAAACGTGTTTCTTCCAACCTTAGGGACTCACCTTCCAGTGCTGTGTCAGACAATAACTCTATTGTAACTGATAGAGTTTTCATTGCCTAATTTCTAGAAGTGCCTCTCCAGACCTTTCTTCCCAGTCTTAGTCTGGAAGCTCCACTGAACACTGTCTACCAAGGTGATCTTGTTGTCTGAGATCCCAGTGGCATGGCTCCAAGCATCATAGCAACATGCAAGCCACTGTAGTAGGACAAACTGACAGAAAGGTGGTAGAAGCTTTCTTAAGGATGGGTTTACTCCCTCTTTGTTGATCAGAATGGCTTGCTCATTGAGAATAGGTTCTTGTTCTTGGTTAGGGAACAGCATCTTCTTCAAAGCTAGATTAACGACTAGCTTTGCTGATGTGGTCATCTAAACAGCAGTTTTCCCATAGAGACCGTGGAGAATGATCAGGTATGCCAGTTAACAAGCAGCAACTTGCACAGCTCCTGCAAATTACACTCATTGCCCTTAGCTGAATAGAGAACTGTTCACACTCGGTGCCAGTGGATCTCTAACCACTGTAAAACACGTGGAATGTACTCTAGGTCTGTGGCAGTACTTAACCATCCAACTGAGATGCTCATGCTGCCGTTTCCATAATTCCTTTTTAGAATTTATGTTTTTATATATTACCCTTTCTTCACATATATACACCCACCCACCAGTACACATGCACACATTAACCAACCCCTTTTCCCATTCCAGAAATAAGAAAGAAAGGAACCTAGTATTTATTGAGGAAACAGCAGCTCAGATGAGTTAGGAAATTTTTTCAAAGCTCCATATGTAGGAACTAGGATTCAAACTCAGCCTTTTTTTTTTTTTTTAAAGCCTCAAAGCACATATTTTTTTTATAATACCCTACTGTCCTTTCTTCCCCCACAACATTTATCAATGAGCAAAAACAACCCTGATCTCTCACCCTTTGATAGATGTTTATTGATTTTCATTCAAAAATTTAAAGAATCTGTCTTAGGTTTCCTACTCCCAAGCACTGGATTGTCATATTAAAAAAAGAAAAATCTAAAAAGATCGATGCCATGTTCATGTCTTTTAATAAGTAAAAAAGTAAAAATTATGTGTGTGCAAGTGTATAGAATGTTAGCATTTATCTTAATACGTTTAGACTGTTTGACCCTGATATACGAATATCGTCATGAAAATATGCTGATAAGATTGGTGGGGTATGCTGTCTTTGCATGTAGGAAAATAGGATGTATCATTAGGAGCCAGGCTTGGGGTCAGGCCACCCACTCCGGAAGGACCAGGGCCTCTGTGCTGTTGCAAGAGGTGAGCACGGTAGAAATCCCTGGCATAGCCTGGTTTGCACTCAGCACTCAATCAGTACTCGTGAAGTAGGATGCAAGATTTTCCTGACACCTGGCCGTAATCCTCTTCTCCTTTCTCTCTTCTTCTGCCCTCAGGTCTTTTCTCTGGAGTCCTGGGAGGCAGGCGATGGGCAGGACTGCCTCTGACCCCCATCATGAAGCCTGAGACTGCTTCCTCCCTGCCCTGGGCCCCGCTCTGCCTGAGCTCTCAACTCTTGGCGGCTGCCCTCCCCGCAGCTCCCCACTGCTAGGGGGCCCAACTTCAGGACTGGTCCTTGGTCTGTTTCTGCTTCCCACCTGGCTTACCGCGCTGCGTCCTCCTTCTCCATTACGGCAGCTGCAGCCCCAGGCCTCTGCCCGGCCTCGCCGGCTGGGGTGCGTGGGGACCTGTCAGGGGGAGCACACCGCTGAAGGCTCCTTCTCACCACCTTGCACCTTCTCCTCCTTGAACCAAGGCCTCCTGATCCGCTTGGATAGCTGAGATCTCTTCTCGGAGAAAGACGCTTTCCTCCTCGCTCCAGCCCCTCATGTCGTCCACCTGATTTTCCTCTTTTCTGCTGCCCTTGTCTTTTTCCTCTGCCTCTTCCTGTTACGTAATTGCTAGTTCACATACTTCCCTTCTTTCTCCCCATCTCAGTAGCTGTGTGTATGCCTCCTTCCTCTGTGTCCTCCTTGTGTCCCCCTCTCTGACTCCCCTTTCCCTTGTCCTTCCATTACCAAAGGGGCGCCCCCTAGAGGGCTCTTCCCTGACCTGTCTGCTCCCCGGGATCTGTCCCAGCCGACACCATGGGCTTCACCTTCCACTCGGGTGTCTTCACTCTGAAAGTGAGCATCCTGCTGGGGTCCCTGCTGGGTCTCTGCCTGGGCCTCGAGTTCATGGGTCTCCCCAATCAGTGGGCTCGCTACCTCCGTTGGGATGCCAGCACACGTAGCGACCTGAGCTTCCAGTTCAAGACCAACGTCTCTACGGGGCTGCTTCTGTACCTGGATGATGGTGGGGTCTGTGACTTCCTCTGCCTCTCTCTGGTTGATGGCCGCGTCCAGCTCCGCTTCAGTATGGACTGTGCTGAGACCTCTGTGTTGTCTAACAAACACGTGAATGACAGCAACTGGCACTTCCTCATGGTGAGACGTGACCACCTGCGCACTGTACTGGTGCTGGACGGTGAGGGCCACTCTGGGGAGCTGCAGCCCCAGCGACCCTACATGGATGTGGTCAGTGACTTATTCCTTGGTGGAGTCCCTTCTGATATACGATCTTCTGCTCTGACCCTGGACGGAGTACAGGCTATGCCTGGCTTCAAGGGATTTATCCTGGATCTCAAGTATGGTAACTCAGAGCCTCGACTTCTGGGGAGCCAGGGCGTCCAGTTGGGTGCTGAGGGACCCTGCAGTGAACGGCCCTGCGAAAATGGTGGGATCTGCTTTCTCTTGGATGGCCACCCTACCTGTGATTGTTCGACCACTGGCTATGGTGGCAAGCTCTGCTCAGAAGGTAAGGTGCTCCTCACCGTCCCTCTTGCCAGACACCCACCCACTGGGTTGGGTGTGGTCAGAGACCCCAAATAGATAAAATATACTCTGTCATTAAAGTGTTTCACACGCAGCATGTTAGTTGGCCCCCTTTCTCTGAGGAGATGGTAGAAATCCTTCACTGGCTCTCATGGAATATCCTCGATGTCTCAGCAGGAAGAGAACACTAGGTATTTAACCATGGGCTCTGTACTCAAAGGGCTAGGTGGAGTATACTGCTGAATTTGTGTCCCAGCTCAGTTCTATCCACTGCACAAGTTGAAGCTGTGACTGGTTTTAGCAGGATCAGCACAGGTCAAGAAATTACATGGCAATTGGCAAAGTAGTCATTTCTGTCCCTTCTGACCCCTTGAGAATGTATGCCTGGGAGTGTTTGGGAAACTCTCCATCATCTCTGGCATAGGAAGCGCTTCTGCGAAGAAGAAGGAAGGTGGATGGATTTCTGGGTCATGCTTGGCCCTGGTGTAAACTAGGGCTTTGAACAGGTTCAAACTGGTTCAGTCATGGCCATCAAAGTGAAACGGTAACAGACCCGAATTTTTAAAATTTGATGGATCCAGAACCATAGCTGGAATGGGAAAAATTTCAGTTGAAACCCTGGAATGGAAACATTCAGAAAAGGCATCATAAGCCCTTTCAGGAGCCTTATGCATGAGATTAGATTATTGCCAGTACTGAGGAAAGCAACACACTTCTAAAGCGATGCAGTTGGCTGCCATCTTTGAGCTGTACACAACTGTTTTTGACTCTGTACAAATTCCAACAGGCAAGAGATCTGGTTGCTAAACAATACATATCTTGCCCTTGTTTTCTAAGAGGAAGATTAAGTTTCTAGCAGTGCTTCGACCTGTTCTGGTTGTGATTCCAGTTCTCCTAAATTTTCCAAATTTAACATTGTTCCGTAGTTGCTTCCTTGGCCATGATTGAACCATGAAGAGCCGGTTTGAAGCCTTGGTGTGAGACCAGCCTTTCAAGTATGATCCTTCTCCCAAAATTATCTGGGAGTGTCTAGGAGGTAGGCCTTCCTGCTTCCTTGCTTTAGATTTTTCACAGGAGTCCTTTTTAAATTGTGGTTGTCTTATATGTCCTCTCTACCTAATGACAGCAGTGCAGGAGCCATTTCCAGCCACATCCCCAAATATGCTGGCCGTACTCTGCACAGCCTGTAGAACCTTTCAGGTTCAACTACAGTCTCTCCAAGGGTGGGGGAATGGAGCTTTGTACACATGAGGTTTTGTGGCTCTTGGCTCCTTCACTAAATTCTGACTGCTTGGGATTAAATCTGAGAGAACTGGCCCAGATCCCAGTAATCTGGCACATACTTAAAATCCCTAAAACACTGAAGTGACTAAGTGGTAAGAACTGACCACACAGGTATGTGTGTTGAAAATTTGGAATGATCAAAAAGCAAAGAAGTTATATTTCCCCCTAATCTTTTGAAAGTAAGTCTTGGATCCTTGTAGAGATTTGTGTGTGTGTGTGTGTGTGTGTGTTGCCATTGAAGCCCTGATCTCTTGCATGCTGGTCTCTTCATGGAGATAGTGGGAGGTCACAGCAAAAGAAAGTGGTTCTTTACATATTAGGATCACCTGGGGAATGTCACCTGGCCACACCCCACATTGATCAAAACAGAATGTCTGAGGATGGGATACAAGTACTGGAAAATTTTTCAGAGCTTCTTAGATAATTCCAACATCAGCCATGGTTGAGAACTGTACTGGGGACCAATGAAGTGAGGTGGGTGAAGCCAGAGGAAGGTCTTCTTACTGACTCCCTGGGTCTCTTCATTAAGTGGCGTTTCTGCTACTTCAGCATTTGTGATTAATGATGGTGACTGCAGGTGCTCCTTAAACTGTCTTAGAGTAAGTCAACCTCTAAAGTGGATGGTGGTTATGTGTACTTTAGCCACTAGTAGCTATTTAAAAAAACATTTTTTTCTTTCCTTCTTTCCTTTTTTAATAACTAAAGTTTGTTTCACAGATGACCTGTGCTGGCGACCAAGACACCTTGAAAACCTTTTTTCGGGCCCTTGTCCTTGGTCTCGTTGTAGACCACGTATGGGTTAGTAAAGGCACCCTCCCTGGGGTCTACTTCTCTCCCCTTGAGAGTTGGGCAACATGTCTCCCTTCCCGTGTAGGCGGGGGAGACGCCAGCTGTACGTGCCACCCTTTGTTGGCTTCTGTTTTCTCCTACTGGACCCACTGGAAAAGTTGGTGGAGAAAAATAGTAGAGGTAACCTCAACCCCCCAAACCACTTTGGGAATGTGGCTTATTCAACTGCTTCTCGTATACAGGTCCCTTCTGGAGCTGACTGCTGTTCCAAAGCTTCTTGGCTTTGGAGAAAGTTCTGCCTGAAGATGCTGACATGATCACTTGCTTTCTCACTCACCCAGAGGATCTGTTCTGCTCTCAGAGCTGGCATTAAAAGCCGGCATTCTTCCTTTCTAGGGACCAGGGTGTTTTTCAACTGTGTTGTTAACTTGCTGATTACCCCTGATTGCATTTTTTGTCTTTAAAAAGAATTCATTTCCTCTGGGCAGGTCTGGATCATCACTTTCTGCAGGAAGAATCTCTATACTGTGTATGTACACAATTTGTCTTTCCTCTCTTGTTTTTTTCTTTTTTGTTTGTGTGTATTTTTCCCCAGTCTCCAGTGGAATGTCTTCAGAGCAGATTGTATGCAATTGATTTTTAATACCCAAATGCAATCTGTGTGTTTTAATAAGAGTTCTTTCTACAAGGTTCTGACCATAGTGTGGCTGCGGATTAATACCGCCGTCTGTGAAGGCAACTACACGGCATAACTGTTTATTCTTCCGAGACGTAGGGTGAATGAACTGGGTAGTCAAAGTAACACTTGGCCAGCCATGAAGCAAAGCAGGGCAGGGTAAAGGTTGAGTCGGGTGCAAATTTGGGGGAAGGTAACAGAATTTACTGTTGATGACTTGGAACTTGTTAGTCCTGGTAATTGTCTTCATGTCTAATCAATCACAAAAATGCATCACAGACTATTAAACAATATTCATTCTCTCCAAACATAGTTGATTTTTAGAAAGTAATTTTTAGTACTTAAGGGTTATGACTGCTAACCAAACAGTCTTAGATCAAACCCACCAGGTGCTCTTTGGAAACCCTAGGGAGCAGTTCTACTCTGTCCTTTAGGGTTGCTATGAGTCAGGATTGTCTTGATGGCAACTGGTGTTGGTTTAAGCAGGAAAAACTCACCTGTAGAATGTTAAGGGGGGAAAAAAAACACAACAATCACAGCAGCTGAGAGGTGATATGTCAAGCAGATCTGCGTAAACCAAGATAAATAGCTTAAAGAAACACCTGCCCATTTTCCTAAATACGATACAGTGAAGTGGGAAGTGAGGATTCATCCGTTCCCTCTCCCCACTTTTAAATGGCACATGTCACAGAGCTAAAGCCAGGAAGCTTTTCCCAGACATCGATCCTATGTACCAGCTGCCTAATTGGCCCTGCCATTGGCTTGCAAAAAGGTTTCCACCTGGAGTGAAAGATCCCTTATGCACTTGATGCTTCAGCAGTTCAAAGAGCAGGAAGAACTGGGAGGACTCCTGCAGCTTTAGATGAATTTAGTGGAGCCTGTGAGGTACCTTCTGTGGTCCATCAGCTTCCAGCTTCTAGCCTGTGGCCTGGCTGTTTGCTTAGTCTGCCTGATTTGCCTGCGCTCCTTCATGGCCTTGAAATGTATCCATGGTACATCGCAAGAAAATGTACAGATGGCCCATATCTTTTGTGAGCTTTGGACTATTTCAGTAACCAATTGGGTATCTTCTCTAGGCATGACCAAGAAGATATTGGAGATAGTGGCTGCAGGCACGTTGAGCCTGGGGGTAAGAGGTGATGGACATGTGGGTCTTTTCTTTCACGTGGTAAAGGGCTATTAGCTTTGGCTGCCTGGTGAACTCCTTGTAGCTTTACTTGGGAAAACTTTGTTCCAAGACTCAACTCATAGTCACGTTTCACATTGTGGCACATGACAGAGAGAGATGAAGTCCCAGATTTTTACTTTTAGGTGTTAATGTTTTTGAATAGAATGTTTTGGTGCTCAACTTCAGACTTTTTCATGTTGGCATTTAGCCTCAGCTTTTTTAGTAATGGCCTTGATGGAGTCGATTTTTTTTCTAATAAAATTTTATTTTATTTTTATTTTTTTATTATGATTGAATGAAAATCTACATTCCCATATAAATTTGCGTGCTGACCTACAAGCAGCTTCTACTGCTTTCCCTGCACGGTGACAGCACACTCTTCCTCTCTGCTCCATACATGACTTATCTTCCCAACAGTCTCCTGTCTTCTCTTCTTCACCCATTCCCCTTCCTCCACTATGAAGTCAACAGGACGACCTCCTATAGATACCTAGAACCATAAACTGCCCACACAATATGGTCACTCTGCGTCACCAAGTCCAATCCATTGCTGTCTGAAAAGTTGACCTTCATTATGATTTATGGACAGGGGCCACATCAGGGCCAGGGGCCATGCTCCTAGGAGAACTCCAAGGCCCCTGGACCATCAGTTGCGGTCTTTTAGTGGAGATCTCAGGGTGCGCCCCTATTTATACTTGTGTTGCCAGTGAGACTCAACTTTGTGAGCTGATGGAGCCGGTAATTTAAAATGACTTATAAATAATGCTTCCATGGAGCTATGGCAGTGCAGGGACACTTCTGTTTGTGCACCCTACCACGGGCAGGCTTGAAGCTCATTGGCTAATGAAGAAGTATCGCAGACTCCCTCTAGAGAGCAGATCCCTCATGGGACTTGAAATAAAGAGATTATATTGTTTATTTTTAAAACCATTCCTAGTTATGTATGTGCAGGTATTGGATGTCTCAACAATCTTATGGTTGTGAAGAGTTGATCCACGGCCAATGTGTGTACATTTCAGTGCCCTCTTCCCTGAAGACTTACTTTACTCTGTTGCAGGTAAAATGGGGCTAGGGAAGGATGGAGAAGCTGTCACAAGGTGATCGAAACTCCTGAATCTTCTTTCACGTGCCTACCCATGTCACGTTATTTGTATGCCCACATTTTTAGGTTAATTCAGTGAAGAGACATGAAATCTTGATCTGTTGGTAAGGAAAAAGTTGGTCTGTTTGTGTGGATCATCTTTCCCTGCTGACTTGGGCAGATGCCCAGACCAGAAGCTTTTATCTCATTTTCACACATTAGGTTTTCAGGTGTTAGAACTCTATTGTGAAGCATGGGCAGTGCAGGTATTGGCAGCAGAGACCAGAGCCTTATTACAAATACACTACAGTGTGGCACACTTGCTGATGTCCTGCCCCCATTCCTCCTGATGTCTGAAGCTGACATGCTACTTGGATTGGTTTGATTGATGGCCAACACCACTGTGTGGCCTTGGGGTGCCTTCCTGAAAATGAATCCCAATTCTTTTATTAAGTATTGTGTGACTCTTTTCCTATCTCTCAAAGCCGTAATGAGGATGGAATGGTATCCCAAGAGGTGGTGGTTACTGTTGGGTGTATACCAAGGACCCAAGATAGCGGGTCGCTGTGAGTTTCAGCCTGGCTTGACGGCAGATATCACCACCAACAAAGACAATGAATGTTGTAGTGAAGGTCCAGTGATTGCCCCAGCTGGATCTTCCTGTATTGGGCACTCCTGTAATAACACAGTCCCCTCCCCTTCCCACCCCTCTTCTCCTCCTCTCAATGAACATGCTGTTGGAATTGTCACGTGGCACTCCTACTAATCTGTGCCAGCCCTGAGTGGCTTTGAAAGAGTGATTAGCAAAGGAGGTGGTGACTAATCAGAGGGCAAAGGACGACTCCCCCTCCCTGGAATGGAGAAGGTAGCCCAGGAGCAAGGCCTTAAAATGTACACAAAGGAGGGATCGCTGCTTCTGCAGCTTGGTTCCCCACCAAGCATTCAGGCTTTGGATGGGACCAGCCCAGTGAGCTAGCAGGGGCTGTGTTGCTAAATGGAGACTGAATAGGGGTCTGATTGCTCCTCTTCCCTCCTCTCCTCCTGATTACCAAGTGAGATTTCCTGGGTATGCTGTTTGCTAAATGGCGGAGCAGCCGCCTGCCACTTGCTCTAATTATCCCCCTTTTAACTGTCGAGGGAAGAGCAATTTTTTTTTACAACCCCCCTCCCCATAGCTTTTCAGCCTTTAAAGAAATAATACCCATCTTCCTTGTCCTGCTTCAGTGCGGTGGGGGTAAGAGCAGCCCCCTCCCCTCGAAGAGCCTGCTCACCAGCTGCTGGGCTTTGCCTCTTTGCAGAGGGGCCGGCTGGTGGGTCCAAATTCGTCAGGCTTGCAGATCGCACAGGCGCTTTGCCAGGAGCATGTGACCTTGTATTTGCATTTGGTAAATGAGATGCCCCAGACCCAGGTCTGGGGGCCGATTATTCTTAAGGGCCCAGCTTTCTTCTCAGGCTCCCCATGAAAGACTATATTCCATTTCTGGGCAGTTGCCAGTCAGCTGGCTTCTCTGTCATATTCATGGGGCAGAGAGGTGGTGTGCACTTGAGGGATGGTGCTAATATGACCTCCCCCAAGTTCTGCTAGGCCCCTTGCAGTTCCCAGCCATGAATGTCCATAGCAGTGAAACCCTAGAGGGGAGAACTGGAGTGAGAGCGGCTTTGGGGCCGGGATCTGGGAGTCAGGTGTCCTTCCTTGGATGGTTATTATTGTTATTATTAGGAATATTATGAAGCACTTGATATCCCAGGTGTTTTACATGCATCCTTTCATCTAACCTTCATAATACTCCTATGAGCTTGATAACATTGACCATCCCCATTTTACAGGTGAGGAAACTGAGGAACAGAAATTTGGAACTTGACAAATATTAACTGTACTGATGAAGAGCATGGCTAATAGAGTGAAAAAGATTTGGGTTTGAATTTGGAGCTTTCCAGCTTACAAGTTCTGTGCTTTTGGAGACGGGTTTTGAAGATTTAGTATCCTCACCAATCATTGTCATCATTATTGCCATAGCAGCTAACAATCATAGAGCATTTGCTTGATGCCTGGACCATTTCAACTGCTTTGCATCTATTAACTCTTGTAATCGTCATAACCACTCTCTGACACACCATTCTCATTCTGTAGAAAAGGGAACTCAAGGACTGAGAAGTTAAATAACTCAGGTAAGATCACACAGCTGATACGAGGCAAAATTTGCAATAGGTATCTAGAGAGTCTAGCTCTAGAGTCGAATTCTTAACCATTAAAGTATCCTACCTCTCAGTAACTGGAGATAATAGAAAGCCATATAAACCCAAACCCACTGCCACTGAGTCAATTCTGACTCATAGTGACCCTGCAGGATAGAGTAGAACTAGCCCAGAGAGTGTCCAAGGAGCACCTGGGGAATTTCAACAGCAGTTGAAAGCATTAGATGAGATAAAACCTATAAAGTTGCCAGTATAGTCCCTGGGAAAGAGCAGATATTGACCCTGGACTGTTAGTTTTCCAGAAAGAAGCTTGTATGGATGAAGTGGGCACCAATTTGGTTTCACAGAAGATTTGAGATTCCCTTTTGGGCTACCAGACCGCCACCAGTATCCTTTATTCCAGTTGGAAAGGCATCAGAGAGACAAAGAGAGGAACAGTAGGGAGGTTTGGAATCCAGGTTTGTAAACGGAATCCATGCTGGCTTGGCTTTGTCACTACCTAAGCGTGTGGGGTTGCTGACAGTGGTTGTGTATATTGGACCATATTGGAAGCTCTCTGCCTGACATTATGCCGATCTAGCCCCCACAGCAACTCCCTGAGACCGAAAGGGCAGGCCTTACCACACCTAGTGCATAGATCGAGAGACCCGTGCCCTAAGGTATCATTGAACTGGTGTGGGTATAGGGCGTGAGGCCACACTTGGGTGGTGCCTGTTTTGGCAGGTGTCTCTGGAACCTGAAAGCTCAGATCTACAACACAGCATTGCACCTCGGTCTTGGGCTCTTTTCACTAACACAATGGCCACTGTCCTTGTCATGAAATGGAGCATTGCTTTCCTGGATGTGGATGATAGTCAGAATTTCCAGTTCCTGGTGCAAGAGGGTATCCCAGCGTGGCCCACCCCTGGAGCCTTGTTCCTCTTGGTCCTGACTAGAGCACCACCACTGTGGTCACCAGCAGAGAGAGAGCTCGGGAGGAGGAGGATGTGAGAGAGAGGCGGTGTGTGAGAGACGGGCTGTGAGTGAGTGTTAGAGCGAGCAGGAGCCACTCGGTTCCCACCTCAGAACCCTGGTTCTCAGTGAAGTAGCCGGGGAGTGGACCTGGGGCCTGGAGGCAGCTGAAGCACAGCCACCCTGCGCTGGAGCATCGTTGGACGGCATGGTCTCTTCAAATTCACCTTGGTTTCCCCAGGAATCAGGAAAGGCCTAGCATCCTGCCCAGAGCTGGCGGTAAAAAGACTAACTTCCCTGACCACTCTGTCAGACTGCCTATTGCTCTCTGTCTGTCTTCTGCTTCTCTTCACAGATGACGAATCCTACCTTCCTCTCTGTGTTTATTCTTCTCTTTCCCTTTGTGTCTGTGTGTGTGGTACTACCAGGGGCAGATGCACTGTGAAGTGAAATCTTCATATGTCCTCACTTGCATGGGTCCCTTCCACAAAGCCCCAGACCTAATTTCATATTCCTGATTTGCATGGTTTTACTTAAGGACCCTGATGTCATCTGCTTCAAGGTCCGCTTCTGGGACTCTGCTTCTGCCAAGAAGACTCATTGTTGTCAGTGACAGCAATAATTCCCTGGGTGTGTGTGTGACTCCCCTCCCACCACTGACCCTCCATCACAGACACTGTTTCTTCCCTCCAAGGCTAGTGGGAGAGAGAGAGTCATGGATGGGAAGCACAGGAGGGTGAAGGGTATGTAGGAATATCATGGGCAAAGGCACGATGGGAGAAGAAGACATTTGGGGTATCCAACAGGCTGCATGGCACAAGCAGTTTGCACTTGACTGTTAACCTAACAGTTGGTGGTTTGAATCCAGCCAGTGGCTCCATAGAAGAAAGGCCTAGGACTCGGCTTTCAAAAAGGTTACAGCCCCTCCCCCATGCAAAAAAGTTAATACAAAAATGTGCTCAAGGGAAAGATATTTAACTTAAAAAAGAGTTACTCTTGTTCTGCAAATACTCAATAGAAATAAAATGTCTAACTTTATGTCAGTGTCCTTGTGGATCAGTGGTTAAACTTTCAGCTGCTAATCATATCACCAGTTCGAATCCACTTGCTGTTCCTAGGAAACACTATGGAGCAGTTCTACTTGGTTCTGTAGGGCTGCTATGAGTCAGAGTTGAGTTGATGTGTATGGTTCTGTGTGTGTTTACATAAAGCTAGGCAGTAGACGTGTGTAGTCTCTATAGCTATTGTATTTTAATAGTAATACATTAAAATCTTAGTTTATGTAAAATCAGTATATAGAAGGAACCATTTAAAATATGTCTTTAGGAGAAAAAGTCAACCCAAAAGAAGAAAAATAAATTTCAGAATAAATTTGAGATGTTGGACTCCAAAAAAGATTTTTTAAAATAAGTATTATGTTCAAGAAAACTTCATGGAGGTATTCTCTTCTGTGACACGTGGGGGTCGCCATGAGTCAGGGGCTACTTGATGGCAGCTCACAGCCACAACAAGCTCTCCAGTGGGTAGTGAGAGGAAGGAGTGGGAAACACTCACCTTAGATTTAGAGGAACAAGCTGGTATCTAAACAGAGGGAGAATTCCCATGATCCTGCTGAGGTTTTTGCAGCTAGGGTTGGGCTGTCTGGCTTTCAGTGGCTCACAGGGGGACTGTGTTACAGGTGACAGGCTGTGGTTGGCAGAGCGAAGGACAGAGTATGGCTCTGCAGGCCTGTCTCTGTGATCTATTTGGGAACTGACAGTGCCAGTGGGTTGTCATTACTGCTGTTGTTCTCCAGAAATTGATGTCTTTGGGTGACCTATTTAAAAGCGATACAGGGCCCCCTTTAAATGTGTCATCGTCTATATCTGTTCTGAAGCCTCAACTGCTGCCCATAGTGTTCCTAAACAACGCATTTTCCAAACAGGTTTTTTTTTTTTTTTCTTTTTAAATCTAGGAAGCAGTCCTAGCAGCTTTTAAAATAAATGGACCTCATAGTCATCCAGCCAAACTATCCAATTTCACTTGGGGTTAAAACTCATTTTACGTCTAGTGCTATAAATTGAGTACTTTGAGCTTTTTAGGGGGAAGGTACTGTTGATATAAAAACATGGTATGAATGGTTAATGTGCTTGACTGCTAACCAAAAGGTGAGAGGTTCAAGTCCACCCAGAGGCACCTCGGAAGAAAGACCTGGTGATCCATTTTTCAAAAGCCTACCATTAAAAACCTGTGGTGCATAGTTCTTGAGATATGTGGGTCACCATGAGTTGGAATCAACTCAGTGGCAACTGGTTTACATCAGGGTATACTTGAAGGTGAAGGTGAAAGAAAGGCAAGGACATGAACTATAGGTCACTGACTCAAGCTTCCCAGCTGTGAAATGCAGTTAGATTCTTTTTGGTTTTGTGGAGGCTCTGTTTTGGTATTTTATCTTTTATATCTAAGAAAATGACTGTAGGATTTTTCCTTCTAGTGTCTTTTTGTGATTCAGTTTATTTGCTCCTCCTCTGAAAAATTTTCCCTTTCACCTGCAGGCTAGAGTCTCCTATGGTTATTCTGTTTGGTAATGTGTCATCCGGACAGGACAGTCTCAACAGTCCTGTGACTGAGACTGGGGTCTCCACTCCAGTGCGTGTGGCATTTCCCTGCACAATCTAATAACTTGTTCTCCAGATATGTTTGGAAATGGGTTGTCTGTAGCCCTTGGAGAATTGAAAAAGTGCAGTGAGAGTACATACAGCTTATTTACTCAAAGATGTGGGAGATGGCTGGTAGAGCTGGAAGGTCATTACTTTTTATTCCCCCTTCCCCCTCCTTCTGTTTCACTTTGTTCCTTTCCTGAACGGGGTCTGTCTCTTGCACGGTTAGACTGGAAGTCTAGGAGGATAGGGAAGAGTGGCCATGGAGGGTGTTTGGCCTCTGACCATGGAAATTCATGTGAGACTAATGCTGTTATGTGTCAGGGAGTCAGTGTCAACTCATAGTTGACAGCGTAGAACTGCCCCATGGAGTATGTGAGGCTATAATGTTTATAGAAACAGACTGTCACATCTTTCTCTTTCAGAGTGACTGGTGGGTTCAAACTGTTGATCTTTCATTGAGCAGCTGAGCATTTAATGATGGCACCACCAGGGCTCTTCATCATGAATATCCAACAGTTTATTTGCTCATCTAGGTCACGAAAGGCAAGGCTGAAGTTCAGGCTGAGGCAATGTGCTGTAAGCTCTTGCTTAATTTCAGGGAGACACACTGATATTTTGGGGAACTTGGGTGCTTCAAAGAAAATCTTTTCTGAGGGGTGGAGTACAGATCCCATGACCCTAGGATGTTATGGCACTAGCAAGAGGTCACACTGCAGACTTATGGGGTAATGAATTTGGAGGGGCCTTTCAAGGTTATTGAGTTTAACTACTCATTCTCTATTCTCTATAAGACATACCTCCCACACACATTAAAGTACCCTAGTCAACTTCAGTAAGAGGGGACTCAAGATTTTCAAGACAGACTAATTGATCTCTGATCCATGCTGGGTATTGGGGAGTTCTTCCTTACCATCAGGCCCACGTTGACTTCCCAGTGACTTCCTCATTGGTCCTAATTCTATTTAAAGCAGTCCGACCTTTTCGGTGGGCCATGTGGGTGGGGGGATTTGGATGGGCCACACAATTTCTGGATGAGGCTTTGCAGGAACTAACTCTCACGTGTGAAGGTAAAATTCATAAGGAATACTCTCATACGGCACTAGCAATAAGAGACCACTGAGTTATTTAGCGTTAACTGCTTGTGATGCATCTTAAACAGTGTGGGAGGGCTTTACGTGGGAAGAGACTCTGATGTAAGCAGGTGATTCATGCTCCAGTCATTTTGCTCCTAGAGAGCTTGCCCTCCGAATGATTCATGGTTAGCCACATCTCTGGCTTTATTGTCGGTGCTTCATTTCATCCCCCAAGGTGTCCCATCTTTCTCTGTTTCCAGCTAGGCTTTTGGCATCTCTGAATTTCCAAGGAGCCCACTGGTGATCCCAAATTGCTCAGCAGTGGGATGAGAGTTTCTAGAATGCTATAGAACAGAGAGAAATGGGATTGGATTGTACTTGTCTGACAAGCCTGTTTCTCATTACCAGGGTCAGATACATCAACAGGGATCCAGATTTTGCCAAAAAGCCTGGCAGGCTGTTTAAAAAAAAAAAAAATCAAGGTATGAAATGGAGTAGCTGCATCTGGAAATGGGCCTTGGAAGCATATGTCCTATTTGAACAGAGTAAAAATGCTTCTACGTCTGCCAGGTTACCCTGGGTATCCTGTGTTTGGGGCACTGCTGGGCAGAAGTCTCCCAAGGAGAGGGATTAGGCAGGCCTAGATGTTTCTCCTTCCTGGGTATAGCTTTGGGAAATATGCCCAGAAAATTCCCATCTGCACCCTAAAGGGGATAGCGGTAGTCTTGGGTCTTGGCCCCCTTAACCCTGACAGTCATTTCATTGACACAGCCATGAAGACAAGGGAGCTCTTCCCATAATTTTGTAGCTTAAATATATGTATTTCTTTCTTTTAAGAACAAAGCCCACGGACGTCATTCTGAGCCCAAGCATTGAAATGTACCAAGTCACTGACTTCTCATATGCCGTCCCCTTGCCTGGCCTGGCTCTGCGTGGGCTGCACACGTGTCCTGGGAAATGGACATGACCACCCCATGCAGTGATGTGGCGATGGCCACGTGGGCAGGAGGATGTTGGGTTTGAGGTGCTGTGCAAAAGTACTGTTGCCTCATCCTGATGTTGAGTTTTCAGCCGTGTGTTAATGCAGATTGGGGTTATCCCCCCTCCCCTCCATGTAGAATATATAACCAGTGGCTATGTTTTAATGTGTCTCTTGGCTGCCTTTGGCTTTTACATCCTTAATGCAAGTTGCAGCTGCTCAGTTGGGTTTCTCGATTCCTGTTACAGGAGTGTGTATGACGAGAGCTCTCTCTGACAGCCTTAAGACATGAAACCAGAGAGAGACTCTGTTTTCCTTTGTTAATTAAGGTACACACAGGCTGACATGCTAGATGCTGTGTCTCTGGTGTCTGAGAGAAAGTAGGTGTCAATAAATGTTTGTGTCCTTAGTAAAACACAGTGAATATGGTGCATGCCTGGGTTGTATGTGTCTTGTTCACGTATATGTGTCTACGTGCTCACTAACATATGTAATCATGCAGGTTCCTAGGAATATGATCTCAGTAATGTATGGTGAATAAGTTAAACAATGAGGTCAAAGGTGACTTGTACCATAGTGACAAAGATCGTGGTGCACACTGGAAACATTTTTTCTCTTTGAATGGAAAAAGTGGAGTGTTTACAATGGGGCAGTTCTCATTGAATCTCTATGTCAAGTACATATATATTCCACTTTGTCTCATTTAGTTCAAGAAAGACTAGATTGTTTATTTACAAGCCAATGGTTTCCTGTGATATTAACAGCAGTAGCCATCCTGGGACCATGTAAATGCTTGTGGAAAGGCTGTTTGAGGCAGGCATGTTGCTGTCACTGGAGATGGAGAGGCCCCATTAACTCATGTGAATTCCCTGGAGGAGGCAAAGCTCTCCGGGGACAGGATAATTGCCCTGAATACCAAAAAAATTGCCATGTAGAGGAGGGAGTAGATATCCAGGCAGGAGAATTGAAGGAATCAAAGCTACTGAGGAAGACTCATTTAGAGCTAGATCTCTGGGTTGTGGCTGAATCATTTAGAACTGATTCAAAGCCCTGATTGAGACCAGTGGGAGAGTGATGAAGAGTTAGGCAGACTGAGTCTTAATGGCCTTGCCAGGAGTTTGGACAGTCTTTTTCTTTTTGCCCACAATCGAAAGTCATCAGAAGTTTCCTAGTTAAACAGAGTCAGATTTGAATTTTAGCAAGACAATTTTAGGGGTAGTTTGATGATGGATTTGTGACTAAGGGACTTAGAGTGGGGAGGACAGGGAGAGGCTGTTGTGTAGTTTTGGTGAAAAAAAATCTGTGCTCTAGGAAGGGCCAACTGTAAAGATGTTAAGGAGTGGGAATTAATAATTGTAAAGGCAGTGCTGCTTAGTGGTTGCTCTGCTGCATACTAGGTGCGCAAACTTGAGCAAAGGACTTAACTTTCCTGTGTTTAAGTTCCACAGTCTGTGAAATAGGGATAATGACAGGGCTCACTATTAAGAACTGTTATAATCTTTAAATAAGATAGTGTAAGTAGAATGCTCAGAACACTTCTTGGCATACAGTAAGCATTTAGCAAATGTTAGCCATTATTACTAATTATCAATTACTGTTTTTCTACTTTGTCACATGCGGTTGCCTTGAGTTGGAATAGACTGGACAACATGCACAACAATGTTGTACTGCAAAGGGAGAAAAGGAAGGTTAGTGACATGCTCTTCTGTTGCGTGTCTGATAATGTCGATAGCTAGAACAGGGAAGCCCATGGCAGAAGCAGGTGGGAGGGAGTGTTCAGAGGGGTGATAATAGACTTCAGTTTGGTTGTATGATGCTGAGAGAGACTTTAGGATCCCCAAAGGGGGCCGCCCGGAGAGAGGTAGATGTAGTGGTTGGCTTTGGGGAGAGGATGGAAATGGGCACAGATATCCAGGTGGTTGTTGTAGTGAGTCAGGGAAGCCTTGGACATGAATGAGGGTGTCCAGGAAAGGAGTGTGACTGAATGGAGGAGGCAGTTATGGAACGTTAATATTTAGAAGGAAAAGGAATCCATGAGAAACTAAAGCAGATGAACAGAGCTGAAGAAGGAAACTAGGACCAAAGGAATGTTCCTTAGAATTCTTCACTGTCAATATATAAAAGAGAGTGTCTTCCAAGGTCATGGAAGCTCCATAGACAAATTTAAACTCCCTGAGCACCTAAATTACTGGGCTGAGGGCTATGGGGACCATGGTCTCTGGGACCATATAGCTCAAATGGCATAACACTTTATGAAGCAAGTGTTCTACATTCTAATTTGCTTTGGTGAGGAGTGTCTGGGCGATGAAGCCTGTGAGTGGCTGTCTAAGATACTACACTGGTCTCCCCCCTTTGTGAATAAGGGAGGATGAAGGAAACTAAAGGCACAAGAGAAACATTAGTCCAAAGGACAAATGGATCACAACTACCACAGCCTCCACCAGACTGAGTCTAGCACAACTAGATGGTATGTGGCTACCTCCACTGACTATTCTGGAAACCCTGATGGCGTAGTGGTTAAGTGCTATGTTTGCCAACCAAAAGGTCAGCCATTCGAATCCACCAGGCATTCCTTGGAAACTCAATGGAGTCATTCTATTCTGTCTTATAGGATTGCTAAGAGTTGGAGTTGACTTGATGGCGGTTGGTTTTCTGGACTACTGTTTTGACAGGGATCACAGTAGAGAGTCCCAGACAGAGCTGGAGAAGAATGTTGAGCAAAATTCTAGCTCAGAAAAAAAGACCAGACTTACTGGCCTGGTGGCGACTAGAGTAGGACCCTGAGACACTCTTTCAGCTCAGTAATAAAGTCACTGCTAAGGTTCACCTTTTAGCAAAAGACTGGACAGGCCCATAAAATAAAAGGAACCCAAAGGAGCACACCAGCCTAGGGGGAAGCATAGAAGGCAGGAAAGACAGGAAATCTGGTAACAGGGAACCCAAAGTTGAGAAGGAAGAATGTCGCCGCTTTTTGGGGTTGTTAACCAGTCTCATGAAATGGTATGTGAACTAACTGTTCAGTGGGAACCTAGTTCTGCAAACCTTCAGAACAAAAAACTCAATCCTTTTTTAAAAAAGCATATGCTTTCTTCACCTGGTTGAAGTTGGGATGTGCATCTGTACCTAACAAAATGATATTCAAAAAATACAAAATTCAGTTTTTAAAATTAGTCAAACTGGCTGTCTTCTGTCTTCGTTTTAGTGAGCTATGTTCATTTGAGAAAATTTCTACAGATAGGAAATCATCAGATACAGGTGATGTAAGAGTTTTGGCTGTTCTGCTCATGATGGTGTTTCTGGCTCTTAGAGGGTCAGGATCCCATGAGAATCAAGAGATCAAAGATCTGAGCCTTTGGGAGAGTGGCAACACTCTCCCTTCTCAACCTTGGCTTCCCTATTACCAGCCTCTCTGTTCTCTTCTGCCTTCTAGTCTTGCCCCTAGAAATGAAGTGGCTTGCCCCAAATCACACAGCAAGGAGGTATGCGTGTTTTGGTTTATGCCTCATGTTATGCCCCTCTGAGACCACTGAATTAAGCCTGAAATGCCTTCACTGAGTTTTTCTTGGGGTCAAGCACTGAACTGTCAAGGGTGCCAGTGCTGAAATGCTGCTGTAAGCCATACTATACCTTCTGGGATTAGAGGGAGAGAGAGATTTCTCTAACGGTAGTCCCTGTGGGCTGGATGAGCAAGGTCTTCTGTTTTAGATGCTGGGAGCTCCTGGCTCAGCCAGCAACCTAAGTGTTGGTTAATTAATTAGCTTCTGGTCTCTTCCATCTTTGCCCAGGGTTAGGGTGCTTGGAAGAGGAGTAAAAGACTTTCTTACAAAATCAGGGCACTGCTGTGGCTGCCTGCTTGCTGTCTTCCTCCTGTCTCCCAGGGTAGTGGAGGAGGGGGCTGTGTGTCTGTGTTTTGGATGCCTGCTGTGCAAGACAGTTTTCCAGGAATTTCAGGACACGGGAATTTTCTCCCAGCTGTGTTGTGTGTTGCTGTTCAGCAATCTGAAGTTGCTTATCCAGCGTAAGTCAGAATGGAGAGCCTAGGGAGAAGGGAAACGCCTTCCAACATTTTTCTAAGCACAAGAAATTGAGGTGTTAGGGCCCCAGCTGGTGTGGGATGAGAACCAAGAAATGGAGCGTACGTGAGCATGCATGCTGACATGAAATCTCTTACTGAACCCTGATGACTTTGTTTGCAGGGTGTCTCCTTCCACCCCCTACAACAGCAATGAACACTCATTGTGGGCCCTGTGTGTGTCAGGAAAGGCATTGGGGGACAGTGGTATACAAGGCAGGTGCACCTTCCTATTGCTTAATTAACCCAGCCATCCTAAAATCAGGAGCTCTGGTTGCCCAGTGGTTAAGAGCTATAGTTGCTAACTGAAAGATTGGCAGTTCAAATCTACCAGCTACTCCTTGGAAACTCTTATCGGGCATTTCTACTGTATTCTATAGAGTGACTATGAGTCAGAATCAACTTGATGGCCATGTTTTTTTTTACCCTACCCTGAAATGATGAAGTCTTTGAAAGGAGAAGCATGAAGTAATAGTGGTCTCTCTGGATTTGGGGGTCCCACTTCATGCTGGGCAGAGTAAAAACTTTGGTCACATTCAAAGGTATATGACACTCAAAGGGGTCACAAGAGGTCCGAGGACTTTTCTGAACTCTCAGTTCTCCGACCTGCCCAATGCAGCTGGTTCAGAATTTTGAGTGAAGGTGTTGGATTTAAGACTAAATTTAACTTAAGGCCCAGCTTTGTCCATGCTACTGAGTAGGCTGTAACAGTGCCATTTTAATGTCATAGAAATCTCATTATCTATTGATCGACTGCTTATTTTAATTGGAAAACAGTTCGAATCTACCAGAAGCTCTTTGGAAACCATATGGGTCAGTTCTACTCCATCTTATGAGATCACTGTGAGTCAGAATTGACTCAACAACAATGGCGTTGGTTTCATTTTCATTGTCTCAGTTTAATAATAATGATGATGGGTGAATTTTCATGAAGCACTTACTGCATGCCAGGGCTGGGCTAAATGCTTCCAGACATGAGTTCATTTATCCTCCCAACCACCTTTGTCGGGAAGCTTCTAGTGCTTTTCTGTTGTTTGTAGATAAGGAAACTGAGGCTGAAGACCAAAAGCAAACAATTCCTGCCTAGGCAGGAATCTGAGCTCTTCCCTACCTCTCTCTGCCACCTCTTCAGTCTGCTATGTGATGGTGGCTCCTATGACTCTTAATGACCAGCCCTGCTCTCTGCCGGCCCAACTGTGTTTCTCTAGCACACAGGGATGCTGCCCTTTGGCTCTGATTGCCTTCTCCTGTACATAAGTGGTGGTACTGTGCATTGGTCCTGATCTAGAATGTGTTCTGCCAAGAGAAATTTGCAAGCTAGTCTGGATCCTCCATTTTTTACCCTTGATGTATTATTCTATTTTATGGGCATCACTGAAATGCCTCTAGATCTATTGGGTGGGAATGCTATGATTTCTCAGTCTTTTTTTAACCCATGAATCTCAAATAACTTTTTTAGTGGCCCATTGTTGAATCAGAATCAATATCAGGCCAGTGGATTTAATGGGATCATTAACATAATTTTACTTTCTGAGAACCTTTTTTGTTCAAGTTTTAGTGGAATTCTTTTGCTTGTATTAAATTGTAAATTGAACATCCAAATTTCATGCCCTGTCATTTTAATGCCCTTCACCCCTCTTGAGCACCATAGTGCAATCTCCTCCTTTTATGAAATGGCAACCTAGAGAGGCAGGGTGACTTACAATAGGCCACTTAGCTAGCAAGTGCCTGGGAAACTGAAACTAGAACTTGTCATTTTAACTTCTAGTCTAGCATCCGTTCCACTACTACATGTGCTGAATAAAATAGACATGGCTAAAGGGAACTGACTGATTCCAAAAAACATTGACTGACAAACACAATTACTGATGATGAAAATCATTATGGTGTCGGTCCTCATGGACCTTACAAATTAGCAGAACCTGTATATGTAGAAAACACAAACCAACAAATTGATAACTGTAATTGTAATTAATATTATAGGTGAAAGGAATAGGGTGCTATAAGAAAAATGAATAGGGTGAGGGGAGATCTAATGAGAAGAACAGTGGTCAGGGAGGTCTCTTCAGGGAGGTGACATCTGAGAATGAGAGGAAATTAGGGAGAAAGTAGTGGAGGAAGGCTGCATATGGTCTTTGTCACTTGCTTGGCTTGGGGATAAGACTGATTAGTCCAATGTACTTGTAGGCAAAACTATGTCTTTTATGTCTGTGTATTCACTTGGAAGAAGATGGAAGGAATACACAGAGTCATTATACCCGACAGACTGGTCCACATTCACCCCTTTCAAGAGGTAGCATGTGATCAGGAACCAGTGATACTGAAGGAAGAAGCCAAAGCTACATAGAGAGCACTGCCAAAAAACAAGGCTCCAGGAACTGATGGAATATCAATTGAGATGTTTCAGCAAACAGATGCAGTTTTGGAAATGCTCGCTTAGCTATGCCATGAAATTTGAAAGACAGCTACCTGGCCAGCTGAATGGAAGAGATCCATATTTATGCCTATTTGCAAGAAAGGTGATCCAACTGAATGCAGAAATTATTGAATAATATCATTGATATCTCATGCAAGTATAATGTTGCTGAAGATCATTCAAAAGCAACTGCAACAGTATCTTGGCAGCAAACTGCCAGAAATTCGAGCCAGATTCAGAAGAGGAATTGGAACCAGGGATATCTTAGCTGATATCAGATGGATCTTGACTGAAAGCAGAAAATACCAAAAAGATGTTTACCTGTATTTCCTTGACTATGCAAAGGCATTCAATTGTGTGGATCATAACAAATTATGGATAACATGGCAGAGGCTGAGAATTCCAGAACACTTACTTGTGCTCATGAGGAATCTGTGCATGGGTCATGCAACTAGAACAAGGGGAATACTACATGGTTTAAAATCAGGAGAGATGTACTCCTTCACCACAGCGTTTCAATTTGTATGCCAAGCAAATAATCCAAAAAGCTGAATTATATGAACAATGAGTCATCAGGACTGGAGGGCGACACACTGACATCCTGAATTATGCAGATGACACAGACTTGCTTGCTGAAAGTGAGGAGGATTTGAAACCCTTACTGACAAAGATCAAAGACCCCAGCCTTCAGTATGGGTTGGACCTCAACATTAAGAAAACAAAAGTCCTAACAACTGAGTTGGTAAGCAACATCATCATCAATGGAGAAAGGACTGAGGTTGTCAAGGATTTCATCTTGGTTCCACAATCAATGCCCTCAGAAGCAATAGTCAAGAAATCAAAAGATGCATTGTGCTGGGAAAGTCTGCTGCAAAAGTCCTTTTTGAATGCTGAAAAGTAAAGATGTCACCTTGAAGACTAAGGTGCACCTGCCGCAAGCCATGGTATTTTCAATCATGTCATATGCATGTGAAAGCTGGACAGTGAATAAGGAAGACAGAAGAATTGACATCTTTGAATTGTTGTGTTGGAGAAGAATACTGAATGTACCGTGGAATGCTAGAAGAATAGATCTGTTCTAGAAGAAATACAGAGTGCTTCTTGGAAGCAAGGATGGTGAGTCTGTGTCTTACATTAGAAATGTTGTCAGGAGGTATCAGTCCCTGGAGAGGGCCATCATGCTTGGTAAATTAGAATAAATCAGTGAAAAAGAGGAAGACCCTCAATGAAATGGATTGGCACAGTGGCTGCAACAATGAGCTTAAGCATGGAAATGATTGTGGGTGTGGTGCAGGACCAGGCGATGTTTTGTTCTGTTGTTCATGGTCACTGTGGGTTGAAACCAACAGCCCCCAGCAACAAGAACAGCAGTTTGCTTGGAATTTGTTTGATGGGAAATGCAGGTGGGTGGATGGATGGATTAAAGAATGACTAGGGTGAGGGCAGCTGCTCTTGACTGATGAGAAGCGATACTTACGGGCATCTCCCTCTGATTTCAGAATCTGGGAGGTGAGGATTTTAGGGATAGCATCTCTCAGTAAGGGGGAAGCTTCTTGTGGAGGAGGTGAAGATGAAGGACTGCTGGGACAAAGTAAGACTCAGTGAGTGTCATTTGCCACCCCTGAAGAAACACTTTCCTCAAATAGCCACACAGCGTGACTCCCGCCCACGGCCCAGAGATCTTTCCAAATAGCTGCCCTTTCTTCATGGTGCTTGTGTTCTTAGTTCTGCCCCTCAACTCCTCCCCACTTGGCACCATGTGTTCTCTTGGTAAGTGAAGAGGAGGAGGGGATTGCCCTGATCAATCCACAATCTTTAGCTGTTGTTATCTGTGGTGATTATATTGGGGAACAGCCAAAGAACTTTCAGCTCAGAGCGGTAAGGGCAGAATCGAAGCTGGGGATGCAGCCTGATTCCAAATGGCCTAGACTTACTGGGTTTAAGTTAAGCTTTATTCAACATTTATCATGGGTCTGGCATTGTGAATAACTGTACCTCTTATCCTTATCTTGCAGATGACAGGAAACAACACAGAGATTTCCCAGTCTTAACCTAGTAGTAAAGCAGACACACAAAGAACTAAAATTTGACCATCATTCAGGAAAAAAAGAAAATAAACATCATGTAGTGAGCTTTATGTAAAGTTACATTCATTTTTTTTTTTTATTCTTAAGTTTATGCCCATTTACTTTAGGTGTGTTACATATCTTTTTAGGAAACTATGATAGTACTAAATATCAGACATTTTTGTTTTTGTTCTTTCTTGGCAAAATACACACTCAATATAGCTACCCAATATTAGCTTCCAAAACTAAAGATGTAACCCAACCCAACCCAACCCAACCCAATGCTCTAAAGTCGATTCTGACTCGTAATGACCCTATTGGACACAGTGGAACTGCCCCTTAGAGTTTCCAAGGAGCACCTGGCAGAACTGGTGACCTCTTAGTTAGCAGATGTAGCACTTAACCACTGCACCACCAGGGCAGGTCCATAAAATCTATTAGTCTGAGAACTATTTTTGCCAGTGATAGCTGGAATAAAATATTTGTATGATTTTGTTCACTTTTTATTCTGATCTTTCATCAGACAACTGTGCAACTAAGGGAAACCTCTGAGATCATATAATTTACCACCCTAATTTTTACAGAACATTTATCAAACTTCACCCTGAGATGGTTTATCTCTAAGTTGATAAATCAGAATTATATCAACACTGAATTTTTCTTTTTTTTTAAT
Organism: Heterohyrax brucei; assembly: GCA_028571685.1. Taxonomy (NCBI): domain Eukaryota; kingdom Metazoa; phylum Chordata; class Mammalia; order Hyracoidea; family Procaviidae; genus Heterohyrax; species Heterohyrax brucei. The sequence continues at coordinate 100,222,530 of CM053151.1, forward strand.
CAAGGACATACTTTCTTAGGAGCAAGTGATATGGGACTCCTGTAATTCCTTAATCCATTTTCTCTTCGTCTGAGTTAATCTACCTCTCAATTTTCCAATTCATTTTTGTTTTACTGAATTATTTTTAAGAAGATCAATTTTGCTCCATTTGTATTCTGCAATAAAGATTTGATTCATCGATCAGTGTTTTGTTTTGTTTTGTTTTTCCTGGCTGTTGTTTGCGTGCCTGTGCCCATCGCATTTCACCTGCATAGCTCTACCATGGTCAGTGTTCATTTCTGGTCATTATTTCTACCACATCCAATTTTCTCTTGTCATATTTGCAGGCTTAAATTTTGTCAAGAATGCTTGATTTTTCTCTTCAATTTTTTCATCAATAACAAATTTTACCATGTGCATTTCTAGCTGCTTGTCAGTTCTATTTTGTGTTGAGTTTTTTTCTGACAAGTCTAATTTTTTCCAGGTCAGTTTTTATGATTTGAAGAACCACATCTTCTTCCTGCAACTAGAATCAGTTCCTTTTCTGACAGTTTTTCAGTGGATGTAAAACACACTTGAAGGGTCAGAGTATCAGGATCAAAATGCATTATTTTTAGAAAACGGTGAACCCAAATGGTTAAAAAAAAAAACAAAACAAAAACCTATGTAAGGTGATACATGAAGTTAATGGTAGAGCTCTGTTGTGTCATCTTAGAATACACAGTTTTTCTAGTTCACTTAAGGGCAGAGTCAGAAGGTAAGGTGGGAGCAGTGGAATTCCTGCTTTTCACACGAGGGACCTGGGTTTAATTCCCACTCAATGAAAGTTGTATGCGGCTATCACCCATCCATCATGCACAGAGGTTCACATGTTGCTATGATGTTGAAGTGAGATCCTGGTGGTGTAATGGTCAGGAGCTATGGCTGCTAACCAAAAGATCAGCAGCTAGAATCTACCAGGCACTCCTTGGGAACCCTATGAGGCAGTCCTATTCTATTTGTAGGGTTTCTAGGAGTCAGAATTGACTTGATGGCAAAGGGTTTGGGTTTTTTTAATTTTTGTATGAGGCTGAATTGGCTTCAGTGGAGCGTCCAGACTAAGACAGACTGGGAAGAATGGCCTGTCAATCTACTTCTGAAAATCAGCCAATGAAACACCTGTGGATAGTTCCATCTGCAACTAATCATGGGGATGGTAAAAAACTGGGCAAGGTTTTATTCTGTTGTGCATGGGATGGCCTTGATTTGGGGGCCAACCTGACAACAGCAACAATGGGGTAAGAATATGGAACAGGCACGATCTTGATGGTGTGCCTTCCTCTACCTACCCTCCACTGCTTAGCTCTTCTTCTGAGCCTAACAGTCTGCACCTCCTTCCTAAGAAATGCAATGGGGGCCACAATTGGAAGTCTCTGCTTTCTAGCTAGGCTCCCCTTAAGCTATATGTGCAGTGGGGTGGCATGATTTGCGAACAAGCAGGACAAAAAAGGAAAAAATCCTCTCTTGTGGAAAATTAGGTCAGTGGCAGAGTTGGGGAGGGGTGGAAATCCAGGCCCTGTTCTCCCATCCTTCTGTCCACCTCCTTGCCTAAAGCAATCAGGGCACAAGCCAATGGTGCTACTGGGAACTGACATCTGAATGTGTGTGTTGGGGCAGAGGGGAACCATGAAAGTGTTCTTGTGCAGATGTTTGTGGACATGAAATCGTTTGTGTTCCAGCCTCTTGGGACTCCCCCCTTTCTCAGTGTATTTGTCAGGATTACTCTAAGGGGGATATTAGTGTTGTCTAATAGCAGCCTCAGATTTATCAAGGGATTTGTTTGATTAATTCCAAAGCAAAGTACAGTGCATGGATTAGAGCTCCGCCCGGACGGCAGGTCTAAGCCACCCATTCACTGCCCCTTCTACTTCATGTTGGGAGGCTCTTCTCTTTTTCACATTGTCCTGATTGTTGAAGGCTCTGGCCTTCTGGACACCACCCTCAAGTGATGGAACCATTTTCCACAGCTGAGACGTGTGAGTTCTAAATGTACGGTTAAATCCTTCAGTTTACGCTGCCTTTCCTCAATGACAGCTTCTGAGATTTGGCTGCTTGGTGCCTGGATTCGTCCTCCAGTGCCTGTGTCAATGGGAAAAGCAATGAATTGGGATGCAAATAAGCTGGGGTCTGGTTTCAGTTCTAATGTCATCCAGCTGAGTGGATGTGCTAACTCCCCTCTATTGGGTCTGCCCTGGAAACTCCAGTAGCCATAGCGCTTAAGTATAGCTGCTAACCAAAAGGTCAGCAGTTCAAATCTACTCTGTCTGTGCTTTGAAGCAGCCTGCTGTACAACTTTACAGCACTGGTCACACTCATAACTAAATCTCTCTCTGGTTACTTCTTGTCTGTCTCCCCAGCTCATCTATAGACATCAGGAGCCTGAGACTCATGTCTGTCTTGCTCACCTCTCATTGCCCCAGTGCCTAGCTCTGTCCTTGGGACATGGATATGTGCAGTGAACGTATGTCAAAGGGATGAACCTGTAAACTGAAAGAGATGAGCTGAATTGACATTCTAAGACTCCTTCATTTCTGAAATTCTCAATTTTCCTCTGCCCCGTTCTCTGTGAAGCAATCACATAAATACTGCTTCCACTTTTTATATTTTTTACTCTGTTTAATTGCAGTACCACAGAAGTTGCAAGATAAAAATGATGATTAATTATAATTATAACTCAAAAAGTATATTATTGGTAGTCTGTGGGCTTCCCTCGATGTGAGGTTCATTTTAATGGCTCCTCCTCTGTTCATTCAGTCGCTGTGGTTTCTGGCAGTGGGGTTCCTCCTTGCCTGGGTGTCTGAGCTCCCTGTACAGTCCTGCTGAGCCCTTCAGAACAAGACTGGCACTAACTACTGGGCTGCAAACATGGTTCTCAGACTCGGAAGGGACTCTTAGATCCAGAATAGATATTATACTAGTATCACATTACAACATCCCACTGCCTTACAAGGGAAAAACAATTCAGTCTTGCCCATTTTCTGAAAATGAGGAAAGCTCAGGGGCATAAGGAAAGCAGAGAAGCTGAAAGGGCCTCATTTGCGAGCAGTCTCCTAGTAGGACCCTTGCTTTCTGCTGGGGTTCCTTGGGTCACTAAAGCTCCTTCCCTCAGGGTAAAGACCTTCAGGAAGCATTTGTTTGAAAGCACCAAGCTCAGGTCCTGTTTCTTCTCAAGCCCATGGCAGCTACTACTAATCAGTCATGACCCCCTTTTGTTTCCAAGTCCAGATGAAGCCTCAGAATCTTTCTTAATACGGTATCTAGGCAGCCACCCGTCAAAGAACAGGAAATCAGGTGCAGAGAGCATGGTGTCAGGCAGGTCAACCGGGTATTTTATACGTGTTCATCTCTTTTGGTTCTCCTGACAATTTTAAAGTTAATGTAAACCAAAAACCAAACCCACTGCCTCATAGCCATCCTGTAGGACAGAGTAGAACTGCCCATAGAGTTTCCAAGGGGCACCTGGTAGGTTTGAACTGCTGACTTTTTGTTTAGCAACCATAGCACTTAACTACTATGCCACCAGGATTTCTGAAGTTGATATAAAACCAAACAACCAAACCCATTGTCATCAGTCAATTCTGATTCATAGTCATCCTATAGAACAGAGTAGAACTGCCCCAGAATTGCCAAGGAGTGCCTGGTGGATTTGAACTGCTGACCTTTTGGTGAGCAGATGCAGTACTTAACCACTACACTGCCAGGGTTTCTCAAGTTGCTATGGTGATCTCCATTTTACAGATGAATCTCAGAGAAACTTATCCAAGGTCACATTATGAACAGCAAAGCTAATGTTTAAACTCACAGCTATGGTTTTTGTGCTGCACTACATGCCTCCCTAAGAGTCTCGCCCTCAAGGGGGTCTGTCTGATCACCGGCTAGTTACAATGAAATGTTCAAACAAAAGACCCCTCTCCATTTAATTGTTGCTGTCCATTCTCTGGGGACCATTTGAAAGGTTCTTCCGTAAAAGACTACGAAGCATTCTCCATCAACCCTGAATCCCTTAGTAGTGTTACACGTGAGAGTGGATGGTCATACACAGCCATTCTGTTAGATTTATGTGCTCTCTTGACTGTTTAGATTTACTGTTACTGCATCTGGGGCAGGCTTTTTGAGTCTCCAGTGCCTAAGTCAGTGTCTGGCATGTAGTAAGTGGGCAATAAATGCTAGCGATTTTGTATTGAACCAGACACAAGGGCTCAGTATGGAAACAAAAGAAGGGTAAGTATAATGAAAGGCTTATGGTAAATTGAAAGCCAGCTGTACTAAGAACCTCAAACCCTGTTTTTGTCAAACCGCATTCTGTGAGATGTTACTAGGTATTCTATGGGAGGAGATGGATTCAGTGACCCACAAATACCTGAGAGATAACATATCATCTCTTGGGCATTGTAATACACCTTACCATAAATGAGGCTTTCTGAAGTCTTGAATAGGTTTGTTTAACATGATTAAATGAGGAGACTCTTGATTAGCTTTGTTTAACTCAAGATTTTCTAAATTTATTTGACCACAAGAGTTATTTTCTTTCTTCAAGAAACTCCTATTCTCATCTTGCAGAATGTTGTTCAGGAAATTCTGATTTGGAGATGTTGCCCTAACTTCTGATCCTATGTCTGAAATATGAATCATGAGGTCTTGTCTAGCATGTTATGGCTATGCTCGTACACATCACAAAACACTCTGCTTATTTCAGGACCAGCAATTCTTCCCATCAGTTTTCCACCAAGTTAGTCAAGTCCATACCGGTTTCTTGAAATCTGCCCCAGTGCTCCCAAGGGTCATAGGTCTATGTGATTAGACTGTCGAGAGAAGGATGGTACTATGGAAAGGAAAAGGGCTTTGACTGCACATAAATATGAGTTCAAATCCTGACTCACTGCTTATAAGTGAAGTGGTCTTGGGGGTGGTAATTCTCTGAGCCTCAGTTTTCCTTGTCTGTGCAGTGTAGTAACAGTGCCTAGGCTGTTGGGGGGGGGCAGTTAGGATTAAATGAGATCATATATAGACAATGCTGCTGTCATGCCTGACATATGGGAAGACTTCCGCAAGTGAAAGGGATCATAATGGATAATAATCTCACACTTCTGGGACATTTTTTAAAAAACTTCTTTATGTTATTATGGATAGGGACTCTACTTAATCCTTTTTTGACATCAAGATGCAGCATAGTGGCTGGTAAGACATTGCCATTCAGTTAAATATTTCTTACGTGCTTGGATGAGTGATATAGCACTCTCTTGATTGTTTCCTCTGTGCCAGGCACTGTGCTCAGTGCTTTTGTAGATAGTTCTTATAACCCTTACATCACTTCTCCTACTAGGTAGGTAGAGTATCCTCATTCTACCGATGAGGAAGCTAAGGCTCAATGAGGTTAGTTGACATGTTCAAGCTCAAATACGTAGTGTGTGGACTTTCACCCAAGCCTGGCTGACTCCAGAGTTTGTTTCTTAATCTCTCTGTTATCCACAAGAGAAGGGGAAACTGAAGATATCTTTGTCTGGGGCAGAAATATAGTTTTCCAAATTTGGGATCCATTGACTTGTTTCTACTCCTGTGATTGGCTTCTCCGTAACCCACCAGATAATAAGACAGTCTTCATTTTAGAATAGTTTTTCTTTTGAATTCCTGATACTGAGGTGTAGATGTCTGTTCCTCTCCCTAGTGGGTTGTATTGCCACTTAGGGAAGACAGCATCCAGTTCTTTACCTAGGAATTGGACACTTGGGCTTCTTCCCTAGCAGTGTGCACCTGTGGTGAGGACTTTGCCAAAGCCCTGTCCTGTTGGGTGGAAATGATTGTGGGTACCAACCTCATGGCTCAAAGCTGGGAAGTATTATTTATCTAGAGATGCCTTTTGTTTGTAAGGCTTAACACTGGTGGATAGAAGCTCAGCTTGGCCCTAACCAGCAGAGACTCTGACGGTGATCAGGAGAGTACCTACTGAGTACGACTGTTTGCAGCGATTTACATAAACCATTTCATTTGATTTTTGCAAAAGTTTGATCAGTCAGGTACAGTCAGTTCTTCTATAAAACTGCCACTTTCTTCCAATGCCATTGATATTAGAAAGCAGTTTAAGCCTAATGAGAAGTTCGCTTTAGATTCTGCTCGATATTGTCCGTGAGAAACTCTTCTGTCCCCAGCTGAACCAGAGCCTTAGAAATGTACAGAGCACACACACCTGAAACATCTACTGCTTACCTGAGTTTGCCATGCCCATCCGCATCTGCTGTTAACTACTTTCTATCCAATTTCAGATGCCCTTCCTCCCATTGAGGCACCCTGGTGGCACAGTGGTGAAGCCCTTCACTGCTAACCAGTGACTGGGAGATTTGCACCGACTAGCTGCTCTGAAGGAGAAATGTGTGGCAGTCTGCTTCTGTAAGGATTTTTAGCTTTGGAAGCACTACAGAGACATTCTGCTCTGTCCTGTAGGGCCACTGTGAGTCAGAATGGACTCAGGGGCAATGGGTTTTCACCTCTCATCATTTCACAGTAACTTACAGGTTGCTATCTGTCACTCACCCACTTCCACAATTAAATTCAGGCCTTTTTTAAAGTGCCACATTTATTGTGTAGTATGTATGTATTCCTTAACTATTCATCATGGAAGTTTTGGGGTGTTGTGCCTCAACCCCCTGCTTCTTATAAGTCATGGGGGTTTTATTGTGCTATTTTGCTGAGAAGCGGGCATTTGGGGCCTGTCTTCGGGTAGTGCTCACCTGCTGTGGGGACTTTTCCGAAGCCCTTGTCCTGTTGGATAGAGACAGAATCTGATACACTACCTTATTTCCATGTGGCAGGTGAGGAAGGTAAAGCTAAAAAATTTGCTTAGATATTTTTTCAGCACAGCTCCCAGGGTGGTGAAAATGGTTAATGTGGTAAGCTGCTAACCAAAAGCTTGGTGGTTCAAGTCCACGCAGAGGCACTCAGGAGAAAGCCTGGTGATTTAATTCTGCAAAATCAGTCATTGAAAACCCTATGCAGCAAAGTTCTACTCTGAAGCACATGGGGTTGTCATTAGAGTTGACTTGATGACAATTGTTTTATGTTTTTAAATTTTTAATCCCAAATACTGTTGCTGTGGGTTAGAATTGACTTGAACGTAATGGGTTTGCTTGTTTGTGTTTAGCAAAGCCAAGCCCCGGATTATCCAGCCTTCGTGTCTGTGCTGAAAACCCCTAAAGCATGAAAGAAGGCCATTTGCATTGATCTTTGAACCGAATCAAATAGATTACCTCTTCTCCCAACTGTCAGTCAAGCTCTCTTTGCTCAAGCCAGAGACACTACAGCTCTTTTACAGCCCCTGGAGGTTCTGGGCACAGCAGTGGCCCAGCTGGCAAGACTGCCACCCATGTTGCTTTTTGCCTTTCATCCTGTTCCTCTCTCCCCGGCTGCCTTCCCAGGCTGGCTCACACCTGACACGACAGCTACCTGCTGCTGCATCTTCAATCTGGAGTTATTAGCATCAAAGAACAAAAGCAAACAGCGCTAGGGCTCAGCTCGCAGTTCTCTACAAAGGCAAATAAATGGGTTCTCTTGTTGGGGCTAAAGCTAACACATCCCTGCCTTTTGTAGAGACACAACTCTTCCTCTGTTTGAAGAGCTCAGAGCTTAGATGCAGGGAGCCCAGAAGAGCCTGGAAACACAGGACACACAGGAAACTCAGTTTCTTGCCTGCTGGAAGTTTGCTTTAGCTCTGAACTACAGAGAATACTTCTATGTTTATTCCTGGAGAAGATGGGAGTACCTTGTACTTATTCCCTCCAAAGAAGATAGGTCATTGCAGAGGTGATGTCTTTACTTTTTTTTACCTTCAAGTTGTGGGTGACACAAAGGCTTTAATATGCCTGCCTTCTAATAAAAAAGAGATTCAAATACAGCCAGAGGCACCTCCCAAGAAAGACCTGGCAGTCTACTTCTGAAAAAAAAACAACTGTTAAAAACACTGTGGAGTTAATTAATCCATTCATCCATTGAATGAATTTTTTCCATCATTTTGCTATTGTGAATAACACTGCAAGTAACATGGGTATGCATATCTCGTTGTAGTTTTGGTAGGCATTGTTCTAATGGAGCACATTTGCATGTGTTTATTGGACCTCTCAGATGCGACTCGACAGCACTTGGCTTGGCTATTGAACCTCTGAAAAAATAAGAGTGTTAAGTTCCCCCAAATAAAGTTCCTAATGAAGCCAATGAAGAGAAGAGAAGAGACAAGAAAACACTGTGGATCACACTTCCACTCTGACACACCAGGGTCATCATGAGTCTGTCTACTTGACAGCTACAGGTTTTAGTTCTGGTTTGGTGTAATCCTCAGAGGAAGGTCAGTCCAAAGTCTGCCCTGATATTTGTAGGCCTGGGATGAGAATTACCTGAGGCTAGTGCCCATCCTGCCTTTACTGCGTCTCCAGCTCTGTCTAGTGCCCAAACACCCTCATGCACATTTATGTGACACTTTGCCCTGTGGAAGCTCCCAGCTCCTGTAAAAGCTTCCCTTTGGCTGCTTGAGTGCACACACTAGTGGGTCAGTCTGCTTTTGGGAAAATGGACTCAGGGAAGATGCCCATGTGGACACAGGAAATTTTCGCATGGAATTCTGTGTCCTGGAGCAGAGTCTCTGAGGGTGGATGCTGGCTCTGGATGACAACATCTGTTTGGCCCTGTGGCTCCCTCAATTCCTGGGTAGTAAAAGGCTGGCAGTTGGAGTTTGCCAGGTGTTCCTTGGAACTCTATGGAGCAGTTCTACTCTGTCCTATGGGGTTGCTTTGAGTTGGAATTGACTCAGTGGCTCTGGGGCTTTTTTTTTTTCATTTTAATATGTCCACAGAAGGACCCAATTAGGCCCCTCTGAAGCAAGGATTTCAGGGCAAGGGCTCCAGCTGTCTAGGACTAGGTATACTGCATCTGACGCCTCCTTCTGCCCTAGTCTGTGAGACGCCCAATATTTTCAATCCTAATATTTTTAAACCTGGGTGGATCAGGTGATTCCTGTCCTGATTTTCTCTCTGTTGAGAAACACAACTTGATACTTATTGGATGTCTCACTCTGACTCTGAGAGCTATTAATATCGATGGAGCAGCCTCTCTGGAGCCGAGTTTCCGTATCTGTAAAATGGGAAGAATAATGTTCCTACCTGATAGAGTTGTGGTGAGGATTGAATAAGATAGTGCCCAGAAAGTGCTTCACACCGTGTCTGGCCCAGGGAATGCTCAGTAAAGGTGAGCTTTGTATTATTAACATAGATCTGTGACAAGGACACACAGATAGTATACCATGTCATCACCGTGTTCACCCTCTGAGGGGTAATGCTTCCAGCACTGTGATTCAGAGAGAGCAAAAGAGGGATCTGTGACTGGGTTGTCAGGATTCAGGCTCTGGCTCTGCCAGCTATGTGACTTCGGGCCAATGACCTAACCTTTCTTTGCCTCAGTTTCCTTATCTGTAAGACGGCACTTGGCTTGGCTTGGCAAGATGGGTGTAATAATTGTACCTACCTCACAGAGTTGTTAGGAGTTTAGAAGAGTGCCTAGCTAGTAGAAAGCCCTTAGTCAATGTTAACAGGTAATTTTATTAAGAATATTAAAAATCTTATGGTACACCAAAACCACACTGCTGCCACATCAGTTCTGACTCATAGCGACCCTGTAGGTCAGAGTAGAACCGCTCCATGGGGTTTCCAAAGAGCACCTGGTAAATTCACTTAGCACTTCACCACTATGCCACTAGGGTTTCCATATCACGGTACACATACAGTGAAACCCAGGAAAGCCCGAAGCTGTGTGTACACCTGCAGGACAAGGCTGTGGCAGTCTGTTTCTATATACAGATGACAGCCCTGGAAGCCCTTGGGGCAGTTCTGCTCTGTTCTGTAGGTGGATTGGCACAGTAGCTAAACAATGAATTCAAACAATTGTGAGGACTGGTACAGGATTCAGCAATGTTTTGTTCTGTGGCACCTAGTGTCGCTGTGCTTCAGAGCCGGCTTGATGCCACCTAGCAGCAACAACATGACTCAGAACTGACTCGGCAGTACTAACAACGACAACAGACGTGTACACACGCATACACATATTCATACACACGCACATGCACACACAAAAGCACGTAAAGCAGTGGGAGCACCTTGCAGAATAAAAGGCAGTTGACAACCAGATGCAATTGACCCAGGCGACGTGGCCTCGTCACCAGTACTAGCACTTCTTCAACTCCCTCCTGCTACCTTATTTTTTCACACTGCTAGGTCTGTAGTTTTCCAGAGCACCACTGCATTTAAATCTATATTCTATTTTCTCTCCTCCAAAATAGGTCAGACCCAAGGCAGAGTTCACGGGTGGGGTCCCCAAAGATTTGGCTGAGACCTCCAGGAGGCTGGCTGTGCAGCCTGCCCCGCACTCCCGCAGTCTCCTCCAGGGTGTGTGTGAGGGGTGTTGAAGCAGTGAGGAGAGGTGGGTGTGTACTGGACTCTTGCCTCTTGAGATCATCTGGCCCAAATGAAGGCAGAGGGCTCCCTGGCTGAGCTGGCATCTGTATTTTCAACATGGGAAGGAAGGGGAGTTCTTCCTCCGTGGTTAGAAGAGCCGTATCTCCCCCAACTTCAGGAAACTGTTTCCTTTGAACTTAGAAAAAGCAAAACAAAAGAGCTGAATGTACATAGCTGTGGCCGAAGTCTATTTAATGTGCTGTTTGTGTCCTTAGGGTACTGAGTGGAGATAGGAATCACCCAGTGTACTTGTTCCCCGGTCGTTATGCTCAGGAAAGTGGGTAGAGGGTGTCAGGGGGGGTTTCAAGTCCTTCCTTTCTTGCTTTGTTGTTGCCTTCCCCCCACATTTGGGGGGTATGGCAGTTGTAAGAGAGGGGACCGCAAATTTCGCCAAAAGTAATTTTCACCAGATCTCCCTTCCCCTGCCATGTGTGTTTCTTGAACACAGCTCTCTGACACTGTGTGAGTGTCAGGGTAAGGGGACAAGAGAGAGTTATGTGAGCCAGTCCTAGGCCCTCCTGATTTAGAAGTAGAAGTAACTAGTAACTAGTTACTTCTAGTTAGTGGAGCAGGCATCTGCCTAGAGACTTTACGTTTGCTATCTCCTGGCTTGAACAGCTTTGCCAGGTAGTGGAAGCCTCATATTTCATGTTCCTTAGGTGTCAGCTCCAATATTGCTTTCTCAGAAAGGCCTTCTTTAGCTTTGTGGGGGTAGTTAGTTGCTGTTGAGTTGGCTTCAAGTTATATGACCTTCCTTACAACAGAAGGAAACATTGCCTGGTCCGGTGCCATCTTCAGGATCATTGCTATGTTGGAATCCAATGTTGTGGCTAATGTGCAATTCCATCTCATTGAAGATCTCTCTTGTTTTCACTGACTCTCTGTTTTATCAAATATGATGCCCTTTTCTAATGGATTATAGGGCCCTTCTTTTGCCACTTACCCTGCTTTTCCTTTCTTTGCAGCACTAATCACTATTCGACGTTATAGTAAGTGCTTTTATGGTGTTCCTCTCCCACTGGAACCCAAGTTTTATAAGAATAAAAATATTGTGTGTTTTGTCCACCACTTGTGTCTCCAGCATTTAAAGCAGTGTTTGGCCTATAATAGGTGCTCAGTAAACATGTACTGAATGGTGAATAGATTATATCAATTGATAAAACCCATTAAGATAGATACTTTTAGCATCTTCATTTACAGATGAGAAAATTGAAGCTCAAAGAAGTTCAGACACTTGCCTGCAGGCAGAGGGCATAGCCAAATTTGACTCTAGATCTGTCTTAACCACATTATTATACCAGGAAACCCTGTTTTCTCCTTTGTTGGCCTCTTTCTCAGGTAGGCTGTCTCCATTTGGTAACAAAGATGGAATCTGGTAGCTCCCATGATAGAAGAGCATCCCGTTTCCTGGTAATTCTAGTAAAATTGTCAAGGAGGACTCTCATTGGCTTGGCTTGGGTCACATGTCCCTCCCTGCATCATTTCTTTTGTCCCAGAGAGAGACTATTCTTAATGACTCAGCCTGATTCACTCGTTTACTTTGGGAGCTAAGGGAGCAGATTTAACTTTTTACCTAATCACATGGCTTGGACAATGAACAAAGAAGACAGAAGAATTGATGCCTTTGAATTGTGGTATTGGAGAAGAATGTTGAATGCACCATGGACCATCGAAAGAACAAATAGATCTGTTCTGGAGAGAGTACAAGCAGTGTGCTCCTTGGAAGCAAAAATGACAAGACTGCATTTTACGTACTTTGGACATGTTGTCAGGAAGGATCAGTCCCTGGAGAAGGACATCATGCTTGGTCGACTGGAGGGTCAGTAAAAGAGAGGAAGACCCTCCTTGAGACGGATTGACACAGTGGCCGCAACAATGGGTTTAAGCATAAAAACGATTGTGGCCATGGCTCAAGACTGGACATTGTTTTGTTCTGTTGTTCACAGGGAAACTGTGAGTCCGAACCGACTCAACGGCACCTAACAAGAACAACAATCACACGGATGGAGGGTGGGAAAAGGGGTTCCCCAGGAGATAACTCAGAATTTGTTACAAAAAGTGGAAAGAGATGCTAGACAGACAGTATGGCGGATGGTGATCATCAAGAGCCTGATTTTCATCACCCCACCCCCACCATGGAAACCCAGGTGTCATAGTGGTTAAGTGCTATGTCCGCTAACCAACAGGTTGGCAGTTCAGATATGCCAGGCACTGCTTGGAAACTCTACAGGGTGGTTCTACCCCGACCTATAGGGCCGCTATGAGTTGTAATTGACCTGATGACACTAGGTTTCGTTTTGGTTGTTTACTCTTGGCACTTTACTTATTGTGATTAAAGTTGGGTCAGTAACTGCTTCTTGGGGCAAAGGCCAGGTGATATGTGTCTCTACTGCTCAAGCTGCATAGAAGGACCAGAATTGCTCCAGGTCAGTGCTGTGACCAGAAACTGAGCTCAGGCCATGGTCCCTGGTTAAGAGAGGTATTTCTTGGTGGCTGCATTGCCCCTCTGTGTTAAGAACAGATGCTCTGTTTTTATCAGTAGGACTGCAATGGGACCAAACACAGGCTTAAGGGGAGAAAACACAAGAAATAAGAATGGGCTTTTTCTTCAACCTCTGCTCTTGATCACCAGAATCCTTCAGCAGTCCTCTTCTCCCATTTTACATTGAGCAGTGGAAAGGGAGGAAAGGGTGATGAGAGGGAGGGAGAGCTGGAGTAGATGACCTTTTCCTAAGTAGAAGAGTTTAACCAAAATTGCCACAAGAAATGAGGTTTAATTCCTGTTGTCTCTTTGTGTTCCTGCTGAGCCATCTGGTCAGCGTTTTTTGGTACATCTGGAATTTCACAATGGTAACAACCAGAGCAGCTAGCATTCACATAGCACTTACCTTGTGTTGATGTAAGTGCTTTACAAACATTTAATCTCATTTAATTCTCAGAACAATTCCATGATGGAGGCTCTGTTATTATTCCCATTTTACAGTCAAGGAAAAGAACTCTTAGTGATGGGCCCAAAGCCATGGAGCAGGTCAGAATTTGAACCCAGACCTCTCTGTCTCTGACACTTAAGCTGGTAACCACAGTGCCAAGATGGGCAATGAATGAGTATTGGGATATCCTTGGGGATCCCTGAGCGGTCTGTCTCCCTTCGGTCTTGATGTACCCACTTAGTTCTTTGAACAATGATGTTTACACTCCCACCACACAACTCCACTGCATGTAAACAGTTTGAGACCCTGTTTAATTAAGCGTGTTTTAAAGACCACTATTCCAGGCAATCCATCAGTCATAGTTAGTGGCTCTGATTCATTATTTAAGCAGCATGTTTTCTCTTCCCACCTCTTCTAATTCACCTCTTTTCTTTCTGCCTCCTGCCACTCCACCCCTAAATGTAACTCACCAGAAAACCTGAAAGGGGGTGTGGCTGCAGAATGACTCAGAGCTCTCTAGAAGTGCTTTTGAGAAGATACAGCTTCCAGGGAATACAGAGCGTGGGCTGGAGACCCACTCAGCTGTTGACATGGGTCTGCCCCGCCCTGATGCTGGAACAGCTCACAGCTCAGTCCAGCTGAGGTCTTAGTTTTTCTGCATCAAAAGCCCTGAAGACTGTGGAACTTTACAGATCTGCTGGTATTTTCATTACTGAGTGGAGAGCATTGCCCACCTTGTTAAGGAAGCAAATTAAAGGCACAGAGGATAAACCATCACCCAGTCCTGGGGGAAGTGAGAGACTCTTACCCTCTCTTCCATAGCTTCAGAGTGCTCACTTTGGCCTGCAGCCTGATTTGGGGTCCCAGATGCCCTTCAGAGTGTAGATTTCTGTTGAAGAACATTGAACTCAGTGAGATTTAAGAGATCTAGATCTTCTTCAAACTCTGTCTCTGAACTGGCTGTGTGACCTTGGGTAAAAACAAAAAAAAACACCAGTGCCGCTGAGTCGGATCCGACTCGTGGTAACCCTAGAGGCCAGAGTAGAACTGCCTCATAGAGTATCCACAGAGCGCCTGGTGGATTTGAACTGCCGACCTTTTGGTTAGCAGTGGTAGCACTTAACCCACTATACCACCAGGGTTTCCTGTGACCTTGGATAGATTCCTTAAATCTCTTTCATCCTCCTCTTAACAAAAACAAACTGGATAATGTCTGTATCAAGGAGGCCTGGTGGTGCAAACAACTAACAGCTTGGCTGCTAACAAAAAGGTTTGCGGTTTCAACCTATGTAGCTGCTCTGCATCAGAAAGGCCTGGTGTTCTGCTTCTGTAAAGATCACAACTAAGAAAATCCCATGGGGCCATTCATGCTACTGTCATAAAGGTTTGCTCTAAGTAGAAAACAACTCAATGGCGTCGAACACCAACAGCAAATGTCTGGATCCATCATTCAGGGACCCTAAGAGAGTACCTAGGATCACCCGGATGAGTTTCTGGGCTTCCCTCTGTTCAGTCTCCTCGGCTGTAGTGTATACTGTGGACCGTTGACAGGCCAGGTCTAGGGTCCTTAACGATGTCTTTGACTGCTGTTGGTTAAGCTGCCCCAGCACAATTCCATTATACATGGAGAGTAAGGGGAGAAGATGGTGTTGTCTGTGGAGATGATGAGAATGAACAGGACTTTATTTTTGGAAGGTTCATTGGCTTAATTCAAATGTCAGCCTTCCCAAGGGTTGGGTGTTTATTTGAATGTGTCAAAAGTGGTTTCAAATGCAATTCCTGTCATTAATGATGAGGTGAAAATGAAAGGGGGTATCAGAAATTCAATTTGTAGTGTGAATTATCGACTCATGTAGTTTCATGGACACACACAGCTGTCTGTGATGAAGAGCGGTCACTGGGAATCCTGGGAAGCAGAGGGTTTATATATGTTTTGTGATCTCATATCCATCAGTCCTATGTGGTAAATGATCTTGCAACTTTTCTCTTAATTCTTTGCCTCTTTCTCTTTTTTCTTCAAGTGGTGTATTTTATTTTTCTCTCTTCTGGGAAAACCTGCTTGACTTTCTCCTGGTACCTGGAGGGGAGGAGGATTACTTTGGTGTCAGTGTGAAGAAATGAACCAGAATATTTTCACCAATATTCTTGCAGGATTCCAGTCTGCCTGTCTCTTTGGAGCCCTATCTGATTCCAGGCTGATGTCGCTCCGGACAGATGTGAAGCTCAGCTCTCTTGCTACATGCACAGTGCAAGGGGAGCCTGGTCCCTCAGCTTGCATGGGTGGTTTTGGGTGATGGTAGAGCTAAGTGCTCAGAAGCTGATCACTTTTGAGTCTTGCATGAACTTGACAGTCATGCAAGAGCATATTGCAATGTGTGTGTGTACTGCTAACATTCTTCTTCCTTCTTCTTCCCTCCTCTCTTCTCTCCCTTTTCCCTACCTTTGCAAATGCTGCCACAGATGTCAGTCAAGGTCCAGGTA
The DNA here is from genome assembly GCA_028571685.1 of Heterohyrax brucei. NCBI lineage: Eukaryota > Metazoa > Chordata > Mammalia > Hyracoidea > Procaviidae > Heterohyrax > Heterohyrax brucei. The sequence goes on from CM053151.1 coordinate 100,238,449, forward strand.
AGTCTTTGTGCTTGCACAGCTGCCGTGGGAACTTCCCCTCTGCTAAATTGTGCATGGTTTGAGTGATTCTGGGTGAGGCCTTTTGCTGGGGATTATAATCTCAGAGGACATAATGTCAGCATATTACTCTTAGGTTTAGAAGAAGAAATGTCTTAAATTGACAGATTCACATTGGTTTCAAAGAACCATTTTAAAACCAAAGGAATGTGGTTCGCATGTTTAAATAATCACTTCATTCTGAGTAATGTTTCTGGGTAAATCAAGGAAATGGGAGATAAGCACTTTTTAAAAATACTTTAAAAATATTCTCAAGATGCCTATCACCAACTTAATGAGCATTTTTGCCTTGCCTTCCATAAATGTTATCTTTTAGTAGCTTCATGAGTTTGAAAGTTGGAGATACAACATACTTAGTATGGAAAATATGTGGGTGAAGAAAGGTTTCTTTCTTTTTATTTTAGGAAATGTCTTTTTTGTACAATGAGATTAGCAATATTGGCTCACCCCCTTATGTAAATAATACATGTTCACTGTAAAAAAGAAAAGTAGAGAAATGGTTTTTTATCAACGGACAAATGGAAGAAGTATACTAACTATACCTTTCTCATTTTAAAATACGTACCTGAGTCCTCATTTTAAGCATTTTGTATATATTATATATGCATGTATGTATATGCAGACACATATGTATACACACAGATGTATACATAAAGTCACATAAATGCATGCATATTATGTACACAGACAGAGTGAGAGAGACTGATGCATGTGCGATGACCCAACCATCTGGCAGATAAGAAGTATCAGATAATGCTGGACCAAGTTTAGAGATCACTCTAAACTGTCTAGAACTTTGAGTTGAGAAGAGTCATTAATCCTACCAAGTAGGAAGACAGCATCATCTTTCTTAGGTTCTTTCACATGTCTTCTTGTTCTGTCCTTTTAACATTTAATCCTTATAACTTCAATGCAAGGTATTATTATCCTCATTTTCATGTGAAGGAAACATGAGCCGGGCAGGTTCCCAGTTTGTCCAAGGTCGTGAAGCTAGTCAGTAGTAGTGCTGGAATTTGCACTCAGGACTTCCTAACTCCGGGGCGCTTGTCCGCTCCATTGGTATGCAGGGTCCTATGACTGAAAAGTCTCAATGATTCAAGACCATGTAAGTATTTCCCAGTAGGACTATTGCTTGTTTATTTTGCTTAGAGTTAATGTAACATTTTCTTCATTGTCAGTCTTTTCAAATGGATGTATGCTGTTTATTTTTTGATATCTGAAATAATCACAGAGACTTGAGTGGGATCATTCTGATCATTGATCTATATGCAATATTATACAATGTAAGAGAATAATACCATTCTCTCCAGCTAATAGAGGGGCATTCTCTTGTCTCTGTTTTACTTTTGCCTGCCTGCTTGAAAATAACTGGCTTTTGGACCAAAGCACATGTTAGTATTTCCTAGTCCTTGTTTTCACTGACCATCTACTTTACCAAGCGTCATGTCCTTCTGCAGGAACAGATCCCTCCTGACAACATGTCCAAAGTATGTAGGACACAGTCTCACATCCTTGCTGCTGCAACAGATCTGTTTGTTCTTTTGGTAGTCTGTGGTATGTTCAATATTCCTCTCCAACACACAGTATTCTTCTCCAACACACAAAGGCATCAATTCTGCCTTTGAGGACCTTTTATTTCTTTTTACTGGAAAGGGACAGTTAATGGACTGATAAATAATATATGTACTCATATATGTTGTTGTTAACTGCTGTTGAATTGACACCTGACTCATGTCAACCCCATGTACAAAGAATCAGACCATTATGATTCATACAGTTTTCACTGGCTGAATTTTTGGAAGTAGCCGGCCAGATCTTTCTTCCTAATCTGTCTTAGTTTCAAAGTTCTGCTGAAACGTGGTTATTATTATGGCAACATACAAGCCTCCACTGAGAGACTGGTGGTAAGTTGCTTGTGGTGCCTTATCTGGAAATCTAACCTGTGTTTCCTTTATGTACACACACACACACACTAGTTTATTGCCTCTTCCCATTATAATTATATAATTGTAATTATTGTCTCAAGTGGTGTTAAGTGCTGTCAAGGACAAGGAAATTGGGCAAAGCAGATAAGGAATGTGGAAAATTAATCATTTATAGCGAAAGAGTAGTTAGGGAAGGCCTCTGCTGTGATTTTTCAAAGAGGTGAGGGAGTAAGCATAATGCCTCAAGTTGTTGTTGTTGTTTTATAAAAGTGCTTCTTGACTGAACCACTCTTCCCCCCATTTTTTTGTAGAAATGGGACCCAGAGTTACTATGTAGAGTTGTGCATATTGTACCCTGCATAGGGATTCCAGCTGAGGGAACACACGAGGTCTGGATCCCAGCCTGTGTTCTTTTTGCCAAGCCTGTACAAGGGCCTAGATCCAACTGGAGGAGCACCTTTTTTTTTGCTTCTCACATAGGCGCCGTCCTGGCTAGCTGTGGCTCTGTGGGAGACAGTACGGTGGCGTGAAACGTAACAGGCCCATAAGCTTTGCTTTACGTTCTCTCCAAAGAGATGGAGGTCTGTGAATAATGCTTCCTCAGATAATAATAATGGTAGCCTGACATATCACCATTCCAATTTCCCCACCACTACCTTATTTTATTCTCTTAGTAACCCTCTGAGGTGTAGTGTAAATTCTGTGTAACCGCTGAGGCCTGGGAGGTTAAGAACTGTGCCGGAGGCCATCCAGCTGTGGCATAGCAGGGCCAGAGAGGAGTCCACACTAATTCAACTCTTGCACTGCTGGTTTTGCCCTTCAGGGTTCACAGGCTGGTTGGCAAGTCCTTCCTGCTACCACCTCCATGCTTTTAAGTGGTTTCTGAGTCTTCGGCAAATCACTGGCTCCGGCCTATCCCTTGTGTCTCTGGATGTGGCAGGAGGTCGACCGAGTGAGCCAGCCCTGGCTGAGGTGCAAGCAGGCTCCTGCCTCTCTGCACCTCTGGCCAAGTAACCTGGATCCAGAAGCACTGTGGCTCTGAAACAAGAAGCTTTTCGTGGTTCTCTGATTTTTTTCCCTTCCACCTTAGAAAGACAAATTGGGGATCTTGCAAACTAATGTAACTATTTACCCAGAGGCTGCTGGAAGACTATAAGGGGACGATTGATTACCTGATTGATTTTACATGTGGAGGAGGTTGGTTAGCAGTAACACTGCTGGAAAAGGCAGTCTGAGATGGGGTTTGGCAGGGAACACCTTTCCTAGGGTCTAGGAGATAGTCTGGGGACTCAGAGAGACAGGTCACTTAGGAGAGAAGAAGTAGGTGATTTTCACTGGCCTTCCATACAGAAAACCCACAGCCCCGTCTCTTAGGCTTTCAGAAGGAAACAACAAACACTGGCTATGGTCAGACTCTGGCTCTGCTCTGGGGCCTGCCTTGCAATCCTGTATTTAATTCTTCACGTTAATGCCTCTACGTGGCTATCACGGTCCTCACTGCAGAAGATGTAAAGGTGCCTCAGAGAGATTCAGAAACTTGCTCAGAGTCACCCAGTTGCTAGGGGTAAGACCAGGACCTAACCTCGGGTCGGAGTGATTCTCACGGTTCTGCTGCTTTTCTTTTCAACCTGCCATTTTCAAGGCAGTGCCGTGGGCCAGGACTGCATCTTACCTGAGTCTGCATCCCCACTTTTTACCCACAGCATCTGATACCCAGTAGATCTCAACAATTCTTGAAAGAAAAGTGTGGCAACAAGCACCAGGGGCATTGTAAGTCTGTGGAGGAATTAAAGAAGTATTCTGTCTCAGGAGTCCATTGTTCCAAAGAGGAAACTGAGGCTTAGAGAGAGAAGGGGGCATCTCCAGGGTCAAGTAACCAGTTACTTCCCAGAAGAGACTCCTAAAAACCAACCAGGCAACCAACCAGCCAACTCATTGCTGCTGAGTTGATTCCTACTCATCATGACCCCATAGGACAGAGCAGAAGTGCCTCAGAGGGTTTGCAAGGAACACCTGGTGGATTTGAACTGGTGACTTTTTGGTTAGCTCCTAGTGAGTGTTTATCCTATAGTTTGGACCCAGTGGAATTTGTCACTGTCTCCCTTGGTTGTTTGTGGGTCCACGGTGGGCAGTCCTAGCTTGTGGTTCACTACCCTGGCCTTCTGGCAAGTTCCAGAGCTCTCTACCAAGGGGAGATAAAGCTCTTTAGAGGCAAGGAGGAGGAGGATGAAGTGGTGAAGGGTCCAGAGGCTGGGTTCTGTGGGTGTGAGACCCCTGCCCCCACTGTCTCTTCCTACTAGCCAGGTGGGGCTGTTTTTGGCCTCCAAAAACAGCCTCTCTCCTCAGAAGGGATAATTTCTCAGGCTCTGCCTGCTGATTAGAACTGGAATTTAAATGAATAACTATGACCTTGTGGAAGCGCCCTAGTTATTCAGAGGCCCAATGAGGAAATAGGCCTCTTCTTCGGTCCATCAGAGCCCTGGCAGGTGGGCTAGGAGGAGCGGCTCCGTCTGCCTGGCCCAGAGGAGGCCTCCGTCTGCTACTGTTGGAAGGAGCTGATGGCCTTTCTGCAAGCCTCCCTCCTGCCCATTCTTGATCTCTGCCTCTCCTTGTCCTTCCCCTTCAGTGTAAGTCACCTCAGGGCTGTCTATGGGGAGGGTAGCTGGTGACTTATTCTGAGTCATGCCTTGTCTCTAGGGAGTAGCCCAGCTTGGCCTGAGGGCCACTGTTTTGAGTCTGAAGTCAGGAGAGAGCACCTGACGTGTCTGACATGTGTCTGTGCAGACAAACGAGATGCCCTAGAACCTGGCTGGCATGACTGTGGCTCACAGACCAGCAGTGCGATGTCACCTGTGAGCTCGTTAGAAATGCAGACTCTTGGGCCTCAGCTCTCACCTGCTGAATCAGGCTCTGCATTTTATCAAGATCCCTAGATTTGTGCACATTAAAGGCTGGGAGATACCACCTTAAAAAGTCCTGGTCTCTCTCCCTTTGGTATCCACAGAGATGTCTTTATTAAAAATGAGACAGTTCACTCTGCTAAAGCCCTGTTCCTCAACTCCCCAGAGCACAGCATACTAAATCTGCTTCCCAGGCTGGTAATGTTAGTGAGATGAGGTAGGGAAAAAGAATAAACATTCACTGACCATTTAGTATATTCCAGTTACTGTATAAAGTTTTTCATACTCCAAGGCAGGATGGTATAGGGTATGGCTGGGGTTGGATACTACCACTTATAGGCCAGATCCACCAGCCACCTAATTTTGTGTGGTGTGTGAGTTGAGAATTGTTTATATGGTTTTAAGTGGGTGAAAGCAAAAGAAGAAACAGAATTTGTAGCACAAAAAAAATCACATGAAATTCAAATTTCAGTGTATGTAAATAAAGTTTTATTGCTACACAGCCATGCTCATTGTTGACATATTGTCTATGGCTGCTTTTGGGCTACAAAGGCAAGACTTGAGTAGTTGCAACAGAGGTTATAGAACCTAAATATCTACTATTGGCCAAACCTGAGTTAGAGCACAGACTCCAAGCCAGATGTTGTCTGGGTTGATTTCTGGCTCAATCACAGCCCTATGGTCTGTTCAAGTTATTTTACCTCATGGACCCTACTTTCTTCATCTGTAAAATGGGGATGCTATGAATACCTGTATCAGAGGCTGTTTTTTAAGATTAAGTGAGCTAATATATGTAAAGCCTTCAGAACAGTGCCTGGCACACAGTAAGCAATGTATAAATTACCTTTCAGATGGATAACATGTAGACTACCTATTGAACAGTATAAACAGTTAAGCAATTGGCTGCTGTCCAAAAGGTAGCAGGTTCCAGTCCACTGACAGGTGCCTCAGAAGAAAGGCCTGGTGATCTGCTTTCAAAAAGGCACCTATTGGAAGCCCTATGGAGAAAACCAAACCAAACCAAACCTCATAGAGCAAAGTTCTCCCATGGCACACCTGGGGTCACCACACATTGGGCTCAACTCTAAGGCAGTTGGTGGTTTATTGTAAGTTATCTCACTTAACCCTTTAAACATATTTCCATTTGATAGATGAAGACGTGTAGGCTCAGAAACATGTAAGAGAATAAACATCCATGCCCTGGTTTCTCTAATTGTTCAGAGGCAGCTCCCAGGCTGTGTTGCAGAGCTTCTAAACACACCTGCTGTTGTTTCGTCATTGCACATTCCCTCCCACTGGTCGTGATCTCTATGATTTCAGTGAAGAGACCCCTCGAACTCAGATCCTAACCATCTTACCATTGCTTTCAGTGGGCTGAGGAATCTTAGGAAGAGACGATGGAAGAAGCAGATGAAGAAACTTGGTCTCTGAGACATGCAGGGATGAATTACCCAATAAGCAAAATATTCACAAGCTTAATATAGTTTATTAAGTAAGCACAATTAAGCCCATGTGTATCTTGGTTAGTGTAAACCAGTGCATACTATACTTACTGGTTAATCCATTCTGGAGACATAACATCATTTACCCCAGGTCAGGAGGAGCTACCAGAATTTAAATGCTGGTCTGGGATTTCTGATCTATGGTTCTGTCAGCTTCCGACTCTGTACTCTCCTAGGGGATGTATGAACTTGTACAAGTCTTCTGACTTCTCTGGGCCTCAGGCTTCTTTAGGAAACCATGGTGGTGAAGTGGTTAGGAGCTATAGCTGCTAACCAAAAGGTCGGCAGTTGAAATCCACCTGGTGTTCCTTTAACATAAAGGGATTGAATCAGATGAATGCTCTGGCCTCTTCTGCTCTGGAAGATTCTGTGATTCTGCAGTCCAAGACACTCTGAGGAATAGCTCCTACCTCCAGTAGTACCTGTAGTGTATGCTGTCTTTCATTCTTGTTCTTTTGGAGAGTAATCCCACTTGCCTTTCCCTATAAGAAATATCTCTGACATTTATTGTACCTGTGTTTAGAACCAGGCACTAAAATTCTGTACTAAGTTCTTGCATGCATTGTTTAATTATTTTGACAGCCCAAAGAAGTAGATTCTGTTATTAGACTCATTTTGCCCACCAGAAAACTTACGCTCATGGAAGTTAAGCACCCATGTGGAAAGCAGTAGAAGAGGATGCAATCCCTAATATGCCTGGACCTGGAACTTTGGTCTTGATTGCTATGGTTACATCACCTAATATGTCTTGCAGGTAACTCCACCGAAATGCATGCTCCATGAGAACCTGTGCTCCATGAAGGCAGGGATTATTTGTCCTGAGTACTATTGCATCCTCTATGCCTAGAACAGTGCCTTATACAACCTAGTCTCAGAAGAATTCATTGCTGAATGGATAAATAGGACTTAGTTTTAGCCTACCCTCCTCTGAAAGAAAAGTCTGCTTTTCGCCGGGGCTCACCCTGAGACAGAAGGTAATTGAACCAATTTTTATTCAGTGCCTTTATTATGTGGATCTCTGGGCTGTGCTCAGTGGGGATGCAGGCTACAGGGAACTCCATCACCACTGTGTGTAATTGGATTGGAAGGAAGCCCTTGGCTGGGGTAACAGTGCTCAACTTCCAGCTATTGCCCAGCTGGGGCCTGGGAAGACCCCCTTGGTTCTCGTATCTGTTCTTGATGAGTAAGAGTGAGTAAGGCGCTGCTTCCCAGCCTGCTTCCAGCTCTAGAGAACTCACTCAAGAAAGCAGATCATTGTTGTGGTGCCTTTGGCTAGAGCCTTTTAAAATCCTCTACAGTGTTGGAAGAGTAGATCCACTGGAATGTTGGCTACGGTCACAGTTCATTCCTTATTTCCAAAGGGACATATCACTAGTGATCTCTCTAGAGTCTCAGATGGGATAGTAGTGTTCCCACCCCCTCCCAGGGGGTATTTGGAAATGTGTGGAGGTGTTTAAGTTGTCCCTGTAATTAGAGGGCATCGGTGACATTTAGTAGGAAGGAGCAACAATTATTCCATGACCTGTAATACATGAGAGAGCTTGTTGAGACTCTGCCTGTACCTACTTTTGAATCTCTTCTTCAAGAGCTCATCCAGACTTGGCTTGAATCCCTGAAGTGATGATCAACTTATGGCTCTTTTGGCCATGTCATTCCATTTTGACAACTCTGTATGCTAGAAAGTTATTCCTTATTCTGAACTGCTATAGCTTTTACCCACCTGTATTGTTTCCAGCCCTCAGAGACACTCATCATAGATCTAATTACACTCCCAATGGTCAAAGACAGGGCTTTTATCTTTAAGGGTTTTCTTCTCTAAAGGCTACACTGGTTCAAGTTTCCTTGGGCATGCTCATTCAAGAGTTTCAAGTTCTTTCATTTGGGTTATTTTTCTCTGAACAAATGACTTCTTTTTTAGTTTTACTTCCTTTCCAAAGACAGGGTCCCAGATCCCGTCTATTATTATAGTCATATCCTAACCTGTCCACTACAAGATGGTCTAATTGCTCCCTTTTTTGTAGACTCTCCGGTACTGCCATTAGCAGATATAAACACCTTAACTTTCTTTTTCTTTTTAAATCACTATAGTAGTAACTAAACCTAAAGTCCATGAAAATCTCTGCTATTTTTCTGTGTACTGCTGCCAAGCTGTGCCTCTACTCTTCCTGGACTTGTGCGTTTGGTTTCTTTGACTTTGGTCTGAAACCATTCTGAGATTTTGTTAAATCCAGCACACCAAACTCTGTGTGGGTGCAGTTCTTTTATCCAGTACATCAGTTATCCCCGCCAGCTTCATAACATTCACAAATGAAGAGCTATTTTAGAGAAGTTCATGACAGTTGGACAGCAAGGACCTCTTCTCCTTTGGGAAACATAATTTCAAAAACCATAATTGCTGACCCTTAGAGTGATAGACATGACTGCCTTCATCTCTCTCCACCCATGGTACTCGTGCACAAGGAGAGGCCCCCATTTGCTCCCACTTAAAGAGGTTGGGAATGGAACATAGGCTTTCTTTCCTCTGCCTTGGGGTTATGCCGTACAGAAGCCTATTGGCAATTCATGAGTGTTATTAGAAGAAACATTTTCTTTTCAGTTCAGTGACTGCACTGTAAGAACAAAGCTAGTATAGAGGTGAAGAGTCAGTAGGCTAGTGTAGTTAGATCCTACAAAGGGGTAGGTGGTGAGGGTGGAATGTGGTGTCATAGAAAGGCCAACCCAGAGGCTGGCACCCAGGTGACTCTTGCACTGGGGAACTAGAAACAGGTCCCTTTCTCTTCTGTCTCCATGGAAACCCCTACTGCCATCATCATCATCATCAGTGGTAGCTATTCAGCTTGTCCCCAGTTCTGTGCCAGGCTTGTGGAGAAATCTAAAACATACAGAGACACTCAGCTATCCTTCCTGAGTGTCAGCTTGTAATTTGTTAAAGTTTTGTATCATACCTAGCACTCAGATTGTGGGTGGTAGTCTCAGGAGATTAGGCTGAACCATTTGAAGTTGGTATTTTTTTAAAGACACAAAATAGTCACATGGCATCAGTTTCATATGATTCAATCCAGTGCCTTGCTTGGTCCCTTGGGAGATCATCTTGGTTTATAGAGGCATAGAGTCTTAGCAAAGGAAGGCATTTGGGAGCAGTCATCTCCTAAAACCCTACTCTGATGCAAGACACTGTATGGCATTTCTTGTAAGCAGAACTCTCCCTATTATTCCCTTCTTCAGGCAGGCTGTTCTTGTTCCTTTATCTTACACATGCCAGCTTGAAAGTACTTGAAGGCAGCCCACAACTCCTCACTTAGCTGTCTCCTGTTTGGACTGAATTGTTTCTCATGTGACATATTTTGTGATCCCCTTACCCTCTTGGTTATTCTTTCTCCTTTAGACCGACTCACCTAGTTCCCCTTCTATATACGGAACCATACTTCATAAGCCAAAACCAAACCTGTTGCTGCTGAGTCAGTTTTGACTCGTAATGACCATACTATATAGTCCTCTTCTATATTGGCAACATAATCTCAACCAAAACCCTAGCCTTTGTATAGTCAGTGCTGAGAAGAGATGGGGTTATTGACTGCTTTCTACCCTAGGGTCGCCATGAGTCGGATCCGACTCGACGGCACTTGGCATTATAGGGGAGGAGAGTTGTGCTTCAGTGCCACCAAATTTACCTTTGATGAACTACAAATTTACATTGGTCCCTTAAAATTAGACTTCACTAGTGTATCAGCATGAGGCCAGAAGAACTAGATGGTGCCCAGCCACAACCAGTGACTGCCCTGCCAGGGAATACAACAAAGGTTCTCTGACATAGCAGGGGAAAAATAGGGTGCAGAAGTCAAACTCTATTAAACAGATCAGACCTGGTGGTCTGATAGACTGAGAGTCCCCAAAGACATGACTCCTGGAATCTCTTCACTTCCTGAAGCCAACTCTTCAGACAAAGGTTGGACTGTACTATAAGACATAAAATGAACTACCAAAGAGTGTGCCTCTTGGCTTATGTAAATATGTGAGACTAACTGGGTAGCTCCTGTCCAGAGACAAGAGGAGAAGGTAGGAGCTAGCTGAATGCACGCAGGAAACATCAGGTGGAAAGGAGGAGTGTGCTGTCACAGTTTAGAGAGAGCAGATAGAGTTACATAGCTGTGTGCAAGTTTTCACATGACAAATTGATTTGGATTGTAGACTTTCACTTAAAGCACAATAAAATGCTAAAAAGAAAAAAAAATAAACTTCACTCTTGCTTATCTGTATTCTTTTGGATGCTGACTCTAATAGAAATCCAATTAACCATTCCTCTCAGCTCCAGATGATTGAGACATTTAGAAATTACACCACCAGTGTTCTCAGCCAAGACGTTGATCAAAATGTTGAACAGTCCTAGGCTCCACCATAAGCCCCTAGCAACCTCCTGATAGAATGGAAACTCAAGTCCATAACGGAAGTGAGGAACTTCCGAGAGACAGGCTGGTCTGGGGCAAATAGTCAAGGTTTTCCTTAGATCTTTCCCTTCTTCCCAACACCAGCCAGTCTCCCGTGCCTCTCCTCAGGCCTACAGGGCTAACCTCTTCATCTCACGGTCACATGTCTCTTTGCTTCTCTATTCGGATGTGCTGGGGTCATGCACCTGTCACTAAGGAAGGGCTTTCGGCTGCATTGTCCTGATGATCTCAGGCAGGCGATGGTGTTAACAACTGAGTGTATCTTATGAACAGATGTTCAGATTTGCATTTTAAAGAGGAATGTGGCTTAAACACCCCAAGAAACGTCTTAGAAGACTCTGGTGATAGAGATGAAGAAGAGTGGAGTGACAGTCATTTAAATGGATCTCTCAGTGCCTCTTAAATTGGACTGGGCCAGCATCATAAATGAAGTCTAATTAATGTCTATTTTCTTTTCATTAGTACAAATGAGGCAAGGTAGCCAACGCCATGGTTACCATCACAGGCTAGGGAGTCGTCTGCTTGACTTAGCCTGGAATCCCTCCTCCTCCTCCAACCCCTTTGCTAAGTAGTGTGACTTTGGCTGTAGACCTTGGTGTTGCCTCGTCTATAAAATCAAAATTATAGTGATGCTCTTCCCTTACAGTTATATTTAATGAATGAGACGTGTAAAGCAGAAAGAACTGTGCTTGATCTATTGTATACAAGCAGAAAAAAACAAACCCTTTGCTGTCGAGGTGATTACAATTTCCAGCAACCATATAGAACACAGGAGAACTACTCGATAGAGTTTTTAAGGAGTGGTTGGTAGATTCAAACTGCCAACCTTTTGGTTAGTAGCTGAGTTCTTAATCACTGTACCACCAGCCTCCCCATGGTATGCAGTCAGTGTGTATTAGCTCTTATAATAATTCTTCTTGCTAAGTTAACTGAATTACCTCTCTGTTAACTACTTAAAAGCTAAAACACAAAACCAGAAAAAGGAATGCCATCTAGTTGATTCCAACTCATTGTGGCCTCTTGTGGTACAGAGTAGAACTGCTCCATAGGGTTTTCTAGGTGTAATCTTTACAGAAGCAGATTACCAGGACTTTCTTCCACGGCGTTGGTGCATGGGTTTATGGTTGAGTGCAAGCCATTTGCAGTATGCAGGGACCTTAAAATGCAAAGGAGACGTAAATGTCTTGTTTTTCCCTATCTGTTTTGCAAACTCACCCTCCAGAGAGTCACCTGTGGCTGTCTCAGGGTTGAGCCCTACTGCTGTCTACCTTCATCATCTCCTTGGTTTCCCTGGAAACTTTGGGTGAGGGTGAATGTTTCCATTACCTTCTGATTTTACGTAATTACTCTTTTAAAGAGTCCTTCAATGTTGGCAGTTGGCACTGGCAGCAATTAGTGACATTTAATTTCTCTACTTCAGTATGGAAAAAAGAAATGATATATGTGGATGTTTCACTGGGATAAAAGTTACCCTGAAAGTGAATGAAATAAAAGTCTTGGCAGAGATAACATGCCTCTCTTTTTTTTGTTGTTTTTTGGTCTGGAACCTTTTTTTTTTTCCTTCCTCCTTGAGTGACTTCCTTCTTCTCTGAAATACCTTCCCAAATTACCCAGCCAGGATGACGGAAGGAAGGATGAATTTGAAAAGCATCTGAGGAGGGTGGGATATCTTAGGTTTGGCGGGGGTGACAGCAGACGATGAAGGCCTTCAACTTTGGGCCTAGTGCCTGAACACTGCATCTTCTCTGTCCCATTTCAGCAAATGGTTTCTCTTTGTATTTTTCATCCGTGTGACAGACTTTGCAGTGGTCATAGCTGCTTACAAATGACTTCGCTTTCAGAGCCATTTCCCGTCTCTCTGAACTGCTAGCAGCAGCGATCTTCACTGGGATTTTTCCAAAGGGTGTTAAATAGTTTAAAAGACCATACATATATTTTGCATGTAATTTACATATGGTTTGCAATCTGTTCTAAGACAGGTTCAACTTTGTCTTATTGTCCGAAAAAACCCCACCCCCAATTGCAGTTGATTCTGACTCAGGATGACCCCAGGTTAGAAAAACGCTGTGAAAGTTTTCTTGGCTGCAGCATTATGGAAGCAGATTGCCAGGCCTTTATTCCATGGCACTGCTGGAAGGATTCTAAACCATCTAACTTTAGATAAGTGGCTGAGAGCAAATTGTTTGTGCCACCCAGAGACCTTCAGGAACCTGGCCCACATATAGACAGACACAAGAACGGTGGAATATGACATTTGAATGAGAGAGAAGGGTTACAAGTATCAGTTGTTGAGAACCAGAGTGGTCCCTGAATCCAGCTAAGGTAGCTCTGGGTCGAGGTGTGAAATCTAGAGAAGAGACACTTCATTTGCTTTCTTTTTTTTGAAATTGTATTTTAAAAGCCATTGTAGTTCTGTAGGAGCCATGGTGGTGTGGCAGTTAAGCGTTTGGCAGCTAACCAACAGGTCTGCAGTTCAAATCCATCAGCCACTGCTTGGAAATTCTATGGAGTAATTCTACTCTGTCCTCTAGGATCACTGTGATTTGCAACTGACTTGAAGGGAATGGGTCTGGATAGTTCCGTGAGCCTTCAGTTTGGGCATTCTCAATGTTCTGTCTCTCAAAGGGTCAGCTGAACCACTTTCTGTTCTCTACCTCGACCTAGGTAAACTTGGATGGAGCTGGCTTTTGAGTCAGCTGGGTCGACCTGTTCAAATCCAGAGCCCGGGGCGATGCGGGGTGGGGGTGAGGGTTGGGGGGAAGCTGTGATTCTTTTGGTTCCCTGGGTCTCCATCCCAGCCGTTGTCTTGGCTTTTGGCTGCTTGCTTTATCAAGTTCAGAAGAAACAACCAATCTCCAAACCTAGCCGAGTTTCAGGTCCCAAAGCTGAAGTGTGGGCTGGAGGCCACTGCCAGTGTGCGTCTCACTCTCTTTTTTTTTTAGGTTTGACAAGAAACTCCTCTTCATTTTTCCCCTTCCTCATCAACCACATTTACCAAACATACCCAGCATGGATTCCCTTTGCTTCCTTTCCTATTGTACCCTTCTCAGTTAAGATTCCTCTAGCATCATCTTCTGTGTTTTATATTGGAAAGCTGTATACCATAGTTCCTTCTTCTTTTTGGAATATAGAATTTTATCTTAATGTTGAATACGCTTTTAGAAGAGATAAAGCTTCAGGGCATCTCTGAGTTATCTGTCCCATCCCTCCTCTCAGGTTACAACTTCATTCTCAACCTGTCTCCAAGAAGGGCTCATTTGCTTACAATACTGATTCTCTCTCTCTTGGCAAACCCTTATATTTGGCCTGACTCCCTTGTAGACATGGTCACACACTTCTAAATCCACACTGGACATTTTTGCCTGAGTAATTCCTCTGTCTCTTAAACTCATACCTAAACCAGAACTCATTATCCTTTTCTCACCAAATCCATCTCCACCCCGTTTTCCTATTTTCTGACAACGCTTACCACCCCTCTCTGAAGCACCTTATCTATCTCTGAAACCTGGTGGGTCTTCTTCCCCACTTCGTTACTGTTGCTGTGGTATGAATTTACATTTTTTCCCTCTGACATATCTTTATGCCTTTGTCTCTTTCCCTCTAATCCATCCATTCCATATCATTGCCAAAGCAATCTTCCTCAGTGTACTTTCCCCTGTATCCTTCTCCCTCTCACTATCCTTCTGTGTATCCCGTTAACTGCAAGATCAAGTCCATTTCTTTAGCCTTGGAACTCAAGATCTCTATGCTCATGTGGTCAGTTTCCCTAGGGTCATCTTCTTTCCTTTCCTTTAAATATGAACTATCTATATGTATTCATTCATGTATTTATATAGCATATACACAGCTCCCATGTACCCGGCATGTGCTTTTGAAAGGTTGAATTGGACAGTTTGTACAAATGCACTTTGTGGTCTTGGTAGATGGTAGTGCTGCCTGGAATGTTCTCTGACTGTCTAAATCCTAAACCACGTTCCAAGATCTGTTTCAAAATCTTAACTGTTTCCTGGAAACATTTTCTGAGCACCTGGGATGCTGCTCATGGTTCCTTACTGCTTGAATTTGTCATTTAACACTTAGCAGTTAAATATGCATTCATTCCTTATTCAATTATCAAACACATCATGCATCTACTGGGTGTCCAGCACTGTGCTTATATGGCCTCATCCAGTAATGGGCTTTTGTAACACAATAAAAACAACAGTAAGGACCATTTTCATATAGGCTTTACCTTGTATAGACACAATTTTAAGCACTTCATTTATATTAATTTAATTCCCAATATACCCTGTGAATTAGGCATTATTATTATCTACATTTTATAAATGGTGAAACCAGGAGATTGATATAAGCGGGCAGGGAAATGTACTTTGAGAAACACTGCTTTAAAGAAGCATGTTATATAGAACAGAAGGCCCAGCTGTAGTGATTTCTCCAGGGTTTTGAATATCCTTTTACCTACTGCTTACTATTCATTTGGGTCACAGGCTAGGGAGGGGGAATAGTGGGATTCAAACCTTGGCAGTTTGGCTCTGAAGTATTTGCTCTTAACCATATTACTGTGCCGTCAGGCACTGGTATGAGTGTGTGAGTGTGTGTATATAAATGTTAGCATGCATACACATACAAACACACACACACACCCTCCCTAGCTGCACTCCTCTAAATTCCTGGAGGTCAGAGAGTATGTACCATACTTACTTGTACCCCTTACCACTCTATCCAACCTTTGCACATAGTGGGTACTCGAATGGTTTGGCCAACTGAATGTTGGCTCTTCCATTCATTGATGAGGGGACGGCATCTGAGATAGTCTGCACATAGGAGTGTTTAGGGCCAGGGAAGGGGAGAGAAATAGAATTTCAGAATAGACCTAGAAACTCAGCGGTTCTTGGTTCCTAGTTCTTAAATCTTCAAACTGTCGGGAGGTATTTGTACAAGAACAGATACTGATGTAAAAGTTCTAAAAAACAGAACCAAATTTCTTTCTCTAAAAGTAAAATAAAATTCAAACTACATTATGGTTGCACTCCCCCGACCTCCCGTCTTGTTTCACGTCATAAGTATTCGTGTCTATTCTGTTACGTTGCCTGCAAAACTTATGTGTTGACTTCAGTATCCCAGATCTGCTTTCCTGGCCTAATACTCTTATTTAAGGTTTTTAGAAGTGGAAGAATATAACCATTCTATTTGAGTAGCAATATGGCAAGTACATATGTAGCTTCATAAAACCCGATAAGTACATATTTGAATTTTAAAAACACATGTGGTGGATTATTTGCATTTTAAAAGAATTTTTGCTTTTACAAAAGGATTCACTGCAGGGTTCCATTAAGTATCCAATTCCTCTTAGTGCATTTATCATACAATTTAATTTACTCAAATGTGATTTATATGCCACTTGAAAGGGGTAACTCCCAACTTCTAGTGAGTGTGCCCGTCACACGGGCAGCCACTTGTTTAAAATGGGGATCTTGCCCCAACTCCTCCCCAAGATTCTAGTTCATCAGTTGGAGGTGGGGTTCCAGAATCTTCATTTTTAATAAGCATCCTCAGGTGATTGATATAAGCGGGCAGGGAAATGTACTTTGAGAAACACTGCTTTAAAGAAGCATGTTGTATAGAACAGAAGGCCCAGCTGCAGTGGTTTCTCCAGGGCTTGGAATATTCTTTTACCTACTGCTTACTATTTATTTGGTACATTTTTGAAGTATCTATTTGGATCAAACGAAGTCCCTAGGCCATGCATATGGGTAGCTCACCAAAATGTTGGAGCTTCAAGTACACTCAGAGGGGCCTCAGAGGAAAGGCCTGGCAATCTACTGGTGACAAATCAGCCATTGAAAACTGTGGCTGTCACATATGGAGTCACCAGGCATTGAAACTGACTGTGGGCAACTGGCATGTGGGTCAAATAAAGACTTTTCCACCTCTCCTGTTCATTCCCTTGCCCAGCTGCCTTTTCTCTGTATTCTTAAGCTTAATATGTTTGTCCTTTCAGTTTTAACTCTCTAGTTTAACACTCGGAAACCCTGGTGGTGTAGTGGTTACGCGCTGTGGCTGCTGATCGAAAGGTTGGCAGTTTAAATCTTCCAGGCGCTCCCTGGAAACTCTGGGGCAGTTCTATTCAGTCCCGTAAGGTTGCTGTGAGTTAGAATCGACTCAGTGGCAATGGGTTTGTTTTTTTTGGTTTAGTTTAACTTTTTGGTATGTCCTCTGTGCTTCCTTACTCCCATTTCTCAAAGCTGTAAACACATCTGTGAACAGTCACCCGCTGAAGTCGCACATTATTATATTTCAGTTTCCTATTTCACACGCCCCATCTTCCTGGCCCAGAATCCATCCTCTCAGTGATTTTCATGGGCAAAATGAAGACTATGACTTGGTCTAGAAATCTCAAGTATTTGAGGTTTTAGGTAGTAGTTATTTCGTGAATGTTTCTCTTAGTTTTTTGTCTTCTCTCCCTATTGTCTCCTCAGAAAAAACACTTTTTTTTTTTTTTTTTTTTAATCAAAACAAATCATAAGAATGACTTGCTTTGGTCTGATTCCATTTACCTGTGAATGTTAGTCTAGAGAAATGAATGCTACAAGTGTACATTTAAAATAGGGCTATAGTTTAAAGAAATTTGTTTAAAAAATAGACTCCAGGACATTTGTGGCACATGTATCTATCATTGATCTTTTAAAAGCCAGTTGTTTGACCCACATTTTGCCTCTGATTACTTTTCTAAATCTCTAGTAATCGCCAAAAACACTTAAGAGATTTCCATTCTTTAGCGAATTCTCTGCTTTATTAATCCTCTCCATCCTTGAATTTCACTCTGGGTAAGGTTTCTCTGGGGTGACCTGGGCTTTGTAAAAGATCTCCAGAAATAATAAAAGCAATATAAGATCAAATAACTGCTGCAGTTGGTTACTGGTTGGAAATCTTTCCTCTTAATAGATTTATCGGAGCTTATGCTTCCCTTGAATTAATGAGCTCTTAATAGCCTTGCTTGACTTCTGTAAGAACATAGCTAGAGGTTCTGTTATTTGTTTATTGGGACTTTGTGTGCTTTCTCCCAGCTCAGCCTGATTAACCCATTTGGTGCTGGGCTAGGCTTCCCTGAGGAAGCATGAAGGACTTTGTAGGGGAAAATGGTGGTGAAGAAGCCAGGGGAGGGAAGGGGTGTGGTTGTCACTGGGCTAAGAAAATGGTGATAGAACAGTTTTAAGTTGTCCAAGCAATGCTTATAAGAAGGACTTTATTTGGTGTGTTCTATATAATTGAATATTTGTGGAAAGAACATTACCTCTAAAACTGTTTTGAGAACGATATTGTGTCAGGGTCGGGGGAGGAACCTAATGGCAATCTCTGGGTGGTGGGATGACAATTAATTTTGACTTTGGTTGTTGTTGTTGCTGCCTTTCTGAATTTTTCAAAGTTCTACAGTGACCATGTATTACAAGTACTTTAAAAGAAGGAAACCTCCTTTGCCTGGCATCTTGAATGTCCCCCAATGAACCTAATTTTTAATAGATCAATCGCAGACTCTATCTATTGAGTAGAAAAGCACTGAAGAGAGAGTTCTTGTTGTGAGGTCCAGGGTGGTTCAGCCAAGAGAAGACTGGGGAGTAGGCTTCCTGCCCGGCAGTGGAAAGGCTAGCGGGTCAGTGCATGGCGCATGCTCCTGAGTTTGTGTGTGTGCCCCTGTGTCTCCGCCTTCCCTGCAAACCTGGGGATCCAAGAGTTAACACAAGGTGCATTGCATTTGAGATTTTAACTTTGTCCTCTTTCTATTTTTCCTTTCCTGTCCCTCCTTCTCTTCCTCTCCTCCATCTTTCCTGCCCTCTAGGCCTCTCCCACCTCATGATGAGCGAACAAGGTAGGTGCTTTATGCTCTTGGTCCTGCAGCTGCCCCAGTTGCTTGCCTCCTGCCTCTGGCTGGTCCTGAGAGCCTTATGGTGGCTGCCAGACTGTCTGTCCTGCCTACCATGGGTCAGGCTGGCAGCAGGGCTGCCCAGTGGTGTGGGGAGCCCTTTCCTGATGCACCATGGCCGCTACCGTCATCGCCTTGGCTTCTCCATTCTCCACAACCATTTGTCATCCCGGGTGCTGGCCGTCCCAGCCACCTCTGAAAGAGAAGCATGACACAAGGCATGACGGCGTTGATAATGCGGGTGAATGAAGCTAATTTCAGAGCAACAGAGCAGTTAACCTCCTCCTGCTCCTCCCCATCGGCCTTGGGTTGGGGGAGAGAGCTGAGCTTCTCCCTGAATTTCACTCTGAGTCCAGGTTCGCTTTCTGCCTTGCCTGCCATTTCACCGGCCATCGCAATGACTTTCAGCCCCCACAGGGTCAAAGGAGTCCCTCAGGATTTGACTGTTTTCCATTTTATATAAAAGCCAAAAACCCATCTAAAGAACATGCTAATGTCCCTGTGGCAGGATTCTAACTCATTATACACCCTGAAGAAAACTGCATATAAAGATCTGTAAATTCAGCATCTGCAACCTAAAATATTCAAATATGCAGGAATGAACTGTGCAGGAAATTCAGCTCAGCTAAGCACAGGGTGGGCTGTGAATGAAGCCTTCTTTTTCCCCCTTCCTAAATAAAAATTTTCCACATTATCAGCCTAAATCAGGATTCAAGAAGTGAGCCTAAGTTAAAACTGTCTTTTCCTTCACAGTTCAATTGCTGCTATTGTGTTTCTTTTGAGTCTTGGGATGATTGCCAAATTGGTCTACCTGCCTTGCCCTGGCACCAAAGGACTGTACTTTCATTTTTTTCTTGTCTGTTTCTTTTTAAATATACACAGGACTTGGTGCTTCTTTTAGAGGAGACCTAAGAAAAGCAAAAGAAAGGATACTTGCATTTCCTCCTGTTGTTCTTCAGGTGTGTCACTCCTGCAGGTCCCAGCAATCTGATCCTTTAGGGAGAGAGCGAGCCCACTAAAGGGTCTCTAACCATTCACTCACATTAGATCCATCAGACAGATACGTAGTGGAGGGGAATTTGGTCTGATCAAGAAATACCCAGAGCTGAGAGAAATTTCTTTATGGTGGGCAACTGAGAGCAACCTGAATTAAAAAGGGTGAGGAGGAAGTGCACATTCCCAACAGAGGTCTATCCTACAGACCCAAACCAAAGTCCACCATGTGAACTCTGGATATTTCATTAAGAGATGATCTGTTGTAGAACAGATGTCAAAAAACAGAGCTAGAGGGAGGGATTCTGGTGAGTTCTTCAATGTTAGTCTGGAAAAGGCTTGAATGAAGTCCTCCTGTTCTTCTTGTCAGTAAGTGAAAGAAGCAATGGTCCACAGCAGATAATCCTGAAGTAAATGTATGCAGGGGATGACCTTGAGGTTGACCTAGTATCTTAGAAGTTTGCAAGAGTTAATCACATCTCAAGCAAGTGGGAAGAACCAAGCTCTATGAGTGTTTGGCATTTGATGGCCCAACTCTGATGACAGATAACTTGATTATGCAAGTGTCTAGACACAAGGCCTTCATCTGTGTTCTCTAGCCTGATGCTCCCAGCTGCCTGTCAGTAGTTCTGCCAGCTGTCCAGGGGTTTGGAGAACTAAGTACTTCATGTGGCTGACGTTACAATACCGAGTCAAGTCGGATGGGGTAGGCTCATGTGGACCTTGCTGATGCAGCCCAGTAGTTTTGGATGGCTGAATCCCAACACTGGTATGGAAAGCATCTGGCAGACCTGTGTTGCTCACCCACTGCCAGACTTTTCCAGAGCACCCAGCGAGGAGGTACACATATACAGAGTATTTGGATGCACGCAGTTACCCGTGCTCTGGTGAGACAAGTCAGCTATCTCCTAGAAACAGTGCCTCTTAGGAAATGTAATAATGAAAGGCATGGATGTTTTAAATCCCTCTTAAGAGAAGTTGTCAGGAAGGGATGCAGAGCTCTTCCGGGTGATCAACATCACTAGACTTTAAGTCACAACTTGAAGTTCAATCTGTTTTTCCTTTGACCCCATTCCTCCTCCACGCATTCTTTTTCATACCCTAATTCTTTGCCCATCCAATGATTAGTTCAGAATCCGGTACTCTTCTTATTTTTTCAACATGAAAGAAACAGATTTCTGGCTGTTTCCCACTGAAAATCCAGAATTTGTTTTTAATGCTCATAAATATGTGTGCAAATATTTATGTATGTTGAGTGTATACTACCTACCCATGTATGCTATGTACTTGCTCCTCATGGTTCATGTCAATATTGGGAAAATGCAGGAGAACTTAGCTTCTCTGAGACTTTTCCCTTACTGCCCTGACCATTTTTAGATTGGTTAAATGTGTGCAATTTTACATACACTGCTTACGTGTGGGTATGCAGTGCTTTTGCATGCCAAGTTTGTCAGGTTTTCAAGGGGAAGCCTGAGAAGAAACTAAAAGCTTAAACATGAAGCCATGTAACCAGCCTGGCTGGTCACACTGGTTGCTGCTTGTTGTTTAAGCTTCAGGTTGTGCATCTGTTTTGTGCTGCTGCCTTAAGATACTGCAGTGCTAAGGTTATGAGTTTTGTTACGTGCATTCCATTTCTTTGTGTGTCTGCAGCGTGATGATGTTTTACCCTTCGTGCTCTCTCCCTCTCTCTTGCCGCCTCCATGGTGGACGCCATGCTTCCTCTACTTAATTGGACCTTCCACTTCATTTCTGTAGGTAGAAGTAAAGGTAGAGATCACTTTATTTTTATTTTTTATCATTATGACTGTCAATCTGCCTTCTGAAATATTCATGTGTCCAGGGGGAATTGTTGATTCTGATGAATACAGTCCAGATTATAACTTAATGCTTTTAACAACGACTAAAAATAAATAAATAAAAAGCCGAGGCTCTCATTTCCTTTCAAAGTACTTCATAGTCGGTGGTTGGGGATGGTTTTCAGTTGGCCTGCCTCCCTGTAAATCAAGGGTGAGGCCTCTCCTTTATGTGATACTGATTGTAGCAGGACTAGTGGCCTCTGAAGGTGGCTATGTGGTGTGGGGAAGATATGTTTTACTTTAATGCAGTCCCAGTAAATGTATTGAGGACTCTGGGTGGGGGGCGGGGGGGGGGCGGGAAGGAGTGTGGGGTGCAGATTGACATGATGTACCATTTGTTATATTACTTGGGGGTAACTGAATTTGGGGTTAATGAAGAGAGAAAAGTGACAGATAAGAAGGGACATAGGATTGATGGATTGTCTGACGTTCTGTTTGATGTGGCATTTGTGGAATATTTGTATACTTCCTTTTCTTCTTTTGCATTTGCTTTATTTGTGGGAGTGATGATTTTCTGGCTGGGGTTGACGGGCTAAGAAGGGTGGGGCTGGGGCTATGGAAGAACGTGGGAATAAAAATGCATTACACTAGGAAGAAAGAAGAGGAGGAGCCAACACAGATTTTGACTTACAAAGTCAGGCTTTTGCCAGGTAGGCAGGGAGAAGGCAAGGCGCTGAGTTGTGGTGGGATTGCTGCGATGCCGACTTGCTTTTCAGCACTTCACACCTTTGGGTAGCACGGTTCACTCATCCATTTCTAATCAAAGCTG
The DNA here is from genome assembly GCA_028571685.1 of Heterohyrax brucei. NCBI lineage: Eukaryota > Metazoa > Chordata > Mammalia > Hyracoidea > Procaviidae > Heterohyrax > Heterohyrax brucei. Next base: position 100,260,817 of record CM053151.1, read on the forward strand.
TCAGAGCCCTGAGTCCTGAGCCCCAAGAACCTGGCTCCCTAGCTCAAATTGGATTAGCTGTTCAGGAGTGAAGGGAGAGATTAATTGATACATTTTAAATATGCATCTGCACCCCCTTCCTCCCTGACTCTGCAGTCCCTATCTCAGGACAGCTGTGTGCTTCCCTCAAAGACTGGCAAAACATAGAACTAAGATTCTCATTGTAGGGTGAGGATGTTGAAGACAAGTTGTTGAAAATGCTGAGTGGATGACTAGTCAGTGAACTAGCCACCTCTCATTGGAGTTTTATGCTTTTCTGGATTATTTAAGAAAGCAAAGTATAGTTGCCTGGAAACAGTTCAGTCATCTCTCCTTGAGGTTTGCTTCTTTGTTTCTTCTGTGCAAATCACAAGTGGGTTCATTCTCTGACGTCTGTCATGTGTAACCCTCACTGCACTTCTAGCTTGGAACCTTTTGAAAGAAAGTGAGGAAGGAGAAAGGGAAATGTGTGTCTGGCTGCTGTGTCCAGCTCTCTAGCTGCTCTGTTCAGTCACGGGCGGGTGGCCAGCTCCCCTTAGGCAAACCTGCCAACCTGTGCGCAAGATTCAGCCGATCTGAAGTATGTGCCGTTGCTCCTGTCCCTCCTCCCCTTGGTTTCTAAGAAAACATATTGTATTCATTGTCTTTATCTGCTGTCTGTCTCTCTCGTACAGTCCCTCTCCTTTTCTTTCCCTGGTCCCAGAAAGCACCCATTAGATAGATACTTTTAGTGTTTTAGTCTTGTTCAAGGATGTCTGATTTTCTTTCTTTGCCCATGCTGCTGCCACTGCCAGCAGCCACAGACCCTCACTGAGTAGTTCCATGTGACAGGCGGTTTTGCTATGTACTTTATGTGCCCTATTTAGTCCTCAGAACTGATCCAGGAAGTTGATGGTGGTGATGTTCTTATTTCATAGATACAAATTTGTTGTTGTTAAGTGCTATTGAGTTGGTTCTGACTCCTTGGCTCATAAAGACTTTATAGGACAAAGTAGACCTGCCCTATAAGGTTTCCCAGGAGGAGCTGCTGACCCAGGAGGAGCTGCGCACCAGGGCTCCCATAATTGTGTTATATTATGATATGTTATCCTTGTTTTCACGGTGTTCAGATAGTTAAGTAAGTTAAGTCAGATGGATACTAAGTGTGAATCAAATGCCGAATCTGACTCTCTGGACTTTATTCATACTGCCTCTCTTGGGTACAGATCACCTTCCTGTGTTTGCCCCCTGACCCTCTCCCTGGTACTGACCTGTCTCAAGCTCTAGCCTGCCACCTTGCATTATCTGCAACACATGTCCACATAAATGTCCCACTGGTACTGTCACCTCAGTATATTAAGTGCCAGCCTCTGTACTATCCTCTCTCACAAACCAGCTGTCCTTTATGACTTCCTATTTTTATTCATGGCGTCCCTATCTTCCTAATCATCTAGGCTTGAACCCTTCTCCTTCCTGACCTTTCTCACCCCTAGACAATCAATTGAGAAGTCTTGTTGAGATTCCTCAAAATGTCTTTTGCATCTTCCTGTACCATTAGCACCCTTGTTCAGTTCCTGGTTTACCCTTGATGGATTATCACCCTAGCCTAATTAGTCTCCCTGCCTCTATTCTCTTCCTGTCTGACCGATAATCTAGAACTGTTTGAACTCTACTGTCCACCAAATGGAGTGTAGAATCAGCTATCTCTCTTCCAAAGCCCTTCTCAGCTTACCTGTTTACCCTTTACCTTCTCACCTGTTAATATGAGATGCAAACCTGCTGCAGGATACCGAATAACCAGACTAGAACTTTCCTTTCCTTTTAGCTTTGCTTTTTCTGCTTCTATCCTGTGACAGCATCTCTGTCCCATTTTCCTGCCCATTGAAATCATACATGGATTTCCAAACCCATTGCACTTCCCTTTTGATGCCATCCTTTAAAGTTCAAATCAAACATGATTTCTCTCCCCGTACAACTCTCTAATATCTTACTTTGAAGTTATCTGGGAATTGAGCCAGTCCTCTCTACTAGATTGCAAGTGTGATGAAGACAAGCATATTCACGTGTTGATGCCCAGATGTGTAGCGTAGTATGCTCTGTGTGATAGGGACCGAGAATCTCAGATCTTTCTTATCCTCTGTCAGTCATCTTCCAGAAGTAAGAATAAAGCAAAATTAAATTCTGATCATGTTGCTGATTTGTTCAAAACTTTTGATGGATATTTGCTGTATCATTCTCAATGTGCCTTCCCAACTTGATTTTCTACGACACAATAACCTACCCTCCACTGTTACCCCTACCAGCCCTCCTCTATCTTGTACTCAGTGGCTCGCTTTGCCTGAGTCCACATTGTGCTTTCCTGCCTTTAGAACTTCACTCCATCTCTGCTCTTTCTGAATATACTTGAAAGCATCACTCCCCCTTTTCATCCCATACATTTCAAGCTTCCTGGTTCCCCCAGTCTTTATGCTTCTGCTACCCATGCCAATCAGCCTTCAGTAAGGTTTACTTTTATGTTCCAGTCACCTCCTTTCTTAAGGACATAGGCTGTGTCTTGGTTATCTCTGTCATCCACACTACACTTAGGTTTGTCCAGAACTGTACTTGATGAATGCTCACAGAATTAAGTAATTGAATTGTTGACTTGAACTAAATTGGTTTTAGATCTATAGGGGTGGGAGGGGAAAGGATGGACAGGACTAGACATTTTTAGGACCCGTCTAGTCAATGGAATCACTCTGTTCCTCAGCCTGTGCCTCCTATCTCTACCCTCATTGACCCGGCCAATTGAGCAGAGTGCCATAGAGCCTTGGAGTGAGATCAGACGTTCTGTCTTGAGTTCTCTTCTCCCCCATGTCTTCTCTTGGCCTGGTATGTGCAAGTGACAGAGGGAAATGCTTGCAATTATACCAGAATGAAGTGAAGAAAGGTCTTTGGATTTATTCTTTGAAGCTTATCAGAGGAAAAAAGGACTATGCCTCAAACTTTGCCATTCTTTTAAAGCTGAGCAACAGAGCAGTAAATCCACAGTGCAAAGAAATGTGAAGCTTAACCTGCAAAACTGAGCAGGGTGTTTAAGGTAGAACTGTAACAACCATATATTGGAGGCTGTTGGGCTACACTGGGGAAAAAAGCAAGGGTGACCTTACCTAGAAGTGACTGATCAGATGAATTTTTCAGCAAGCAGCCTTGGTCAGCCTCTTTGACAGTCTTTGATGTAAGTGTTTAGAGTGTTTTTCTTTTCCTATATTTTATTAGCATTTTGGGATTGCCCATTCTGGGGGAGTTTATCCAATACTTTTCCTTGACTCTGGACTTGGAGTCAGAGTTTCAGGCTCAAATGCCTGATGGGTGTCACAAAACAGTAGATCCAGAAGTAAGAAAAATCGTACTATAAGAAACAATAGGGAGCAATGGGGACTGTGGCAAACTGGAGAGAAAGTCCTTTCAAAGACTGTGCTCTAGTTGATCGAGACCATGCAGGAATGCAGGTCCAGTGCCATGGAATCCTCAAGAGAAGCCAGAGTAGATTTTATTAAAATGTTAGCTCATGGTGTATGTTTCTAATGCTAGCTCTCTCTCTGTTTTTATGTATGTGTGGTTATACATGTGTACGCACACGTAAGCATACATACACATACATATGCACCACATGGGTTAGTCCGTGAGCTCCCAAAGTTTACCTTTTGCTTAAGAAGGGTTTGTTGTTGTTAGGTGGCCATGAGTCAGTTCTGACTTATAGCAAAACTATGCACAGTGGAACAAAACACTGCACAGTCTTGCACCGTACTCACAGCCATTGTTCTGCTTGAGGCCATTGGTAGCCACATTGTCAGTTCATGTCACTGAAGGTCTTCCTTTTTTATGTTGACCCTTTCCTTTACCAATCATGATGTTTTTCTTCAGGGACTGATCCCTCTTTATAACATGTCTAAAGTATGTGAGACAAAGTCTCACTGTCTTTGCTTTCTAAGGACCATGGCTGGCTGTACTTCTTCCAAGACGGATTTGTTTGTTCCCTTGGAAGTCCAAAGTATATTCAATACTCTTCACAACACCACAGTTCAAAGGACTCAGTCTTATGTGGGCTTCCTGATTTATTGTCCAGCTTTTGCATGCGTGTGAGACATTTGAAAGCACCATAGCTTGAGAAGAATAAAATAATAGAATATTCTTCCATGAGTTCTTGCTAGATGTCATTAGGATGTAGTCCCTGACAGCATGCTTGATTCATTTTCTTTTTGTCCATAGCAGCAATCAGGATATCAGAAATTCTTCTCACCCTGTTACTGTGGGCATGGGTCCTGCTCGACATATTGGGTGAAGTTGGCTTTGCAGAATGATATGGACATGTGTGCAAGGTGATTGTGAATGTTGAAAATGACCAGGAAAAAAACAAATGACACTCTAAATAATTACCAAGAACTGGTACAATTTTTACAAATAAGAGTGGACGAGTGAGGGAGGTGTTTAATTCCTTTTTCCTTTTGCCCTACAGAACTTCTTCTTCACTGAGCTATATTGTATTGACATTAAGGTTTATTTTAATCTTTCAGAATTTGGAGGCCCCTTCTGATATTGATTTACATATATTTTCCCATGCAGATTTGATGATTGGTCGTCTAATGCTGAGCTAATCAACATTGGCCAAACCAGAAGGAGATGATCAAGCTACATGAACTTGAACATGATTTCATGTAGATTGTATTTTACTGTTAATAACATTAAGAAAGTTTGCTTTGAGCAGTTGAGCTGCCTCTTGTCCCTGTTAGAACTGTAGAGCTCTGAAAGTAAGTTACTGACTTGATAGCCAACTGTTTATGCAAATTAGTAAATGCAATGCCAGCCACTAATTATGAAAATAAACTCATCTGTTCTCTATAAATATCTAATTATAATAAAATAGAGGCAATATTACATTTCCATCTCTTGCCTCATGTTTCTCATCCACCACTGACTCGTCTCCTTTTGACGTATAAAATTGCTTTGTATTTTAAAGAAGCTGTTTTCTACCTTCTTCCTTTTTTGCTTCTAATGTTTTGAAGTCTATAGGGGAAAATAGATTTATTTTAAACACAAAAGTAAATTGCCTGATTATAGCAGCTTTGTGGGTTTTTAAAAATTTTTTTCAGTGATGACTTTAAAATCTTGTTTGAAAACATGAAAAGTATTTTTTTAATGTAGAAAATTTTCAGAGATGCTGAAGATATTTTTTATATAGTCATTTCTTGAAGGATTTTTAAAAAATATGTCACTGGACATAGCTGATTTATTAGTGTACATAGTATTGATGGGATAATTCAATTAAATTCCAGTGGGCAATACATTAAAGAAAATGTTTCTCAGGTTTCTAAGTAGCATGTCCTTTTCCTTTCTTTTAGTTTCTTCTATTTCTTTATTACTCACGTATTTTATGTCTGTGTGTATGTGCATATATATATCTCATTACATACTCTTCTAAGTGCAAGTTTTTTCTTATGAAGCTGAGTTGATTAATTCTAGAGGATATATAGTTTTCAATAATATATGTGATATATATCATACATATACACATATACATTTGATTTTCATAGCACTTACAGATAATGAAGGATTCGAAATGGGAAATCCTGTTATCTTTATAACACATCTCATTTATCAAGAGTCCAAAAGAGTAACCTGATGGAAAGATATTTAAGAAGAGTAAAAGAAGTGTACATTTTCTTACATGTTTAGGCTTGTCTACCCCGCTGTTTCTCAGGTGTGAGAGGCAATGTATGTGTACTTGGGCATAGGTGCAGTTTGTCCAAATACATTTTAGTAGATTTCTACTGATTCAGCATGGTCTCCTACGTAGCTTCTGGTTTTAGGAATACCCAAATTATGGACTTCCAGGTTGATGTGACTTCTCTGAATTTAATGTGTCCCTTAGTTGCACATGTTGAAAGCAATGACTGTTTAATGTTCAGTAAGTGTTGACAGAGTGCCTGTGGTATACCATGATGTGTGCAGGAGCGGGGTGAACAGTGCTGACCAAGCAGACCTGGACCCTGCCTGCTGAGACCTGGCCACTGTCCATGGGAATTTTAAAATGGCTTTCAAATGTAATGACCACCTCTCCTTTTAAAGTAAAGGTCTCAAATTGTGGTTTTAGCTTACCGATAATCACTGATAGACCCCGTTATTAGTTGCCGCCCCGTTGGCTCTGACACGTCGTGACCTAATGTACACCGGAGTGAAACATCGCCCGGTCCCATGCGAGCTCCATGATCACTGGTGTGTTTGAGTCCCTTGTTGTGGTTTATTGTGCCAGTTCATTATTGATATGTAAGCTGGATTATGAAGTGGTTTTAAAATTAATTCTATTAATTTTGTTCTAAAGGAAAGCTGTTGGCTAAGAATTGAGTTATTCACTCGCCCTTTCAATTGTCAGAATCAGAAAAAAGAGTATGCTTTGTGTGTGAACACAGTGGGAATTTTTTTATTTGTTTGTTGGTTTGTTACTACTGGGAGAATTGCGTGCACAGTGTAAGGTGTACAAAATGTGTGCTCTTAAGGGTGCAGCTTAAAAAATGTTGTAAACCTGTAGACGCTCCTGTAAACTTCATCTAGATCAAGGTGCGGGCCGTTTTCATCACCCTGAATGGTTCTGTCGTGTCACTTTCAGCCATTCGTTTTTTAATAAATACGTTTAGTCTCCCTGCTCACTTCAGAACCATGTGGACTCATGTAACGGGCAGCAGACAGGCTCTCGATGGCTTTCCTTTCCATTTTGAAGGATTAACCTTGCACATGGCCAAGGCCTTCTGGGTTTCACTGTGTGTAAATAGAGGCAGAAGCATCAGCCTCCGGTGAGCTACAGCCTTGCCCTGTTTTTGATGAAGTTCAATTTCCCTCTGCACAAAGAGAAGATCTAATTGATATCATTTGGGCTTTTTTTCTTTTTTCCTAAGGCATTTAGTGGCGAGCGGAACAGCAGAGGTGGAAAAGACCATATGCTTTGTGAAAAGCCAGCCTAATAACACTTTCTGATGGACGTCTGATTTTAAAAGTGCTGCATCTTTCATTAAAATTTACATGTAAAGTAAGGGCAGGCGCGGTGACATGAAAGCTAATGCGACGTGCGCATCTTGACATAATAACAATCGCAAGAAACCGGAGATCCCAGATGGCAGCTTGGCCTTTGCCATCCTTTTAATAAGCTACTAACTGCTAATTATTTCACTCTTTTGGGCAAGTTAATTTACTGTTGACTCTTAAAGAGATGCTGCTCTTTTTTCTCCCTACCCCACACAAAACACAGTTCTTTCAGTTGGAGCTTTGAAAGGTGCTTTCGTGCACGTTGGAAGTTTTCCAGCCCATGGAAAGCATGGTGGCAAGCCTGGGGTGGAAAGGTTGTTTAGTAAACATTTTCTTGGGTTTTTTTAAATATAGAAATTAAAAAAAAAATCCTGTGTCTAAGGATTCTCTCTCTCTCTCTCTCTGTCTCTCTCTCTCTCTGTGTGTGTGTGTGTGTGTACATGCGCACACGCGCCTGCGTGCGTGTGTCTAAGAGCAATAGATGAAGCAGCCGATACAGGGAGAAGAGCTGAGATTTGGAGTCTATTTAAGAGTGAAAGAACAGCTGCCTTTTAAATGGTCGCTAATTCTGACGATTAATGCTGTTTTGTGAGTGTGCGATTTTCCGTGATAGCGCTTAGGAGGCATGATGGTGTGTAATAGCTCATTTCCTAAGCTTTATGGTGATTGAGTGGCCTAGTGAAGACCCTGCAGAACTGAAAGAGAATCAGGTCCCGCGTTATGGAGGCTTTTTAAAACAAAAAGTGTGCAAAACATGACGGCTGCCTGCGTTCTGACTTCTGCAGGAGGATTTTAGAGTTTAGCACAGATACAGATTATTAAATGAGTACTGTGCAAGTGGGCTTGGAGGCATCAAGAGTGAGTGTTTGGAAAAGAACCTTGTTTGCAACGAGCTGTCTGACAATCAAAATATTTACTTAAAGATAAGCTAATGACTGTGCCGTGCGAATGTCTGCCAGATCCGTTATTGAAATGGGAGTCACTAGTGTGGCTCAACGCTATGCAAAAATAAATCTCCAACCTCAAATACCGGTGTGTGTGTGTGTGCGTATGTATGTGTATGTGTATTACATTTCTCTCAAAACGAAATAGTGTATCAAGCAACAAACAAACCTAGGGAAATCTCCCAACCCATTTTCTTGAAATACTGAAACTGAACACAGTGTGTTGCTGTGATTATTTGTTCCTTGTTAAGAATTGCTAAATGGCTTGAAATACACATGATGGAAGAAAAATTCATTCTCCTGTTATTAGTGATATCTTTGAACACGATAACTTGAATATCATAGATCGTCATCATGTCTATAGAAACTTGTTTGTTATGCAATCCTTCTTTAACACTAGTGCATTATCTATTTCCCCAAGAGGAAATAATTGTGTGTGAATCCGGGGGAAATTTTGTCATCTCAGAAACCCAGGTAGTGTAGTGGTGAAGTAGTGTGTTTGCTAACCAAAAGGTTGGCAGTTCAAATCTGCCAGGTGCTCCTTGGAAACTCTGTCGGGTAGGTCTACTCTGACCTCTAGGGTTGCTATGAGTCAGAATAGACTCAATGGTAGTGGCTTTGTCATCTCAGAATCTGATATTATGCAATATGTGCAGCCAGATTGCGGTATTCTAGAAGAATTTTGAGAAATGTCAACAATGTTTCAAGGAAAAAAAAAGTACTGAAAAAAAGCACTGAAAACATAGGTTTAAACAAAATTAAGCAGGTTTGTTGACTACAGGACTTCTCAGACCCTTTGTTTTGATAATGCAAATTACTAATCTCTGAGAAAGGAAATATAGTTTTCAATGTTTCCCAAACTCATTGGATATGAAATCCCTTTTTGTAATTTACATTTTTGCTGAGAATAGCTGGAACTAAAAGTAGTGTTCAGTTGAAAAACTTTGGATAAGATAATTGTAAAGCTCCTTCTTTCAAGTCTAATATCATGAGCTGTAATGTCTCTAGAATTTGAGCGAGGCTTTTAGGTTGACTTTACTCAAGAATATTTTAACTACATTTTGTGTTTTGATTGGGAATAGTTTCTTGAAGGGATTAGTTTCAATAGGGAAATTACTGCTTCCTGGTAAAACGCGTAACACAGATGTTAAAACAACTGCAGTTTTAAAGACACTAGTCTTGTCAAAACGCTTACAGTTACCTAAGTACTTGAACGGATATCCATATAGCTTGGGTAAACAATGCTTCTGATAATGGTCTGCTTTACTTTAGGAAGAGCTGATCTCAGCATTGGATGAGAAAATTGCTAGAAACTTTCATCTTACTTGCCTTGAAATCTGGAGCAGGTTAGCATCTACCATGATTATTTCTCCATTGTACATCCAGGCTGGGACTCAGATTTGGGCAACAAATTTTTTTTTTTCCTCTAGACCATGAAAATGTAGGTAAAATAATTGCTTCTTGGTAAGGAGTTCCTTGTACTTTTGTTTAGAAATCATTGGCTCAGCTAAGGATTTTGTGGGCTCTCAGGAATAGAGGGAGGATTTTTGCCCTATTTATGTGCTGTCTGTTTGCTGTGAAGTGGCTGCCACTGATCCGTCTGTAGGAGATCATTTGCCTGGGGCTTTTTATTTGGTCATGATGATGGAGTTTGCTGAGTGACGTATGCTCTCCCTTGTTTCCCCAAGTGACCCATAATGAGGGTTTACAATGCCATGGTCAAACTTGTTATCAGTGAGATTCTCAGTTCTGAACTAACCGATTCATGTGGCAGTCAAACGTGTGACACCGGATATCCCTGTGTGAGTAATTCTCACCCACGGTTAGTGTCGGAGATCAATGCCAGAAGACCAAGTCCTAATTCAGGGCCCTGGGAAAGAAAATATGGTGGGCTAGAGCACTGAGTTTAGTCTTAGACCATTATAAGCTGTATAATCTTGATAAGCATGAAAGATTAATGGTTTGAATTCACCCAGAGGCACCACAGAAGAAAAACCTGGTGATCCACCTCCAAAATAGCAGCCATAGGAAGTCCTGTGGAGAACAGTTCTACTCTGACACATATGGCTTCTCCATGAGCCAGAAACAACTCAACTAGTTTCTTGAAGCCTCATCCTAATAAGCAAACTAGAACATTAACACTACTCATTTTATGGGGCTGCTGTGAGGATCCACTGAGAATGTGTATAAAGGAGTTATGTTAGAGCTTGGCATTTTACGCTCAGTGAACATTGGTAATCATCTTCATAAATAGATTTTGCCAACATCAGCGTCACTTTTGAGATTTAGGAACTTTGAAAAATTATTCAATGTTCTTTACCTTCCATGTCTTTGCCTGTAAAATGCCTACCCAGTAGGGTTGTTGTGGAGAATATCGAGATAACGCTAGTGACAGTGCTGTACAAATTACAGTCTTGTTGTCAAGCCAGTTCTGATCATTGACCCTACAGGACAGAGTAGAATTGCCCCATAGAGTTTCCAATGCTGTCATGGTTGCAGAAACAGGCTGCCACACCTTTCTTCTGTGGTGGGCGTGAACCCCTGACATTTCAGTTAGCAGCTGAGTGATTAACCACTGAGCTACCAGGATTCTTTCAATTAAAGTAGCATTATATGAAATTAAAGTAACACTGATGGCACACTGATGAAGCACTCAGCAGTGAACCAAAAGATCAGTGATTTGAACCTACCAGCTACTTGGTGGGAGAATTATGTGGCAACTAGCTTCTAAGATTAACCAAAAAACCAAACCCACTGTCATCTAGTCAGTTCTAACTCATAGCAACTCTACAGACAGAGTGGAACTGCCCCGTAGAGTTTCCAAAGGAGCACCTAATGGATTTGAACTGCCCACCTTATGGTTAGCAGACAATAGCACTTGATTACTATGCCACTAGGGTTTCTATGTTGGGAATCCCATGGATCTGTCACACTGTGTCCTACAGGGTCACCACAGTCAAAATGGACAGTTGTGGGTTTGGCTTTTGGTTTACATGAAGTTAAAGAGCCATAGTGTCACAGTGATTAAAGCGCTTGGCTGTGAACTAAAAAGTTGTTGGTTTGAACCAACCAGTGCTCCATGGAAAGGTGTGATAGTCAGTCGGCTTCCATAGAGATTTACAGTCTTGGAAACTCTACGGGGCAGTTCTATGCTGTCCTACAGAGTTGCTATGATAACAAAATTTGTCTATTCTTTAGGTCTTTGGTAGATCTTTCTGAGCTTCTGGTGGACATAACTATGGGGCTTCATCACATTATTTGATGTAACTATTGGAGCCATGAAAAACATTAGCTAAGCATTATTTTAGAAATGATAAGAAGCTGTCCTACTGGTTTCTTTCTAGAGGGGAGAGGAAAGGGTGGAGAGGAGGGGACAAGTGTTGGTGAGTGGATTCCTGAAGTAAAGAGCAGGAAAGAAGAGTGTGCTGTCACAGAATGAGGAGAGCAGACAGAGTTACAGAGAGGCAGGTGCTTGGGTTTTATATGGAAAATTAGACTGTAAACTCTTACTTAATCCAAGAAGAAAATTAAAAAAAAGAAAAATGCAGATTCGCTTCTTCAGATCTTAGAAGCATGTAATTCCAGAGCTCAGTAAGAACATGGAAACCCCATAGTCCATTCCACTATAATTTAATGGGTGCCAATGCATATGCTGAGAGGGCATCACTGACATGGCTGTATCTGCACATGGCACTCAGTTCTTGGACCCAAATCCTGTGACTCCCACTGTCATTTTCCTTCCCCTCCCACCAAGTGGCCTCTAAGTCTTGGTGATCGTCACTATTTGAGGGGCGCTTGTTAAAGCTCATCCACAGGCTGTCAAGACCATTATTGATAATGCCGTGGGAGAAAGGCTCTGGAAATTTCAGAATGTGGGCATTTTAAACAAGGTTGTTTTTTACTTTCTTCCCTGAAATCTGATTCAACCCTAGCTCTTTCACTTTTTGAAATTTTTCTGAGTTACAGGGTTTTATAATACCTTGTGGTGTTCCTGGGTGGTGCAAACAGTTAATGCGCTCAGCCGTCAACTGGAAGTTGGATGTTTGCGTCCCCCCAGAGGTACCAGGAAACAAACGCCGGCTGGTCTGCTTCTGAACAATGAGCCACTGAAAGCCCTGGGGGACAGCTCTGCTCTGATATGTTAGCAGAGTTGCAATGACTTACGGGTTGACTTGATGACAAGTGGTTTTATAATGCTTTGTACCCTTCATAGGCTTGTCTACTGCCTTGTCTTGGCTGAGGTAACATGGTGACACTAGATGATTTTAAAAAAGGTTTTGCTGCCTTTTTTTTTTCCTTCTGCTGCTGGCCCATGTTGATGCCTTATGACACAGTGGGTACAGATTCACTTATATGCAATAAAGGTGTGCCACGAGGAAATTCACTTGGGGCTGTTTTTTGAACTGTTACTTAATGGCTTTCCCACCTGTTTTCGTCTTTTAAGAACAGTTTAGTAGCTTAATTTTTTTTTTAAGTAAAAAAGAAAATTCATTCTCAGAAAATAATTTATCTTTTGAGCAAATATTGTTGGTTTTGCTCTTAAAATTATTTTTCTCCTTTAGGGTTCTGTCACACGTCTGATGCCTTAGGGCTAGTGCCCTTCCATGAGGCAACTTTGGGGGATGTTGATCAGTGCATGAAACCAGTTCTTAAATTGTTGCAAAATTGCCTTCCTTCAGACTGTTTTGATCACAAGGGCTCTCAGGTGTCAAAGTCATTTGGAGAACTAGATAGATAAAATGCATGAGCACTAAGCTTTTTTCCAGGATAGAATAAATAAATGTGTTTTCTACTATGTGCTCAGCCTTTGATAGTGATTTGCTAAAAGGAAAAAAAAGAAAGGCAATCATATTAAATATTTACAAGAGTGATTTAGTTGTATTATCTTGTGCTCTGTGTCTGTTTAATAGTGAAATCAGCTACTTTTGAAATAAATACTGTTAAACCAGTGGTATTGTGAAGGTCACTGCCTAGACAAGGTCAAAGTAATTTGTGGAAAATAATGATTTTTGTCAACTTTCCAGATTCCTTCCTGTTTTCAGTCTCCTTCCCTCTAAAAGTTATAGGAAAAATAGTACATTTGTGGAGCCACAGGCTTAGTTTCCCTCATGTGTTCTTTTTGTCCTCTCTGGCCGACCCAGTAGCTGGAAGCCTTTTATTCACTTTTTGTCTCACTCATTTAGTGAGACAAAGGCACAGGTATGTTCTCCCTGGAGATGAGACGCTGTGTTTCTTCTCACTCACTCTTCTGCTGACCCTTGCTTGGTAGGCAGTTTATTTTAGAGGTTGAGGATCAGAGCCTCTTCTTTCTCAGGAATAGTTTATCTGAAACGATCTTTGTGTCTCTACCAATTACTCCTCTACCCAAGGGAGTAAGACCAAAAACAAAAAACTATGTTTGCATATCACTTAAAAAAAACCTGGGAATGAGTGCATGATATTATCCTCATTTTCAAAGAAAAGAAACAAAATCCTAGATTTATAAAACTAATTATAGAACCACTGGCAGAACCAAGAGAAACGGAGTTTTGTCTTAGCCCAACATCTGAGATTCTGCATACCATGTATCACTTCAATTAATTTTACAGAACCTCAGTTTTCTATTCTGCCGAATGGGGATAATAGAAGACATTGTAGTGTACTGCATTGTAACAAGTATTGTAATTATATATATCCGTTATGCTTAATAACATACATACACATTGTAATATGTTGTAATTTTATAATACATTGATCACAGAATAAACTACTTGTATCCTAATTAATGTAAAATTCAGAGACTTATTGAAAGCAAAGAGACTGCCAGAGCTGGGAAAAGACTAAACTCCAAGCAGCGGAACCTGTTTAACTCAAAATGGCAACACAACAGCAACGTTTTATAGGAGGGGGAAACAGTGGATAAGAAACACGTTAGTTGATTGGTATTCCCAAACTTAGATCATGGAAAGACATTACTCAATTGGTTGATCATTTTAAGGCAGGGCTTCCGGTGACGAGAACTCAGGAAGCACTGGTTTGGGAACCCAAACTTAAGAAGGCCTTCATGCGCCAAGGCCTGTGAGGCAATTCGCTTAAAAGGGTATGTGTCTCTTTGTTACATTGGTTACATGTGGGGATTCCACAGGCATATGACAAGGAGTCAGAGTTTACCTATGCCTCATTATAGGACAGTTCCCTCTTAGTAACTGTGAGAAGTGGCTGCCACGAGAGAGAACATGGAACCAGCAAACAAAAGTTGTGCATGAATCCTCAAACTGGCTGTTTGAGATCTTATTCGGCATCTCATTTTTTTAAAAAAAATTTCTTTACATTATAGCAATATATTATTAGCTATGCATATGAATAACTATGTATAAAATAATACAATATAAATAATATATTCTTTTGGTAAAATTGAGAAATAAGGTAACAGTTCTGGCTCTTAATACAATTTTAATAAATACTATATTTTGTCCCCTCTTGACAATAACCCCAAACCAAACCTACTGCTGTGGAGTCTGTTCTGACTTGTATCTATCCCATGAGGTTTCCAAGGCTGTATACCTCTACAAAAACAGACGGCCATGTCCCTCTCCCATGGAGCTGCTGGTGGTTTTGAACCACGGGCCTTCAGTTAGCAGTCCATTACTTTAACCACTGAGCCACCAGGAATCTTTCTTAGCTGTAACAAGGAAATTTAACTGAACAAGCTTTAAGCACAAAGGATATACAAAGTAAGAGTCAGCCTTTCTTCTTTAACAGCTTATATAGTAAGAAAAAAACACCAGCAAATTTCAGGAGCTACCCATACTTTTCTTTGGCTAGTCTTGGACTTTGTCCTAAATGCTACTTAAAATGTGAGATCCTTTTTCTAGAGCAGATAGTTTCCTGTGGTGTTGAGATGTCATTATACTGACAATGCTGTGGCAACTCCTTGTGTCTCGTTTTCACATAAGCCTTTCTTTCTGCTGTAGTCCAGAAGAGCAGGTTGGTAACAGGGAAAAACAAGGAGGCACAGAGAAATAGTAGCATGTATAGGGTCACCATGACTCAGAATCGACTCAGTGGCCCCGGGTTTTATTTTGTTTTTTATTGGTCAACAAACAAAAAAAATCCCTTGCTGTCAGGTCAATTGTGATGCACAGTCGACTCCATGGAACAAAGCAGCACTGTTCCATAGGGTTTTCCAGTAGTGGCTGGAGGATCTAAACTGCTGATCCTTTGGTCGGCAGCTGTAACCCCTAACCACTGTGCTACCAGAGTGCCGTGTGTCAGCCCCAGTAGGCTAATTACAAACAGTCGTCAAGTCACAGTGCTGTACCACCACCAGAAGTTTATTACTTATTCCATTGTGGATTGGTGGGTGAGCAAAGGGAGAGAACTCTGCTCCATACAATCATTCAGGCACTCGGACTTCTGCCATCCTGCCAACCTGCCTTGGTTTCTTCTGCATTCCACTGGTGAATGAGTGGACAGAGACAGAGACCTTGAAAATTTGCTTTAAACAGTTAGGCCTAGAAGTATTGTGTGTGTGTGTCTGTGTGTCGCTTCCAGTTGACCAGGATGCTGTTACTTGATCCCCTCTAGAAAGGTGGTTGGGAAATGCAGTTTAGCTATGTCCAGGAGGAAAGCAACAGAGTTTGGTGGGTGAGTTGTGTTCTGGTTGTGCATCATCTTGTGTGGTGTCTGTTAGACTTCTTCAACTCCTCTTCCTTCAAACAGAGGAGGAAAAATACCTCCATGGTCCCTAGGAGGTGGAGGATGACTGCTCACTCCTTATATATATACACACACACTATACAAGTATATGCATTTCTTTTTAAATAGAACCCTTCAGAGTTCTATTTCTTAAATTTGTAAGAATCACCCTGGGAACTTGTGAACCTACAGACTTGAAGTTCACAGGTCAGAACCATGGTCCAGTTTATTCTTGTGATCAGGCAAGTTTGAGACCTTCTGTGTGTTACACCACATTCTAAGAAAAAAAAAAAAAGAAGTGTATAATGTTCTGCTAAAAGTATTTTGTTGTATTTCATATAGTTTCAAGTTAATTTTACATTTATCTTGGCTTATACAGCTGTTTGCTGGACGTGGGTTTTTGTTGTAATTGTTGCTTTAAGGGAGTTAATCTCTATCCCATATCCATTAACCAAATTTTATAAATGCAGTTGCAATCTTAGTTGATAGAGTAGAGCCCAGTGCCTAATTCAAACAGATTTTGTTTTATTCTGGTCCCTAGTTAAGAATGTCTATTAGCCAAATTTTATAAATGTGGCTACAATCTTAGTTGATAGAGTAGGGCCCAGTGTCTGTTTCAAAAGGATTTTGTTTTGTTCTGGTCACTGGTTAAGAATGTCTCAGCATTTTCTCCGTTTTGATCACCTAACAGGGGGCAACTCTGATTAAGAGAATTTCTTGCTGCGTTGAGACAATAAGTAGGAGTCTGTGTTTGACAGGCCTGCTTATATTTGTTATTGATTCGTGAGTAGTTAACTGATAGCAACTCGTTTTAGATCTTAGTTTGTATTATCTTAGTCTGTTGTATGCATGTATGTGGCTTCTAGCTGCCACTGAGTCCCCGACTCACGGTGACACCATGCAGAGAGCAAAATGCTACCCAGTCCAGCACCATCACCACGATTGTTTGTGGTTGGGGCTGTTGTGATCTGTAGGGTTTTCATTGACTGTTTTTTTGGAACTAAATTTCCAGACCTTTCTTTCTAGTCTGTTTTAGTCTGGAAACTCCTTCAAAACCTGTTCAGTATCCTAGCAACTTTGCAGCCTCCACTGACAGATGGCTGGTCGCTGAGAGTCTAACTGGGTCTTCTGTAGGGAAGGCTAGAATTCTACCACTGAACCACCGCTGCCTCATGTTGTATGTATAAAAATAACCCCGTGAAACTGAACTCATTACCATCCAGTCAATTCTGACACATAGGAACCCTATGGGCCAGAGTAGAACTGCCCCGTAGGATTTCCAAAAAACACTTGGTAGAATTCAGCTGCTGACTATTTCGTTAGCAGCTGAACTCTTAACCACTATTCCACTAGGGTGTATGCACAGGAACCATTAAAACTGTGGTATCTTGAGATGCACCCCTTTCCTGTAAAGTTGTGCCTTTATCCCTTATAGAAGGGTTGGGTGTATTTTACTTCTGGAAAGGATGTCAAAGTGTGGTTAATTCTGGCCTTGCGATTTTTCCTTTGTCCTGTTTTATCTGCCTCTTTTGTGTGTCTTTGTATTCTTGTCTATGATTAGTATTGTGTTTTTTTTCCCCCAAATGCCAGCAATTATCTCACAGGTGGAGGGATTAGGCAAGAGCTGAGAGAATTGCACTAGGATTAGAAGAAAGGCTTTCTTCTACCCCTGCCCCATTTAAACATGGTGACAGGAGAGAGTGGAGACTTGGGGGAGGGGGACAAAGCTGGGAAGGGGGACAAAACTGGGAACCGGGAGCAAATTGCTTCTGATCTTTAAATCCCTAGATAGAGTAAAGGAAGAGACTCCTGGCAAAAGAAGAAAGGGGGATTGAAAATCTAAAATGGTCTACGATTATTGTCACAGGGGATTACAGGAGGGCAGAGGCAGCTGCCTCACTGTGCCTCTATGGCTTGTTTAACTGGCCTCTTCATCTGACAGTTTTTTTATTTGTTGTTTTTTTTTTTTCTGACAATTTATTTTGTGGGAGAGACGGGAGCTGGGAGGGTCTAATACATACTTAGGCCAAGAGAATTTTGGTGAGATGTTATCTTTCTTCCCAAAACAGAATGATTTATTTACCTGGTATGTCAGAGAGGATGCTTACAGCTGCAAATAACAGAACTCTTCACTCAGCTGCCTCGAACAACAAAGTGAATTTATGGGCTCAGCTCCTGAAAAGTCCAGTAACTCAAAGGCGGTGACCAAGGCTTAGTGTCTCTCTTCCCCCATTTTTTGGTTTCACTTTTTTGGTGCTAGCTTCTTTCTTGGCAGGCTCCCTCTCTTGTCTTAAAGTGGTGATGAGCATTCCCTGGGTGACGTAAAGAGCTGCTGTACTTGGCCGCTAACCAAGAGGTTGGAGGTTTGAGTTTACCCAGAGACACCTCAGTAGAAAGGCCTGAAGATCTACTTTTCAAAAACTGTCCATTGAAAATACTATGGAGACAGTTCTACTCTGGTACACATGGAATCACCACGAATTGGAATTGACTCAATGGCAGCTGGAGGTGAGTGGAAAGATAGAGAAGAGTGTCTCTCCTCCCCAGCTTGTCAAACCCAGGGCTTTAGTGTAATAACCAGATTGTCATCACATTGAGTCTGGCTCATGGTATTCCCATATGTGTCAGGGTAGGATTGTGCTTCATTGAGTTTCCAATGGCTGATTTTATCAGAAGATTTCCAAACCATTTTTCTGTAGCACCTTCTGGGTAGACTGGAACCTCCAACCTCTTGGTTACTTGTTCAGTGCATTAATGTCTCCACCACCCAGGGACTTTCAGTCTAATAGGAACACCTTGATTGACCTGTCCCTGTATGAACCAACTGCTATAACTAGGGGGATGGGCTTTGATAGTTATGTTAGGCCTAAGTCACATACCCCCAATTCCAGAATTAGAGGCAGAGCAGGCTTTTCCTGCAACGTAGGGGATTTAGGGATGAGATAGCAGGGCTGGATATGTGACCCCAAATTTGAGGAAACAAGGGAATGGATATTAAGCAGAAAACTAATAATATTAACTGTACCCTAAGAGTAGAATTTTGATCTGATGCTAAACTCAAGCTAAGTCCTTCATAGGAAAATCGGGAAACTTTGGGCATACATCTTCCGTGCTTACCATCTGGCTGTGAAGTGGGCCTCTTTCATGAACAGGGGTGTTGATGAGGGAGCTTGAGTGTCTGCAGAGGCTCCATCTGGAAGCAGAGAGAAGGCCCCTGGAATACCAGCATCTGTGGTAGCTGGGAGTCAGCATTTTGGGCTCTGAGTTCACTGCTGTGAAAAGAGGCAGTGAAAAAGTCTCCTGGAGTGGTGTGAATGCTCTGGTGGAGTCTTTCCCATCTACCTGGATCTCCACCTCTGCGAGGCCACGTGACATGGACTGCTGTTGACAGGTAGTTGAGGAAGACGGCCCTCTCGTCTCAAGTGTGTTTTGAGTGGAGTGGCTCTCTGTAGATACCTTTTGCAAATACCGTGCCTCATTCATGGAGGCTTTCTTTTTAGCTGCTGCTTAATCAGCTGCAGCCTCTTAGCACACTGACTTAATTCTCAACCACGTGTTTCATCCAAGGCTTTTGAAGTAGTGCCTCCCTGGTGGTCTCCTGCCAGC
Source organism: Heterohyrax brucei (assembly GCA_028571685.1). Lineage (NCBI taxonomy): Eukaryota > Metazoa > Chordata > Mammalia > Hyracoidea > Procaviidae > Heterohyrax > Heterohyrax brucei. The sequence continues at coordinate 100,280,100 of CM053151.1, forward strand.
GTTAGTTCCACCTCGACCTGTGGCCACTGCTGTCACGGCCTGCCTTACCCTAGCGGTGGATTAACCAGTACGCTCAGTGTTTACCTGTTTACAGTGAGCAAGTTTCACAGGGGCATGAATGAGTTTACTTACTAATCTGTAGTGCCCAATTTCACCTGGGTTTCACGCTAGCAAGCGTACATTGCTTAGTGGATAATTTTGATAATTTTTCCCTGCCTCACCCCTGGTGCAGCAGAGACCTGTAGCCCAAAAGGCATCCAGTGTCTTAGGCAGACCAAAGTGAATCTTCAAGTGTAGTAGTTGAAAGAACATGGCTATAGCAGCCTTCAAACCAAGCTTCATGAGGGCCAAGCCCTTCCCTCCGCAGGCTGCTGCCCATTCAAGGTCAATGTCAAGGTCAAGGGTGTGCTAGACCCTTCCCAAGCTGCTCTCTAGGCCAGCACTTCTCGTGATTTATTGCGTGTGTGAATCATCTGGGCATCTTGTTGAAATGCAGATTCTGACTGGGTGGGGAAGTCCCTGGCGCAGGACCCGAGATTCTACATCTCCAATAAGCTCTCGGATTGATGCAAAGGATGCTGCTGATGTAGAGACCATGCTTCTGAGGAGCAAGTCTTTAAGGCCATTAATCTGAAGGTTCTTGCAAGTGGGATCGTCTGGTTCTTGCCACTCCTGAGTAAGTCAGAGGCAAAGATACAAAGGAGGAGAGCAACATTCCCAAGGAAGCACGTGAAATCTGTGATTTAGGAATCAGGTGTTACCTTCAGGAAGCCAAGAGGTGCCTGATGAAATTCAAACCTTCTCATCCTCTGATAGAGTGGGATGCGAGCCTTGGCCTCAGCCCCCTTTCTGTGTGGGGGCATGACGATATTGGCTTATCTCCTTGGAGCCTGGGAAACAGTCAAGTCACTGCACTGGTGATACACACTCAGTGTTGTGTCTTCATTTCCAAAAGGGTAGAAACGTGAGGATTAGACTGTAATTTGTTCTCCAACAGACTCTTCTTACTCCTCTTCTCCTCCACCCTGAAAAAATCCTGTTTCTGTAACAGATACTACCAGGACACAGTTCTGGGAGTCCCTGAGTGGTGCAAGCTGTTGACTTGCTTGGCTGGGTACATCTACCCATACCCAGAGGTGCCTGGAAAGAAAGGTCTGGTGATCTACTTCCCCAAAATCAGCCACTGAAAGCTGCACATAGAGCCTAGCTATATAGCAAAGCAGGATATTCAACTGTCAGGCTGATTCCTGTGTTTTTATCTGGACTAGAGGGAGAGGGAAAAGCTTGGGACTGCTGTGGCAATCACAAAAGTAAACTTGACCCATTGCTGTTGAGTCCATTCTGATTCACACTGACCCTCCAGGACAGAGTAGTACTGCCCCCCAAGGCTGTAAATCTTTCTAGAAGCAGACTGTCTCATTTTTCCCCATGAGTATGGCTGGTGGGTTGAAACCACTGACCTTTTGGGTAAAGCTGAGTGCTCAACCACTGTGCCACCAGTGTTCATCCAAGTGAATTACCAAAAAAACCAAACCAAACCCAGTGCTGTTGAGTTGATTCCGACTCATAGCAACTCTATAGGACAGAGCAGAACTGCTCCACAGAGTTTCCAAGGAACGCCTGGCAAGTTCAAATGTCAACCTTTTGGTTAGCAGACACAGCACTTAACCACTGTACCACCAGGGCTCCTAAAAGTGAATTAGGAGGCTCTTATCCCACAACTGGTTGCCTGGTCTGTGCTGGCTAGTGGATTTATTACAAGACTTGGCTCCGACTTCAAGCTGGCAGTTGCCTGGTTTCAAGTGTTTACCCGAAGTCTTCAGGAATGCTGTATAAACAGCTGTGAGTAGAGCTAGTTATTCAATCCACTCTGAGAAAGGTTAAAGTGTGGGTATCTAGGCTTCTGTAGAGACTAATCCAGTAACAGGAGAGACAGTGAGAGTACACACATGGGGAAGTGGACCCTTGGAGGGAGGGTTGTTCTTATTATAGTTATAAATGGAAGTGTTTAGAGCTTATATTGGAATTGAGGCAGCAAGAGTAGAAACGTGGATGGAAATGAATTATTTATTCCATCACTGGGGTCCCGGAAGCATGGAGCTGGGTGTTAATCTCTTTGGCCCAGAGGCTGGTTTAAGATTGCTTATGTAGGATCTGACCTTATCTGCTCCTGGCCAGACACCTCAGCTGCAGTTAATTTGCCTTGAGAATAATCCAGAATGGACTCCTTTACCTTGTTGTTCATAAGAGGCGTGTGAATATTTATTTAGCCTGTGATCAGAGGAGTCAAAAGTGCTTGTGTCGATGATTTCTTTTAATCCCTTAATTTCCCAATAGGTCTGAAGGGGAAGGGAAAACAGGGAGGGGTGGACTCTGGTTGACAGGTTTAGTTGAGGGTCTCTGCACAGTAACCCAGCGTGATAGCTTCTGCTGTTCCCATTTCACTGATGAGGAAACTGAGGTTTAGAGAGATCCAGCATCTTACCCAAGATCAAGCATCTTACCCAGCTATCAAGATCCTTACTAGGGTTCTAGCACAGGTGTTCTCCTGACTCCCATCCTGGCCCTTTCCACTGTCCCAGGTTAACACTTCAGTGAACTTTCCGGGTAGCAGCTACAATAACAACGTTCAAAAACATTTCCAAGGCTAGAAAGGGGCAACTAAATAGTTCAGGGGATCATGGCTGCTGGTAAAGACAGAACAAAACCCATTCCTTATAAAGAACTGTTATTACCCTTTTAGACTCTCATGCCTCTTGGCATTCCTGGGTAGGGTTCCTTGGTGGTGGAAATAGCTTACAGAATAGGCTGCTAACCGAAAGGTGGGAAGTTCAAGCACATCCAGAGGTGCCTTCAAAGAGAGACATGGTGATCTAGTACGACTTCAGCCACTGGGAACGCATGGTTCGTTGTTCGGCTCTGACACGTGTGAGGTTGCCTTGAGTTGAGGAATCAACTTGATGGCAACTCGTGTTGGTCTGGTCAGCTTCTCTCTGGAGCCTTAAATATTTGTGTGTGTAAACTCCCTTTCTCTCCCCGGCCCTTTCCCCAAGCCAAGCCAAGTGCCGTTGAGTCGGATCTGACTCATGGTGACCCTAAACACGGTGTTTTTTATCTGATAGTTCACCTCAAGGCTCCCCATGAAGCTTAGCTTATTCTTGTGAGAATGTTTCTGAAGGTTGTGCAAAGTAAGTCATGGTGTGCCTAGACACTCTGTGGTCTTCTGTCTTCAGACAAAGAGGTGGGGTCCCTGGTTCCACAGCTGTGTGGTACAGAGAGGGGAGGAGGGACCGGGCAGAGCTCTTCCCTTCAAGGTTCTGCAGCATTTTGATTTCTGAAACATCTTGAGAAGTGTGTGTTAGCAAGTGCTTTGTATCTTCACAGCTTCCAGAGATTTCAAATCATGCTTGGTTTCCTCTTCCAAATCCACTTACTGAGTGACTGTTGTGTGGTGTCCAAGATTTAGGACTCATGTTTCCTTGTAACCAGGCTATAGGCTGTATGTCTAGCTCTGCTTTGCTACAGAGAACACAGGTGAGGGAGGGCTGACACAGGTGAGGGAGGGCTGACACAGGTGAGGGAGGGCTGACACAGGTGAGGGAGGGCTGACACAGGTGAGGGAGAGCAAACACAGGTGAGGGAGGGCTGACACAGGTGAGGGAGGGCTGACACAGGTGAGGGAGGGCTGACACAGGTGAGGGAGGGCTGACACAGGTGAGGGAGGGCTGACACAGGTGAGGGAGAGCAAACACAGGTGAGGGAGGGCTGACACAGGTGAGGGAGGGCTGACACAGGTGAGGGAGGGCTGACACAGGTGAGGGAGGGCTGACACAGGTGAGGGAGGGCTGACACAGGTGAGGGAGAGCAAACACAGGTGAGGGAGGGCTGACACAGGTGAGGGAGGGCTGACACAGGTGAGGGAGGGCTGACACAGGTGAGGGAGGGCTGACACAGGTGAGGGAGGGCTGACACAGGTGAGGGAGGGCTGACACAGGTGAGGGAGGGCTGACACAGGTGAGGGAGGGCTGACACAGGTGAGGGAGGGCTGACACAGGTGAGGGAGGGCTGACACAGGTGAGGGAGGGCTGACACAGGTGAGGGAGGGCTGACACAGGTGAGGGAGGGCTGACACAGGTGAGGGAGGGCTGACACAGGTGAGGGAGAGCAGACACAGGTGAGGGAGGGCTGACACAGGTGAGGGAGGGCTGACACAGGTGAGGGAGGGCTGACACAGGTGAGGGAGGGCTGACACAGGTGAGGGAGGGCTGACACAGGTGAGGGAGAGCAAACACAGGTGAGGGAGGGCTGACACAGGTGAGGGAGGGCTGACACAGGTGAGGGAGGGCTGACACAGGTGAGGGAGGGCTGACACAGGTGAGGGAGGGCTGACACAGGTGAGGGAGGGCTGACAGGTGAGGGAGGGCTGACACAGGTGAGGGAGGGCTGACACAGGTGAGGGAGGGCTGACACAGGTGAGGGAGGGCTGACACAGGTGAGGGAGAGCAAACACAGGTGAGGGAGGGCTGACACAAGTGAGAGAGGGCTGACACAGGTGAGGGAGGGCTGACACAGGTGAGGGAGGGCTGACACAGGTGAGGGAGAACTCGGAAGTCATACCAAGTGAGAATTTTTGGCACAGAATGCCTACCTTTGATTGTTAACCTTCTTCAGTGGTATTAGGATCAAGCACCTGTTTCATCCCCCATATTTTTCTCTAGCACAGTACCCAGCATTCATAGAGCAGCCTTGCTGAATTCCACTTTGATCCAAACTCAAACATTTGAGCCTCAGGGTTTTTGATAGAGCCTCTGTGGGGGTCACTGGGTGGTTAAGCTGGTTAAGCACTTGACTACCAACCCAAGTGTGTGCGGCTCACATTCCCTCAGAGGAGCCTCAGAAGAAAGGCCTGGTGGAATGCGTAGGGAGCACATTTCCCCTCTGGTGTGCATGGGGTCACCATGAGTCAGAATCGAGCCGGTGGCGCTGATTTGGTTTTTTATTCCTCCTGTGGGGTTTTAAGGGCTAGAGATACAGCCTAAATAACAGAGGCCTATCTTTTGCCCTGAATGCTTAAAACCTTTTAGGGTAAGACAGTGGCCAAAGGCATAGTTGTGAAAGTCTTGGATGTTTGGAAAATAATTCACAGAGTGCAGCAGAGAAGTAGAGCAAGGGGATTTGGCTCTTTGGAAAGGGGTGATCATTTCTCCCAGAGTCTCACCATTGAACTCACACGTGCAGGCCCTTGCCTTGTTCCTGGCGCTGAGTGAGAAAGCACTCTGGGTGGTTGTGTTGCCTGATGTTGTAGCCTTATTAAGCATCCCTCTGTTCTCTGATTGTCTCTGCTATGTCGCATGCTTTGGTATACTATCTTCGGTGGGATGCAGACTGATGCATCTTCCCTGAACTCTGTATTCCACACTGCACTCTCTCAAAGAGAGGCTTTCTTCCCCCTCACTTTTTGATTTATTTTTGTTGTTATTGAGCATATACACAGCAGAACATACACCAGTTCAACAATTCTTAAGTGCACAATTCAGTGAGATTGACTATGTTTTTCAAGTTGTGCAACCCTCCTCACCCTGCTTTTTGGAGTTGTTCCTCCGCCATGAACATAAGCTTGCTGCCCTGTTAAGTTTCCTATCTAATCTTTCGAATTGCTCTTGTCAATTTGATCCCATGTAGTGATAGGTCTTAAAAGAACACATGGCCCTTATTTGCTAGAAAATAAAGTGCAAGGTGCATTTAGCATTCTACCATTCAGTGTAGCCTCAGCTCTCGTCCCTATTCACTGAAACCCTTTACCCAAACCAGGCCCTGCCCCTCTGTGACCCTGCAGTGTCCCAGACGTATTCTTATCTTTGTGGCTCTGTTCATCCTCCTTCCTTTATCATGAATATCCATCCGTCAAGTCCAGGCATCTTTTTAAAAATTTTTTTCTTGTGATTAGTGAAAGTTTACAATCCATCTTCCTTATAAAACCCTGAATACCTGCCTCTCTGCAACTCTATCTGCTCTCCTCACCCTGTGACAGCACACTCTTCTTTTTCACTGTTTGCTTCCAGTGTCCACTCAACCAGTACTTAAATCCTCCTCTCTATCCTCTCCTCTCCCCTCTAAAAATAAACCATTAGGACAGCCTCATATATATATATTAAAACATAAGGTATAAATAACACATGCATAACTCTGTGTCCCAAAGTGTTGGTTTCAGTACTGGTTTAAGCTCTGGGCTAGCAGTAAGTCCAGGGGCTGTGTTCTCAGCGGACCCTCCAGGTTATCAGACCATCAAGTATAGCCTTTTAGTAGAGTTCTAGATCTGCATGTCCCTTTGTTTTGTGCTGCATCAGGGACTCTCTGTTGTGTCCCCTATCAGGGCTGTCCTGGATGGTGGCCAGGTACCTTCTAGTTCTTTTGGTCTTACGCTGATGTAGTTTTGCAATCATATGGGTCCTTCTGTCTCCTGGGGCTTATCTTTCCTTATGTCTTTGATGTTCGTGGTTGTCACCTGATCCAGGTGGATTGAGACCAATTGATATTCCTCAGATGGCAGCTTGTACAGGTATCTTTTGAAGTTTGATTCAGGTTTGACTCCTTTTATGTCACTCGCCCTGAGTATCTCAGCTCTTCAGAATGTAGTGGTACTTACTGGCTACACCAGTCCCTTGCTCCTTATCACATACTGCCCCCTTCTATACTTCGCACTTCCATCTTCATGCCTCCATAGCTAGCCTGCAAGCTCAGACACCGCGTGTTCTAATCCTTGTGATCACCATCATTTCTCTGTGGATAGATGCTTGATGATTATGGGATGGTTGATTAGCTTTATGCCATTAATTAATATTGCCCAGAGTTTAATTAATCCCATGCCAGACATACATACACAACCAAAGGAGGCGAGCTTAATAGGAAAAGAATTCAAGGGATTGAAAGTGAACCTAAAATTTTATATTATCTAAAAATACAACCTATGAAAACAATAAAGGTAGTACTTTCAGTTTTGTGAGGGATGAGGTAGGGTGGGGTAAAAAATCAAAACTAAGCCCACTGCTGTCGAGTTGATTCTGACTTATAGCAACCCCTAGGGTTTCCAAAGCTGTAAATCTCTGTGGAAGCAGATGCCACATCTTTCTCCTGTACAGCACTGGTAGTTTTGAGCTGCTGACTTTCTGGTTAGCTATTGATTCCCCTAATCGATGTGCCAGCAGGGGTCTTAGGATGTATAGGGGATATGAAAATGGAGAGAAGGGATAGAGGAGGGAGAATAAAATAGAAGGAGGTGAGCTGGAAAGGAATGAAGAGGGAGCCCCAATTACGGAACAGTGCATGTGGATACCAGGGCCCTGGCTTTGAGTCCTGACACTTCGCTTCTAACTGTTTAGCTTGGGTAAGTTGTGTCGTCTCTAAGCCCTGATGCCTTGTCTGTTGAGAGGGAATTGGTATCTTGCCTGGTCTGACCCCAGGTCTGTTGGGAAAGCATATGAAAGCAGTTTGTAAGCTGTAAAGTGCACTATGAATGAAGAGAGTGGTGTTACTATAAACAGCAGCATCGTTGTTTATCGTCTGAATCCTCCCAAAGCCACACTGTGGCAGGGGGATAGATCGATGGCTAGGTCTGTTGTGACAGGAGGGAGGAGGCCAGACTGGAAGGAGCCTGTGGTCAGATTCTGCAGGCCCTGAACCTGCAGCAAGGCCTCATCTGTGCAGACACTCTTAGGCCTGGAGAATAAAGGAGGGGTGTGTGGACTCCAGTGACAGGTACAAGTGGGAGGCCAGTCAAGGATTCTGAGGGGTCTCAGTTACCGTGGTTACTGTAGGCGGGTCACAAGGTGTCAGTATGAGCACTGGAATGAGTAGACCTGGGTTGTGTTTATTAGTATGCAGCATTAGTCTACCAGACATCTGAGACTCAGTGCCCTTATCTCACTTCACCCTGCAACAACACTGTGAACTGGGTACTGTTTTCATCCTCCCCCTTTAGGTCACAGAGGAAAACCTGGTGGCATAGTGGTTAAGTGCTACAGCTGCTATCCAAAAGGTCAGCAGTTCGAATTTGCCAGGCACTCCTTGGAAACTCTATGGAGCAGTTCTGCCCTGTTCTCTAGGTTTGCTGTGAGTTGGGACTGACTCAACCAACAGTGGGTTTGGTTTATTGGGGGAGGGTATAGACTAGGGAACAAGTTCAAGGATGCTAAGTGACTCTTCCAAGGTAACTAGTGATAGGCAGGAGCTGGGATTGAACCCAGTCCTCTCTGCCATCTTGAGTTCTTAACCATTATGTTTTTTTTTTTTTATTACGATTGAATGAAAATGTACTTTCCCATATAAATTTACATGCTGACCTACATGCAGCTTCCACTACTCTCCCTGCACGGTGAGAGCACACTCTTCCCCTCTGCTCCATACGTGTCTTATCTTCCCAACAGTCTCCTGTCTTTTTCTCTCCACCCATTCCCCTTCCTGCAGTATGAGGTCAACAGGACAACTTCCTATAGATGCCTAGAACCCCATTATGTTTTATTACATGTAGTCTCTCAGAGCCTCAGTCTTCTCATCTGTAGTATGGGGATAATAACATGTACCTTGCCTTTTACATGGGACATTAGGAATTACAGAGATAATAGGTATGGAAGCACTATGTTAACTGTAAAGTACATGTGGTGCAGAAATCCTGGTGGCATAATGGTTAAGTGCGGCAGCTGCTAACCAACAGGTTGGCAGTTTGAATCCACCAGGTGCTCCTTGGGAAACTTTATGGAGCAGTTCTCTGCTTTTTCAGGTCACTATAAATCAGAATTGAGTCGATGGCGAAGTGTTTGGTTTTTGGAGGGTGCTTATCCATGGAGCATACAAATATTTACTGAGACCCTGAGTATCTTTGGCTGAGTATCAGCCCAGTATTGTCATGGATAGGCTACAGTCAAGGTTCCTGTACACACTGAAGTTACATTCTTGTAATAATCTGCTAGTTGAAATAACTGTCAGAACGTGAGAAGAGGAGAGAAAAAGAGGGCCAGCTAAGAGCATGTCTGGTTTTAGAAAGGGAGAAGTCATGTTCATGGGCAGCCACTGTCCTTTAAATTCACCTTCATTTGCAGGTATAAATAACAAAAGCAAATTGAGAGATTAAGCTATGTGGAAAATTTGCAAAGACAATTAAACAGAAAAAAGCAAAGAGAATGAATTTATCAAAGAACAAATCATGTCAGGATGTTTTGATCACTCTAAAAAAGAAAATCACAGTTCTTGAAAATGTGCAGTATGCAATGAATGTAATCTATCTAGATTTTAGTAAAATCATTTGAAGGAGAAATGGCCTGAAATATTGCCTAAGAAATTAATTCAAATTGGCTGGGGTAGAAGTCATGTCACTCAGAGTGAGGACTGACTGTGCATTGGGAGCAAGGGTGTCATGACAAATGGCCACAGCTCCAGGGGTGTGATGGGGGTCACACGAGAAAACCCAATTTTGCCATCATCACTTAATGATCTGGAAGAAAGACTCGGCTCCTGGTAATGATGTTCATACGTGATGCTAAATTGGGAGGTGTCACCGTGATGGCTTGTGGAAGGAGAGCACAGTGTGAAAAGACAGCAGTGAAGGTGAGGAAGCCGCTCAGATGGGAACAGTGGTGGAGGATGCAGGCAAGGATGGAAGGAAGACAATTCCTCGAGGACGGTCGGTAAACATTAAAAAAAAGAAAAAAATATACACACATGCACATAAACGCATATGAATACGTACAGTCATATATCACATAATGTCTGTTTGGGCAACGTTTAAATGCATGTACATTCCTGGAGCAGCTGGTGGATTCAAACTGCCAACTTTTTGGTTGGCGGCTAAGCTCTTAACCTCTGTACAACATTGCAACAGAGAAGGTTCTTTGTGATCATTTTATCGTCACCGTTGCCCTGCGTAATAGCTATGGTGGAATGCTGTGCCTTTTGAAACAAAGCCAAAAACGAAGTGAAACCTTTCATGGCAGTAGGTTCACATGAAATCTTATGTGGCACCTCACCAACTTAAACAGATAATGGCCTGTCTGGTTAAACTGGGGAAAGAGAGGCCTGGAGAACACAGGGTGAAAATGACTGATGGAGTGAAAGACGCATCAGGCCAGGAGGTCCTGAATCTTTCCCACATTCTGCTGTAGGTCACCTTGAATGAGTGGCTTTACTGCTCTACACCTGTTTTTTTTTATCTGTTTGTTGCTGTCATTAGGTGTTGAGTTGATTTTGACTCATGGGGACCCCATGAAACAGAGCAGAACTGCCCTATAGGGTTTTCTCAGCTGTAACCTTTATGGAAACAGCTCTTGTGACATAGTAGTTAACTGCTCAGATGCAAATTGAACCCACAGCTGCTTCATGGGAGAGAGAGGTGGCAGTCTGCTCCTATGAAGGTTACAGCCTTGGAAGTTCTCTCTGCCACATAGGGTCACTATGAGTCAGAATTTACCTGATAGCAGTGGTTTTAATCTTTAGGGGAGCAGGTCACTAGATTGTTTCCCCTTGGCGCTGCTTGGTGGGTTCAAACTGCCATCTCGAACTGGACCTGATCACCTATAAGGTCTCTTCTAGCTAAAAATGTTCATTGAGCCCATACCAAATGCAAAGTGATTTGAGCTTGTATTATTCAGATTGTTGGCTCTGGGACAAATGTCACTCTACAGAGATATTCCTGTACCAGTAACTGTTATCCCTAAGTATGGTGAGCAACTGGTATAGTTTTAGTTCTGAAAGTCTTGCATCCTGGGATCCTCCCGTGGTCCTGGAAAAACCAGAACAGATGGTTACTTGCCCATGGGATAATTAGATGGCAGACCCAAGATATATCCTTAAGTACTGAGTAGTTTTACTGAGATTGTGAAAGGTATCCTCCAGAAGCCTTCATGAGGAATTGACTGACTATAGGTTGTGTTATTTAGGGAGAGTATACTCTGGAGAGATCAGAGGCCTGAATAGTTACAGAAGGGTCTCTGGGACCGTACCTCGCAACTACGTGGTCCATTCCCACTTCATACTTTCACTCTTCTTCCTGGCTATTTCCAGCCTTGGTAGACATGCCAAGAGGAAAGCAGGAAGTCTTTGAAGGGCACCGCTTCCCTGACCCGGTAAATGTAAAGTTCCTCTGTGTAAAGGTTGAAATGAACAGAGGACAAAGGCATTGGTCTGTTTTCCGGAGCTCCATCTGGAATGACATGTTCACTTGGGGATTCCTCAGGGACCAAATAGGTGACAGACTGATGGGTGCTGTGAAGGAATTATCCAAATGACTGACAAGCAAGAGAAAGTGATTGATGAGAAGAACTAAAAGAACAAAAGACCCTGTATCCAGGTAGGGTACACACAAGTATGTGCAGGGCAAGAGATGGTAACTAGGGCAACCAGGGAAGAGTGTGGGATGGTGGAGGGGTGCACAGAGCGACCTGGGTGGAAGCAAAGGTCAAATGTGAAGTTGCACATTTAATTCAGCAAGTATTAATTTAGCATCTATTTTCTCTGTGCTGTGCTGTTTCCTAAGTGTGGGGAGTGATTACTACACTGTCTTTGTTTTACTGCAGGAGACAAGTGGTGCGTGCATTGGTGAAGAGCTGAGTCTCGGGTGGCAATGCCCTGGATTGAAATCCAATTCTTTTATGCATTAGCTGTTTTGCTGTTGGCAAGTTACAAAACCTTTTTGTATCTCAGTTTTCTTTTCTGTAGAATGGGTGTTATCATAGTTGCTGCCCCATAGAGTTGTAGGCAAAACTCCAGTTTTTATACTGAATTCACTTACAAAAGTGTTTGGGCCATGGTTTGTATATTATTATTATTGGGTCAACGGATGGTTACAGTGATCAGTACCAGACTTGGCAAGTAGTAATCGCTCAATGGATATTAGCTATGCTGTTATAGATTCATTTTAGTAGATATCCAAATCAGTTTATAACAGAATTTTGCTTAAAGGGCAAAGGTGATACAGCCCAGGGACATTAAGGTGAGGGAAAAGTTAAGTAGATCAGGGAAACTCTCCAATGAAAGGTGATATTTGAATGGAGACAGGAAGCTTCAGTAGGAGTTCACCTGCTGGGGAGAAGGGGAATTCTAGCTGAAGCAAACAACATCAAAAAGTGTTCAGGGCCTGAGAAGGTTGCCCAGCAATTCTTCTTAATTTGCTAGGTGGGAGCTCTCCTTGGTTTCTGAGGAGCTTTCCACAGCAATTCCTACCACACTGCTGATACAAGGAGCACCAATAGAAGAAGATACTTATTCTGCTTATCTTATTATTTACAGTTCAGACCCCAGGCATGAACTTAACACATTAGCCCACTGCTCTTCAACTACAAGCAATTATTATTTTGCTGGTTGATCCATTTATTCATTTATTCGGCAAATGTACATAAAAATTCTATTATATGTGTATCACTCTTATAGGTGCTAGGCATACAGCAGTGAGCCTAAACACAGTTACTCTCATGCAGCTTACACTCTAGTGGAGGAGGCAGACAGCAAAAGAAACACTATATAATACATCTGGTGGTGATAAGAAACCACATCTGGCTGTGAAGAAAAATAACAGAGCAGGATAAAGGGATAAAAGTGAATGGATAAGGACCACTATTTTAATAGAGTGGCTTGTGAGGGCAGAGGCCTGGATGAAGTGTGAGTGATATACGGACAAGGCATCTGAATGTACCGCCACTTGTCTGTCAGTTTGTTGGTGGCTTGTGCGTTGCTGTGACGCTATGTGCAGCTGTGCCACTGGTATTACACTTGTCATGGGCAGGTTCCAGCAGACCTTCCAGGCTAAGGCAGACTAGGAACAAAGGCTGGGTAAACATGCCAAATAAATTTGAACGACGCTGTGAAGAATTAGCAGTTCATCCAATAATAATAGTAGACAGACCATGCACCAAATATTCTTCTAGTGCATTAATGGCATTTAATCCTCACGACCCTAAGAGGTGGATACTGTGATTATGCCTGTTCTACAGAAAAGACAACTGAGGAGCACAGTGATTAGGTGATCTACCTGTAAAGAAATTGGGCCAGTGAAAACCACAGGAATAGCTGTACAGCGCCATCTGATAAAGTACCTGAAGATAACCCCCTCAGCTTGGAAAGCACTCGAAAGATAAGTATTCGAGAAGAGCTGCCACCTCAAAGTGCTGTTGGTTTTAATGACATGAATGGAGAAAAGCTTTGGGGACCTTCACTTGCATATGTGGTAATACTCAAAATGAGAAGAAACAGCTGCAAAAATCCATTAATAGTTAAAACACGGAATGCGTGAAGTATGAATCTAAGAAAACTGGAAATTGTCAAAAATGAAATCGAACACTTGAAAATGATATCCTAGGAATAAGTGAGCTGAAATGGACTGATATTGGCCATTTCAGATCATACAACCATATGGTATACTGTGCCAGGAATGACAAATTGAAGAGTGATGATATCACATTCATTGTCAAAAAGAACATTTCAAGATCTATGCTGAAGTACAATGCTGTCATTTATAGGATAATATCCATGCACTTACAAGGAAGACCAGTTAATATGACTATTATTCAAATTTAAACACCAACCACTAATGTCAAAGATGAAGACATCAAAGATTTTTACCAACTTATACAGTCTGAAATTGACCAAACATGCAATCAAGATGCATTGATAATTACTGGTGATGAACACTGGAAACAAAGAAGAAGGGTTGGTAGTTGAAAATATGGCTTGGGTGATAAGTTCAATGCTGGAAATTGTGTGGTAGAGTTTGAAAGACCAGGGACTTACTTACGAAAATGCATTTGTTCAACAATATAATGATAACTGTATATGTGGACCTTGCCAGATGGAACACACAGGAATAAAATCAACTATCTCTGTGGAAAGAGACAATAGAGAAACTCACCATCCTTCAGTCAGAACAAGACCAGGCAGGGATCAATGTGGAACAAACCATCAATTGCTCATTTGCAAGTTCAAGCTGAAGCTGAAGACAATTAAAGCAAGTCTGTAAGAGCCAAAGGAGGACCTTGAGTACATCCCACTTGAATTTAGAGACCATCTGAAGAACAGACTTGATGCACCTAATGACTGAAGACCCGACAAGTTGTGGTACAAAATCAAGGACATCATATATGAAGAAAGTAAACGGTCATAAAAAAGACAGGGAAGAAAGAAAAGACCAAAATGATGTCAGACGGGATTTTAAAATTTGCTCTCAAATGTAAAGCAGGTAAAGTGAATTGAAGAAATGATGAAGTAAAAGAGCTGAACAGAAGATTTCAGAGGGTGGTTGAAGAAGATGAAGTATCAGAATGAAACATGCAAAGACCTGGAGTTAGAAAACTAAAAGGGAAGAACACACTTGGTTTTTCTCAAGCTGGAAGATCTGAACTAAAAATTCAAGCCTCAGGTTGAAATACTGAAGGATTAAAATACTAATCGACACAGGAAGCATCAAAGAAGATGAAAGGAATGTACAGAGTCACTGAACCAGAAGAACTGGTTGACTTTTAGCCATTTCAGGGGGTAGCATATGTTCCAGAACCAGTGGTATTAAATGAAGAAATCCAAGCTCCACTAAAGTAGTGCAAAAACTAAGGCTTCAAGAAATTGATAGAATACCAGTTGAGATATCTCAGTAAACAGATGTAATGCTTGAAGTGCTCACTTGTCTGTGCCAGGTAATTTGAAAGACAGCTACTTGGCTTACAGAATGGAAAAGATCCATCTATGAGCCCATTCTAAGAAAGATAATCTAATGGAATGTGAAAATGAACAGTATCATTAATATCACATGCAAGTAAAATTTTGCTCAAGATTATTAAACAGTGGTTGCAGTAGTATATCAATGTCAATAGGAAACTGCCATATTAAACTGGATTAAGAAGAGGACATGAAATGGGGAATATCATTTCTGTTATCAGATGGATCCTGGCTGAAAGCAGACAACACCAGAATGATGTTTGCCTGTTTTTTACTGACTACATAAAGGCATTCCACTAGATGGATCATAACAAATTACGGGTAACATTGCAAAGAGTGGGAGTACCATAGCACTTTCTTGTGCTCATGAGGAAGCTATACATAGACCAAGAGGCTGTTGTTCAGAATGCTGAGATTCTGCTTGGTACAAAATCAGGAAAGATGTGCGTTAGGATTGTATCCCTTTACCATACTTATTCAATCTATATGCTGAGCAAATAACCTGACAAGATGGATTATATAAAGAATGTGGCATTAGGATTCGAGAAAGATTCCTTAAGAACCTGTCCTATCCAGGTGACACAACCTTGCTTGTGGAAAGTGAAGAGGACTTGAAGTACTTAGTGATGAAGATCAAAGATTACATAGCTTTCAGTACAGACTACACCTCAGCATAAAGAAAACAAAAATCCACCCAAGCAGACGAATGATCAACACTGTGATAAATGGAGAAAAGATTGAAGTTGTTCAGGATTTCATTTTGTTTGCATCCTCAGTCAATACCCCTGGAAGCAGGAGTCAGTAAATCAAACAAAGCATTGCATTGGGCAAATCTGCTGCTAAAGACTTCCTTAAAGTGTTAAAAAGCAAAGATGGTGCTTTGAGGACTAGGTGTACCTGACAAAGCCATGATATTTTCAGTTGCCTCATATGTATGAAAAAGCTGAACAGTGAGTAATGAAGACTGAGGGCCTTATGACTTTGACTTACAGTGCTGACAAAGACTATTGAATACACCATGGATGCCTGGTATGTTGGACAAATCTCTCTTGGAAGAAGTACAGCCAGGATGTTCTTTAGAAGCAAGGGTAGGGAGACTTCATTTCACATAGTTTTAACATGCTATCCAAAGGGACCAGTCCCTGGAGAAGGACATCATTCCTGGTAGAAAGCCAGCAAAAAAGAGGAAAACTCTTGATGAGATAGATGAACATAGAGGCTGCAAAAGTGAACTCAAACACAGCAACGATTATTAGGATTGCACAGGACCAAGCAGTGTTTCTTTCTGTTGTATGTAAGGTCTCTATGAATCAGAGTTAACAGCACCTAATAACAACAACACATGTATGTATATATCTATATGTGTCTATACACAAATATACACCTGTTCTTTACTTCCAACCTATCTTATTGTCCAACATTTCTCATTTATGACAAGAGTGAAAAATGGGCTGTCTGGCTATTTTGCATATTAACAACATACATCCAGTGCTAATGAACATTAGAGTGTGAAGTGAAAGTAATTCTGGCTGTGGTGATTAAAATTCTGTGTCAACTTGCCTAGGCTAGGATTCTCGGTGGTTTGGCAGTTGTGTGTGTGATGTAATTTTGCGGTTATGTAGTGATGTAATTTTTGCAGTTAGGTAATGATATAATTTTGCATTTACATAATGAGAATGTCATCCTCCATTTTCATGTGACACCAATTTTCACATAGCAATCTGTTCTTTAGAACCTAGTTGTGTCAGTAGTGAGAAGTGGAGGTAGACCCACACATACATGTATGTGTGTATCCTTGGGTAGTAAAAATGATGAAGTACACCACTACTGGTCAAAAAGTCAACAATTTGAACATAATCCAGATGCACCTTACAATACAGGACCGGCAATCTGCTTCAGAAAGATCACAGTCTTGAAAACCCTATGGAGCAATTCTGCCATGTACACACGGGCTTGCCATGAGTAGAATGGATTCCACAGTCGTAGTCACAACACGAGCACCCCACAGAAATGCCGTTGTCATTGAGCCGATTCTGACTCACAGTGACCATACTGGACGGACTAGAGCTGTCTCCTGTGGTTTTTAAGGACTGTCTAGTAGATTCAAACTGCTTACCTGCTGACCTTTTGGTTAGTAGCCAGAACTCTTAACTACCACACCACCAGTGTTTCCAAACATATGCATACACATATATACACATACATGTCTGTTACAAGGATTTGTCTTCATGCAGTCGTGAAGTTGGTTAAGCAGTCTGTGAGCTGTTATATCATGTCTAGTGCTGGAGCATGAAGTCCACATGGCAGGAATTCAGGAGGGGAAGACAGAGAGCAGACTGGACCCCACAGGCACAAGCCCCAGAAGCATCAGCTGAAATCCTTGTCAGTTCCGGTTGCCTCTGGCATTAGGGGAGTTGATGTACTGCAGAAGCTGGGCCCTTTCTCTCACCGCTAAACACACACACCTAGCCCAAACCTAGGAGCTGGAGTGCTAAAGGACAATCCAAGATAAGGTGGAGCAGTTGTAGATCCAGCTGCTGCTTCCTGGAGAACAGGGGAACCAACTGACCCGTAACCGTGGGTGAAGGTATGAAGTAGCAACAGCTCCCTTACCTTCCAAATCTCCCAGGAATTGTCTTGCCTCTCTGTCCCCCAACTGGTAACACGAAAGAACGGGAATCTAGCCTATTTGATCCATTACAAAGCCACCACACTAGGGTGGGACAACTAGAGGATCCAGAAAAATAATCCTCTTGAGATTTTCATGACCATTTGCCTGTGAGCAATGACTCTTCCATTACAGCTGTTCCTCAGCAGTGGCTGCCTTTGGTTTTCCAGCAGTTACTCACGTGCCCAGATGCGGACTAACCGGAAGGAATTTGATTCATGTTCCCTGAGGTGGAAGACTGGTTGAATCAATTGTCATGAGCCACAGCGTCATATTCACCTATTTGACACAAAAGAATTCAATTGACATAATTATTCTGTGTAACAAAAATTAAAAAATAAACAACAGGTTGTCTATGGGAGGAAAAATGTAATGCAAGTATGGAGACAATATCCAAATGAATCTAATCATTCATGTATTTGGTCGTGCATTCCACTACTATTTGGTCTCAACAGTGACAAATGAAAGGGCTAAGCATGGAGGTGATGCACAAGTGTCCACATTAATTCTCCAAGCTGTGGCTGAACTTCTGCTGTCCTAAACACCTGGGACACAGGTGTGTCACAGGACGGAACTTGATAGAAACAATGTCTCAGCTATGAAATTTTAATTCAGTGTTAGTAAGTAGTGTTATACACAAGGGATAGAGATGTCATTAGGAAGCCAAGAGGAAAAGACATTGAGACAACATAATTTCTGACCTACGTCTAAGATGATGGTCCCATCTTCAAAGAGCTTATGATCTAGTTGAGGAATTGACATTTATACAGAACAAGGTGCTGTCTTATAGCTGAGTGAGTCCCTGGGCAGCATACATGGTCGATTGCTTAGCTATTAGCTGAAAGCTTAGTAATGCAAACCCACCCAGAGGTGCCTCATAAGAAAGCCCTGGTAATCTACGTCCAAAAAATCAGCCTTGAAAATTCTAGGAAGTGCAGTTCTACTTGGACACATATAGAATCAGTGTGAGTCAGAATCAACTTGTTGGCCACTAGTAGTAACTAAAAACCTGAGTTTTCACAGTGAACATTTGGGGTATGGGTGGGGAGAAGAGTCCAGCACGTGGTCCTAGTTACAGCTTTGATGGCCAGAGATCTTTTTGTACCCAGAAGTGGCACAGCTTCCGGAGGCTAGTCTTTTCAAAAGAAATACCTTACTCCAAAATAGTGTGATTGACAGGAGCTTGTTCTTCTGCAATCTTTTGCTTTTGTCTACTGCATGTTAAAATAAGGCAGCTTCTGATTCATAAGAGTTATACAAATCACGGAGTAATTACAAAGTTCACTTTCATGACTCACTTTGTTCTAAATCATGACACTCTGCAGGGGACTCTTTCTTGAGTTAAAATCCCATTTGCTGTTTGTATTTAGAAAGTGTCAATGGGTCCACAATTTTGAGGCTGAATCATTATGCAATACGGGGGTGAGGTTTGGGGGCCAGGAAGATGACAGTTTCTAGTGTTTGCATATCTCTGTTTAAGAAAGTGGAAAACAAATTGGCCGATTTGTCATGATTTCATCATGTGTAATGCTTGATCACGGAATACCTTGTTTGGGATTTGTATTTATTTTTCTCCCTCCCGCGCCTGTCTAATTGCCCTCTCCCCAGCGTGGAGGTTTCCACTGCCTTTCGGCTTCATTAACAGCTTTCATTTTCATTAAGAGCTTTGCACTAATGGACTGTTATAAAATGCACAGTTGTGTCTTGCAGTCACTGCCAAATGACTCTTAGTCTAGTGACAGTTTGTGCATTAGGCTGAAAAGCCAGTGAGCATGAGTGGTCCACCTACCTCCATCCTTGAGGCTTTTTAGGGAAGTTGGGCTCAGCATTGGAATTCCAGGAGCACTTTCTAGACACTCTTTTTTATTTTCTTTTACATTTTCTTATTGTGTATATATTTACATAAGGAGCCCTGGTGGTGCGACGTTAAGTGCTCTGCTGGTAACTGAAAGGCTGGCAGTTTGAACATACTGAGTGGTGCTGTGAGGGAGACGTGGCCGTTGGCTTTAAGGACTACAGTCAAGACAATCCTGCAAGGCATTTCTACTGTGTTATATGGGGTCCCAACAACTACATGAATTTAAGCATATAGTTGTTTGAACACCTCTGTGTACACGTACATAAAAGTGTGTATAACCAAACCCACTGGTGTCGTAGTAACCCTACAGGACAGAGTAGAAGTGCCCTGCTGAGTTTCCAAGGAGCACCTGGTGGATTTGAACTGCTGACCTTTTAGTTAGTAGCCATAGTGCTTAACCACTAGGCCACCAGGGTTCCTAAAAAGTGTGTGCGTACACACACATATGTATATGAAATGAAACATTTCCTGTTTTGACATTTTTAATGTGTGTAATTCGGTGACATTAACTGTGTTGATATCAGGTTGTGTAAGTATGACCACTCTCCATTTTCAAAAATTCCATTGCTTTTAACAGAAGCTCAGTTTTTTAAAGGCCTCTTGGTTGGCAAAATAGAGTGTAGGAAGTGGAAAACACTCTAAAACTTGAAGAGATCTTACAGGAAGGAATACTGATCATAATATTTCATGAACATTACACTAAATACAGATGCGTTGGTTATTATAATTGTTGTAAGAATCAACATAGCTGATGCTCAGGCATTGTACATGGTGTGCTGTCCACCATGTGCCATGGGAGGCCCTCTATTTATGAATGGCTGCAGAATCTGACACCTTTATAAAGAAGGATGGTCTCTGTACTACTGACATAGTTATATAGAAATTATGTAAAAATCTTACACCTTTAAGGAAGTTTAGAGATAATTCAATCCACCTTCTTCTTCTCCTGTTTTCCTGAAACTGATAGAGTTTAAGTGAGTAGTAAGTGTAACCGTGATGTGGCCTTGAGCCATTCTGACTCTCAGGTATTTGGTTAAGCTTGACAGGATCCCCAATCACGCAGCCTTAGAAGAGTTAGACACCCAAGTCCCTCCCCATCGTCTCTCTTGTCCTCATTCTGGTCCTTCCTTCTCCAGAACACCAAGAAATTTCTTCCTCTTATTTCATGTAGCATGAGCCCACCCAGTTTTAGGTGGTCCTGATCCACTCAATGGCACTGGGTTTGGTTTTTTGGTAGACTTTTCCTTTTCCAACCCTTTTCCCAAACAAATGCAACTCTTTCCTCAGATGACTTCCAGTGAACAGAAATTTCTTCGTCTTTTATGTTAGTCTTAAAGCTGGTCTAATTTATGCTTTTCAAATTTTCAAATCCGTGAGCTTTCTACAGTATGATTTATCTGCTTTAGGTAAAATAGTCCTTGTGATTAAAGTTGTCAATCAAGTTATAGTATATCTGTATTTTGTTTGAATTGGCCAATTTGTTACATTTCACAGGAGGTGGCAAAACTCAACCAACAAATTAATATAGGTTGATACATAAAATCAAAGAAACCCTGGTGGTACAACACTTACTCTCAGCTGCAAACCAAGAGGCTGGCAGTTTGAATCCACCTGATGGCTCTGCTGGAGAAAGACACGGGAACCTGCTTCCATAAAGATTACAGTCAGATTTCTCACGGGGCAGTGCTACTCGGTCACAAGGCTCACTATGATTCAGAACTGAGTTAACCATACGTACAAACAACCTAGGATGAAAGTTTAACCAAGTCAAATTCATTGCTTGGAGTCAATTTCCACTCATGGTGACCCCATAAGACAGTAGAACTGCCTCCATAACATGAATAAGGCTGTAATCTTTGTGGTAGTAGATTGTCACATCTTTGTCCTGACAAGTGGCTGGTAGATTTGAAATGCCAACTTTTCAGTTAGCAGCTGAGTGCTTTAAGCACTGTTCCACTAGCACTCCTGAATCAAGGTTTAAGATTTTTAGTTTAATAGATTAATACATATCTTTGCAATAAATAGTTCTAGTATGTATTTAATGTAGACATTAATACAAATATCTTTACAGATAGAATGACGACCACAGATACAAACTTCCTGGCAGTTCTTTCTTACTGTGTAAGTGCCTACCCATTTCCCTGATTAAATAAAAGACTTTAGTAAATTTCCTAACATTTACCAGTTTCATGTGCTCCCTGTTTTAAAAGCCATTGGAGCCTGCATCTGTTTGCTGCTGTGTCTGAGCATGCAAATTCTGAAATTTGAAGGTTCTGGCTTTCCGGTTTTATGCAGAGCCTTGTGCTCATCAGGCACCTAGAATGTCAAATAATAATCATAAGGATTTACAAAGCCCAGTTTGAGAAAGGTCACCAAAATGTGTAAGTTGATTTTGAGGGTGGATACTGTAGACCTGAAGTGAGTGCCATTAAATCTTAAACCTTCACTAAAGTTTGGAGAAGCCTAGCTGGATTTGAGTTTTAGAGATGTGCGATGATTAGCCTCTTTTTCCCGTCATGCTCTTGCATTCATTTCCCAGCTCAGCTACTGATACCATCTGAGACCCTTAAATGAAGTAACTAAAGTGTTATCTTTCCAGTATTTAAAAACTGAACATATTGCAAGATTTCAACATGCAAATCATTGTAAGGGTAGAGAGTGGACTGTGTGTAGTATCCCCAGTCTTAGCAACGGACTGTTTATCAGATTTTTAAAAAATCTACATTCTCGGAAGACACCAGTTATAGCTGAATACAGTCCAGAAAATTGTGCTTAAAGGCTACTTCCTGGAACAGATAGCTACAGAATTTGAGCATTTGTTGGCCAGTGAGGAAGAGCTGTTCAGCCTCAGGGAAATGACTGGTACATTGAGGTGGCTGAAGGGTAGTGATTGGCAGGCTGGGGATCTGGCCAGTGTATGCAGGCTGAGCTATTAAAGAGCATGATGCAGCTGAAAGTGGGCCCTTGATGATGCTATATAAAATTACTGTATCCCAAGATGTACAATTTCATGGTGCTTGCCTAGCCATTGGAGGCCCTGGGCAGTGCAAATGGTTAACATACTCGACTATCTACTAAAAAGCTGGAGATTCAAATCCACCTAGAAGTACCTTGGGAGAAAGATCTAGCAATCTACTTCTGAATGCAAACTACTTCAACCCTATGGAGCCAGAATCAACTTGATGGCAACTGGTGGTTGTCGTTGTTCCCCATCAGTATATTATACCATCCAAACCCAAACCCAAACCCAAACCCACTGCAGCTGAGTCAATTCTGATGCACAGCACCTCCTAGGGTTTCCAAGGCTGTGAATCTTCATGGAAGCAGACTGCCACAGCTTTCTCCCACAGAGCTGCTGGTGGTTTTGAACCACTGATCTTTTGGTTAGCAGCCCAGTGCACTAACCACTGCATACCAGGGCCCCTTCCATTATACAGTAGGCTGCCTTAAATAAGAGCCACTTCATTATTTCCTTACAAAAGGTCAGTTAGAGGGAAAACCAGGATACAGCTGAGTGCCAACTATCTTGGCAGTCGGGGTGGAGAACTGTTCTAAGCCAAACTAAAGGCAGAGCCTTGACTCCACCACTACCAGCTGTTTGACTTTGGGTAAGTCATTTAACTGCTCTGTGCCTCAGTTTCCTTTTCTAAAGTGGAGGAAATCACCAGGGTGTTTTAGAAGTTAATGAATTAGTATACAAGATCTGACAATTAAGTCCGCAAACTTAATTGTTCAAAGTGTTACCTACCTCACTGCTGCGTATCACTATGGTCACCTTTGAAGTACTGCCCTTTGGGAGGTATGCCCTGATGCTAGCACCTAGGCCACCCTTCAAAGCAATTTTGGAACTGTTTCTGGAATGGCCATGTGCATGGTGGCAAGATGGCAGGTTTGAGAACTTAGTTGGATAGTTGTCTATGAGGGAGTTTTTAGCCAGTAAACAAATAACTGTGTTGGAATACTCTCCCTACTCACCTGATCTAGCCCCCAGTGACTTTTTTCTTTACTTGAAGATAAAGGAAATACTGAAAAGAAGACATTTTGATGGCATTCAGGACATCAAGGTAAGAGGATGACAACTCTGATGGCCATTCCGGGAAGAGTTCTAAAATTGCTTTGAAGGGTGGACTAGGCACTGGCATTGGTCCCTAGCGCCCCAAGGGGAGTATTTCGAATGTGACCATAGTGATATTCAGCAATGAGGTATGTAGCACTTTTTTTAGGATGAGTTCGCAAACTTAGTCGGCAGTCTGCATATGTCAGGGAGTTAGCAAAAAGCTGGCACAATTAATGGTTTTCCCCTTATTTCCCTTCCATTCCTTTCTGCTTCCCCCTTTGCTGTTTTCCTTCCTGTCTCAGTTGTCTGTCCTGTGTCACCTTTTCTCAGAGCTGTGTTCTCCCCTTGCTGTCATACTACACTTTCCCTGGAGCCGACTGACATCATCCAATGCAAACATAACACTGGTAACTTGGAGATGCAACTTTGGAAGATAGAAAGTTTGCCATCTAAAAGAATGGATCTCTAATGGCAGAATTTCTGCTTCCTCAGCTTGCTGGTATGGAAGGAAGTTTTTTTCCGGGGTAGTGTTTTCCTCGCTTTGCAACATCACCCATTATAATTTTTGGAACATTTTTGCTCTTGTCTTTATGTCGCTCTGTGTACCTATGTAGCATGGCTATGCAGTGGAGGTTGCCCCAGGATTGTTTTAATCAGAAGTAAGGAGAAGTGACGGTCACTATTCCAGTGGTCTGCGTGCCGGTGAGGTGGTGCACAGCTTCATTAGTAAGTTGACTGTGCTGGGCCTTTCCAGAGACTGTGCTGCTTTATTTGGTCCCTGGATAAATTTGTGGGCACTAATCCAGTTGTTGCTGGAGAGCATCCAAA
The DNA here is from genome assembly GCA_028571685.1 of Heterohyrax brucei. Lineage (NCBI taxonomy): Eukaryota > Metazoa > Chordata > Mammalia > Hyracoidea > Procaviidae > Heterohyrax > Heterohyrax brucei. The sequence goes on from CM053151.1 coordinate 100,304,202, forward strand.
CCTAAGGTGGGGCTGGTCCTTTCTGGATTGTTAGGCATTAGATTGGCAAAGTCTTAGACTCTGGTCAGTTCCGTAGGGCTGAAAAGAGCCTGGTCATTCAACCAGTTACAAGGGGAGCAATTAATTGTTGGGTGTGTATAGTGGGGAAGCCTATAAGCTTCAAGCTATGAGGGATTTGTGCTGTGACTTTCACTTACCAAAAGTTTGGTAGTTCGACTCCACTAGCTACTCCTTGGAAACTGTATGTGGCAATTCTAATCTGTCCTGTAGGGTCACTATGAGTCCATGGGGATGGGTTTGGTTTTTGTGGGGCTTTTTTTTTGAGCGGCTGTGCATTTCTGCACTAAAATTTTTAGAGGTTTTCTTCCCTGTCTTTGGAAGGATGATAAAGTCACTTTTTCTCACTCAGGTAAGAAGGCAAGAATGTTAGAGAAAAGATACATGTGTTCTGTATGTGTAGGTGTGTGAAGGTATTGTGTTACATGTGTGTTATGGAAATGTGTGTGTGTACTTAATGCACATGTGAGTGTGCATGTGTATGTGAGTGTTTATGTGTGTGTGTAGTGTTTTGTCTGTGTGTGTGATAGGCCTGATCACAGCAACTTGCAGTTGACAGATGTCCTCTGCTCTTTACCTCTTCTGAAAGCACAGGGGATTTCCTGTCCTCTTGAATATCAGTACAAAGCAGAAGCTCTTTGTCTCTGAGCTCTCTACAAGCCTTTCCACACAGCCCTGCTCCCGGTGACAGCTTGCACAGTAAAGAAAATTTTTTGTCTTTTTGTTTTTGTTTTTTTTTCTAGAAGAAGAGAGATAGCCATCTCTACTTATACAAGAATGGGGGAGTGTGTTCTGTGACTATGTTTTTCCAACCACTCCTCACATTTTCTTCAATGCTTGTGGTCAGGGAACCTAGATCTGCTCTTCATTCTGACACGTATCACGCTGGGCTCATGGGCACATCTTTGGTCAAGGATAGCGATGTTTACTGACAACTTATTATGTGGCAGGCACTGCACCCTAATCTTTCCTTCAGCTGTTCCAGTGACCCATGAGTAAGTAGTCTTCTGATCCCTGCTTTACAAATGAGGATGCTGAGGCTTGGAGAGGGTGGGTACTGTGCCCAGGGCACAGAACTGGTAGTGCTGCTGAGAACCCTTCTCTTTCCATTGTGTCTTGTAGCCACCAGATCTCCCTAGCTGGACTATAAGCTTCTTAAAGGTGAGAGCCAGATGCTTGCTCATTCATTCATTCATCAGGTATTTTTAAGTACCACCTTGGTTGCACAGTAGTTAAGTGCTACCGCTGTTAACCAAAAGATTGGCAGTTCAAATCTGCCAGGTGCTCCTTGGAAACTCTATGGAAGCAATTCTACTCTGTCCTATAGGGTCACTATGAGTTGGAATTGACAGCATTGGTTTTTTTTTTAACTTTGTGAAGGAAATACTGGTGGCATAGTGGTTAAGTGCCATGCCTGCTAACCCAAATGTCAGCAGTTTGAATATACCAGGTGCTCCTTGGAAACTCTATGAAGCAATTCTCTTTGTCCTATAGAGTTAGTATGAGTTAGAGTTGACTCAATGGCAGTGGGTTTGGTTTTTTTTTTAACGTTATGAAAAATTCCCCATGAGGCAGTTCTACCTTATAACGTGCTGTGAGTAGGAGTTTACGTGATGGCAACGAATGATGACTATCATTTTGTAGGAAGTGCAGGGCCAGACTTCAAGGATGTGTCTTCAAATAAGGCTGGCAGGATTCCTGCCCTGAAAAACTTACAAGGAGAGAGGAAGAAGGAAAAGACATTAATCACACCAAAATGATTTCATTACACTTCTCCAAAGAGAAGCACAAATGCCAAGGCAGTGTGGAGCCCAAGACCGTGACCTTGGCTGGCAGAGCAGGGGTTGTGGCTCCATGCTGCTTGACTGATGGGACCCTTGAGCTGAAGTCTGCAGCTGTGCAGCTAGGTAGGATGTGGAGTGGAGGGAACCAGGAAGAGCTCTGAGGGCTCAAAAGAAGAACTTGCAAACGGGAGAAGGAAGATGAGTACTGAGAGCAAAGTGAGGCAAGCTGAGGCTTTTCACATTAAGGCCTAGAATGTAGGGCTCTTCCTCCAGCTTAATGGTTTAGACCTTTATTTTAAGACATACAGATTTTCAGCATGGCCTAAACTTTCTTTGCACTGCATAGTGCACAAAATAGTAGCTGAACAATAATAGTAATTCTAACGCTTATTTAACAAGTGCTAGCGGTGTAACAGGAAACCCTGGTGGCGTAGTGGTTAGGTGCTTCACCTGCTAATCTCAGAAGTTCAGCAGTTTGAATCTACCAGGTGCTCCTTGGAAATTGTATGGGCAAGTCTGCTCAGTACTATAGGATCTCTACATGTAGGAATCAACTCGAAAGCAATGAGTTTTGTTTTTCGGTTTTGGTGGTGTAGCATTTAAGCACTTGTGATTTATCAAAAGTTGGAGGTCCAAACCTACCCAGTGGCTCTCAGGGGGAAAGACCTGGTAATCTGCTTCCATAAAGATTATAGTGTAGGAGATCATATGGGACAGTTCTACTCCATCATACGTGGTTGCTATGAGTCAGAAGAGTCTTGAAGGTACCTAATACACACACACACACACACACACACACACACACACACACACACACACACACACACACACACACACAGTCCTTATGCAGAACATCTTCTGGGCTAGGCACTGAATTTTATACATTGAGTCATTTTTTTGTAATTTATGGGGTAGAGCTATTATTATAATCTCCATTTTGCATTTTCAGTAGGGGCCACAGAGGCACTGAGAAATTCAGCAACTTGTCCAGGATCATATTGCTAATAAGGACTAGAACTGGCAGTGGAAGTAGGTGGTTTAATTCTAGTTCCCATGTGCTGGACCAGTTACCAATATCATGTCCCTGTCACGTCCGTGTCATGTTCATCTCACATCAGTATTTTGCCTGTCAAGATTTTCAGGGCATTGGATTGAGTCTGAAGGCAGAAGCACAAGCTGAGGCTTCCCAGGAAGGCAAGAGGACAGGAAGGTGGGGAGGAAGGTAGGCGCTTCATGGGGTCCTCTAAGGACCCCTGTTGCCCCCTTCCCACTACCCCACTCTCAGGGAAGTTATAAGAGGCATCCTTCAAGGCCTTCTCCTCAAAGACTGCTGTTCCCTCACTCAGAGACCCTCCCCCCCCGACTTCTTGATTTGAAATGCTCAACTTCTTCCAAGTCACTGTTGGATTTTGGAAAACACTTGTCTAATCCCTTGTCTTCATTTGAGATGATGAAAATAACTGGGCAATGACAAGTAGTTTGGGGAGAGAAAAAGACTTACAGTTTTTTATTTTCTCTGCAAACTCTAAGTTTCATCCACTGTCTGTGGATCTCAAGCACTTTGCCAGGTCTTTTATATCATTAATTATCATTTCATTTGTTGATGTCTTATTTCTCAAGGCAGATTGTAAGGACCTTGAGGGCAGGAACTGAGCCTAAACTGCTCCTGACTCCCTTTCTCTCCCTCTTGCCTCTCTGTGCCTTGTGTCTGGTGAGTGTTCAGTAATGTTTTATTGGTTGATTATTACTGTGTCAATTTCAAAGCTTCAACACTCACCATAAAATGAGAATGTTAGTTAAATGGTTTCCAGTAGCCCAGAATGAAAAGAAAGGCATTTGTCCTCTGCCTCCCTGCACCCCCCCTTTGAGAATAAAAGAGAGCATTGCACGAGTCTCCAGGGGGTCTACGGAGGTTTTTGGAACATGACAAAAGTGATTTCTGAGACTGAAGCACTCCGTCCATGGAAAGCTCTGTCTCCAGCTCCGTGAACTGTTAAGTCTGGGAGCCACATGGGAGAGCACAGGCACTCAGCTGAGGCTAAAGGGCTAGAGTGTGCCTCTAGAGAGGGTCAGTCACTAAGGTAACTGGAACCCCAAGTCACTAAGGTAACTGGAACCCCGACTCAGAGGGTTTCGCCTGGATCTACAAAGCCTTGCAGCTTTCCACTTCAAAGAGCTTCCACAAAGTACACTCAGAAAAAGGTGCTTTGCAATCAGGATTTGCAAAATTCAGAGCTCCTCAGAACCTTTGAGGAAGCAAACTAAATTCAGATTCCTGGGCCCCTTCCTCCAGAGAATCTGATTCAGTGGGTTTAGTGTGGGTGTTAAGGCATCTGCATTTAAGAAGGTAGTTTATCTTTTTTTTTAAAGGTATGGGTGGAGACTGTGATTTTTCTTGGTGCTGTGGGTCTGTTTAGACAGGGTTTTGTTTTTAATGTGTGAATTATCCTTTAGTAGCTACCTCTCTAGTGCTTTCTTGGTCCTTCACTGGCTTTCAGCTATGCCTGGCTTTGGAGCTGCCTCTAAACCAAATAACCAAGCCTACTGCTACCAAGTTGATTCTGTCTCATGGTGACACTATAGGACAGAGTAGAACTGTTCCAGAGTTTCCAGGTTGTCTCTGGGTTCAAAGGGCCAGCCTTTTGATCGGTAATCGATCACTTAACTCAGCCACCCTGGAACCACTGTGTCAGGATTAAAACAAACAAACAAACAAACAAACAAAAAGCCCCGTTGCAGCCGAGTCGATTCTGACTCACAGTTACCCTATAGAGCAAGGTAGAGCTGCCTCACAGGACTTCCAAGGAGCACCTGGTGGATTTGAACTGTTGATCTTTGGTTAGCAGTCACAGCACTTAACCACTATGACACCAGGGTTTCCATCAGGACTAGGGCATGTCATCTAACTCACATAGGTCTTGGTCTTTCTGGCAGTTTGGATCACATTTATGTTTATAGCCTAGGTCCTGGTCCAATTTTCTAGACTTAAGCCTGAGCCATGACTTTTGTCCCAGCATCTTTGGTTTCAGCCTCAGTAGTATCTTGAATGTGAAGCTGCAGCTTGCAGCAATTTTCACTTCTTGGGGCAGGCATCATGGAACACGCCTTCTAAGCAATGGAAATCCATGGGAATGAAGAGCACAGAGCCGACTGGAAGTTGGAGACGGCGGGTTCGCTGGTTGTAGAGGAAAGCGCTGGGTCTTCTTGTCTTTGCCCATGGGCGCATTATCATACCCACTCAATTCTGCTGTCCTGGAGCAAAATGCTGGTCACCAGTCCCAGTAATGGAGCTCGTCCAGTTGTTAGTGATCATCAGAAAGGGAGGCAGTGGGGATTACACAAGCAAGGTAAAGCGATGAGGAAGGTGGGGAGAGAAGGGGAGGTAAAGCGGTTTGGGGTGATTAAGTACCTGCTCACCTGGGTGTAGGGACTGCTTTCTGCCTCTGACCTGGAAGGGAGCCAGAAAGTTTTTAAGGAGCTGGTGTCAGTGCACATGTGCACAGGGCTTGCTTTGGGGCTGCGAAGAATGTCAGACCTTGTATGTTAGGCAGACGATTGGAGACTTTCTCTACGTATTTAAGGTGTAATAAAATCTGCTTTTCTCAAGCATCCTGATTTCTTCTAAACACCCAAACCCCTGACAAGGCCAGAGGGTGTAATATTGACATTAGTTTTCCAGGGGTTAGGGGCATTATTACTGTTTGTTTTTTTTTTCTTAGAGGATCCAGATTCAGTAAGTGAATAGGAGTGCTTTTTGTGCTTGGCTACTAACTGTAAGGCTGGAGGTCTGTGTCCACCCAGCAGTGCCTTGGAAGAAGGCCTGGTGATCGCGTCCATGTGACTCCACATCCTGGAAACTGTATGGAGTGAAGTTCCTCTCTGAAACATGTGGGGTTGCCATGAATAGATCTGATGGCAAAAGGTTGGGTTTTGGTTTCTGTGACTGAAGTGTCCAGGAAGGTGGGATCACAGAGGAAGTCTGGAAGATGCTGAGGATCACTGCTGTCTAGCCTAGGTTCTCCTGGTGCAGAGTGCCCAGCAGGAGCGCAGACTGGGTGGCCTGAGAGTGGATGGAGACGAGGGAGCAGGTATCGTGCATCTCTGTGCTGTAGTTGGTGATGAGATTGTTATTGCTAGGAGTGAACCAGACCTTTCTGCCCTCAAAGAGTAAGTCATTCCCAGCAGAGTAAATGTCGCCTGCAGATGTATTTGTGACTCCCACTAACACTGCCCTTTAAGCTGCACTATTCAGTACAGTAGCCGTTAGCCACATGTGGTTATTTATATTTCAATTAGTGAAAATTAAGTAAAATTTAAAATTCAGTTCCTCAGCCTCACTAGTCACATTTCACATGCTTAACAGCCACATGTAGCTATTAGCTAATGTAATGGGCAGTGTAGAACTATAGTGTATTTCCATCATTGCTCAAGTTCTTACACACTAGAGCTGCTGCGCACTTTTAGGTGCTTAAAATCTCCTTGGGCCTGTGTTGCCAGGTGGGAAGTGGGAGCCTCTCTTTCTCGATGGACCCTGTAGCTGTCACATACCCAGGGCTACCTTCTGTGAAGTCCCAGGAGTGGAAACGACAGGTTGACAAGGGACAAGGTGGCATGGAAATTTTTTTGGACTGCAAAAAGTGGGTGTAAACTAAACTACAATGGAAATGCAAAGATGAGTCAACTCAGGGATGAACTAGATTTACAAAGGAAGAGGAGCAGAATCCAGTTCCAGGAAAACATCGTTATTGGAATGCTTAGGTTCAAATCTTGGTCTTCACATTGTAGCACGTGAAATGGTCTTCTTGTTGTTAGTTGCCATCAAGTGACTTCTAACTCGTAGCAACCTGTGTGTGCAGAGTAGAACTGTACTCCATAGAGTTTTCAATGGCTGATTTTTTTTTAAAAGTAGATTGCCAGGCCTTTCTTCCAAGGTTCCTCTAGGTGAGTTACCTGCCCATTCTCCAGCCACTTGGCTAGTAGTCAAATGTTTCACTGTGTCACCCAAGAGCTCCTGATGGGGTCTTCATGTTGTTTTTAGCTGTTGAGTCAATTAAAGGTGGTTTAATTCCCTTATGTAAGAGATGAAGACATGTGGTTTCTGAGAGGTTGAGAGCCTTGCCCAGGGATGTGCAGGTGATTAGGCTGAGACTAGAACCCAGAACTCTGGACTTTGAACTTCCTTTTTATATTGAATCATAATGCCTCTCAAAGGAAAGTGTGTTTATTAGAATGTGATGGGGTCTACAGTCCTCTATATCTAAATGGGTTGCTTTTCTCATCTGATAAGAACCTGTAATGCGGCATCTTTGGTCCCACTAAGCTCTGTTAAATGAACCCCTGTGATATCCTAATTGTGGAAGTTGAAGGGAAGAGGGAAAAACTATTTGTTGAATCTTTACCACTTACTAGGTACTATGCCAGATATTTAAAATATTTCATCACATGGGAAGCTGATCTTGTTTTCCTGTTTTGAAACAGATGAGGAAACTGAGGCTCAGAAAGGTTTAGAATCTTGCCCAAATCTCAAAACTAGTAAGCTGCTGAGAGCTGCATCCAGGTCTGGATTTTTCCAAAGCCTGATGTATGTATTGTTTCATGGAACTGTATCAGGCCAGTAGGTTGTAATAAGGTGAGAGAACTGGGCCGCGGGAAACAAGGTGCACTGCAGCATTGCCTCTGTTTAATGGTATAAGGAACCCCTGCTGGTTGGGAAGGGTGTCAGCGGACCCTTGGGTCACCTCTCCTTCAGTACAAGGGTCTTGCAGGTGTGTAGGTGAAGAAGAAAATAGCTTTGGGGTCAGTTGACAAATGGAGCGGCCGACTTCTTTCAAATACGACCACATGAATCAAGAGGAGATTGCTTATTTTTGAAACATACAGCAAAGGGGAGCATCCAACTGATTCTTGCTTTACATAAGAGGCCTGGCCATTGAGTCCACGAGCTTAATTGTTCTAAGTGCTACATACCTTATTGCTCGATATCATTACAGTCACCTTCAAAGTACTCACTTTGGGAAGATGTGTACCAATGCCAGCACCTAGACCACCCTTCAAAGCAGCTTTGGAACTCTTTTCTGGAATGTCCATTGCTCATGGTGACAAGGTGACAGGTTTATGAACTCAACTGTTTAGTCGTCTCTGAGGGAGCTTTTAGCCAATAAACAGGTAACTGTATTGGACCATTCTCCCTACTCACCTGATATAGCCCCCAGTGACCTTTTTCTCTATCCAAAGATAAAGGAAATGTTGAAAGGAAGACACCATGATGACATTCAGGACATCAAGGCTAATATAATAACAGCTGTGATGGCCATACCAGAAAACACTGATTGCTTTGAAGGGTGGACCGGGGGCTGGCATCAGTGCATAGCTTCCCAAGGGGAGTACTTCAAAGGTGAACATAGTGATACTCAGCAATTAGGTATGTCATACTTTTTCTAGGGTGAGCTTGTGAACTTAATTGTCAGATCTCATACAGCAAAGAGGAGCATCCAGGTGATTCCTGTTTTACGTACGTATGAACACTTAAGATTCCTGGATCCTGGAATTTAAGATGAAAGCAAGTATTTGTGTGAAGTCGCATTGGTTCAAGACATTAGTGTCAGGGATTCTTGTAATAAGAATGGTAATCAGTACCACTTGCTGTTGTGTTGACTCTGACTTAGGGTGACCCCGTGTGTGTCAGAGTAAGACACGATCCATGGGTTTCAATGGCTGATTTTTCAGAAGTAGATTGCCAGGCCTTTTTTCTGAGGGCCTAAGATGGTAGAATGCTATTAGTGGCTTACAAGGCAGGCATCATCTGATGAATCATACTGGCCCCTGGGAGAGAAATTTGCCTTGAAAAAGACTCACTTATCAAAAGCTTGGTTTGCAGCAGCCAAGCCCAAAGGTAAACTGAGAAAACCAGCCACCAACTTGGCAGGCCATAGAATTACTTCTTCCAGGATCGTGAGTCGAGGAGAGAAGGGGCCGCCTTCTCCCAAGAGGACCAGCCTAACCCTTGTTAGGTCTTGAGGCTTGAAGATGGTGGCTTCCTTTACTAGATAAGATATTATGCCAAAGGATGCTTGGTTGTGGGACCAAATGTCTAATTTGGTGCAGGAGAAGCATGCCAAGCCAAGAGCTGTCCATAATTGTCACATAACACAAGATTGCTTGTAACAACAATTTGGTATTTCCACGATTTTGTGGGTTGACCCAAGGTTTGTGTCCCAGTTGCTTCCACCTGGAGCATAGGCTGGGGTGGAAAGTGAGAAGGCCTCTGTCACACATCTGGGACCTTGCTGTTGACAGAAGTCTACCCAGCCTTGATCCTCTAGTCTGTGGGTTTCATTTCTGTGCTGTATGTCATCTTCCAGGGCCTCTCCAGCAGGATAGCCTGGTGGCTAGGTTTTAAGAGATGAAAGTGGAAGTTGTCAGGCCTCTTAAGCTACAGCTGTAACTTGTAAAGCTCCGTTTATGTGACTTCCTATTGGTCAAAGCAAATCTCAAGGCCAGCCCATATGTAAGGGCTGGGAAGTATACTATACCTCTTGATGGGAAAAGTGGCATATCCAAAAAACAGTGGGAAGGATTATTGGAAGCCGTACTTACAGGCAAACTGCCATGCCCATTGCCCATTGCTAGTGAGTCAATTCTAACACGTACTGAGCCTATAGGACAAAGAAGAACTGCCCCACAGGGTTTCTGAAGCTGTCATCTTTACGTAAGCGGACTACTACATCTCTCTCCTATGAAGCAGCTGGTGGGTTTGAACTGCCAACCTGTTGGTTAACATCTGAGAGCTTAACTGCTGTGCCACCAGGGCTCCTTAAATTGCTGTTGGAAGTATAGTAGTCTTATTCCTGCTTAGCCCAACTAAACTACATGAAGCTCTCCCTTTGGTATGGTTGCAGTATTTACTAAATAAAAATATACGATGTCCAGGTAAGTGTGAATTTCATGGAAAATTGTGGAGTTTTATTATAAGTCTGTCCCATGTAATGTTTGGTACATACTTATACTGAAAATGTATCTGCTGTTTATTCAAGATTCAAATTTACTTGGATGTTCTCTATTTGACCCATGGTCTTCTGCTACTGACAGCTCTCCCAGAGGACAGTCCCCCTTGCCACTGTGGGAATGGGCTTAGGGAGGGAATTGTTGTCTAGAATCTGTAGTCCAAGGCACGTATGCTGTGAAAGAGCCCTCAAGGTCTATGCTTCTCAAATTTTAATGTGCACATGAATCCCCTAGGGAATCTTGTTAAAATCCAGATTCTGATTTAGCGAGTTTGAGGTCATCCTGAAATCCACATTTCTAATAAGCTTCCAGGAAATGCTGAGCCTAGTTCATGAACCACACTTTGAAGAGCAAGAAGAGAGGTCTGGAAAGGGCTGGGTAGGAAATGCGTCTGGCTTTGCAGGCCATTTGATCTGTTTACAGCCACTCAACTCTGGTGGTGTGTCACGAAAGCAGCCATAGACAGTGTGCAAACAATATGCATGGCTGTGTTCTGACAAAATTTTTATTTATAAAAATAGATGATGGCCTGGATTTGGCCTATGACAGGCTGTAGTGTTCTGACCCCTGACCTTCATGATTTGATGTGCTCCCGTCCCTAATGAGAATTCCTGGTTCAAGGCAGGTAGGCTTGTATCCCACATAGTGTGTAGTTCTATGATTTCAGGAGTTCAGAAAGACTTGCCCAAAATCTTACCTCAAAGTCCAGATCTCTCCTCATTCTTAATCACTTCAGGTCTTCTGCTAATATTTAGTTCTCCATTTAATGCAAGTTTACTGAGCTAGCCAAGCTAGGAATCTCTTTAGTTGACAAATAGCCTTAACATCCCAATGTAAATGTATCTAGGGTCCCTCCTTGATGGAACAGACAAAGAGGACCATAGAACAGGGATTTAGAGTGATAGCTCATTCATTCTTTAGCCTAGGGTAGGACTGCTGGTTCTTACATTGCTCACCACCTTTAAAATACACTTAACCACTGCTTGTAATTGAAATACTCATCTTACTAAAATGTTTTTTCACCACCTGTCTGTCAATTTGTTGTGCCATGGTGGCTTCTGTGTTGCTGTGTGGTTGGAAGCTATACCACCAGTAATGCAAATATTAGCAGGATCATTCTGGTTTCAGTGGAACTTCCAGACTAAGACAGACTAGGAAGGAAGGCCTGGTGATCTACTTCTGAAATTCAGCAGGGAAAACCCTATAGATCACCCCAGACTATTGTCTGATAGAGTGCTCATGGATGTGCTACCCAGATTGGAAGGCACTTGAAATCTGCAGTGGCTGCAACCAGGGACTCAAACAGACCAGTGATAGCAGGGTACAGGACTGGGCAGTATTCTGGTCTGTTGTACATGGGATTGCTGTGAATCAGAGCCAACTTGGTGGCAACTAACAGCAACAATAAGGTGTTTGTATTCAGGTCTGTGTAAAGAGGGAAAATGACCAACCATCCACGTTTGCTTGGCACTAAGGGACTTCCTGGACTGTACTAAAACGAAGACAACTCTAAGCATACAAGGACAGTTGATCACCCTAAGAGACAGCAAGGGAGAAAAAGAAAGTCAGTGAAAATGCTGAGATGATGAATTCCTACAACTATGGTTTGGTGACACCACCACTTATCTCCACTGAACTCAAGGTCGTTAGAACTAAGTCTCAGAGAAGTATCCACTTTAGCTTACTTGACCTTGAGAAAAGCGTATCATTCTGTAGTTGTAGGCAACATAAGCACAGGGCACTGCTTTCCACATCAGTGGGAAGTGTTTGCTTTAGGTCTACATTTCATGCCAGCACACACAATTAGGTGTTCAGTCAGCTCGTGCTGATATTGACTGTGGCTTGGATGGCGATACGGTAATAACAATCATGATTGTAAATAACAATTAATACTTATTGGGTGCTTAATATATTTCAGGCAAATTATGTGTTTCCCATTCATTATCTCATTAAATGCTCTCACAGCAATACTGGGAGCTAGGCACTGATATTGCCTCATTTTTACAGATAATTAAATTGTGGTTTAGAGAGGTGTATTGAGTTGCCCAAAGTCACATGGCTAAAATACCAGGGTTCATATCCATGTCCCTCTGCCTCCAGAGCCTGTGTTCTTAAATATTGATGAGTCTGCAGCAGCAAAACCTCTCCTTGGGTTTTCTCCAGGCTTTGAACTCTTGTTTGGATCCCTTGCCTGGTGTAGTCAAGAGAGCACACACTTGTGTGCATTTGATAGGCTACTGTATTTCACTGAGCCTGTTTCCACTTACGTTTAAAGAAAGAGGAGGTTAAACCAAAAGCAAACCCACTGCTGCTGAGTCAATTCCCATTCATAAGGACCCTATAGGACACAGTAGAACTGCCCTATAGAGTTTCTGAGGAGTACCTGGTAGGTTCTAGCAGTCAGTATTTTAGTTTGCAGCCATAGCACTAGAGGAATGCAAACAGTTAAGAGCAAGCGGTTAAGCATTTATCTACTAACCAAAAGGTTGACAGTTTGAACCTACCCCAAAGCTCCTTGGAAGAAAGGCCCGGCCATCTACTTCTGACATGTCATCTCTATGAGAACCACAGTTCTGCTCTGCATCATGTGGGGTCGCCACACTGGACTAACACTCAAATTCCTCATTTATTTTCCCATTTCCCCTTCTTTTGCTATAACCATCATGAAAAATTCTCTACCACCAAAGACTGTTCAGGGGTTCTAAAAAATGGACCAGTGGCATCACCTGGGAAGTATTAGAAATGCAAACTTCTTAGGCTCCAGCCCAGAATTACTGAATCTCTGAGGTATGGACCAATAATCTGTGGCACCTCAAAATTTGAGAACCACTGGGATAATGGAAAGAGCTTGGGGTGTCAGATCAGCAGAACTGAATTGAAATTTTCCCTCTGCTACCTAGAGGTGCTTGCGTCTACCCCACGCGATACTTGGGTTGGGAATTTAACCTTCCCTGAACCTACACTACTTCTTCCCCAAAATGGGATGTCATAATCTTGCAATTTTGTCTAGGGCGAAGGGCGAATGGCGAATCAGAAAATAGATGAAGAAATGCATTTTAAACCTTAAAGCATCATCGTTGCTGTGGCTGTTGTTGTCCACCCACAGAGAACCCTCAGAGAGCATCGGCTTTCCCATCCTGCTGAAGAGGTGGTGGTAGTGGTTTGTTTGGCAACAGTAGTAGTAATAGTAATAATTGTAGACATTGAATTTTGGCTAAGAATGGGTACAACAATGTGCCAGATAAGTAGTATTTATCTAACCTGTTAACCATCTGGTCAATTCCAAGTCATAGCAACCCTATAAGACAGAGTAGAACTGTCCCATAGGGTTTCTGAGGAGCAGCTAGTGGATTTGAAGTGCTGACTTTTTTGGTTAGCAGCCATGCTTATTTTTAGAGCCTGTTCAAATGCTTTTATTCAGTTTTTTAACTCAGTTATGTGAGATAGAACCACAAGGAAACAGTCTCAGGAAGTTTATGGCACACCTAAGTTCCCAGTACAGCTGTGAAAAAAAAGGGGGCTTAAAGTCAGTTGCTCAGTTCAAAACCCAGTGCTTCCCCTGGATCACTGATTCACCCCAGAGGCAAGGGGCAGGGGACCGCCAACACAAGAGATCTTCCAGTCAGCAGCTGTCCACTTGGCTGCTTATTGCCAACATCAGGGGAAATTTTGTGAGTCCTTAGAGCAAGCCATTGGAATCTCAGTGGTGGGGCTCCAGCATGAACATACTGGGAAGCTCCCTAGGAAATTCACTTGCATCGAAGTCTGAGTATCACTGTTCACACCTTCCATCCTACGGGTCCTATTAGGTGGCGGTGCTGACTGAAGCTGTACAGTGTTGTAAGGTGCCATCAAGTCAATTCCAACTGGTAGTGACCCTCTGTGCAGCAGAACGGAGCACTGCCTGGCCCTGCACCTTCCTCCACTGTTGCAAAGTTTGGGTCCACTGCTGCAGTCACTGTTTCTGTCAATCCATCTAGTTGAGGGCCTTCCTCTTTTTTGTTGACCCCTCTTTACAGAGCATGATTTCCTCCTCCAGAGACTCATCTCTCCTGATTATATGTCCGAAGTATGTGAGACATTGTATTGCTGTCCTTGCTTGTAAGAAGTATTCTGACTGTACTTCTTCCAAGACAGATCTGTTCATTCTTTTGGCAGTCCATGGTATATTCAATATTCTTTGCCAGCACAATGATTCAAACCATCCCTCCCCCAAATTCTTGATTCCAGTTCTTAATAATCCTGTAGGACACAGAAGAACTGCCCCATAGGATTTCCAAGGAGTGGCTGGTGGATTGAACTACTGACCTTTTTGTTAGCAGACAAACTCTCAACCACTGCAACCAGGGCTCCAGAATCACCCAAGGAACCCTAAAAATATACCTGTGCCCACTCCATCCCAGATCACTGAACTGAGATCTCTGAGGTTGAAACTGATATCAGTAGTCATTGTGTTTTAATTCTCCAGATGATTCCAAGGTTGAGAAGCACAGCATTAAGCCACCCCTACAGTTGCAAGCAGCTTTCCTGTCCATCATGGTGAAGCCTCCTCTCTGAGCATAGACATGTGGTGTGTGGTTCACCTCTTGTCCAGCTTCCCGTTTTGAGTCCTCTGACTGTTCCCTACCAAAATGTAGGCTGCTGGTGGATTACTCAGGGAACTATACGCACATTCCTGCTACACAGCATATCAGAGCCCCTCAACCGAAGTGGGCTGGGAAGTATATCCATCTACATTTCCCTCCAGCAAACATGTTGAGGATGTTCTCATGAGGCAGAGCTTCCTAACTAGGTAGCCAAAGCCAGAGAAAGAGCTGCTGACTTTATCAAAATTCTTTTGGGCATGCCCACTAATAGATAGTGTGTGCTCAGTGATATAACCAAGACTAGGTCTGCCCTTCCTCTGTCACATGACACACGCCCACAGAAACCTTGCTGTCACCAGCATCCAGACTGGGGGGTCTGTCCCTCAGATGTAGCTGCTTTGGCCTGAGACCCTCTGGGGCATTTTGACGACCAAATCTCTTTAAATGTGGACTGAGTGTTGCCTTGTTCTGAAGTTCGCTCTTCACTGAATGGTGGTACAGGGACAGGATGCTGTGTGTCCTCCTATCCCTGTTAGTATTGTGTCCATTGCAGTTTGGTCTTGGAGTACCTGGGTGTGCTGGTTACAAATGCAGATGCCCAGACCTTGTCCCCTTCTTAGAATCTCAGGAGAGGCTGGTAATCTGAATCCTTAGCAAGCTCCTCAAGTGTTCTCCATGCTTCTAAAGTATGAGGAGTCTCTGAGGGGGCAAATGGTTAGCATGCATGGCTTGTAACCAAAAGGTTGAAGGATTGAGTCTGTCCAGAAGGCCTCTGAGGAAAGGCCTGGTGATTTACTTCTGAAAAATCAACCGCCGAGAACCCTTTGAGCACAATTGTACTCTTGACACCCACAGGCTTGCCTTTAGCTGGAGTCGACTTGACAGCATCTGGGGTGTTTTGGTTTTTCTGGTGTGTGAACCACTGCACTCACAGCTCAGGCAGGCTTAGAGAGGCTGGGCCCACTTGTTTCTAGAAATAAGCCCAAAGGAATCTTTGAACAGTCGAGAACTGAATTGTGAGGAAATGAATCAGGAAAGAGAAACGGGAATTTTGACAGTGTCTAGGGAATGGGATAAGGAAGGGTGTGTGTGTGTGTGTGTGTGTGTGTGTGCACACGCACACATGTGCACGTGACTCACCAGACTTGGGGGGCAGCTGTCATTTGCTTCTTAGCTATTCATTGCCAATTGCTTTCACTGTTCCTCACTTTATTAGCTTTTGCCAAGTGGTTCAGCTTTTACTAAGGGCACCTAGGTTTATGGCAGTAATATTTCTTACAGTGTCAGAGATAAAAATTTCAGGCTAATAACAGACTCCCTGCTAATGTAAATCGCATGAGGAAGGCAATCTGGTGCAGAAGACAGTCCTATCAGGGAATGCTAAGTCTCAAGGTTTTGAGGAGGCAGTTGGTGGGATTGGATACACTTTGCGCTTGCTAAGAAGAGGAAATAGATGATTTGTGCTAAGTGGCAACAGCTGCAGAGAAGAGCATAGTCTGACACCTGCCTTTTCTCCAGGGATTTGGGTTCCCAGAGGCTTAAGCAAAGGGCCAGGGACTTAAGGGTGTGGCTTAAAGGGAGATTGCTCCCTTTCTCCATCCCTGCCCTTTTAATGCTGCTCCTCAGCCTCTGTGGGTGCAGGAAACCAATTGCTTTCCCCCACATGTTGCAAAGAGGAACTATTTCAGGATGATGGGGGACATGGGAGTTCTCTTGGCCATCTCTGAGATTTCCCTGCCTTCCTCTTGGTTACATTCAGGCACTTGCTGGGCAAATCTGCTGCTGCCACTTGTTGCAGGGAATTTGAACAAGACCAAGGGACACTGAGTTTGGAAAGAAAGGCAGGGAGCATTGCTGCTGCTTTTCTGCTGACAGGTCCCTGGGGACAGGCACCAAGTCTCCTACTTACTTGAAATCTGCAGGGCCAGGGTGCCATGTAGGAAATTCAGCCAGGATGGCCATTTGAGTCTGTGCCTCCGTCTTCTGGGAAACCTGGGGGGCTGCACAGGCAATGCTCATGAGAAAGAGACGCCCTTGGTGTTGGCTCAGTAGCAAAGTTGTGAAACAGCTGAGACGCCTTGAGATCTGAATCAGAGGCGCTGGGGAGGGGGGCATCTTCTGATGCGTCATTGCCCAGGAGGGCCTGTCCACTGGCTGGTACCCAGCTACAGTCTTTCACTCGTCTTGCACATTTTGGTTGACTAGAATCAAATGTTCGTCTGCCCAATGCCAAGCAATGGGACTAATTTTTTTTCTTTTTTAAATCTGCTTCTAGGAAGGTAGGTCCCACCTTGACTACTTCCCTTCTCACTAGGCCCCTTCATCCTGGGCCTACCTCGGTAACTCATGTAATAGCTTTGTATTTCCATTGGTGAAACATTCACTGGAAATGTCAGATGCTGGGTGTTACAAATTGAATTGTGTTTCCCCAAAATAAGTGTTGTAAATCTTGTCTCTGCCTGTATGAGGGAGCTTTAGTGAGACAATACTTGTTGCTAACCTAATGGTAAGTGGTTCAATCCCACCAGCCAATTCTGAGGAGATGGACGTGGCAGTCTGACTTCTTAATAGGTTACAACCTTGGCAACCCTTTGGGACAGCTTGAGTCTGTTCTATAGGGTTGCCATGAGTTGGACTGACTTGATGACATTTTTTTGATTAATTTTTTATGTCTGTGGTTATAATCCTATTTGGGAGCAGGCTGTGTTAGTGAAGCAGGGTTAGTGTAGGAAGTTTCTTGAGTCCATCTCTTTGGAGATATAAAAGAGATTAAATTAGCAAGCTGGAAGCAGAAATGGGGTAAGAGAGATGTCAAGCCACATAATGATTCCCTGGGAGCAGAAGCTCAAAAGAGACAAGGGCCTTCCTCCAGAACCAACAGAGAGAAAACCTTCCCCTAGAGTCAGCACTCTGGATTGAGATGTCTATCTTTCTAACCATGAGAAAATAAAATTCTGTTTATTAAATACCACTTGTGTTGTTTCTGTTACAGTGACAACAGGGAACTAAGAAGCTGGGTGATTCAAAGTCAGCCTCAGAAATAGTCTCACTTAGTGCACAAACCCCTTGGGGGAGGAGGACTTACTCCTGTGGAATGGGGAGGGCAGGTATTACTGACTCCATTTTCTAGGTGAGTACACAGGATCAGAGAGGTTAAGTGGCTTACCCACGTGTGCACAGAGAGCTCACAGGAGAGCTGGGCTGAAATGAGGTCTCTTAGGACTTCTAAATCCGTGATTTGTTTAACACCTTCTTACCTCCTTTCAGCATTAGCCGACAGAGGCTTGTGTGGCTACTACACCGTGTGCACAAACCTCTGAACACAACAAACCCATCCACCATCTTCCAGGGACTAAACATCTGCTACCATGTGGGCCGGGGAGGGAATGGAATCCTCCCTCTAGGACCCTGGTGGAAAGAGCAGGAGCAGGTGGGAAGATGTGAGCAGGGGCTTGTCCACAGGAATTCAAAGAGCAGCAGCCCCACTTTCGTGTGCAGGGCAGGAAGGAGTATTCTGCAGACAGCCTGGGTGATGGATGGTGTGGGACACTGTGTGGGGCAGAAGTAGTAAAGTGATAGAGGGTGCACATTACAGGCAATTACAATTTGAATAAGTTATCAGTGGAAATAAGTAGAGTGGAAGGTTGTTTTATTAACCCCCTGAAGTTACATTCACAGCATTTCGAGAAAGTTTATGAATTGCTGTGATTTACGAGCTCAGTGACAAATGCAGTTGCCTGGAGAATCCCTGATTGTAGCTTATGTAGCAGGCGGTGTTTTATGGCGATGGTAGTCTTATGTATTTTAAAACATCAAAGGAAGAAGAAAAAGCAAGAGCTCAGGGAACCTAGTGAGTTTACTTGCCCTTGAGCAAACTTGGCTGTAAATCCTGCCTATGATTTTTCAGTGTGATCTGTTTCTCGTCTTTTGATGCTGTACAGTCCTCCAGGCGCATCGCCTGGGGTGAAGACGTGTCCTGTATGTTTGTCCAAGTACTGTTTTACCAAATCACTCCTTGGATGAGACGAGAGCTCCAAATAGAAATCAGATGATGTTTAACTACTTTCTAAGCTGTTGCTGTGCAGTCCCTGGGGGTGCAAATGGCTGCTGCCTTGGTAAAGGCTGGAAGTTTGAATCCAACTGGAGGTACTGCAAGAAAAGGATTGGGGGTCTACATACAAAAATATCTGCAATTGAAAACCTCAAGAAGACGGTTCTACTCTGACACATCTTGGATTGCCATGAGTAGGAGCTTTCTCACCAGCTACTGGTTTAAGCTGTCACTGCACTGAAATCTGCCTCCTTCCCTTGCCAATATTTGTATTTCCAGATTACAAAAAGTAAGACAAATAAGAGTCACCCATTCCATCAGAGCTGTTTTCCTCTAATAGACCCTGACTGTGTTGTGTAGTATGCCTCTGTTCTCTGGTACCTCCATCGCCAACTGGATCCATCAGTCTCTGGGACATTTTAAATCAGAACCACTTGGTTGCATTTTGAGACCTATCATGGACTGGCTGTGTGCTCTTAGCATATCAGAAACCCTCAATTTCCTTTTTATTGAGTAGAGTTAATAATACTGACCTCCGGGGCTTCTAAGCTTGGAAGGGAAAGTGAGAGAAGGGAGATACAAAAGAAGGTGGGGTTGTTGCAGAGAGATTTGTAGCAGGGTTGAGGAGTACCAGAATACTAAGAAGTTTCCACTTATTGTGTTATTTATTCTGTGGAGTGGGTGTTACCCCCATTTATGAAAGGGGAAACTGGTATCCAGAGAATTTTAAGTAAATCACTCTAGGAAATACATATAGGAAGTGTGCTGAACCTAAAACTATTTGGCTTTAAAGCTCCCATTTTCCACCACACTGGCTCATTGCTGTTTACTCTGATACAGAGCTACTCGGTAGCTGGGGCACCAGCATCAGCTTCACTGGGAACAGGAGAAACATGCTAATTATTGGCCAGCCTAGACCTGTTCAGTCAGAGACTGAGCACCACGTTAAAGGCTGAGAATCGTGGGGCTCATCCTTCAGAATGAAGGCTGATACAAAGAACCTAAGGGCTTGTGTAGGCTTGCGTACTCAGTTCACCATAAAGGAAGAGTTTCCCACCGGGTGCGAAGGGAAGAGAGGAACTGCTGGCCTGAGCTCTGGGGTTCTGTATTATCTGTGCTTTGTCCAATGTAGCCTTCTTATGTGAACATCGTGTTGTAGTCAGGAGAGTGAATGGGGTGAGGGAGAGCAGGTTCTTCGCAATGAACTGTGTGGTGCCCACTGGCTCTCTGGTCAGGTGGACAGTGTCCTGCTGTGGACCCAACGCGGAACTTGACAGCGCGAAACCTTTGTTTGGATCTGACTCTTCCACTCGTCAACCAGCTGACACTGGAGACGTGTGTAGTTCAGTGTCTTCTCTTATCAAATGTGGCACCAGCGCTTTTGTGGGGTTTTACTAAGGATTAATCAAGATGTGACAGTGTCTCACAGTGTCTGGCTCAAACACATTATCTGAAGCTCTGGCTTATTAATTTGCCCAGGGTTCACAAGGAGAACTGAAGTCTCATCTTCAGTCTTCACTCACCTGCATCCAGTGCTTGGGATGACGGTGGTGTTAGCTTAGAGCAGGAGGCTGGGCATCATCCTCTACGGTTGTGGTCTTCAAGTGTGAACCCAAGACCAGCAGCGTCTATATTATCCAAGTCTATTTTGTTGTTCTTGTTAGTTGCTGTTGAGTCGGCTTATGAACAACAAAACAAAACATTGCTCTGTGCTGTGCTATTGTCATGATTGTTGGTGTTGGAACCCATCGTCACAGCTATTGCATCTGTCAGTCCATCTCTTTGAGGGTTTCCTTCATTTTCATGGGAAACCCTGCTGGTATAGTGGGTAAGTGCGATGTCTGCTAACCAAAAGGTTGGCAGTTCGAATCCTCCAGGTGCTTCTTGGAAACTCTGTAGAGCAGTTCTACTCTGTCCTCTCAGGTCTCTCTGAGTTGGAATCGACTTGACAGTGGTGAGTTTGATTTGTTTTTTTTTTTGGTATATGTGTCCAAAATACACGAGTTAGTAAAGTTCGTAAGAAACATTCTGTTTTTTATTTCTTCTAAGACTGATTTCTTCTTTCAGCAGTCCACAGTATATTCAGTATTCTTCACCAACACCACAGCCTGAGTGAATCAATTCTTCTGCCTTCTAGTTTTTTCAGTTGGTCCAGCTTTTGCATTCATATGAAATGATGAAAAGGCCAAAATACGGAATCTCAGGCCTTCACCCTAGGCCTGCTGAATCAGAAATTCTGAGAGTGGGGCCTACCACTCTGTTTTAATAAGCTCTCCAGGTGGCCTGGGAACCATCACTTGTTAGGACCTTGGAGATCAGACACCTGAGATGCTCTGGGATGGGATATTTGCATGTAGTTGACTTCAGAGTGTGTCCTTTGTGGCAGATCCTAAGTGTTCCAATGGGCACTGGGGTCATGTTACAATTAAATGATCACTTAGAGGCAGTCACTGTGCAGAGGGTGCCCAGGCAGCCAATTCATTAAGGAAGAGCAACTTCTTACAAATTAAAAAATGCTAATGATCAGTTTTGAAGCATTGAGAGTCTATCAGAGACCACATGCCTGGAATGAGCATTTACCATATGGTGCCTTTGGAAGCTAATATTGATTCTCATTATTTTAAACGATTACAAACATTGCAGGTGTTTTGTAATAATCTTCATTGTCTAATTAGAACATGCGTGAAATGAGCTCATTCTGCTTGCTAACGAATATTGATCTGAACAGCAGAGCCCTGGTGCAGGGGAAGGATTGGGGCTGTCTGGCCAAGTTGCCAACCAGTGTTGGCCTGTTTCTCCCTAAATCATTAATCCTTGGGACACAGGACATTTTGACAATCAGGCATCCACGGAGGCCTAACTTGATTTGTGCTTGTTCTAGCCTCCAATGTTTACTATAGTATGGGTGTGAAGGGTGGTAAAATGAGAAATTTGGACTGAGCTTCAATACTTTGGTTGTCTTTTTTCCTCTATTTTCCATTCCCCATTTCTCTTCCATCTTTCTAGTTTCCCATGTCTTGTTTATTTTTAAGTAATTCTGCATCCAAATGGAAACCCTGATGGCATAATGGTTAAGAGCTGTGATTACTAACTAAAAGGAAGGCAATTTGAATCTACCAGGAGCTCCTTGGAAACTGTATGGGGCAGTTCAGCTCTATTTTGTAGGGTCACTATGAGTAGGAATTGACTATAGGGCAATGACTTTTTTGACTTTTATGCTTCAGTGCTTTAGGGGACTCTGTGGAAATTTGCTAGCTTTCAGTTATACCTATCTACCTATCTATAGACTTATGAGTCCCTGAGTTGTGTAAATGGTTAAGTGCCCCATCACTAACCAAAAAAGTTGGTGGTTCAAATACACCTAGGGACACCTTGGAAGACAGGCCTGGCAGTCTGCTTCAGAAAGGTCACAGCCTTCAAAACCGTATTGAGCAGTTTTCTCTGCACATGTAAGGTCACTGTGAGTTGTAATCGACTTGCAGTAACCAGCAACAAGGTATAAGAAGCTGAAGTTACTTAAAGTGTTCATATCTCCCCAGCAAGACTGTAAGCTCCTTGGTGATAGAGTTATGTCCTTTGCTTACTTCGTGCTCCCCCTCAAGTCCTAGCAAATAAACACTCAACAAAAGAGAGCTATTGCTATTAGTCTCATTTCTACTTATTGTCAAATGAATGAATGAAATGTCTTTTAGGGTCAGTACTAGGTGCTCAGTGGGTGTTTTGTGTATGCATGCAGATTTTAATTTATTAATTTGAAAAAAAATTACTTAATGCTAATTATGGCACAAGAAAGAGCTGTATGAGACCTGCTTCCTGCTGACTGGAAGCTCAGAGTCTCGCTGGGAGGAAGGTTATTAGAACGTGGTATGATTACTGCTGAAATAGAACAGGGCTCTCTGAGAGGCTGGAGAAAGAGCCTGGCACACATACCAGGGGGACCAGAGAACAGTTCTCAGAATGTCATGCCTGCGCCCAGAATTGAAGGACAAATAGTAGCTAAGTGGGAGAGAGAACTGAGGAGAGAGTGTCCCACAAATGCTTGTGGGAGTTTGGAACTGAAGGCAGTGAGTGTGACTGGGCACACAGTGTGTATGTGGGTAGAGAGTGGGGACAGGGTTGTGGCATTGAGGGCCTGAGGAAGTAGAGCCTATGTTACAGAAGGCTTTTTCTGCCAGGCAAAGAGGCTAGGATTCAGTTCCTGAGAGGTGAGGGAAGCGATTGAAGGATCTGTATTGCAGCCAAGCCAAGTGCCGTTAAGTCGGATCTGTATTAAGAGGGTTCAATTTGCATTTCTTTTTACAATTTTATATAAAGATTTATGTTTCAGAAAAATGACTTTGGTACACTGTAAATGTGGAGGCAAAGGGATCGTAATGATCTATATAAGAAGGAATGAAAGTCTGAGCTAAGGCAGGGAGGTCAAGGAAATAGAATGCAGACATGTTTAGGGTTTGAAGACTTACATCCAATCTGAGAGTATTCTGGAAAATACTGCTATGAAGACATGTATGCCTATTATCCCATAATATTTCATGTTTGTTTTTATTGTAAGAATGAAAAATAGCAGATAAAGCTTCTCTGGTTAGTTTCATCTCCTAGGCTTATTCTAGAGGCAACCCTTGTCAAGACTTGAGCGTATACCCTTCTAGACCAGGCTTTTCTACATTAACTTCATATATAAACTTTCATAAAAATACAGTTATCATTGATTTCTGCTTTTGTGTTGATACACTTAGCTATGGTTAATTCATTTTATCTAATGTGTAGTATTCTATCACATGAACATAATTATCTATTCTCCTATTGGTGGGCATTTAACTTATTTATAATTAAGAATTTCTGTAAACATTCTAGCTATTGTGAACATTTTTGGCATATCTTCCTGTGCATGTGTATGGGGGTCTTCCTACAGTGTATACCATATTCTAAGGAATATATATATTTAAATTTATTACATATTGCCCAAGATATTGTGCCAATTTAAATTTCCAACAGTGGGTGAATGTTCTGTTTCTCTTTGTTCTGTCCAACACTTTCTATCATGAGATTTATAAATTTTTCCCATGCCCATGTGGTGTTCACTTTGCATTTTTTGATTGCCAAAGAACTAGAACATCTTTATATATATATATTGGCCTTACTTGTGGATTATTCATTCATACCTTTGCTCATTTTCTTTTGGGTTATTTGTAGTTTTCTTATTGGTTTGTTGGTGTTCTTTGTATGTTCTGGATACCAATCATCAATTACACGTGTTTGAAATGTCTTCTCCCAGTGAGTTTCTTTTCTTTTAACTTGGTTTATGGTATCTTTTGCCCAGTAGGAGCTTTAAAATTTTGATGCTGTCAAAACTATCAGTTTGGACCTATTTGAGTGTATTTTTTATGCCTTGTCTAAGAAATCTTTTCCTATCCCGATTTTATAAAGATAGTAGGTGTTGACCCATGTTTTCTTCTAGTGGTCTTAAAGTTTTTCTCTCTCTGGTCATTAGATCTCGAATGCAAAGGAATATATTTTTGTGTATAGTGTTACAGAAATAGAGAGTACAGTTTGTTATCTGTTTTTACAATATTTATTGAATAGTCGATCACTTTCCCACTGACTGGTAGTAACTTCTTCCTTATATACCCAGATGCTCAGCATGTCCTAGTGTTTTTGAGCTTTTTGTTTTCTATCCCGTTGGTTTATGTGTTTACTGCTGAGCAGATACCACCCAAAGCTTTAACCCTCAACCTTCTCTACCATATCCCAACATCATCACAGTGAGTTCAGAGAGCACCAGTGAGTCTGAGGTGGCTGTGGCCGATTGTTGAGGGAGCCTCATTTCCTGCTAGGCTCCTAGGGGAATCTACTGTTTCTACTGTCAGCAGGCTTTGTGTGAAAATTAGGACACCAAGAGAAAATTCCTGCCTTTGTTTGCCATCTCGGATGTGGCCTTGAGATAAAGGAAGTGAGTGAGGACATAATAAGAAAACATGTCAGAGGCTGCAGGCCTCTGTGACCTCCCAGGGCTCCAGAAACAGACAAATACAATTGACAGTAGAGTCGGTCTGTGGAGAGTTTGCCATTATCAGAAAGTCTCTGAGATATTGCTGAAGAGATCCTATATCACCTTCCTCTGGCTTAGGAGAGGAAGACATTTGGGCCCTTTCAAATCCTTCTGTGACACACGTGTAACACGATGGTGTGTATTGACCTAAACTTCCTGGAGTGGAAATTCCTTCCTTAAGCTGATCTGGGAGTGATTGGCTGAAGTCTTGCCTTACTTGGCAACTGGGTTCTCTTGGCAAACTGCTCCTTTCCACTCAGTGAGTCAAATGTTTGGGCTGTTGGCAGAAGGATGTGATCTGGCTGAGAGCTTCCTCATGGTCATAGCCTTGCATAGCCCAGGCAGCGAGGGTAGTAGATTCCAATACCCGTCTAAAGTGTAAAACCCTAGATTCTTAGGACTACAACACTCTTCTAGATGATCTTGTCCATCAAGTTTTTGTTTTGCTTTGTTTTTGCAGGTGAGGAAACTGAGTTAGAGGTTCCTTGCTGTTGAGTTGATTCTATCCCCTGGTGATCCCATGTCCCTGGGTTGTGCAAATGGTTAAGTGTTCAACAACTAACCAAAAGGTTTAGCTGTTTTGAACATATCCTAGGTGCCTCAGAAAACAAGCCTGGTTAATCTTCTGAAAGGTCACAGCCTTGAGAACCTTATGGACCACTTCTGCTCTGCACACATGGCATCATCAGAGGTGGAATGGCGAGTCTAACTTACAGTGCCAGGGAGAGTCAGAGAAAGCACGAGAATTCAGGTCTCCTGATTCCCATGAAAGTTAATATGTTCCTCTGCTGTTGTCCTGGGCTGCAGGAAAAAAGTGTCCATTTCCCTGTGGTCCAGAGATTGTGAAGGCTTCTGGGCCTATAAAACTAAGAGACCGACTATAATTCCAGGAGTGTTTGTACCTGAAAATAGCCAATTTCTATATCCTCAGAGATGGGCCATAAGGGAAGAACAGATTGAATTTGAAAGCTGGGGTGGGGGAACCTATAACAGTCTTGAACTTCTGTTTTCTCATACAAAAAAAGCATGTGGAGTCTAATGGGGATGTAGGAAAACCTTTCTTCATCTTGTAGTGACATTCCTGAAAAAGGTCATTTATCAGTTAAACCTTAAAAAAATTATTTCAGAGGTCTTCCAGCTTTGTTTTTGATTGATATTTATTTGTTGGTCACTGTTCACACTGTAGCTTTAGATTCTTTTGTTTCAGGAGATGCCATCAAATCATTTTACCCATAAGGAAAGCCACTATTAAGGAAAAATCCCTCAGAGATGGGAAGCATCCATTTGAAATGAGAATAATTACCTAACTTGCATCTGTATCATCCAAAGGAAGAAGGCTCTGTGGACTTCTGGAGTCTGGGAGAGAGATCCAGATATTCTGTAGCCAGGAGAGAGGACGCCCATGTCAGCATAGCTTTTTAGACAGTAATTTCTGTCTTCTCTGAGCCAGGTTGCCGGGGCATGGCAGAGGACATGGTCCTTGAAGGATACTTTTTGTGTCTGTTAAGACCGATGGAATGCTTAACATTTTAAAAGTAGTATAGCCTGAATGATCACTTAAACTATCCCTATTGTCTCTCCATTTCATTGTTAGGTGCCATCAAGCCAGTTCTAGCTCATAGCAGCCCCGCAAATAAAAGAACAAAATATTCTCTGGTCGTGCACTGTCCTCATAAACATGATCATTATGCTTGAGCCCATTGTTGCAGCTACTGTGCCAGTCCATCTCATCAAGGATTTCCTTCTTTTTTGCTAACTCTCTACTTTACCAAACATAATGTCCTCCAGGGACTGATCCCTCCTGAAAACACATCGAAAATGTGCGAGATGAAGTCTAACCATCCTTGCTTCTGAGGTGTGTTCTGACTGTACTTCTAAGACAGATTTGTTCATTATTCTGGCAGTCCATGGTATATCCAATATTCTTCACCAACACCATAATTAAAAGGCATCGTTTCTTTCTAGATCTTTCTTATTTGTTGTCCAGTTTTGCATGCATAGGAGGTGACTCACAACATCATTCTTGGGTTAGGTGCTCCTTAGTCTTTAAGGAGATAGCTTTGCTTTGTAACATTTTATAGAGGTTTTTTTTTGCAGCAGATTTTCCCAATGCAATTCATCATTTGTTTGCTTGACTGTTGCTCCCATGGATGTTGATAGTGAATCCAAATAAAATGAAATCCTTGACAGCTTCAATCTTTTATGTTTATCATGATGTTATTTATTGGTCCAGTTGTGAGGATTTTTGTTTTCTTTATATTGAGAAGTAATTCATACTGAACATTATAGTGAATGATGACAGGACCTCCCCCCAGAGCTGACAGAGAGAGCCTTCCCTTATAGCTGGTGCTCTGAATTCAGACTTCTAACTTCCTAAACTAGGAGAATAAAATTCTATTTGTTAAAGCTATACATTTTCAGTATTTCCAATACAATAGCACTAGATGACGAAGACAGAGTATGAGGGAGGAGGCTATTGTAGGTTGGTGGTGAAGGCTGGTCTTTCTAGGAGATACTTTTTGGTCCAGGTCCTAAATGATGGGAAGAGCAGACCTTGAAATGATTGTGGAGCACAGTACAAATAAAACAAAACATGAAAACTCTGGGTTAAGAATGTGCTTGGTATGTTCAAAGAGTAAGCCTAGTGGTCTGGGGAGTAGTAATCCAGAGGTTAGGAGGTCAGAGGGCAGAGCTTACGCCTTGTTGGTGTTTGGATTTTCTTCTAAATGCCAAAGGAAGTCACTGTGGGGTTTATGGGAGGAAAGTGAGGGAATTGTGATATATGTTTCAGAAGGATTATTCCAGCTACAATGTGGAGGAAATAATTGAAGGAGGGCAAGAGTGGAAGCAGAGATCTATTGAGGGTAGACAGTTGATGATGGCTTGGACTTGGGGTGGAGATGACAGGAAAAACAGGATGAGTTTTTTTGGAGGTGTTTCAGAACTAGAGGGAATAGGTTAGACATGGGAGGTAGAAGAAAGAGTGTAATCTAGGATGAGTTGTACATTTCAGGCCTGACATCTGGTTGAGCTGAGGAACACGAAGAAAGAACCAAGGTTATTTTGGAAATGAGAATCTGTTGATGAAGTTCTCCCTGTGAGGGGCCAATGACTTACTCATGTTAAAGAATGGCTGATCTAGGACTAGATTCCATACTTATCTGGTTCTCCTTTGCTTTTTTCTTAACTCATTATTACCTTTCATCATGATACTTTAGAGCAATGTGTACATTGACACTGTCTTGGACAAGGAATACTTATAATTATTTCAGTGCAGGATTATGCATATTCTGCTCTAGAATATTTAGCTAAGAAACAACCTAGGCCACCCACATCTTCCTCCACTTCTCCATCAAAGCTTCCTTTTTCTTTTTTGATGATACCTTCCGAACCAGGACTGGTAGTCACCAGAACAAAACTTTGGAAAAAATGATGCCTTCCTATTCCCTGATCCATCCCTTCAAAACTACACTTTCCAGTCACTTTTGTAATTATCTATTGCCGTGAAGTAAACCATCCTGAAACTTAGTAGTTTAAAACAATGATCGTTTGTTTGTTTCATTTACTAGTGAGTCTTTGATGTGGGTAGGGTTTGGCAGATAGCTTGTCTGTGCTGCACACAGTGTCAACTGGGACAGCCTGACTTAGGGAATCCATTTCCAAGATGGAACTCGAAAATGGCTGGAAAGTTGGTGCTACGTGGTGTCTGGAACTTCAGTCACGCTGTCAGCAAGGGATCTTGATTTCTTTCCATGAGGCAGCTTGGGCTTCATCGCAGCATAGCAGTTCCTTTCCAAGACACAGAAAGTGAAAATGCTACTCTCTTAAGGTCTTAGTTCAGAAATGGGTACAGCATCACTTCTATTGTGTTTTATCACTGAAACTCAGAGTCCGGGGAAAGGAACATAGGTCATTCCTCTTGATGGGAAAAGTCAAGGAATGTGTGGTTGCCACACTTCCCTTTCTGTCTCTTTGCATTTGAAACACAGGGAGCACATTTCTGCCCACCTCTCCTGTCTAGTTCTCTCAATTCATTGCGTTCAAATTACCCAGCTTTTTCTCTGCCAGATACATGTTTAGAACTTAGTTGAAAGATGCAATCTCAAATGGCCATTGGGACAATTTTTAAAGGAATTATTCTCAGTTATTGAAATATTTTTTGTACACATTAAGGGCTCTAAAACCAGATTTTTCTCTCCGGTACAACTTGTATCACCTTTGGGTTTCCAGTTGTAAACAAGAGGATTTTGACTTTTGTTCTTATTATTTTTAGTTTACCATGCCCCAAAGATACGTGTTTGCTAAATATTCTCCCTTTATCACATGAACTGTTGTAAGATGAAAAGTTAACAGCTGGAAAGAAAGTTTCTGTACTCTTTATAGGGATGAAGACTAGAAAATCACTTAGTCGCTTTTAGTTGACTAAGCTGTTGGTAAGAACACAAAGGTGGTAGCTAATGAGAGACCCAAGAGTGTAGATGCCTGCCTGTTACCGTTTGAACTATGTCCCCCAAGCACCCCCTTTTATCTGTAAAAGTAACTTGGTTTGGAAATAGTTACTATTTTTTTATGTTAATGAGGACTCACCATTGTGTGGGGTGGGTCCTAAACCTAATTTCTTTTTTTAAAAGAAGAATGGATTGGACAGAGATTCACAGGGCCAATAGGCAATATGAGGACAGATATACATGGCACGTGCATCTGCAAGTTCAAGAACTTAAAGATTTGCCAGTCACTATAAACTGAAGTCGACACAAGGACCTTCTCATAGAACGATGCCCTGAATTAAGACCTATAGCTTCCTGGACTGTGAGAACATAAATTTTTGTTCTTTAAAGCCATCTACTTGTGTTATTTTTTGGTATGTCAACCTCAGGTCACTAAAACACTGCTGTTAGTTGCTGTCAAGTTGATTCCAACTCATGACAACCCCACGTGTACAGAGTAGAATTGCTTGATAAGGTTTTTAAGACTGTGGCCTTTTGAAAGCACATCAACATCCCTGTTTTCTGACATGCATCTGGGTGGATTTGAACCACCCATCTTTTGACTAGTAGTTGTGTGCTTAGCTATTTGCACCAACTGGGAACTCCTAACTAAGACATTACCTCAGCCAAGTCAACCTCCTTTTGGATTCCCTTCCTGGACGTGATCAAGTACACAATGTCTCAGTATGGACATTTCTGACTTTTTCAAGGAGCCTCCTTGAAGGTTCATCACTGATAAGGAGGGCTGATCCATTCAGAGAATCACAGAACTATCATAGAATGGAAAGGGACTGGTAAGGTTATCTAGCCCCCTTCTAGCTCTGGGCAGCAATGTAGTGCTTTCATCCCTTGTAGCACTTAGAGCCTGTCCATTTGTGGTGGAATCTAGCCAAGTCCAACAGAAATCTTAACTTTCTCTTAAAGGCTATTTTAGAGACCCGAAAACCAAAGCCAAACCCACTGGCATCAAGTTGCTTCAGACTCATAGAGATACTAGAGGACAGAGTAGAACCACCCTATAGAGTTTGCAAGGAGTGCCTGACGGATTCAAACTGCCAACTTTTGGTTAGCAGCTGTGACACTTCACCACTACACACCAGGGTGTCCAATTTTAGAGACACGTTGTGGAAAATCTTAGTCTTAGAGAATATTCTTTAGTTGGGAGGGGAAAATTGAAAAGTGTTTGCCAAAGGGAAAAGCAGTGGGGAACGTAGAATTTTCTCATACTGCCTGTTGATGGCTGGCTTGGCCTTCTGCTTCTCAGATGGTTTTAGTGTTTGAGCTGATTAGAACCTTATGAAATCACTTAATCCTAATCCCTTTGGTCCTACTTTCATGTAATTTATCCAAGGCCACCCAGTAAATTAATAAGAGATATGGAGCTAGAGTGCACAGCTCTTCACAACCAGTCCAGTCCTACTCTAAGGAAGGAGAAAGTAGATGAGATTTTTCCACTCTAGGCCTCACATGAAAAATCTATAAGACATCAAACTTTTATGTCACTTTCCTCCATCTCAGACAAGGAGAAAAATGGGGACTCCTCTCAGGTCTTTAGTGACTTCCTACCCCTTTTGACCCTACCTTCCCCCTCCAAATTTTCTGCTTTTGTATTCACCTAGCCTCTCTCCAAGTGGAAACTCCTTCCAGGGGGTAATCAATGTCCCTCTCAGCCAGAACCCAGTTACCAGGGAAACCATTCCAAGAAGCTGAGTTAGGCTCATTGAGATGCAGCTGCAAGGCCCAGGGCCTGCATGAGGGCAACTGCTACCAGGGTGGGCAGTTTCTGGCAACTCCAGAGTGTGTCGTACCAAATGGGACATGGTAATTATATATCTGTGGCTTTTGTTATGTGCTAGTTTAATTGTCATGGATTCATTGTTGTTTTTTACATTTTCATCTATTTCTAAGCCTCTCAGCAAAAAGGGGAAATTGGTGCCATAGGGCAGGTTTCTTTTTGAAAGACACACACTTGGAAAAATAAATCCAGAGACTTGATGCATTTGCTTGGTCAGGAAGTGTCCCCTAAATATTTGAGGAGGCCTGGTTGCACAATGGTTAAGTGCTTGGATGCTAACCAAAAGGCTGGTGGTTTGCACCCACTAAGTGGCTTCTCAGGAGGATGACCTGGTGATCTGCAAAGAGTGTAGCCAAGAAAACTCTGTGTGGCTTCTCTGTTCTGTCACGTAGAGTCATTGTGAGTTGGAATCAACTTGACAGTACCCAACAGTGACAATGGCAGCACATTACCAACGTGGCTGCTTATGGACCCCAACAATGCATTAGAGCTGGATAGATGTGATTGTCACCTAAGAGGTGAGTTGAGTTTGGTATGGTCTTAGTCTAAAGTTTCCCTCAAAGAGAGAACCTGAAAAAGACATAGAAGTTGTAGGTCCACTTTCCTCTAAAGTTTCATTTCCCTATTGGTGTACCTTCGCATACGAGATCATAGATTTCCGAAACTGGACTTCTAAAATTGTATTTGCCCTGTCCATTGTTCATGACAACTTGGAAGCATGACTTCTATTATTTTAAGTACAACCAGTACAAGAGGCTCCCACCTATGCCTGGGATAATTTCAGCAGGGCTGATTTTAATCACTTTACCAGAGAAAATTCTGATTTTACAAAAGGGTTTCATATTGAATTCCTTAAGGGAACCAGTGCTTCGAGTGAGTCTACATGATGGTGGTTTTCAAAAATTCAATTCACATGCAGTTTTCTTGATAGTTCCTCAACTGTATGGTAGTAATAGCAGTAACAGTAGCCAACGTGGAATGAGTGCTTATGCCATAATGCACATTACGCTCAGGGTTACCTACATCATCTCCTTTCTTACTCTACAGGGCTGTAGAGAGGGTCACTGATAATTCCCAATGTGGGTAAGAGGATGAAGTCTAAGTGATCAAATCCTAGCCCTGGCTTAGGGAACCTGGAGCCAATCTTTTAAGCTCTTTGAACCTTGGTTTCATTTGGGGCACAGTGGGAGAGAGGTGAATCACATGTATCTTGTGGAATGCGTTGGTAGCCATGGTGACGAGGATGGTAAGTCTACCATATATTAAGCACCATTTATGGATTATCTCATTCGACTTTTCAGCCATTTTTCTAGCCACATCTTATTGGTGAGAAAATAAGTAACAGGGAGGTTGAACAACCTGCTCAAGGTCACACAGCTACTAAGTGGTAGAACCAGGATTCAAACCTGTAAAATCTATCTTCAAAGTATTTCTCATTACTCTGTTGCTGAAGGGATCAGAACAAAAGACCTTAGTCTGATGTTTTACTGGGGGAATACCCATTGAAGGTCTCTGTGTTTTGCTTCAGCCTATAACATTGTTTCCTTATAGCTCATTCTAACAGGCTTGGCATACCCAGTGCATCTGGGGTCTTGGATTTCTGTGAGAAAAGCCCCCCACCTCTCCTCTATCCATTGTAGCAGGTTTCCTTCTTCTGAGATGGCTGGATTTGTGCCTAACTCTTGGGTAGCTAAGCATCTAGCTGGGAGTTGCCCAGGTATGCTGTTTGGATGGTCATTCTTGTTTATCCAGCCTCTTGGGATGAATCTCCAGTTTTGGATTTGGTGTGTCTTCACAGAGCATTCCATCCAAAGCTCACTGTTGCTTGGGAAGGACCTTGTGGCATGCATTATTCAAAAGAGGAGAGATGCTCTGGGCCAGTGCCCAGACACTCAAAGAAATCATTTGGTGGGGGCAAGGAAATTCAGGCAGAGGCCTTAAAGGAATTGAGCATAGTCTCAGTTTCTCGTCTCTTATTTTTGGTTTATGTGGCAATACGGTTAGTTATTATAGAAAGAGATTTGCATTCTTCTCTTTCACACTAATAATTTGAGCCAGTTTGAAAAAAAAATGAGTAGGTGGAGAAATGTACTTCACTTGTGTAAGTGGGGCTATGGCCCATTTTGTGGGATCATTATATTTTTTTACAGCTAGAATTTCTTGTTTGAAGAAAATGATTTTCAAAGCTGCTATTGAGTCAGATTCTGTGACAAGTAAGCAGTGGTTCTCAACCTTGACTGCACGTTGGAATCACTAGGGAGCTTTAAAAAATTCTGATGTATGGTTCCTGCCCACCCCATGCCGTGAGGTCCTGCTTTTAATTGGTCTAGGGCACAGCCTGGGCACTGGAACTTGAAAAGGCTCCCCAGGTGATTCTAATGTGCAACCACGAAGGGCCAGCTTCTCAGGCACGGGAACTGGGCAGTTACCTGGAGCCCTGTGCTCAGAAGTGCCCCACACTTGGTCTCGTGCTCTGCTGTTACCATCTTAAATTCTTTGTTGTTTTGGAACAAGGGATTCCACATTTTCATTTTGCACTGAGTCTTGTCAATGAGATAGACCATTCTGCAGCCAGGGTTGAGAGCCAGTGGGCTAGAATAACATTCCTATACAAGAGAAAAATCCCCACGCATCAGCCAGTGCTCCTTTCAGGAGCAATGTTTCCATCAGGCAAAACACTGATGCCCAGAGGGTATAGACACGGCCTCTGTAATATTGCACTGGGGTGTACTTTTTCTCTTTTTGAGGGACTTGCAGAAAATACTCCTAAGATAGTTATTAACCTTGCTATCAAGTACTGGTTAGGAAGTACACATTTGTACTGCTACACAGTGCCAAGAGGCCTGGAGTGAACTGTCTTTCTAGGAGAGTTTCTTGTGCAATGAAGGCTTTGGCAGGTGGACTCGCTGCGGTAGTTCTGTGCCCTCCTGCCTTCTCCAGAACCTGCGTCCATCATCCGTTTCTCCTTGTCTCTCTTGAATTTTTAACCTCTCCATTTCTCTGGCACTTTTCCCTCTCTTAAAAATAACTTTTCTCAAAATACTATCCTTCACCAAGAAGCCACTTGAGAGAGGAGCTGCCCCTCACAGGCACCACATACTGGTAACCATTCCTTAACTCTTGGCTGCGGCACCTCCACCACCTCAACTTCTTGAAAGGGCTCTTTGGAAGGAGCCTAAAACGACTGCCTTCTAGTCAATTCTGCCTCATGGTGACCCTGTGTGTGTCACAGTAGAACTGCACTCCAGAAGGTGTTCCATGGCTCCTTTCTGTGATAGTAGATTGCCAGGCCTTTCTTCCAAGGTGCCTCTGGGTGAACTCAAGCCTCCAATCTTTTGGTTGGCAGCCTAGCACTGTAACCATTTGTACCACAAGTGGACTCCTTGAAAGATTGCTACTTGCCGCCTGATATTGTCAGATCACTTTATCTTAGTTCTGGTCTTCAAAGTTTCTGGTGAACAGGACTGCGTCAAATGACTTTCCTCCGTGTTAAAATGCAAATTCGTAGGGCCCACATGACTGCTGAATCAGATTCTTTGGGATCTGTGGCCCAGGCCACAGTCTCCTCTGATAGTTCTTTTGCAGCCAATGGGTGAGAGCCACTGCCTTTTAGATATTTACTGAAGAAAGAGTCCTAGCACCTTGTTTTAGTCAGCTAGGCTGCTCTAACAGAAATACCAGAGTGGATGGCTTTAACAAAGAAAGATTTATTCTTACATGGTCCGGTAGGTTGCAAGTCCATATTCAGGGTGTCTGCTCCAGGGAAAGACTTTCCCCTTGTCAGCTCTGAAGGAAAGTCCAGTATTGCATCAGTCTTTGTCCAGGGAGCGTCCTCACGCAAGAACCTCTGGTCTGAAGGACGCGCTCTGCTCCCGGTGCTGCTTGCTTGATGGTAGTGAGGTTCTCAAATTGTCCTTTGTTTCATTTTCCTTTTATTCCTTGCAAGCTAAAAGCATAAAGGGTGGGGCAAGCCATACTCCAGGGAAACTCCCCCCACAGCAGGAATTCACAGCCCCACCCTAATTCTTTAACATACAGGTTAGCAAAACCACACAATGGAGGACAGTCCCAAGATACCGGGAACCATATTCCAGCCATGTGGCTGCACACATTTTTGGGGGGACACAATTCCAACCATGACACACCTATAAGATTTAATGTGCCACTTTCAGTGCCTAACTTCAGATGTTTGATATTTCTAAATCATACATTTTTGGGAGTCTAATGATTAAGAGCCTGGGCTCCAGAGCCACTCTATTTATGTTGAAATCCTAGCTGGGTCATTTATTACCCATGTGACCCTGGGTGCTTGGCTTCTTCATCTCTATAATGGGATAACAATACCACCCGCCTCACATGGCTGTGATGAAACTTAAGTGAGCTAATGCAGGTGAGGCACTGCACTTAGAACAGTGCCTGCACATACTAAGTAAGGATGCAATAAAAGCTAGCTTTTAGATTATATAGGTAAATTTTACTTCCTCCCATAACCAAGGTCAAGTTAATCAAAAGAGGAATTCCAGATCAAGTGAGTTCTTTGTCTTTGGTGGTTCTCCATGTGCTTAATCACTCCTGGTATAGTTATTTGGGAAACTTGCCCTTTGCCTCTTGGTTTAAAACTGTAACACTTGCCTCTCTGCATCTGAAGTGTGTATCATGCTCCCCTTAGCTGTTATGATTTCCCAAGGCAGTGGTTCTCAACTGCTCTTCAGCCGATTGGGATTCAACAGTTTATTGTACTTAAGATCCAACTCCTAGTCTGGTAACTTTGAGTTACTTTTAATATAGCTGACCAGAAAGCATTTAAAAGCTGGAGAAAGAATAAGACTGTTGACTTTATAGCAAACTAGTTCTCAGCCTTTTTGGACATTTGAATTGCTTTTGTGTTTAAAACAAACCAACCAGTAATGCTGAGGTCACACCCAGATCAATTAAATAAATATCTCTGGGCATTGGACTTGGTATATTTCAAAGGTGTCTTGGATGATTTTAATGTGCAACAAGCATTGAGAATCATTAATACAGAACAAGACAAGAGCCTCAGTATTGGGAGCCAGGGGATGGGACCCGTTTCTTGGGAAAATGATTAAATCCCCACGTCTGTTGATCTCTACAACTTTCATGGACACGGCAGCTTCAGCTCAAATATATTGAAAGACAATAGTCTGTAACAGGTCAAGAGGGAGATGGAGATGGACTACATGATTTAATGGGTCATCTCTCCTGTAGTTAATTTCTCTAGATCTCTTGTGCTATATTGATTTTGTAAATCGTTATTGTCACATCTGCCCTTCTTCTGCCAGTGAGAACTGGTGGGTCTTAAAAAATTGAATTGGGTGGGGAGGAGTAGTTTAATCAATATCAAGATTTATTGACTTGGGACTTTTAAATTAGCTGTATTGAAGTCAGGATTAATTTTAACCTCTTCAAGACTTGATTGAGTAGCATAGTTTATATTATCTACAGAGCATTTTGCAAATATTATCCTTCATAAAATTGGGACACTCTCACTTTCCCTTCCTGAAATGACTCTTTTATTTGTGAAGCTATTAGGATTTATATTGTAATAACAATCATGTCAACATAGTATTTTCAAAGGCTAAGTTCTGCTTGTACATAACTTCTTTCAGATTTTTCCCTTTGAAACACTTCTCCCTCCTCCCCCCCAACCCCAACTCTGGGGTTAAGTTTTCAACTACTTTCCTTTTAGAAATAGGAAATAGAGATAGATGTATATAAAAAATTATGGTTGTTGTAATTTTGCGTGTTGTTTTTAAACACTCTGTAGCTCTTTTGTTGAATTAAATAATTAATGTCTCTTTTTTATAGAGAAGGATTTATGTTGCTTTTGTTGTTATTATTATTTTTGAAGGGTATAAATGAGAACATTTCAAATACATGTCCTTAACAGGAATGTTTTTGGTATTGTTACACATGAGCAGGACTGAGAAGGAAAGGATTTTCAGTGGTCCACCAATGAGATGAATTGACACAAAACTGCAACAGTGGGCTCAGACACAGCAATGGTGGTGAGGATGACCCAGGACTGAGCAGTGTTTTGTTCGGTGGCACATGAGGTCTCGCTGTAAGTTAGAACTGACTTAATGACACCTAACAATTGCAACAGTCATGGCCAGGAGTGCCTAGGTGGTGCGAATGATTAAGGTGTTTGGCTGCTAATCAGAAAGTTGGAGGTTTGAGTCTACCCAGAGGTACCTTGTAAGAAAGGCCTGGAGGTGTGTTCCAAAAAGTCAGTCACTGGACTGATAGTCATGGAACTATATTCGGCATAGCTGCTATTTCATTAAATTCCCCTAAACATGCCACAAGGTAGTTATTATTATCCCTACTTTCCTTTTGATAAGACTGAGGTACATATCAAAAGCTTAAAAACCAAACTCACTGCCATCATTTCTACTCATAGTGACCTTATAGGTCAGAGTTCCAAAAGTCAGTCCTATTATAGCCCAGTTCTACTCTGACACACATGGAGCTATCATGAGTTAGAATCAACTCAACAACAACTCATTAGGTTTTTGGGTCATTATTGGGGGATGCATTGAATTATCCACTTACCCTATATCTTTTGATGCCCCTTGTTGAAAAGAAATAGACCATGTATGTAGGACTTTCGGCTTTGTAGAATATGGGTTATGGCTGTAAGGTGACTCAAAGCTTACTTGAGACTACAGCTATTACACCAGAAAAGTTAAATTGGTTTAGACTGGCTTTGACTAAATTAGTTGATAAAGAAGTACGATTCTCTTGTCAGATCTGACAAGGCTTCTGTCTCCCTCTAGCCCTTCATCTACCGCTTCTATGGTATCCTTGAGTTAGCAAGGTCATTCTGGTGCTGGCCACCAGCTGCCTGCCCACTGGCTTCCTCCATCCAGGCCAGGATGTGTTGCTTTGTTTTCGCTGCTCACCACCCATGACTTCTTGGCAAGGTCTTTCAGGGCACAAGCATCCACTCTGCATGACCCCGTCAACCCTGATGCTGGATAAGTGCTTGCCAATCCTAATTCTTAAGTACTTGGCAAGTGTTAACTCTGCCTCCTTTATCTCCTTTGAAAGATGGCTAAGCAAGGGCAAGAAGAGTGATGATAAAGATGGTGTAGAAAATAACTATTTATTGAGAGTCTATTATGTGCCAAGTACGGGACTATGTTCGGCATAGCTGCTATTTCATTAAATTCTCCTAAATGTGCCACGAAGTAGGTATTATTATCTCTACTTTCCTTTTGATAAAACTGGAGTACATACCAAAAACTTAAAACCAAAATCACTGCCATAATTCTGACACATAGTGACCTTATAAGCCAGAATAGACCTGCCCTATAGAGTTTCCAAGAAGCATCTGGTGGATTTGAACTGCTGCCCTTTTGGTTTGTAGATGTAGAACTTAACCACCATGCCACCAGGGTTTCTATACAGGTGGGTGAAATTGCCCATGTAACTAGTCAGTGTCCAACCTTGATCTGAACTCAGGTTTGACTTCAAAACCCACAGGGGTTCTCAGCTGAGACCCTGGCTATTAAGCCCCTCTAGCTAGGTGGTGTCTGTGTGGTTGGAGAGTCTACCATATGTCCTACTTTTTGAGTGCCTAGGGATCCCAGCTCTTTCATCTATCCAGTGTGATCTTACCTTCTTAAGACTCCTGGAGCATAAGAATAAAAAACCTTTTAAGGGTCTTCTTTGTCCTCTTCTGTCCTAAGCTGTTACTGAAGTTAACTGGAAAATAACATTAGATAGTAGACTCACTGACTTTGAGAACTTGACTTTTTGAATTCTTGCTTTCTCTGTGGAGCTCTGATGCAGCTCCTTCAGCAACTGCCCCCATCCCCTGTCCCCACCAGCCACAGGAGCCTTTCTCCTACAGTTCTTCATTCCTTGGGAAGAAGGGCAGACATTTGTCTTCCTACCTCATGGATAAGGAAGCTGAGATACCAGGGGCCATGGTAGGATCTAGTCAGGCAGCACCTGGAGATCCTCACTCATAGGCACTGGGGCCTATCATCATATCTCACTGTCTGCCATAACCTCCCTGATGTTTCTGTTGGTTGCCATGGAGTCAGCTGTGGCTTATGACAACCTCACTATAACAGAGCAAAACATTGCCTGATCTTGGGCCACCTTATGATTGCTGGTATGTTTGAGTTCATTGCTGCAGTGGTTACTATGCGTGACTCATCTTCCAACACCATATGTGATAATATTTGTTCTGATCTACAAAGTTTTAATTGGATAATTTTCAGAAGCTGATCATCAGGCCTTTGTACCTAGTCTGTCTTAGGTTGGAAGTTCTGCTGAAACCAGTCTACCTTGGGTTACCCTGCTGGCATTTGAAATACCAGCGGAGTAACTTCTAGCATCACAGCAATACACAAGCCATTGTAATACAACAAACTAATAGACAGGTAGTGGCACCTACTTCCTTAGTCATATGCATTTACTTGTGTGAATAAGATGGAGTTTCTTGTTTCTTCCATGATTTACCTTAGGAAAATCAAAGAAAACTTAAGTAATAACTGAGGTGTCACTTGGAAGAGAGACCATAGTGTACAGCCTGTAGTAGGAGGGTGAACTCTGGCTTTAGGGTAGATGGGAGCTACAGTGGGAGTTATTTAGGAGTGACATCTCGCTTTGGAGTAGGGAAGCGATTATAGTGGGAGAGAGCTATTGGGAATGATATCTCTACTTGCATAGCCCACTGTAGGAAGCAGAACTCTGGCTTTGGGATGGGGTAGATGTTCTGGTTGGAGAGAGCTTTTGGGTGTGACATCTCACTTGCATAACTGGGAGACAGATCATGAACTTCAAAAAATAGGAGCACAGGACCTAGATGTCCACAATAACTATGAGAAGCCAAGCCTATGAGAAGAGGGACCTCAAAAGCAGGGTGTATTCATCGTAGGTACTGTAAGTACTAAACTTCCATTTATTTTATAATAAAAAAGGGAGAAGGTAAGCCTTACATATTTTAAATATCTAGATTGACACTGGAATCGTCAAGTGACTTCTTGAATGGCTATGGGTGTCGTAGAGTATGCATCTGTCCCGAAGGGGAGGACAAGTTTTCCACCACATTGGTTCTTTAACATCTGTGTTTGCCCCCAGCGAACTAGGACATATCACATTTAAGTTACGCCTGGTTAAGTGGATTTATGGATTATATGATCTAGTTTTTATGAAAATAACCTTCATAGAATAGAGAAATAGCTTATAAAAACTCCTTCAGAGAAGCCTTGGATTGAAGATAATAATAATATTACAAGTGAGCAGTTAGAAAATACGAGAGCTGTCATTTCTCCTAATTGGAGCTTTTTATCAGTGTTGTTATGAGGTAAAAATAATAAGGGCATAATCAGAACTGACATAAAGTCAGTAACCCCAATAATCGTAAAGAAGATCATTTAAATTATAGGCTTGCTTCTACTAGGAAGAAGGACCTGGCTACCTATTTCTAAAAAAATTGGCCAGTGAAAGCCTTATGGATAGCAGTCAGTCACTGCCTGATATAGTGCCAGAAGAGCTGCTCAGGTAGGAAGGCACTCAAAACATGGCTGGGGAAGAGCTGCCTCCTCAGAGTCTGCCTTAATGACGTGGATGGGAAAAAGCTTGTGGGACCTTCATTTGCTGATGTGGCTTGACTCAGACTAGAAGAAACAGCTGCAAACATCTGTTAATAATCTGATTGTGGAATATGTGAAGTATGAAACTAGGAAAATTGGACATTGTCAGAAATGAAATGCTATACTGGAAGATGGATATCCTAGGCATTCGTGAGCTGAAATGGACTGGCACTGGCTATTTTGAATCATACAGTCTTAAGGTCTACTATGCCGGAAATGACAAATTGAAAAAGAAAGGCATCACATTCATTATCAAAAGGAGTATTTCAAGATCTAGCCTGAAATACAGCACTGTCAATGGTAGTATGATGTCCATATGCCTACAAGGAAGACCAGTTACTACAACTAGTATTCAACTTTAAACACCAACCACTAAAGCCAAAGATGAAGAAATGAAGATTTTAACTAACTTCTGTGTCTGAAATTTATCAAACATGCCATCAAGATATCCTGATAATTAGCAGTGATTGGAATGTGAGAGCTGGAAATACAGAAGAATAAGTAGTTGGAAAACATGGCCTTGGTGACAGAAGTGATGTGGGAGATCTCATGATAGAATTTTGTAAGACCAATGACTTGTTCATTAGAGATGCTATTTTTCAACACCGTAAATAGTGACTATACACGTGTAGCTTGCCAGACAGAATATACAAGAATCAGATTGACTATATCTGTGGAAAGAAATGGTGGAGAAGCTCAATATCATCAGTGAAAACAAGACCAGCAGTTGACTGAAGAACAGGCCATCATTTGTTCACAGGCTGGTTCAACTTGTAGCAGTAGATCATTGAAACAAGTCCGTAATAGCCAAAATATGACCTTGAGTATACCCTACCCGAGTTTAGAGAATAGATGTGACACTTGGACACTAATGATTGAAGACCAGATAAGATGTGTGATGACATAAAGTCCATCACACATGAAAAAAGCAAAAGATCACTAAAAAGATAGGAAAGAAAAGACAAAAATGGATGCCAGAAGAGACTGTAACTTAGTCTTGAATGTAGAGCAGCCGTAGCAAATGAAAGAAGTGATGAAGTAAAAGAGCTTAAAAATTTTAAAGGGCAGAGTTAGAAGACAAAGATAAAAAGTATTACAATGAAATGTGGAAAGATCTGGATTTAGAAAATGAATAAGAAAGAATAAGCTTGGCATTTCTCAAGCTGAAAGAACTGAAGAAAAAAAATTCAAACCTCAAGTTACAATAATGAAGAAATCTGTGGGCAAGAAATATAAGGACTCATACACAATAGAATATGGAAGGAATACACAGTGTACCAAAAAGAATTGGTCAACATTCAGCCGTCTCAAGAGGTAGCATATATGGTCAAAAACCAATGGTACTGAAGGAAAAGTCCAAGTAGCACTGAAAGCACTGGCCTTCAGCAAAAATAAGGCTCCAAGGAATTGATGGAATAACATTTGAGATGGTTCAACAAACAGATACTGTGCTGGAAATACTCATTTGTCTATGCCAAGAAATTTGAAGTCAGTTGACTGGAAGAGATCCATATAAATGCTTATTCCAGAGAAGGGAGATCTAACACAATGCAGAAATTGTTGAACAATGTCATTAACACCATATTAGTAAGATTATGTTGCAGATAATTCAAAAGCTATTGCACTACTACATCAATCATGAACTGACAGAAATTAAGAATTCAGAAGAGGGCACGGAACAAAGGATATCATTGCTGATGTCAGTTGCATCTTGGCTGAAAGCAAAAAATACCAGAAAGATGTCTACCTGTGTTTTACTGACTATGCGAAAGCATTCAACTGTGTGGATTATAACAAATTATGGATAACATTGAGAAGAGTGGGAGTTCTAGACCGCTTATGTGTGCTCATATGGAACTTGTATGTAGACCAAGAGGCAATTGTTTGAATAGAACAAAGAGTTACTGCATGGTATAAAATCAGGAAAAGTACGCATCAGGGTTTCATTCTTTCACTATATTTATTCAATCTGTATGCTGAGCAATTAATCCAAGGAACTGGACTATATGTAGAAGACCACAGCATCAGGCTTGAAGAGAGACTTATTAACAACCTGAAGTATGCAGATGACACAACCTTTCTTGCTGAAAGTGAAGTAGACTTGAAGCACTTACTGATGATTATCAAGGACTACAGCCTCCAGGATGGATAACAACTTAACTAAAGAAAGCTAAAATCCTCACAACTGGACCAATGAGCAACATCAAGATAAACAGAATATGAACCTCACAAGGATTTAATTTTACTTGGATGCATAATCACTGCTCATGGAAGCTGTGCTCAAGATATGAAGACTTAGTGACTTACTGCATGGGGCAAATCTCTTTAAAGTGTTAAGAAGATATATATCACCTGGAGGATTGGATGCACCTGACTCAAGTTATAGTATTTTCAATTTAATAAGCATGTGAAAACTAGACAGTGAATGAGGAAGTACAAAGAAAAATTGGTGCATTTGAATTGTGGTGTTGGTGAATCGATGGCACTTGGCTTGGCCAGAAAGCAGAACAAATTTGTCTTGGAAGTACAGCTACAATGCTCTTTAGAAGGGAAGATGATGAGACTTCATCTCACGTACTTTGGACATGTTGTCAGGAGGGACCAATTCCTAGATAAGGACGTCACTCTTGGTAAGGTAGAAGGTCGTCAAAAAGGGAGACTGTCAATGAGCTGGATTGTCATAGTAGCTGCAACAGTGGGCTCCAACATAGCAGTGGTCACAAGGATGACACTGGACTGCACACTGTTATGTTGTACATAGTGTTGCTGTGTGACAGAATCAACTCACAGCATCTAACAATGCCAGCATCATTAATGACAAACACTTTTCCAAAGTTCTCAATGTGCCTTGAAAATATGCCTGTTAAAAGAGCAAAGCCCTTAAGAATAGTAAGAAATTTAAAAATATTTCTGTCATCTGTATCTCATTTTTTGTACAAAAAAATTTGTTTTTAATGATTGAATGAAAATGTACATTCCTGTATAAATTTGCATGCCCACCTATGTGCAGCTCCCACTGCTGTCCCTCCCCGGTGACAGCACAATCTTCCTCTCTGCTCCATACGGGTCTTATCCTCCCAGTAATCTCCCATCCCCTCCTCTCCACCCACTCCCCCGCCTCCAGTAAGAGATCAGCAAGATGACATCCTATAGATGCATAGAACCATAAAGTGCACACTTGATATGGTCACTCTGTGTCACTAAGTCCAATCCATTT
Organism: Heterohyrax brucei; assembly: GCA_028571685.1. NCBI lineage: Eukaryota > Metazoa > Chordata > Mammalia > Hyracoidea > Procaviidae > Heterohyrax > Heterohyrax brucei. Next base: position 100,347,864 of record CM053151.1, read on the forward strand.
CTGCCTGAAGAGTGGACCTTCATTATGATTTATGGACAGGGGCAGCATCAGAGCTGGGGCCATGCTCCCAGGGGAACTCTAACGCCCCTGGATCATCAATTGAGGTCTTTTAGTGGAGATCTCAGGGTGCACTCCTTTTTATTCTGTGTTGCCAGTGAGACTGAACTTTGTGAGCTCCATCACAGCTATCATTGGTGGTGGCCAGGCACCATCTAGTTCTTCCAGTCACAAGTCAATGTAGTCACCCACTCGCATGGGTCTCTGTCTTCTGGGTTCTCTTTTCCCCATGTCATTTTGGTCCTTGGTGATCATTTATTCCTGCTGAGTTGGGACCATTTTCTGTACTCTCATGTGGCAGCTTTTAAGACCCTAGACACCACTCACCAATGTGGGATGCAGAAGGTTCTCTTAGCAAAACACTAGTTATGCCAACTGGCCTCAATTTTGCCTAAAAGCATGGTACCTGCCCCCACCCCCCACCCCAGCCACTCTGTCCTTGCAATATTGGGTTAAGATGGAAGTAGTAATCATATTATGTTGAAGTCCAGTTAATATTGATCTTTCTAATGTGTGCTATCCGACTCGACGGCACTTGGCTTGGCAATGTGTGCTGTCACAGATTTCACCCAACCAAATTTCTATCAACTGTCTAAACCCTCCCCCACTGCCCTTCTTCCCTCCCTACCCTTACAGCCATCAGAGAATTTCTTCTATGCATGAATTTGTTTTTAAGTTCTTATCTTAGGGGTTTCATACAATATTTGTCCTTTTGTCGCTGACTACTTTCGCTCAACATAATGTCCTCCAATTGAAACTAGGTTATGAGATATTTCCTAAAATCATCATTGTTATTTATCATTGCATAGAGTTTCATTGAATTTATATACCATAGTTTACCCATCCATTCCTCTGTTGTTGGGCCTCTGGGTTGATTCCATCTTTTTACTATTGTGGACTGTACTGCAATAAACATTTGTGTGCCTGTATCCGTTGGTGTGAATGGCCTTGATTCTGTAGGACATATTCTGAACAGCGGAATAACTAGGCCAAATTGTATGTCTATATCCAGCTTTTTAAGGAAGCGCCAGACTGTTTTCCAAAGAGGTTGCACAATTTTGTAATCCCACCAACAGTGTAGGAGTGTTCCAATTTCTCCACAGCCTCTCCAGCATTTGTTGTTTTACGTTTTTTGGATCATGGCCAACCTCGTTGGGGTGAGATGACATCCCATTGTCGTTTTGATTTGAATTTCTTTAATAGCTAATGATCGTGAGCATATCTTCATGTGTTTTTTGGCTGCCTGGATCTCCTCTTTAGAGAAGTGTCTGCCCATCTCCTTTGCTCATTGCTTAGGTGGATGATTTATCTTTTTCGTATTGATATTATGTAGTACCTTAGAGATTATGGAGATCAGGCGTCAGTCTGACATATAGTTGTCAAATATTTTTTCCCATTCTATAAGTGGCAATTTAATTCTGTTAATAAAGTCTTTGGATGTGCAAAAATTGTTTGATTGTAAGTAGTTCCCATTTTTTATCTATTTTCTCTGCTGTTTGTGGTTTGACAGATTTTGAAGTCTGTCTATTGTGTACTAAAAGTTCCATTGTTGTTCCTACTTTTCCTTGGGCGAGCTTTGTTATTTTAGATTTGATATTTAGGTCTTTTATCCAGTTTGAGTTGGTTTTTGTATAAGGTGTAAGATATTGGTCTTGTTTCAGTTTATTGCAGATGGATATCCAATTTTGCCAGCACCATTTGTTGAAGAGATTGTTTTTTTCCCAGTTTAATGTCTTAAGGCCTTTGTTGAATATCAACTGTTCGTAGGAAGATAGTGTCATCTCTGGGGTCTCAATTTTGTTCCACTGATCTATCTGTCTCTTTTTGTACCAGTACTGGGCTGTTTTGACTACTGTGGTAGTGTAATAGATTCTAAAGCTGGGTAGTGAGAGGCCTCCTGGTGTGTTTTTCTTCTTCAGTTTGCTTTACTTATCCAGGGTTTCTTCGTTTTCCAAGCAAAGTTGGTGATTTGTTTCCCCATCTCATTATTTGAGTTGGGATTGCATTATATAAGCAGATTGCTTTGGGCAAAATAGACATTTTCACAATGTTAAGTCTTTCTATCCATGAGCAGGGTAGGTTTCTGCATTTATGTATCTCTCTTAGTTTCTTGTAGTAAAGACTTGTAGTTCTCTTTGTAAAGGTCTGTTATTTCTCTGGTTAGATTTATTCCTAGGTGCTTATCTGCTTGAGGGCTATAGTAAATGGTATTAATTTGGTGATTTGTTCATTAATTATCTCATTGCTGGTATAAAGGAATCCTACTGATTTACTTATGCTTATCTTGTATCCTGAGACTTTGCTGAACTCTATCAGTTTGAGTAGTTGACTTATGGAATCTTTAGGATTCTCTGCATAAACAATCATATCATCTGCAAATAGGGAGATTTTTACTTCTTCTTTGCTGATACAGATTCCCTTTATTTCTTGGTCTTGTCTAATTACTCTGGCTAGAACTTCTAGTACAATGTTGAATATGAGAGGTGAGAGTGGTCATCCTTGTCTGTTTCCCATTCTCAAGGGAAATTGTTTCAACTGACATAGGCAGTTGGCTTTGTATAAACGGCCCTTATTACATTGAGGAATTTGCCATCTATTCCTATTTTGGTGAGAGTTTTTAGCATGAATGGGTGTTGGACTTGATCAAGTGCCTTTTCTGCATCAATAGACAAAATCAGGTGATTGTTGTCTTTTGTGTTATTTATGTGGTTGATCACATTAATTGTTTTACTGATGTTGAACCAGCCTTGCATCCCTGGTATGAATCCGACTTGGTCATGATGGATTATTTTTTTGATATGTTATTGTATTCTGTTGGCAAGAATTTTGTTGAAGATTTTTGCATCTAGATTCATGAGTGATATTGGTCTGTAGTTCTCCTTTTTGGTTAATTCTTTCCCTGGCTTTGGTACCAGGGTTATGCTGGCTTCATAGAATGAATTTGGGAGTATTCCATCCCTTTCTATACTGTGAAATAGCCTCAGTAGTATTGGAGATAACTCTTCTCTAAAAGCTTGGTAGAATTCTGCAGTGAAGCCATCTAGGTGTGGGATTTTTTTGGTTGGCAGTTTTTTGATGACTTTTTCAATCTCTTCCTTTGTGATGGTTTATTAAATTGTTCTGCTTCACCTTGTGGTAATTTTGATAGGTGATATGAATCAAGGAATTTGTCTGTTTCCTCCAAGTTTTCAAATTTGTTCTAGTACAGCCTTTCATAGTATTCTGTTATGGTATTTTTGATTTCTGTTGGATCTGTTGTGACAACTCCCCTCTCATTTCTTATTTGGGTTATTTGTTTCCTTTCCTGATTTTCTTTAATAAGTTTAGCCAGTGGTTTGCCAATTTTGTTGATCTTTTCAAAGAACCAGCTTTTGTTCTTTTCAATTTTTTTCAGTTGTTCTTTTATTCTGTACTTTGTTTAGTTCTGCTCTAATCTTTATGATCTGTTTTCTCCTGATACCTGAGGGGTTCCTCTGTTTTTCTCTGTCCACTTCTTCAAGCTGTAGGGTTAGTTCTTTGGTTTGTTTTTTTCTTCCTTCCAGATGTGTGCATTTAAGGAGATAAACCGACCTCTGAGCTCTTCTTTGGCTGCATTGCATAGATTCTGGTAGGTAGTGTTTTCATTCTCATTGGAATCCACAAATTTCTTTATTTCATCATTGATTTTTTTCTATAACCCATGACTTTTTAAGCAAGATGTTGTTCAGTTTCCATGAGTTCCACTTTCTATCTATGTTTTTACTACTGTTGATTTTCACTTTTATGGCTTTATGTGCTGAGAAGATGCTTTGCATTAAGTCAGCTGTATGGATTTTGTTGAGAATTGCTTTATGTCCTAACACATGGTCTATTCTGGAGAATGTTCCATGTGCAGTGGAGAAGAAGATGTAGTTGTCTGCTGATGGATAGAAAGTTTTGTATATGTCAATGAGGCCTAGTTTGTTAATTGTGTTAATAAGGTCTTCTGTGTCTTTACTGAGCTTTTTTCTAGATAATCTGTCCAATATTGAGAGTGGAGTGTTGAAGTCTCCCACTATTATTGTGGAGTGATCCATCTCATTTTTTGGTGTAATCAGAGTTTCTTTGATATATTTAGGTGCTCTAATGTTAGGTGCATGAATATTTAATATTGTTAAGTCCTGCATATGTATTGAATCTTTCAGCAATAGTGTCCATCCTTAACTATAACTATAACTATATATATATAAATATATATATATATATAACTATCACGATGGTGGATTTTACATTAAAATCTATTTTATCTGAGATTAAAATTGCCACCCCTGCTCTTCTTTGTTCATTGTTAGCTTAATATATTTTCTTCCATCCTTTGATTTTCAGTTTGCTCCTATCTTTAAGTCTAAGGTTAGTTTCTTGTAGGCAACATATGGATGGGATGTGTCTATTGATCCAAGATATCGCTTGATGTCTCTTTACTGGAGTGTTCAGTCTATTGACATTCAATGTAATTATTGATAGATACATATTTACTGCTGTCATTGTGATATATTTAGTTTTGTATTGATGCTTTCTCTGTTCTTATTAGTCTGTTCTGGGACATCCTTCTTTGTGAGTTGATTTTTCAGCTTTTTCAGGGTAGGTTTTGTGGTTGTTCAGACTCCTGTATTATGTTTATTGATTTGATATGTTGCTTTATTGTGCTTTACGGCTGTCCCTGTGGTCCACCTTAAGAAACTATGTGTAAACCCAATTTTAAGTACTACCAGGTGGGCGGCTTGGCTAGTCTTATTCACTTTCTCTCCATCTGGAAGGACTATAACGACTGTAGTACATCCTTCTTTTTAATATGATGACATCATAGTTTTCACGATATGATCACTGGATCATCTCTTTTACTATTATAGCTTTGACTGAGTTTGGAGCCTTCCCTAACCGAGTAGGTATCTGGGTGATGTGTCCTGTAGTTGCTTCTAAAATACAAGGTAGTGGTTTTGTTCTTCTAAGCCAAGATGTTCTTTCAGTATTTCTTGTAGCTTTGGTTTGGTTTTTACAAAGTCTCTGAGTTCCTGTTTATCTGTGAATGTCTTAATTTCATTCTAATAGTTGAGAGATAGTTTTGCAGGATATCTAATTCTTGGTTGGAAGTTCTTTTCCTTCAAGGCTTTGGATGTGTCATGCCACTGTCTTGGTGCCAGCATTGTTTATACTGAGAATTCCAACTAAAGCCTACAGGGTTTCCCTCTGAATGTTAGCTTTGCTTTGAGTCTTGCTGCATTTAAGAGTTTCTGCTTATGTTTCATTTTGTTAAGCTTGATTATAATATGTCTTGGAGTCCTTCCTTTGAGATCTATATTGACTTGGATTTGATATGTATCTTGGATATCTATATTCTCTTCTTTCATAATTCCTGGGAAGTTTTTTGTCAACAGCTCAGCAACAATACTCTCTGTGTTCTCAGGTGTCTTACCCTGTTCAGAAACGCCAGTTAATTGCAGACTCTTCCTGTTAATACAGTCCCAAATTCTTCTTAAATCTTCTTCATTTTTCTTGTCTCTTTTTCTGATTTTTCCCCATAGATGCTGGAGTCAGTAGCTCTGCCTTCCAAGTCAGAAAGTATCTTTTCCATTTGTCCCATTCTGTTTTCTTGGCTTTGAATTGAAGTTTCTATGTCTTTGATTTTGTTTTTGATCTGTTGGATTCCAGAGTACTGGTGTTCCATCAGATTGAACAACTGGCTTAATTTTTCATTTTGCGCTGCTGCATTTTGTATAAGGTCTAGAAGGGTTGCCTAGGATGGCTCTCCATATAATCCTTTTGTATTCACCTTCTGATAGTTTCAGAAAGGTTTCTTCATCTGGGAAGTTCTTTGGTTGTTTCTTTGGGGGGGCCTTCTGAAGCCATGAGTGATTTCTTGGTTATGGTTTTCTCCAGAGTTTGTTGCTTTTTGGGCATCATATGAGTCAGTAGAGGCTTGGTCAGATGCTGTGAGGATGGACATAAGTTGTTTCTCTAGGCCGTCTTAAAATGAAAGGTGAAAGGTAAAAGGTATCTAACAACTTCCCAAGTCAGTCAGGTTTTCAGGTGTAGAGGTCCCTTTTCCCAGATGGCAAAGTAAGCACCTCTATATCCAAGTACAGATATTATAAACTAGTTCAAAATACAGAAAGACTACTGCCCTGCTGGCCTCTGTTGTTGGGCCCTAGCTGTAGGCTACACTGTGCAGAATACTGCTTTTCTGATGGAAAAACACTCTCCTCCGTGCAGGCGCTTCCTCCTCAACTAGAACTTAGGGCCAGCTGACGCCTTTGTATGGGTATCTCTGCCTCCCAGCGGAACAAAATGGCATCCCGCACCAGCTCCTAGCCTGCCTCAGTACAGGCTACTTAATGGCAGAGGTGGAAAGAGAGGCCAAAGGTGTCAAAATGCACAGAGTCCAAAGCCAGGCTCTCAAAATATGGCAATTTTGCCTGCCAATCCCACCAGCAGTGCATTTGAGATTAGCTGCTAGTAAAGTTCCAGCTCTGGCAGAGGAAAGAAAGTTAAAATGGCAAGTTACCTTTGGTCCATGCAAGCTAGCAGTCACTGAGAGAGGGAGTCAGTGAAAGAGAGGAAGTTTTCCGTTCAGTGGTATGATGTCCAAGTTAATAGTCCTGTGCCATGTCCTAGGGCTCACTAGATGTCCAGAAGTCTCCATTTAGTTATCAATTGAGATCTTGGTTTCCAGAGGAATTTAGGGAGATGTGTGTTTAGTCTGCAATGTTGACTTCACCCCACCTCAAAAATTTTGATCTAGGTTTTATAACATATAATGTTACAGTAGACATTTTATGTAATTTATAAATTTATATATGTGATGCATGTTCAATTTTTAAGTGAGATAGATGCATATGAGCCAGGGAATCTAAATGCTGTAGCAAACAACTCCATGATCTATGTGCTTCATAACATTTTATTTTTTGCTTGTGTCATGGCTCGATGGTAGGTCAGCCAAGTAGTGTAAGGTTCTGTTACATGTGGACATTCAGAGACCCTGGCTTATTTCATCTATTGCCTCTGTCTTGTGACTAGCTGGCACATGAAAGAAGAGAGTATGGGAAATTAGACCTGTTTGGGCTAGGTCTCGATGAGATACATAACTTCCCTACATTCTATTGGCTAGAACTCAGTCATAAATAAGCCCCTTTTCAACTGCAGGGGAGGTTGGGAAATGTCACTAGGCTATAAGTCCAGTTACTGTTGTTGTTGTGTGCCTCTGATTACAGTAAATAAAGTAAAACTGGAGAATGACTTGTCAGTCCGAATCAGAGTGGAAGATCAAAAAGGTGTAGAGACTACTGTGCTCATAGAAATTGGAAAACTGAAAAGATAGAATATTATAGTTAGAATATGGTTCGAAATTGGTGTATTGGAGTTTAGTCACCAGTCTAACAAGTGTTTGTTCAATACCTCTTGTTTGCCAATCACTATTCTTAGCTCTGTGGATACAGCAGTGAACAGAACAAATATTTCTTCTACCATGAAGCTGACATTGGAGAACTAACATTGATTTGTCCTGAATGAGGAAACCCTGGTGGCATTGCGGTTAAGTGCTATGACTGCTAGCCTAAAGTTTTGCAGTTAATCTGCTAACCACTCTTTGGAAATTCCATGGAGCAGTTCTACTCTGTCTTATAGAGTTACTATGAATTGGAATTGACTCAATAGCAGTGGGTTGTTTGGTGGGAGAGACTCAAGTCAGTGTGACAACAATCAGGATGGAAGAAAGGAGAAGAGATAATGTTTAAAAAAGTTATTTTGATTTGTACGAAGTGGATTGAAACTGTGGACTTAACTAGACCTGGTTTTGTATTGTGGTCTTGATAGTTACCTGCTTGCCGTGAAATCTTCAACAAGTTACCAGACTTCTGAAGCCTGTTTCCTCGTCTGTAGATGGGAACAAGGATGTTCTGAGAATTAGAGAATCAACACAGAGCAGTTAGTGTGGTGCTGTAGCACAGAGGAAGCTCTCAGTAAACGGTAGTAGCTGTGATCGTTGTTGTGTGCAGCCTAGTCAATTCTGGCTTGCAATGACTCCAGAGGACAGAGGAGAAATGCCCCCTAGGGTTTCCTAGGCTGAAATCTTTGTGGGAGCAAATCACTAGGTAATCAAATCACTGTAGAGCCACTGGTGGGCTGGAACTACCAATGGTTAGCAGCCATGCACGTAACCATTATACCACCTGGCCTCCTGTGATGATACCACCAGTAAAGGAGTGATAATTGTTAGGAAGGACGATACCATTACTCATGCAGTTTACCTGGGTTAATAATTTGTCAGAGGAAGGTAGGTCTAAGTGAAAACCTCATCTTTCTTTCCTCCATTCAGGTATTTATCCTATCATTATTGTGCTTAACAGTTAATGTGTTTTTGTTTGTTTGTTTATCACATTTTATTGTGGTTTGGGTGAAAGTTGATCAAGTGAGTGAGTTTTCTACTCAGTATACACCTTTTTTCTCTGTCGTAAGTTACAATCCTCTCGATGTCACAGCACTCCAGTGACTTCCTGAGTTTCCTGTTTCTGTTCATCCTTCTTTCCTACCCCTTCTTGCCTTTTGAACTTTGCTTTTGGGCAAATGCTGCTCTTTTACCTGGCACTGTTGATGGGTTTGAGGAACCCATTCATCAGGAGTGTTACTTACCCTTCACTTTATAGGCCTGTGTGTTTGCTTGGCTGAAAAGTGGTTTCCAGGAGTGGGTTCAGTTTCAGGTTTGTAGGATGTCTAAGGGTGGTAGTCTTGGGGGTTCCATTGCTCTCTATCTGGCCACTAAGTATGGTCTTTATTTTTTTTAATTCAAATTTTGTCCCATACTTTCCTCTCCCACTCTGTCTAGGATCTTCTCTTAGGATCTCAACATGAGCAGCCTGTATTGGTAGCTCGGCACCGTGTAGTTCTGGTCACTGGCTAGTGGAGGCTGATTCATGTGGTCTCTTAATCCTTTGGACTGTTTCACTGAGATTTTGATTTCTTTCCCTCTTCTTGACTTCAGGTAAAAATAGACCAATAGTTGTATCTTAGATGACCATTTAATGTTTTTTAAATTAAAAGTGCTTATTTAATTAGCCAAGCCAGCCAAGTGCCGTCAAGTAAGGTATGCATTTAAAGTTAGTGAATTGTTAAAAATATTGAAACTATGGCAGAACATAAAGAGAAAGTGGTAATCATCCATGAATCTACTATTCAGATGCAACTGCTTTTAACATGATTGATGTATTTCCTTCCTGTCTAGAAACCCTGGTTGCATAGTAGTTAACTGGTAAGGCTGCTAACCAGAGGATCGGCGATTCATATTCAACAAGGCCTCCTTATAGAGTCTCTATGAGTCGGAATCAACTTGAAGGCATTGGGTTTAGTTTTCAGTTTTTCAGGATCAAGCTTGCAAAGATCTAGTGTGAGGTCCTAAGCTGGGCACTGCTTTCCAGGGTTGACAATTAACCTTTGACCCTCTGGAGTCCTTTAAAGATGAAGTTCTCTGTAGGGTAGAGATAGCTTTTCAACCAACCTGGTGGGCTTTCTGATTCTCCCTTTATGTTTTCTTGCTGTGCAATTTCTGCTCCTTGATTTTGAACTTGCAGGAAAATCTGTAGAGCCACTGGTGGGCTGGAACCACCAGTGGTTAGCAGCTGTGCATGTAACCATTATACCACCTGTGCATGTAACCCCCAAGATGATACTGGTGGCATCATCACATATATTAACACATATACTAACCAGTATATTTCTTTATATTGCTAATTCTGTGTTTCTAGGTGGCCAGGGGAACCAGGTGAACATCTCACAGATGCAGGTGTTTTCCTGGCTTTTTCTTGCTTAATACCAAACCAAATCCAGTGCTGCTGCATCGATGCCAACTCATAGAGACCCTATAGGACAGAGTAGAACTGCCCCATAGCATTTCCAAGGAGCGTCTGTTGGACTTGAACTGCTGACTTTTTGATTAGCGGATGTAGCAGTTAACTACTATGCCAGCGGAGTTTACATGATAATCTGTAATCTGCCTTGACTCCCAGAAGTTACTGATCTCCATGGGCTACTTCAGTCCGTCTCCATCTTTGGGGCCCTTAAAATTTAGAGTGGCCCAATCCTGATGTCCTAGTCGTTACCTCATCCTCATCCTCTGGCAATAGTAATTCTATGTTCGTAATTCTCAATCAGCAATCATTTATCTGAACATCAGCTACTCCGTGCCTGACCCAGGGTGTGAGATCCTTTCAGGAAAGAGTTATTATCTCTTAAGCAAAGCAGAGACAGGACAGAGGAATTGTTTCAGTTGATACCAAACCTGGCTGAGGAAAAGTCCCTTGGAGAAGGGAATTTCAGGGAAAGTTTTAGGGTGAGAAAGAAAGGCATCAGCTGGTAACTGTGCACTGGGAGCGTCTTGGCATTTTTCTGAATCTCATTCTGATTTCATTTGGATTTTCCCAGTCTGAGCCTGCATTTACTTTCCTCTCTCCGAGGCTTTCTTTCCAGGTCTAGATAATAATGCAAATTGATAATGTAAACAAAACTGTGGAAAGACTGGTGGGTACTTACTGCAACACTTTAAAGATAAATATTTCCTTTATTCCTACCTCTAACACGGATTTTTAACAAAAGTCTGCAAAATGACTTTAAAAGGTCTTAAAAATACTTATTGCTTACAAACAGTTGATATGCTAGTTACACATGCATGATGCATTAAAGCTAGTTTTCCAAAAACAATCCTACGAGGTGGCAGTTGGACAGTTTTAGTTACGGGAAAGCAAGAAAACTACCCGTTTAAAATACCACTATTTAGTCTTGTTTTCTAACTTAACCTGGCTTTCCTTGTCTCTTATTTCATTAAGCTTGCTTGAGGATTTGGTGATTGATCATGCAAAGTGAAACCTTTTTTACACAGGGAAAACCTCAGAGCACTTCCAGCACAGTGCACGGAAGCAGCACTCGTCTTTCCGGTGCAGAGTGTGTGAATGCCACAGGCCCAGCCACAGTTGTGACCAGAGGTGCCTGGAGATAAACACAGAGCTCTGGTGGGACTTTTTTTTTTTCCCCTGTCATACACAGGCATCTTAAAAAGGGATGTAAAAAAAACCACTGTATGTGTCTATGGATTTAGATCATACATTTGAAATGTTACACATTCTGAAGCTCCAAAGGATGGATTTCTTGGATTTTAGGGTGGTTCAGTGGTAGACTTCTCCCTTGACCTGCCGGAGACCCAGGTTCGACTCCTAGCAATGCAACTCAAGTGCTGCCACCATCCATCTGTCAGTGGAGGTTCGTGTATTCCTGTAATGCTGAACAACTTTCAGCAGAACTTCCAGACTAAGACAGACTAGGAAGAAAGGTCTGGCAATCAGCTTCTGAAAATCAGACAGTGAAAAGCCTATGGATCACAATGGTCTGATGTGTTGCCTGCCATGGGGGTGTCACAGGTCCAGGCAGTGTTTCATTCCTTTATGCATGGGGTGACTGCTGTTGAGTTGATTTTGACTCAGAGCAACCTCATAGGGTCTCCAAAGCTGTCACTTGCTAAGGCACCAGACTGCCACATCTTTCTGTAGTGAAGCCGCTAGTAGTTTTGTACTATCAACCCTTCACTTAGCAGTCAATCACTTTAACCACTGGACAACCAGGGCTTCTTCCTTACATATCATGGGTGCGCAAACATTTATTGCCAACATTCTTTCAATAAACTGTTCCCTGTTTCCTTTCTATTTTATAAAATTAGGTAAACTGTGTGTGTTATAAAAACTATACTGGGGGGGGTACCAATCATGTAGTTGACATTAAAAAAGGCCAGTTGAAATGATTCAGGCAAGGAAGCCTCGGCAGAAGAACGAATCAGCCTGGATTAACACACCGAAGGCTGTATCAGATATTCATGGCACCAGCATAGCCCTGGCCTTACTGAAAGGAGGTATGTAGAACTATTACTGGAAAATTATTTCTCTTTTGTTGTCTTTGGTGTAAGGAAGAAGAACAACAAAGGGACATCCATACAAAAAGCCAAGCATGTGAAAAAGTTTGAATAGGAGATAATAAAATTGACAAAGGAGTGCCAAGCCAGCTACTGTGAAAACGGCTGAGAGTGTGGTCCCTTCCTCTTCCAGGGTTTTATATTCTAGCTTTCTCCTCCCTCTGGAAGTTTTGTTCTTTTTGCTCTTGGTCCCCTCTGTTGGTTTGAATTATTGTATGATTTGGCCCCTAGGTAGTTCTGGGTCCCTTTGGTAGGCCAATTCTGGCGTTTGTGCAGAGGCCTCTACCTGCTGGGGGCAGAGCACTCAGCATCCCCTACTCCCTCCTAGTCTCCTCCTCCCCGCTGCCTTTTCTGCTGCACGTGACTGCCATCACCTGGACTCGGTGGCCACCGCCCTGAGAAGAGCCATCCACTGGGGCCTCACAGCAGGGTGCCCTGCCTAACCACACAGTTCCAGCAGTGTCTTCAGGCTCCCTGCCTAAAGTGAGCAAGATGGGACAGGTAGCCATGGAAGGGTGCCAGGATCCCCTCCCTCTGCTGCCCCAGGGCTGGGGTGCCGTTCCGAGGGGCGGGCTTTGTCCTCTTAGGTGGACAAATGAAAGAGGCCAAAGAGGCCTTTGTCCTCTTAGGTGGACAGATGTTGGTGTCTTGTTTTCCCTGTCCACCAGGCACTTCTTAGTTCTTTTGGTGTGTAAATGTTGGTGTTTTTGACTGCCCTTTGTTGTTCAGCATTTTTATTCTAACAAAACTAGTGTACAGGCACAACACCTGGAAATCTTGTCCTGTTAAACCCTTAACTTACACTTTTGAAGCATCTCAAGTATAGTCAACATTAGCAGCGAAGAATGTCAAGTTCCAAAGCAAAAAGTCATCCTTCCCAACAGAGGTGTGCGTATCTTTGAGGCCAGAGGGGAAGTGGTTGTCAGTGGGTTGTCGGTGGGAGGGATGAGGTGGGGGAAGTGCTGGTTAGGGTGCAGCCACCAGTGGCAGGTAGCCATAGGGCAGTTATGTCAGGAGGTCCATGTAAAGTATTGTTGCTTCATGTTCTTTTGGACACTGTCCAACCACATGTACCTCCCTGGTCCCATAAGGTTACAACAGAGTTCAGAAATGCCAGCTGGAGAATGTGGTGTAGCAAGCAATACCCTGCTTAGTACTGAGGTCTGAAGTGCCTCTCGCAAGCAGCCTCCCCAACTGTACCCCAATCCTGGGGCAGCAGAGGGAGGGGATCTTGGCACCTCTCTGTCGTTGCCTGTCCTATCTCATTCACTTTAGGCAGGGATCCTGAAGACAGTGCTGGAACTGTGTGGCTAGACAGGACACCCTGCTTGTGAGGCCCCAGTGGATGGCTCCTCTCGCGGTGGTGGCCACCGAGTCCAGGTGGTGACAGTCGGGTGCAGTGGAAAAGGCCGCAGGGAGGAGGAGACTAGCAGGGAGCGGGGGCTGCGGAGTGCTCTGCCTCCAGCAGGTGGACATGCAAGGCTGGGTGCTACTCTCCAAGACCAGTTAGCAACCACACAGGAATGGCAGTGGCAGGGCCAGGGTTTTGCACAGTCCCTCATTGCAGCAGTGGTGGCACAGGCCCAGGCTGTGACCCTCCTATGTATCCCCTTCCTATATATATCACGGTATTAATGCAATGTCCAAATTACATAACATTTCATAGAAGTATGGTGGGCATTAAGCAAAGTATACCTGTACTGTAGCAGCAGACCACGGACACTGTCTTTTCCTTGGTCCTTAAGAGAAACCATTTGCTTTCTGTTTGAGTCTGACTTATGATGACTCCATATGTGTCAGAGTAGAACTGTCTGTCCTCCATAGGGTTTTCCGTGTTGGATTTTTCAGAAGTAGATCACCAGACCTTTCTTCCAAGGTGCCTCTGGGTGGACTCAAACTTTCAGTCTTTTGGTTGGCAACTGATACTGTTGATGTTCCACCTGTGTGGAGATAGCTCAGTACAAAACAGCTGGGTTTTCCATGTATAAACACTTTGTCACTGTCTCACCAGTGACAGAGCCGTGTGATTATGAATCCTCTCTCTAGTATCTATGAATTACAGCTGTTCATAGGGGCAGCACTGGTATTACCTGGCTTTGTGTATGTCCTGGATGGAAGAGTGTTAAATAGTACCTGCTCTTTCCTCCATGGGATGATCTAACGGCAAAGAAGGGACTGCTCGATGGCAGGGCGGGCGTAGGAGGAGGAGACAGTGGTGCGATGGAAATGCAAGGAGCAAAAGGGACAGCTGGTGTCACTTGCCGGTGAGATGAAGCCCTCCCGAGTGTCTGGCAGAGTCATTGAAATGGAACCATAAGAAGGTGGGAGAACTCATCACTTGCTTTTACTGTTCTTTCTCTGTGGGAGAGAAAAGACCTTCGTATAATAAAACTTTACCTTGGGTCTCAAGGAGGCAGCTGACTCAAACAGTCAGAACAGTGTTTGCAATATTCTTTTGTTAATATTGGTTTTGAATATGTGCTTTCATTCAGTATCAGGTATGTGAATTGTTCAGCTTTTTTAGTTTCTCTTAAAAAAGAAACATACAAATAGTATGGAATACATTAGGTCCCAATGGGGTTTGAAACTTCCCACAGATTAATACATGTTTAGTTATGGCGAGCATTGTTGTTGTTAGGTGCTGTGGAATTACTTCTGACACACAGCAGCTCTGTGTACAACAGAACTAGACATTAAACAATGCCCTGCCCTTCCCCCTTCTCCCAGCCTGTCGCTGTACTTGAATCCATCATTGCAGCCACCGTGTGAATCCATCGCACTGAGGTTCTTCCTCTTCTATGCTGACCCTCCACTTCACCAAGCATGATTTCCTTCATCAGGGCCTGGTCCCTCCTGATAACATGTCCAACGTACGTGAGACAAAATCTCTCCATCCTTGCTTCTCAGGAGCATTCTGGCTGTACTTCTTCTAAGACAGTTTTGTTCATTCTTCCAGCAGTCCACGGAATATTCAGTATGGCTCACCAATGCTGTAGTTCAAAGGCATTGATTCTTCTTTGGTCTTCCTTGTTTTTGGTTGACCTTTCAGATACTTATAAAGCTCTGTTTATATGCCAGGAACTGGAGATTTAGTGGTGAACAAGAGAGATAAATCCTCCAACCTCATAACTGATACCTGAATGTAGGTTTTCAGGTAGTGTTAAGTGCTATGAAGAAAAGTACAGTGGAGTAAGGAAATAGAGAGCACTGGCAACTGAAGAGGTTTAAATAAGATAACCAGGAAAGTTCTCTGTATGTATGGTGCATTTGGTCTGAAACCTGCGTGCAATGCAGTGTGCTTGCAGGGGTCTTGAGGAAGGATGTTGCAGGCAGGGAAAGAGCAATTGCAAAGGTTGTTTGGTGGGAATGATGTGACAAGTTATTAATGAACAGGTGTTTGTATTTTTTCCTGCTTCTTATGCTGGCCATTGAAAACTTATAAAGCTAAACCTATGTGGCTTAAACCCATGTGGCTGTTTGACTTGTCCTTGCCCCCTCAGTTTATGTGTGGATGTGTATTCACATACAGGGACAAACAGACAAAGATTCCTAAGGGTGCTATTGCTGCTGCTAGACATATTATTTGACATTTGGTGATGTGAAGCTGAAAGACTGAGAAGAGAGAGACAATGAGGCAAGAGGAAGAGAAGGGTGCTCAGCCATGTTGGCATCACTGGAAGTTGCAAACTCAAATTCCTGCTTGTCTCAGGGGTAACAGGAAAGAGTGATCCAGGTTAGGTGGAATGCAGTGAAGAGTCATAGCCTCAACTGTGGCACAGCCCCTACCTGCTCAGAACGTATCATTGGGATGAATGATGTGAACCCGATATTGCCAGATGTCCCAGGTTTTCAAGAACAGTGATAGATCTGGATTTTAATGTGAGATTTGCCACTTTAAAAAGCAATCTTGTGGAGATTTCCCTTTTTCAGGAAGATGGAGTAGATGGAATTTTCCCTATTCTTGTGACTAAATACAGCTGAGAACTCAGAACCAGACCCAAACCAAACCCACTGCTGCTGAATCAATTCCAACTCAAGACTAGTCAACAGGGTAGAACTGCCCCATAGAGCTTCCAAGGAGCACCTGGTGGATTCAAACTGCCAACCTTTTGGTTAGCAGCCATAGCACTTAACTACTACACCACCAGAGTTGCCAGGATCCAGGACAGTACATACACAATAAACACAAGAAGATTCTGAAAGGTGGAGAGAAAAAGGAAGACTGGTTAGGAACCTCAGAACCTGAGAAAAGACACGATGATAATTTCCCTGGGTTTTCATTTTACCTTTTATATTCCAGACGTGGAGCTGAAGACGCTGGCATCCTGGCAATACTGATGGGCACAGACAAAAAAAGTCTTGATGAAAATCTGCTTTATAGCCCCCAAACAGGAAAAGGGAAGCCTAACAGCTAAGAGAACTTTTAGAAAATGTAACTGCTCTAATCCAGTCAAATAGGATGCATGCATGCGTGTACACACCCACCCACCCACCCTCACACCACTGTGCATCTGCTCCAACCCAGGCAGGCAAAGTACAGTGAGGAGGTAGACTTGCATCTTTCTAAGACCAAACCAGATACCCTCACATGCTCATCTGGTGGTGTCAAAAAAGGCCAAGTAGAGACCCAGGACTTTCATCCTTGCTAGCTGGTCACAAGAATTCCCAACTGTGCCATGCAGCATCAGTGAGAAACATATCAGGAGCCTGCACTTTCATCCTATCTGGCAGTAATGAAGCTCTAGCCTCTCACCCCTGGGATGGTATCTGAGGAGGCTATCATGAATTGGACTATGTCCCCCGACCCCCAAAATGTGTGTAGCCCTGTGGCTTGGCCATGATTCCCAATATTTTATGACTGTCCTCCGTTTTGTGATTTTTTCCATGCTGTATGTTGGAGAGTTAAGGTGGGACTGTAATTCCGTTCATAAGATCACCTCTCTGCTCCACTGTAAAGGGAGTTTCCCTGGAGTGTGGCTTCTACCACCCTTTATCTTTTCATCTTACAAGAGATAAAAGGAAAGGGAAGCAAGCAGAGAATTGAGAACCTCACACCATGGAGAAAGCAGCACTGGGAAAAGAGTGCATCCTTCAGAACTGAGGTTCCTGTGTCAAGATGCTCCCCAAGGAAAGACTGATGCAACACAAGGACTTCCCTCAGAGCTGACGGAGGGAAAGCCTTCCCCTGGAGTGGACACCCTGAATTCGGACTTGTAACCACAGGACTACGTAAGAATGAAACTGTTCTTTGTTAAAGCCATCCGCTTTATGGTATTTCTGTTAGAGCAGCACTAGCTGACTGAAACAGAGGCCTAGGGGAGAGTTAGAACTTTCCCCATTGCTTGCTTATACTGGGACCAGTCCTACTGTAGTATCAGTGGAGACCACGTGGGCAGCTGGAACTCCCACCTGTACCCACCAATAAGGAGAAAGCACCCTGTTGGTGTGCCAGTGGAAGCTAAGTGAGGAACTTGAACTTCTACCTCCACTAGGTAATAGTGGTGATAATGAGGCTACACCCTAATTTGCTTGTCATAGCAGCATCAGAGACAGCCAAGTAAACTCACTGCTATTGAGCTGATTCTGACTCATAGTGGCCCTATAGGAACTGTCCAGTAGGGTTTAAATCTTTACGGAAGCTGATTGCTACATCTTTCTTCTACAGAGCAGCTGCTGGGTTCAGAGCATGGACCTTTCAGTTAGTAGCTGAGTGCTTTAATCACTGTGCCACCACGGCTCCATCAACCAGATAAAACAAGGTTTAAAGACGATACAGAATCTAATAGGATAATATCCAAAATGGTCAGTTTTAAAATTACTTGTCATACCAAGATTAAGAAACATCTCAAACGGAATGAAAGTGACAATAGACACCAACTCTGAGATAACACAAATGTAAGAATTATGTCTGATTTGAAAGCAGCAATGATAAAAATTATTAACATGTGTCTTGGTTATCTACTGCCGTTCTAACAGAAATGCCATCAGTAGATGGCCTCAACAAAGAGAAATCTAGTCTCTTTCCGTCCAGTAGGGTACAAGCCCAAATTCAAGGTGTCAGCTCCAGGGGGAAGGCCCGCTCTCTCCATCAAGTCTAGAAGAAAGTCCATGTCATCAGTGTTTCCTTGGCCTAGGAGCTTTTCCACACAGGAACCTCAGGTCCAAAGGACATATTCTACTCCCGGTGCTGCTTTTGTGGTGGTGTGAGGTGCCCCATGTCTGTCTGCTTGGGTCTCTCTTTTATATCTCAAAAGAGATTGACTTAAGATAAAATCTAATTTTGTAGATCCCATCAATGTAACTGCCACTAATCCATCATCATAGTGGTAGGATTTATAACATGTAGGAAAAGTCACATCAAGTGACAAAACAGTGGACAGTCACACAGCCCTGGGCATTGTGACCTAACAAAATTGATACACATATTATGAGGGGACATAATTAAATCCATGACAGCATGTGTGATGCAAATGAATAGTAGCCTCAGCAAAGAAATAGAAAGTCTCAGCAAAGAAGTGGAAGACATAAAGAAAATCAAATGGGAATGTTGAAACTGAAAATATAATAACTGAAATAAAAAGTTCAATGGATCGCCACAGCCAAAAGATGGAGGCGACAGAGGAAAGAATCTGTGAACTAGAAGACAGAACAATAGAACAGCAAAGAAATAATAGACTGAAAAGAAAGTAAATAGAGCATCAGGGGGCTGTGGGACTAGAGTAAAAGATGAAATATTCATGTCGTGGTAGTCCCAGAATGACAGTGGTTATAAATGTACATGGAGAAAATATTGAAGACAGTTATTTTAAACAGGAGAGAAAGTAAAGGGAAGGAAGATTTCTATACTCTACTTGAATTGGTAAACTAGTGACATTAGTAGACTGGGTCAGTTCTGCGTAGAAACTCTAATGGCTAGAGGAAACCCTGCAAATGCTGTTTCACCATCAGTAGGTCAAAATACAATTTTAAAACCTGTTTAATTCAAGATAAGAAGGAAGAAAAGACAGGAAAGCTGGACAAGTGGATACAGAGAACCCAGAGTGGAAAGGGAAAAAGGAGAATGTTGGCACTTCTGTAAGATTGCAACTGATGTCCCAGAACAATTTGTGTATAAATTTTTGAATGAAAAACTAATTTGCACTTAAAACTTCACCTAAAACACACCTGAAACTGTACCTAAAATACAATAAAATAACTGTTTAATCCACAGGAAGGCAGGAAAAAAACAAAAAGAACTGACAATAAAATGATAGACTAAAGCCTTAACATATAATTACATTAAATGTAGATGGTCTGAGTGCACCAGTTCAATACGCAGTTGAACTGGATGGATTAAAAAATGTGACTCAACTTTGTGCTGTCTACAGGGCACTCAATTCCAATGTAATGGTATTGACAGGATGAAAATAAAATACACAGATAAATAGAATGAAAAAGGTGTACTATGTGAACATAAATCACAAGAAACCAGGGGTGATTATAAAGCAGACTTCAGAGCAGAGGACATTGTCAGAGACAGAGAGAAACATTATATGATAGTAAAGGCACCAAGAAAAAGATATAACAATCCTAAATCTGTATGCAACGAGCAACACAGTTGCAAAAAAAGTGAAGGAAAACCTGAGAAGACTGAAAGGAAAAATAGACATACATAATTGTAGGTGGAGATTTTGTTCCCTCTTTCAGCGGTTGATGGAACAACAGACAGAAAATCAACAGGGATAAAGAAGAATCTAACAAAGATTTAATTAACATTTGGAGAAATCTACATCCAGTAGCAGAAAAATACACATTATTTTCAGTCACCCATTGTATCAAGATAGATCACACTCTGGGCTGTGATACAAACTTTGATAAATGTAAGAGAGCTGAAACCCGACAGAATGTGTTCGCTGTTTACAGCGATGGAATCCAGCTAGAACGCAATAGTAGAAAGAGGACAGGAAATGGTGTAAACACTGGGAAACTAAACAAAACTTTTGTAAATAATCCAAGAGTGAAAGAAGGAAATAAATAATACATGAAATGAAGGAAAATGAAAATATCAGATCAAAATTTATGAGATATAGTCAAAGAAGTGTCAAGAAGGAAATTTATAGCTCTAAAATGCATACATTAGAAAAGTCTCAAATCAATCATTCAGTCTCACACCTCAGGAATCTAGAAAAAGAAGAGAAAAATAAATTCAAAGCAAGCAGGAAAAGAGTAAGAATAAAGAGCAAGAAGTAATGGAAATGAAAGAATTCATTGAAAGTGGACCACAGACATAACTGTAAGATGTAAAAGTATACAACTTTAGGAATGAAACAGATTTTCTTTGGGGTTTATGGCTAGGCAAAGAGTTCTCAGACTTGACAAAAAAGCAGTCTGGAAGAATCAATGAAACAAGGAAATGGTTCTTTGAAAAGATCAACAAAATGGACAAACTTCTAGAAAGACTGACAGCAATAAAGAAGATACGAATGATCAAATTATAGGAAATTATAGGAAACAGGAATATTGCTATAAACACCGTAGACAACAGAAGGATAGCAAAGCAATATCAACAACTTCACACACATACATGTAGCAGTAACTGGTTAAGGAGGAGGTCGGGAAAGAAAACAAGTTTGGCTGTAAAAGGGAAACCTGGCTTTTTGTAGTGCTAGAAATTGAATACACTGTGGATGTTTTAGTCAGCTAGTGCTGCTCTAAATGGAAATACCAAGACTGGATAGCGTTAACAAGGAAAAGGTTTTTCTTATGCAGTCCACTTTGCTGTAAGCCTGAATTCAGTCTGTCCGTTACAGGGGAAGGCTTTCCTTCTGTTAGCTCTTGAGGAAAGTCCTTGTTTTGCATCAGTCTTGGGTCAGGGAGCATCTTGGCACAGGAACCTCGGGTCTGAAGGACATGCTCTACTCCCCGGTGCTGCTTTCCTGATGGTATGAGGTTCCCAATTCTCTGCTTGCTTCCCTCTCTTTTTATCTCCCATAGGATGAAAGGATAAAAGAGTAGTACAAGCCACGCTCCAGGGAAACTCCCTTAGCAAGGGTGTTGCAGTCCCACCCTAATCCTCTCTTAACATAATCATACTATCTGTTAGCCACAGACAGAGGTTAGGATTTATAGCATAGCAAAATCACAAAATGTTGGGAATGATAGTCCAGCCAAATGGCTACATACGTTTTTTCAGAGACACACTTCAGTTTGCGACAGTGGACTACCAGAAGAATAAACAAATCTGTCCTGTGAGAAGTACAGGCAGAACGCTCCTTAGAAGTGAGGATGGCCAAGACTTTGTCTCATATACTTTGCACAAGTTATCAGGAGGGATCTGTCCCTGGAGAAGGGCATCATGTTTGGTAAAGGAAACGATTACTTAAAAAGAGACAGACGGTCAGTGAGAAAGACTAGCCCGGTGGCTGCGACAGTGGACTCAAGCTTAACAACAGTTGTGAGGATGGCCCAGTACCAGGCAGTGTTTCATTCTGCAGTACATGGGGGATGTGAGTGAGGACACCTAACAACAACAACAGAAATGTCCTGCACCTTGGCTTCATCAGTGTCAATCATGGTTGTTATGCTACGGCAAGTTTATGAGATGTTACCATTGGGGGAAACTGAGTCAAGGATACTTGGGATCACTCTGTATTATTTCTTACAACTTGCCTGTGAATGTATACTTATCTCAAAATAGTTTAATTAAAAAAATACTGCCAGTCAATTAAAACATGTGATCAGGCCAGATATGGTCCCGCCTGCTCACTACCATTTTGTGCCCCTCGATCTACTTAAAAAAGTGAGGGCAGAAGTGGAGGGGAAAGGAGGGTTTATAGACTGGTGGACAGCGATGCTCTGCACTGCTGTGGGGAACAGTGAAAGCATATAGAAAAAGAAAAACAATTTTTGTTAGTTATATATTTTCTTGTGTATTGGGGACACCTGTCTTGTTTCTTAGAACTTCAGAAAGGAAGAAACTAAGCAAAGTATTTCTTAGTTGTACTGTATTGCTTAGCCTGTGCTAGGCCAATAAAATTTAGCCATAACTGTGTTTCCAAGGATTACAAACTGATGTTAGAAAACATCTAAGATACCTGCTTACAGCTGATCCTGGGAAGAGCCTGTGATATATTTTAAATAGTCAGGGGAGGCCAATGAGACATGCCCAGTGCACACGTACTGGCACCTGGGACATCATTTGCCTTGCAGAGCCTTGCTGTCCATTTCCTATTGGCATCTACTGTGTTGGCATGTATTCACAGAGGTGGTAGTGGCTGTTAGCTGCTATCGAGTCCGCCTCCGACTCATGCACAAAGAAAGAAAATGCTGCCTCACCCTGTGCAATCCCCAGGATCACCTGTGGGGATGGATTGGACCAGTGTGTTCTGTAGTGTTTTCATTGGCTGAGTTTTGGATGTAGTCACCAGGTCTTTCTTCCTAGTCTGTTTTAGTTTGGAAGCTCCACTGAAACCTTTTCAGCATGATAGAAACAGACAAGCCTTCACACAGACAGACTGTACATGAGGCTCGCTGGTCAGGAATCAAACCCAGGTCTCCTGCATGGAAGGTGACAATTCTACCACTGAAGTAGTTACTGGTATGTTTTTCTGGTTAAGGAAAGAAACTTAGTTCTGAATACACCCTTAGTTCTACTCAATGTGTCCAGTTTGCACTCAGAATTATAAGGTCACAGTGCTCAGAATAAATAGGAAACATTGTCTCCTGGGGTTGGTGAGACTGGATGGAGGGATTTGATGAGATGCTGCGAACTCTGACTTGAAAGTGCAGAGGAGGAAGAAGTCGGTGCCACCCTCTGCTTATTGTGATAAGCCTGGGTGTTCTTGTAACATTGAAGCCACGGACTGCTGGTTCTGGGCAGAGGGTGGATGAGCTCAGGTGCGTGGAATTGAAAGGTAATGAGAATGATTAATCAAATTTCTTCCAGTAAGAGTGCCACATGCCAGCCTCTGTCCTGGATAACCCTCCAACATGTGAATCGGGCTGGGCTCTGCCCTCAGGTGTCTGGTATCTGAGGGTAGACATCTGTGCTTCGAGTGAACTGGGAGGGACTGGAGGCCACTCTTGGCATGGTGTCGTTGCTTCATCAGCTGGCTCTGCCAAGGTTTTGCTGAATATCCTCCGGCCATGCTCATTTAGTTATGGAAAACAGGCTGAACACGAGTAATGGGAAATGCAATCAGCCACTGGGGCATGACTGCCCCGATCGTAAACCTCCTGCAAGTGCAGAGGCCCACGTGGTCGCTACGGTGGTTTAAAATCAGTGTAAAGAGGAACCTGGAGAACGTTCTGCCTGTTGGGGTATTTATCTGATTATATCTTTTTATTTATGATTTATTTAATTTTAGGTGAACATATAGGAATGAGTTAATCGTGAACGACTCTTGAACTTTTAGGATTCTTTAATAAAATCTCTATTGTAGGTGTATAATGTGGTTTAGAGAAAGCGCTTAATCTACTAAGTAAAATCCAAGAAAACAAGTGAACGTCTGTCTCTCGATTATAGTGTTAGTTTTTAACTTCCATTCCTGACTCTCTAAAGCAATGAACTACTCACTTTTTGAGGGTGTGATTTTCCTCACTGATAAAATGGGGATCATAATGTATCTGCCAGAGGTGCTGTATGGGTGGAGAATGGTACCTGATATTTAGTATGTGCTCAGCCAATGCTAATGTTTGCTTTTATTCAACTTCTGTCAAGGAGAATATTTATGTCTTGACCCTATAAAATATCTCCTGAAAGGGAGTCTTCCACAGTTATTGTTGTTAGGGGCTATGAGGTAGATTCTGACTCATTGCAATCTAATAGGATAGAGTAGTACTGCCCCACTGGGTTTCCAAGGAGCAGCTGGTGGATTTGAACTGGGGTACATTTTTCCTAACTGAGGTTAATGTTTTGGCCTTCGTGGGGTCTACATAGGAAAAAAACCCAACTGTTTTAATCAGGAGGCCCTGTGGTACAGAGGAGAGACAAATAGATTAATAATAAGGGATACTGGGTTCTAGTTCACCTTTTATGTATCAAGAAATGGTGTCTTAAACTGAAAGTGAGTTTATTGGAAGCAGAAATAATCACTGGGAGGCTAGAGAAACAAGCATTGAAAATAGGTGGAAACACAAGGAGGTTTTTATGGACTGGGCATTATAGGCTGGCTACTACCACTCTGAAATATTTTGAGAGTCATTTGCACTCAACTCAGAATTTGGTGAGAAGCATTCAGTGGTGGAGCCTGTGTCACGTGTCCATGCCTTAGCTGCTCGAGGCTAGGGCAAAAGGAAGTCTCCCCAATTTCCCTTTCATAGCATACTATACCCACGAGTGGTTTCCTGCATAGTGGGAAGGGATGAGCTGTTGGATAAGTACTTTCAAAAAATGACAAATATCCATTATGTTCAACCATTAACTAGCTGTGTGACTATGGACAAGTCATTTTATACTCTTGACTGTCAGCTTATTCATCTGTGATGTGAGTAGTCTGGGCTACACCAGTGATTTTCAACTTTTATTTGTAAACAGTTGACCAGTTTGTCAAATTAAATCTGATTTAGATACCCAAGATGGAAAAACACCAAGGTAAACCTGCTCTGGCTGGGTGAGGAGCTGGGGGTGGAAAGAGAGAACGCTGTTGGCTATCCAGTGCCCATCCTTCACCACGACTTTCCCAAGTTTGGAAAGGCTCTGGGGTACTAAAAACATCCTCCTGGGTTTTATGGAGCACAGTTTTAAAACTACTGGATTCCACTACTCTTGAGATCTCTTTCAGACTTGTCACCTAGTAATCCCATAACTCTAGAATTTCGAATGCTGTTATTTTACTTACTGTATTTGCTTTAGTACTCACGTTTTGGAGAGGTAGGATAAAATTTGCTTATCTTATCTTGTCCAGCATGTAGTAAATACGGTAGTGCAGTGAATTACTTAACATGGCCCTTCTAGCCATAGTCTTTGTGACTGGGTGGGACTGTGCAGATAAGGCACCTGTGGCCCACCAAGGGATCAGGCAGCCTGCTAATAATGTAACAGGAACTCTTAATAATGTAAGCATGGAACTCTTGTGGGGGTTGTTTTTAGGCATAGTTAAGTCAGTTCCAGCTCGTAACGACCTATGTATGATGGAAGGAAACACTGCGTGGAGCACCATCCTCATAACTGGTGCTTTGTTTGAGCCCTTTGTTGCAGCCAGGGTGTCAGTCCATTCTGTTGAGGGTCTTCCTCCTTTCTGCTGGTCCTCTATTTAACCAAGCACAATACCTTTCTCCAGGCACTGGTCCCTTCTGATAGCATGTTCAAGGTACATGAAACAAGGTCTCACCATCCTCAGTTCTAACGAGCATTTTGGCTGCACTTCTCCCAAGACAAATATGTTTATTCTTATGGGGATTGGACCATGCAAATAAGGTGTATGGAACTCTAACGAGGGGATTAATCAGTTTTGCCATCCTACGCTTAAGATGAGCCAATTCCAGAGGCCAGGAGGAGAAATTACTAACATCAATAAAGAAGAAGCAGTGGAGTGTGTCCTTTGGACTTGGCATCCCTGTGCTGAGAACTTGCTAGACTCAGGAGACAGAGAGAAAGCTGTAACACCAGAGAAGGTGTAAGGTGGTAGGAAGAGGTAGGAAGCACCGCAGAGGAATGGTGGTGCAGGTGCACACACAGTGGTGTGCTTCTCAGTCCGTGGAATGAGGTGGCGCCAGTCGTATGCTGAGCCACAGGGGGAGAGAACTGTGTGCTGTCCAGCAGGCAGCTTGTTGGCAGAGAGGGGTGCCACTGGGCACGTGGTGGAGTTAGGCTTCTTGACACCTGGAGCCAGAGAGCCAAGTGCCTCCAGGCAGAGTCTTCTTGGTGAAGTAGTATGCCTCTGGGTACTTACTGGCAGAGCGAAGGCGCGTTGTAACACTTGCCTAAGGTAGGCAGAGGCCAGACCAAGGAGTTGAGGGATCAAAAGCCAAGAGAGAGAAAAGCTTGCCCACAGTCATGGCCTAGAAGATCTCTTGAATGAAGAGCAGCATCCTGAACCGTACCTGATCCTGAGCTGTGATGTGTTACTGCCCTGATAAGCCCCATAACAATGAGTGTTGTCTGGGAGTTGTGTGTGACCATTGCAACAAATTGTCGAACCTAAGAAAGAAGTAGAATGCCACGGGAGGAGGGACAGCTGATGTCAGAATTGGTGAGAATGTTGGCAGACCTCTGCCTCAAGGAATCAGCCTTGAGTTGGTCATTTTCCATCTCCTCCCTTTTGAGAAGCTAGATAAGGTCTGATGCTGCTCTCGCTATTTTTAAAAGTATCTTGATTTTTTTTTTCCTTTTGAAAATTTAAATCAGGAAAATAAAACCTTGTGGAATTCCCAACCTTTCTTTCTGTTTACTTATCATTGTTTACCAGTCAATAGTCACCCTGCATGCAAACTGGCCAGAGAGTCTGCTGAATAACCGACAATAAACTTGATTCCAAGTAAACCCAGAACTTTTTCCTTCTCCCACAAAAAAATGCTGTCTTTTGTGTGTACCATATGGTTTTACATACACATAGAAAAAAATTAAAAAGAAATGAACCAAAATGCTAACAGGAGCTGCTTTTGAGTAAGGGGGTTAAGGGCAATTAAAATATTTCTTTTTTACTTCTGCTCGTTTAAGCAACATGTATGTATAACTTTCCTAATCATAAAAATGTTATTAAAAAATAACACATTTTCATTCAAAAGTAATTAAGTTAATTAAAAAGATTATTAAGTCAACACAAAAATGGAAATTAATAGTGTCAAAAAATAGCATTGTATTGACTTTAAAGTCAGTGAGGCAGCATGATTATAAATTTAAAAACTCACGTTTCCTGTCATAATGGAAGACCTCATACCCCTTCATGAATAAGGAAGAATTGATGCCTCTGCATCACGGTGTTGGGGAAGAATATTGAAGATACCCATGGACTTATCAAGAGAATGAACAAATCTGTCTTGGAAGAAGTACTGCTAGAATGCTCCTTAGAAGCAAAGAGGGCAAGATTTTGTCTTACATACTTTGGACATATTTTCAGGAAGGAGCATCATGCTTGGTAAAGTAGTGGGCCAGGGAAAAAGGGGAAGACCTCAATGAAATAAACTCACACTGTGGCTAAAATAGTGGGCTCAAGCACAACAACAGTTCTGAGGGTGACACAGGACCGGGCAGTGTTTTGTTCTGTTGTACACAGGGTCACTGTGAGTTGGAATCGTTTTGATGGCACCCAACGACAACCTACCTCTTCATATGGTGAATGAGTCTTATTCTTAGAGAGATGGAAGACTGGCAACTGGAAAATGTTCTGTGTGTAAAGTCATTGTGGCCAGTCATCTTCATAGGGAAGGATTCACTACTGGACGCTTGAGTTTGGCTCAGGGTAGTTGTTGAGGTATAGCTGCTGTTGAGTTGACTTTGGCTCTTGGTGACTTTATATGTAATGGAATGAAATGTTGCCGAATCCTGTGTCATCCTTATAACTGATAGCATGTGTGAGTCCATCGTTGTGAGTGCTGTGCCATTCTGTGTTACTGTGGGTGCACACGCCTTTGTCGGCCCTCTGTTGTACCAAGCATGATGTTTTCCTCCATTGATTGATTATACCTAATGACATGTGCAAAGCAAATGAGTTACATCTAAGAATTGGTTCCCTTATATATTGATGCTATATTCCAGGTAGTCTTGCAAGGTCTAGAAGGTAGGGTGCTCTTTGTCTCTTCTGTTTGCTTCAGCATTGGCCTAATGACACCCACAAGAAAAAATCTGATAGGCACTATGAAAGCCCAAGGTCAAGGCTGACACTGCAGGACTGACCATGACAATCACTAAATGGTTCTCTGCCCTGTAACTCCTGAGAAAATCAACAAGGCTGAGGACAACTAAGGAAAAGTTGTCTGATTTTTATTCTTTTCCATCCTCTATACAAACTCTTAGGTAATTAACTTTGCCAGCAGAACAAAAAGAAAAAAACCTTATTTCCAGTATCTGCCGAGTCCCTTTATAGGGAGAAGGGAGGATAATAGATGGATAGCTAGATGGTGGCAGACAGGAAAGGTTACAGTAGCCAGACAGATCTATATTCAGTTTATTATGTTTGATTTTCAGAGTTAATTGTTTTCCCCTTAAAATTGTCTTTTGCTTCCATTTCCTTTCTTTGCTGTAATTTAAAAGAAGGTAGATAAAGGCAAATAAATAAATAAATACATCTTAAAGTTTCCTTCCCATAGTTCTCCCACATCTTGGTAATCGTTTCTTTAAGCCCAGTACCAAGTACTCCGCACAACTGGCTTTCTTGTGCCCTTGTGATTAAAACTCTCTGTGGCTGTAGATACAGAGAATCACAGGATTGTGGGTGAGAGCATACTATGGTATTCACATAGGAAGGCAGAAGTCGCATTATAATCTTTCATGGGCCTCAGTTTAATCTCAGAAATTCACTTTTCTGCTTAGAAAGATAATATCTTGTGTTTGTTTACCAAACACACTCTGGTTTCTCATAGGTAATCCTCAGCCAACTGCAAGGTATAAAACAAAACTAAACCCCTTGTCTTAGAGTCAATTTTGACTCATGGTCACATGTATTTCAGAGTAGAACTCTGCTCCATGGAGTTTTAAGTGACTGTGACGATTCAAAAGTAGTTTGCCAAGACTTTCTTCTGAGGCACCTCTGAATGAGCCTGAAACACCAAACCTTCAGTTCATAGCTGATAACGTAAGCATTTGAGCCACCCAGGGATTCTACCTGCAAGGTAGATGCTATTATTTTCATTTTATGGGTTAATAAACTAAGTGCTAGAATACAAGGCTTAAACAATTAAGTCTGTGAACTTAATTATTCTAAGTGCTACATACTTGATTGCTGATTATCACTATGGTCACCTTTGAAGTACTCCCCTTGGGAAGCTATGCTCCAATACCAGTGCCTAGTCCGCTCTGCAAAACAGTTCTGGAACTCTTTCTGGAGTAGGCCATTGCTCACAGTGGCATGGTGGCAAGTTTGTGAACTTAATTGCATAGTTGTCTGTGAAGGAATTTGTAGCCAGTAAAGAAATAACAGTATTGGAACATCCTCCCTACTCACTTGGTCTGGCCCCCAGTGACTTTTTTTCTTTGCCTGAAGATAAAGGAAATTTCAGTGACATCCAGGACATCAAGGGTAATAATGATGACAGCTCTGATTGCCATTCCAGAAAAAGAATTCTAAAATTGCTTTGAAGGGTGGACTAGATGCTTCCCAAGGGAAGTACTTCAAAGGTGACTGTAGAGATATTCAGCAGTGAGGCATGTAGCACTTTTTACAGTGTGAGTTTGTGAACTTAGTTGCCAGCCCTCATATGTCAGCAACCAAAGTCACAAAACTAGAATATGACAGAGCCAGAATTTGACTCTTAGACTCTGGGTTGTAAAAGTAATACTGTGTTCACTGCCTTCCTTAGCCTTGTTGGTTAGACTATAGCTTTCATGGTCTTTGAATTTTTCTGCCACACTCATCTCCAGCCCATAGTACCCAATACTGTACTCCATGCATATTAAATGTCAATAAAATGGCAATTTCCACCTTCAGCCCTTTCAATTTCAATACTGAAGGAAATAGTCATTTCCTTAGTCTAGAGACTATCTTTCATCCTTGTTAAAAAAACATACCAAATTAATTCTCTTTGGGCTGCTTCATGAACCCCTTTTAAAGTTTTGTGGGGAATGGAGTTATGAAACTTAAGAATATTTTGAATGTCTAAAAGGAAAATTCTAAGATACAAGACCTGATATGACCTTGAAGTGACCTTAAGTAAATGATGTCTCTTGGAATCTCTGTTTTCTCCTTTCTATAAATGGCTTGATAATACCTGCACTAACTTCAATAAGCTTTTTCTAGTCTTATGAAGAATGGTTTTATCTTTGCAAATTTATTGTTAGTAATTTGAGCATTTTCTCAGGAAAATTCCTTCCTTATGAAAAGAGCCCTGGTGGTGGAGTGAGTCAGCAATCAGCTGCTAACTCAGAGTTGTCTGTTCAAACTCATTAGCTGCTCTGTGGGGGAAGATACGACAGTCTGCTTCTGTAAAGATTACATCCTTGGAAACCTTATGGGATAGTGCTACTTTGTCCTGTAGGGTTGTTATGAACAGAATTAACTTGACAACAGTGAGGGTACCTTCCTTATAGGGCTGTTTTGGTGATCTCAAATCAAGGAGGTGACTGGATAATGGTAAAGTGTTGTATGCTCATAAACTGTGATTTCTTGCAGGGACTGGAGCCTGTGACCCAGATGTGGCTGAAGTAACTTCTTTCCTATGAATAAAGGCAGCCAGTCCACCAGCTGCTCCTTGGAAACCCTGTGGGGCAATTCTACTCTGTCCTATAGGGTAGCTGTTAGTCAGAACCTACTTGACGGTGACGAATGTGGTTTGGTTTTGGGTTTGGTGCTACAAAGGCAGAGTTGAGTACATGAGAATGAGACTATAGGAACGAAAAAGCCTAAAATATTTACTGTTTTGCTCCTTAACAGAAAAAGTTTGCTGATTCTTAAGCTAGAAGATTAGGGAGAAGAATTCAAGCAGACAGGAAACCAACATCACAAGGTCTAGGCCCTACTTCTTGGAACCCAACACAGATTCCAAGTGTGACTTTGGCCACCTTACCCAGCTTATTACCTCTATGTCTTGATATCCTTTGTAAGGATGCAGTCATGACACAACTAGAGTGCCTGGGTAGTACAGATGTTCAACATGTTCAGCTGCTATCCAAAAGGTTGGAGGTTCAAATCCAACCAGGGCACTTCTGAAAAACCAGCCATTGAAAATCCTGTGGAGAACAAGTTTTTCTCTGACACTCATGAGGTTGTCATGAGAAGGAATCAGCCTGGCAATAACTGATTCAAGATACTGCTAAAAATCACTCTCTTATCTGCAGTCCGCCTTCCCATTCAATATATTGCTGTGCTGATAGCAAGCATATTTTCTTGGTCTGACTTCTCTCTACTACCTCAGACACTCTTTTGGGAGATAACAATACACAATGTTAACCTAACAAACTAAACACTGCCGTGTAAGTCTGCTGCCTGAATAAGGACTACTTCATAGCCAGTAAAGCTGGCGCTTTAGGCTATTTGCTGCTCTGATGATCTCCTCCACATCCCAGGCATCCAGAAACTGCCCATAGGGCTGTGGTCTTAAGAAAGTCAGAGGCACTTTGATGGAAGGAGCAAGGCGACTCAGCTCATGAAAGGTGCTGAGGGTCACTTAGAAGGTTAATCTTTCAAGTATGTCACCTACCCTGAAAGATGTAAGGCTCCCACGTGACCCCTTTCTGTGGCTAGTGGGGGCCATGTGCTCATGGAGTCTCAAGGGGTTCTAAAATGGGACTTCAGTGGCTTTAAAAAATTGAATAATGGTATATCCACAAGGATCCACCATATCCCACAGAGAACAAACAGCTTTTGGTTTCATTGTTTATTCTTGTGACAGTTTTGAAGCTCTGGTCTATCTCAGTGGTAAGGACCAGGCTTCTCTTTGTTTGGTTTGGAATGGGCTTTTATGTGCTCAGTAGGGTGCTAGGAAGGATTGTTATAACTAGTCAGAACTCCAGGAGAGGCTGTTGGAAAATTCTGAAAACTTTGTGTGTGTGTGTGTGTGTGTGTGTGTGTGTGTGTGTGTGTGTGTGTGTGTGAGTACATACACACGGAGAAGAAGAAGAAGAAAGAGAAAAAGACAAGGAAGGGAAGGGGGAGAGGAGGAAGAGGTGGAGAAAGAAAAAATAAAAAAAATTTTAAAGCTCACTTGTATTCTCTGGTACTGTTGCTGTGGGCTGTTGAGTTGATTCTGACTCATAGCGACCCTATAGGATAGAAGAGAAATACCCCATAGGGTTTCCAAGTCTATAAATCTTTACAGAAGCATCTTTCTTCTGTGGAGGGACTGGTGGGCTTGAATTGCTGACCTTCTGGTTAGCAGCAGAGTGCTTAACTGCTACTATAACTACAGCACCTGTACTACCAGGGCTCGTGGTCTTAGTACAGTGAAAAGACAAATGTATTGTTGCAAGTTGATGCAGAAAGAACTATTTTTCACAAGAATCAAGAATTTAAAAAATTAAAAATATATTATTTTTCACCTTTTCACAATGGAGAGATGGATGTAGCTTGCCATTTCCTTCCCTCAAACTGCAAAGAGTGACACTATAGGGATGTGACGGCCCCTCTCTTGAAGGCCATGAACTAAGGAGATGCGAAACCAAGAGGAAAGAAAGAGAGAACAGAAACAAGGAGGGAAAGAGAGACCAGCAAGGATGCGGTAAGAGCAAAAGTGCTGTAGAGACCCACTAAGCAAAAATGAGATTTGATGATAGTTTTCAAAGAGAATTTTCAACTTAGATGAAGTCATTGGCTATGTCATGCAGAGCAGTATGTGAGAAGACATGAAACAGAGGCTGTGGATGGTTTGGCTGTCCAGGGCTTTAGTGTTGGGGTAGTGAAAGAAATGAAATTTGATGTTGTTAAATATCGGTGCTGAATGATAACTCTGACTCCAACTCTTTTACAACTCATGCATACTGCTTAGACATCTCAAGTCCTAAGAGTTGATAACAATTGAAGACAACTAGGCTACGTCCCAGTGCAGGAACTTCCTTCCATGATATTTCTGACAGAATGGAATGATTAAATTCTTAGATCTCAAAGGATGTTGAATCCTGGAGTATTTATTTATTGGCTCAGATTGTGGACTGTAGGGTCAGAGGGCCTAGATTTGAATCTGTACTACACTGTAACCTAGCTGTGACCTTGGAAAGGTTAATATAACCCTGACAGCCTGGATTGTTTATGTGTAAAGTGAAGATGATAGTACTGTCAACCTTTTTGGAATGTGGTGAGGATTAAGTGAGATGATATAAATTACTTAACATAGTGCTCCATACAGAGTAAGAGCTCAACAGTGGTTAGTTGTTATTAAATTATCATCATCATCATCATCCCTTATATTCTCTTCATGCTACCAATGAGGGCCAAGGAAGGGAGGGGGCAGTCGTCTCCAGTAGTGGAATGCAACTAGAAGATCGCTAAAGCTAGAGAAGCCAATATAAAGTGTTAAGTGTTGGGTACCTCTTTGAAAGTTTGTTGAGTATATTTTGGGTACCATCTCCTTTTTTAGATCAAAAGTACACCACACAGGATGAAAGAATAATATTTTCAATGGCACTTGGCTATGGTATCCTAGGCTTTGAACTAAATGAAGAAGGTGATTTACTTCTGGGAAGAGTGAGGCTAGATATTCAAACCATTATCATTTCTTGCAAAAAAGAATTTCCATTTCTAGAATATTGTAAAATAGATAATAAGAAGGGGGATGATTTGATCTTTCTTTGAGAAATGAGGTCTGGTGAAGGTTCTGCTTCTTAGAACCCAAGATTTGTACCAAATCCCAGGTACCTAAACTGCTTGAAGGCTGAAATGCCCAAGACTAGGCAAGTGATTCCTTTTCCACACCAGCAGAAAGCAGATTGTCTGGAGAGCCGTTGGTTAGGTTAGACAAGAGGCCATTCTTCATCGACTATGCATTGTAAACAGGGCAAAGCCCATTTTACACCCAGAGAGTTCTAGGGAAAAGACCTGGCAGTGAAAGAATTACAGAATATATGTGAACTTTTTTGTCCTAGTTTTTTTTTAAATGAAAGCTTTTAGATAGCTGTATACTCATACAAAATTAAAAGAAATAATGATAGCAGTAAATAATTACCAGGTAACTGTATATTCACCTGTAATTGTAAGAAATAATAATGCTGAAGTCCTCTTACTCACTTTCCACCAGTGGTAACATTTGCAAAAGTGTATGGTACACTCGCCCAGGTTGTTGTGTTTAGTAATAGTTTGTTCCTTTTTATTGTCAAGTAGTATTTCATGATACAGATTTGGCTACAGTTTCATTAACCACTTACCTGTTGAATGATATCTGGCTTTATATCCTACATCTGGCTATTATGAATAAAGCTACTATAAGTATTTATATACATAGGTCTTTGTGTTGACATAATTTTTGTTTCTCTGAGACAATGCCCAGTAGTGCAACTGCTAGGTCATACAGTAATTGCAAGTCTAGGTATTTAAGAACCAACCGAAGTATCTTTCAGAGTGGCTATATGATTCTATAACCGTACAAGCAAAATACGAGTGATTCAGTTTCTCCACATCTTTGCCAGCATGGTGTTGTTATTTCTTATTTTAGCCATTCCAGCAAAAATATAGTAATAGCTCATTGTGATTATAATTTGGATTTCCCTAATGGCTGATGATGGAGTGGCTACAACAAGAAGCTCAAGCCTAACAGTGATTCCGAGAATGGTGCTCCGGACTGGGTAGTGTTTCATTCTGTTGTACACAGTCACTGAGTCAGAACCACTGATACTGTGGGAGTGGCAGTGTATGGCAGGGATGAAAGTCCTAGCTCCCTCCTTGGCTTTGTCTGACATAATATTGGTGGTGACTGGGATGCCACAATATGGACTGGCAAGAGTGGAGGTTTAGCCTCCTCATCTGGGCTTTGCTGTTCTGGGTAGCAAATGGAACACAATTTTTTTTTTTTTTTGGTTCAGGGATGGAGTAGTGCAGTAATCTTCAAAGTTTTCTGTCTTCCTGGATGCCTCTTTCCCTGTCCTTTGACTAGCAATGGAGAACTTTTAATGGACTTTTGTTGTTGTTGTGCCTTTGGTGTTTCCATATTGCCAGCTTCTGCAGCACCAAGGTGGGTATGCATGTGAGAAAAAGAAAGCAAAAGAACCTCACAGCTATGTTGTTCTTTGTATCAGGGCCCCTAGCCAGTCTTCTTTCTTGCCATCTTCCAGAGTCTTCTAATACTTGTGTTGTATATTATACCCAGAGATTTTAGTTGTGCTCAGTGGAAGCTTGTGAACTTGATTTGAAAACACCAAAGCACTTCATGAATGCAAGCTAACTGAAGAATCATTTGATGGTCAGTTATAAACAGAATTCAGAGGAAGTAAGAATCCCACCGAGCATCCAGAGTAATGGACCCTCCTTGTTAAAAGTCCAAAGTTCACAGACTTTTTCAACAATGTAAACTTTTTTGAACAACCTAAATTCTGACTGTGCATGTGGACCTCGTCTGACAGAATACACAGTGATCAAATTAACTACATCTGTGGAAAGAAACTTTGGAAAAAGTCAGTATCATCAGTGAGAACAAGGCTAGGGGCTGACTATGAAACAGCCTATCAGTTGCTCACATGCAAATTCAAGTTGAAGCTGAAGAAAATTAAAACAAGTCCACAGAGCTAAGGTATGACCCTGAGTATATGACACCTGAATTTCAAGACTATCTCAAGAATAGATTTGATGCATTGAATGCTGATGACTGAAAACTAGATGAGTTGTAGGATGATATCAAAGACATCAGGCCTGAAGAAAGCAAGAAGTCATTACAAAGATAAACAAGAAAGAAAAGACCAGAATAGACATCAGAGGAGTCTTGGAAACTTGTTCTTGAATGTGGAGTAACTGAAGTGATGGGAAGATGATGAAATAAAAGAGCGGAACAGAGGATTTCAAAGGGCACTTGAGAAGACCAAGTAAATTATGAAATGTGCAAAGACTTGGAGTTAGAAAACCAAAAGGGAAGAATATGCATGTCATTTCTCAAGTTGAAAGAACTGGAAAAAAAATTCAAGCTTCAAGTTGCAATGTTGAAGAATTCCATGGGTAAAAAATTGACTAGGGAAGCATCAAAAGAAAATGGAAAGAATATATAAAATCACTGTACAAAAAAAAGAACTGGTTGATGTTCAGTCATTTCAGGAGGTAGCTAGCATATGATCAGAAACCAATGGTACTAAAAAAAGTCCAAGCTGCACTGAAGGCCCTGGTGTAAAATAAGTCTCCAGGAATTGACAGTATACCAACTGAGATATTTCAACAAATGGGTGCAACTCTGGAGCAACTCTCTTGTCTGTGTCAAGAAATTGGAAGACAGCTACCTGGCCAACCAACTGGAAAAGGTCCATATTTGTGCCCATTCCAGAGAAAAGTGATCTGATGAAACACAGAAATCATCAATGTCATGAATATCACATGTAAGTAAAATTTTGCTGAAGAAAACCTGGAAATGATTGCAGCAGTACTTGGAATTAGGGATATCATTGTTGGTGTCAGATAGATCCTGGCTAAAAGAAGAGAATACTAGAAAGATGTTTACCTATATTTTATTGACTATGCAAAGACATTCCACTGTGTAGATCATAACAAATTATGGATAACATTTCAGAGAACAGGAATTCCAGGGGTGGAGTCAAAATGGTGGACTAAGCACATGTCTCCCTAAATCCTTCTGGAACTCAAGACTGAATTGATAATCAAATGGAGCCATCTGGTTTCACCTAGTGAGCCCCAGGATATGGCATAGGGCTGTTAATTTGGACTTCATATCACTAAAGAAAAATCTCTCTTTCCCTGACTCCCACTCCTGGCTAGTCCCAGCTCTCACAGACTGCAGGTAACTCACCATTTTGACTTTATTTTCTTTGTCTTGGCTGGCAGGTGGAGCTGGGTCTTGTCTAGTGGCTAGGCTCAGATGCACTGCTGGTGTGATAGGCAGGCGAAATTGCCATATTCTGAGAGCCAGGCTTAGGACTCTGTGCATCTTGCCACTTTTGTCCTGTCTTTCTGCCTCTGCCGCAGTTTAGTTTGTATGGAAGCGACGGCGCCCTTGTGTGGGATGCCATCTTGGTTACAGAGATTTTAGTTGGACCTGATTCTTAGCCTGGCAGCCAGCACCTGCCCACAGGAGAATGCTTTTCCAACAGAAAAGCAGTAGTTTACAGAGTGTTGCCTATGGCTGGGGTCCAGCAACAGAGGCTGAGGACTCATAGCAACTCGGCACTTCTGGTCCCTCTTTCCACTACTGCCACAGGGTAGGGTGTACGGAAGCAGTGATGACCTTGTGTAGGGCACCATCTTAAATACAGTGGCTGCAACTGGACCTAATTCGTAGCCTGGGAGCCAGCACCTGCCCACAGGAGAGCACTTTTCTTCCAGAAAAGCAGTAGTTTACACAATGCCCCCCTATGGTTGGGGCCTGTCAGCAGAGGCCTATAAGACAGTAGCATTGCTGTATTTTGAACTAGTTCATGTCATCTGGGGTTGGATATAGAGGTGCTTACTTTGCCAGCTGGGAAGAAGGACATCTACACCTGAAAACCTGACTGACTTAGGAAGTGGTCAGATACCTTTTATTTTTCATCTTACATTTGTGGTCCATACTCACAGTATCTCTTCCAGCCTTTATTGACTCACATGAAGCCCAAAAAGCAACAGACCCTTGAGAAAAACAGTAAACAAGAACTCACTCATGGCTTCAGAAGGCCCCCAAGCTCTGCCAAGGAGCTTTCTGGATGCAGAAACTTTTCTGAAATTATAGGAAGGTAAATACAAAAGGATTATGTACAGAGCCCTTCTAGACCTTATACAAAATGCAGCAGAGTAAAGTGAAAAATTAAACAATCTGTTCGATGGAATGCCAGTACTCTGAAATCCAAGAGATCAAGAACAAAATCAAAGACACAGAAACTTCAATTCAAAGCCAAGAAAACAGAATGGAACAAGTAGAAAAGAGACTTTCTGACTTGGAAGACAGAGCTACTGACTCCAGCATCTATGGGGAGAAATCAGAAAAAAGAAACAAGAAAAATGAAGAAGCCTTAAGAAGCACGTGGGACTCTATTGAGAGGAACAACCTACAATTAATTGGAGTCTCTGAACAGGGTGAGACACCTGAGAGCACAGAGAGTATTGTTGCTGAGCTGCTGACAGAAAACTTCCCAGAAATCATGAAGGAAGAGAATATAGATATCCAAGATGCATATCAAATGCTACTCTATATAGATCTCAAAAGAAAGACTCCAAGACATATTATAATCAAGCTTAACAAAATGAAATATAAGCAGAAACTCTTACAGGAGAGCCTGGCAGATTTGAGCACTGTCATGACTGTAACTGGTCATTAATTGTAGTGCTTCATGGTTACTGTCATCTAGTCTCCTCTGCATCCTCCCTGAATGTTTTCTGATAAAAGTCCAACATTATGTCCCTTTATTTGCCTAAATAGCTAGTCTTTGATAATAGACTGCTTTCTACCATGTGTTAAGCTAACTGGCTCATATGAAAACTGCATCTATAACTCACACTTATCTCCTTCCTATAACCTGCTGAACTACTCAGCTCAGCCCAAAAGGCAATATGGGATAAAGGAACACATTCAGTACTTTATAAATAATCAGTGCTGATAAATTTTTAAAAGTTTGATCAGGGCAAGCTAGTGCATTGCTGAGCCTGGATTCGATCCCAGGTTTACTGGATCGTGAAGCCCCATGGGCTCAGAAGAGTGAGTGGTTGTATGCTTTAGAATGGTGTTTCAGTTTCAGTGCAAGTGCTAAGTGATGAATCACTGGATGGATGATGGAGTGTTCTGAATGGTGTGGTTTGTTATACACTTGTGCGTTGTCTGCTGTATACCACTGACCTTCTTAGGATCTATGCGTGTTCCCCTGAATATTGATAAGATGAGGGAAATGGTGTTTTCTGTCTGCCCTGAGGATGTTATGAGTATTAATAAGCCAACATCTATAAAGAAAAAGTCTACAGGCAGATGTTTTTCATTTGATAGAAGAAAAGTCTGGATTAGTGAAAAGTCAGAATAAGTGATTACTTAGAATGTTAAAAAATCACTTTCAAGAACATACAGTAATGAAACAATGATTTATTAAGTAGCTTGATGGGTCTTTTTATTGAATATATAATAATTCTTAGGAAGTTTATATTGACGTATGTGAATTATAAGCCAGGAGGTACTGCCAAAGTGCTTAAAAGCCATTTGTTCTTGGGCGTTTCTTTGGAGATCATAAGCTTATGACTGGGTTTCTTAATAAACCACTTTACACAGCAAAGGAATAAACTGAAGGTGAGTCATGCATAAATGGGCTCAGCTTTCAAATGTGAAAGATAAGAATGATGCAGAGTAGACTCTGAGAGCCTAATGAATGTGGTACAGCAGGAAAGATGGGGTCTCTTGTTCTGAAATCAGATGGTGTGGATTCCAATCCTGAAGACACCCTGAACAACTTGACCTTGGCTGGTCACTTAACATCTCTAACCAGGTAG
Organism: Heterohyrax brucei; assembly: GCA_028571685.1. Lineage (NCBI taxonomy): Eukaryota > Metazoa > Chordata > Mammalia > Hyracoidea > Procaviidae > Heterohyrax > Heterohyrax brucei. The sequence continues at coordinate 100,387,041 of CM053151.1, forward strand.
TCTCACTTCTAAAATGGGACAGATCCTGAATTTCACAAAATTGTTGGGATGTTGAATCAGATAATCCCTGAAAGGTCCTATTAACCTGCAACACAGTAAAGTAAGCTGCCAGTATTGTTAATATGATAGTTAACACTGTTAAAATGAAGTAACGTAAAGAAATTGTACTCTTTCTCTGTAAGAGGCTTGGGTAAGAGCTGAGCCTATATTAGCTAGTGTCAAAAGATGACAGATCTGTATGTAGCTTGCTGCCCCCTAATCTCTGTTTCTTGTCTAAGGTAAAAAATCCTGCTGCTGTCAAGTCAATTCTGACTCATAATGACCCTACAGGACAGAGTAGAACTGCCCCATAGAGCTTCTAAGGAGTGCCTGGTAGATTCAAACTGCTGACTTTTGGTTAACAGACGTAGAGCTTAACCACTATGCTACCAGGATTTCTCTGTTTAAGGCAGGAGTGAAGAAATGACAGACAAAGTCCAAAATATCCTTGGGAAGTTTAGCCAGTCCTGGGATTGGCTCAGGGATCTAGGAATGCTATAAGTGAATCTGGGCTTTCAAGATCCGGGTATTTATCTTAGAGAAACCCTGATGGTGCAGTGGTTCAGGTGCTCAGATGGTAGCCAAAAGGTCAGCTGTTCGAGTCCACCAGTAGCTCCATGGAAGAAAGGTGTGGCAGTCTGCTTCGGCAAAGATTACAGCTTTGGAAACTAAATGGGGCAGGTCCTCTGTGTGCTATAGGGTTGCTGTGGATTGGAATCAACTCAATAGCAACTGTGTTTTTGTTTTTTTATTTATCTTGGTCTCTTGGCAGTATGAATGGTTACTAGGCTGCTAACTGAGAGGTTGATGGTTCAAGTCCACCCAGAGTTCCCTCAGAAGAAAAGGCCCGATCTCCTTATGAAGAATCAGCCATTGACAGCTATGAAACGGTTCTATTCCGACACACATGCGGTTGCCATGAGTCAAAATGGACTTAGGGACTTTTTTTTTAAAACTGATATTTATCCTGAAGTAGTCTAAGCATTTGTAGCTGCCTTGAAACTCTGAAATAGGCAGTAGGAAGAAGGGGCCTCAGGGAACTGTTTGCTGTGGGAAGGAAACTGGCATTTGCCGTCTTCTTCTCTCTTCACTGCAATAGTGACCTAGCTTCAAAATCTCCTCTCTAGTCATGGATTCTGATCAAAGCGGTTATTTAAGGGTTGCGGCTAATAGGAGACACCCTGGTATTTCCCAGCACACAGCTCGCATTCTGGGACTCTCTGGTCCACGTGACTTCCTGAGTCAGTGATTCACACTGAGAAATGAAGAGATTTGGCATGACACAATCTGCAGATTCAAATCAATCCCCAAGGAGATGATGAGGCTGCCGAGAGTCCCCTTTGCTAGCCAAAGCTCCCAACGTGTGCACAAAGCACCCTGTCCCAGGCCCCAGATGTGTGCAGCTTTCTAATTGCCAGCGCGGCGCCACTAAGATTTGAAGGGTGAGAGAGTTGTTGCAAAATCACGAACACCGAGGGCGGTGTTAGGAAGGCAGCTTCCTGCACACTGTGGTAGGTGTTAGTGAGATTATCAATTGCTCCGGGAGAGACACAGGACTGGAGGGCTTAGAGAATGTGGTGGTCCCTCTCCTCATCCTGTGTGCCCCCTGAGGTTCTGCTTTCCCACAGCTGTGCACCCTGCACTTTCATTTCTGCAGAGAAATTAACTCAAGCTTGGCAGGTAAGTCTTTCAGCTCACCTTTAGCAAAAGGGTATGTGAGCTTTGGTGGGGGTGGGGTGCACCCAATTCTCCTGCAATTGGACATATTATATTGGCGCAGTGGTGGGTATTTGGAAGTATAGATGTGAGGCAGAGGTTTCAAGCAGCTAGATTAACTACGTGGACTTGGAGGAAGGGCTGGGGGAAAACAAAAGGAAAGGAAGGGAACTAAGACGTTTTCCCCCAATACATCTCTCAGTTTTCTTGGAAATTTTGCCTCTAGGCTGATGGCCGGCAGGGTTTTTGGCATGAGTTATGACTATGATGTTCCCCATTTCTTTTCCTTTTTTTTTTTTAAGTTACCATTGCATGGGAGCAAGCAGGCAGAAGCAGGGTTGCATGTTGTCAATACAGGCTGCAGAAGTCAATAAGCAGCAGACAGGGAATGAAATCAGAGGAGGCAGCTATAGATTTCTTAGATTATTTCTTGTGAGTTTTTCAGAACTTGTGTGACTGAGGCTTGTCAGATGCTGTTTTGAGCTGGGCTGAGGCAAACACATTCCCCTCTAACGCCCCAGGTGTTGTCTGCAGTCTCCCATTTCTCAGGCACTGGGGTTGGCTTTCTTGGGGGCAAGGGAACGTCCAGGAAAATGAGGAGAGTGAAGAAGTAGGAAATTGTCATGGGAAGAGCAAATGTCCTAGTACTCTGGGAATTGTTAGAAATCATAATATAACTCTGGAAATAGTTATGAAGATGGCAGTGAGATTCAGACCAGGAACTGGGCTTCATTCAGTACAATGCTTGGAAGAGAGTGGATACTCAATGAAAGGTTGTTGGCTGAGTGTTAGTACCCAGATGGTTAGTTTTAGGATGTTCTCAGATTGGTACACTGGATTCTACTTAGAATGAGAAAATGGAGTGCTGCTAAGGAAAGTGACTGCTTATTGGTGAACAAATTTTGACAGAAATGAATCCTGCTGAATAATAGAATAATCTGCTCAAGTGAAATTATTTGGTACCCAGATACAGAGCCAGCCCATGCATCCATCCTCCCTTCCATGCATGCATCCTCCCCTCTATCCATCCATCCATCCGTGCATCCATCCGTACGTGCATCCATCCATCCGTGCATCCATCCACCTACCCACCCACGTACTCACCCACCCACATACCCACGTACTCGCGTAAGTATCTGTGGAGTTTATTAACTAAGTACCTGGTTCCAGAAGGCTGTGAGACAGGTTACATGACAGAACTCAATGCAAATTAACACCACTAAGGTAACATAACTCTGGAAATAGTTATGATAGTTAAGGTAACATGCAGTAACATGGCTGAAACACAATTGAACATAAGGGTAACTGTAATTTTAATTTAAGCATTTATTCCAGTTTCCTCTTCTACCAGCCTCGTACTTAAAGCTGAAGCATGGAGGAAGTAGACAGCTCCCCTGATCTGACTGCCTACTCTGAGCCCTTGGGAGGTAAAACTAGTAGAGAGCAGGTAACAGCAGCCTAGGTGACCGAGTGCTGGGTGGATTGTTGATTAACAGTGTGCCCTCAGGTGCTGATACCGAAGATAATTTGGTGGCCCTTCCCCATTTCTGTTCTTTCACATGGAGATGGTGTTTACTTACTGTTTCTCCCCTTTTCAAATGGAAGCAGGAAAAACATGGCCTTTCTTCTTAATCTGGCTTAATAAAATATTCTATTATTTTCTTAGCTACTAAAATTTTCTATTATTGCTAATCACTTCCTTCTTGGCTCAGAGTGTTTGTCACTAGCTGCAGTTTACATAAAAACTGTGCAGGCTTCCTGGAGCTTGAATTGCCTTTAGAGTGGGCACTGGGGACAGGAGGGAAATTGGGGTGTGCTGATGCATTCTTGCAACCATGAGGCCCAGGAGCCTGGCTAGGAGCCAAGCTGATTGCATGCTGGTCAGCTTGGCTCAGCTAACACTCCGTGGCTCTGGCCTGGAGCTGAGGGAGGGATGCCTTCATTCACTCAGCCAATGTGAAAATATTGACATAACGTTCCCTATATGTAGGGCATAAAGTCTGTGGCATACTTGGGATCCCTTTCCCTCAAGATGTCCCTTCTGCTCCCCATGTACAGCAGGTGCATTACCTACATGGAAACTCTGGTGGCACAGTGGTTACAAGTTGCGGCTGCTAACCATAATGTCACCAGTTGAAATCCACCAGGAACTCCTTGGAAACTACAGCGCTATTCTACTCTGTCTTATAGGGTCTCTATAAGCCAGAATGGACTCATTGGCAGTAGGTTTGGTTTTTTGGTTTCTTACCTACAGAGAATCTCTGGGTGGTGCAAATGGTTAACTTATTTGACTGCTAACTGCAAGGTTGGAGGTTCAAGTTCACCCATAGATGCCCTGGAAGAAAGGACTGGTGATCTGCTTCCAAAAACATTTAGCATAGAAAAACCCTCTGGAGCACATTTGCCTGATGTAACTGAGTTCAAACAGCATCACCAAGTTCTGAATTTTTCTCTGGGTCTGTTCTTATATTCTCAGGGCTTGGCTTTATCTCAGACTCCGTGCACTGACCTCATGTCGCTCCCTCCCAGCAGATGTGCACTCTCTCCTCCAGCTAGCAGGAACGATGGCAGCAGTTTCAAGTCCTTCATGGTTCCCAGGCTCACTGTGGCCAGCAATACACAGAGAGTGACAAGTCACTCAGCTCTCTTGCCTAGATGAACATGGGAGAGACTTACAGAGAAACAAATTCCGGAGAAGAAAATTAGGGCAGCACAAGGAACAGTGGATGCTTGACAACCCACAAACACCCCGTAGCTGAGGATTTAGAGAGGTGAGGGAAGTAGAAACACCCGTATCATAAGCAATGTTGGCAGCTGGGGGTGGTGAGTCTGGGTCAGGAGAGTCAACATACCAGCTCTGTAACTCTGTGTTTGCCAGCTGGATTTTCTTGAACTTCTAGCCCTTGAAACCACACTGTGTACAGCCTACTATCTCCCTCCTGGACACCAGAAGGTCTTAGAATAATGAGGCATAAATCAGTACGTGTAGGAGTGAATTGAGTCTTTGAAAATGGGTGTTGGCCCTTCCCCTAGATACTCCCAAGACTCCCTGTCTCTGGTCTGAGGTAACACAAACCATGCACTCTAATAGTTCATTGGCTTTGGTTCCTGGCCACATCCTGTAGTCTAAGTTGGATCTTGAAAGTCAGCAACTACTCAGAGATGAAACAAGGTGTAAATAGGGTGTCTCAGGAACTCAAAGCCTGTTGAATGATCCTGGGAGAGTATATCCATGACTACCTAGCAGTCGTTGCTGAGAGTTCCTCAAGGAGCTTATGCTTCTGAGGACATCTACTGAGGTCCTGTGCAGGAAGCCCATGAAAACAGAGAGCACATGGTGAGCTGGAGACAAAAGGATTTAATTCTTCCCCATAAACATTTATAGAAATAAACAACTCAACACTATTTCATTGACACTATAGGGCTGGGAACTCGAGCACTGTTGCACTAAACTTCACCTGTCTCATTAACTCCCCTCTCATTCATTCAACAACCATATATTGAGCACCCCTTATATGTCGTGCATGGCAAAAGAGCAGTGTTGACATTCCAGTGAGGGACAATGTGGCATTTCAACGTTGGGTACGATCAGCCAACCATGCCAAGTGCCATCGATGAGTCTGGTATGATCAGAACAGTGTGCATTTGAATGGAATTTTGATACAAAATCAATGGGACATGCAAAGGCAGTAAGAGCAGACCAGAGGCCAGAAGAAAAACAAAGTCAAAGGCCCAGAAGCTAGGGTGTGACTAGGGCATGACTTGGTAGATCTGGCGTCACTCACAGAGGATTGGAGTGCAGGGGCTCAAAGAGCCAGTCTTAATGCCCCAATGCCCCTCCAAGTCCTAGCTGTAATTCTGTCAATCTTTGAGTCATTTCTGCAGCCCTTTGAACTTGATAAACCCAATTTAGCTCAAAGACAAGCAGAAATGACCTTCCAAAGCACAGTCCCAGGTTTCCCTGCTAGAACAACAAAGCTTGACTATGAAATAATTCTGCAGAAAGAAGAGGGGACTTACTAGCAGTCAGGCACTTTGCTAGATACCGTTGTCTGTATCACTTGATCCTCACAACTCTTGGTGGGGGGACTGAAGTGTTATGTTATAGGCAAGATGACTGGATTGAGAAATTAAAGTCACTTGTCCAAAGTTCAACAGTTAATAGTAGACATGAAGCCAGGACTCAAACATGTGTCTTCTGATTCCTTCTAGCACAGTGTTCTTTCCCATTACCCATCCTGCCTTTCTGACAGAAGAGAGAATACACAAGCTCTCTGTTTTCATAGGCTTCCTGCTCAGGACCTCAGTAGATGTCTTCAGAAGCATAAGCTCTTTGAGGGACCCTCAGCAACGACTGCTAGATAGTCATGGATATACTCTCCCAGGATCATTCAACAGGCTTTGAGCCCCTGAGACATTCTATTTACACCTTTGGCTTCATCTCTGAGTAGTTGTTGACTTTTGAGACCCAAGTTAGACTACAGGGTGTGGCCAGGAACCACACCGTGGTGTGCAACAGGACATGGCTCACTCCTGTACTGTTGTCATGATTATGGGTATGCTCAAGTTCATGGTTGGGACTACTGTGTATTTTGAGTGCTTCCAGCCCAGAGGACTCATCTTCTAGCACTACACCAGGCAGTGTTATGTTGGGATCTGTAGAGAAGGTTTTCATTGGCTAATTTTCAGAAGTACATCTCTCGACCTTTCTTCTCAGTCTGTCTTAGTCTGTCAGCTCTACTGAAATCAGTGCACCACAGGTGACCTTGCTGGTTTTTGGAATACTGGTGACATAGCTTCCAAAATCACAGCCTACTCACATGATCTACCCCCCATTGGGTTTTCTTTATTTGAAAACAAAGGAAACATTGAAAGGAAAACATTTTGACGACATTCAGGACAGCAAGGGTAATACGATGACAGCTCTGATGGCCACTCCAGAAAAAGAGTTCTAAAATTGCTTTGAAGGGTGGATTAGGTGCTGGTATCAGTGCATAGCTTCCCAAGGGGAGTACTTTGAAGGTGACCACAGTGATACTCAGCAATGTGGTATGTAGCACTTTTTCTAGGATGAGTTTGTGAACTTAGTTGGCAGTCTTGTACAATAAACTGACGGATGGGTGATGGAAAATGTACCTGAGGTCATCTGATTCCCATTTCATGGAGATATTTAATGACCAACCAATCTACTTGTTTTCACTGGAAAGACCACACAAAGCTTTCCCACATCCTGAGAAAGCTGCTCTACTCAACTTTGCTTCTCTGAGGTCGTATTTTACCATATTCATCTTGCTAGCTTTTGGGAAACCTTCTCTGAGCCTGAGAAACGCCAGAAGTGCCCACTTAACAGCGTGATAGGGAGGAAATGTGATTTACTTGCTCAGTTGAATTACCTGTTTACTCTTCTGCTCTCCCAAGCACATGTCAGAACAAGAAGATAATAAAAGAAATTGTTAACACCACATGGGGCTAGTGAGCCCGAAACAAGAGAAATTTAGCACAGGAATCCGAGTTTTATCTTCACAGGTGAATCTCTTTTTCCATCAGAACAGCTTGCCTCCCTTCATTGGCCTTGCAACAGATTTTTCTTTCCACTATCTTTGCTCAAGGTTCTCTCCCTTTGAAAACAGAAACACCTAGCTGACAGCTCACAACTCCCTGCTTACTTGATGGCAGCTGAGGGACCAGAGAACAAGGCCATTCTATAGGTATCTTGGAGGAGCTGCCAGACAAGTGTCTACCTAGAGAATTCTCAAGTGTGTGACACTTCCCCAGGAGAGGGAATTCCTCATGGGTCTGCCCTCTGCATGCTGGAGCAATGAAGAAACACTTTGATCCAAAGACAGAAGTCAGGTTGAAGATGGAGATTTCTGGGGGAGTGGGATGAGGATTCCTGCTTGGATTGAGAGTTGGTCCTGGAAGCTCTCCTACTGGAGTCATTTGCTCTTCAGCTGCTAATAACCCCGGCCCTCTAAAACCCATTGCCATTGAGCCAACTATGACTCATAGAGACCTGTAGGACAGAATGGATTGCCCTGTAGGGTTTTTAAGGAGCGCCTGGTGTGCTTGAACTGCTGACCTTTTGGTTTGCAGCTATAGCTCGTAACCACTTTACCATTAGGATCAAAGAGAGGCAGGATGGCTTGCTGAAGAATACCTCCCACAGTGCTCTGCTTCAGGACTTAAAACACTGCTATTAGTAAACCAGTCATAATATTATGAGACTTTACGGTGGTTCAGCCCCTCTCCTGCCACCCCCAGTGCCTACATGAATCCCTGTTACAGAGTCCCTGTCAACAGTCATTCAATAAACATGTCTTGTGCTTATTGCTACAAATATGAAGAGAAGTAATATTACCTACCACCGAGGAGCTCATGATCTAGATGGAACTAATGTTCATCCTGACAATAATGAGAATGGGAGCTAACATCCACCACTACCACTTGCCCAGGTGAGCCAGAATAGAACTGGGCTCCATAACGTTTTCAGTGGCTGATTTTTTTTCATAAGTAGACCCCATGGGATTCTTCTAGGAAGTACCTGGGTGGACTTGAGTTACCAGCCTTTCAGTAAGCAGCTGGACACATTAAGCATGGTGTTCGCTACTGGTTAAGTGCCATGGCTGCTAACCAAAAGGTCAGTAATTCGAAACCACCACACGCCCATTGAAAACCCTGTAAGGCAGCTCTAATCTGTCCTATAATGTCACTATGAGGTGGAATCGACTTGATGGCAAAGAGTTTTTTTTTAGAGATTATTTCATGTGCTTTATGTGTCTAAGGTGTTGCATGGTCACAACAACCCTATGAGATTATTTTCCCCATTTTACAGACAGGAAAACTGGGACAGTGGAAAATTTTCTTCTCTTGTGGACTCACTGTTTGGCTAAATGGCCTTCTGTCCTTCATTTGCATTAAACATCATTTTTTCCGTCTTATACAATTCGTTTATTCCTGTGAAGTTCCAAAAGTCTCTAACATTTTCATATGAATTTACCAATCAACCAGTTGGTACTTGAGAGGGGACAGGGTAGAACCTAAAAAGGCAGGGACTTGCTTTGGACATGCTTGTGCATTTTACCAGGTCCAGTTCTGCCCACAAGGCTGAAAAAGAGGATAGTCAATAAAATGGTGCACAGATGGCAGGAGATTGATGGAAATGTACACCTCAATTTTTACCATTTTCATTAGAGATTATGACCCTGAGACCTTATTTACAAAGGTACCCTATCAAGACTAGTAAGATTGTTTTGATTGTAAATGGTAGGGAACTTAACCCCAAATGCCTTAAATGAAGAGAATGTTAATAGGTTGCTGTCACTTGAGGTACAGCTTGGTGCAGGGTCTCTTGCGAAGTTGGGTGTTGTGTTCTCATCTTTCAGCTTGGTTTGATGGAGACATGTCTGGGGGTGATATCGTAGCTTCTTTCCAAAATAATCAGAAAGGAGAGTTCTGAAATTTTCATGATGCTTACTTTACTTATAGAAGGGATTACTGCACTGGATGAGAGGTCGGATTGCATGGACCTCAAATATTCTTTTCCAGCTCTGAGGTTCTGTGTGTCTATGATTTTACTTTCATTTGGAAAATAACTCTTTCATAATTGATAGTGATGTAACCATAAACAAGTTAAGTGATCTCTCTATTCCTCAATTTCCTACTTATACAGTAGTGCTAATTATAATCACCACTTCCTAGGATGGCTGTGAAATTAAAGTGGAAAATATCCATAATGTGTCTAGTACAATGTGGTACTACTCACAGATATCCAGTTGTCTTCTTATTTGGGACATAGTAGGGTGGCAGTTCCTGGCTCCTTTGTTGAATGAGGTCACGTGACTAAGTTTGGCCAGTGAGCTGTGGGTTAAAATGAGGTCTGCAACTTCTGGATTAGAGCATTTAATTGCCGATATGTGACTGCAGGAACAGTCACCATAACATGATGGCTCTTCAACAAGCCTGAGTTCCTGCTTCCTCTGGCCAACATAGAATGGACATGTAGTATAATGAACACATATCCTCTTGTGTATTGAAACACTAAGATTTTGGAGATCTTGTACTGTAGCATACCTTGTACCCTGATTGATATACACAGTGTTTGGCTCAAGATAATAGCACTTAACACATACCAGGCGCATATTAGTTCACACTTCACAATAGTAGAAAGTAGGCACTATTATTAGCCTCAGTTTAGCTGAGGAAACTACAGTCAGGAACATTAAATAACTTGCCCAAGGACATGCAGCTAGTAGGTCATAGAGTGGTGATGTAAACCCACAGATCTGACTTCAGAACTTGTGTTCTTAACCACTTTCATGCAGATACCATAGACCAAGCCTGTGGTTTCCCAGTATCATCAGCCAATATTAATTCTGCTTTCCCTTTCTCTTGAACTATAGTTTCATTCGTTGGCTGCTACTCTACAGAGAGGTAGTGAGGTTGGGAAATCATCAGAGTGGGCTGTTGTGGGTATCTGACTCTGAGGTTATCTCAGGAAGTCTCTCATTTTCACTGCTTGACTACTTCTTGGTTTTCAACCTACTATTTAAGATGAAATCACTGATATGGAGACAGGAAGCCTCTTAAGAGTATGAAGGCATTTTTTATCTTGGGTCAGACTTCCTATAAGCACAGCTTATGATGGGGATTCATTAAAGGGGTGCTCATGGGAGAAGCCTAGAAGGAAGTGAGGGAAGCAAGATAGGATGGGGAAGAAGCTAAGTAGAAACACAGTCTAGGTAAGGTCTAGCCTCAACTTGATAGCATGGGGAGCTCTGAACCGTAAAGTTTGTCCTGTGTTGATGCCAGGCGATGCGCTCCTACGTGCCTGCATTAGTTAATTAATGGCTTTTCCTATAGCCTTGCGGGCAGCTCCATATGAGATGGGTCCAGTTGGCTAAAGGCAGTTCTCCAAAGAAGGATGAGATGTGAGGCAGGTAGCGGGTAACACCTGCAGTAGTTGGGAAATGCGTGCATCTGGCAGGTGGAAGGGATTTGGGTGGGCAACCAGTAGCACTGTTATAATGTTAGAGATCAGTGGCTCATCTATTTTAGATTTGTGCTTTTTTTATGGAGATAATAGGGCCAAACTAAGGGGTGGCAGTGAAGCACTTAAGGTAACGTGGTGGTAGAATGCAACCTTGGGGAAGCCCTACTTCATGTTTTTTGTTGACATCCAGGTGTTGTCTATGTGACTGTGTGAGGGTGGGGTGAGCCTTGTGCATGTTGTTCTGTCCTTTGGCTCTGGGACTGGAGCATTTTGTTTGGCCACCTGGAGAATTTTCTCTACTGTCTCTGCCTTTTTTGATGGGGAGGGTAGTTGCCCCAAATGTGGAGTTTGGACAAGTCTTGCAGTGTTTTCTTCCTTGCCAAACAGCAGTTTCAATCTGCTAGGCTCAGAATCAGCAACTCAGCCTAATAATATAAATACTAATGCCAACAACAAAGCAACTTATTAAGTGCCTACTGTGTGCAAAGGCCTTGTATTATTATTTGATTTAATCTTTCCTACCATCTTATGAGATAGGAATCATTTCATGGGACATATTTTATAGGTGTGAACAGTAAATTTCCAAGGATGTCAACAATTTGGCCAGGGGCACACTGTTATAATAGTTCACATAAAAGTACTAAAGACACTACGATTGCGTGAAAGCAGTAGAGCAAAAGTGAAAGAACAGTAGGAGATGGGGAAACTTCATCATGCTTGCTTTGGGCATGTCGTCAGGAAAGACTGATCGTTAGAAAAACCTATTATATTTGGTAAAGTAAAAACCCACCGGCGTCGAGTCAGTTCTGACTCATAGCGACTCTAGAAGTCAGAGTAGAACTGCCCTATAGAGTTTCCAAGGAGCACCTGGCAGATTTGAACTGCCGACCTTTTGGCTAGAGTAGCACTCTATGCCACCAGAGTTTCCTGATAAAGTAAAGGGTCAGCAAAAACAAGAGAAACCCACCATCAGATGGATCAACACAACAGCCACAACGATAGGCTAAACATAACAAAAATGATCAAGATTGTATAAGACTGAGAAATGGTTTGTTCTGTTATACATAAAATTATAAGTGACGACTTGATGACAACTAATAATATAATTGCATATAATGTTATATCGTATTATAGAAAACAGAGTATATCAAAAAGGAGAGAAGATTCGGAATAAAAGATGAGAAAGTACCCACTGAGGGGCAGAAGATATGCTACTGTACAATACTAGACAGTAGGGTCTATTTAAAGTTTTGATTTTTTCCATCCACTTGAACCAGTGCAAACTCAGCGCGAGTTAGGGTAGGATTATGAGGCCCTGATTTTAACTGTCAGATTGATCTAGAGTTGTCAGATGGGATAATTTAACTCTCAAATGTATTGGTTTATCCCGTGTATTGTAATCAGATTGTCACTAAGTTACTCCCCATGAGCTCTGGTAAATCACTTTCAGTGCATATTGACAGTGACAATATTGTATTTTATCGCTAAATTGCCGTCTTACTGTAATAACTAATGTACGTCTAATGTATGTCGGCTCTGGCTTCAGCGCTGAATTACACTCTCTTGGAGGCACAGAGATCCAGGCAGGAGCTATCACCTCCTTTTACTTGCTTGTGCCCAGGACCAAAAGGCTGAGAGTAAAATCAGACTGTTGAAGATGTTGCACATTATCGGTGATAACTGTGATCTTGTGAAAGGTGTTTAACTTTTATCCAGAAGACTTCAGGTCAGCAGGAATGAAGATAAAGAAAAAGAAAAAGAAAAAAGAAAAAAGAAAAAAACCCACTTACATTGAGTTGATTCCGACTGACAGTGACCTTACAGAACAGAGTAGAATTTCTCCACAGAGTTTCCAAGGAGCACCTGGCAGATTCAAACTGCCAGGCTTTTGGTTAACAAGCAGAGCTCTTAACCACTATGCCAGCAGGAACTAACAGAGGCCTAACAGTTACACACGGTGAATGATCAATTCTTCCATGACTGAAAGCAAGGCTCTCAGGAATCCATCAGGAATCAGGCTCAAAGTGACTCTTACTTGACCTCCCGCTACAGCCTTGTTACCGGTGGTGCAGTGGGTTAAGTGCTACCACTGCTAACGAAAAGGTCAGCAGTTCAACCCACCAGGCGCTCCTTGAATACTCTGGGGATCAGCTCTACTCTGGCCCCCAGGCTCACCATGAGTCGGATCCGACTCAACAGCACTTGGCTTGGCCACCAAACTAACTAACCAGTTGCCAGTAAAGTCAATTCGGAAAATCATGGTGAACTCATGTGTTGCCAAGTAGAACTTCCCTCTGTGGGTTTTCAAGGCTGTGACCTTTCAGAGTAGAGTGCCAGACCTATCTCCTACAGTGCCTTTGGGCTGGTTTGAAAAGCCATCATTTCCATTTGCACTGCCCAAGAACTCCTGGTCTTACCACCATGTTTTAAAACCACCCTGTCCATAGCAACCTTCCTAAGCTGCGAAGACATCCATGCCTGTCCTTTGCTTGAAACCGTCACATCTTCCCAGTGCCTGTGGGATGTTGGCCACTCCCTTGTCTGGCCCTGCCCACTGGCCCAGCCTCACCTTGCATCATGTCTCATCGTGAACTAGCCGTGTTACCCACACACGCCATGCCCTGCTTCTTTGCACCGTTTGTTCCTGTCCTTCCCTCTGCTTACAATATGTTCTCCCAGCTGCCTACCCTCACCTCTCTTGTCTAACCAGCTCCTCTTGGCTGTGGAAGATGCATCAAAAGTGTCCCCTGTGTCTCCTCCTCATTGTTTCACCTGCCACATTTTACATTTATCAGTGCCTGCTTATGCCTCTGTTCTGCAACTCACAGTCTGTGAGGTCCTGAAAGGAAGGCGCCCCACTTGGTAATGTTCGCATCCCAAGCAAGGAGCGCAAAGACTGGCCTGCCTGGAGGAGGTAATCAATGTTTGTGGAATTAACGAATGTGTGAAAATAGCTCTTGTGGTTGTCACAGAAAGGGATGGGCAGGGATGCTTTGGAGGTGCATCCTGTGTCTGCATTTCCCTTTAGCAAAGGGCTGCTTTTATGTTATGTATCTGGATTGGAATTTGTGTGGGATATTCACCTTGAAGGTGAACTTTGTATGGCTCTGGCACAAAAATCAAGCCTAGGGTTCTGACAAGTATTAGTCTGGTGGGGCCTGGGGATGTTTTACATGTAACATTAAGTGAGACATTGAGTCTTCACGTCTGTGAATCTGAGTTCTTCTGTGTTTCCCGAGGCTGTCATGTGTTAGGAATGAAATGACTGGTCATTTCATCAGTGCTAGTGGATCTGGGACACTGGAACCTTGCTTAGGGTCCCAAACCATCTGCCTCTGGTGTTTTCCGATCTCCATCCTGCCCTTGAAAATAGGGAATCTGGATGTAAGCTCAGAGGAGGGCAGAAAAGAAAGTGCCTTCACATTGCTAGTCAAGATGCATGGGCTCCTAGGAAAGAAACGAAGCCCAGGAGGCTGGTCTCTCCTTTATGGCAGCAATCTATTGGCCGATCTGAGCAAGAAACCCTGTGCAGGACTGGAGAGAGATGCCAGAATGTGCTCTACAAGGACATGTGGCAGTGGGGAGGGGACAGAGTGGGCTGCTATCTGGCAATGAGAGTCTTCGTGAACAAGAAGACTGTTGCCTTTGTCACCTTCCTTATAGTCCATGTGCACATCTTATGAAACTCATTCTGGTGGTAATGATAACAGCACTATTGACAATAACAAAAGGAGCCTGGTGTCTCAATGGTTAAGTGCTCAACTGTTACCCAAATGTTGGTGTTCAAACCTACCTGGCAGCTCCATGAGAAAAAGAACTGGCAACCTGTCCCACAAAAGTTGCAGCCAAGAAAATGCTATGGGATAGTTCTGTTGTATCACATGGAGTCCCTATGAGCTGAAAATGAACTCTATTTCACCTACCAATAATAATAATAATGATTTACATATATAGGAAGTTTTCTATATGGCAAGAGGCATCCCAAACTTTTTACCTGGCTTGTTTCATTTCAACCTCACAAGCGCAGAAAGCAAATAAATTTTCATTTACATGTTATAGAGGAGGCACCAAGAGACAAAGAAACTTGCCCAGGTTTGTGTTGTTATTGAATGGAAGAACTGTAATGGGAATCCAGGAATCTAACTCAGCACTCTGTGTTCTAATATTGGCACTATGTGAGTTATTTACATTAGTTACATTATAATAATTATATAATTATATTTTATATATTATTAGTTATTGTGTATTCCCAACCCAAACCCACTCCCATCAAATCGATTAGGACTCATAGCAACCTTATAGGGTAGAGTAGAACTGCCCCACAGGGTTTTCAAGAATGTAAATCCTGAGGAAAGCAGACTGCCACATCTTCTCCCACAGAGCAGCCAGTGCATGAGGACCACTGACCTTTTGGTTAACAGCCAGGCTCTTTAAGAATTGCTCTACCAGAGCTCCTGATTGTGGATTACTTATCTTAATTACATTATATTACTTGCCAAATAATAAAAATGCCAACAAGTACAGCTGATGTTTACTGGCTGCTAACTATGTGCAGAACTCATTTACTCTTCATTACATCCTTTTGGGTAGTTACTGTATTATTGTCCTTAATTCAGAGACAGGAAAATTGAGTCTTGGAGGGAGTTTCAGCAGCGTGCCCCAGAGCACAAAGCTAGTTCATGGTGTCTAGATTCGTTCTCAGTCTGGATGTTCCCTAACCCACTGAGATTCCCCATCCCATTCTTTATGTTGGTTCAACAGGTGTTCTTCATCCCATCAATCCAGATCCCTCTTTTAGCAGCTGGTCCACAACTCATTCCTAGAGAGTTCTCAGCTTCATCAAAGACAAGGCTGTAAGCTAGTGAAGACTATGGTGGACTCTGGGCCCTTGTTTGGGAGAATGACTGACAGATAACAGTGGTGATAATGTACAGCAAGAGAATTCGGGGTGGGGGAACAGTTCTGATGACTGTGCTTGGTGCCAGATCACTATGTCATGACACTGATGTGTGCTAAGGACATTGGGTGGTGATCAAAAGGAAGTGAAGCACTGTAGGTTTTCAGTACCATCGATAGTCAGTCCTTTATATATGTATATACATGTGTTTATATGTATTTGGGGGGCACCTGTTTTGTGCAGAGTACTTAGTGTATGCTTTGGGGGATGAAAATAAAGATGAATGAGGCCATTTACTTTCCAAGTGACCTGGAAGTCTAAGCAGTGAGATATGTCAGATGATTAACTTTGTTAGATTAACTTGATCAATTAGTGGTTATTAAAAATTTTTGAAATCACAAAACCTGTAAACTAAAAAAAAAATAAAAATAAAAAAATAAAATCTTGACAACAGTAAAATTCTCATGATCTTTGTAAGGACCAAGTACAGAGAGAGAGTAAAGTTTATGCCAGTTTTCAAGGAGTAATTCATATCTTTACATGTGAGTGCCAAACTTTTGAAATACTGTTATTAATTATAAAGTAATGATGATGTCAATGGAGGAATGCAATAAAATTTACCTATCTTTTTCATCATGGTCATTATCTAGGTCACCATGAAACTAATGTGAACTTTTTCTACCTCCAAGTAAAACATTTGCACTGCTCAGCTTCTGGTGCTGTCATTAGTTGTTTGGGAACAAATGTGTAGCTTCAGGGTAAGGATGGAAGCATAGTATATAGGTGAAGGGAAAGCTAGGAACTACAGCAAGAATGAACAGTCTCACCTAAGCACTGTCAATTTCAAGGTTGCATGAAGGCTTTCTTTGTCTTAAATGAATGCCCTGCGGATCTGCAAAATGAAATTTGAAAAATCCTGGACTAGATAGAAGATCATTAACAGCTTAAGTGCCAAGTAGCCTAAAGCCAAGGTTAACTTCCATGGAATCCTAACATTGGTCCACTACTACAGGCATAATCTTCAGGGCTTGTCTTAAGATCTTACAAAATAGGTTCTTAAAAATGGATCAGGGTGATGGTGGATACAGTCATAAGGCAGACCATCCTTTATCACTACAGGGCCAAGGCTCACTGGGCAGCTCATCATGACAATCAAGTAGTGTGATGCCTGCTTGGAAAGCCCAGCATGGTGGCCTGGTTCTCCTACTTTTAGAGGGTTTCCTTAGGAAATGGAACAATGATGTAGGTGCTAGAGTCACTATTACCTTGTTTAAAGTAGTGACCAGTGTGCATCCTGCTCATCCAACAAAAAGGACACAAATAGGTAAGTTAAGATGTTTTATATTTGGGGTAGTGGGAATATATTTTAGCCATTAAAAACAATGTATTTAGAGTATTTAATAGCATGGATATAGAGAGGTAGATAGGGCAGCTAGCTAGATGGATGGATAGATGGACAGATAAATAGATCATCTGTTTCCATCAAGTTGATTCCAACTCATAGTGACCTCATGTGTGCAGAGTAGAACTGCTACATAGAATTTTCACAATGTGACCTTTTGGAAGCAGATTGCCAGGTTTGTCTTCTGAGGTGCCTTTGGGTGGGTGTGAACTGCCAACGTTTTTGTTAGTAGTTGACTGCTTGACTGTTTGCCCCACCCAGATACAGACAAATGGATGTAGATATGCATTTAGGCATAAAATGGAAAGCATTCTTTCTATAAAGTATGAGCTTGGTTTTGAAAAATATCTGTTACTGCCTACACATTCATTCCTAGAAATTCCCTGAAGAGACACACACCTTTTTTTTTTTAGCCACCTTTCTGATCAGCTTTTTCCTACTATGATGTATTACCTTCGCAACCATGAAACAGCAGCAAATACAGATGCTTCGGCTTTGGCCTGCCAACCCCCTGCAGTATTGGAAAGGGAGCTGAAAAGGTAAATTTGGTCCTGGATGCTCCATTTATTGGTTGGCCCAGGAATCTGAATCTGGAGTAAACAAGAGGCCCATCTGCCTCAAAGGTCACTGGAGAATCAGTGGTGTACAAAAGTGAAGAATTGTAGCTAAGGACATGGCTTTGCCCATGCTGTTCCCTTTCTCCCCTGGGTGATATCTTTTCATTGTTCAGTGCTTGGGTCAGATGGTGCTTCTCTAGGTAACTTTCCCTTGCACCACCACTTGCCATGAGTTGATTGTGATTCATGGTGACCTCTCGTGTGGCAGAGTAGAACTGTGCTCCACAGGGTTATCAGGGGCTGATTTTTTTGGAAGTACATAGCCATGCCTTTCATCTGCGAGGCCTTTGGGTACTCTTGAACCTCCAAGTTTGTAGCTAGTGGCCAAGCACAGTAACAATCTGCACTGCTCAGTGACTCCAGCCTTCCCTGGATCCCTGCATTTGATAAGGGGTGCCGGGAGCCAGCCTCGGCAGAGTCTGGGATTTATGAAGGGATGGGTGGCGTTGGCAAAGGAGGAAATGATGAGACCGAGACAACTAGGAATCTGGAGATAGGCAGTCTGTCAGGGTCTGCCTTTCTTTATTTTTTATATAATCAGTGACATGTTTTCACTCTGGTCTTTGGCCACGTAAGCTGTTGGTTAGTAAGGAACTGATACCTCTTGGTCTTTTTTCATGTTAATCATTAGGGCCTTTTAGGTAATGGCCCAAGACGAATATCTTGTGATTATAATCAACAGTGAAAATAAAGCTGTACCTTCAGCTCAACCAACTCTATCTATGCCTCGAGGTCAAAGGTACAGGAAGGATAGGCTCATCTTAAAAGTTAATCTGACTGTCTCTATTTGTTCCTTCTTTACTCTTTTTTATTTCTTCCTGTGGGGACAGTAAGCGCCCAATGTCTCCCACTCTAAGCCTCTCTTAAGCTGTTCTAAGAAGGGTATTTCTTTAGTATTTGTCTATTTGCCATATCAAATATAATAAACTTGGAAGCGTATCTGTCTTCCTCATGTAGGGAGTGGAAAGGCTGTGTGTGGGGTTGTTCCTGGGGAGCTTCCCAGGGCCTTTCTGCAATCTTGCATTTCACATGTGGAAGGGGAAGTGCAGTTGGGGGAAGCCAGCGGAGCCAGGCCAGCCTCAGTATTCCCGGGCTGGGCGTGCTGTGTCAGAATTCATTAAGCCGAGGGGGTTGTAAAACCCTTCTTCTTTGATCCTTGTGCTGGGAGATAAGAGGGTATTTTTGAGGAAGGTTTGATTAGGTTGCAAAATATTATCAGGGAGAATACGGCCAAAAATATGTCAAGGGTGAGATGCCTCCACCCGCCATCACACAGGCTTGTAACTTTGTTCACAGAGGCCTTTGTGGGTGATGGGCCTTGGCAAAGGTGTCCTTTTGAATGTCCTTGTAGCACTTCCTAACCCTTGCCATCGTTTCATTTGACATCCATTCTTTACATTATGAGATGAATGTATGGCTCCTCTGTGGGTGGTGTCTACATTAGAAGATCCTGAGTGACTGGCATGTAAAAAAGTGTTACACATGCTTGTTAGGTGAATGAATAAACTCTTCAGTGCAAAGCTCTTGAATCAGGAGAGATATAGTGTTTTCAGGTGGATTGGAGGGATGATAGTGTTGATTGACAGAAAGCTTCCTAGCAGTACCATTATGTCATTTTTTTTTCCTGGAAAGGAGTATATGATTCCACACTACCAGAAAGCTAAAGCTTTGCCGTCTAATATGGGTCAATCAATAAAAAAATCAATCAACAGCTACTTTTCCGGTGCAGCCCATGTGCCCAGCACAGTGCTAGAGGCATGAAGACTTTTGGGAAGTAGTTTTGTATCTTTTTCCTGATTATGAAGTGAAGTTATTAGAATTTGCAGAAGTCGGGGTTAGGGGGGTGATGGAGTGGATAAACTAATCAATGATGACAGTGACTGAAAAGGGCTGTGAAAAGCTGATGGCATTTTGTACCTTTGTATTATCAGTGTGGGATCCAGCATCCTGAAACCTGGAGTTAATCCTCCCCAAGAAAGATGTGATTGGGAAAATGTCCCTGGTAATTATTGCAAAAGTGTCATCTTATAAACAAACAAAAATAACAAGACACCTACCCAATCCTAGAAGCAAGTGGAGGAAAAAAATAGCAAAGTGTTCTCAAATGGAATAATTGTGGATTCAGTGGCTCTGAATTGTGTTGGTTTTGCAGGTTTCTGCCTTTGGGGGTAAGGGCAGGGGAGATATGGTCTAACTTAATTAGCCTTTTGTTCTCGAAATGTGACAAAACAGCTATCTGGAAATGTAGTTCTCTAGAATCCCTCTCCAATCACGTTTACAAGGAAAACAAGGACCAGAGCAGAAGTCAGCTATGGGCTACTAGGAGGAAGAAAATGTGGGCCACCAGTAAATGCAGCCACCAAAATCGCCTGTTCATTTGTAACTTCTAGGCTTTTCTCTTTTTTTCATTCTCCTAAAATCTGTGACCAAAATTCACATTTAGGGGAAACAGAATCAGCCCATGTTCATAACCTACTAGGAGCTCTTTGTCTATTGTCCCCACCCCTGTATGGTTTGGGCAGCTGGGGCAGAGTTGTCTGTGCAATGACAGGACTTCATCAGTGTAGAATTTGAAATAATCTGGGTCTTGGCTGGAGTCCCTGGGTGATGCAAACAGTTAACATGCGTGGCCGGTAATGGAAAGGTCGGTGCTTCGAATCCACGTAGCGGGGGCCTCGAACTAAAGGCCTGATGATCTGCTCCCAAAATGTCAGTCGTTGAAAACCCTATGGAGCACAGTGCTACTCTGATAGACATGGGGCCATCTCAAGTCAGAGACAACTTGATGGCAGCTGGTTCTGGTCCTTGGATTGGCTAGCATTTCCTCACACAATGCAGGTAAGGAACTGGGGAAAAGGGAGGAGAAATTTTGTTTGTTAAGAGGAAAGGCCAACGAACTGTTTTCAAACATAGCTGCTTAACTACAGGCAATTCTTTTCTCTTTGTTAAAACATTTATAGGCGTGCGAGACCACTTATTTGTGTGCTGCCTCCACACAGGCAGTGCCATTTTTTGTGTGTGTGTGTGCTAGAAAGTCATGTATCTGCATTTATTCTTAAATGCCCTTTAATCACCTCTTCATTACAGCAGTCCAGCTAGGGCCCATTAGCAAGGTTTCACTGTGTTATTACAGAAGACACTGGGATACCAGCAGAGAGAAAAGCTGGCCTTTTAAGGCAGTGTTTCTCCCCCTAGGGGCGTAAATACATGAACAAGCATATACAGAACTTCAGGCTAGCCAGTCAGAGCTTCTGAAGTGAGTTCAAGGAAAGGTGATTCATAGCCCAGGTTGAAGACAAAAATGCATCCCGTGGGGCATCGTGATCAGAACTGAAGGCCCCTCTTGAGACCAGAATGATGTCCATGGGTGGGATAGATTGTTAATGTACTACTTGCTGCTAGCAGAAAGATTGATGATTTGAGCCCACCCAGAGGTGCCTCAGAAGAAAGGCCTGGCAATCTTTTTTCCCACAAAATGAGCCTCTGAAAACCCTGTGGACCTCAGTTCTGCTCCGACACATGTGAAGCCTCCATGAGTTGTAATCAACTCTATTACAACTGGCTTGGTTAGGTTTTCAGATTTGGTCCAGAGTGGGAGGCCTCCCTGCGGGGTCCCGTGCTGCACAACTGGGGAGAGACACATTTTACTTCTTGAACCTTTGCTATGTGGTATTGTTTCGCTGCCATGTTGTTCTTGCATCTGGCCTGCAGGGGTCATTGCAAAGAAATGTCCATCTGGGTGTCTTCTTTCCTTGCCAGTATTCACGTTCTGAATTTGGGTCCAGTTCAATGCCTGGAACACTTGAGCCTTTTTCCTTCAAATCATGGGAAACGTCCTTACCAATGGCGAATGGAAGGGAAGACTCATGAGTGGATCGTGAAATACCAGCATTAAAGCTCTCAGCAAAGAACCTGTGTAGCCTCTTTCACCCTCTTGGATCCTAAAGGGAATCAGGAAGGGCCTGGGAAGACCACCTGGAGCATGTCCTACTATGGGCTTTGATAACTTCTTTTAGTAACCAGTTTAGTTTAATTATTTATGGAAGTACATTCATAGTGGAAGAGGAAATGTCCTGTAGAACACTTACCAAGGCACCAGTCTTTGTAATCTGAGATGTCCCCAGAGCAAAAGAAAAGTATCTGGGCTGATAATTCAACTATCATCTTTGAGGAGGAAAATAACGAGCCCTCTCAGGTTTGTGGGGTTTGAATTACTGGGGCTGACTCAATATCTGAGACTCCCCAAGGTATAACGTTCTTTGTGCTGTCCAGTCCTCCAGATAAAACACAATGATGAGGAAACTGAGGCACAGGAAGATTAAAATGCCTTACCTAAAGTTATGAGAATTTAGAAGAGTCTAGATGTGGAAAGAGGCATCCGGGGACAACAAAAAATAAAACAAAAACCCAGTAGCTATCAATTTGATTGTGACCTGTTGTAACCCTCTGTGTTTCAGAGTAGAACTGTGTGGCTTAGACCTTTTCAGTGGCTATGATCATTGGGAAGTAGATATCCAGGCCTTTTATTCCAGGGTGGCTCTGGGTAGATTTGAACTGCCAGTCTTTTGTTAGTGTTTATCCATTTGCTCCACCCAGGGATTCCCTGGGTGTAATGTAACCCTGTTGTGTGCTATCTAGTCCCCTGGTTATTCACCCTCACCTGTTCCCAGCGTATCTGATCATCTCCAGCTGGATCTACCAGCAGGTCAGAACTATAGACCTAGAAGTTTATCAGAGGCTCATCCTGACCATTGGCTGGGCCTGGAAGATATCTTTGGCTGATAAACCAGTATCTCATGTGCCTAGGGTTGGAGCCAGCCTGTTTCTGCAACTGCCATGCTCTTTGACCTTAGACCAATTACTTTAATTTTAAGTCTCAGTTTTCTCATACTGTTTTGAAGATTAAAGAGAAATAGTAGTACGTGGAAGGGACTTGATAGTCAGTTATGAGTTTTAGAAATGACTACATTTTAGTTGAGACTCTGGTCTATTCTAGCTTTGTCCCTGGTGTCCCAGTCATCCTGGGGCAGTGTTGCCTAACTTTGGGGTCTGTAGAGATGACTTGGGGCCAGGTATTAAACATGTGGCTTCCACGTCCCACCCCAGGAGATTCAGATGAGACCAGGCAATGCTGATGTAATGGTTTAGAGGCCTCTGGAGAAACTGCCAAATGGTAGAAATTGAGTGGGGCTCCAATTTCATCCTTGGGTAAGACCCTCCATACTTCCTCAGTGTCCTTTTACCCTGAGAGGTGAGTGTCCGAAATGTTTCAGCAATGTGGTGCTTTAAAACCTACTAAGGGCCTGATACAATCAATGAGTGATAATTTCATTATTCCAGAAACAGCCCTGGAATAGTATATTGATAGTGTTCACCCCTCTTCCCTTCC
Source organism: Heterohyrax brucei (assembly GCA_028571685.1). Classification (NCBI taxonomy): domain Eukaryota; kingdom Metazoa; phylum Chordata; class Mammalia; order Hyracoidea; family Procaviidae; genus Heterohyrax; species Heterohyrax brucei. The sequence continues at coordinate 100,410,090 of CM053151.1, forward strand.
CATGTTGGCTCTCTGCCCCTTCTTCTCCTCCATCCAGCCTCTGTCTGTACCAGGGCCAGTGGCATTTTTGAACTTCAGGGCTCCTGGCTGGCTCATTATTCATTCAGCTAGGGAACTGCGGCACCTAATTAATAGGAAATTAGCTGTGAATGTAACATTTGGCCCATCGTCAAGGCCCAAGAAGTTATAAATATGCACCATGTGAGTGGCCTGGGCGCCTGATTCCTGGTAGCTCCAGAAGTGGTACTTCCTGTGCTGTTCCAGGAAGTGAAGTGCTGGCTAAAAGGTCAAGGGCAGCTGGGAGCTCTGCATGGCTCACCTGAGGGCTAGTGAGATCATCTCAGGGAGCACAAGGGCCTCCTTATTTCTGTCTCGTTTCTTGAATAGCATGTTTACTTTCCTCAAGTTAAATGTCTCTTCTAAGGCCAGGCCTGAGTGGAAGCAGATAATTGGAACAGAGGATGAAGAGGATTTGGAGGAAAGCTATAGATGTGCCTTATGGCTTTCCAGGTACCTGGGTAGCAAGAACAGTTAAGTGCTGGAGTATTAGCCTACAGGTTGGCAGTTCAAACTCCTACCCAGAGGTACCTTGAAAGAAAGGCCTGGCAATCTACTTCCAAATAGTCGTAGCCTTGAAAACCCATGGAGCAGTTTCACTGTGTAGACCTGGGGCCTCAATGAGTCAGAACTGATTCAAAGGCAGCTGACAACAATAACTCACCTAAAGATTGGTGGTTTGAACCCAGGTGCCACAGAAGAAAAGTTTACTGATAAACAACTAATATAGCTTCAGGCACCTAGCTACAAAGGTTACAGCTGAGAAAACTCTATGGAGCAGCATGTGGGGTTGCTATGAATCAGACTCAATTCAACAAGAAGAAGTTTGGATATTTTATCCTTGTCCCAAGGCCTGTGTTTCTCTAAAGCCACTGGAGGACTATAGTTGTTATGAATACTTTCAGTGGGCGTTGTCCAGAGGCTCGTGAGTTCAAACTTTATGTAAAGCTCTCGTCATAGGGACTGTGTGCTTAGGGCAATGCCCCTGCCACCTATAGGTTACATATCATGGATCTGGGGCCCAGAGAGGCTAACAATCTTGCCTGAAGCAGCTGGGCCAAAACCTGGGATGTGAATCAATTTTTTTTCTGACCCTTAATTTGGATGCTCTTTGCAGGACCTCACTATTTCAGAGGATAAAAAGGCCTAAAATATTTTTTAAAAGTACCAGTGAAAAGCAAAAGGGTCCAGGGCAGAGTAAGGGCCCCCGTAGGGGCTTTGTAGAAGGCAGGAGTGCCCCAAGGAAGGAGGAGGCATTAACCAGAGATCAGACCAGAAGTGATTTACCTACAGTATCTCACTTTTCTTTTTTTCAGTTTTGCCAGAGAGAAGTAAAAATTGTGGAATCTATCTATTCCCTTTTGAGAGTTAAAAGTCTGCTGATAAAAGGACCTGTTCAAATGTTAAGTGTGTTTATTAGGAGCCAAGCAATGCTGTAAGGGATAGGGGGATGCTGGGTTCCCTGGCAAGGAAGGCAGGACCCAGAGGAAAAGCTGGTTGGACTGCATTAGGAAACGGAAAGCCCAGAGTAAATGAAAGATTTTGCCAGTTTTATTTAAAAGATCAGTGGAGCCTCTTTTGCACAGGCTTCTACCTGAGAATGAAATAATGAATCTAGTATTTGTTTATCTCTGTATGGAGACTTCCAAAGGAGGAGAAAATTTATAAAAGCAATTGCATCTTGGGGTGGTTCCCAGAAGAGGCTGATCTAAAAGAAGGAGGTTGCTCACTGATGTTCCAGAGCAGAAGAGCAGGAGGCTGAATTGTACGCAGATAGAGGGGGAAGACAGAACACCTGGAAAGGAAGGTATGCCTGCAGCCTTGCTCAGAGAAGAGAGTCATAAATCACAGCCCAGGCTAAGCTCACAGGTGTCAATGATTCCCTGAAAGAAAGACAATATATTTTACTCTTTTCACTTCCTAACCACTAGCCTGGGGCACTTCCTGATCCTCTATTAAAGAAAAGCTGGTTCCCTCCTATTTTCTAAAATTCTGTGGGATTTACCAATCCTTTATCATGCACCCCATACTTTGGCACAAAATGCTTTGGTGTGAGAGAGTCAAGTTCAAACACTATGACTTCCACTCCACAGTCTTGCACATGCTTGCCGATCTCTTTTTGACTCAGTTTTTGATTCTGTTAAAAATATGGGGTGATACTTATCTCATAATCTAAGAGATTGTTTTAGTCATCTAGTGTAGCCCTAACAGAAATACCACAAAGTGAATGGCTGTAACAAGAAAAATTTATTCTTACACAGTCCAGTAAGCTACAAGTCCAAATTCAAGAGGTCTGCTCCAGGGAAAGACTTTCTTCCTTGTTGTCTCTGGAAGAAAGTCCTTGTGTTGTATCAGTCTTTGCTCAGGGAGCATCTTGGCACAGGAACCTCAGGTATGAAGGACACGCTCTACTCCTAGTGCTGCTTTCTTGATGGTGTGAGGTTCCCAATTCTCTGCTTTCTTCCCCCTCTTTTATCTCCCATAGGATGAAAAGGGAAACTCACTCAAGGGAAACTCCCTTAAGAATGGTGTGGCAGTCCACCCTAATCCTCTTTTAACATAATCATCCTATTAGCCATAGGCAGAGATTAGGATGTATAGCACAGGAAAATCATAAAATATTGGGAATGATGGCTCAGCCAAATGGCTACACACATTTTGTGGGAGGGACACAGTTCAACCTATGACAGGGACTTAGGTGAAGAAAGAGTTCTAACAACTGATAGAACCATTGACACCTAGTCAGTGCTTGATAATATTTATTACTATTATCATTAAATCAGTAAAGGAGTCAAGAATAATACTTGGTAGTCACTTGATTGCAGTGGGTTTTTTTTGTTTTTTTTTTTTTTGTCTTACACTGGCTTCTCTAAAGAGCAAAATCAGTAAAGCATATAAACATATATAGAGAGAGATTTATATCATGGAAATGGCTCACGTGATTGTAGAGCTAGAACATCTCAAGTCTGTGGATCAGGATGGAGGCTTCTCTTGATTCAGGTAGCCACAAGGGATGACTAACCTGAGAACAGCAGGTCAGAGAGCAGGGCTCCTGCTTTTGGGTTGTGAAGACTGATAAATTCCAAGATTAAGCTGATGGTCCCCCAAACCAGAGGTCAGACAAACAGGAGACAACCACAGGATCCAGAGCAAGCAAAAATTCAGAAATCCGCTTATATATGAATGCAGGCCACCCCTCCAAGGAAATTCCATTAAACTGATTGGTTACTCACAGCAGATGCATTCATGGGAGTGAGCGCATATAAACGCTGAGAATCATGGCCCAGCCAAGCTGACACACAGTCCTAACCATTGCATGACCCAAAGAGTGTCTGTTTTCTTGCTCAAGGTCACATAAGCAATAGTAAATTTAGGAAAAGATGTTAGTTTTCTCTTGTCCTCAATGATCACATTGTCTCTAAGCCAAATTAAATCACTGCCAGCTTCAACTTTACCCCAATCCAATCCTAAACTATAACCCCAACTCTATTCACAATCTACTCTCCAGCCCTATCTCAAACTATAATCCTAACCCTGTACCTAACCCAACCTAGCCATATTCCCAACTCCAGCTCCAATTCTGTCTTCGATCCTATCCCAAGATGTAAACTTAAACCTGTTGTGAACTTTCTCATTGACCCTATCCTTAACCCTAACCCAAACTGTAATCCCAACCCTATTTCCAACTCTCTCTCCTGGTGGCGTAGTGGTAAAGTGCTAGTCTGCCAACCAAAAAGTTGGTAGTTCAAATCTGCCAAATGCTCCTTTGAAATGCTATGGAGCAGTTCTACTGTCTTATAGTGTCACTATGAGTTGGAATCAACTCAACAGCTTTTTTTTTTATCCCTAACTGTAACCCTAACCTGATTCCCAAGCTTAACCTTAATCTCTAGACCAAGCCAATCCCATCCTAGTAAGTACTATTGTGAATCTGTGCTAGGTAGGAAACCAAAAAGTCAGAGGTTCAAATCCACCAGATACTCCTTAGAAACCTTATAGGGCAGTTCTATTCTGACTATGAGTCAGAGTTCACTTGATGGCAGTGGGTTTATGGGTTCGTGTGCTGGACACTATGTTAGTACCTTAACTTTCTTCTTTGCGATAGGGCCACATATTCAACCCTAACTGTCAAAACTTGTTAATTAGTGTGATGAATACATCTCCAGGTTACAGGCTCGAAAAAGGGAAGAAATTAGAAAGTAGATTCTTACTCAAATAGTAACCCATGTGATCAGTATGTGCCTTTGGCATGAGCAGCTACTTAGACACGTGGAAAACTTTCTTTTATTGGTACTAATCCCTTTCTCTCAGCCAGAGAACATGCAATAGGATTTTGTAAGACCTATGACTTCTTAACTGCAAACGCTTTTTTTCACTCACGTAAATGGTGACTATACATGTGGACCTTGCCAGATGGAATACGTAGAAATCACATCAACGACATCTGTGGAAAGAGACAATGGTAAAGGTCAAAATATCATCAGTTAGAACAAGGCCAAGTGCCTATTGCAGCACAGACCATCAATTGCTCCTATGCATGTTCAGATTGAAACTGAAGGAAATTAGAACAAGTCCATGAGAGCCAAAGTACAACCTTGAGTTCAGAGACCAACTTAAGAATAAATGTGATGTACTGAATGTTAATGCCCAAACATCAAACAAGTTGTGGAATGACATCAAAGATATCACACGTGAAGGAAGCAAGAGGTCCTTAAGAGGACAGGAAAGAAACAAAAGAGCAAACTGGATTTTAGAAGAAACTCTGTAACTTTCTCTTGAATGTCAAGTACCTCAAGCAAAAGGAAGAAATGATGAAGTAGAACTGAAAAAGATTCCAAAGGACAGCTCAGGAAGGCAAGAGTAAAGTATTATAATGATGTGTGCAAAGAGCTGGAGACAGAAAACCACAAGGGAAGAAACATGCTCTGCATTTATCAAGCTGAAAGAACTAAAGAAGAAATTCAAGCCTGGAGTTGCAATAGTGAAGGAATGTAAAGGGAAAATATTAAGACTCAGGAAGCATCAAGTAATGGAAGGAATATACAGAATTATTATACCAAAAAGAGTTAGTTGATGTTCAGCCATATCAAGAGGTAGCATATGGTCAGGAACCAATGGTACTGAAGAAGTTGAAGCTGCATTGAAGGCAATGGCAAAAAAAGCAAGTCTTCAGGAACTGATGGAAGATCAACTGAGATGTTTCAATGAATGGATGCAGTGTTGGAAGTGCTCACTCATCTATGCCAAGAAATTTGGAGGACAGCAGCCTGGCCAATGGACTGGAAGAGATCCATATTTATGCCTATACCCAAGAAAGGTGATGCAGCCGAGTGTGGAAATTATTGAAGAATATGACTGATATAACATACAAGTAAAATTTTGCTAAAGATCATTGAAAAGCAACCACAGCATTATATTCCCAGGGAACTGCCAGAAATTCAAGCCAGATTCAGAAGAGGATGTGGAACCCAGGATAGAAATCATTGCTAACATCAAATGGATCTTGACTGAAAGCAGAGAATGTCAGAAAGATGTTTACCTATGGTTTATTGATTATGCAAAGGCATTTGACTGTGTGAATCATAGGAAATTATGTATAACACTGGGGAGAATGGGCATTCCAGAACACTTAATTGTGCTTGTGAGGAATCTGTACATGGATCAAAAGGCAGTTGTTCAAACAGAACAAAGGGAAACTACACGGTTTAAAGTCAGGAAAGGTGTGCATTAAGGTTGCATTCTTTCATCATACCTACTCAGTCTGTATGCCGAGCAGATAATCTGAGACGCTGGACTGTATGAAAAAGAACAGGGCGTCAGGATTGGAGGAGGACTCTTTAACAAGCTGCACTGTGCAGAGGACACAACCTTGCTTGCTAAAAGTGAAGAGGATTTGAAACACTGATGGTGATCAAAGACTACAGCCTTCAGTATGGATTACACCTCAACATCAGGAAAACAAAAATCCTTACAACTGGAACAGTAAGCAACATCATGATAAATGGAGAAAAGATTGAAGTTGTCAATAATTTCATTTTCCTTGGTTCCACAGTCAGCATCCATGGAAGCAGCAGTCAGGAAATCAAAAGATGCATTGCATTGGGAAAATCTGATACAAAAAATCGCTCTAAAGTATTGAAAGATGAAGATGTCACCTTGAAGACTAAGGCGCGCTTCATCCAAGCCGTGGTATTTTCAACTGCATCACATGTATGCAGAAGCTAGACAATAAATAAGAAGAAAAATTGATGCCTTTGAGTTGTGGTTTTGGAGGAGAATACTGAATATACCGTGGACTGCCAAGAAAATGAATGGATCTGTCCTAGAAGAAGAACAACCAGAGTGCTCCTTAGAAGCAAGGATGGCAAGACTATGTCTTACATACTTTGCATGTACTGTCAGGAGGGATCGGTCCCTGGAGAAGTAGTGGGTCAGTGAAACTGAGGAAGACTTTCAACAAGGTGGATTGACGCAGTGGTTGCAACAGTTGGCCTGAGCATAACAATGATTGTGGACGTGGTGCAGGACCAAACAGGTACAAAGCTCTAGAGATGTCTTACCAAGAGAATACAAGTTTGTAGACCATTTTAAGCTGAAAACATGTTGTCAGTATTTCCTTTCACATAGATCACGTAGGCTTCTGCCAGAGTCTTGTCTCACATTTATAGCTGCATGATGAGAAAGAGCTTCCTAATTTTTAGAGAGATTCCTACAGAATCATAAAGTGATAGAACTAAAAGGGATGCAATCATTCTAGCCTATTAGTTCTCAACTTTAAAATCACTGATACTTGAGTTTCATTCTAGACCAGCTAAATCAAAATGTGGGGATGAACCCAAGGCACTGGGGTTTTTAGAAATACCCTCTTCACCAGTATCACTACCAAGTGGTTCTAATGTGTAGCCAGTGTTGAAAATCACCAGTGTAGCCCAAGCTCCTCATCTTATAAATAGGAAAAATGAGACTCAAAGAGGTTAAGTAACTTTCATAAAATCAGACATACAGTGGCAAAGCCAGTACTCTAAGTCTCATGACTACTCTCCCGATGTTCTTGTAAGGATATCATAGTTCCTCTCATTTTATTTCCTCAGATTTATATCAAAGAACAGTAGGACCATCATGAAATCATCTTGGGACCTCCTGGCGAATCATACTCTGGTGCAGCCTATGTGACACTCTTCCTGCCCCCACTAGCTGAACGGTTTTCATTCCTCTGGTCTGCATAGCTCTTGCTCAGGGAAGTACATGCACTGTGGCCCAAACAATTCCCTACTAAGCCATTTATAAAACAATAAAAAATAAATCCTGATTCACCAACCTTGACCAGACAGATGAAGGTTGTGCTCACTTGGTAGTGACCTTGTGAAGATGGATTATAACTTTAGGGAGTTGATTTTGTTTTGTTTTTTCCTCCCGGGCACTTAGAGTTCATAGTCATCCAGGAAAGTTCTGGAAATTGTAGGTCCAATGCTACTAGCATCTGCTTCATCTGCCCGACTTTCTGCTCCACTCCTTTATTTTTTCATTTTATAAAGCATGTTAGATTTTTAGTGAATTTATACTAAAGGAATTGTTATTTTAAAATAGGTGACTGAAATTCAGGCTAAGTCGTTAATTTGCTACATCAGCGAGCATGGAGGCCTGTGAAATAGCCTAGCCAGGCAGCATGGTTCCTGTAGGCACTGTGCTGCATTTCCTCTGTGTAGGGTATCTTTTTTAATGATCCAGAAGGTATACAGGGGATGCTGCCTTCATTTGGTCATTCCTTCAACTAGTGTTTAGACTCCTCCTAGGTCTAGGAAATTTAATTGACACAAGGGAAAATTAAGGTGAATCTGGCTTAGAACCTGACCTCAAGAAACTGAAATCTAACCAGTAGAGAAGATGCATATTCCCAAGACTCCATGCCATACAGAATGGGATTTTCCTTTAAGGTGATATAGTAGGTGTTCAGGGATGTAAGATTAGTTCTGGTCAGGGGATAGGGCAAAATTCCATTGATATATTGCTGGGAGTCAGATAGCAACATCTGAGTCACGTGGGCAAGGGAATAAATAGCACAGGCTGTGTGGGTGTGGGTGTGGGGGTGTGTGTATGTGTGCGTGTGGTTGGTTTTAGTATGGTAGGCAGAAGGGAGCATCTAAAAAATTTTGAGTGTAGGCTTCATGGACTCTCGAGTGTTGAAATGGACTGTGAGTAGGTGGCGCGCTTCCTCAGTTGTACAGATGAGGAAATAATAATGATAATAGCACCGAATAACTACCTTTCAGTGCGTGCTTTCTCTAGGCAGTTGCTGAGCTAGGTGCTTCATGTGATGTTCTCATTTATTCCTTACAGCATTCTTTGGAAATAGGTCTTATTATTACACACGTTTTACAGTTGAGAAAATTAAGGCTTAGATATTAGTAAGCCAATAAGGGACAGAGTTGGGAATTAAATTCAAAGTTCTGTTCTTTCACCTTTCAGGTTTGTAACCTAGGTACGAACAAAGTGGTGACGTCATTATGAATGAAGAAGAGGTGATGCATACATTCTAGACTTGTTGAATTTAGGTGCCCCTGAGACCTCCAGGAAGAAAAGAGGGTTTAGATCTTGGGCAAGAAATAACATGAAAGGAAAAGGATTTGTTTCGGAAAGTTGTATTCTAACACTGGTGCATTCAGAACGCTGGTCACGTTGACTTGCCTGTGTAATTTCCAGAGAGGAATTCTTGCAGCTCACTCACCACAGCCACTCCTTGGTGTGTACAGTTGGCCAGACCCATCTTCCAAAGCTTGACACCCCTTCAGGGTTTTTTGACACGTCTCTGGCTCCTGGCTCCACGTGTGCCCTCAGTGCTGTCTGTGTCTATCTGAAAGGTTTGCAACTTGCTGTCCCGTTGGTTTCTGGCTGCCAAGATTGTCTGCTGAGTGGTGTCAAGCTGTTCAACACTGGCTCAAAACAAACTCTCCTGACCTGTGACCTCAACAGTGAAAAAGCCTTAGTGGGATGGAGTTGACAGCATCTAGCTTGTGCCTGGGTAGGGAAATAGTTTCTTTCAGACAGGTGAGAAGGCCAGAGAGAAGCAGAGAGCTTTGATAGCCTGTGAAAGAAAGCTCTTATGCCTCGGAATAGGAAGATAAATTTAGTGAAAACACTTTGTCTAGTTTAAAGCTGCATCTTCTGCTCACCTCTCCTGCCCTTCAATTACAAGTCCCTCATCATTTCTTCACTTGGGCTAGCAGTGCTCTGGATCCAAGATAATGACTGGATACTGGGAGTGTCTGACTAGTAGGGAAACTGACGCAATGAGAAGTGGAAAAGATGTCGTCAGAGCCTTGTAGATCATGGCTCAGAGCCTAGAACTCGCAGTATCTGGTAAGAGAAGCCTCCAGAGACAGTTTCAAAAGTTGCCGTCCATATTACTCTTGTATCTGATATAGGAAATTATCACAAGCTTAGTAACTTAAAATAATATTTATTCACTATAGTTCTGTAGGTCAGAAGTCTAGGCAGACTTACTTAGATGGGTTCACTGCCTAGCATCTCAAGAGACCAAAACCATGGTATTGGCTGGATGGGATCTTACCTTTAGACGTAGGGAAGGACCCACTTCCAAGCTCCTTCAGGTTGTTGGCAGAATCCACTTCTATGCAGTGGTAGGACCAAGGTCTCAATTTCTTTGCTTTCTGTCTGCCAGAGCTCTTCTCGGCTCCTAAAGGCCACCCTCCTTCATTACCACACGGCATCCTCTGTCTTCACAGTGAGCAAGGACTCATGAAACCATTCCTATGCTTGGGAATTCTGACTTCCTTTTCTGCCACTGGCTGAAAACAGCTTGTCCTTTGAAGTTCTGTGGGGTTCGTCTGGGCCCACTTGGATAATCTCTCCTTTGTCATGTAGCCACCATAATCACAAGAGTTAAACCTCATATTTACAGGTTCTACATACTTTAAATACACGGCTGTGGGTCACTAGGAGTTATTTTTTAAATTCTGAATATGGCAGCCCCTTAGTCAGAGACACTGCTCGGTGGCTGAGGACAGCCACGAAGAGTGCAAAGGAGGTCCTTAGAGACCTCGCTGAGAGTGCCAATAGTGGAATGGAGGGGTGACAATCATGATACATTGGCCTGTGAGTGAATAGGAAGTGGAAAAAAAAAAAAAAAAAAAAGAAAACTATTCCGCTCAAGAAGTGGCTGTGTGAAAGAGGAGGCCAAGTAGTGATAATGGAGGGTAACAGTGTTGACTAACAATTTTACTAAAATGCAAGAGACCTGAGCTTATTTGTTGTCTGGAATTAACCAGTAGAGGACTTGTGGCCGTCTAAAGCCTCAGGCTATTTATGGTGATCCACGTGCTACCTTCTATGGAAACTTGATATAATACCCTGAAGGGGATTTTATAGAAGTCCGTAAGTTATTAAGTGGCCTTAGCAAATAGATCTGTGTACAATCTGAGTGAGTTATAGTTACTTTAGAGACCCATGTTTGCTTACTTGTGGCTCTGTAAATCTCAGTCTTAATAGCAGAGACATGCGTTTCAATTTAGTTTCTTTCTTGATTCTTTTAAACTTTCATGTGATTCTCTTGGAAGGAAGGGTTTGCTGAAGCTTTGCAACAGTACTAGTCATTGATCAAGCTCTGCTGTATGAAAAGCCCTGAGCTAAGTGTGCACACATATTATATCTAATCCTCCTGCTACAAGGTAAGTTCCTTACCTTCATTATGCAGGTGGAAAAACTGAGGCTCGGAAGGGCTTCAGGGCCCTGGCCGTGATTACAGAGCTAATGAGTATTGATGTTCTGTCTACTGTACCACCTTGGATTAGTTGTTATACTCACACCAAGCCTCTTTTCTATAGTTTGGCAAGTTGCTTTGAACTACAGGTACCTATTTCCCTAGGAAGTTTTTTGAGCACAAAAAGAAGGCCCTAGCATTCACCTTCTACTTCCCTCCCCAGTCCCAATCTCCTGGATTCTCCAGTTCAGCCATTTGAGAAATGAGTTCATGAAAAATCTTTATCTCCACCCAAAATAATTCATTGCTGAGGAAAGAGCAATACGGAGACATTTCAGCCAGAGTGACTTTTTGCAAAGGTCACAGATGCCAGCACCCAAAGGTTTGTGATGGACACAGTACCCAAGGCCCAGGGTCTCATCTGCTTCTCTTTCTGGACGTGTTTCATTACAAAAGGGCTTGTAAGACTCCGTCTGTTGACATATGGTGATCTGTTCTCTAAAATGGGGGACGCTTCTCACCTTCTAGTGGAATTACATATCTGAGAAGGTGGCATTTCAAAGGAGCAGGACAGGAAACCAGAGCATTGAGAATTTAGGGTCCTGGAGGGGAAAACAATAGTTATGACCATTGAGCTTTGTGGGCTTGAAAAGCAATGAACTCTGCTAGGGGTAGGCAGGGGCTGGGAAAAGATGTACAGAGAAAATCATGAGTTAACTGGGTTTTAGAGGAAGCATAGGGGTTTGTCAGGTAGGTGGGGGTAAAAGTGGGAGAGACGGGCATCTCAGGTACAGGCAAAATGCAAAGATTTGAAAGTCATTGCTTTGTTGGGTGAAGTGATTCAATACTGATGATATTAACGATAATAATACCACCACCATAATAGTAAATACAAGCACTTATATATAGTGGCAGTTCAAACACACTAGGCACTCCTTGGAAACTCTATGGGACAATTCTACCCTGTCCTATTTGGTCACAATGAGTCGGAGTTGACTTGATGGCAGTAGGCTTGTTTGTTTTGGGTATATCTAAAATCTGCTAGAAGTGCTTTAAATGTATGAACTCAGATTCCTCAGAACAACATGGGGTGGTGGTTACTCTTCTTGGTTTAAGTATGAGGAAACTGGAGCACAGGGAATCCAGTTATTATGATAAAGGTCCCTCAACAAGCAGAATCAGGATTTTATTCTGCAGTCTGCCTTTGTACCATAATGACAGTACTCTGTATTTCCATTTCCAATATTATAGTCACTAATCAGTTGTAGCTACTAGGCAGTTGAAATGTGGCTAATGCAGCTGATGAGCTAAATTTTTAATAATAGTATTTAGCTTTAATTATTATATTTAAATTTAAATAAGCACAGAGTGGCTCATGGCTACTGTATTGGGCATGTAGAATCTGCTTAATTGTACACTGCTACCTTTTTTTTTTTTTTTACCTCCGTCTCTCTCTTTATTGTGATTAAGTCAAGGTATACAACCCCAATCAATTTTGCATGCTTGCCTATCTGTAGGTCCTTCTGCTCTCCTTGCCCAATCACAGCACACTCCTTTTCATTCTATGCTTCTAGTATCCTCTTAACAAGCTCCTGTCCACTCCTCTCCATCCTCTTCTCTCCCATCTAAAAAGAGACCAGTAGGACAGCATCCTATAAACACATAGAACCCTAAAGTACACACACCGTATGGCCACATTGTGTCCCCAAGTCCATTCCATTTTTGTACTAAGAGGTGACCTCACTACTGTTCTCCGGTCAGGGGCAGCAGCAAGTCCAGGGGCCATGCTCCCAGGGGATCATCAAGGCTGTTGGATCATCAGTTGTGGTCTTTTAGTAGAGTTCTTGAGCTGCACCCCTCTTTTTCTCGTGTTGTCACTGGGACTCAACATTGTGTGTCCTATCACAGCTGTCTTTGGTGGTGGCTGGGAGCCATCTGGTTCTTCTGGTCACATATTAATACAGTCTTCCATTTATGTGGATCCTTCTGTCTCTTCAGCCCTTTTTCCCTTGTGTCATTGTTGTTCTTGGTGGTCATCTGTTCTGGATGAGTTGGGACCATTTAATGTACCTCAGATGGCAGCTTGCTAGCTTTTAAGACCCAAGACGCCACTCACCAATATGGGGTGCAGAAGACTCTTTTAGCAATAGATTAGTTATGACAACTGGCCTCAATGTCCCCTGAGAGCATGGTCCCCATACCCTTGCCCCTGCTACTCTGCCCTTGCAATATTAGGCTAAGACTAGAAGAGTTTTCAGTTTATATTGAAGTCCAGTTAAATTGATCTTATTTCTAGTATGTGCTGTCACTGTTTTCACCCAAACACATTTCCATCAGCTTTCTAATCTATACCAAACCCTCTTCCTCCCTCCCTCTTCTCCCTTGTAGCCTTTAGAGTCTTGTGTTCTGTACATCAGTCTATTTTTAGGTCCTTTTAGTGGGAGTCTCATACAATATTTGTCCTGGTGCCCCTGATTGATTTGACTCAACATAATGTCTTCCAGTTGAAACCAGGTTATGAGGTGCTTCCCAAAATCATCATTGTTCTTTATCATTGCATAGTATGAGTACCATAGTTTGTTTACCCATTCATCTGTTGTTGGGTATCTGGGTTGATTCTGTCTTTTTGCTGTTGTGGACTGTGCACAATAAACATTCATGTGCATGTATTTATTTGTATGACAGCCTTTGTTTCTGTAGGATATATTCAGAGCAGTAAGGTTACTAGATCAAATGGTATATCCATTTCCAGATTTTTAAGGAAGTGCCAGATTGCTTTCCAAAGAGGTTGTACCATTTTGCAATCCCACCAGCACTGTAGGAGAGTTTCAATCTCTCCACAACCTCTCCAACATTCTTCATTTTGTATTTTTTGGATTATGGCCAACCTTGTTGGGGTGAGATGGTATCTCATTGTACTTTTGATTTGGATTTCTCTGATAGCTAATGATCATGAGCATTTCCTCATGTGTCTTTTGGCTGCCTGGATGTCCTCTTTGGTGAAGTGTCTGTCCATCTTCTTTGCCCATCACTTAATTGGGTTATTTACCTTTTTCTTGTTGATATTTTGTGGTATTTTGTAGATTATGGAAATCACACATTGGTCCAACATGTAGTTGTCAAATATTTTTTTCCCTTGCTGTAGGTGGTCTTTTAACTCTTCTGATAAAGTCTTTGGATGAGCAAAAGCGTTTTATTCTTAGTAGTTCCCATTAATCTATTTTCTGTTGATCGTCTTTTGTTTCTTAGATTTTGTAGTCTGTCTAAGCCATGTATTAGAACTTCCATTGTTGACTCTCTTTTTTCTTGCATGACCTTTATCATTTTAGGTTTCATATTTAGGTCTTTGCTCCATTTTGTGTTAGTTTTTGTGTAAGGTGGATATCCAGCTTGGCCAACACCATTTGACAAGGAGACTGTTTTTACTCCAGTTTACAATCTTAGAGCCTTTGTCCAATATCAACTGTTTATAAGAGGGTGGTCACACATCTGGGATCTCAACTCTGTTCCATTAGTCTCTATGTCTCTTTTTGTACTAGTACCAGGCTCTTTTGACTACTGTGTCAGTGTAATAGGTTCTAAGGTCAGTTAGTGTGAGGTCTCCCACTGCATTTCTCTTCTTCTTTAGTGCGTTAATTATCTAGGGTTTCTTCCCTTTCCAAACAAAGTTGGTGATTTGTTTCTGTATCTCATTAAGAAATGACACTGGAATTTGTATTGGGATTTCACTGTATATGTAGATTGCTTGTGGTAAAATAGGCATTTTCACAATGTTAAGTCTTTCTATCCATGAGCAAGGTGGTTTCTCCACTTATGTAAGTCTCTTTCGGTTTCTTACAGTAAGGTCTTGTAATGCTCTCTGTATAGGTCTGTTATTTCTCTAGTTAGATTTATTTCCAGTTATCTTAACATCTTGGGGGTTATAGTAAATGATATTGATTTGTTGATTTCTTCTTTGATGATCTCTTTGTTGGTGTAAAAGAATCTTACTGATTTAGTTGCATTTATCTTATATCTTGATACTTTGCTGAATTCTTCTATTAGTTCCAGTAGTTTACTTATGGATTCCAAAGGATTCTCTGCATATACAATCATATCATCTGCAGATAGGGAGATTTTTACTTTTTCTTTGCTAATGCAGATGCCCTTTATTTCTTTGTCTTGTCTAATTGCTCTGGCTAGAACTTCTAGTACAATGTTGAGTAGAGGTGGTGACAGTGGGCATCTTTGTCTAGTTCCCATTCTCAAGGGAAATTCTTTCAGTCTTTCTCCATTCAGAATAATGTAGGCAGTTGGCTTTACATAGATGCCCCTTACTGCGTTGAGAAATTTCTCCTGTATTCCTATCTTGCTTAGAATTTTTAGCATAAATGGGTGTTGGACTTTGTCAAATGTCTTTTCTGCATCAGTTGACAAAGTAAGGTGATATTTATCCTTTGTGTTATTTATGTGGTTGTTCACATTAATTATATTTCTGATGTTGAACCAGCCTTCTATCCTTGGTATGAATCCAGTTTGGTCATGGTGGATTATCTTTTTGATATGTTATTTAATTCTACTGGCTAGAACTTTGTTGAAGATTTTTGCTTCTAGGTTCATGAGTGGCATCTGTCTGTAATTTTCTTTTCTTGTGGGATCTTTCCCTGGCTTTGGTATCAGGGTTATGCTGGCTTCATAGAATGAATTTGGGAGTATCCCATCCCTTTCTATGCTGTGAAATAGCCTCAGTAGTATTGGAGTTATCTCCTGTCTAAAAACTTGCTAGAATTTTCTGGTGAAGCCATCTGGGCCAGAACTTTTCTTGGTTGGTAGTTCTTGATTACTTTTTTGATCTCTTTCTTTGTGATGAGTTTATTAAGCTATTCTACTACTTGTGATAATTTTGGTAGGTGATATGAATCTAGAAATTTGTCCATTTCCTTTAGGTTTTCAAATCCGTTAGAATACAGTCTTTTGTAGTATTCTGTTATGATACTTTGGATTTCATTTGGGTTTTTTGTTTCCTTTCCTGCTTTTCTTTTGTGTAGCCAGTGGTTTATCAATTTTGTTGATCTTTTTAAAGAACCAGCTTTTGTTTTTGTTGATTTTTTCAGTTGTTCTTTTATTATCTAGTTCATTTAGTTGTGCTCTAATCTTTTTTTATCTGTTTTCTTCTGGTGCCTGAGGGGTTCCTTAGTTGAGCTCTTTCTACTTGTTCATGCTGTAGGGTTAATTCTTTGGTTTGGGGCCCTTTCTTCTTTCCGGATGTGTGCATTTATAGAGATAAACTGACCTTTGAACACTGTTTTTGCTGTATCCCATAGGTTCTGGTAGAATGTGTTTTCATTCTCATTTGATTCTGTAAATTTCTTTATTGTGTCTTTGATTTTGTCTATAACTCATGGATTTTTGAACAAAGTGTTGTTCACTTTCTGTGAGTTAAATTGTCTACCTATATTTTTTTCTGCTACTGATTTTGACTTTTATGGCTTTATGGTGTGAGGAGATGTTTTGCAATAATTAAATGGTTTGGATTTTCTTGAGACTTTCTTTATGTCCTAATACATGGTCTGTTTTGGAAAATGTTTTATGTGCATTAGAGAAAAAGGTGTACTTATCTATTCATGGGCACAAAGTTCTATTTATGTTGATGAGATCTAGTTGGTTAACTGTTGTGATAAGATCTTCTGTGTCTTTACTGAACTTTTCTCTGGACAATCTGTCCATTAGTGAAAGTGGAGTGTTGAAGTCTCCTACTATTATTGTGGAGTGATCTATTTCATTTTTCAATGTTGTCAGTGTTTGATGTATTTAGATGTTATGGTATTGGGTGCATAAATATTTGATATTGTTATGTCCTGCTTCT
Source organism: Heterohyrax brucei (assembly GCA_028571685.1). Lineage (NCBI taxonomy): Eukaryota > Metazoa > Chordata > Mammalia > Hyracoidea > Procaviidae > Heterohyrax > Heterohyrax brucei. The sequence goes on from CM053151.1 coordinate 100,426,709, forward strand.
GTATTGAACCTTTCAGCAATAAATAGTGACCATCCTTGTCCACAATGGTGGATTTTACCTTAAAGTCTATTTTATCTGAGATTAGTATTGCCATGCCTACTCTTCTTTGTATGTTATTATCTTGGTGTATATTTTTCCATCCTTTGATTTTCGGTTTGTTCATATCTTTGAGTCTAAGTTGTTTCTTGTAAGCAACATATAGACTGATCCTGTCTTTTGATCCAGGATATCACTCTCTGTCTCTTTATTGAAGCATTCTGTCTGTTTACATTCACTGTAATTATTGATAGGTATGTGTTTAGTGCTGCGATTTTGATGCTTTTATTTTTGTGTTGTTGATGTTTTCTATGTTGCTGTCAGTATTTTGTTCTGGGTCATTCTTCTTTATGGGTTGACTTTTCATCTTTTTCAGTGTTGGTTTTATGTTTGTTGAGACTCCTGTATCATGTTTCTTGTGTTTATATGTCACATTGTTGTTTTGCTTTGCTGCTACCCCTAAAATCCCCCTTAGTATTCTAAGTTTAAACTAGACATTAACTTTTCAATATCTTTTTAATTTCCTCTCCATCTGAAAGGGTTATACTTAGTGTAATAAATCCTTCTTTTTAGTGTGATGATGTCATAGTTTTTGTGTTAAGACCACTGGTTCCTTTCTTTTAATATTGTAGCTTTGTTTGAGCTTCATCATTTCCCTAACTGAGTAGGATTCTTGATGCTGTGTCCTGTATTGCCTCCTTAAATATATACTTGATGTTTTTGTTCTTCTAAACAAAGAGCTTCTTTCAATATTTCTTGTAGCTTTGGTTTGGTTTTTATAAACTGTAAGCTTCCATTTATCTGTGAGTGTCTTAATTTCATATTTGACAGGCAATTTTTCAGAACATATAATTTTTGGTTGGAAGTTTTTCTCCTCCAAGGATTTGAATGTGTCATCCCACTGCCTTCTTGCCAACATCGTGTCTGTTGGAAGACAGAGGAAAGCCTACAGGGCTTCGCTTTGTACATTAGCTTTGCTTTAAGCCTCCCTAACTTTAAGAGCCTCTGTTTATGTTTCATTTGATTTAGCTTGATTATAATATGTCTTTGTGTCTTTCTTTTGGGGTCTAGTTTTTGTGGCATTCGATAAGCATCTTGGAAATCTGTATTCTCTTCTTTCATAATTTCAGGAAGTTTTCTTTCAGCAACTCTACAACAATACTCTCTGTATTTTCAGCAACCCCTCCCTGTTCAGGAACTCCAATTATTCTTAGATTATGCCTCTTAATAGAGTCCCACATGTTTCTTCATTTTTCTCATTTCTTTTCTCTGATTTCTCCTCATAAATGCTGGTTGTATTTGCTCTATCCTCAAGCTCACTAACTCTGGATTCCATTGCCTCAACTCTCCTCTTTTGGCTTTGGATTGAATTGTCTAATTCTGTAATTTTATTATTGATCCGCTGGATTTCAGATCATTGATGTTCCATCAGTTCAAATCACTTAATTTATCACTTTGTTCTGCTGCATTTCATTTAATCTCCAGGAGGTCTCCATACATAATTCCTTTGTACTTGACCTTTGATAATTTCAGAAAGGCTTCTTCAAGTGGGAAGTTTTTTGATTCTTTATTTTTGGAGTTTTCCTGAGCCATGGTGGACTGCTTCTTTACATGGCTAGCTATTGATTGTTGTCTTTGCACTGTCTAGAAGCTGTTTAGTTTCTCTGGTGTTGCCTCAGCAGGAGCTGAGGTGTAGTTCTTAAGAGGGGAGTAAGGGCCCTATTAGATTTGGTCACCAGCAGCCTCTGTGTACGCTAGTGAATGGCTTGAGGTGGACTCTCTGGGGTAGCAGGCTCCACCTCCTGGCTGGTAAAGACATTTCCCTACTTATGCAGTCACTGGGGTGCCATACGCAGATGCTATGACGTGGATCAGTGAAGGGTGGTAGAGATGCTGCCACCCAGTTCAACAGTCTGTTCTTCTGGTGGTCTTATTTTGAAAATGTGCTTTACTGCTGAGCAAGGAGCAGTCCAACAGCTGCTGAAATCATTCAGGCCCTCAGGTGTGGCAGGCTCCACTTTCCAGGTGACAACACAAGCACCTCATAAGCCATCCCCAGACGCTATGATGTGGTTCACAGGAGGGAGGTATTGGGGCTTTGACACCATCCTCTACCAGCCCCCACCTGTAACTCTAGACACTGATGTCCTAACAGCAGCTTTTCTGCTGGGGAAGCACTATCCAGACAGGGACTGCTGCTCAGCATGAGAATTAGCCCCACTTGAGACCTCCAGGTGGCTGACTTCACCTCCCAGCTGACCAAGATTGGGTCCCACCTGAGCTGCCCTTCCCATCATGAAACAGCAGAATCTATGGTGCAAATCAGAAAAGAGAGGGTGGAGGGGAACTGGTGCCCTCAGTCAGAAGTTGCCAAGCCAAGTGCCGTCGAAGTCAGAAGTTAGGCTCTCAATATGTGGCCATCCCAAGCACAGTCTCTGTGCTATGATAGATGCTATTTACTCAAGCACTGCAATTCAGTGTATTAGCCTGCTTATGCGCAGTCCCTACCCCCTGGATAACAAAGAAGGCATCAGTACCTGTAGTCCTCTTAAATAGTGAGTCAGAAGAAGAAGGACTTAGTGTGCTGCTGCCTAGTCTTTGAAAGAGGTAGTTTCCCCCTTACTGGCACCTAGTCCAATCTGACAATCCACCACCAGATCCTAGGGCTCCCAGGATGTCTACAGTGCTCGACTCAATTATCATTCCAGGCCTTAATTCTCAAAGGTAATCAAGATGTGTGTCTGGTCTGCCATCTTGGTTCTGCCCTGCTACCTTTCAAACTGGGCGTATACAAGTATATGCCTGTAATAGGAGTAGTACTGCTACTATCAAAAAACAAACCAGCTGCCACTGAGTCAGTTCCAACTCATGATAACCCTGTGTGTGTAAGAGTAGAACTGTGCTCTGTACATTTTCCAGTGACTGATTTCTAGAAGTAGATTGTGAGGCCTTTTTTCCGAGACACTCATGAGTGGACTCAAACCACCAACCTGTCAGTTATCAGGGAGTGCATAAGGTGTTTGTACTACCCAGGGACTCACTAATAATAACTACTGGGGAAATAATAGCTCCCATTTATTGGGCTGTTACTATGAGCAGGGCAACATGCTAAGTACTTCCTGTGGATTAGTTCATATGATCTCCTTGACAACGTCTTGGGTGGTGGCTAAGCGTATAGACTCTAGATCCAAACTGCCTGAGTTCAAAACCCAACTCTGCCACTTATTCATGCTTTGACCTTAGGCAAATTACTTAGCCACTCTGTGCCTCAGTTTCCTCATTCAGAAAATGGAGTCAGTGATGGTATATCCACTTCATGTGATTGTTATGATGATTACAAAGGTTTATGTATTTCAAAAGGGTAGCACAGTGTCTGACATATGATGAACATATGATGAACATTTAATTCATGAGATATTGTTATTACCTTCATACTCTAGATGAAGAAAAGAAGGTATAAAGATGTAAAGTGTTGTACTGAAAGTCACTTGTGAAAGGCCATCAGTGGAAGAGTTGGCGTTCAACCCACAGGTAGCTGATTTCACAGTCATGGTCATTAACAACTATATTGCAGTTTCTGCCTGGAGTTTCTGAAGTATAACTTGTAGAGAACTGGTATTAAAACATTTCATTGTGCCTGCAGAAAATACAGCTATCTGAGAACTACTGAATTAAGCTGTTTAGGGCCAGACCCAGGAATCTACATTTTAACCAGTTCCCCTAAGTGATTTTTAAGTACAGCCTTTATCAATGAGAAACCACCAAGGAATTTTAATGAGGGATAGAAGGGCAGATTTTCAAGTGTAAGGTGGAGGGTGGGATAATAAAGTGAGCAAATTTATTTTTAGAAAGATCTTGCCAGTGGCCAGTGTTGATGATGAATGTGATGAAAAAGAGACCCCAGGGTGGGAAATGGGAACCTTAGGTCAGTGGCATGGTGGACAGGGAGGGAGATGCAGATCCTATGGATATTTTGTAGGTACTCTTGAAAGGATGATGTCTCACTGCTGTTTGTAAGGTTTTCACTGGCTACTTCACACCTAGGTAGCGTCAGAGCTAGAACTCTTGATCTCGAGTTTTGTTCTTGTCTCCAGGGACTGTGTGCCCACACATAGATCGTGAGTAAATTGGGTTGCATTTCTGAGCTGTCTCATTTCTTTTTTGTTTCCTCTCCCACATCCCACCCTTACCGCCCCCCCCAACAAACAAACAAACAAACAAACAAACATGTTGCTGTGGAGTCCATTTCAACTCAAGCCAATCCAGTGTGTTACAGAGTAGAACTGCTGCACAGCCTTCTCTTGGCTGTAAGTTTTACTAAAACAGATCACCAGATCTTTGTTCTGAAGGCCCACTGGGTGGGTTCAGACTGCCAACTTCTAAGTTAGTAAACCTTTGCACTGCTCAAGGACCTACTCTCATCCCAGTCTCAACCCTGAAATGCCAGGAAAGTAGTCCAGCTCCTGTTCCCCCTTCTGGTGGGAACCCTGAGCCAAGCCAGCTGAGGAAGTCTTGTCCCCCGCCATCCCTACTCTGCTCCATCTTGGTGGCCCCACACCACCATGAGCAAAGTGGAAGGCCATGTTTGTTTTGCATTTATTCTTAAATAATATAAATCTGCTGGCTGCATCACCTGCTGGGCTGTGAGTTGTGTGTCTTCCCGCACAGTCGCTAATGAGACAGTTAATCATTTGTTTATTCTGCATGTAGAGAGGTGGCAGCCGTATCTCTCAAACCAGAGTGGGCTCCAGGACCCTTGAGGACACTGGCAGCCCCTGGCACATGAGTCACCCACAGCCCCAGCACAATCCTGCCCTGCCTCTCCTTCCCCTAGGAAATGGCCAGGATGAAGGCAGCAGCTGATGATGATTACTGTTACTGCAGCTATTATTTTTTAAAACACTCCCTTCCCTGAAAAGAAAAAGAAAAAAAGTAATTTGCAAAGACGCTTTGTTGTGAGATAAACAGGCTTCCTCTTGGGCTCAGGGATTTATCTCTCCTGTGCAGAGGTTCCTAGAGGTCTTGCAACTCCTGCGATAAAGCCCCAGGGGATGCTCCCTGGGGAAGGCCCAAGTCAGCATTGGGCTGTTTTCCTAGTTCCAGGGTTAAAGAGGTGAAATCAGCTCTGTTCCTCTATAGGCACCCTGGGGCCAAGGCCGCTTTTATTTTAGCAAATCAGGCCTGTCCAGGTGCCCTGGACTGGGGAGAGGGAAAGCAGCAGGAGGAGGGATACCGGTGGGCTGAGAGTGATTGCTGTCTTTGGCTGCCCAATATGAATGATTGTCTTAAAGGGCTCCCAGCTCATTTATTTGCATGATATTAGCATTCTGCTGTTATTTTCTTAGTGTTTGGATAAATCCTATCGCCTGAAGCTTATATTTCAATTAACTGAATCCAACTGTCTGTGTCCTGAAGCACAGGGAGAGGATGAGGGGTGAGTGTGTTGTCAGCAGCGGCATTTGCACCGGCAGTCTGTCTGTCTCCCTTCAGTCTGTCAGTTCCCATCCCTGAGGCTGCACCTCTCCCATGGTGGTTTGCATCCCAGGTCGGGCAGAATCACGCCGCACAGCATTAAGAGTTTTGGAAGTGCTTTGGCCCGAGTGGAGCAGCTGTTTCTTTAGAACACAGGGGTGGCAGCTGAGTCGGGGGGCTCTGAGGAGACCTGTCACTGCAGTTCAGTTCCAGCTTTGTCCCTGTTTCACTCTGGGGGTATAGGCAAGGAAGTTCTCTTACCTTTCGTCTCCCACTTGGTTAGATTCTTCTTCACCCATCCTTCTTCCTCCTCCCTCTTCTCTTCCCTTAAATAAGCCCTTCCCACCTCTGCCTTTTTGTTCTTGTGATTTTCTCCATCAGAATTTCCTTTCTTTTACTTCTTATCAAAAGTCTTCGTTCGAGGCTCAGCTCAAATGCCGCCACCTCCATGAAGCCCTTCCCACATTCCTCCAGCAGTGAACCTTCCTTGGATTCTCACACCTGTCCATTCTTCAGGTCTGGACCAGCATTCCGTTTGATGTATCACACATAGAAAAGGGCACAGCCTATGTCGTTTTGATTTTGCTCTGGTTGGGCTGGGTTCTGAGTTGGATGGTTCTCCAAAAAGACATGTCTGTGTCCTAATGTCTGGCCATTTGGAAAAAGGGTCTTAAGAAGGATCTTAAGAAGAAGGGATCATCTTGCATTATCCAGGTGAGCCCCAATCCAATGACAGATGTTCTTATATGAGACACAGGAGAGATTTGACAGACAGGAGGAAGTGATGTGAAGACAGAGAGAGAGAGAGAGAGAGAGAGAGAGAGAGAGAGAGAGACAGAGACAGAGAGAGACAGAGAGAAAGAGAGAGGAGTGATGTAGCCACAAGTCAAGGAAGCCAAAAAATGCCGCCAAGCACTAGAAGCTGGGAGAAGCAAGTAAGGAACCCCCTCTAGAGTCTCTAGAGGAAGTGCTACCCTGCTGATGGCTCAGTTTTAGACCAGAGCTGTGAGGCTAGAATTTCTGTGGTTTTAAGCCACCCAATTTGTGAAAATTTGTTATGGCAGCTATTTTGTTAGGTGCTGTTAAATTGATTTCCATTCATGGCCATCTCAAATATGCAGAGTAGAGCTGCGTTCCACAGAGTATTCAAAGATGTGAGCTTTTGGAAGCAAGTTGCCAGGCTTTTCTCCCAAGGTGGCTCTGTGTGGATTTGAATCATCAGCCTTACAGTTCGTAGTCCGACGTTTTTTGACCTGCCTTACCCAGGGACTCCTTTACAGCAGTCCTCGGAAGCTAGTACAGGTAGACAATGGGAGAGACAGAAAGAACACAGAAATACGAGTGTGAGAAATGTGGCCTCTTCCAGACTGTTTATGACCGCCTTGATCTGTTTCTGTTTCATACAATCCAAGTTCTCTCTGTTCCTTCTCCTGTCCCAGGCTCTGTGGTATTCAGGATGGGTCTTAATGCTCTTGGAAGATTGATATGGAATAAAGAATCACAATAATAATAACAGTAAGAGCAACTGACATATGTATAGTCTTGTAGTGTTTAGAATACTTTATTTTACCTAATTTTATTTTGTCTTTACAATAACCCTGCTGGATGAGTATGAGGAAATAGGCAATCAGAGGTGCAAAGGCACTCGTACATGATTATACAGCTCATGTGGTTGAGCCAGGACTTTAGAAGCCCAGGTCTTCCAGGCTGGCTAGTGACACTGCCACGTGCATTAAAAAAGATGTGCCCAGCACAGTGGAGAACAGAGACCATGAAGGGAGGTCTAAGGCCAACCGCATTGCTTACCCCATTCAAAAATATTCCTTGAGACCTACTGAACATAGAGAGAGAGCCCCTGAGGCCCTCCCTGCCAAAATTCCGCTGGTCCAGTGTGATCAGGCTCTTTGCCTCTGCTCCCTTTTCAGACTCTGTAGCTGAACTAGTACTTAAATGGCCATACATACTAATATCTGAAAGGAACCGTAGAAGGGGTTCTGGCAGTTCTGTGGTTAAGAGCTATGACCACTAACTAGAAGGTCAGTAGTTGGAATCTACGGATTGCTCCTTGGAAATCCCATGGGGCAGTTCTACTCTCTCCTGTAAGGTGGTTGTAAATCAGAATCAACTTGACAACAGTGTGTTTTGGGTTCCAGATCCATTCATTTTTAGTGATATACTTGATGTTTGTTGAATTTAAGACTCAGTGGGTCAAATTTATTTATTTATATACTTCCTTTCTCACACAAAATTTCAGGAATGTCCTTAGCCTGAGCTAGGGCTGCCTGGTTTTTCCCTTTTCCCCAAGCCACCATCCACTTGATGGCACTTGGTTTGGTTTTTTGTTTTATGCTCACACTCAAAACATTTTGGCTATCTTGGAGAAGAAGGCCTGTGTAGTCCAGAGTCTTCATTTTAAAAGCTATCTCTCGCTGTGTGTTAAACTTCTATTGTTTAAGTAGGTTACTTCTGTTTGTATGTGTGTGTGTGTGTGTGTGTGTGTGTATGAAATTCCATGGTTTGTGAAGTGTTATCCCCCTTTGGTGATTGGTCACTGGCATAAACTCATCACCTGGTCATGTAAGAGCTTAATGAAAAGAAGACCAGTAGGCCAGGACAGCCCAGGGAGCAACTGTGGTCATTGTGTTTATTGTGGCTTATGCCTGCACATGTTCTGCTTCAGGGTTTCAGTGTGTGATGCTGCTTCCCAAATGATGCACCTCATTCCAGGAGAATGGCTATGTTACATAAATGGATAGAAAGTGGGCTTTAAAATCTGAGAGCCATCAGCTTGTATCTAAACTCTGCTCTTTAATGTCAGTGTGGCCTTGACTTTCTTAACCTTGCCAGTCTACATCTGTAAAATGGGATAATAGAAGTAAATTCCTTCCAGAAGTTGTTACAGGATTATGTAAATTGTATAGTACATAGTAGGCACTTAATCTTTGCTTATGTTCTTCCTCTTACACGCACACAGTTAATTCTGCTGTTAAAATTACGCTTCTATTGCAAATCATACTTTTATCCAGTGAGAACCCAGTGTCTCTGTCACATTATCCCCTAGAAAATAATATCTGTCCTTTTTGCAGAGGGGAAACTGAAGACTTGAAGGGAAGAAATGAAATGTTCAGATGCTATGCTAAATTAGAGTTAGAGCTAACATAGAAATAGGGGTGTTTATTTTTCTTTCTTGTTATGTTAGGGGAAGCAAATTCGTATTTTTGGACTCCTGATATTGTTAGGGTCTGCGATTTTCAAGATGCGACACTGTTACTTTAAAGGTTAAATTTTATTAAAAAATATGCCCAATAGGAAAAATACTGGTGCACCAGGGACGCACCCCAAGCTACACAGAGCAGGGGGCGAAGACGAGTTTCCTCAGCGCCCAGTATTTAAGTTGTGAGATTGCAAAGCAGGGAGGGTGAACTAACCTTTACATTGATTGATTAACTCCTATTAGTTGTAAAATGTGGTCAAGGTCTAGGGGTCACTTGCAGGCTGTCACTTGCAAGGTTGCCCCCAGGCTTGTCTTGTGACAGTGTTTTGTAAGACAAAGGTGAGATTATTCTATGATATTTTCTGCTATTAAGTTGTTTCCTGGGGCTTTCTTTAATACCTCCAATTTTTACCCCGCCCTTCCTCATTTCAACAATATAAGCCCAGAAACTCTGGTTGCATAGTGGTTAAGTGCTGTATCTGCTAACCAAAAAGTCTGTAGTTCGAATCCACTGGGCACTCCTTGGAAAGTCTCTGGGGCAGTTTTACCTTGTTCTATGGTGTCACTGTGGGTTGGGATTGACTCATTGGCAACAGGCTTGGTTTTAGTTTTTGGTAACATAAGTCCAGTCCTTTACACATATATTTAATTCTCCCAAACCCTAATGTAATTGGTAAAATTATCCCCATTTTACAGATGAGGAAATGCAGACTTAGAATTTCACCTTCTATGGGTTACACAGCAGGACAACTGCCTTCCCTTTCAGGCTGCCTGACTCCTTAGTCATTGCTCTTCTACTCTACCATGTTGTTTCTTTAGGAAAGGGGGAGAGAGGGTGGGACACACAGTTCCTGAAAAACCCAAGTGTAGGATTAATCAAGAGGATTATCGTTATCATCCCCAGATGCCAAAGAGCAGCAATCTGCAGTTACCAGGAGCTTATCTCCTCCTAGTCATCCACCTCTAAGGGGTGGAGGAGTTAAATAGAACTTGGCCAGTAGTGCGGTGTGGCCCAGGGGGTTTCTCCTTGGTCCTGCTGGTTAGGACCTGATGTCCATTATCATTTTGAAGAGTGAGTAAAGCTACTTGTAAGAATAGCTTGACAGAGGCAATGTCAGACCTCCTGTGACTTCCTAAGGGGGAAGGAAAATCAAGATATAGGAGAATCCAAGGTGAATTCCTATGAGGTACAGGTCAGATATTCCATCGTTACCAATTCTCACACCAGTTGTTTCTCCCATAGCACTTGTCTTCCTGGGTTCAATAATTCAGAACAGTGGCCACACAGAACACACAGACAATATTCCCAATTATGGGGTCTATTAGGGAAGTACAAGGTTACAATTCAGGTTGAGAAATACTCAGGATTCAGGTCTTCCATTGGGACAGCCTCTTCTAGGTCCTTTTTGTAGGCATACCTCTCTGTGGTCCTTCAGCTTCTGTCCTGCTCAGGCAAGTGTTATAAAACTCTTTTAGCTCTATAGGCATCTTACTCGACCAGTAAGCTCAGCTCTAGCTCCTTGGCTCAGGAAACCTAGCTCCACCAAGTGCCCTGAGGTACCCTACCCTTCCAGGCCAAAGGCACTTAGCTTCTTGCTGTGTGTACCAGAAAGCCCACCGGCTGTCTCCTGCTGGTCTCTCTCTGCTATTGCTTCTCCCCATCTTCTGCATTATACTTCTCTTTCTCTTTCTCTATCACAGTCTCCTGGTTCCAGGAGCTTCTCAGTGCGAGATTGCAGGTCCAAAGGAAATGTTCTACTCTTGAACTTTCTTCTTTGGTGATCGTGATATTCTCTCTGTCCTGCCTCTGAGATGGCTCATTTTAAGCTGAGCAGAATGACAAAACTGACCAATCCCCTTGGTGGATCATAATACCTTATTTATGATCCTTATTGGGTGGGGATTACAAGACCATGGAGAGAAAAGTCACACAAATGCAATCTATCACAGCACACTATGCAAGATATTTAATAGTATGTGGATTATCAGTTTGAATGACTAGAGTTAGACTACAGATAGCAGAAATTTTATCAGTTTTACTTGAACTAAACCCTAAAGCAGTATCTTGTAATCCTGCTAACTAAAGCATCTATTCACCTTGCTAGGCTTTGCAGAGGAGTGGAAAGACTTGGAGGAAGTGAGATTACTAAGGAAGCAGAATTGTGAACTCGTCAAGGAAGCTGCACGGAAACATGAAGAGAACACATGTAGAACATAGTTTCTTGCTCAGTTGTTGGGAGACTGGTGTCGTGGTTATTGATCCACCAGCTTTACAACCTAATGTAGAAGCCACAGTCTCTCTGGAACTCAGTTTGTAAAATAAAAAGGTCAAACACGATGGTATCTAGGGTCTCTTTCAGATATGACTATGTGTGGTCTTTTGAGTGCCAGTTTAGCTGGGGAGCCTGATGACATCGAAGCAGTGGGATTTCAGCAGAATGCAGCAGGGACCTTGGGGCTACCTCTACATACAATGGGTCACAAGGAATATTCTCGGATGTGGGTCAGCAGTATGATTGACATTCCTCCTCCCAGGTTTTCTATCCTCCACTGTGCTGGACACATCTTTATTAATGCGTGTAACAGTGTTACTACCCAGCCTGTTCCACTAGACTGTAGCTACTTGAGGGAGGAGTTCAACCATTTCTCCTGTAGACTCATGAACAATGGTTGAAAGAGTGAATTCATGAACCAAGACTTGTAGATTTCAGTTTATCTAGAGATGTTATTTAAGCACTCTCTCTCTCTCTCTTTCTCTCTCTCTCTCTCTCTGTTTATCTTTTCTTCAGTGGGCCAATAGCTGCTAAAGTTCAACTTAGGAAGAAAAGATAAAAGGGTATTGGTGTGTGAAGAAACTAGTGAATACTGCAAGTTAAGCCTGTGCTGGTGGTCTAAAACTTTGTTTACCCTTCTTCCTGCTTGGATGACAAAGCTAATCTGCAAATAATATGCATAGAGGCGAGGTCAGGAATGATGTTCATTGGCTCACAGCCCCAACTTGCATTGCTGGCTTGCGGACAAGCACAGCAAGCTTGACAAGTACATACAGCCCACTTGCCTATGACTGCTTCTACCCATTATTTCCAGCATCTTTTCCCCTCCATTTTCCTTCTGGATTTCCCATTGGAGGACTGTTATTTTTAATTTGGGAGTCCTTGTCTCTTTAGACTGACTGCTATTCAACCTACTCCCCCCTCCAAACCCACTTCTGTTGAGTCGATTGTGACTGATAGTGACCCTGTAGGACAGAGTAAAACTGCTGCAGAGAGTTTCCAAGGAGTACCTGTCAGCTTCGCACTGCTAAACATTTGGCCAGCAGTCATAGCTGACTATCATTTTTAACTCAGAAGTCTTTGTCTCTTTAAACTGGTTCTTTTTCAACATACTCCCCCTTCCAAATCCACTTTTGTTGAGTCAATTCTAACTCATAGTGACTCTATAGGACAGAGTAGAACTGCTGCAAGAGAGTTTCCAAGGAGTGCCTGTCAGATTTGAACTGCCAAACTTCTGGCTAGCAGTCATAGCTCTTCATCACTATACCACTGAGAGTTTCCACTCCCTCCTCACTATGCCCAAACATTATGTTTGTCTAGATACTAGGTCGATGAGTTAGGGCAAGGAAAGAGGCTGAAGAGAGACCAAATATATACATACAAGACAGGGTGGGGCTTATAGCATCTACTGAGGACTTGCTATATGCATAATATTGTCCTTTGTATGCGTCATTTACAGTCTTCTCAACATTTGTAGGAAGAAAGTGCAGTTCTCCAATTTTTCATGTGGAGAGGCTGAATCTGGGTAGTTAAGTTAGTTTCCAAAGTCGCAAAGCTAGTGAGAGGCAGATGTGGGACTGGCTCCAGAATCAGTGTATCTTTTCAATATAACATCATTATTTTCCCTAGTATTTTTCTCATAGCCTGTTACCTTAGCTATATGTAGCACTTGCTGCTAAAAGGATAATGTGGTGATACAATATTTAGGACCTAGGTCAGGGCCTGTCACAAAGCTAACATTCAATCAACATTACATGATAAAATTTGCACTTTTTATAGCTCCCAGTTATCCTGGGAATGGGGAAAAAGTGTTGGCTAATTAGAGAAAGTTGAGAATTTGTGGATCAGGGGCTTGTAGGACACATATTAAACCTAAAACCCAAACTTGTTATTGTTGAGTCAATTCTAACTCATAGTGACCCTACAGAACAGAGTAGAACTGCTCCATCAGATTTTTAAGGAGCAGCTGGTAGGTTTGAACTGCTGATTTTATGATGAGCAGCTAAGCTCTTTACCACTATGTCACCAGGGCTCCAGGATACATATTTAAAAAAACCCACTGCTGTGGAGTTTGGTCCGACCTGTAGCGACCCTAGAGGTCAGACTAGAACTGGCCCATAGAGTTTCCAGGGAGCACCTGGTGGGTTTGAACTGCCAGCCCGTTGGTACGTATTACTGATCATTAATTCATTTTGGACTTTATCTGGTAAAAGAGTAGCAGCTCTGGTTAAATATAGTCCGTTTACTCGTTCCAGGATAATAAAGTGTCTGTTCCAACCTCTGACTTGTTTCTAAGTAGTGATTACTGCCACCACTTCTAGGCACCTCTCAAAGTTCTCAGGGTGCTTGACATAGCTCAGCAATGCAGAGTTCAGCTTGCAGGCTACTTTGAAAATCAGCACTGCATGTCACTGAAGAGTAGCATGGAAACCCTGGTGATACCGTGGTTAAGAACTGTGTCTGCTAGCGAAAGGTCAGCAGTTGGAATTCATCAGTTCTACACTGTCCTATAAGGTCACTGTGAGTTGGAATTGACTAGATGGGAGTGGGTTTTCTAAAAAGCATGGAATTGGTACTGCCTCTGTCCAGGGTTCTGAAGCTAAAGTGTCCTGATGGGTGGAGATAGACAGTTCCATAGGTTTCTTTCATTTCCATAGACTGATTAAACTGAAAGGCCCGGCTTCTGTGGAAAGGGGACTTATTTTAGAGTTAGGAGATCTCATTACAGTTCCCATCACTTGCTGTGTGTCTCCAGGCAAACCACTTAGCTTCTCTGTTACAATATTCCCACCGGTAGAATTGGATTGCTATGCACTGTCATTTCTGTCTCAGAGTGCTGTCGATATCTTTATGAGTAAATGAGACAACAGATGCTAAAGTGGCATGTGAATGCATGATATGATTATGCTGATATTATTGCCTTTCGGTCTTTTAATCATACTTTTTGACTATATTGTTTTAATTCATGGATGCACCCAGAGGCCTAATCACACAGAATGCACTTAGCAGGAACTCAAATGGATAAATGCATTGCATGGAAGAAAGAACTAACTTTTTTTTGTGAGTCGTCGGAAAGCTTCTTTATAGCTGTGTCACTCAGGGTATGCCACTAAGAAAAAAGACAATGACAGTGAGGACCAGTCTCTGGAAGAAGAGAAGATAAAGCAGGTCACACCCGATCACCTCCATGAGCCTCAAAGGGGAACTCCACTTTACTGTTACAGTGCCTGAACCCTCATCATTAGCCCTACTCTAGATTGGTATTTCATGTCCTTCAAAAGATGGTCACAGCCTTCCTGTCTGAGTCAATCATGTTGACTATGGCTGGGATATTGAGATAGAATTCATGGCTCTAAGTCATTCTTTCTCTAACTGTGGAATCCTCCTGAAACTGTTAATTTAAGCTCTCCTGTCTTCAGTTTCCTCATCTATGTTGTTACTGTTAGGTGCTGTCGAGTTGGTTCTGACTTGTGTCGACCTTATGTACAGCAGAATAAAACACTACTCAGTTCTCCGGTGTCAACCTCGTGATCATTGTTCTGCTTGAGACCATTGTTGCTGACACTGTGTTAGTTCACCTCATTGAGGGTATTCTTTTTTTTCACCAACCTTCAGCTTTACCAGGCATGATATTCTTCTCTAGGGACTGGTCCCTCCTGATAACATATCTAAAGACGTGAGATGTAGTCTTGCCGTCTTTGCTTCTAAGGAACATTCTGGTACTTCTTCCAAGATAGATTTGTTGGTCCTTTTGGCAGTCCATAGTAGATTCAATATTCTTCACCAGTGCCACAGTTCAAAGGTGTCAATTCTTCGCTCTTCCTTATTCATCCACCAATACCGCAATTCAAGAGCAGCCATTCTTCTTTGGTCTTTCTTAGTCATTGTCCAGCTTTTTGCCTGCATATAAGATGATTGAAAACAGCATGACTTGGGTTCTTTAACTGTAAGGTGGGTTTTAATAGCCACTTAAGAGTAAATCATGAACACTGAATTTGGGGCCAAATGAGAGTTCCTCTTAGTCATCTAGTGCTATTTTAACAGAGCTACCACAGACAGATGGCTCTACGAAGAGGAATTTTATTCTGTCACAGTTCAGTAGTCTACAAGTGAAAATTTGGGGTTTCAACTCCAGTGGAAGGTTTTCTCTGTTGGCTCTGGAAGAAGGTCTTTGTTGTCAGTCTTCCCCTGAACTGGGAACTTCTGAGATGCAGGGACGCTGGGTCATTTTCAAAGGATGCAGTTTCCTCCTGGTACTGCGTCTTGGTGGTAGGAGGTCTCCAAATCTGCTAGTTCCTTTATTTTATCTCAAGAAATTGCCTCAAAGCACAGTACACCACAACTGTCATCCATCCTCCCTCATTAATATCATAGAGGTAAGGTTTATTGCATACAGAACATCACATAATCCTGGGAATCATGACCTAGCCAAATGGCTACACACATTTTTGGGGGGACACAATTCAATCCACTGACCAAGTGGAAGGAAAAAGCTAGAGAACATGAGCTGAATAAGGAAATGTGAGCTATTGAAGACTCATTTCATTGCTGTGGCAACTTTTCCTGGCTTGACCCAGAGAAGACACCAAGTAAGGTGTTATTCCTGCAAATTCTGCAAAGAAATCAGGAATAATGGATCCAATGAGTTGGGTGGAATACAGACAAAAGAAAGTGGTTTTTCTCCTTTCATGTCCTTTGTCCCAAAGGGTGCTGACTGCTTACCCTCAAAGAATCCAGATGGGAGATACCAGATAATGTGGAAAGGTCATCAGGGATGTATTTATTTTTTTAATTTTATTTATTGGTGTTTAGAATACACACAGCAAAACATACCTCAGTTTAACAGGCCTGGTGTTGATCTTAGAGATGATGTGGAACCAGCATTTTGACTTGGAAAGATAACTGATGAGCTTTGAATAATAGGGACAAGGGTTAGAATTCATGCGGACACAGGAGATTGTGCAATATCTAGGCTCACCAGAAGGTGGCGCACTGTCACTAATTCCATGATCTGACAGCTTTGCTCCTGGGATCCCACAAATTGGTGTGGATATTCTGAAGGGACGTCTCTCCTCTGCATTTCTGTGTGATTCAAAGAGTCCTCCTCCTTATTCTCTCTCTCCCCACACACTATTCCACCCATGATGTGGAGAGATAAAACGGATCCCTATGGGCTGGTGTGTATTTCTCACAGGACTTCTACCTTGGAAAGATTTGGAGTAAGGTGGCATAAGAAAATGTCCCTTGGGCCTTAACTTCTGCACAGGTACAGAGCCAACCACCAGGTGCACTCTCTGCACTGGTATCTCCCATCTGGATTCTTTGAGGATGAGCAGTCAGCACACTTTGGAACAAAGGAGGTGAAAGGAGAAAAATCACCGTCTTTGGTCTGTATTCCACCCAACTGCATTCCTACCATTATTCCTGATTTCTTGGCTGAATTTGCAAGAATAGCACCTTACTTTGTGTCTTCTCTGGGTCACCTCGACTCACTCTTGACAGTGTTTTATTCCTTCTATAGTGCTATCACATTTATCATTTCCTTGTATTTTCACAAAATAACTAAGATGCGTGGCACAGGTGTTTTTCTCCTTTCTTTTCATCATCATGATTGTTTTCAGTTTTATCATTCATTACAGTTATCAAGGCTTTTTTTTTTTCCCTTCTGTATATAATACAGAATTTGACCTTCACAACAGCTGTGATCAATTTGGGGCACAAGTATTAATATCCATCTGGCATAGGTGAATAAAACTTATATAGAGAGAGAATAATTATCTCAGAAAATATGACAAATTTAAGAACCTCTTGTCTAACTCTGGATGTCCTCTACCATTTTGCTTCCCACTGTGGATGATGCAAGAAAAACCCAAAGGGAAGGTAATACTTCCCACAGTCTGACAGCCAGTGATGGTTGGAATGGGTGTAGAGTGAACATCTCCTGACTCCAAGCACTCTTTTCACTTTTTAGCCTTCTCCATAATCTAACCAAACAATAACTGGCCTTCTACCCAGCCTGCTAACTGACAGTCCACAAGTGTGTGTCAACCATCTCCCTAAAAGAAGTCCTCAGAGGTCAGTGCCCAGGACATTTTGGAAAACTCATCAGGGATATATTTGTTTGTTAATTTTATTTATTGGTGTTTAGAATGCACACAGCAAAACATACATCAATTTAACAAGTTCTGTATGTGCAGGTTGGTGACACTGATTACATTCTTTGAGTTGCGTACCGGTTCTCACCCTCTTGTTTCCAGTTATTCCTCCTCCATTAATATAAACTCATCACTGTCTAAGGTCCCTAACTGATGTTTTAATTTTTGTAAGTTAAAAATGAGTTGAAACAAAGACTGCAAGGAAGTCCATCAAAATGCCTATCATTGTTTGGATGATGAAACTATGGGCAGTTTATTTTCATTTTTCTGTGTCTCCGTAGGAAATCTTGGTGGTGTAGTGATTTTGTGCTGTGGCTGTTAACCCAAAGGCCAGCAGTTCAAATCCAGCAGACACTCCTTGGAAACTCTGTGAGGCAGTTTGACTCTGTGCTATCAGTTCACAATGAGTTGGAATCAACTTGACGGCAGTGGGTTTGATTAGCTTTTCAGGAGTTTCCTTATTTTTGAATTTTTCTTCAGTGAAAGATTTTATTTTTATAATGGAAGATGAAGATTGTTGTTGTTCCCTAATTGCCATGGAGTTGATTCAAATCCAAGAAGTCCCCAAGTGATGCAAAGAGTTAAACACTTGACTACTCTCTGAAAGTTTAGTGGTTCAAGCTCACTTGACAGTGCCTCAGAAGGACCTGCACAAATGGAGTTGTCATGAGTCACAATCAGAAACACCTCGACAGCAACTAACAAAAACAAATGGGCATTAAAAACGGGAGCAAGCAGGTATTTAGGCACGGGTGTGTGGAGAGAGGCTTTGAGGGGCCTGCTGTTACGTGTGTTGAGGTTTGACTAAGGCCGGCCGAGCGGGAGCTGTGCTCCAGCCTTCTCCTCTGACAGGGCGCTTGATGCCTCTTTTTCCCTTAAAGCCCTGCCTGACGGTGTTGCAGACTTCCTCCTTACCTTGTTCCCTCCCTGTGCTGTTTTCTGTGGCTGGCAGGTTAGTGTGGCACTGGGGTGAGGTAGAAGGGCCCCAGGACTGGGGGACAGAGACTCACCTCTTTGAACAGAGCTGTGCTTTGAGTCTGCACTCCCCCTGCTGTGGATTTATGTAACACTTTCACAGGACTTCATTTTCCAGTAGATTGAAAGCAAAACCACTGTTGATTTGCTCCGAAAAGATCTATTTGGAAGTGCAATTGCCTGGAATTACATGCTGGTGCAGGAGGCCAGACCTTGCTGTAAATAACTTTCTTCTCAGCGTTATAGGAATCCAGCTGGCAGTGAGGCCTGGACTCAGAGTGATCAAGGTGGGACTTGTAAGTGTGTGTGTGTGTGTGTGTGTGTGTGTGTGTGTGTGTAAACCTATGTGTGTGCATGCATGTGCACCCTCTTGATGCCTTGCCTTACCTTCCTGAGACTCCTTCCACCTCTGGAGCTTTGTGCTTGAATGAGGGCAGAGGATGAAGGCTTGTGCTTCGGGATTCTTATCACTGGCTTATATGACCTTTCTCTGCTCATCTCCCAGCTACCATCTCAGGGTCCTGGGGCCGTGTGAGGTCAAGTGACTCATGTAGGTAGTGGGGGGTGGCACGAACAACAAGCTTTAGTACTGGGTGTGTCTGGGTGCTAGTCCTAGATATACCAATTACAAGTGATGGGATCTTGGAAAATTACTGACACTGCTGGCTTTTTTTATACATTGAAAACAAAAGCAAAACAAGCAGACAGTGGGTGTGGGAGTTGAGTGTACCTCTGTCTCAAATTGTCGTGAGGGTTAAAGGCAGTAGTGATGGAGAAATCATGTTGCACGGGGTCTGATGCTTATTGCAAAACTGTTAGTTCCTTTCTGTGATTGCCATGGCTTTCTTGAGAGATTGAAATAGAGGAAAAGCATCGGGCTTAGAGTCAGGACAGCCTGAACCAAAGATGTGGAACACGTGAAGTTTGGCACTTTCCCCTCTTCTTTCACCGTCCCTTTCCTTAACTCACATGCGTGGTTCCCATAAAGAAGGACTGGAATGGGCTCTGGAACACTGTGGCTGATGCGACTTCCTGCGTGTCTTCTCCTGGTGGGCACTTGTATTTTAAGAGTTGTCCCTGAGCAGGCAGAGCACTATGTTTAACTCAAAGTTGTATATCTTTAATGCTAGCATTTTCTAGGGCCACAACGTTGGAATCAAGCCGATGATGCCGCTGGTTTGTGGGGCAGCATCTAGATAGGGAGCAGTGATGGTTCATGATAGTATCTTGTCCTCCTGGTGGGATACCTGGGTTTGATTCCTATGCAGTCACTTCATACACAGCACCACACATTTGTCAGCGCAGGCTTGCATGTTGCTAACACGCCAAAGAGGTTTCAGTAGAGCTTTCTGATAAGACTAGGGAGAAAGGCCAGGTGATCTGTTTCTGAAAAATCACTCAGTGAAAACCCTGTGGATCACAGTGGCCCAATCCCTAGTTGATCATGGGAACAGCACAAGACCAGACAGCATTTCCTTCTGTGGTGTGGAGGGTCATCATCATTTGGGGGGGGTGGTCACCTCCGTGGCCACTAATGGTGACAAAAACTGCATCTGTGTAGGGAGCTCTTTTTAGATTATGAAGTCGTAACACTTACTCTTGCCCTTTTTTAGGGCCAGCCTTATCTGACAGGCATCAGAATGGGATCATACTTTAGCTCAACTGCACAATTTTTTGTAAAATGGTCTTGTCCACATGTTTTTCCATCAAGTTTACCAAATAATGAAATCTAGCAAACTGAACTCTCATTCTCAGGAGAAGTTTTCTAGACTACCTTGGGAAGGTAATCCAGCCACTCTGTTACCCAACACTGATTTAAATTCTACTCCTAATATAGTAACAAACAATATTTATTATTTTGGCCACATTCTTTTGCATATCATGTGTTGGAACTTGCCAGTTCTGGTGATGTGTTACTATAATTATTACATCATGGGGCAATATAGAAGAGTGGTTAAAAGCAAAAATATTGGAGCCAGATTACCAAGTTCATTGTTCAAGTCTTAACTCACTGCTAAATTCCCTGTGTGAATTTAGGAATGTAATAGTCCTACATGGCAGTTCAGTGGTAGAATTCTTGCTTCCGTGCAGGAGACTTAGGTTTGATTCCTGGCCAGTGCAGCTCATGTGCAACTACTACCTGTCTGTCAGGGGGTTTTGGTGTGTTACTGTGATGCTGAATCCTTAATTTGAATTCTAGTACTTAATTTTGCTATAGATAATTCAGAAACGATTGCAAAGGTGTATTAACAAGGACACGTCAGAAATTCAAGCTGGATTCCAAAGAGGATGTAGAATGAAAGATACCACTGCTGATGTCAGATATATCTTGGCTGAAAGCAGAGAATACCAGAAAGATGTTTAACTGTGTTGCATTGGCTATACAAAGGCATTTGACTGTGTGGATCATAATGAGTCATGATGTGAAGAATGAGAATTCTGGAACACTTAATTGTACGTATGGGAAAACTGTACATAGACCAAGAAACACAGAACAGGGGAATACTGCATAGTTTAAAATCAAGGAAAGTGTGTGTCACGGTTGTTTACTTTCACCTTACTTATACAGTCTGTATGCTGAGCAAATAATCAGAACATCTGGACTACATGAAGAAGAATTGGGCATCAGAATTAAAGGAAGACTGATTAACAACCTGCGATACGCAGATAACATAACTTTGCTTGCTGAAAGCGAAGATGACTTGAAGCATTTGCTGAGAAAAGACTACATCATTCAGCATGGATTATACCTCAGCATAAAGGAAAATCCTCATACAGTACTAATAAGGAATGTCATGATAAACAGAACATTTTGAAATTATCAAATATTTCATCTGACTTGGATTCACAATCAATGCCCAGGGAAGTGACATTCAAAACAGTAAACCATGTATTGGGCAAATCTGCTGCAAAGGACCTCTTTAAAGTGTTAAAAAGCAAAGATGTCACTTTGAGGACTGAAATGTGCCTGACCCAAGCCATGGTATTTTCATTTGCCTCATACCCATGTGAAACGTGGACAGCAAATAAGGAAGACCAAAGAATTTAGTATTTATTATTATGATGTTGGCAAAGAATATTGACTGTATCATGGACTGCTAGAAAAATGAACAAATCTGTCTAGGAAGAGTACAGATAGAATGCTGCTTAGAAGTGAGAATGGTGAGACTTCGTCTCAGGTACTTTGGTCATGTTGTGGGGGGGTGGGGACCAGTCCCTGGAGGAGGACATCACCCTTGGTACAGAAGAACATCAACAAGATGGGTTGTCATAGTGGCTACGGCAGCAGACTCAGACATAGGAACAATTGTGAGGATGGTGCCTGGCTGGCTGGTGTCTGATTCTGTTGCACATAGGGTCATTAGGAGTTGTAACTCACAGGACAGCACCTAACAGCCACAATAACAACGATGCTGAGCAGGTTTCGGCTGTGCTTCCAGACTCAGATGGACTGGAAAAGAGGCCAGTGATTGACGTTCAGAAACCAGCCAGTGAAAACCATACAGATCACAATGGTCAGGTCTATAGCTGATCACGGAGTTGGAGCAGGATCAGGCCGAATGTTCTTCTGTCAGAACAGGAGCTGGCTACCATTATCCTCATTGAACATCTGACGCCCCAAAGGATGAGAGGAAGGGAACTGATTTTCCCAATGTCAACTGGCTGATGGATCCAGATGAAGAACTCATATTAGTGCTTTTTCTTTGCTAGTGGGGAAATGTGCAGGGTCTATTAAGTTCCCTATATTTTCATTTCCTATGACAGCTGTCAATCATAAGTAACGGCATTTCTTGAAGCCTGAGAGAGAAAAACTGAAGGGTTGAGAACTTGTTTAATTAAATGCCACTCCCTGAAAACAGGCAAATTTGTTGCTGCTGTTATTGCAAATTGGAGTCAGTTGCTTAAGCAGTAGTTGGTGGGCTTGTTAGTGAGGGGCACTGAGCCCAAACATCATAACCTGTGTCATCTGTTGTCTCTACCAAGGTCTGGTCAAGAGAAGATTGGCTGCTAAATGCAACCTCAAAACAAGAGTCAGCTTCTGTGGTGAGCCCAGGTCAAACACCAAGTTTTCATTAGGGAAAAATAAATAAATGGTTGCCCCACAAAAGATAGTAACTAACCAATAATGGTGTCAGGCAAGAGTGTGGAGTAGAAGTTCCATTTCCTGAAGGTTTTGTTCTTCTTAGGTGAACTTAAACTAGAATAACTTAGAATAAGGTGTCCGTGGGTAGTGAAAATGGTTAATGAACTTGGCTGCTAGCTGAAGGGTTGAAAGTCTGAGACTACTCAGATGAAAGGCTGGGCAATCTACTTCAGAAAAATTAGCTATTGAAAACCCTGTGGCATGCAGCTTTACTGTGAAACAAGAGAGGCTGCCATGAGTCAGAGCTGACTTAACAGCAACTGGTAACCTGGAATAAACCTTCAACTAGGCCAAGTCCAATAAGGCCCCATGTGTTTCCAAAGAAGAGGGCTACTCAGGTGAGGTAGTGACCAAGAGGTCTCCTTCATTCTTCTCCAATTTCTACTGGCCTTTCTTTGACATAATGCTTATATTTCTATCATTGGAGATTTTTTTTGGTGTTGCTAGTCTTATTTTTTAAGCATCTTCAATTAAATTCCCAATATCCTCAAGAGAGCAATACCTTAAACTAAATCACCTAGTCTAGTACCTTAGCTGGAAGTCTGCTCTTATCTGTTCAGCTGCAGCAAGAAGCCAGCTAGCTAACTACCTTAAAGCTAACTTAGAATTGGAAAATAAGCAAGGTGTCTGGTGAGGAGAGAGTGGATATATTTTGCTAATACGCTGTTTAGCCAAGGGCCAAGCCTGCTTTGTGATTTTTTTTTTTTTCTCAGCAAAGAACTACTGGAGTAAGTTCTGATTGAAGTCAAGGTACAGCAGGAAGCAAGGATCCAGCATGGGAGAGTCCACTCACCAAGATCATTAAGAGATTGTCCTCTATTGTGGATTGAATGATGTCCCCCCAAAATGTGTTGACTTGATTAGGCCCTGATTCTCAGTATTACATGCTTCCATTTTGTGACTGCAATTTTTCTATGTAGTTCCTAATCTCTGCCTGTGGCTAGTGAAGCAAGATTAGAGGATTAGGGTGTGTTTGTAACACGCTTACTAAAGCCACAACCCTGGTTCAATGTAAAAGGAATTTTCCTGGGTGTGGCCTGTACCGCCTTTTATCTTATGTCAAAGGAAAGGGAAGCAAACAGAGATCTGAGGACCTTGGACCAAGAAAGCAGGTCTGGGAGTAGAGCATGTCCTACATGTTTCTGTGCAGGGAAGCTCCTGGTTGATGGGAAGGTGGATGGCAAGGACCTTCCTCCAAAGGCAACAGAGAGAAATAGCCTTTCCCTGGTGTTGATGCCCTGAATTTAGACTTCTAGCTTACTAGACTGTGAGAAAATAAACTTCTCTTTGTTAAAGCCATTTGCTTGTGGTATTTCTGTTATAGCAGCACTAGATGACTAAGACCTCCTCACTTCTTTCTTTCTTCGGTAAATATTTAATGAGAACCCACTTTGTGCCAATTACAATGTCAGATACTGGAAACAACATCTTCAACAAGGTGTTTGCCGTCAAGTAGATCATAGGCAGGGAGACAAATGAACAGGCCATTACTAGATAGTATGCTAAATATTCAATTATCTATTTTTATTTCTAGACCAGTGGCTTTCAAAGCTGACCATACATTAGAATCTCTTAGACATTTAGCAAAAATACTTACGTCTAAACTACACTCTGAAAAAGTTAGATTTAATTGTCCTTGGATGAGAACAAGGCACCAATATTTATAAAGTTTCCTAGGTGATTCCAGAAGGCTGCCATTGTTGAGAATCACTATTTTAAATCATACTCATTATCAGGACCCCGCTCTGGACCAGTTAAGTTGGAACTTCTAGGGGTGGACCCAGTAATGAGATACGTTTTTTATAATTTTGTTGTTGAGAATATACACAGCAGAACATATACCAGCTCAACAATATTTCCGCATGTGCAATACAGTGACACTGATTATGATCTTCAAGCTGTGCAATCATTCTCACCCTCTTTGTCTGAGTTCTTCCTTCTCCATTAACATAAACTCACTGTGCCGGAAGTTTCTAGTTGCTGTTGTCCGTTTGATTCCATAGGGATTGTCTTAAAGGAGAACAATGCTCAAAACAAGACAAACTCTACTGGTTAAAGCTCAACTATTATTTGGTTTTAAGAAAATTTTAGGGGATATTTGACAATGCCTTGCCAAGGCTGTGAACCACTGACTCTCTTGCAGGGGAGATAGGGGTTGTATCTGTCTGATTTAATGTTGGGTGCCCTCCATAGTGCTGGGCGTAGAGACAGTGACCTCTAAAGAAATGTTCCACCAGGATTTATGAAGAGAGAGGTGTCAGGTGCAATGGGAGAAGAGAAGATGAGTATTAAGGGTCTAAGCCTCAGTTTAGACAAGTTGAATTTAGCCTAAGTTGAGTTTAGTCTAAGCCTCAGCTTAGACAAGTTGAATTTAGCCAGCCAAGGAGAGAAAATAAGAATGCTTCTGGCAGAGGGAACAGCATCTGTGTAGGGTCAAGGCGTTGGAAGTGGCTTCTGTGGCAGGAGAGCCACCTGTGGGTGTTGGGAGGTAAGTTTGGAAACTTAAGCAATGCCTGGGTCGTAAAGAGCCTTGTAAACCATGACGATGAGTTTGGACTTTGCCAGAAGCTTGCTTGGGTCGCCTTGAGGGCATGCCTGTCAAAGCTGATTTCTGATCGTTGGACTAAATCCTTACAAAGGGTCCAGATACAGGCCCAGAGTCTTGTGCACTTTCTCCTGGAAGACTGAGGCTCAGGGAAGGTGTGGTGTCTTGGAACCCAGGTCCCCAGGCTCAGGTCAGCAGAGGAGGGTCACCAAGTTCCCTGAGCAATTCCAAGGTATTCTGATTGTGTTAGAATCTCTCCCCTTGACCTGCATTATTAGGATTTCCCAAACTCCTTGCCACACTTTCACATCTCAAGGGAACATTGAGGCAGCTTCGCGTGTCACTCACTTCCCATCCTTAACAATGCTCATTTTGATCAGCTTTCACCTGGATAAGGAGTCTCTGAATGGTACCAGGGGTTAGTGCGTTTTGTACTAACTAGAAGGTTGGACATTCCAGTGTACCCAGAAATACCTCAACAGAAAGGCCTGGTGACCTACTTCTGATAAATTAGGCACTGAAAACCCTACAGGGTGCAGCTCTACTTTGACACACAGGAAGTTGCTCTGAGCTGTAATCAACAATGTCAACTTTTTAAACAAACAGACAAACAAACAAACAAACAAAAAACTTGGATAAACCTAGAGGGGAGAAGCAAGGAGTTCAAGGTCCAGTGTAATTTTTCCTAGCTGACTCTCCTTAGGGAGGCCCTTTCAGCAGGGCAGATTGATAGCTGAGGAAGGGAACAAAGCCATGATTCTGGAGGTTGGTTCAAGCTGCTTGTCTCTTGGGTGTTTGCTTGTCCAAGTGGTGCTGTTTCTAGCAG
The DNA here is from genome assembly GCA_028571685.1 of Heterohyrax brucei. Classification (NCBI taxonomy): domain Eukaryota; kingdom Metazoa; phylum Chordata; class Mammalia; order Hyracoidea; family Procaviidae; genus Heterohyrax; species Heterohyrax brucei. The sequence goes on from CM053151.1 coordinate 100,452,349, forward strand.
CGCCCAGGTTTCATTAGCAGCCTGCCTGCTCCGCTGTTAGTCCTTAATGAAGATGTTAAATAAAATCTGACGTTGTTATTGCCATTTGTACAGCACTTCATATTTACCAAGTGCCTTTAGAACATTTTTATTCTTCTCCTAGTGATAGTCCCACAAAGTCGATTAGTACCACTATTCCCCTTTTACAGAGAAGGCCTTTGAGAGGGCAAATGATTTGTTGAAGGCCCTGGAGCCAGCCTCCTTCTTCTCCCCAATGGGGAATAATCTTCCTTTGTCCAGAACTCAATGCTTGGAGAGGCTCTGGCTCCTCAGGGCCTACAGGACACCCAGCACCCATCTTCCAAATTCCAGGCTTGGTTTTTTGAATATTATTAAATATCTCCTCCCTGGTTTTATGCTTTTAGTTCAGGAGAGCCTTAGTCAGTCTGAACAAATTTGCAAGTAAAAGGGCCTGGTGGGCATCAAATGTCTTGCTGATTGTCTAAACAATGCCGTGTTCTGTGAGACACTCCTGTCCAGCCTGCTCTTCTCGTCAGCCGTGTGTATGTGTCTGCTGTGATCTGTCCTTTGTAAACAATCACAGGGCAAACAGCACTGCTGTCTTCCTGGATGTGACAACCTCCCTGCCTGTTACAGTAGGAAATTCAAACCTGAAGCTCCTGAGGACAGCATCCTTGTAAAGCAGGGAGAGAAAAAAAACATTCTGCAGAGAAGTGCACAGAGAGTTGTTCAGATTTGTCTCCCTGGTGTTTGGCTGAGAAGTTGAATAAGGCATAGTAATAGGTTTATTAAGCTTACTGTGCCTTAGCTTTTCTACATGTTAAATGGGGATATTAATGGAAACATGAGTATGTAAAGAATTTTCGGCTTTAATGATTGAAGCATTTGGGTAAAGGGTTTTTTTTTTTTTTGACACTGTTTTTGACTTTACATTTTTAAGGCCTCTCCTGATTAGTTTTCTATCACCACTACATTATTATTCTAGTTCTACTTTCCCTTTGCTTTTACCCTCTCCTTTCCATTCTTTTTCTTCTTGGTAACATTGTGGAAAATGGAAAGAGCATTGAGCTGAGAATCAGAACTGTGAAGGGGCTAAGATTTTACCTACCCTATTTGCAAGCTAACAAATTGGTATGCCAAAGTTTTGCATATATATATATGTATAATTTTTATTGCTAGTGGCATTGAGTTGATTTTGACTCCTAGTAGATATGTCTGGCAGAACAGAACTGTCTACAGGGTTTTCTGGGCTGTAATCTTCATGGAAGCAGATCACCAGGTCTTTTTCCCATAGAGCTGCTGGGTCTGCAGTGCTGTTTGCCCTGTGATTGTTAACAAAGGACAGATCACACCAGACACATACACACGGCTGACAAGAAGAGCAGGCTGGACAGGAGTGTCTCACAGAACACGGCATTGTTTAGACGATCAACAAGACATTTGATGCCCACCAGGCCCTTTTACTTGCAAATTCATTCAGGCTGACTAAGGCTTTCCTGAACTAAAAGCATAAAACCAGGAGGAGAAATAATATTCAAAAAACCAAGCCTGGAATTTGGAAGATGGGTGCTGGGTGTCCAGTAGGCCCTGAGGAGCTAGAGCTGCTCCAGGCCTTGAGTTCTGGACAAAGGAAAGATTATTCACCATTGGGAAGAAGAAGGAGGCTGGCTCCGGGGCCTTCAAACAGTTGGCAGCTGAGTGCCACATACACATAGGTAAACTCATACATGTTTATATACAGATTTGTGTTTGTATATATGTATACACATACATTGTACATATGTATCTACATGTATATTAACAGAGAACAGAAACCACCTTGGTCAGAGACAATCTCTTACATCAGTTTCCTGAGTCTCAGTCCCTTCCTGGTGATGTCATGAGGGCCAGGTGCTGCTGGTGTATGCGGGGCAGTGTATCACAAAGATGACTCCGAGCCTTAGGAAATTTTGATCTTAGGGTGGGGGCCTGGTGCCTCAGTGGTTAAGAGGTCAGGTTGCTAACCAAATAGTCAGCAGTTAAAATCCACCAGCTGCTCTTTGGAAACCCTGTGGGATAGTTCTACTGTGTCTTGTAGGCGCTCTATGACTCAGAATCAACTAGACAGCAAGGGGTTTGGTTTGTGCTTTGGATCTTAATGTGTATCTAGGGTTTCTGATGGTCTGCCATCCTTCCATCTTGTGTGTGTCTGTGTGTGTGTGTTTGTGGGTGTGTGTGTCTGTGTATGTATGTGAGAGAGAGAGACAGAGGCGGAGAGTAATTTATCTTAGTCTAGAATGAAAACAAATCTCTGGATAGGGAGAATTCTCCATCTTTCTTATACAAACACACTTACCTTCTGACCTAGAGAGAGACGCTGTCCATAGCTTCCAAGGACATTTATTACCCACTGGAGCCCTTTCCTCGGAGGACCCAGTCATGGAGCATTCATAGACGACTGTCTCCTGACAACAACCTGTGGGTACCTAATCTATAAAATGAGAGACAGAACATGCGGGGTGTGTGTATCATTGCTCTCCAAAGCTCTGCTATCCAAATCTGGGTCCAAGGTAGACATTACTAATCAGTTGCAGTTTTCTGATGCAAAACCCTTAGGCAGTCTCTTCTGCACTGACTATTATCTACCACTCCTCTAACTGTGCCAGATTGCATTTTTCATGTTTTGGCCTTGTGTTCCATCTTTCCTTATTTTTGTGAGTCTGCGTACCTATATTTATCTTGATCTGTTTCTAAGTGAGGAAAAAAGGAGAACGTTCCTTTTGAGGGAACTCGATGATTCGAGATTTTAATATGAAACAAGTTACTAATCCTACCAAACAGCATTCCCATTTTAATCTTCAATCCATAAATGTGCTGAGTGAAACTAGTCAGCCGGTAAAGGGCAAATACTGTATGAGACCACTATTATAAGGACTCAAGAGAAGGGCTAAGCACAGAAGAAAATAGTCTTTGATGGTTACCATGGAGTGAAGGATGGGGAGGGAGGGAGATAGGTATTCACAGATTAAATAGCAGAGAGGAGTTGGGCTTAGTGAAAAAAGTGGCAGTGCACAGTAGAAGGGAGATCAACACGGCTGGACTACACCAAGAGCTAACAGCTTTCCTAAATACCACCCAACATTTTAAAGGTCAGAATAGCAGGGGCAGGGTTCTGGGAACCATACTTTGGGGGAACATCTAGGTCAATTGGTATAACTAAATTTTGGTTTTAGAAAAATGTTATGCATCCCATTTTGGTGAGTGGCATCTGGGGTCTTAAAAGCTAGCAAGCTTCCATCTAAGGAACCTCAGCTGGTCCCAGTGCACCTGGAAGGGAAGAGAATGCAGAACATCAAAGACAGAAGGAAAATATGAACCCAGGAGACAGAAGGGCCAAACGATCCAGAGACTATATCCACATGAGACCAGAAGAACTAGATGATACCTGGCCACACAATGTAGACTCCTTGGTGCAGTGGGAGAAAAGTGGGGGTGCAGGTCTAGAATTCTAGACCAGACTTGTTGGTCCAACATCCTGGGGAGGGGGGGCACTGAGGACATGGCCTGTACGCTAACTGTTAGCCCACAGCTAAAACCAGTACTGAAAACAACTCTTCAGACAAAAACTATTCTATACTATAAAATATTAGGCTGTTGGAGCAGCTCCTGTTTAGAAACAAGATAGGAGGGTAGAGAGGAGGGATCGAGAGTTGGTGGTATAAATACGGAAAGTACCCCGTGGAAAGGAGGAGTGTGCTGTCACAGGGTTGGGAGAGCAGCTAGAGTTGCACTGAGATGTGTATATGGGGTTTTATATGGCCAACTGACTTGGAGTATAAACTTTCACTTAATTACAATAAAAGAAAAATATCCATAAATACTTTAGCTATTAATGTAGAGATTCTTTCATTCCAAACAGGGATTAAACAAAGAATGGTTACCCATTGTTACATCTTGTCACCACTGGCTGTGCAAGAATTCCCCAAATCCTACCAGTGTTATGTTGGAACCTTGAAAACTAAGAAGCAGACTGTAAGAAACATGGTACAGGTAACTTGTGCTTGGAGAAGGCAGTCATGCATCAGAACAAATGCAGTCTGAGGCTTTTTTCAGTTCTGACATTGGGCCAGTGACGTTGCCGGGGCAGTTTCAGGATGTTCAGGTTTTCTTTCTAGTCAATTTAGAGACTACCCCCAACCCAGGTAATCCATCCCCATCCCATGTCCTACACTTTGACTTCTCCATTTATTTAGTGGGTGTATGTGAAGTCACGTGGCTAATGTACCAGCGTTTTGGCTGGAGACTTGGTTTTTATCTTGTTGTTGCTGAAATGGAAGGAATCAAGGAAATAATGAAAAAAGTGTATGAACTTTGAGCATGGCATCAAAATGTCAGGATGCTGATTAGCTATGTGACCTTGGACAAGTTTTCTAACTTCTTTGTACCTTGGGCATCCTTTCTCGGAAATGAAAGAGATAACGCCTGCTTGGCTGTCTGTCTCATGGGGATATTGGCAGAGCAAATGAGTTCATGTTCAGTGTGTGATGTGCTCTGAGGGAAGATGCTAGTTGAATATAAAGTTTTGCCTTCAATGCCCTCAATCTCATCCCCCTCCTGTTCTGTTCTCGAGGGTCCCTGCTGTTTCTGACTGGACCATCCTGCAGGATTTCTGCCTTCCCTCCTTAGCCCCTGCAGAGTTACTTGTTATAAGTCCCTGATGGAGAATTTTTGGTCCAGTGTGGGACATTCACAGTGTCAGGGGTGATGGTAAAAAGACCCAAGGCCCCTTTGTTTGTTATTGATTGACTGAGAATGTGAGGTGATGGTAAGGTTGGGAACAGCTAAGAGAATTTTATAAATGTCCAAGTTCTTTGACTCAGGAACTACTTTCTGGGCAGGAACAGGTGACACTGAGGATAACAGGATAGATCAAGTCAGAATCCCACTGTGTAAGATGACATATGGAATCATGCCAGAGCTACTACCTATTACGACACCTTTATGTGAATTTTGAGTAGTGAAGACTATTAATACACTCAACTACTAGCTGAAAGTTTGGGAGTTCAAGTCTACCCAGAGGTACCTCAGAAGAAAGGCATGGTGATCTACTTCTGAAAAATCAGCCATTGGAATCTCTATGGAGCACAGTTGTGCTCTGATGCAGAAGGGATCTCCGTGAGTTGGAACGAACTGGATGACAGGCCAGTGGTTAGCTGCATGTCCAGTAAGGCAGTCTGTTCTCGGTTAGGTTTCACAGGAAACTGTCTCAAGTGGAGATATCTGTCCAGGAAATTCTTGAATGGTGTCTTTGGGATCGCTAGGGAGGAGGGGAAGAATGATTGAGCAGAGAGAGGAGTTGGGCAGTAATGCATTGTAACAAAGACCTCAGCCTATATTTTTGAGTATCTGGAAACAAGACTGCTCTTTAAAAATTGTACCACTTGAAGTAAGCAGTCTGAGCTTCAGTACCCAAGTCATTGGATGCAGGCCTTTCCAGGAAGAGAGTGAGACCTTGGATAAGGTAGCTTTCGTTGCTGAAGGGCTATTCCCAGAGAGAAACTCAGCTGAATACCCCAGCCACCATCACTCCCAGCAGCTGAAGGGAATGAGTGCCTGCATCCTAAAAGGGAGGTTCTGGAGTTTGCACTGCTGTATCCGCTACATGTGACCTCTGGTGCACATGACTGTATGTGTACATGGCTTCGGAAGTGAAGTCATAGCTCGGTTTTAGACCCTAATTGTCTCCTCTCAGACCCGACTCGACAGCAGTGGGTATTAGTCACTGTTGTGCAGGGCAACAATTTGGACAACTTTCTGAAGTTGTCATACAATTGCAAGAAATATTTATACTCTGCGAATTTGGAAACACAAAAATATAATACTTATGTCTAATTTTACTGGGGCTGCTGTAACATCTTCTCACCAAACTTGTAGCTTTACAGAACTGTCGAGGCAAATCCAACTACAGAAATTTAATCTATGGAACTGCCCCATAGGGTTTTTAAGGAGCAGCTGATGGATTTGAACTGCTAAACTTTTTGTTAGCAGCTGAATGCTTAACCACTGTGCCAGCAGATACATTGAGGGAGTGTATTGTTACGGTGGCAGAATGTGACCGGGAAGTCATCAGTCCTGGTGTATGATTCAAGAGATTTCAGAGATGTCTCTTGCTGGTCTTTTCTAGAGTTTCTATTCTTTTCCCCTAAAAACTGGGAGGACTTAAAGCAGGATTTATATCCACAGCAGGAACTTAAGTAATTTGGAATCTCAAAGAGAATTTTTTTTTAAATTTTTTTGAACAGAGGCAGCTACTTAAAAAATCATGTATACTCAAAAGCTTATTGTTAGTTTGGTTACTTGAAGAATTGAACTTAGGAGGTTTTATGTCCGGTCTACCTATAAGTGCATTTGCTTTGCTTGTTTGACGGTCATAATCTCTCCCCAAAAGGTTACCTTGGTCTTATTTATCTCTGATGCACGTTTTGATGACAAGGGGTGGTGGGTACTGAGTGTAAATAACTCAGACTATCTCAGATTAACTCAACTGGAATTCTGTCAGCTACCAGGTACTCCAAAGCACATCCAATTAGCAATGAGGGTCTCTATTGCCAAAGTCACAGCACGTTTATTTGTGGCCTTTGGGCATTTTCTATTTGATTGCATTAGGATTCCAGCTCTTCCTTGGCTTTCTTTGTTTTCTTCATTTATTTGAGGCAATTAAATAAGCTTGTCACCTGTGATTTCAGGACCACTTTGGGAGAGCTGATTGCATTACCTCCTCTTCAGCATCCCCAGTGAAACAGACACACATCATCCTTGTTCTCATGGAGCCTATAGTTCAGGCAAGTCCAAGCATATAGCAAGAAAGATATTAAACAGATGATCACACGAAAAAGTCATCACAATGGAGTTAAATACAACAAAAAAATTCTGTGTGGGTCAACAGTGAATAGAATAGAAGCAGCAGTCAAGAAATCCAGCAATGTCTTGTACTGGGCAAATTGGCTACAAAAGACCTCTTCAAAATATTAAAAAGCACAGATGTGACTTTGATGTCTAAGGTGTACCTGAACTTAGCCGTGGTCTTTTTAATTGCTTCATATGATGCAAAAGATAGACAATGAAAAAAGAGACTGAAGAACTGATACATTTCAGCTGTAGTGTTGGTGAAGATTATTGAACATACCATGGTCCTCCAGAGGAACCAACCAACCTGTTTTGGAGAAAGTACAGCCAGCATGCTTCTTAGAAGTGAGGATGGAGGGACTTCATCTTGCTTACTGTGGGCGTGTCATCAGGAAAGACCAATTGCTAGAAAAGGACATCGTGTTGTCCAGTAGTTGTTGTTATTGCTGTCTGTGCCACTGAGTCTATTCCAGCTCATGGGGACCCTCCGAGTTACGGAGTAAAACCGCCCTGTCAGGTTTTCTTGGCTGCCGTTTTTACAGACGCAGATTGCCGAAACCTTTTTCCTTGCACGATGCCATTGTGTGGGTTTGAACTGCCAATCTTTTGGTTACTAGCTGAGCACAAACCGGTCGCACCACCCGGGAAAGGTTAGTGAAAATGAGGGGAACTCTCCATGAGATAGATGTAAACACCAGCTGCGGCAATGGGCTCAAACCTAACAGCAGCCAAGGATGGCACGGTGCCGCTCAGTGCTTCCTTCTGCTGAGCGTGAGATCCCTGTAAGGAGGAGTCAATTCCACGGCAGCAAACAGCAACGTGAGTGTATTTAGAAGGGAGTCCTAACATGCCATATCTTGGTCACTTCCTGGGATTATGTAACCCTTTTGTTCTGCTAAGCAACTGTGCTGTCCCACTCTATTGCAGCTACATTCGTGTTCCAGTGACACTGTCTAGCCTTATGGGGAGAGACAGCAGGAGCCTAATGTCATGGAGAAGCCAACTTTCTTTCTCCTGGAACCATCCTCCTCCACTCTTCTCTGTAGGTTTTATGTTAACAATGAAATGAGCTCTGTAAGTCGCTTTCAGCACACGTTAATTGATACTTTGGTTGCCAAGGAATTATGAGCAGCACAGTAGGATGAACTAGGGCTCTCTCAGACAGCTGCACCCTGGTTTATGACACTCTTCATTTCTGGTATTTACGAGACATGGAATCACTGGGAAGATACCTGGTGGTCTTTGAGGTTGAGAAGGATTTTGTTGTTGTTGTTCTTGGTTCCTTTGGAGATCTGAGGATAATTTAGATGGAGTGTACAGGAGCACTAGCCAGCCAGTCTGCCTGCCTCCCTCCTGTCAGAACTCTGTCCACAAATATTTATTTATACCTCATTTGAAGCTGAAGATAGGCATCTCTGAAATTATGCTTCTTGGCATATGTCTAAACACTCTTTTACTGAGAGACAGATATTCACGGAAACATTTTTAAATGTCCATAAACTAACACATGAATTGTCAAATATGAATCACAAGGTTCAAATCTAGATTCTGACGCTCATATTTAGAAGGTTTCAATGCAAATAGCAGTTATCCTGGTACAACCCTTCTGAATCTTACACGTGCATGTTTATATGTGCATGTGTATACCTGTGTGAGATACTTCATTAATTATCACAAAGTTGAACATTCATTGTGAAGGTGCTAGAGAATTTTGCACCATTATTAAATAATTGTTTCAAAGCACAATCAAGTAAAACCTGTGTTGTAAGAGGCAGACTGCTCCCAAAGCTGTGTTGCCAATCTCAAATTTATGCCAGGATTTTTGGTGAGTTTCTTGGTATTGGTGCTTCTTTTCTTTTGCAGAGCAGAAATGTTCTGGCAAAGATGCCTCAAATAAAACAGTTAGTATTGTGGTTGTTGTGATTCTTACGCAGCTCATTCCACCTGGTGTTCTTCCAGGCTCTAACCTAGCTTGCATTCAGGTAACTCTAACAGTGGAGTATTCAGCAGTCTCCCAGAGGGACCTTCTTCAACATCCAACCCTCCAGCCTGTAAGATTACAGAGCTCTGTGTAAGAACTGGGCATTAATTTAATGTTCGTTTATATAAACTGGCAAGAGATATTTGTAGAATTGTGGGAAAAAGACAAATATGGCAATGACACCTTGACTTGACTACAGGATGCAGGGTAGGTTTGGGGATTTTTGAATTTATTTCCCCCTAGCTTTAAGGTCACTATGAATTGGGTCTGACTCGATGGCAGTAGGTCTTTTTTTTTTTATGGGTGACTGTGAGCTGTGAGTACTGTCGTGGCCTAAACCTTTTTTTTTTCTTGCTTTGGAAGACTTGATTAAGAATCAGGATAATTGAAGTGTGCACTTCCAGACCACATCTGCCCTAGATAAAATCTGTATTTGTATCAGACCTTATCTAAGATTCATATTTTTTTTTTTCTTCTGTTAGGCAGGGAGAATTTTGGAGCTGGAGAACATTGGTTGTGAACTCCAGCATTACCAGTTAACAGTTGTATGATCTTTAAATTTCCTCCTAATAAAGTGAGGTGACTGATCCTTTCCTCACAGGCTTGCATGAGAGATAAATGATATAAAATCCCAAGTGCAACGCCTGCTGTACCTTGCTCAGCACATGGCCATTTGTTTTCTCTTTCTAGGAAGGAGGCACAGCTTCTGGTCTTTGGCTAAGCCTCCCCTGGAATTGTCACAGGCACTTTTGATGCTTTGTTGATCCGGGGCACCCTCCAGGGTGAATATGATACTCTCCCGAAGAGCCACTTCCCCTATTTGCTGTTACAGAGACCAAGTACATACAGAGACAGAAGAACAGCTCTCCAGGGGTTCCTTGGTGGGGCTGTCACCAGGTGCCACATCACTCTGAATTTATAGCCTTTCACTGAAAACCAGATGCGGGGTTCACCTATTCACCCATGCTTTTTCTATTCCAAACATTAGAGTTCTGCATATGAGACACCAGTAGTAATTGTCCTATAAACTGACAAACTGCAATGAGAATAGACCTGCTCTGCTTCCCCAGCCGAAGACTGCACAGCAGCATGTGCTAATTAACGCAGCTGTCTCTCTCCAGCTTCCATTAGCTGATGTTTTAATTTATTTACTTACTCAAAAATAAGAGAAGAATCTGTGTTTTTTCCTCTTATTTTCCCTTCACTGTGGGGCATTAAGTGATCTCTTGGCAGAACAAATAAATAAAATGACTGTAATTAAATATAGTTCCTATTTGTTACAGTGCTCCCCTGCCTCCTCCAGCATCAATAGTTCTTCTAATGACCAACTCAGCCAAACACACTGCTGTTGAGTAGATTCCAGCTCATAAGGACTCTATAGGACAAAACAGAATTGCCTCATAGGGTTTCCAATACTGTAATTTTTACAGAAGCAGACTGTCACAACTTTCTCTTTTGGGGGGCTGGTGAGTTTGAACTGCTGACCTTTCTGTTACCAGGTGAGTGCTTAACCCCTGCACCACCAGGGCTCCTTGTTCTAAATGCAGTGACCTTGTGATTTAAAATATATCCTAGGGGAGTCTATTCTTTCTTCTAACCTGCTTTGAATACATACTGGTTAACAACAAAAATGAGTGTAGGAATTGCTGGCAGCTGACTGGAGCTTTTCCCACACAGTAGGGAGTAAGATGCCTTTTCCTCATGGCCTCAGGTACATCAACTTTGTGCACCTTCTCCTTATAGTCTTATAATAATGATCTAGTGTCAACTGTTGCTTCTGGCTCCAGTGCATTGAAAGTCCCAGCTTCATCTGTGCAGAATTTGACATTAGTGTAAATTATTATCTGTGCTCAATTTGGTGATAATCACTCATTAATCACTCATTTATGAATGAGTAGAATGAATAAACTAAGGCCTTAAGTGATACCACAATTAACTAGAGAGGCTGGAAGGAGCTTGGGTTTGGTGGGGGTTGTGGTGGTCAGGATTATGTCAACTTGGCTACTCCACGTTTGGCTGCTGTATCAGGTGGCAGGGCCGGGCTTGTGGTGCCTCCCCGCCCCGACATCAGCTCTCATCTCTCTGCTTTCCCACCTGCTGCCCATCTGCTCAGGTAGCCAGCAGTCCTGCTCTCCTCTGGTGTCTGGTTCTTGGACCTGAACTGGCAGCTGTTGGGTTCATTAACCCTTAAAGCCAGTGCTTGAGAGTGCTGTTCCCTGACCTGCCATTCCTGGGTTCACTTGCAGGGTCATCAGAGTCACTGATCAAACTGGAGGGTTTACTTGGGAGGGAAAGTGGAGAATGAGATTGGATAGATAAAATTCTGAAAACCACAGACTTCTGTTGTTAAGTGTCATCAAGTCGATTTTAACTCGTAGTGACCCCACGTGACAGAATAGAACTGCCGCATAGATTTTTCCTTGCTGTAGTCTTTACTGGAGCAAATCATCAAAATCTGCTCCCTGAGGAGCTTCGCCCACCACGTAAATATTTGTTCTATCAGTTCTCCTTTGAAAAAATATATGTATTATTCCTCCCTTTTTATTCTCTTTTTGAGTAGTTGTTGAATTTTGTTCTTCTCTTAGGACAAGTTCATCTTATTGTGTGAAGGGGAGGGGAAAAAAAGAGGCCTTGGCTTTGAGTACAGTGAACCTCAAGGCCTTCTATGACTGGGAACTAGTATGTTACATTTCTTTCACTGTTTGACCAAAACTTACTTACCCTTAAAAGCTCTCTGCCTACGCTAGCTCTGTACCATTCGCTTTCTTTTCCCTCTGCCCAGTTTCCATCAGCTGGTTGGGTCTTTGGTGTGTCTGTCAATGTAGTTTTGTAGTAATTTAAGAATAATCTGATGACATTCCTGGCCTCAGTGTCAGAATTGTACTGATCCGGTGCCTCAGACACAGAAGCCGTTTTCTGGAGGCCTTGAGAAAAGTTCCCATGTTCCTTCTCACCGTATTGTGTAGGTGGTGGTCTAAAAATCAAAGAGCTGTGACCTTATGCTGGAATTAACTGTCATGCTATTTAAGCAACATACACACATGAAGGCTATTAGTGATTATGTGTGGCACATGGTAGATGCCCAATAAATTATTTTTTCTTTCTTTCCTTACGTGATGGATAGTAGGTGCTCAGTGTACTTTTATATATGAGTTGTATCAAAGTCACTGATGGATACTAGGTACAACTTAGAAAAAAGATGCTTTATTTTTGTACCATAGCTACAGGGGAAACCTTGGTGGTGTAGCGGTTCAGTGCTACAGCTGCTAACCAAAAGGCTGGCCATTCAAATCCTCCAGGTGCTCCTTGGAAACTTTATGGGGCGGTTAGTTACAACAGATCAGTAGGAATCATAGATTCTCTTTCTTCCTGGTAATCATTTGTGGTCATCTCTGGGGTTCTTTGAGACATAGCACAAACTCCACATTTTTGATTTCACTTTGTTCTGTGTAAATCATTGTGTAAAATGTGTGTAGTGTTGCCTCCTTCTTCAGAGTGCTCCTTGACCCTTGGGGATTGATTGTTGTTGTTATTTCCTATTGTTTTCATGATGTCTGCTTCTTGAATTATTTTATGTGTCTGTCTGTTTATTTATTTATTTATTGTGATTGAATGAAAGTGTACAATCTGGTTTAAATTTGCATGCCCACCTATGTGCAGCTCCTTCTGCTCTCCTTGCCTGGTGACAGCACACTCCTCCTTTCTGTTCTATACAAGTCATATCCTCTTAACGATCTCCTGTCCCCTCTTCTCAACCCTCTCCACTCCCCTCCCTTTTTTTTAATTTGAAAAGGAGTATTTGAATAAGTACAACTTATGAATGAGGAGTAGGAGAAGAAGGCTGGTGGTGAGTGTTTTGTAATCTTAAAATCCATGCAGGGAAGAGAATTCAAAGAGATTTCCTGAAGTCTTAAACTGGATCATCAGACTTAATCTCTTTCTCACTCTCAAAGGCAAAAGCTTAATCATGTTTTTAAATACCTTTAAAACAAAAATTATAAAAACAAGTAGCAAAATGAAAAACCAGAAAACTTAGAAGAACCATTTGTATACGTTGTAAAAATACTAAACCATTTATGGAGGAAACACGATTTCAAGTAAAGTTTTCCCCTGAGTTGTATTCTCTAGAGGTAAGACTTTGAACTGCTTCGGTTGATAGCTTTTCTGTTTTATCCCCAACATCAATATACTTTTCTTGATTCATAAAATTCAGGCAGTGTCTTCTGATTTCTTGCTTTGAGAATTTAGGGTCAGATACCCAATGCTACCTTTTTTTCCCAGTACTCATCTTCCAGAATTCTATCAGTCATACTATTGCTTATCTATTTTCAATGTTTGGTAACATTTTTATTATATTTTCTAAATATTGTTAGGTGCTCCATGCTTTGTAGTTGATTCTAAAAAGTCAATTAGGATTGAGTGCTTACTATTTATTTTTTCATTCACTTGTTTGTTCATTCAACAACTATTACATGGAGGCCTGTTTTGTGCCGGGTCTGTATGCAAAGTATGTGCAAGTACTTTCAGTATTGTATGCAAAACGATTAAGTTTTGCATCTGAGAAAACACAAAATGCATACCTCAACCCTACTTCTGAGGATTAATTGGAAACAAAAATCAGATAAAAAGATAATCATACAAAGACGGCATCACAGTATTAAGAAAAAATACCCTGGAAATTGTTTAGCTGTCTAAAGGTGGGAAAATATGAAATAATTCATGGCACCCACATGTAATGAAGTCAGAATTATTAAAAATCAAATTTTCAAGAAATATTAAATAACATGATAAAATGCTCATGATTTATTAATTTAGTTGGAAAAAAGTAGAATATAAAAGTGAATCTAGTAATATCTTAGTTTCATGAAATTTTCAAAAGATGGTTGAGATGAAGAGTAAATATTACAAAATCATGGCAGGGATTGAAAGTTTCTCTTTCGGAGCTCTGGTGTTAGAGTGGTTGAGAGCTGGGCTGCTAACTGAAAGGTCGGCGGGTCAAATCCCCCAGCTGCTCCTTAGGAACCCTATGTAGCAGTTCTTTCTACTCTGTCCTACAGGGTGGCTGTAAGTCAGAATCAATTCAGTGGCAATGAAAGTGGCTCGGACTTCTCGTACCTAATTTCTGGTATTCTGTGACTTTTCTGCAGTGGAAAGTATTACTGTTATAACAATGAAACAAAACACTCTATTATCTTCACAGAAATAACCTATGAGAATGCAGGGGATACAGGAACTGGCTGAATAAAGATTTGAAATACAGGGTAGAGAGAAAAAGTGTGCTAACACATTGTGTGGAAAGCAACTAGGGTTACACAACCGTGTGTGTGTAAGATTTTGTATGAAAAAAATTGCCCTGAATTGTAAACTTTCACTTAAAGCATATACACAAAAGTAAATAAATAAGTAAGGCAACAAAGTCAATCAGTACAGAATTACAGGATTTGAGAATTATGAAGGGCCCTAGAGATGGAGGCCGACCTTGTCATTTCACTGAAGAGGGAATGGAGGACCCCATAACATTCGCTTCTCCTGGCCACACAGCCAGCCCCCTCTGGATCCCAAGACCACTATTTTGTGCCTCTCTGCAGAGGACGCATTGGTCAACACCCCCCAAAATTGTCCTGGTTGTGATCCAGCCATTAAAAGTATACTAATGGTGTAGGCTATATTTGGGTTACAGGTAGTTAACAACAGAAGTTGGTGTTTGTTTAAGTGCTACTACAAAAATAAACTGAAAGTCAGCATCTAGTCACTGCCCCTGAGTATGTTCTCAGTCTGGTGAAAGAGACACACAAGGCACAGTGATGTAGAAGCTGTACAGAGAGCTAAAAGCTGAGTTTTGATGGGGTTAGGGATCAGAAAAGACTTAATAGGTAACATTTAAACTATGCCTTGAGGACTGAGGAGGATTTTTACAGGCAAAGGAGAGAGGTCCTAAGCATGAAGGTGTGGAAGTCAAGGGTCAGAGGTGATCTGTCTAAAGTTGCTGAAATAGACCAGAGTGTGGGATGAAGGATGGAGAAAGATGCAAGAGAGGAGGAACTAGCTGACAAAGTGATTTAATGACTTACAGAGGACCTTGGGTGCTTGCAGGAGGGTTAGAATTCATTGAAGGGCAATAGGGAGTTATGGACAAAAAAACCATTGGCATGAAAACGTAGGCAACATACACACACACCCCTACAAACAATGTTCCCAGCTCTCCTTGATCTTGGACCTCTTTGTGAGATATCATGTATGTGTGCAGTCCGTAAATATGCATACATTCAATATATAGTCAGTCAGTGGTAACTGCAGTGGTTAAGTACTAACCAAAAGATTGTTGGTTTGAACCCACCAAAGGCTCCATGAGAGAAAGATGTCACATTCTGCTTGCATAAAGATTATAGCTTTAGAAACTCTATGGAATAGTTCTGCTCTGTCTTATATGATTGTTGTGAGTCAGAATTGGCTCAACAGCAATAGATGTTGTGTTAATATTGTTAACAGTAGCTAGAGTTCTATTTTTGTTAATGATTATTTAGGCAGGTGTATTAGTTGGCTAAAAAACTCAGTGCTTTAAAACAACCAGGTGTCTATTATTTTTCAGAATCTTGAGTTGACTGGATAAATCTGCTGATCTGGTTCTTAGGGTGCAGTGGGTTAACTCATGTATCTGTGGTCAGCTGCAGGTAGGCCAGCTGGTTTTGCACATCTTGGCTAGGTACTCTCATATGTTTAGAGTCTAGGCTGGAATGGCTCAGTTTTGTTCCACATAGAATCTGATCTTTCAGCAAGTTTTGTTTTTAGGGTGTTCCAGACATACAGTGATCACAGAGACGGAGGGAAAAGAGTAGATACATGCAAGGTATCTTGGGGCCTAGGCTTGGAGCTGGCACATATTATTCTGTTGCATCCTATTGACTGGAGCAAACCACGAGACCAGCCAAGTTTCAAAGTTTGGGGAAATAAACAGTACGTCTAGGGCAGAAGAGCTGCCAACGCACAATTCAGAGGGTGAGGTTGTGTGTAGGTGGGAACGAATAGCTGGAGCAGTTTTTGCAATCAGTTTACCGTGGTAGATCAGAGGTTGAGGTATGGGTATATATTAGAAAGTAATTCTGACCATCTTGATGAAAGAAGGAAGCTGAATTAGGCAAAAAGGGATATATGAGATCTTGTTCTTGTTTGTGGGAGTGATGGTAGTGTCAAAGATGACTCCAAGGAACTTGGGCTTGGGTGACCAAGAAGATGAAGCTAACCACTGAGATAAGACATTCAGCAGGAAATGCAGATGGTGAAAGGTAGAGTTAGTAGGTTTAGAGTTTGCTGGACTAGAACTTTTTCCATAGGGGCAGTTCTTGAGCTGGCTACCCATTAACATCACCTAAGAAGCATTTGAGAAATATTGATAGCTCAGTCTTATCTCCAACCAATTAAGTGTGAAATTTCTGGCATTGAGGACTGAAATTATTAAATCAAGAAATATTCCCAGGAAATTCTATGTAGACAAAGTAAGAACTGTTTTCTAGATCAGTGTTTTCCTTCTTCCTATATATAAGACTTACCTGGAGACCCACTACCAAAGACACTAAGTGGCAGAGTATTGGATCTGGGCATCTGAGTCAAAAGAAAACAAAACAAAAATCTTTCTGGATAAATTTAATGTACAGCTGGAGTTGAGAACCCCTGACCTAGATAGTTAATTTCCACTGTGAATAATCAGTGTTTCAAAGGTTGCCAGCTATGGCAAAGGGGCACTGTGAGAGTCTCTTTAAGTTCTGGGTGGGTTCCAAATTAGCATGAAATTGCTGGATGCCAGCCAGGCCATGGGAACACGAGCAGTTGGAGGATGCGTTCCAGAAATTTTGAGGATTCAATCTGGGTGAGCACCTGAAGTTTAGAATGCAAGTGCTTATCCCTGCTAATCCTGCACGTAGGAGACATGTTGGGAAACCTCCCGGAACAGGTCCAAAGTATAAAATGCCATGATGCCATCTGAGCTCCTGGTTTTCCAAAGCAAGTTTAGTCTGTCTAGGATCACACCAGTACAGTGCAGCTTCCACTATTTCTTAAAAAAAAAGAAAGAAAAAACCCACAGCTGCTGAGAGTTGATTGTGATTCGTAGTGACCGTATGGAACACAGTAGAACTGTTCCAAAGAGTTTCCAAGGAGCTCCTGGCAGATTCAAAGTGCCATCTTTTTGGTTAGCAGATGTAGCACTTAACCATTATGCCACCAGGGTTTCTTTGCCATTTCTTGGAGGAGGTGAATTTACAATATCTTAGATCTCTGTTTGTGAATGTTTTCCTTGATAGCAAACCTAAAATTGCCTCTTCCTTAATTTTATCCCATTATTCTGAGCTTTGACCTTGCTACATCTTAGAACATATCTGGACCTTCTTGTTAACGTCTTATAAATGCTTATAGACCAATTATCTGTCTGTGGGCAGTCTCTGAGTCAGCAACGGGATATTTAGCTTTTTTTTTCTCTCTTTTGTTCATAAATCATTCTTGGCAGAGCTCTAATCATTTGGCATTTCTGGCTGGTCTCTCTGACTTTCCTCTGGTTTATTTTTGGCCTCCCCAAGACTCATCTATTTTAGAGGAATATTTAACAGTGTAAAAGAGAGCTTGGCTCCTGTTAGGTGTGCCACTGACAGTGTCCCTCAGTTCAGAGTCCCTCAAAGTAGGCAACAGAATCATTTTGGGGTGGAGAAAAGCTTGTGGAAAGGTTTCATTTCTGAGTCTCACCCCAGATATTGTGAAACAGAATCTCTCAGGGTAGGGATCAGGTATTTATACTTTTAGCACATTTTTTAGGTGAATCTTGCACATAGTTTTAGATCATGAGCACTGCTGATGACTCAAATATAATACTCATTCGAGATGTCAGAACAAACTTACTTCTTTGAGGGCAGGGGATGGCAGAGTACTTTACTTCACAAGCCTCATTCATAATTGAAATATAGACACTTCCTTAAAGAGTTTCCAAAAAAGTCCTGGACTAGGCATCACAATTTCATTTCTGTCTTGAATATCATTATGGTTGGTTGACACCTAATGGATTTTATTGCACCCAAATAGTACTTCTAAGGTAAAAGCAAAGCAAATGTTTAAGAAGGGGAATAGCACAGGCAATAGTAGTGAAGTGGAAGAACTAAAAGAAATAGAGATAGAGAAGAAGTAAAGAAGAAGTCTGTGTCTTAAAATGGTCTGGTGTCATCTATGATGACATCCAGTATCATGCTTTACACTTTTGGACATTTTGCAGTATGCAGAATCCTTCTACATGTGATCCTCCCAACTGTCCTAATATGCTCAGATTGGGTAGATATATCACAGAAAGAAAAACTGAGACCCGTGGCGGCAACCTCTCTGAGTCAGATAGCTCATGTGTGGCCTAGATAAGGGATTTTTATGTCCATACTAGTGTATACTAGGCTAGTGTGGGATAAACTTGCTCTTGCTTCGTTGAAGATTAGGCCTTTACCCTGGATCTGCATCTCTTTGTGATATTATGCTTGGTGACTCCTCAAGTGAAGGGACATATGTTGGTGCAGGGAGCAGAGTGGCATAAATCCATGTGATAAAGGTCAATAGCCTGCTGAGTAAGTTCATGGCGCAAGTTTCAAACCCAATAAAACAAAACTGGTCCTTGATACCTGAGTGGCTTCATACTTCATCCTTTATTTTGCTTTCCCTCACACCTCCTAAACATTCAACAGCTTCCCTCTCCCCACCAATAAATGTAGCTATGGCTCAGTGAGGAGTCTGGGATCTAGATGTGGGATACAAGCACCAAGTTATACAGCAATGACTGTCAGCAAAGTTAGGTCTAGAGAAGTCAACAATGGGATCACCACCTCTATTCCAGCCTAACAGACCTTTTCTTGGTGTAACTCTTTGTAGATGAAGGCAGGGAGCCTGCTCAGAGCCTGCTTCCTTTATTTTTCCCTTCCAGTCTTACGGAACAGGGCAATTTTGCTCTAAGCATTAGTACTGACCCTCCAGGGACTAAAGTAACAGCTGACCTGAACACCACACTTTAATAGTTACAAAACTTTTTATTCTCAATTATTATTTTGGTAATTACAGCAGCCAGGTGCTATAGATAACTTGTAACATCTAGACACGAGTATAGTAGTCAAGGATGCCTGTATATTTCCTTTGACCAGCTATCCACCCTATGATGTCCCAAGGCAAGTATGTCCACAGAGGGGATGAAAATATGTAAAAACACACTGTTGTTAGCTGGGTGTTGCATTTCCCCTCCTCAAATACTGAGTAGGATTCTGGTGAACTAGGCCGTACCATACAGAGGACTTGGGTAGGCCTGAGTACTTGAAAGAAAAACCAAACCCACTGTTCTGGCTTTACCATTCCAGTGAGGAGAAAACTTATTTCTGACACTCATGCAGAGACAAGGAGTAAGGCGCATATCCTAGGCCTTTCCGATCTGGGGTTTTGTAGATTTCAAGGAAAAAGACGTAGAAGAATAGAAAGCTTCAAAGAGCCTTGGCAAGTAAGGTAGGGGCTGCAGGCCACTCCTTCCTTTTTGGAGCCTGGGAGAATGTACAAGACCCTCGGTGATGGGAACTCCCAGCATTATGGCTGATGACACAGTTTTGCCTCCTCCTTGGGCACAGCCTTTGGGATCTGCAGGTCTATGAGCACTGAAGGGAGGGGTGGTAGCCTTGCTACCTAGAGCCAACCAGTATTACCAGAGGCTGCATTTCTACCATGAGGGTCAGAGAAGTTAAGTGCTGTAGCTAACCAAGGTCATTTGTTAGTAAGTTGAGGAGGCAGAATTTGAATGCTTGAATCTTAGCTGCATAACCTAGAGAATTTTCCACATGACCTCTCCACCAGTCATCATCTCACTACTATATAGATAGTCAATTCCATTCTCCTGGGCTTCTGGGAATACCAATATCATCTGAACATTAAGAAGAACTCAAAGATTACATTTTTTCTTCTTCATGATTGCCCAGGGAAGATACCAATGTCTGTAAGAGCTGCCTGGTTTGCCATTTGGGAGGCCCCTGGTTACAAATGAAAGTAGTTTTGCTAGATGGGACTTAGCACATGTGTCTGTCTCATCTCAGTGTTCCTCCTTGAAAGCTCAGATGATCCAAATAGTCCTGCTGTCACCTAAAGATGGTTTGGAGTTTATTTTAGGAAAGGGTCTATTTTAAGATAATGGATGGGGGCTCCCTGTTCTGCCACTCGCTGGCTTGTCTTCACTCTCCGTGCACTCAGCAAAAACTGAATATTCTCTAAACAATTGGTGACTCAGCCTTTGCTAACCCCTAAGTGAAATGAATTTAGCAAGAAGAGAGAAAAAGTCTTTTCTTCATTTTTCTTGGTCCTGTTTGATGAGAATTCTCAATGCTCAATGCGCCTTTCATCCTAAGATCTGTAATTAATTAAGCCTCACAGCTCCCCTGGCAGGTACAGAAGTACAAGGATGTTCATTTAAAACCAATCCTGTTTGATACAGTAGGGCTTTTACTAAGGCTTTTTAAAAGAAAAACCTCTCTATTGTGAAATTCCTTTTTAATGGAGTAAATTAAGGGAGAAAGGGATAGAATAATTTTGTCTGTGATACCTGTTCAGGTACAGCTGTGGAAAGAGTTCTGAGTTTGGAACCCTGATGTCACATTTAGGCTAACCCAGTAATAGTAGCTATTGCTGTACAACAAATTGCCCCCGAACTTAGCCTTAAGACAGCGATAAGTATTATTTCATACAGTATTAGTAAAGGCTGCAGTTGGGGTGATGGCTGGCGCTGCACTCAGCTGAAGGTTTGACTGGGGCTAGGGGTCCATTTCTGAGATGGCTCACTCATTTGGATGGTGAGTTTGTGCTGGCTGTTGGCAGAAGGCCTAATTTTCTCACTGCGTGGACTTCTCCAGAGGATTGCTTGAGTATTCTAGTGAGAGGGTAGCTTCTTGCCAATGGCACCGTAGCAGAGGACCCAAGGGAGCACAAGAGGGAACCAGCATTCTCTTTTTATTAACCTAGTATCGAATACCACATTTTGTCATTTTATGAAAGTCCTATTAATTGCACAGGTAAGGCTTCTTCATTTGCACAGGGGACTATGCAAAAGTGTCAATTCAGTAATCAAGAAATATTAGAGGCTTTCTTGGAGGCTGGGAACCACATTAAGACCTGTTAAACATGGCACAACAGAGTTTCAAATTCTCATGGACTCCAGACTTTCTAGAGCCGTGGAGCCTGGATGAACCCTTGAAACCCTGAGACAAATCTTTATGTTTTAAACCAAATATATCCTCTGAAGTCTTCTTAAAACCAAGCAATAGTGTATGTTTTCCTGTGGGTATTCTCAACAATGTGGTAGGGAAAAAGTCTCCACAATCAAATTCAATCAAAAGAGATTTTTGTTAAGCCTAAGACAAGGAAAATCATTTGAACAAGGGAACCATCAGTTTTCTCTGAGCATAAAGCTTAATGGATCCACTAAATTATAGTCCTGGAGTCTGTCACATACAATTATAGAAGGAAATAAATTTAGGAAAAATTTTAATTGGTTGTTCATTGTCAAAGATGGGGTATCAAGAACAGAATGTTTATAATGATTGGTTTGTAGAGTTCTTGTTGATTAGTTACCACTTGGTGATACATGCTTTGTGAATTAATTACTGCATAGTGAGTATTGGAGGGGATTGCTTACCAGAGGAGTTTTACAGGACTTTTGCCAGACATTCATTTCTGGAAATCGAGAGGTTAGTTTCATAAAGGCTCCTTGGCAACAAACCGACAACATTCATCCTTGAGTTGGTTATAAATAAAATATTTCCTTAGATATTAGAATACAGTGGTACACTCAGCTATAAGAGCTGCATGTTTGTCCCCAAGCCTTATACTGCATAACTGGTTTCCCAGTTTTGATCTATGGGCCAGTGTTGTGTTAACTGCTAAAAGACAACCACAGTGACTATTGAAAATGCAGGTACCAGGCTTCTACCCTTAGTAATTCAAGTCAGTATATTTGTGACCCACAGTGCTGACTGACATTAGCAGGCAATAGTAACCTCAAGTGATGTCCAGTGAGAATTATGATTAATGGCAGTCATGTCTGTTTGCTTAACATCTATCCATGGTGATTTTCTTGACCTCAGAAAATCAATGCAAAATTGGACACTCTGTTGATAAGGGCTGAAAGCTGTGATTGCCTGTGTTGCTTACATATTAGTTAAGGAGGCAGGGCATAAAAAGAAGAAATCTTCTGTTTTGCAAAGGTTAGTTGTTGACTGGTGTCAACCATTTGGAAGCCTACCATTCTGCTATGTTGTATATATAAGGACTGCTCTTGTTACCATGTACAGAAGTACTTCTACATCCTATGTAAATCATAGTCCAGTGGTTATCAAGTATTGGTATCTATAAGAATCAACTGGGGATGTTGAAGACACAGATCTTCAGCCTACTTGTAGGGATTTGAATTCAGTAGGTCTAGAGTGTCCAGACAGTTTTGACACCGATGGCTTCTGTTCCACACCTTGAGATAAATTGTCATAGGCATGGCCTAACTTAACTTCGTGTATTGACCTTCTGTCTATTTAATTCATAGCAGCAAAATTCAGTCTAAAGAGCAGCTGACATCTAAAGCATTGCTTTTAGAATTTTCATGGATCACATGTGTAAGGTGAATTGCAGGAATTGAGATCTGGATGGATGTGGAGGAGCATTTTATTAGCATGATCTTTACATAGGAGCCTTGGTGGTGCAGTGGTTAAAGTACATGACGAGAGAGGATGTGGCAGTCTGCTTCTGTAAAGATTGCAGCCCTAGAAATGCTATGGAGAAGTTCTATTTTGTCCAGTAAGGTTGCTGTGGGTTGGGATTGACTGAAGAGCGGTGGGCTTTACTTTTATATGTTGACGTTCCTCCTAGACTGTTGGCACTTAGAGGTAGGCACTGTGTTCTATTTAATTTGCAAATACCTCCAGGGGTTAGCATAACACCTTGCATGCAGCAGGCTTGTAATAGGCATGTTATAACACAGAACGAAGATCATTTGAGGTGGCTGGGAATTCTGGAGGGGAATTACCACATTGCGTTCAGGTCACCGTGAGTGCTGTGATGACTGCCTTCTGACTCCTGAAATTGAGTGACTCTGGGCCATTGCCAAGCCCCACTTTCACTTCTTTCTTATCCCTTCCAACTTTGTCTCAAAGTGGGTTGTGATGGTGGAACAGTCATGACTTTAACGACTGTCTCTAGGTGGGTGACTTTGGAGAGTGAAATTAAAATAAAAGAGTTGAATACAGCACAGGCTGCCAATTGCCGTTGATGGACAGTACAAAGAGTGTTTCAGCCATAAATACTGAACACCTCTAGTTCAACCAGCCAAGAACACCTGGCCATGTTAGAGTGGCAGACACAGAGCCAACATATGGTCAAGAAGAAGAAACTCAATGGCAAATAGCAAAGCAGCAAGTTGTGCATTGCTTAAGTAATAAGAAGGGAAAGACGTATGATATGACTCTTTCCTGATAATTTGTTAAGCCCCATACTATGTGCCAGGACCTGTTTTAGGTCCTGTTCCAACAAAGAAGCTTACATTTTAGTGAAACACATAGCTAATAGATATAGTGATTACTGCCAACAACAAAAATAAAAGAGGAGGAGGCAATAGATACTAATAGTTACAGAAATTATTGTTCCAAAGTGCAGAGTTTTTCCCCCTCCTCTTCCTGCTTTCATTTCAACTAATCAATTCAACTAATATTTGTTAAATGCCTACTGTGTGCTACAGAAAGTACTACATAATGAAAATACAACAGAAAGGTAAGACAAGTTTCCTAGTTTCATTGTTCTTTTTCTTCCTCTTTTGAAGGCAGGAGGAAGAAACATTTCTAAGGGACACAGGCGATAGTAGTTAGTGTTACCCTCCACCTCCCTATATGCACCACTTACTGTTGACTGAACTCAGACTCATCCTGATCGCAGGTAGCACTAGGAGTCCCTGTGTGGTGCAAATGTTAACTCGGAGACTCCAAGGCCTACATAATCAGTAAACTGAAGCCCCAAACCAATCCTATTGCCATAGAATTGATTTCCACTCATAGCAACCCAACAGACCCCAAGCAAAACCAAACCCGTTGTTGTTGAGTCAATTCCAACTCGTAGCAACCCTGTAAGACAAAGTAGAACTTCCAAGGAGTGCCTAGTGGATTCAAACTGCCAACTTTTTGGCTAGCAACTGTAGCACTGACCACTATACCACCCTACATACCAAAAACAACAACAAAAAAACCCAAACCCACTGCCACCAAGTCTGGCTCATAGCGACTCTATAGGTCAAAGTAGGACTGTCCCATAGAGTTTCTAAGCAGTGCCTGGTGGATTTGAACTGATGACCTTGTGGTTAGCAGACTACTATGCCACCAGCGTTTCCAGCTATCGTACACAGAGAATGAAAATAAGAAAGAGTGATGACTGCTTTAGATAGTTTGAGAGAGGTCCCCTCTAAAAACCAAAACCAAGCACTGCTGCCGAGTTGTGTCCTACTCATAGTGATCCTATAGGTCACAGTAGAACCGCCCCATAGAGTTTCTAAAGAGTGTCTGGTGGATTTGAACTGTTGACCTTATGGTTAGCAGACAACTATGCCACCAGGGTTTCCAGCTATCCTACATAGAGCATGAAAATAAGAAAGAGGGAGGGCAGCAAATGGTCCCAACTCAGCAGGAATGGATGCTCACTGAGGACCAAAATGACATGGGGGAAAGACAACCCAGAAGACAAAGAGACCCACATCAGTGGGTGCCTACATCAACTTGGGACCGGAAGAACCGGATGGTGCCCGGCCACCACCAGTGATAGCTGTGATGGAGCTCACTAAGTTGAGTCTCACTGGCAACACAAGAATAAAAAGGGGTACACCCTGAGATCTCCACTGAAAGACCGCAACTGATGGTCCAGTGGCTTCGGGGCTCCCCTGGGAGCATGGCGCCTGGCCCTGACGCTGCCCTTGCCCATAAATCATAACAAAGTTCCACTCTTCAGAAATGAATGGATTGGACTTGGCAATGCAGAGTGACCATGTATTGGAGGCACGTTATGGTTCTATGCATCTATAGGATATCATCCTGTTGACCTCTGGCTGGTGTAAGGGGAGTGGGTGGAGAGGAGGGGAAAGGAGACTCTTGGAAGGATGAGACATGTATGGAGCAGAGAGGAATAGTGTGCTGTCATCGGGCAGGGAGAGCAGTGGAAGCTGCATATAGGAGGGCATGTAAATTTATATGGGAATGTACATTTTCGCTCAGTCATAAAAAAAAAAGAGTGGTGGCTGCTTTAGATAGGTTGAGAAAGGTCCTGTCTAAGGAGGTGGTATTTAAAGTGAAAGCTGCATGAAGAGAAGGAACTACATATTCAGAAAGCATCCCAGGCCAAACAGGGAGAGTCTGAGAGCAAAGACCCTCGACTCTGCAGATGAGGAAGAGAAAAACCAGCCTAGTTTTGTAATGTGGGAATGGAAACCAGGTTAGAGATTAAGAAGAACCTTCTTTCATAGGCAGGACTTTGTGAACCACTCTAACTCTCAGAAAACTCTTTTCCTTTAAATATTGTCTAGCTCTTCCGTCAGAGACAGGTATAACATTTAAATCGATAGATTTATAATATAAATGTCTCCTCATAATTAGTGATCTTTTCTGCAGCACCCCTGAGAAAATCCAGAATGCAGAACAAGCGTTATTATAAGAAAATTTATTCAACAGTTTAATTAAAGAATATACTGTATAACAATATGCCAGTCATTAAACATGTTGACTCATGTGGTAACTTGGAATTCTCAGCTAATCGTAGTCTGCAGATTCATTTATCTTCTACAATACCCTTGATGCAGTGCTTCAATTCTGGGTTGATATTTGAGATCTTGGAGTATACTTTTTCCCTGTATAGCTTTCTAAACTTTGAGGCAGTCATGAAAATTCTCTCAGCTCTTCCTTGTCTCCGCTTTCTCTTCCAGGGGAGACTTGGTGGCAGTGACAAAGACCTTGGCTGCTAGTGAAAGCTCGGGGCTACAGTCACTTTAAACCCTATCCACTGAGTAGCTTTGTGGACCTTGATCTACTCTCCAACTAGGAGATGCACATCATCCGAATCCTCTTTTGTGTCTCTGAGCAGAGAAACAATTCCTTTTGCAGATGTTCAGCATCATCTGTCTTTGTTCTGTTGTTTTTCTGTGCTGTCTAGAGAACCACTCCCCATACACTTTGGATCCTTTTCTGCCCATTTAATTATACAAGAATTCTTCTGCTCACTCATCCCCTAAATTTAAGCCATCTCTGAAGTTGTGGATGTTGTTGTGAGGTGCTATTGTGTCTATTTTAACCCCAAGTGACTCCCTGGGGTAGAGTAGAACTGCCCAAAGAGTTTCTTAGGCAGAGCAGAGCTGCTCCACAGAGTTTTCCAGGCTTTAACCTTTACGAAGCAGGTCACCGTGATTTTCCCTAGTTGCTGGGTAGGTTTGAATGGCCAGCCTTTCAGTTAGCACTCACAGGCTTAATCATTGTTCAGCCAGGGCTTTTGTGTCTCTTAAGTACTTTCCTATTTTACACACGTTGCAGAAGTCATATGTGAAAACATAATGGATTATTTGCAGACTTTTTATGTGATAAAAATGCAATGAAAATCTTTAATGTATGCTTACTATGTATTTGAATATCTCGTATATTTATCCTGCAAGTATAAACTTAGTAGCTTTCACATTATGAATCACTAAGCCTTATGCTTCTCCAGAGGGAGGATCACGATTTCTCAAAATGTGGTGATGTTTTTGGAATGAAAAGTTAATATGTTTCATGACCAAGTCAAATCAGCTTTGAAATTCCACACTGCCTCAGCCTTGATCAGTTTCAAAATGCAAATGCCACCCATAAGAAACAAATGCCTTTTCAATTATTAAAATTGAATTTAAGATTTGTAATGGTTTCTTATGATGATAAAAAAATGTTTGAATGTGTCTGAGAACTATTTTTTCAGTTTTAATAATTAAAAAGGACAAAAGCAGACACTTCAAGGCAAAAACAAGAGTAAAGATTACGTTAAAAATTAAAATGTATTCCCTTCTTCTAGTGTGAAGTCAATAGGATGACCTGCTAGAGATGCCTGGAATCTTAAAGTGCCCACACAATATGGTCACTCTGTGTGATAAGTATGGCGAGAGAGGAAGAGTGTGCTGTCACCCTGCAGGGAGAGCAGTGGAAGCTGCATGTAGGTCAGCATGCAAATTTATATGGGAATGTACATTTTCATTCAATCATAATCATAAAAAAATAAAAATAAATTAAAATGTATTTAATTTCCATAGAAGTCTAGAGCATTACATTAGAAGCATTACAGTAGGGAGAAAGATGGTCTCATGAGAAAAAAGCTGTCTCTCATTCACACAAACACACCCCCCCCACACACAACATTTATTTACACGTGAACCAATATTCATTCTGATCTTTAAGAGTCAGGCTTGGCTTGGTGATTGACATGAGAGAACACCAATCTTCGTTTTTCTCTCTAACATGGAGGATGTGTTTGAGAAGCCAGGATAATGGTTAAATGGTTGTGGTATTCTGTAAAATAATTGTAATGATGTTCTTAGCTGCTCTTGAGTGGATTCTGACACACGGGACCCCTTGAGAACACAGTGGAACTGTCCCAGAGAGTTTCCAAGGATGTGACCTTTTGAAAACAGATCACCAGGCCTGTCTTCCGAGGTGTCTCATCATGGTTGGTTGGAGTCACCAACCTTTTGGCTAGTAATCTAGTGATTAACATTTTGTGCAACCTGGGAACTCATTTTAATGATAGTTCAATGTTTACTGATTCTGTGATTTTTGCCTAGAACTGCACTGTGCATGTGAGGAATTAAGAAAACAAAGCTAAATGGTATAGTGTTTGCTCCTGGGAAGTTGCTAGTGAGTTAGAAAGCAAAGGATGGAAGGATGGAAGGAAGGGAGGGGAGAGAAAGGGGGAAATGGAGGAGAGAGGAAAAGAGGGAAGAAATGAAGAAAAGTTTTAAACCTGATTCATGTAATTTTATTCTGTGCTCCTTCCCCATGCCTTCTATCCCCCATTTAACCATTGTTCTGGTTTCTCATAGCAGGGAGACGGAGGAAGGGAGGAAGGGAGGGGGTCAGAAAGAAGATAGAGCAAGCCTTTCTAAGTTAGAGGGAGGGAGGAGTGAGGGAGGGAAAGAAGGAGGGAGGGAGGGAGGGAGTCAGAAAGAAGAAAGCAAGCCTTTCTAAGGTGGAGAAAGGGAAGGAGGGAAGGAGAGAGGGAAGGAAGGAAGGAAGGAAACAAAAACTCCCACCTTGTACTATGTGTCTTGAACACAGTGCTAGACAGCACACACTCAAGGACTTATCCACTAGCTGGTGTAATGTACAAAAACAGTTAACAGGAATCAGCTAAAGGGAAGTTACTAATACTGTATGAAGCCATCATGAAATGCTTTGGGGATGAGGAGGAGTTTGACTGGGCATCGAGGGAAGAACAGGATTCAGCATCATTTTCTTGTTAGTATAATGATAATCCCTCATTTTTATTAATAACGATGGTTATCTGTTGGCTTGCAGATTAGAGGATGGGGAAGCATGACAAGTGTACAGGGTAACTGTGTTTGAAAGGCCTTTTTAAAAGGAGTCAGAAAGAAGAAAGAGCAAGCCTTTTTAAGAACCTAGACTTGGTGGAATGTAGGAGGTGCAGAGAGAATTAATGAGTAGTGCTTATCATTCTACACAAAGTAACCTTGACACAAATGGGGCACTTTAAAGGAGGGTAAGTGACTCCCAGCCCACTCAGTCAGGTTGATGGAGGAAATAATCACAGGCTTGGTGGCAGATTGCAAAAAGAAGTCCCAGAGTAGCTTTCCTGCCTCCGTTATGTGTGTTTCTGATCTAGGGGATGGAAGCTCGTAGCTGAAGGAACACTTTGGAAACTCAGTCCTTCTACTTTCAGATCTTCTTAGGTATATAATTTGGTCTAATAACAAAGGACAACTGGTGTTTCTCTTCAGCTCTAGTCAGAGATGTGAGGGTCTTCATTCCACCAATGTCCAAATTTTGAAGTGAACAAAACTGTGTAGAGAAACCAAGATAATTGTCATTTTTTTTAAACAAAGGAGAGAAGAGCATTTTCTGTATTTTGCTATGCTTATGGAGAAATTATTTGTATCAGTGAAAGTTTATGTATTTGTGTATAATAGGTAATTATTAAACATCAGTTATGTATATTTTTATACATTCATAGATGTCTAGAAGTCTTTCTGACTTACCTAAGCTAAGTTTATCCCACTCATTTATGCATACTTCGTTTATTTTGTAGCTGTTCTATTGCACTTCCACACATTACTGTAATTAATCTCTTAATATGTAGGTGAAAACCCAAGTAAATTATTTTTCTGTCAATTTTTGATGATGAAGCTGTGTCGCAATGGGAGAATAGAAGTGTGAATAACCCTGCTTAATGAGTGAGGAAAACAGTATTATTCTAAGTCTAGGGGTCCTCTGTCTTGTTGCACATTAGGATTTCCTGGGGAGCTTTAGAAATTACTGGTACCTGGGGCCCCTGCTTAGAGATATAGGTGATCTGGAGAGTAGTGTGGGCATCTGGGTTTTCTAAAGCTCCTTATTCTGATGTGCAGCCAAGTTGAGAGCCACAGCTCTAAGTGCTGATGTAAACAAATGGCACCTGAAATGCTTATTAAAACACACACTGATGGATCCCACCCTCTGAGTTTCTGTTTCATTAGATCTAGGATGGTCCCCAACATTTTGCATTTCTAATACTTTCTCAGAACCCTGATGGCATGGTGGTTAAGTGCTGTGTCTGCTAGGTGATGCTAATGCTGTTAATCAGGGAGCAAACTTTGGACTCAGCCAATAGCTGCACCAGTGGTGGTTCAGATCCACTCTGCGGCACTGTGGGAAAAAAAAAATCTTCCAGAAGATTATAGCCGTTGAAAACCCTATAGAGTACAGTTTTACTCTGTGGATTGGAATTGACTTGACAGCAATGTGTTTGGGCTTGGGTGTTGGTTTTAACTACTGAAGTCAAGCCAGTCCAGATTATACTGAGCCAGCATTTCCTGAAGTTAGCCCTTAAATTTATTTGTTAAAATGCCATTCTAACACAATGAAGCAGAATGCCTGTGAATCTGAATTTTTAAACATGATCTCCGGGTTTTTCTTATGGACTCTTATCACTTGTGAACTATTTTGAAGCGTAATAATGTTGTTTCTTTTGTATCTTGTTCCAAATATTATTTTTACTAGAGTGTGTGACCATATGGAAGTTTCTGTAACTATCTTATGCTGTTTTTATGGGAATAACTATAGACTAGATTGCGTTAGATACTCAGAGACATCAACAGATCAAATGTAAGGGAAAGGCTTTATGACGGGGTTTATAGTACAATAACAGGCACAGCTGTGTGTAAAAGCAGTAACCCTAGTTGCACATAAGATGTTTAGGAAGTAGCTTTTACAAGCTTGCTTTGCAAATTCAACACAATGTGCTAACTGCATTTGACACAGGTAAGTGTAAAAGCTGGAGAAATGTGTTTCAAATATTAGGAGATATTAGACTCACCAAGGACACTTATTAAAAGTACTCCCAAATCATAGCTCAAAGAGTCTTAGATCTAGGTAGAGCCCAGGAGTCTGTAATTAGCTAGCATAGTGAATAATTCCTGTATAATGGGTCTAGGGACTTCATTTTAAGGAGATTTAGATTAGAGACTCTGAAGAAGGGGGGTGGGGAACAAATGCTTTCACAGTTGACCTAAATTGCTAATAAAGAATTTACCTTAACACACACGCAAAAAGACCAGACTTACTGGTCTGAAAGAAACTGGAGAAACCTGGATACCCTTTTAGCTCAGTAGTGAAGTCACTCCTGAGATTCACGCTTCAGCCAAAGACTAAACAGGCTCCCAAATCAAAACAAGACTAAAGGGACATACCAGCCCAGGGGCAGGGACTAGAAGGCAGGAGAGGACACGAAAGCTGGTAATCGGAACCCACTGTTGAGAAGGGAGAGTGTTGACATGTGATGGGGTTGGTAACAAATGTCACAAAACAATCTGTGTTCTAATTGTTTAATGATAAGCCAGTTTGTTCTGTAAACTTTCATCTAAAGTACAATTAAGAAATAATTTTTTTAAATTTTTATTTAACATAACTGAGTGAAAATGTACATTCACATGTAAATTTACATGCCCCCCTATATGCAGCTTCCACTGCTCTCCCTGTCCGGTGACTGCACACTATTCCTCTCTGCTCCATACGTGTCTCATCCTCCCAACAGTCTCCTTTCCCCTCCTCTCCGTCCACTCCCCTTCCTCCAGCCAGAGGTCAGCAAGATGATATCCTATAGATGTATAGAACCATAAAGTGCTTCCAATATATGGTTACTCTGCATTGCCAAGTCCATTCCATTCCTGTCCAAAGAGTGGACCTTTGTTATAATTTATGGGAATGGGCAGCATCAGGGCCGGAGGCCATGCTCTCAGAGGAACCCCCAAACCGCTGGACCATCAGTTGAGGTCTTTTAGTGGAGATCTCATGATACACCTCTTTTTATTTTTGTGTTGCCAGTGAGGCTCAGAAATAATTTTTTTTTACCTTAATTTGACTGCTTTTTCATTTTCTGCAAGCCAGTGACCTAAGAGTGAAGTATCACACACAGTGTTAATATTCAGGGTTTGTAATTTTTTTGGTCCTATCTTACCACAAGTGCATGACTTTATGAAATAGAAATTTATTCTCTCATAATCGAGTAGACTGGAAGTCGGAATTCAGACCACTAGCTCCAGGGAAAGGCTTTCTCTTTCTGTTGACTCAGGAGGAAGTTCCTTGCTCTCAGTCCTCCCCTGGTCTAGGAGCTCCTCAGGACGGGACACCTGGTCCAAAGGATGTTTCTGCTTCAGGTAGTACGAGGTCCTCCCATATCTCTGCTCGCTTCTCTCTTTTATATGTCAAAGGAGATTGACTCAAGATACAATTCTGGGCAAAAATCATGGAGTCCTGCCTTATTAACATAACTGCTTCTAATTTTGCCTCACTAGCATCATAGAAGTAAGATTTATAACACACAGGAAAATCATATCAGATAATAAAGTGCTGGACAATCTCACAGTACTGGCAATTGTGGCCTAGCCAAGTTGACACATATTTTTGAGGGACACAGTTCACCCCATAACAGGCATGTCGTTTTATTCTCTCCTCCGTCCCCATGCCTCTGTCCCCTGTGTCTTTCTCTGTCTTCATCTCTTGCTTCTCTTGGAGCGATCACTGAAGTGAAAGTGCTAAAAATGAGCTAGGATGAAAGGCAAAGGCTAAAGACAAGCAGGAACCGTATGAGCCCCCATAGTTGGGTAGAAGCAAGAAACCTAATCCTATGTACTAAGACAATTATTTCATTGAAATGTGAATATAGGTGAGTGTACACATGCGCACGCGTGCACACACACACACACACATGCACGCATACCACAAAGTAGAAAGAAAACCAAGAGAGACAACAGAGAATGAGTGAGCAGGCTTTATGGTGAATATAGGATAAAGGATGAAGGGGAAAATTACTGGAAATCTGAGGAAAGAGAAAATAGTCACCAGGGAAATATTTAGAGACATTTAAGGCCTTTTATCTTGATAGTAAGAATACTGGAGAACTTCGTATAAAGAAAAATTGTAGGAACGATTAATTCAAGTTCTTACTGACTGGAGAAAGGGGATTTCTTCCTAGGGCCTTCAGAGTCACCCGAGTTTTTTTTCATCCCACCCTTGAGTTCATGAGTCTTATAGTATTCTTTTAAAAAATATTTTTTCTTGAGGTTCCCTTTTTAAGATATTTCGTCACTTTTTCCTCCTAAGCCTGAAACACTTGAATAAAGTATATCATCTATACAACAAGATGGTAAACTGATTCTTTATGACACCGATTCAACCAAAGGCCAGGTCACAACCGAAGGCTACTAGACAGAGCAACCACATACTATAAAACCCTAATAAAAAGTTCTGCGCTTTGGCCAAAGAGCTCACTGCATCTCCTACAAGCATAAAACTATGGATATGTTTATATCATTGGACCATTACTTATTTTACCAAACTACAAATTGCAAATAGCTGTTACCTTTTTGGGAACTTGTGTTGTTTCCATTTTATAGTTCAGGAAATTGATCTTGTTAAAAGTTGGTGTATATGATTTGTCTAGGAATTGTTTGTATATTTGCTTTGTATTCTAACTAGTCTGCCTCAGTGAGGCAGAGAATGAACCTTGCTAATTTTTGGCTCTTCTACATAACCAAGGAAACCCTGGTGTCGTAGTAGTTAGGGCTACAGTTGCTAACTGAAAGGTTGGCAGTTCAAATCTACCAGGTGCTCCTTGGAACTCAATGCGGGCACTTCTGCTCTGTCCTATAGTGTCACTGTGAGTTGGAATCGACTTGACGGTAGTGGATTGTATAACCATGGTTATGTCTATCACATAATGAAGGCTTGATAACTAGTAATAGACCAGATGTGTGTTTTGTTTGATTCCACAGAGGGAGACAATGAAATGGCTAGGGCTCAATCTTATACTCTCATCCAAGCTTCTTGAATTGCAATCAGGACACGATAGTGTTGGGTGCTGTGAGCCTGTCAGTGGATTGACTGATGGACTGATTTGAGATGCTGTTTCTTTAGTGCTTGTGCATTGGGCTTCAACAAAGACTTTACACTTACTGTTTTGACCAGTAGTATTTTTAGACTTGCTGTTTCTATTTTGACGGAAAGAATAGACAATATGACTACAATACACAGTGACCTTCTGGATTTGTTACCATAGATAACCTTGAGATAATTTGAATGAAATTCTTTACTTTTTAAAGGGACAAGTACTAGAGTGACAGGCTTGATAATTAGTTTGCTTTGCCCCTTAACTCC
Organism: Heterohyrax brucei; assembly: GCA_028571685.1. Taxonomy (NCBI): domain Eukaryota; kingdom Metazoa; phylum Chordata; class Mammalia; order Hyracoidea; family Procaviidae; genus Heterohyrax; species Heterohyrax brucei. The sequence goes on from CM053151.1 coordinate 100,486,159, forward strand.
TTTTAATGTCACGTCTCATGTTTTGCATTGGTTGCTGATCCATCTGGAGAGATGTTCTGATTTAGATGTCACAGTACTCTCCTTCCTTTATGTCGATTTTTGGTCCTTTGCCCTCCCTGATGTGCTCTGTTGCGACTTCTTTGCCTTCACCCCCACTCTCTCCGACCTATTCTTACTTCCCCAGTTTTTTTTTTTTTTAAGTTTTAACATGCTAAGTCGTGTTTTCCAATTCCTATTACAAGAGTCTTTCTGGTGGTCCTGGGAAGAGTAAGCTCCATAAAAGGCAGTGAACTAGCAATTATAAAAATTACTTAAGCAAACGAACCTGAAGATGTCTGGGACCCCTTCTATGTGAGTGTCTGAATTTTTAGCAGGAAAGTTCACATTGGTGGATCACCTACTGCTTAACTTGTTGGGGAAAGAATTACTGACTCTATTGTGGATTTCTCTGCATTTCATGTTTCTAGTGTTTGGTTGTATGTCACAGCTTGGTGTCTTACTGCTTTCAGCAGGGAGACTTGGAGGCTTAGAAGCTTTGGGAAGGATAACATACTTTTTGCCAATAAATGTCATTGATGAATCTAATAGAAAATCCAACAAATCAACTAATAATAATCCTTGCTATTTAAACTGTATTCTCTATTGTTTCTCCTGGTTTATTGTTTATTTCTCTCTTTCTTTCTCTCTCTCTCTCTCTGTGATTTTGTACAAGGCATTTAATGCACATATAGGTGGATTTTGGTGATGCTGTATAAATAAGGGACAACCAAAACATATTCTCCCTTTCCAGTGGTAGCATATACAGAATGAGAAAATTCAAGTAGAACTAGAACTCAAAATGCCCCAGGAGTTTTTCTAGCCTTGAAAAGTTCCAGGTGAGATAGAAGAATGTAGAATTCCCTGGTTAAATTCTAGGTAGACAGACTCTAGAGCTTTTTAAATAGAACTTAGGATTCATTTTATCTAACAATTTTATTTTGCAATTGAAGAAACTGAAGTCCAGAGAAGTATAGATCATCAAGGTAAACATGAAGTTGTGGTCAACTTAGCCCATGCCTTGCACTGGTTAGACTGCTGGTTAGATGTTCTACTGGGAGCCTTCTGTTGAGGAAAAGCTAAGTCATTGTGCAGTATGAACCAAGGCGTGCCCTTCTACTCACCACATTGCCCCGCAAAGCAACCAACCAATGAACCAACCAACAAGCACATGAAGATACACTTCTGTCTGGATTCACTAACCAGAATTAGTATTACAGGTAGAGTGCCAGGAACACAGAATATTAATGCAGCTGCTGAATAATACACTGGTGCCATAGAGTTTAACAATAGATAATTATAAATAATTGAATTGGAGAATTATGTAATTCAATTGCTGAGTAAATGACTGGGAAACACATACATACACACAGAATATTTCCACTGGGGACACTAGATGTTTTCCCTTAAACCTGCCTATTCAACCATTGCCCTGCTCTTGTGAGAAGTGCACAAGACATTCTCAGATGTGGTTTGTGTGGTGAAGTTGTAGGTGTCAGCTGCTAAGCCAAAAGTATGAACTGTGCTCTTCAGGCAGTTACCAGCTAATCCTCTTAATGCATTTATTACTTTCCTCCACATCATGATTAGCTGTCTTCCTTTATCAAGGACAGAGGAGGCCTAGATGTGTCCAAGGTTGGCCATTTTTGCCCATGACCACTCTCTATAAACCATTGCATGGAAGGAGGTGGTGCTGGAAGATGAACTTGAAGATACAGACTGGGAGGTATGGATTGGAGAGGTTCTGGGGGATGACAGGAGGTGAAAAGCACACTGCAATTGTGATCCAGCAAGCACACCAGTGAGCTGGCCTGTGCTGCCTTTTCTTCATCTGCACCAGAGAAAGCCAGCTGCTGGTCACTACCAGACTTGTGTTCTTTCCCAAGGAGAATAGGATGTTGCCTCCCTAGCTCTTTTAAAATAAGATAAGAGGCAGGGGGTAGGAAAATTAATTCCTATCAGTAAAGGAAGCATGGGATGCTTGTCTGGATATGATAATGACTGTAAATTAATGTAGTAGAAATGGAATGGTATAGAAAATAAACCACACAAATGTGCTGAGTTGACTTGGATTCAACCACCCCTATAATGCATTAACTCTTCCTTTGCCTCTTGTTGGCCAACTCTCCCCTTGAGCAAAGTCTCAGTCCACAGTATGATAGCCAGAGGCTCCTGAAGGGACTCCTGCCTCCAGGAGAGAAATGGGATGGCAGGTAACTGCACGTGTTTAAAACATAAATAAAATAATGTTAAAACTACTTAGATTAATGGAATTACACACACACACACACACAATTGGTTTATGTCTTCTTATTAGGAAAGCTTATAAAATTCCAGAAAGCAATAAGATAGCTTGAAAAGAGAAGCACCCAGCTGTTAAAATAAGTAGCTCCAGTGACATCACTAGGCAGGTACAGGGCATACGTAACACCATCAGAGGCGGTGACACCAAAATGACTGTCTACAATTTTTGGCAGAGTGTTTCAGCAGAATTTATTATCTTTTAATAAAAATATCCTCATAGTTACAACAACAAAGATTTTTTTGTAAGGTCAGCTCATGTGTGTCAATATACCTTCAGGCTAAAGCTCTATGCACGTTTAGATTGAACCTTTTAGCATAGTCTGGACAGAGCTGTCATTATTACCCAGTTACAAGACAGCTGGAATCACATGGTTTCATCTGCACGCACCGCAAGGACATTCTGTTGTCTTCGTTGCTGCTGGTGCTTTTATAATCCCTGATTTTGTCAAATTTTCTGGTGTTTTAGCTACAACATTGGGATAAGTAGTATTTCAATAAATTTTTTGAGAATGCAGTAGTAACAAAAGTAGAAGAAAAATGTTATTAATAATATAATTCAAGGTAGAAAGATTTTGCAAAACAATTTTGTTAGTGTTCATATAATCTATGAAATATTACACAAAGCCACTGCTGTCATGACAATTCCAACTGAACTACCCCGTAGAGTTTCCAAGGAGTCCCTGGCAGATTTTGTTTAGCAGGTGTAGCAGTTAACTACTAGGCTACATGAGGAATCTGTATATGGATCAAGAGGCAGCTGTGAGAACAGAACAAGGGGGGCACTACATGGTTTAAAGTCAGGAAGGGTGTGTGTCAGGATGGTACCTTTTTAATCTGTATGCAGAACAAATGATCTGTGAAGTGGGACTATATAAAGAAGAATGAAGTATCAGAATTGGAGGAAGTTTCCTTAACAACCTGCATCATGCAGATGGCACAACCTTGCTTGCTACAAGCGAAGAGGATTTGAAATATTGATGACGATCAAAGACCACAGCCTTCAGTATGGATTGTATCTCAACATCAAAAAACCAAAATCCTCACAACTGATCCAGTATGCACCATTATAATAAATAGAGAAATAATTCAGGTTGTTAAGGATTTTATTTTACTTGATTCTACAATCGATGCCCATGGGAACAGCAGTCAAGAAATGGAAAGACACATTGCAGTGGGAAGTAAAGATGTCACGTTGAAGACTAAAACACACCTGACCCAAGCCATGGCGTTTTCAGTGCATCATATGCATGTGAAAGTTGGACAGTGAACAAGGAAGACAGAAGAATTGATGTCTTTGAATTGTGGTGTTGGAGAAGTGTATTAAATATACCACGGACTGTCAAAAGAACAAACAAATCTGTTCTGGAAGAAGTACAACCAGAGTTCTCCTTGGAAGCAAAGACGGTGAGACTGTGTCTTCCATACTTTGGACATGTGGTCAGGAGGGCTCACTACCTGGAGCAGGGCATCATGCTAAGTGAAGCAGAGGGCGAGCAAGGAAAGGAAGACCCTCAAAGAGATGGGTTGAAACAGTGGCTGTGACAATGAATTTAAGCATAAAAATGATTGTGGGCGTGGTGTAGGACAGGGCAGTGTTTTGTTCTGCTATTTCTAGGGTCGCTATCAGTTGGAACTGACTTGATGGCAACTAATGACAAATGACAAAGAAATGTTACATTTAAGTAATTTACAACTATATCTATCACATATTATTCTATGATTAAAATTGATAATAAACATTACTAAGGATGCTGTATGGTCTGGTATGGGAAAAGATCCATGGGAAGGGGGTGACACCATAAGTTACTACCCTGGGGACACTAACCCTAGTGATTCCTCTGAGTAGCTTTGGATTGTCAATAGCTTTCCAGTAGTCATCTCTCTCTATTTTTTGCATATTTGCCTCAGGCTGTATATCTTCTGAAATGCCTTCAGACTACATCACTAAATACTGATTGGGTGCTTCTTGTGTACAAGGCACTGTGGAGTGGACATAGATTGCCATGGATTGAATTGTGTTGCCCCCAAAATGTGTGTAGTCATTTGGCTAGGCCATGATTCCTGGAATTGTGTGATTTTCCCGTCTGTTGTAAATCCTGCCTCTATGAAGTTAACGATGGAGGATGGTCAGTAGTTGTGTTGGTGGTGTAGGACTCAGTGTGTAAGATTGTATTGTGCCTTGAGGCAATCTCTTTGGATATAAAGGAAAGGGAAGCAGATTTGGGGACCTCATACCTGTTAGACTATAGGTCACCCTACTATTGAATAAATATTTTCTGAAATACTGATGGCGTAGCTTCATAGCAACACACAAGTCACCATGGTGCAACAAAGTAAACAATGGGTAGGTTTTAAGTGGATCTGAGAGAAAACCAGGAGCTGACCACAAATGTTGGCCTTAGCAAAGAAGAGCTTGAGTATTGATGGTTGGTGTGGATAGCTGAGGACCTTTTGTGATCTTATTTTCTCCTTTCCTTAATGATGTGTGTCATGGATTGAATTGTGTCCCCCCAAAATATGTGTAGCCATGTGGCTGGGCCATGATTCTCAATATTTTGTGATTGTCTTCCATTTTGTGGTTTTCCAGTGCTGTATGTTAAAGGATCAGGGTGGGACTATAAGTCCCTTCATAGGATCACCTCCCTGCTCCACTGTAAAGGGAGTTTCCCTGGAGTATGGCTTGCCCCACCCTTAATCATTTCATCCAACAAGAGATAAAAGGAAAGAGAAGCAAGCAGAGAATTGGGAACCTCACACCATCAAGAAAGCAGCATCGGGAGAAGAGCGCTTCAGACCTGAGGTTCCTGTGCCAAAATGTCCCCTAGACAAAGACTGATGCAATACTGAACTTTTCTTCAGAGCTGACAAGGGGGAAAGCCTTCCCCTGGAGTGGACACCCTGAATATGGACTGGTAGCCTACCGGACTAAGTAAGAACAAATTTTCCTTTGTTAAAGCGATCTACTCTGTGGTACTTTGCTGTCTAACACCATGTCAGACAGATTAATTTTTATTCAGATTTCAAAATGCAAGAGAATACAGGTGGATCATAGCTTAAACAAAAGCAAAAACTCCACAGAAACAAAGATCCTGAAGTCTGAAATCCTACTCTGGAGACTCCTTCAGAATTTTGCCTCTGGGCAAACCTTTAACATCTTTGCTATAAGAAATTAATTTAGAGAACTACTTTTACAGTAACGATCAGTAAAAAGAAGCATGGTTCTGTAAACTTTTGTCTTGCTCTGGTGTTGTAGAGGACAACATCAGTTGCTAAGAACTAATTGTATAGGGACAAGGGGAGTTGTTGAGAGCTGAATGCGAATGTCAAAGTCTGGAGAGAATTGTGTGTCAGTGGAAGAAGGGAGGGAGTAAAAGATAAGACCAGCAGAAGGAAACATGAGGGAGAGGGTGAGAGGAGACCGAGGAGCAGACAGCAGAGAAAGGGCAGAAACAGGAAGGAGAGGAGTGAGAGAAAGGAGAGAAAGAAGAAGAGATCAAGAAAGAGATGGACAAGAGAGAAAGTAGTGATTCCAGGATTAAATTGAAAACTAAACCCTCTGCTACTGAGGTGATTCTGACTCGTGGCAACTGCCATGGGCTAACGGAGAGGGTACATGCCTTCGCACACCTCAGAGAGCCAGCGCCTTCCAATGAAGCAAGAGGGTGAAGGGAGTCGACTTGAGAGATGCAAAAGCAAGGGCAGATAGTAAGTGGTGCCCCCGGAGAGGGAGGGCTTGGGTGCTGATACTCTGTGTGGAGAGCTGAGGACCATCCAATGTTAATGAACACAAAAGGTGTGCCAGGTTGGAAATGTCTCTCTGGGGACTCTGATGACTTAAGCTTAGTTTTTGCTGTTGGAAACTATGAATGAGAAAATAACTGACCCTCTTCCTCAAGCAATCTGGTTTATAGACCTGAAGCTGTTCATTGCTGCCAGGCTGTCCATCTTCCCCATCCCATGGTGAGATGTTCCTGAAAATGAACCCAGAACTGCTTTCCGTGCCAGCGCCCTTGGTGATGACCGTGAGCTTTCCTCAGATTCTGAGATGGGGGCAGGCTGGTTAACGTGAGAGTGTTCTGGGTATGTGCAGTTCAGGAAGAGTGACAGAAACCTGTGTTGTGCACACATTTTGCTGTCTCTCCCTGCTGGCCTTTGTTCCTGGTTTTATGATTTCCCAAGCCTTTTGCCCCAAACCTAGAAGTCAAGGCTCGAGCTAAGTTGCAGCAGAGGCTTCACCTTTTCTCAGAAACAAATTTATTTCTCTGCCCTTTCCCCAGGAAACAAATTATATTGATAGACAAATGCAGGATTATGGTGAGGAGATTTGTGAGACAACAGGATTTTGAAAGCTCAAGCAAGCAGACATCAGGATTAGGCTGAGAGGAAAGTATCCAGGTGGGGTGGGAGGCCCCAGGGATAGATCTGAGGCAGTAATGAGGCCGTAGCTGAAACGATGCAGGCAGCTGAGATGGAGGGAGAAGCTGTTGCTAAAACGCTCACCGGAGTTCTCTGGTTGGCGCCGCTAGGTTTCTGAACTTTCAGATGAGGCTGTTTGGCTTTACACAGTACACTTGCTTTAACTCTGCTCAGTTTTACCTTCTGTGCTATGGGTATACTTCTTCTATTTACTTCAGAGGTTGACTTTGCAATCAAAGCCATGGAGGAAGTGTTCTGAAAGCACCGAAGAGCCATAAAGTATATTATTACGTTCTTCATGTTATTTTATTCCTGTGTGAACCTTTTCCGTATCATGTCTGCTGTGTGCCTGTTTCTCTGTCCCCATCCCCTGCCCCGGCTGAATATGCTGGGACAGGGAGTTCACTACCCTTGAGACAAGTCCTTTTTCTTTTTTCACACTTGTTTGTAACTTTTAGGGAGCAAAATGTGTTGCATTCCAATGTGCTTCATCGCCATCATCTTCTTCGTTGAACACTCATGTGGTACGTCTTGTGCTCCTGGGCAGCTTTGAGTATTTTAGATTCACTTTATTAATACTTATTACATTGATTCCTCATAGTAATTCTGTGAAGTGGACTATTATCCCAATTGTACATACACAAAAACTAGGGCAGACTCATGTCACAAATCATGACTTGTCCTAGGTCACATGGCAATAACCTTGACTTACTGATCCTTGTTTGGCCTTTTGTTTTCTATAGCCACCTCTAAGTTTTTAAAGACCCACTGTGTTGTCCTTTCTTATCTTTTTAAATAATATTTTATTGTGGTTAAGTGAAAATTTGCAAATGAAGTCAATTTCCCATATCAAATTGCATATAGAGACCTCTTTGCGACTCCATCTGATATCCCAGCCCTGTGACAACACACTCCTCCCACTCTGTACTTTCCATGTTCATTCAACCTAGTCCTGTCCCCTCTGACCACTGTCCCCTCTCATTGTTATAGAGGAGCTTCTCCAACAGCCTCATGTCTCACAGTGCAATCCAGTTTTTGTCTAGAGAGTTGCCTTTCATGCTAGTTTCAGCTTTAGGGTCGGAGCAAGACCAGGGGCTGTGCTCTCAGGGGACCTTCCAGGATGCTAGACTGTCAAGTCTGGTCTGTTAACAGAATTCTAGATCAACACTCTTGTTTTTCTCCTGCTACATCAGGGAGTCTGACATTTTATTGTGCATCAAGGCAGACATTGGAGGTGGCCGGACACTATCTAGTTCTGATCTCATGCTGGTGCAGACACTGGGTCATTTGGCCCATTCTGTTTCCTGGGCTCACACTTTCCTCTTGTTTTTGATGACCTTTGTTCTCCTTTGTTCCAGCTGGAGTGGGGACCAATTTACGCTCCTTAGTGGCCACTTGCAAGCTTGTAAGACCCCAGATGCCACTCACTTGAGTTGGGATGCAGACCATTTTCTTAAAGAGAAAAAGTTTTGTTGTGCCAGTTGACCTAGGTGTCACTGAAAACAGTCTCCAGAGCTCTGCCCCTGCTACTGTAACCTTCAAAGTGTAGGTTGTATACAGGAAATTTTTTGGTTCTTGGTATAGTTCTGCAGTGTTGATCTCCCTTCTACTGTGTGTTGTCACTTCTTCACTTAACCCAGTTTCTAACATCTAATCTCCGAATATCTGTCTCCCTCCCCTCCAGCCAACAAAGATTATTTCCTTCTGCGTTTAGTCTCAAAGACTAAAGAAGCCTCAAAGAAATGGTCTCGTACAGTTTTTGTCTTTTTGTGACTGACAGATTTCAATCAGCGTAATGTCTTCCAGATCACTCCAAATTGTCAGGCGTTTCCAAAGATCTCCATTGTTCTTTATCATTGCATAATATTCCATTGTGTGAATATACCGTAATTTGTTTATCGATTCTTCTGTTGAAGGGCACCTATGTTGATTCCATCTTTTTGCTATTGTGGACAGCGCTGCTATGAACACTGGAGTACATGTGTCTGTTTGTGTAGCAACCTTTGTTTCTCTGAGATATATTCCAAGCAGTGGGATTGCTGGATAGTATGTTATTTCTATCTCTAGCTTTTCAAGAAATCACCAAACTGTTTTCCTTCCTTTCTCAGTACTGTCTCTTCCAGGCTACCTGTCACTTTCCCTTGCCCTCTTCTGCATGTCCCCTTCCTCCTTTAAAGAATTATCGTGAAAAAGACATAGTTCTTGAAGAGTGTTTTCACCTCTACAGTGAAGAGTTACATTTCTATGTCTCCTTGGGCCTGCTGCTGGTGGTGGGCTACTGGGGGCTTTGGAGAGGGTGTTATTAAAGAAACAAAGGATGCCTCTGGAAAGTGGCAGGATGGCATGTGCTGGTCCACTGGCCCCAGCTGCCAGATGATGGGTATTAGGATCAGCTGTGACCTAATTATGATTCCCATAAACTTCCCGCATTGTGTCCTTCATTTTCCAGCTCATTGGCCACCCAGAGGGGGAGGGAAAATAGATGAGATTCCGGTCAAGTCCTTCCTGCCACTACCATGTGGCCAAGGTCACAGGCCAATGATGTCCAAGCGGGTGGAGGGGAATGGGCTCTTTGTTGTCCTCTCTGAAGGAAGCTGGCAGAGAGGGGGATGGGGAAAAGGAAAATTAGCAGACATTCAAGCCTCACAAAAACTCCTTGGAATGGAATGTCTTCTCACATCCCTTGTATAGACAGGAATTCCTAATTTAGCATTCTGTGATTGCCAAGATAGCAAATTAATATGACTTCTGCTCATACAACTCCATGCGTGTAAACATGCATATGTGAAACTCTCACTGTCTTGTGTATATCAGAGGCTTTGGGAAGAAAGAATGAATTGCATTTGTGCTGAAGATGCAGTTTTATACTGTCAGAGATTCCCAACTCTGCACCCCTAAATCAGATACTTAATGTCTACATCACATAGATGTATTATTCAAATTGCTTTCTCCCATGGAAAGAACATCTGTGAATCACTGAGTGAAGACTATGAAATTCTCATTTGGGGATGTGTCTCAGAAAGTTTCCCCTTTCCTAGTATGGGAGCCTTGGGACCAGCAGGATGTTGCAGAAATGATGGGGAGTTTGGTGTCTACACATGGACATGGGTTCCAATCCTGTCTCTCCTCCTTACTTTTTAGACAATTTTTGACTCTGGGCAAGTGACTTCTGTCTTGTATTTCCTCATCAGTTAAAAAAAAAGGGGGGGTATAAATAATTACTCTGCAGCGTTGTTTTATGTGGAGGATTGAATGAGACAATCTACATGACATGAGTTGTGGAAGGCCTATCATACAACAAAACCTTATGGAAAGAGAGGCCCCTTCAACCTGCAACTTATCCAAGGTGTTTGTTAAGCAACCCTTTAGTGCTTTAGGACTGTCAAGTATTTCTTTTAAAGGTTATTTCAAAAGCTATGTTCTAGTAACATCACTTCATTTAAAGGAGACATTTTCACATCTCTAAAGTACACCAGCCACCGCAAACGGGTGTATGAAAGGTAAATGAGACTTGTGTGTGAGGTGCTTATTACAGTTCTTAGCATTTAATAAACACTTTCAAAAGTGATATTGTCTTTAGTTTTAGTGTAAATGTTAGTACAGTATAAATATTATTAAAAACCAAGTTCAAAATTCCCTAGCATAACATTTAAAAGCCTTTTCATACACAGATACAATTTCCCAGTCTCCAGCTACTTGCAGATACAGCTGGACTCCAGCCAGGGGCTTCCAGACTTACATGTCTACATGGGCCACATAAGCTAAGCAATGTCACTGAGTAAAGCGGCAGATGCGTCAGGAGAACTCTGCCGTGGTGACTGTCTATCTTTTGTTCTCAGTTATTTGCTTAGCTATAAATTCTGGCCCTCTGTAGTAAGAGACAGCATTTATGGTGGTGATACTATATATTCAAGCACCTGTTTGTGTGTAGGCTTACCTGCCAACTGTAAAAAATTGTTTGAAAAATCTGCTTAGACACACCCATGTTAATTACTATGTTTTAACCCCCTGGTTTTCCTTTTTTGTACATTATTGGACCATTCTTGTACTGTAGAGAAAGTCTTTAGAGGGAAGCACCCTCTCACGTAATGTTTTTAGAACCAAGCAATACTTAGAAAGTAATAGGGAATTAATTACCTCGAATGATTGGCCCTTACATGTTTGTTTTGTTCTTCTCGGATGCCATGCACTTTAAGTCCCAGTTCCTCCTGGGACTTTAACCTGTACAAACCGATGGTTTTCTAATAAAGGTGGGTCAGTCGTTAGGAACATTTCTAAGTACATCTCATCCTTGGGTTGCCCTCTTTCGGGGGGTGATGTGGCTCTTCCCTCTGCTGGTTTTTGGTGGAGTCAGTTTCATGCAGGGAATGAAACTGTGGAATGGGATGCATTTGACCCTGAGGAGTGAAATGATACAGTATAGTTCAGTGGTATAGTAACTTTTTTTTTAAACTATGTATTTCAAAACCCAAATAATCTGGTCCATTGCAAATTAAGGCAAAGTAAGTATAATCAAAGAACCAAAATTGGAGCCAAACCAATCTAAGATACGGACAAAAACTACTTAAGGTCCAGATTTGTTTCCCCAGAATTTCAGGATCTTGGCAACATCCATTGAAGTAAAAATACTGAAGCTATAACTTTTCAGCCTGTGGAATTGTCCACTCTCAAGTATGAGATGCCTCGGGGAATCAAAAAAGATAGTGGGCTTTTGCTCATTTGTTTGCTCTCCTGGGTGATGGCTGTCAGTGTCCCTTGAATGACCCATTGTCGCCGAGTCCACTGTAGCCCATAATGACCCTAGAAGACAGACGAGAACTTCCCCATAGAGTTTCCAAGGAGACTGTCATGGCTTTGAACTGGTGACCTTTTGGTTAGCAGACACAGCACTTAACCTTAGTCCTGGCTATTTTGAAGAGACTGCTTGCTGGCAGGAGAGCTGTTTAACGCAGGTGTGGAAATGTAGTCCTCAACTGTACTGGAGAAAATCCCCATTAAGCTGAGCTCTTTGAGATATCATTTACACCAGTGATTAAAGTCAAACTTCACAGAGTTGTTCATATATGACGGACATTCTGCTTAGATAACCAATGTTAGTTCTGCCTTAGTTGTGGGGAGCTGGTTTTCAACCATTATTTTTAGCTTGGCTGGAAACAGAGTTAAAAGGAAGACAAGTCATAATTGCTTAGAAGCCAGTATCTAGCCTTGGACAATGGAAGTGAGACCACAAGGGCTCTTCTTCAAACTTAGTGATAAAGAACTAGGCAAAAAATGTGAGAGTCTTCAGAATTGGGAGTTCTAAGATGAATGGTTTAGCTGGAATCTGAGGTAAGGGTTGGGGTAGGGGATGGGGCAACAGAGTAGGTGGCTGCAGTCCATCAGCTAACCCTTTGACCATTCAGGAATACTTCCCTGCTGTCTAGAGCTGCCCCAATAAAATATATGGCTTCTGGCTGAGATGCAGATAGAGATATCTCTAGGCTACCATATGTATTTATTATGAAGTGCATGAATAAATCACCACTCAAATAGAGCAAATGCATTGCTATTAAAAATTAACATAGACTCTTTGTTGTCCGTCCTCTCCATCATTTTCTCTTTAATGAAATAACAGTCTGGAATGCTACCTAATAGCCTGGGTGGCTCTCCGACAGTGAGGTGTATTTTACCAATTCTTGAACTTCATCAGGCTGCCTTTTTGCATGGGGCCCAGCTCTTCAAAGAAGTTGTTTTCAAGTGAAAGTAGAATGAATTGTTCCATAGAATGAAGGTGGAAGCTTTCACCTAGTGGATTTTCTTTCAGAAGCTCAGCCACCCATTTAGGGGAGTGTGGCATTCTCTGAGGAAAAGGTCCTTGCTTTCTCTTTCTGCTGCATTTCTTCTTTATCAAATGTGTTTGGATGTTGTGGGAAAGTTGTATGCTGTTGCATGCTTGAGATGTTGCTATAATTTTTCTTGTCAACTTTCCAACTCTGCTGAAATGAGCGAACTGACAACGTCTAGACATCCAGAGGGAGTTCCTAGGGGTGAAAACCCCACCTGCCACACATGGGCTCATCACGAGTTGGGGTCAACTTGATGACAGTTGTTTTGGTTGGCCCCTAGGTAGTGCAAATAGTTAATCCACTGAAAGACTGGAGGTTTGAATCTACTCAGAGACCCCTCAGAAGAAAGGCCTTGGAATCTACTTCTGAGAAATCAGCTACTGAAAACCATGCAGAATACGGATTTAGTCTGACACACAGGGGTCACTGTGAGTTGAGTCGACCCAAGAGCAACTGGTATAGACAATCAGAAAAAAACTTTTTGATCCCTGAGAATGAAGTGCTACTAAAATGGGTACCTAATGGGAGCTAATTTTGCTCATGAGAGGGATGACTAGAAGATTTCTCCAATGTCAAAATAAAAGTCGATCACTAGTTCTTACAAACAAGTCACACAGATCCCAGTGCAACACTGAGTTGTTTCTATCAGGTGTGGTGTGTCAGTGTAGGAAAAGGGAAAGAAGGGCAGCATTGATTGAACACCTACTATCTCAGATAATTTAACTGAGTGAGAAAACTGAGTTTCTACCAAATTGCAACCCCAAACTGCAAATCTTAGAGTTTCTTTTGTGACACTGGTAAGTCTTCTTAAAGGACTGAAGTACCTCTTGATTTTTTTTTTTTATATATAAACAACCAGGAACAAGTCCTTGAGAGAAAATCTGATGTTTACAGTCATCTTGATTGTCTAAGAAAGACAAGACAGGTGATGAGCGCTTCGAGGTTTTCACACCTGACTCCTCACCCTTTATTGAGGGTGATGGCCTCCTAGACTCCTGATAAGCATAGTTTTGTTGTCCCCTTGTCATCCATCCTATCCTCCTGGACAGTCTCTTCTCCCAGATACCTCTGCTATGATTTACACAGCAATCCCTGGGTGACAGCTCAACTATTAACCAAGAGGTTGGGGATTTGATTCCACCCAGAGTTGCCTTGGAGGAAAGGCCTGGTGAACTGCTGCAAAAAGTCAGCCATTAAAAATTCTGTAGAGCACTGTTTCACTCTGGTGCACATGGGACCACCATGAATTGGAACAGAGTCAAGAGCAATTGCTTTTCTTTTTTTTTTCTTAATGAGTTACAGGTTAGCCATTACTGATTATTAAACCATCCATTGCATGCATCCATCCTAATACCTTCCCCACCTTTGCCTTGGCAGTGTTTATTCCCATTTACTGATACCACGGTCTAATTGAGGGCAGCATACGGATTACAGGAGCTGTAGGGACTTCAGCCTGGCAAATGGGGGCCCACTGAAGAGAAAAGAAGGATGAGACATTGATACAATTTCCACCAATGACTCAGGTGGAGTCTCCAAGTGTCTCTTAAGTATTTTGTTCTTACTTTGATTTTATTTATTTATTTTGTTTGCAGTCGGAATGCCAGAACACCAATCAGCTTACTCTCTTCACCATTATATATCAACAGCCATAGCGAACCTAACTCTTCAGATGATAGTTAAACTTGGAAAATAAAAACATCAACCTCCAAAATTTCCCCAGATTTTGATTACTACAACTGCAAACTTTTAAATACTTCTTTCCATTTGAGCTTTCTTCCGTGTATTTGAAAGTGTTGATGTGTAATATTTTCTTTTGAATTTGGGGGGCTGCTGTTATAAGAATGGAAAGATTAAGCAGATGACTTTCTTTCAAACTACAAATATAAACTACATTCATGTATTCTGCAAGTATTTACTGAGTGCTGACTATGTTCTTGAGGAACATCAGTGAACAAAAGGAAAAAAATTAACCTTCCTCCTGCAGAACTTGAGATCTTGTAGAGGGCCAGAGGGACAAGAAAAATAAACGTTGTAAGTCAGTTGCCTTTGTTGTATGTCAGAAGGCAATAAGCTATAAGGGAAAGGACAAAGCAAAAGCAGGATAAGGGAGTAGGAGTGCTCTGTAGGAAGAGAGTTGTAGTTTTCAATAGGGTGGTCAGGGTGATCTCACTGAGAAGGAGACATTTGATTCAGAAGAGAAGGGAGTTAACCATATAGTTATCCGGGGAAAACAAGGCCAACACGTCTACAGTGGAGTGAAGAAGAGAACAGTTAAATGCTTAGAGCCAGAGCATGTGGGACCTTGTTGACCAGTGAGGGGACTTGAGCTCTGACTCTCAGTTGAAGTGGAAAGCCATGCAGAATTTTTGAAAAATGAGTAACATGGGTTGACTTGGTTTTAATGGGATTGGCTTTGGTTTCTATGTTTATACTGCCCCTTCTGTCCCTTGATAAGAACAGCTTTTTGGGGGGGCCATGTGCTGTCTGTTTTCCATGTGCTATTGGGTCACTCTTCACTGCAAACAGATCTCACCAACTATAGCACTGACTCAATGGCTGTTGATCCCTGATGAGGTGTTGTTCCGTTGCGACCCACTCATGTACTCTTTACTCAGAAGTTGCTCTGCCACATGTTCATGGGAAAATGCAAGGATGTATAGTGCTTAGAAAAAAGATAGCAGAGAAAGCAATAAATTTACTCCCGGAGCATAAGATTTGATAACTTTTGTCTTTTTCTTCAGTTGGTATAGCCACAAACATAATTAGTGGTTATACAATTAGGCAATCACATTGTCTGAGGCCTCATTACCCCCAAACTCATAAATCTGCCTTGCTGTCTTTCCGTGACCCAATTAAAGGATGCACCTACCCCTACCTACATAATGAAAGAAGCCACAAGCCCCAGCCTTGAAGGATTTGTATTGATTTGTAAGAAGAAAGAAACTATCACTTGCTGTTCTCACTAACCTGTAAATACACATCACCTTTTAGTTGCCACTCTGTTTCCTGTTGGAGAGCTCTATGGTAAATCCATTGTCTCTCCCCATTTGTCCACCCTTCTAAGTCCTATTTATTGGGTGACTGTTTTGTGCCACATACCATGCTACCACAACTCAAACCAGAACCACTGCTGTTGAGTCAAGTATGACTCATAGTGACCCTATAGGACAGAGTAGAACTGCCCCATAGAGTTTCCAAGGAGCACCTGG
The DNA here is from genome assembly GCA_028571685.1 of Heterohyrax brucei. NCBI lineage: Eukaryota > Metazoa > Chordata > Mammalia > Hyracoidea > Procaviidae > Heterohyrax > Heterohyrax brucei. The sequence continues at coordinate 100,501,949 of CM053151.1, forward strand.
TGGATTCTAATTGCCTACTGTTTGGTTAGCAGATAGAGCACTTATTGATTATGCCACCAGTATTCCCAGTACTATGCTAGACCTGGTAATATACTGGGAGGCAATGTATTTCATTGTTAGATGCATCCATTCTAATCTTAGTCTGCTGAGAATTGAATCCTGTCTGTTACTTTAACTACATAATTTGGGATAAATATGATTATCTGATCCTCAGCTTCTTCATCACCAAACATACATCATAGAGTCATAAGAATCACACAGTGTCATGGATTGAATTGTGTTCCCCAAAACATCTGTCAAGCGGGCCATGAGTTTCAGTATTATGTGATTGTCCACCATTTTATGTGATTTCCTTATGTTTTGTAAATCCTATAACAATGATGCAATGAGTTAGATTGTTGTAGTTGGTTCTGACTCATAGCAACTCTATGTACAATAGGACAAAATGCTGTCTGGTTCTGAGTCATGTCTACAATTTGTTTTTATGCTTAAACCCATTGTTGTGGCCACTGTGTCTGTCTGCCTCATCAAGGGTCTTCCTCTTTTTTGCTGATCCTCCACTCTACCAAGCATGATGTCCTTTTCCGGGGACTGGTCCTTCCTGACAACATGTCCAAAGTATATGAGATGCCATCTTTGTTTCCAAGGAGTACTCAGAACAGATCTATTTGTTCTTTTGGAGGTCCGTGGTACATTCAACATTCTTCTTTAACACAGTTCAAAGGCATCAATTCTTCTTCTGTCTTCCTTATTCACTGTCCAGCTTTTGAATGCATATAATGCTATTGAAAATACCATGGCTTGGGTCAAGCTCACTTTAGTCTTCAAAGTGACATCTTACTTTTCATTACTTTAAAGAGATCTTTTGAAGCAGATTTTCCCAAAGCAATGTGTCTTTTGATTTCTCCTTCCAAGGGCATTGATTGTGGACTCAAGTAAAATGAAATCCTTGACAACCTCAGTCTGTCCTCCATTTATGATGATGTTGCTTACTGGTCCAGTTGTGAGGATTTTTGTTTTCTTGATATTGAGGTGCACTCCATACTGAAGGCTGTGGTCCTTGATCTTCATCAGTAAGTGTTTCAAATCTTCTTCATTTTCAGCAAATAAAGTGATGTCATCTGCATAACACAGGTTCTTAATGAGTTGTCCTCCAATCCTGATGCCTCCTTCTTCTTCAGATAATTCAGTTTCTCAGATTATTTGCTCAGCATACAGATTGGATAGGTATGGTGAAGGGATACAACCCTGATGCATACATTTCCTGACTTGAAACCGTGTAGTGTCCCATGCAGTGTTCTGTTCTCACGACTGCCTCTTGATCCATACAGATTCCTTAAGAGCACAAATAAGTGTTCTGGAATTCCCATTTTACCCAATTTGTTGTTGTCAGGTGCTGTTGAGTTGGTTCCGACTCATAGCGATCCCATGAACAACAGGATGAAACACTGCCCAGTCTTGCACCACGTCTACAATTGTTTTTATGCTTAAACCCATTGTTGCGGCCACTGCGTCAGTCTATCTTGTTGAGGGTCTTCCTGTTTTTCGCTGACCCTCTGCTCTACCAAGCATGATGTCCTTCTCCAGGAACTGATCTTTCCTGACAACATGTCCAAAGTATGTAAGATGCAGTCTTGCCATCTTTGCTTCCAAGGAGCACTCTGGTTGTACTTCATACCCAATTTTAGGCATGATTTATTATGATGCATGCAGCTGAATGCCTTTGTATAATCAATGAAACACGGGTGAAAATCTTTCTGGTATTTTCTACTTTTAGCCAAGATCCATCTAACATCAGCAATGATGTTCCTGGTTCCACATCCTCTTCAGAATTCAGCTTGAATTTCTGGCAATTCCTTGCCAATATACTGTTGCAGTCACTTTTGAATGAATTTTGAGCAAAATTTTACTTGTGTGTGATATTAATAATATTGTTTAGTAATTTCTGCATTTAGTTGGATCACCTTTCTTTGGAATGGGCAATGAGATGGATTGGTGGCAGTTATACTGGTAAGAACTACAAGATCAGATACTATCTTAAGCCCATCTCTTTTGCTATCTAAAAGAGGTAAGTGAGCAGAGACATGGACACCTCACACCACCAAGAAAGCAGTGTTAGGAGCAGAGTGTGTCCTTTGTGCCTGAGGCTCCTGTACCGAGACGCACCTAGTCCAAGGGAAGACTGATGCACCACTCAGACATTTCTTCAGAGGTGACACAGAGAGAGAGTCCACCCCCTGGAGCTGGCACCCCGAATGGAGACTTCTAGACTATTAAAGCCATTCACTTGCAGTCTATTTGTTATAGCAGCCCTAGATGACTAAGCCACACAGTTAATCAATATAAAAGTGGTTCCTTTTACCCCAGAGGAATGATCCAGTGGTTTGAGTTTGTATTCAGCCATCTCTCCTTTTTTCGTCATCTCATCCAATTCATTCTAGCGACCGATCAAGCATCCAGTGTGGTGTTAAGTGCTAGATAGAGAGTTGGCGTTTCTGTGTTTCATGTATAGGGCTTGGCACACCAACTGTGCCCATTAGGCATTTCATTGAGTGACTGTAAGCTCCTGTGCTTGAGGAGTTTTCAGTGTGGCTGCAGAAAGCCAGCACCAGATGGAGTGTCACTGGGGCAGTCAGCCAAGGACAGACAGCAGAGCAGGAACAATTGAGATAGGCAGAGGGAGGTGATCCTCCAGCTGCTTCTGCTGGCCTGCAAATGTAAAGTGATTTCTTCCCTGGGCTGACTCTTTTGTTCGCTGCCTTGCATTTCCATGTGTGTGGCTGACTTGTCCAACGTTTCTGGGACTCTGTCCTGATACACAGGCCAGGCAGGTGGGATCCCAGTGGGGAACTATGTATGTCTCTGTGTGTATTACAGAAAGAGTTTAACTTGGAGCAGGCAGGGTCTTTTTATTTTATTTTTTTTTATTTTAGCTGTTTGGTATTACCTCTCTGCCTTTCACAGTGATACCAGGTTAGAGGTAGGGTAGTAAATGCTTGGCTGCTGTAGCTTGTAGTTTTGCAAGATAAAATGTTGGTGCTTATATTTAAACTTGCCGTTTCTCATCTCGGTTCAAAAGTGTGCGAGAGGCTCACATTTAAGGGAATAATTACAGGGCGGACTTTAGTGCATTTCTGAAGTATGTGGGGATTAAATGTGGGGGATTCTGGGGCCAGACTGCCTGGGTTCAAATTGTAACACTATTTCTCACTGAAAACACCTGGTTAGTATAGCAGTTAAGTGCTGTGCTGCTGACTAAAAGGCTGGCAGTTGGAATCCACCAGGTATCCCTTGGACACTCTGTGGGAGCAGTTCCACTCTCTACTGTAGCGTTCCCGTGAGTGAGAACTGATTGGATGGCAAGGGGGTTGGGTTTCTTTCTTTTTTTTTTTTTTTGTTGTTGTTTCTTTGTTTTTAAGTGACTTTGGGCAATGTAATTAGTTTCTCTGTATTTCAGTCATTGTTGTAAAATAGTTGTAATAATTACGGTCTACCTCACTGGATAGTTGAGAGGGTCAAATGATACCATTTCTTAAAAAAAATAAGTGTTCAGAAAATGTTAACTCTTCTCCTTTTCTTCCTCTTTTTTTCTTCTTCTTTTAGTCTCACTACTATTATTATAACTGAGTCCTTGTGGTGCAGTGGTTAATGCTCAGTTACTAAACAAAATGTCAGTGGTTCGAATCCACCAGCTTCTCCATGAGAGAAAGACACGGCAGTTTGCTTCTGTAAGATTTACAGCCTTGGAAACCCAAAGGAATGGTTCTTCTGTGCCTTGTACAGTCTCTGTGAGCCTGAATGGACTTGGTGTCAATGAGCTTAGTATTTGTTGTTGCTGCTAATTTCTATCTAGTCATCTCTGACTCATGGGAACCTTATGTATAAAGAACTAAACTTTGCCTGATCCTATGCCATTCTCACAACTGTTGGTATGCTTGAACACATTTTTGTAGGTACTGGATTCATCTACCACACGAAGAGTTTCCCTTGTTTTTGTTGACCCTCTATTTTACCAAGTGTGATGTCCTTTTCTAGAGATCAGTCTTTCCCAATAACATGTCCAGAGTAAGAAAAGTCAGAGTCTCACGATATTTGCTTTTAAGGAGCATTCGGGCTGTACTTGCTCTAAAGCTGATTTGTTCATTCCTCTGGCAGTCCATAATATATTCAGTATTCTTCACTAATGCTCTAATTCAAATATGTCAATTCTTCTATTTTTCTTTTTCATTGTCCAGTTTTTGCATGCATATAAAGTGAACCAAAAGACTATGGCATGGTACCTTAGTCCTCAAGGTTATAGCTTTGCTTTTTAACATTTTAAAGAGGTCTTTTGTGGTATATTTTCTCAGTGCAATACATATTGTAATTTAGAATAATGTTATTGTGAAGATTGAATTAGGTAATGTTTATGAAGATGGATATTTGCCTACCACAGTATCTAGCAAAGAGTAAGCACTCAACAAATATTAGTTTTCTTTTATATGGGCCTCTGAATTCCATCATTAATGTCTCAGGGTCTTTCTTTTTTTCCCCCAAATATAATGGAAGACATTCACATTTCTCACAAAGAAGAATCTTATTTCATCTGCAGACTGGGCCTCCTTTCTCTTCCCATTGCTCCCTGTGATAGAAAAGAGGTACTTGTTCATAACTCTTTACAACTTTGTATTGAATGCAAACTATGGATGTTTCCATTAGTTATCTTTTACTCTGTAAAATATTATCAAAATCTCAGCAGTTTAAAACATCATACATTTATTATTTCATATTTTCTGTGGGTCAGGAACCCAGGCACAGCTTAGCTGGGTTCTCTGATTCAAGGTCTCTCATGGGTTACAATCAAGAGTTTGTCCAGGGCTGAGTTCTCATCTGGTAGCTTAACTGGAAAAGGATCTGCTTCTAAGCTTATGTAGTTTTTGGCAGAATTTGGTTCGGGGAGGTTGTTGGACTGTTGTGGGTTGAATTGTGTTCTCCTGAAAATGTGTATAGACGTTTGGCAGGGTTGTGATTCCTGATGTTGTGTATTCTGTAAATTCTGCTTCTGTGATGTTCATGAAGGAAGATGGTCAGCAGTTGAGTTGGTGGGGCAGGACTTAATGTGTGGGATTATGTTGTAGTTTGGGGCACCCTCTTGGGATATAAAAGAAAGGGAGGAAAGCTGAGATTTGGAGACTTCATGCCATCAAGAATGAAAGTAGTGCCAGGAGCTGAACCCATCCTTTGGAGAGGACCAGGGTCCCTCTACCTCAGAAGCTTCCAATCCAGAGAAAGACTGAAGACAAGGACCTTCCTCCAGAGCCAGCAGACAAAACCACTCCCTGGAGCTGACATCTTGATTTGGACTTTTAGCTTACTGAACTGTGACAAGTAACATTTCTCTTTTAAAGCCATCCACATGTGATATTTCTGTGAAAGCAGCACTGGATGAGAAAGATACGGACAGAAAGTCTCTGTTTCTGGGTGGCTGTCAGCTGAAGGCCATCCATAGTTTCTTGCCGTGTGGGCTTCTCCATCATGATGGCAGCCTTCATCAAAGACAGAAAGAGGTAGATGGCGAGAGGTAGAGCCAAAGGGATGAAGCTTACCATCCAGGCTGAAGTTGCTGTCCCCATGTACCGTAATTACAAAAGTGACTTCCTATTGCCTGTTCTGCATTCTTTTGGTGAGAAGTAAATCACAGGCTCACAAAGCCTGCAGCGCTCAGAGAGAGGGGATGACACAAGGGTGAATACCAAGAGGCGCTGAGCATTGGGTGCCTGTCTGTCGGCCATAGCATCCCTGACTTGTTGGCTGCATTTCAGAGGCTTAATTTTGCTTCATTTTAGTTTTTTTTACCTCAGTCCACAGAATCTGCTCTGAGTGATCCAGTGGCCCTTCAGTTTTTCCAGCAGAGTTTCTTCTGCAGAGTTGTGGGACTACAGGTTTTGCTTTATTTTTTTCTCTGTGACTGGAACCTTATCCTTGCCATTAATGTTTATTAATCCCAGTCCTTTCAAGGATGCTTTGTTTTCCTTCTGACTGACTGTCAGTGGGCAGTCGCTCCTAACAATGAGAACAATTTTAAGTTTCTTTATTCCTCAGTCTCTCTGTTAAGTGGTTAATGATCTGTAAGCAAGTATTTGGATATTCTAGGGGAGTGCCTATTTAAAGGAATACTTCGTACAGCAAAGCTGCCTTCTGCACTGAGAAAGAGTGAGAATGATTAACCCCTACCTTATCTGTCAGTTAGCAAATCTGAGTATTTGGACAGCTGTTTTTTTTTTTTTTTGTTCTTCCTCTCCTTCTTTTCTCATAACTGGGTGAGCTGAGAGGAAAGTACGAGATAGTGCACTGTAAGTGTATGACTTGGAAAGATTTTCTCTACTTCCCCTTGGTACTCTAAGAGAAGACAAACTGCAGAAGAGCACAGAGTAAGCACACAATGAATGTTAGTTTTCTTTTATATGGGCCTCTGAAGTCCATCATTAGTGTTTCAGGGTCTTTCTCTTTTTTCCCCAAAGCTAATGCAAAATGTTCACATTGCTGGCACGAAGACAAATCTCACTTCACCTGACATATTAGACCTCCCTTCTCTTCCCACTGCTTCTGAAATACAATAGAGAACAGATGCTTTAGGGGTACCAAAAGTAAAAAAAAAAAAAAAAATTTTAACAGGAATTTTATGAAGAATTGTCAAACATTAAATGTTGGGAAGGGCACTAGAGGACATTATGAAAATGAAGAAACTATTTTACTTGATGAAGTTGTTAGAAAAAGATCTCTTACAACTTTCTCATCCTCAGGATTCTGTCAATACTACTTAGATTGAAGTGGATATTCATTTTTTCCTTTCTTTTGTTTATCTGGCAAAAAATTTTGAGTATCTCCCATGAGCCAGCCACTGTGGTAGATAATCAGATTCCAATAAGAGATATTCTCAACCCTCAAGGAACTTCTCAAACATTAGTCTCCAAATCTTTATTGTGTTTCCCATCCATTATTATTGGGAATGGGTAGCTCTATTTTCCTCCTTCTAGTAGACTAGAGAATACAAGAAAATGCATATCAGGAAGCCTCTTTTATTGTCCCCTCTCTCTAGTTTTGTCTTTTTTTGTTGTTGTTTCTTTGACTACCTCTCACTTCTAAGGAAGTGGTATGTATTAGCTATCTGTTGCTGCATAACAAATTACCCAGACACTGAGCAGCTTAAGATAGCACTTATTATTTCACAGTTTCTATGAAACACCAGGATTCCAGGTGTGTCTTAGCTGGGTGGTTCTACCTCAGGGACTCTTACAAGGCTATAATGAAGGTGCCAGCAGGGGCTGAAATCATCTTGACGGATGTCTAGGGGAAAGATCTGCTTCTAAGTTTACTCAAGTATTTGTTGGCAGGATTTAGTTCCTTGTGGATTCTTGGCCTGACGGTTTCAGTTCCTCACTGGCTATTGGCCAGGTCCTCGTTAGCTGATCACATGGACCTTGTTGCCCTCTTCACAGGACAGCTCATGACTTGGCAGCTTGCTTAGCTGGACAAAACAAGTGAGGAAAGCAGAGTGTAAGCAAGATGGAAACCACAGTTTTTTGTAGCCTCGTCTTAAAAGTGATATTCTATCGCTTCTGTTGCATTCTGTTCATTAAAAGTCCTTTACTAGGTCCAGTGCACACACAAATGGATAATATTATACACAGGCGTGAATACTAGCAGGCAGGCTCACTGGGAGCCACTGCACAAGTTGTCTACCACATTCAGAGTATAATTTTAATTTTAGAAGTTATTTGCTGTAAAAACACTTAAGTCATGATGAGTTATCCTTGCCCACTCATAGCTGTTGGCCACTTCTATCTCATGTGGTTTTACCAAAGAGTGAGCTGGCAAGAGTGAAAGACAGAGGGATAGCATGGGATGCCAAGCCAAGCCAAGTGCCAGGCAAGAATATTTTTACAGAGAGTTTTACACAGATTATCAAACATTTAATCTGGGACAGGCATTAGAGGACCTCTTGAAAATGAAGAAACCATGGCTTAGAGATCATTTATGTAGCTCCTCCAGGATTCAGAATCTGTCAGTCATGCCTGCCAAGTCAAGACTGAACACTGGACCTCCAAAGAGACTTACACAGGCCCAGAGAGGTTTGCCCAAAGGTGACCTTTTTCTTCTTCCAGTTCTTGCCAGGGCCTCATGGGAGGTCATATGACCAGTCTCACATTTCCTTCCACAGGCTCAGAAACACTCTCCACTGTGACAAGTTCACCCAGGTGTCATCCACCTATCACCTGTCTAGAAATGTCTTTATCACAAAGGTTAATGTTACTTTGTGAAAGTAACACGAAAGAGCAATCATGTTTAGGATAAATACTAGCTTATATAATAATGTATCTAACCAACTTGGGTCAATAAAGATCACTTATCTGCAGGGCTAGTTGCCTGCTATGAGCAACTAGTCTAGGGATGGTGGCAGAACATGCTGGGTAATAAAGCTTCAGGTCTGCATACTGAATATAGTCCAATAGTCTGTGAATACTCTCTTCAGCATCTGAATAGCAATAGCTGAGAAGTGTATAAGAGCTTGTTCAAATAATTTTATATATATTATTTTCCCCCCCCTTTTAAGTATCAGCCTACCTGTCAAAAATGTCAGTGTTGAAAATGTCAGATTTCACTTTCTGGTTTACAGTCTAAAGTACCCAACTGTGCTTCAGCTGCTCCCATGTAATATTAGCCACTTAAGGCATTTGCAAGGGGTGGTTGTTAGCTATTACTGTGAGCTGCGGTGGACTTGTCCGCAGCTCCTGATCCCGTGTACAACTTAATGAAATACTGCCTGGGTTGATGCCATCCCCGTGACTTAGTACAGATTTGACCTGGTGACTACAGGGTTTTTATCAGCAGATTTCAGGAGAAAATCACCAGGCCTTTCTTCCTAGTCTGTCTTAGTGTAGAAGGTTTGTGGAAACTTCTTTAGTACCATAGCAATGAGCAAGCCCCCACTGACAGATCATGGCTGCACATGAGGTCGCTGTGCAGGATCAAACCCGGGTCTGCTTCACGGAAGGTGACAGTTCTACGACTGAACCACCGCTGAGTGCTCTACCAGAAGCGGTACCGAAAGGTTAGTCTTTCTCTCTCTTCTATTTGTTTTCAGATGCTATTGGCAACCTCAGATTACACAAACAGAATAGAAAGTAGTTGACTATAGGATGGTTGGGGAAGGGAGCAGTGGTGGGCTGCTTCCAAGAACTTTCTTCCATGGTCTGATATCATGAAAATGTATTCAGTGTGTATCATAAACCTGATACACATTTGTGAGGGAGCTGTATTTTGGCTTCTATCAGACAGCATCTAAGAAAAGATGGTGCAATAAAGGAGTTTTGTTACTTGTGCATAGTCCCTGGGTGACACAAATGGTTAAGCATTCCATTACTAGCTGAAAGATTGGTGGTTCAAAGCCACCCTCCCATAGGGTGCCTCAGAAGACAGTCCCGGTGATCTGCTTTTCAGAGGTCCAGACTTTAAAACCCTCTGTAGCAGTTCTACTCTGCACATATGATGTTGCTGTGAGACATAGTTGACTTGATGGCACCCAACAACAAGAAGCTACTGTAGGAGGTGGGGTGGGAGCATAATGCCATTTCATTTTTCATTTAATGTCACTGGCAGAAGTATGAAAATGGGTGAATGTCCATTGGTAAGTAAATAGATTTTTACCTTAATGACTTCACTTGCAATCTGTTTATTTAGTTAATGGCAATTCTTGGCATATTAAAATAGTACCTGCTGGCAAAATATTGAACTGAGTGTTTACCCTTGGGTTATTTTTTAAAAGCCATTGTTATAAATAATAAAGTAAAAACGAAGCTTGGTTGATAACAGGAGGGTGGGATTTTTGCATACCACAGGAGGCCAGGCAAACATCAAGGAGTCCAGGAAGACAAGCAGGGGTGATCCTCAGATAACAGGTGGATGTCTCAGAAGCCAGCAGACCCTAACAGGTAATAGGTAGAGGCCCAAGAGAAAACAGGTGATTGGATTTTGGGAGGCTTGGCAGAGACCGGGATGCGGGCTGAATTTCCATCTCTAGAAAGAACTGGTGTAGGGAGGCCTGGAACAGCAACTTAGGCGTAGGCTCGCAGGGCAAGGCAGGGAAAGAGTGACAAGATTTGAAGTATAAGATAGGGGCTTAGTCAAGTCCACAGTCAGAGTGGGATCATGATTAAGGCTTGCAAGTCTTAGCTTTCTCTTATTCTTCCTGATCTTGTATAGGGCTGATTTATTAATTGTATAAGCTGATGTCTACACCTGAAGGTGGATTTATGTGCTATCAAACAAAAGGGAGGCACATCATTCTAGAGTTACCATACATTGTCACTTATCTAGAATAGGTACACTTTGTATCTGTTGTCCCAGGTGATTACTGATAATGCTCAGTTTCACTTAAAAGTGACTAGCTTAGATGGTAAATTACACAGAAGTCACCAAAGTAGGTTCTTTGGGTCTAATATGTGTGGATAACCCAGAAATAACCAAGTGAAATAGAATTTTTTAGTGTAGGATGTCTCGCTGCCTTTCTCTGCTAATAAATAGGGTGACTTTCTGAGATAGGAATGAGTTCTCAATGTCCCATGCTTAGTTGATTTGTTAGTGCCCCTTGATACCTCTCAGACTACTATTCCATGGGATGTATTTTGGGAAACCATGGTTAATTGAATATAGGGTCAAAGAGTGAGGCTGATCATCACTTTTTGTGTGCTAAGGGTACTCAGTAAAGCCAGCAGCCATCAGTTAAATACACAAGTGCTGAGGGAACCAGTGTACACTCCACCAAAAGCTTTCAACTTGCTGACTATTGACTGACATGAGCAGTGTGACATGTGTTCTCTGGGACTAGATGAAGCAACGATTTAATGAATAATCGTCAGTTCCCTAGCTCTGTGGAAAAACTGCTTACCAGTTAGGATAGGGAAAGGAAGGATGTTTTCTTCTTTTCAGTCCTTCCTAACATGATATCTTTCAGACTGAGGTTAACGAGGAGATAATGGGTCAGCAGGAATGTGTGTGTGTGTGTGTGTGTGTCTGCAGGGAAGTAGGGGATTCAGGAAATACACCTTTTTGACTAATTATCGGTTACCAGTTGCACTTGAGTTGATTTTAACTCATGGTGATCCCATGTGTGTTAGAGTAAAATCATGCCCCATTGGGTTCTCAGAGACTGATTTTTCAAAAATAGATCACCAGGACTTCTGAGGTGTCACTGGGGGAACTTGAGCTAAATCGCCAGCCTTCCTTCTGAAGTGCTTCTGGGTAGATTCGAACCTCCGACCTTTTCGTAAGCACCCAAGCATTTAACTGTTTCCACTAGTTTGCACTAGAATGCCACTGGTATTCTAGCTAATCCTGATAAACGTAGCCCTCAAATCATTTGTTAGAAAACATTTCTGGGGGGTTCTGGTAAAGGACTGTGTTGGTGACACAACCCCATAATGACCCCTTCTTTAATGATACGAGAATGCTGTGCTATGGTGACCGGTGATCTGATATTTGCTGAATTCTCACTGTATATGTCTTGCCCTATGGACATCTGTATACACAGACTTAGGTGTCTGATATACACTGTACTCATGAATCCTCATAATAACCCTGAAATTTACCATTTTCATCCCCATTTAACAGAAACGGCTTAAAGAGAGACCATTAAGTAGACTCAGTGTATTCATTCCACAGTTCTTTTCAAGTCCCAGGACAGGGTCTTGGCCCTCAGACCCTCCCTCCCTTCAGCAACTGCCTAGGACAAGGACAATGAATGAACTAAGCTTCCTATCCAGCCTTAGCCCTGAGGCTACACAGAACTCGTTTGGAGGCTTAACAAGCATAAGACTATTCTATTACACACACAGGATCATATGCTGACACATTTTATCTGTCTGTCTGGTAGAATGGGTCAATATTAAACAAGCTAATCTATGGAGAATGATGAAGCATTGATTTTCTAGGGCTTATTAAGTGTGCAGACAGAATTCAAACCAGATAGAGAAGTTTTCTTTAAGGTGAAGCAGTGGAGGGACTAGAGAATGAAGAGGAGAGAGAAATGTGTTTTGATTTTATCACTGCATTACAAATCTAGACAAATGGCATAAACAGCTTCTTGTTTTCAGTTGGGCCATGGAATACTTTTTCTTTCGAACCTTATTGAAAGACCCAGGCTTGTTAGTCTGGCTGTCATTATGTCAAGTATTTGAAACTAAAATGCCTATAGACATTTGCCACGTGAAGAGAGTGAGTGAGGGCTGTGAGCTGCATGGGTGGGGTCTGTGGGACCTGCAGAGGACATGTCCCTTCTAAAGGGGACTTCTCTCTTTTAGATCTGGTTAATGGATTGTTTGTGGGAAATATTGGCCTCATGTGGCCAGAAATTTCCTTTTATTTTTTAGAAGTTGAAAACCCATATATTATGTAAATGTTTCTGATTACTTAATATTGCATTGAACTTGGAAATTTAAAGCATTTTATAGGTCAAATAAAATATATAGACTGCTGATCAATCATGTCTCTTACAGTTACATACGAGATGAGCTGTAGGATTGTAGGATTTCATCAGAACACCAGGTGAATACACCTTCGTCACCCAACTCATTTACTGGATGTCTGCAGTATTTTAGGTGTCTCATAAGCCACATCATTAAGTTTCCCAAAGAGTACTGTGGATAAAAATCATCTTACAGATGAACACAAGGATCAGAGAAGTTAAATGACCTTTCCAAGTTCACACTGCCCACAAGTGGCTAAAGCAGGTTTGGATGTGGTTAGATCTGACTGGAAATAACTGTAGATTTGGTGATGCCATACTGCTCCACTGAGGGTTATTATATCACCTTGGTGGTCACTCTCCATGATCCAGGACCACAGTAGTACAGGCTAGCTCCACTGGTCTATGATCCAAATGCTGGCTGGCTCTGCTTTGGTTACCATAAAGAAGAGGTTCATAATTGATCACTAACCTATCTGGAGTTGCCAAACTGCGATTTCTTCCATGTTATAAAATTGCCCCTCCATCTCTTTAAAGTTCTTGTGTATAGTCTGTATTATCTATATTCTGATATGTGTAAAATTAACCACAAAACCAAATCCATCACTGTCAAGTCAATCCTGACTTACGGTGACTGGATATGTTTCAGAGTAGAACCAAAGCCCCCCAGGGTTTTCTTGCCTGTGATTACAGCAGATCACCAGGCCTTTCTTCCACAGTGCTTCTGGGTGGGTTCGAATCACCAGCCTTTTGGTTAGCACAAAGTGTCTGCACCAACCAGACAACTTTGTCTAAGATTAAGCCCCTTAAATTGTAATAAAAATGTGACAAGCAATCTCTGATGGCAGGGGAGAGGCTTGACACGATGGTAGCAATGACGGTTAAGTCTGTCCATTAACACACCAAAGCTGTAAACGGCGATCCCTTCTAAAAATCTGAGTAAATCAGCATTCATCTTATGTTGGGAATTTTGTGACCCTTTGTGGGTGAGAATCATCTGGTAGATGAACACAAGTCTCTCTGAGTTGTTAAACACTGGCACAAAGAGTTAGAGCTGTGATCTCTGTCTCTGTGAGTGTTCCTTGTTTCTGAATAGGTTACGAACTCTTAGAGGGTTGGACTGGTGTCTAGATCTCTTGACACAGAGGTGAAGGTTTCCACAAGCAGTATCTGTAATTGGGTGTTTAATAAATGCCTTTTGATGAGGATAATGGTATGGAAATAAAACTCTGGAGATTCAGAGTCTGCCTGGATTTTTCACCTCATTAGGAAAAAGAGGTGAATGTGAATGCCTGGGTAAATAGTGATGCAGATCTCACTCAGCAAACCACACACTCTCCCAGTTTGAAATAGTGGGAAGAGGAAGACCTGAGAGAGTAACTAAGGTAGGCGTTCTGTTGACACTCACACCGGTGTTTACCAATCTTCTTTAACAAGATAAACTCCATTTAGTATCCATTGATGCATTTCTGTGCCTCTGATTGCTTGACAGATCACACCAAGGTTTATGCAGTCACTGCATCATGGTGTGTAATCACACGCACACCAATTGCCAACAGGGGTGAAGGCAGAGGTTAATGGTTTTCTTTATATTTGCATTATTGCTTGATCCCTGGCTTTCCTGGTCAGATAGATTTTCATAAACTCTTTTCCCATCTAGCTTTCTGAACCATTTTCATGTTATCTATTCTAGGGCTGCCTTTTATAGTCACCTTTTCTTGTATTTGTTTTGTCTGCTGGAAAATAAGAGAATCTGAAATATGAGCTATAGATGCTATCATGTACTAAGGGAAATATAAAGTCTGTTCTTAAGCTTTATTAATGCCGGAATGTATTCCCTTATCTAAGATGTTTAAAAAAGTAACCAATCTTAAATGTATAAGATTCTAACCGGGTACTCTAAAGGTATCAAAAGGCTCTGAGATGTTTTCTGTTTCTAAAAAAATTGATTTGAAGCATCTGATCAACCTAGGGAGATTATCAGACAGATCCATGGAGAATGGGCAATATTTGCACATGGGCCCACAAAGGTATGTGCAGAGCATGTTGCTCCACAACAGTCAAGTGCAAGAAATATGTTGTCTTTTGTCTCCCCTACATAAAATTAAATTGGAATTTGAGCTGTCGCCTACTGGCAGGGTGTGTGAGACAGTCACTTGCAAGATGTTTGAGGGCACACATTGTCTGGTGTTATTACGGCATTGGGGTGCAGCCTCTGTAAGGCATAGTCTCTTCTTTCCCCAAGGACTCCTTTGTAATCTGTGCTCTACGCAGTGAGACTCTGCCTTCGTTTGTCCACTTCCATCACACTCATATGCATGATGGTCACCAAAAGACCCTCTCACCCAGCTTGGCCAGAGGGACGCTTCCTGCTCTTCCTCAAGATGCAGTGTTGCTTTCTAGCCCCCATAGGAACCTGTAGCGACTGCTTCTGTCTTGAGTGTTGCTTCAAAGGGGACGTAAGTCTCTTATTCACAAAATTTACCCATTCCTCTTTACTTTTACTCTGGGTAAGCCCTTCTCCTTCTTTCAACCCCAGCACCCAGTCAGCCCAGACTCCCAAACATTTGCATGAGGGAGTTTGAATTCTGTGAACTTCAACTTTTCTGCCCTAAGACACACAGTTGTTAATGACCTTGAAGTATAGGACCTGAGACTCACAACAGGATGGCTTAGGATCATTCTGATGAGAGGGACGGGGCAGAAGAAAATACCACTCTATCTTCTGAATGCCTAAGACAGCTAGGAAAAAATATAAATATTCCAGTTAGATTTCTTGTCTTGCATACATTAGTAATTTACTAATGTAATAGCTGAGCTGGGATGTGACTCTTGTCTCTGCCACTCACTGGCTGTGTGGCCTTGGGCACGTTAAATGCCCCATGACTCAATTTCCCCAGCTATGAAGCAGAAACAGCAATCGTCCCTTTCTCATGAGTCAGTTGTGAGAAAGAAATGAGCTAATACAAGATCCAACAATTAAGTCTGCGAACTTAATTGTTCGAAATGCTACCTACTCCTCTGCTGAATATTATTATGGCCACTTTTGAAGTCCTCCCCTTGGGAAGCTATGCACTGACACCAGTGCCTAGCCCACCTTTCAAAGCAATTTTGGAACTGTTCCTGGAATGGCCATTGTATACAGTCGCATATTGTGAACTTAATTGTATAAATGTTTGTGAGGGAGTTTTCAGCCAGTAAACAAATAACTGTATTGGAACACTCTGCCTACTCAGCTGATTTGGCCTCTGATGACTTTTTTCTTTACCAAAAGATAAAAGAAATATTGAAAGGAAGACATTTTGATGACATTCAGGACAGCAAGGGTAATACAATGACAGCTCTGATGAGCATTCCAGAAAAAGAGTTCCAAAATTGCTTTGAAAGGTGGACTAGGCACTGGTGTCAGCATATAGCTTCCTCAGGGGGTTCTGCAAAGGTGACTGTAGTGACTGATATTCAGCAATGAGGAATGTAGCACTTTTTCTAGGATGAGTTCATGAACTTAATTGTCAGTCCTCGTATGTATAAAGTACTTAAGATAACAATACTAGTGTGTAGGAAATGGGCAGTATAAGTAAGTTATCATAGTAATTACTGTTACTTAACATCAGCAAGACTACTCTTCCAGAGTTTCAATCCCCTGGAGCTCTCTGTTTATCTCTAATTTAAAGGAGTCCACGGGAGGAGAGAAATCCTCCCTGTTAAATTTGATATTGGTTTTGAGATGATTCAAAAGGATCTTGGTACAGAGTTTCCCCTTGGATACTGTTGATGTCCACATACTGCAGGAGAGTTCTACAAATGCTATGAATTTATGAAATTCTGATGCTTTTGCTTTCAAATTTCTAGCTGTACCACAAAAAGAAAATTACTCAAAGGTACAAATTAATCCACCATTTGAAAATGCAAACATACGTTTGGAAAGGCTTGCAGATTGAATCAAGCCTGTTTCTGATTAACTCTGGGTAAATTCCTGATTTGATTCCTCACTTTAAGGTAGGGGTTGATTCTCACTTCTTTTCCTAACTTGCTGACTAAATTTCACATAAAATCTCTGAGAGCCTCAGCTAGGAGTGGCTCCAAAAGGCCAAGTGTATTAAGAAACAGTGTCCCGTTGTTAGCATTGATTTTTTCACTTGGTAGTAACTTCCAATCTGACCTGACAGCTGATAAGCACCAAATCTTTGCCTCTCCCTCTGGTTATGTGTGGACGGTTGCTTTAGAGCAGACTTTATTTCCTGCACTGCTTAGGGCTACGTAAGTTATAGAAATGTTTCCTTTCTGGCCTGCAGAGAGCAGTAAACCATGTCCCTGACTTGCTCCTCCTTCTACACTCCAGTATCTTCTCTTTCCTGATCTCTGCTACTCTGATGTCACCAAGAAGATGTTTACTGCCTTACCTGCCATCAAGTTGACAAAGACATCTAATGACAGGCCAATTCTTAGAACATTTCTAGGATTCAATTTATGAGTATAGCGGGCATGTTGTAAACCACAGCTTCATAACCTTTGCGTCAGTATTCAGTAGTACGCCTTAAATAGTTTCTTCATCTGTCATCTCTTAGGAAGCGTGTAAAATTCACTATAGTGGTCTACTGATATTAGCTAGATTAATACTAGCTGATGTAGCAGATGAACCTCAGTTAACAAAATAGATGTTGATTTCCCATTCATGTAAAAAACATCAGTTGTGGGTGAGGAGTGCGGCTCTACTCCACACATTTATTCAAGGAACCAGGCTGGTAAGGCTTTACCCTCTTCAACAAGTGCATTCTAGGGAGGCCCTCAGTATACACATATATGCAGATAAAGAAAGAAATTTTGGCAGATTCCCTCTGCCAGAAAAAGTCACAATAATCAGGTGAGAAGAGCTTCAGAAGACACTGAGTTTTGCCATGGTGAAACAGGAGAGAGCAATGCAAAACTGAGAAATTCCTTGCTTTCATTTATCCTTTGTGACTTGGAATCATGGAGTGTTAGCCTTGAATATGGTCTAGAAATCAGTTTGTTCATTTTCCTGATTCCAGAACCCAGGACTTGCAGCTCATAGGTGAGCTGAAACATTCTTCTTCCTTCTATGACCCATTTCTCTGACATCTTTGGCATCAGTCACTCCACTAGGTTTAAATCTACACATCACCACTTAGAAGCAAGTTATATTTTCTGAAAAATAAAGTTGAGTGTAACAACTTCCTCATCGGCTAGTTGTGAGCATTCAATGCATGGTCTCTGGCAAAGAGTTAATATGAAATAAATAGAATCCAACATTGTTAAATGTCCCTAGATGATACAGGAAACCCTGGTGGTATAATGGTTAACAATCTTGGCTGCTAACTGTAAGGATGGCTGTTAAAATCCACCAGGTGCTTCTTGGAAATCCGATGAGACAGTTTGTCCTATAGGGTTGCTGTGAGTTGGAATTGACTTGATAGCAGTAGGTTTAGGTGACACAAATAATTTGGGCTTGACTGCTAGCCTGTAGGTTGGTGGTTAGAAGCCCACCCCGCATCAGTGCAGAAGAAAGGCCTGGCAATCTTCTTTTGTTAAAATTACAGTCAAGAAATCTCTGTAACACATGGGTTTCCATGAGTTAGCTTTGACTCAGTGACAATGGAGGTTTTTTAGTTTTTTAATCATTAATAATTTATTAGCATTCTATTGAAAAAGTAATCAAGCAGTTTCTCCTCATCTCTGAATCCAAGCCCTAGACTTATTCCTTCCTTCACAGACTGTTGGTTTGGCCACATGACTTGCTTTGGCCAGTGGGACAACAGCAGAGGTGATACAAGTAGAGACTTAAAAAATGAGGCTGACATTCTAGCATTTCTTCTCTCAGGGACCACTGCAGTTGCAACCACATGAGTGAGCCCCAGATAGCTTGAAGGATGATGAGGGACATGTGGCCAAGTAATCCCCATTCTCTTAGCTGACAATTAGCCAACTGCCAGGCATGTGAATAAGGCCATCTTAGAGAGTCCAGCTCCAGCCAAGCCAGTCCAGATCAGAACTACCCAGCCTCTCTGTGGAACTGTGAACAACAATGTGTCTGTTATTTAAGTTCTTATGTTTAGAGATGGTTTATTGTGTACAAAAGCTAACTGCTACAGAACAGCTCATTCCTTAGAGGTTTATGTGGACCAGGTCTAGAAGTGATAGCTGTCATCACGCTCACTCTGTCACATAGCCCTGCTGAGCCGTGAGGGAGGCTGGAAAATGTAAGGGGTCCAGAAGGTAAAAAACCAGGCTCCAAGAACAGGTGGCCCATATCTGCCACACTAATTTGTCTTTACTTTCTATAAAAACCCCTAGGTGGCAATCAGAGTGTGACAACATTTCAGGTAAACTTTTTAGGCCAGGCCACTCAACAGTCCCTTTTGGTTTATTTGTTTGGCAAGGGGAGGCAGGGAAAAGGACATGGGACAGATGTGCAGCCTTCTGGGAGATAATCTGGTAATTTGTTTCCTGCCAAGATGATCCTGAAAGCTAGAGATGAAAAAGGAACTTGTAGGCAGAAACCACAGTGTGAGAGGGCTTTTGAGCTGTGATCTCTAAGAGAATAACAGCTTTTTATTTATTTCTTCTAAGGAGGAAGTCTAGGGCGTCTGTCATTGAGAATGCTATTGGTACATTTTTGCTTCCTGACCTATAGAGTCTGAAGGGGCTCTGACCCATGCACAGGCAAGTAAGGGCAATCCTGCCCAGTTCATTGGTCCAGTGTGTCTTTTTCCAACCATTTGTCAGCTAGCTTCCATTCCATCCCCTTCCCACATTTAAATCACTGAGTCTGGGAGCAAATATCTTGGATACTATGCATTTTGGCAGTGCAGAGAGCACTGCTTTGGAGACAGACTGTCCACGTTCTAATTCAACTACATATTCATTAGCTCTGGATGGTCCCACATAACTCCTCTAAGACTTAATAGTAAGGATTAAAATAAGATCTATGTGGAGTGGGGCACACAGTGAGTATTTATTACATGTTAGCTGCTATTGTTGTTATTATCATTATGTTATTATCCGTTTGTTCTTCATTCTGCTTCTGCCAACCGGTCTAATAGGAGAAGAATCCCATACTTGGAAAGCAGGACCTAGAAAAGGAAAAGTGGATGGAAAGCAGGAGCTAGAGAAAAATTTCTTACATTGCAATTCAAATTCTATCCACTATTTGTATGATGAATTGCAGTTTTCAAAGAACTTTTATCTAGACAAGTTCACTTGGTTCTGTGAGACCTGAAGAACGGCAGTTTAATTGGACAGATACAACACAAACATAAAAAAGTAAAGTAACAACTGGTTTACTGAGGCTGTGGTAACTTATTACCTAATGTGCAAAGGATTACAAGTATTTTAGAATCAAATTTGTTGGATTGAAGTGCTTTATGGTGGTTTCTACCATTAGCTATTGAGTGAATGGATCACACCCCGTCTAGCACTCTCGTGTTCAGTATTAGATATTAAAATAGGGTTAAATGTCCCCATTATCCACTTACACCCATTTACTGGCATGCACAGCCCGAGCATTATTTTATTAGGTGTTTCATCAACTTTCCGCCTGTCTCTGCTAGTTTACCTCCATCGACTTGGCTTCTACAGCACTACGTACTAATTTACCTTAAGGCATGTTAGCTCGCTGATAAATTTTCTTCCACTCTATGGCCAAATTCTTGTTCAGACCTAGGGATATGTCACTTAGCTTGCATCTCTGTTCCAAGTAGAGCACTTCTCAGCAGTAGACCTAAGCTTCTGCTTATTGTGAGGTGCCATTGAGTTGGTTCTGAGTCGGTAACCTCATGTACAACAGAAACCAGTACTGACTCGTCCTGCACCACCCTGCCGTGTTTAAGTCCATTGTTGTGATCACTGTGTCGAGCCATCTTGTTGAGGGTCTTCTTCTTTTTGGTTGACCCTCTGCTTTCCTAAGCATGATATCCTTCAAGGACTGGTTTCTCCTGATAATGTATCCGAAGTACATAAGACAATGTCTTGCCATCCTTGCTTCTGAGGAGTGTTCTGGTTGTACTTCTTCCAAGACAGACTTGTTCATTCTCCCAGCAGTCCATGATGTATTCAGTATTCTTCTCCAACACCATAATTCAAATAAATTATTGCTTCTTTGGTCTTTCTTGTTTATTGTTCAGCTTTCACATGCACGGGGGACAACTCTTTGGAAACTCCTAATGTTTTAGTTCGCAGCTGGGCTGCTCAGAGTTTTTTCTATTTGCAGATGTAAAAAAAAAAAGTCACCCACTGCCATCGAGTCAATTCTGATTCATAGTGACACTATAGATAGAGTAGAACTGCCCCACAGAGTTTACAAGGAGCGCCTGGCTGATTTGAACTGGCAACCTTTTGGTTAGCAGCCATAGCACTTAACCACTACTCCACCAGGGCTTCCCTTTAGAGACACAGGGGTCAGTATTCCAGAACATAGGTTTTTGGTGGTGATGGGGAACAGTTCACTTGCACCCAAAGTATGTGCTGGGATAGTGGGTTATGAGTGGAGACTCCTACTATGATGTGACATTAATAGGTTTTGTCCTAATTCTGCCTTTGTCTAGTACATATGGATGACTAGAATTTGGTAAGAGGAATGAGCAAGGTGGGCTATCTGATGAGCTACCACTGTGGTTGTTAGGAGCGTGAGCATGAAGGTGGATTTTTAAGCACACTTGTTTTACCCTTCATCATATTGTATCAGGGAAACAGACTCCCTGTGCTCATCATCAAAAAGCTCATATGTTATCTCCAATTCACATTTTGCTCACCTCTGTCTCTTCATTGCATTAGTCAAGTACAGAAATGAGACTGTCAGCTTCCAGACAGGCTGCTCTTTCTCTTTAGAGATAGGTGAAAACCATTTAGTAATTCATTATCCAAGTTTACAGCCCTGGAAGGTGTTTGGGTCTTCAATTCAATTATTTCAAAAAGCAAGCAAGAGAGAAAACTGCCCAGTACAATTAGATGGGCTATCCTGTTGTCAAAAACCAAACTCTTACCTCTGCAAATGTGGGTTCACATTCTGTTCTTAAGTCATCAGAGGGAAACACAAGATATGCAGTGTCTGTTTAAACTGTCAGGACATCTTGTCCCAAATCTCTACAGTTGGCATTCCTCATGTATTTTCACAGCAGAAACCAGAGGGCTGAATTCATATGCTTAAGCTTTTTGACTAGACAAATGGACTGTTTCAGATGATAAGAATGTTTTAGGTGAATATTAGAGCTAGGGATGGAAATAGAACAACTTGATTTTGTTATTTGATGCCAGATATTCTAGAATGTTGGTTTATAGAGTAGAAAAAATGTGTAATACATGGTATATGTTCATGAGGCCTTTACACTCTTTTCAGGGAATCAAAGCTTGCTCACCCTGAATCTTATTTTGGCTGGCTCTTGGCAATTTTAAAAACTCCTGTAAAATAGTACACCAACTCAAAATGCAGTGTCCACAGTGAGAGCTTGAGGGTGTCAGAGAAGAGGGTGTGTTTCTGAGGACATGGTAGCTTACGTGAAGTCTCACCCATCTGGGATAATTGTATTCTTTATTTTTAGTGAATTCTTTGTTGTCTAATTTCTTTCCAGGCAGGTATCTGACCCAGATCTTGACCACAAATTAGAGAGAAGGCTTAATATGATTTTTGCTTCATGTGCAGATTAGAAGAGAAAAAAGACAGGAACCCAAGAAAAAGGTGGCTTAAGAATCAATGAGAATCTCCATGAATTGTCAAAACCTAAAGAAGGTCCAGAAGAAATTAGAAAACTGGGATTGATTGAGGCTATAATTAAAATAGCCCTTGCTTGTCATTTATCTTGGGTGTATATTGCAGAAATCTTTACCAGATTCAGTTTCAAGTTGAAACCAGGTTTTTTGAATTTATAATTTTCTTTGCTACAAAGTGATGAGGTCATAATCCCTGTTGCTACTAGTTCTCAGACACATCTTGATGTTGGTGAGTTTTCCTATACTAAGGAACCCCCTTGTCAGGAAGATAAGCCATCTGGAGGTCTTATGGGAAGTAAGACAGACCCCTGATGCAGTGTCCTGTTTGATCACTCTGAAGCGCGATGTCCTCTGCTCCTCCAGGAGCATAGTGACAGAGAAGACGATCCATAACTAGAATCTGTAAATGTTCTCCAAGAAACCAGACAAATGGCTACCCTCTAACCTGCAGAGACAGCCTGCTTTCTGATGGGTTTTGATATATAAGGTCCAACAATTAAGTCTGCAAATTTAATTGTTCTAAATGCTACATACCTCACTGGTGAACATCCCTATGGTCCCCTTTGAAGTATTCCCCTTGGAAAGCTATTCACTGATGCCAGTGCCTAGTCCAGACTTCAAAGCAATTTTGAAACTCTTTCTGGAATGGCCATTGCACATGCTTGCACGGTGCCAAGTTCACCAACTTAATTGTATAGTTGTCTGTGAAGGAATTTTTAGCCAGTAAACAAATAACTGTATTGGAAAACCTTCCCTACTTATCTTACCTGGCCCTGAATGACTTTTTTCTTTACCCAAAGATAAAGGAAATATTGAAAGGAAGACATTTTGATAACATTCAGGACATCAAGGGTAATACGATAACAGCTCTGATGGCCGTTTCAGAAAAAGAGATCCAAAATTGCTTTGAAGAGTGGATTAGATACTAGCATCAGTGCATAGCTTCCCAAGGGGAGTACTTTGAAGGTGACCATACGAATATTCAGCAATGAGGTATATAGCAATTTTTTTTAGGATGAGTTGGCAAAATTAATTGTCAGAGCTTATAAAGTATCATGCTGCTACATATCGGTGAGTTATCATGAAACCTGACTGTAGACCACAGAGAAGAGAGAACAAAATCTTTAGTAGATGAAAGTTGTAACTATGGCTTCCTGAGATCCACCAGGATTGGGTTTTTTTGTAGTCATTTATGAAACATATGCCTGTGATAAAGACCATTTTGGAAAACCAGTGGCCTCTTCCCATTCTCCATTCCCAGGGGAGCTTGGGCTTTGATAACTCTGAGTATCATGACTGCATTCTGCACATCTACTAGGTGACCCCAGTTATCATGATGGTAGGTGCTTTCATAAGAAAATCGTTCATTTTATCCCATTCCATGGCTAATTCCAGTCCCTGCATGTTTATTTGGGAAGTGTTTTATTGAAGTGGAGTCTCACTATGTTTAATTTAAGACTGTGATTCATTCATTCATTCCATCAGTGTGTATTAATTGAGCATATAGAACGTGGTTGGTACTGGGAAAACTAGAGAATAAATCTTTGTCCTTATTTTTGAAGACAGATCTGTCTGTTTGTACAAGTAAAACATAAGCAGTTGAAATACAGTGTGAGTACTATCACTTAGTCCAGTGCAAATTGCTAAAAGAGATAGCAACTAACTACTATGATGATTGGGAAGATTCAGAAATAAGGTGATATATGAGCAGGGTCTTGAAAAATTAGTAGATGTTTTCTTTGTGGATAGGGGAAATAAATGTCAAAGGAGCCACCTATAGACAAACACAGGAAACATGGGATTCTATAACCCAAGGATCTTGTTAAAACATAGGTTCTGATTCAGTATAATTGGAGTTGAAATGCAAATTTTCAGCAGGGGTTTGAAATAAAAATAGCCAGTTCAAAACCCTGGTTTGGTGGACCAGTTGGAACATAAGGGATACTTTTGGAAAAAATACCCATATTTCCTGTAAAATCTACTATAATACCAGGTAGACAGTAGTTCACATTTAAAGCTTATTGATTATGTCAACCAAAGAAGATTTGAGCTGCAAAATTCAGGAAGAGATAGTTCTCTCTAATGCTCTGAAACCCACAGGCAGTTGGAGCTATCCAAGGTTCTGAGACAGCTTCTGTTCCAACTCTCTATGGTGATACCTGCTTGGATTATTTGCCTGTTTGACTAAATCCCTAGCCATCATTCTATGTATAGTAATTACTTTTCTGACCATTTCACTCAGCAGCTCTGCCAGAACTCTATCTTGGGATCCTACTTGGTCCAATGGCAAGCTCGCCATTTTTTCCTTGGATCTGAGCAGTGTGGAGTAGGCATTTGACCACCTGAAAGAGCTCATGGGTGGAAGCAGATTGTGAATTCTAAATTCCTTTCCTCTTTCTTTGTTCTCATATATTTAGGAAATGCATTCAGTTAGTCTGGATTCAATTTGTTAATTGCTGCAGTCTGGATTTCTCAAGACTTTTAGCCCATTCATGTATTCTTATTATTTGTTTTATGTAAATTTTGATTGGTTATTTAGGAAACAGTAGGTCAAACTGGTGAATTATAAGATAGACTTAAGGAGTAGGACATGTCATGCAATGATGTTCAGGCCCCAAATAGAATTGGTGCAATAGCATAGAAAGAATACTGAATTTGAAATCTTAAGTTCAGATCTGAATTTCACAATTATGAGCCAGTCTATTTTAGCCTATTTTGAAGCCTTAGTATCCTCATTGATAATAAAATAGGTAGATAGATAAATTATGTCCTGTAAAAGTTACATGACTGTGCTAAGGTTCAAGTACTTTTTACTTGTGAAAGTAGTTTGTAAATGATGATTGGGAATGATCACTGAATGGATTAGAAAGTTGTTCAACTGATTCTCCTCATGAGGTGGGCAGACAGTGCATTGCCAATTACTTCAGTGAAGGTTAGTTGCTGCAAGGACCTCATGGGGCAAAGGAGACACACATATTAATATGGTGCTGAGAAGTTAATCTATTTCATTTTTTTTTAAATAGCTCTGCATGAAAGCTGTCAGTGGGGCTTTCTTTTCAGTCAGATTTATGGCTTCTGAATGATTGTTTTACTTTGCCATTTGGAGGCTAAACAAGGCTGGAGGGAATAAGAGTGTCATTTCTGTATCACTGTCAAATGCCTATCCATCAACATAATTGAAGGAGAAGTGAAATAATTCATGGGAGACTTACTGTGCCCTCCTTTGTGCTCTCTTCCTCACTCTTTCTCTCTCCATTTTCTTTTCCATCATGATTTCTTTCAGATACTTTCTGATATTCAGTCCCATCCACATGAACCCTAGGCAAATTAGAGAATGATTGTCTTTACTTTTTTTCAGCTCATCTCTCTTGTTGTTTGGGTTAGCTTGGCATTGCGTCCTCTCTGAAGGATACATCTATCCAAGAAGACATTGATCACATTTGATGGGGCCATTTAGACATTAATCATAAGAAGTAAGTAATAGAGGAAGCTTTTTAGAGTTCGAGATTCTTTTCCTAAAGATTGGGCATACCAAGAGCTAACGAACCAATGCAATGCAAGAGGAGAAGTGCTTTCACTGAAACCCAGGGTTGATTCACAGTGGCCACTTAACAATCAAGGAAGAGAAATCAGCAAATTTTTATAGGTTCTTGTATTAATTGTTGAGGTAGGATGGATTCAAGTTTTGGGACGGAACAAAGTGCTCTCAGATTATTCTGAGTGAGATGGATCACATTTTAAAAAATTATAAAAGCTTTCATTACATTGAGCAGTCCATGACGTAGGCTATGACAATGATATAACCTGACAAGAGGCCCTCTCCCTCAGATGAACTTACCAGTGTATCCTGACAAAATAAGTTTAAAGTAATACATTTTTGGTGATGTTCTTCTTATATATTGTATATTCCATCTTCTTGGATTATTTGCTAAACACCTATATTGAATAAGCGTGGTGAAAGAATACAACCCAGAGACACACTTTTCTTGATTATAAACCACTCAGTATCCTCTTGTTCTATCTGAACAACTACCTTTCGGTCTATGCACAGGTCCCACATAAGCACAATTAAATGTTCTAGAATTCCCCTTCATCGCATTGTTGTTTTTTCCTTTTGTCAACAGCACCTTCCCTGTGTGGAATCAAAGCCATATTTTTCTGATAGAGTTGGGAACTGCCCCTACCTAACTCACCATCTAGAATCATAGGGGTGAATATATACTCTGGGCCTGACCAATCAGAATAGTCTAAACTTCTATCCACATATGTTGACTGATGTTTCTCATGCTGGTTTTACCTTTTTGCTAATTGTCAGGTAAGACATTTTCTTTCCACCAGGGTTGTAAGCAAATAGGATGCAAGATGAGGCTAGTAGTAGCTACAATTCCTACTACTTTGAGAGAAGAGAGCAACTCCGAGGTATGGAGAGAAAGAAATAGAGCGTAGCTCTGGTAATAGTGTTTAAGGCCCTGAACTAGCCACTGCTGAAACCAGTGTTTTCTTATAAAGCTGTAACGTGTCTCTTTTATCTTGTGTTTATGTTATTTGCAGTCAAGTCATTTTTATAGCACATAATAATTTGAGAACATATTTTTTATTTTGTGTGAATCACCGATAAAACATACATCTGTAGTCAGTGAGACGGGTTATCACATCGCGTGAAAGTTGAACTAAGTCTGATCCAGATTTTGTGAAGGTATTGGCAGTTGCCCTCAGTTCCCAGGTTAGCTTTGGGCTGCTCTAAGACATCCAGCTGTTGGCCAGAAATACCTTTTGTGACTCAGGCTCCATGTAATGCTGGGGGAAATGTCTGAATTTGTCTTGATTCAGTCATATCTACTTCCTGTAATACCCCTGAGCTATAAACCCAAGGACTAACACCAAACGAGAAATGAGGTGCTGCTTAGTTTTCAATGGTGCTTGTGTTCATGATTCCTAACAGCTTTCCAGTAAACATGGTTGGAACACAAAGTTTATGCATGAGAATAAGCAGGTCCTCGGCACTTGGCTTGGCTTTGGCTCTACTTCCCTAAGTAAAAATCTTTTTTCTTCCTTTCTTTTTTTTTACTATGATTGAGTGAAAATGTGCATTCCCATATAAATTTGCCTGCCTGCCTATGTGCAGCTCCCACTGCTCTCCCTGCCCGGTGACAGCACACTCCTCCTCTCCGTTCTATACATGTCATATCCTGCTAACAAACTCCTATCCTCTCCTGTCCACCCTTTCCCCTGCCTCCAGTAAGAGGTCAACAGGACAATGTCCTATATATGCATAGAACCAATCAAATCTTAATACCAGGAGTTAATGAGATCACAGTGCCCAGCACTAACTAGTAAAGTTTATAAGACAGGGTGAAAAATCAGTAGATTAGCCTTTACCCAAGAGCCTAATTGTGAGTTTGCCTCCTGCAGAGTAAGGAAACAATGGAGAAAGCTATACCTAAATGAGTGACCTTTCAGTGCCAGTGCTTGGTTCCACTAGAAAACAAGGCCCAGTCCACATCCTGGATTCTGTCTAATCACACTGGGAAAAACATAATCCACAGATGTTAGTATTTTGTATTATTCTCTTCATAATGTGTGTCAGCCATACACTTCATGAGTGATTCTGATGCAGAGGTATACTGCAAGCACAGCGATTGAGAGCTGGTCTACATTGTGGTTAGCACTGCACTATTCTCAGAAACTTTGGGTATCTTTACTTTCCTCGTGTATTGGATATATTTATATTTCCACATCTGTATTTAGTTCTGTCAGTGCCAAACTCTTCTGGGATATAAAAGGAATCTCCGAATTCCGATGCAGTGATACGCTGGAGACAAGTGCTGTATGTGTGTGCTTTGCAAAAAGTCATGTTATAGAGTATGTGTGTCTATTAATAGAATCACAGAACCAGAGTCAAGGTCCCAATGGGACTACTTGAGATCATCTTTATAACCCAGCGATTCTCAGTCCTAGCTGTGTGACAGAAAGCCTGGAGAGCTTATTCAAAACACTAGTTCCTACGTTCATCCAAGACCTACTGAATTGGAATCTGTTAGGGAACGGACTGGGAGTATCTATTTTTAGCAGCCTTCCCGGGTGATTCTCATAACAGTCAACTGAATAATAGCCTTTGGGGATTCCTTATTCTTTTTTTCTCCCTCCAAGTTAAACAACATTACTCTGAAATCTCATGACACAGATAGGAATCTAACCTATATTCACAGATGCTTAGTAAAAGCTATCTGTACCATCTCTCAAAAACAAGTTTTTGTTCAATAAACTTCACTTTCAAAATACTCTGTCTTGAATCTCAGAAAATTCCCTGGCATTACAGACCAAAACTGTTCCCAATCCTCTGTTTCTGTTGTTACTGTTAACTTAGGAGTTCTGGTGGTGCAGTGGTTATAGTGTTTGCTGCTAACTGAAAGGTTAGTGATTTGAATCCATCAGCTGCTCTGTGGAAGTAAGATATGCATTTTACTTTGGTAAAGATTTACAGCTTTGGAAGCCCTGGGGAGCAATTCTTCTCCATCCTTTAGGGTCACTTTCAGCTGGGACTGACTTGATGGCAGTGGGTTTAGTTATTGTTACTTTGCCTTTATTACTGAGGCCCACATGGAGAACATCAGGTCACCGATATGTTTCCTTAGCTGGTTCTTTGCCCTTTTTTCCTGTGTTTACTTAATTCCCGATGTCTGACAACTCCATGCTTGGGAAGTTGTGCTGAGTCTGTTTCTCTCAGTAAGGTCTACTTTTTACTGAATTCCACCTGATCCAAGTCAAAATGAGTTAAAATGGCTTAAAAATGGGTTAGATCATATTAATTTGTGAAAGATCGTGAAAGGGAGCAGAATGAATCTGGGAGTCTGAGAGTGGGTTTACCTGAAGAGGAAGTGGTGATTCCAATGAGTATATAGCTTGTTTGTTTGTTTTTTTCCTTTGCCTTCTACTGGTAACTAATCCGCTTGGCATAATCCTCTTAACTTCCTGTGCCCTATCAGTATTTTATCTGATTTAGTTCTCTGACAATCTTTTCTATAGTTTTCTCTTCTCCTTCTATTTTTGAGAAACTCTGGATATTCCATGGGAAAATCAACCCCGGTTTTCTATTTTCATGCAAAGTTGGTTTCTTGGGATGCTTAGAAAATGGAGAGGGCACTGAGATTTCTCCTGTGCTGGGGCTGGAATTCTGTGGGAAGTCTGGGACTGAATCTCCAGCTTTCAAAGTTTGGTAGGGAGAGGCCTGAATAGAGGCTTTCTCCCTTAGTTGAAAGCCATATCTTAACTTGTACACCATTGGTATGTGTCAAAGGAATGCCTCTGTGCTGAATAAGTGAATATGGGATAAAGAGAACCATGAAACAAAAAAAAGACAGACAGATAAAAAAGCAAACACAAAACATGGCCCCACCTGCTAGGTGTTGAAAACAGTGGTTAGTAGGTGTGAGGTTCTTCAGTGAGCTTGACTATTACTTTTGTTTGTGTCCTTAAACACCCCGAGTGTAGATAAAGGTGGAGGTTCTCTTACTGTAGACCCAGCCCTATCTGTGCCCTGTTCCTTGTACAGGATGGTGAGAACCAAAAGGGCAGGACCACTTGCCTCACTATTTCAATCCCTCTACTTGGCTTTATACCGTAATACCTTCATCCACTTGGGAATTCAATCATTTCAAATTAAAACACACCTGACAAGGGGGTCTAACCTTAATCTCTTTATCAGCTTACTCTGTAATTATCAGTTAATATTTTAAGAGAGATAAGTTGGCAACCAATGGAAATCAAGGAAGTAGTGTGATAGTGAGATCTGGTTTTGCTGCTCATTAGCAGTGCGACCTTGACTCTTTAACTTGACCTGGTTCTGGGTTCTCCATCTGTTAAGTGAAGGGCCTGGGTGATATGATCTCTAACTTCCTTTCCAGCTTGGTTTCAGTGACAGAATTCAAAATGTGTTCTTAGTTTGCTAATTGCTAAGTTGATAAGAGACTCCCTTCTTCATGGCTTTCTTCAGGACGGCCAATCCAGTGAAAGGAAGAGTGAGTGTGACTGGGAAGGAAAGCCATGGGAAGCCTGGGTTGCACACTGTTGCTTAGTTGCAAACCCCAAACATCCCAGAGATGAGTTTGCAGAGGAGTATCATATGGAATGTCACAGCTTAGCAGCAGGAAAATAGGCTGATATGATCAGAAAGGCTGCCAGGCCATTGTGGACATCTGCCATGCAGAATGACATCCAGTGACTGCCTGAACACTGTCGACTATCCCTTGTTTGACTTTGAAGAGACCCCTGGGCTTCAAACTTCAAATCTGCACAGATAGCATTGTAGCCAGCAGGCCTGGCTTTCTCACGTCAACGTGATGCTAATGTTCTGTGGATACTGGGTTTAGAGTCACGAGAACTAGATTCCAGTCTGATCTCTAACTAAAAAGATGGTACTATTATTAATTTTGAGCTTCCTATAGCCTAAGTGTCTTATATAGTTTATTTCATCCAGGTTGTGACCTTATGTTCTTAACTTTTATGGAGCTACATCACCTTATCACTAAAAGTGGAACATTCCTGCCATATCTAATAATAGTAACTAATACTTCCCAAATGCTTACTATGTACCAGGCACTAAGGCAAGCACTCTTTGTGCTTCATTATCTTATTTAATACTTACAAAAATTCTAAGAGGGAGGTAGGAATTATTGTTCCATTTTATAGATGAGGAGACCAAATTAGACTAGGAAGGACAGAACAGTAAAGAGTGGGCATGAAGGTTTACAGAACTGTAGGAAAGAAGAAGCTTTATATTTCCTGTTCTTCTTGAGCATCCAATCAGGTGATTATTTTTGCTGATGTAATTCACCCCAAATGAAGCTTCCTGATGTTAGCCCTGTCTGAGTGAAGCCGTTTTGTTTCAGCGAGAATCAAACAGGAGACTGGTAGTGAGAGTGGTAGTGGTGAGGTGGCTGTGACTGAAGACATAGCATCCAAAGAATTTTCTAGGGCATGATTAGAACTAGTTTAAAAGAGCACTTGGATCCTTGGGTTCCTTTATAAGGAGGTTTTATTGAGTAACTTCCTGAAATTGCCAAAAGATAATATTAACAAGCCAAATGTATTTCCTCTACATCTTTCTACACATTTTGCATTGTCTTTCAGAGTCTGCTTTTTTTGATTTTCTAAGTTCAAGTTTCCATAGTCTGCAAAATGGGATCAATGATACCTTTAGTTGGCTAGCAAGTTATTAATAGAATAATTAAATGAAACAGAAGACACTAAAATATTTTATCGGTGGTGAATTAATAAGATGTTAGACCTAACAGTGACAATGTTGATTACTGATTTATTATTTGTTACTGACCTCAAGGAAACATCTCTCTTATTTAGAAGAAATGCCTTCCGATATTTATTTTGTTCTTAAAAAGATTGTTGTTTGCTTATTTTTATCTTTCTCTGTGAAATAAAATTATATCAAGGAAATTGAAAATTAGAAAAATTTCTCCAGTAATTGCTAGTGAAAGGATAACAAGAAGAAAAGCAAACTGTCTGCTGCTTAGTACATCTGTGAGTGTGTTAATTTAATTAGAATTGCCCTGAATAAATATTAGAGTCAATTCACTCCTTTTTATATTTCCTTTGCTTTTCAAAGCACTCCCAATTACAGATTATCTTTTAAAATTCTTCTGTAAGTTTGAGGAAGTTAATGGCAAAAAGACAACCCCAATTTAAATGAACGGAGTGAGCTTTTCATCTCATCACACTATGTCTCTCTATTTTTGCTTTGCTTAGATGCTGGCCCGGAGGCAAAGACAGTGCCTGATTTTCAGCGGCTTTGCCTTCTTAGACGGTGGGGTTGCAACAATTCTTTTCAGTGGAATACACATACTTTGTTGTCTTTCTAGAAGGGGTATTGGATTGTTTTGTGTCTTCATATTCCTAATCATTTGTGAACAACCACCAGCCTTTCCACATTGCTAGGCAGTAAGTGGGATGTTGCTTTGTTTCTAGGTTACTAGCCAGTGTGGGCCAGTAGCTTGGGATGGTTGTTTTGTTTGGTCCTTCCTCAGACTCTACCAGAATAGCGTGTCATTCTTCCCAACTTACAGAAGAAGCACAGATTCAGACTCAGAGGTATTTGATTGCATGTCATTTTTAGTGTTAGAAGTGGTGAGTTTAGGTCCTAGGCTGAGTTGTTGATGGATTCAAGATTCAAGTGGTATAACACTTGTCAGTGGAGTTAACTTGAACAGAATTCTTGAGAACTGTAGAATCTGATAGGTAGAAGAGATGTATCTCTTAAGACCCTGTCTTACAGGATCTGCTTAGAGCACGAGGTTGTAGAAGTGCAGAATTGGCACCTGTCCTTACTTAAAATACTGATATTTTGTTTATTATGAGTTTTTTTCATTCAGTGTTTCTTAAAAATTTTCATTAAACTATTTTTATTAACGTATTTGTTTCATTAAATATCATTTTATATTTCACAAAATATAATGTAATACTAATTACTATTTTGTTAGATATAATTGAATATTAACTATTAACATTTATTTTGTTTATACTTAATTTTATGAAAACATTTCTATTTTCTTAGCATACAATTTATGAGATAAATACTTACTTATCTGAATGTTTTAGCACCCCCTTAAATTTTGTGCCTGAGGCAAGTGAAGCACAGCCTTCCCCTAGTCTCGGTCCCATGTAGCAGGCCATTTTAGGTAGTTTGCCAGTTGCAGGCCCTCATTTTACACATGAAGAAACAGGTCTAAAATTAGAAACAAAACAAAGAAACAACAATAAAAAACAGGCCGTATTAATTTCCCAAAGCCTTAGGCTGAGTCCATTCTTGGTGGACAGGGCAGACACTTCAGTGCACAGTTCACCCTTCCCCTGCTTTCTGAATATGACTATGACATTCTTTAAAAACTTCTAATGTTTGCTTTGTATGAGATTCAGTGTGGCCTTCACAGATTCACTGACATCTGCCTATGATTGACATTTTCTTCTAGCTGACAGCACTTACCTATAGCTTTATTGTCATGAACGTTTCTTCTTGTTTATCTCAGTTTTGATAGAAAATATCATATGTTTAGAAACCTCCGCAACAAAGTCTCTGCCTTTCTAGAGACAAGCGTCAAACTCTATGTTGCCTCATTATCTCCCTGTTGCAGAGGGTGAGTAAAGATTTACAGAAATCATTTGGTTCATATCAGCATTTGTATAACAGAGGAAACAAGCTACAAAAAATAGCTTCAAAATTTTTCAACCCGTTGTCCAAAACTGTCCCTAACTCAGTAGGGCATCCAAACATGCTGTCATGTTGAATAGAACAGAACTACGATTCCCGTTACTGCAAATGACTTTACTCATGGTATGGTCATCCAGTGAGGCTGGATCTCTTCAGACCTGCTCTAAATTTGCCATAAATGTGTTCAACTTACATGTGTGAGTCCCTCCTGTGCGTCAAGAACTCTACCCAGCGCTACAGATCCAAATGATGGACTGAGAGATTTTGGAGACATAATAAATATAAAAATATAAGAGTTATAAAAGATATAGGTAATCATAGTTAAATACAATAAGTGCAATAGTTTTCAAGTATTCATATGCACAGCATCTGATACCATAGAAAGGATGATTGCCTAAACCAATCTGGTGAGTGATAGAGCAAGTGGGTGGAGAAACATTAGGAGACATGATAATTGAGCTGATTCTTGAAAAAACAGGCTGGATTTAATTAACTGAATGAATAGGGCAAGGCCAGTTTGGCAGAAGGGAAAGGTCAAGAAAAGCCATGAGTGTGGGAAACAACATTTTATATACAAGGAACTACTGGCAACTGAGGATCCTTGGTGGTATGATGGGTAAGCACTTGGCTGCTAGCCAGAGACTGGCTGAACTCACCAGAGGCTGCGTGGTAGAAAAGACCTGGTAACCTGCTTCTATAAAGATTAACAGCCTAGAAAACTTGATGAAGTAGTTCTGCTTTGTCCTGTAGAGTCGCTATGAGTTGGAATTGATTTGATGGCATCTAAAAACACCGACAATCAGCAACTGAGTGTTGCTACAGGGTAAAACGCAGGGTAAAGCGTGGTAGAAATTAGAGGATAGAAAAATTGTTAGGAACCAAACTGTGAAGGGTCTTGTAAAGAAAATTGGACACCATTCTAGAGGCAACAGGCAGGTAACAAAATTTTAAACCAGTGAGCTTTGCATTTTCACAGTGAATTTGGGGGACTGGGAGGACACAGCTGAACAGAGAAAAACTAGAGAAGGAGATGTCAATTAAAAGACTGAAGTCGTTGCATGGTAAGAAAGTGTGTGCATCTGAATACAGGTGATGAGAGCAGAAATTAAGAGGCAGGGACAGAATTGAGAGCTATTAATAGGGAAGAAATAAGGAGCCCCAATGGTACAACAGTTAAGCAGTCAGCTGGTAAGCACTGGTTTCGAGACTACAGAGCAATTCCACAGGAGGAAGAAGTAGAGATCTTCTATAAAGATGTAGCCTAGGAAACTTAATGGGGCAGTTCTCCTCCTTTACATGAGGCTGCTATTAGTCAAAATTGACTTGATGGCATCTAGCAACAGCAGTAAAGAAGAACTGGTAAACAGAATTTGATGAATTGATTGGTTGCAAGATCTGAAAAGGAAAAGATGAGTTTCTGGTCATTTAGCTAATGGCAATGGTGCCACGTTTGAAAACAGTGAATATCGGAGCAATAGCAAGTTTTAGTGTAACACATCACATTAAAGAAGAAAAGGAACAGAATTCAAATTTCAGTGCTTTGGGAGTGAATGGTGATTTGGAAAAGAAAGGGAAAAAAAGAGGGAATTAGAGGGATGGGGAGCCACACGAGTGACATGTGGTAGGTGGGGACATGGAAAAACGACTCTAAGCTGACAGGATGAAGCCAAATAGAGAGGGAGATGCAGAGTTACAGAGAATGGTCTTGGGAGATGGAAGAGGCTGGTCTGCAACCGGAGGAGGAACTTTTGAACCGGAAGTAAAGGGCACGAGGATGAATGCGAGATGGGGTAAGTCTGTGAGTAAAAAGGGACTGAAAACTCAAAGGATATAACACCAAATATCACACATTTTCTCCATGCTGTAGACGTCGGGTTGTCCAGTGAAGGTGAGGACTGATTAAGAAGAGTGGTGATAATTCAGAACCATCACTGAGAAAGAGATGTGAGGAGACAATCCCACAGTAGCAATATTTAAAGAAAATTTTGGGAGCCTTGCTGAAGTTGAAGTTAACCCTTCTATCTCACAGGATTATAATCAAAATCAGAAGTGACTTAATGTATGTAAAAGCCTACTTGAGAATGACAGTGTCTTGTTCTTATTAATACAAAAGCGTGCCCATACTCAGGGGAATTTCTTCACAGTGTTCCCATGCCTCTTGCTCTAGCTGCTGTAGCAATCTTCTGAGCCTAGATCGGACCCCTATTTGTATCAGTTAACCTGGAGCAAGGGAGGACAAGGGACATCCTAGGATCCTCCGCAGCAGCTAATACATAATGGGATAGATTTAGGCCACCCCTGAAGAGTGGAGGGAGAGCTTGTCATTTTAGACCACTTAGCTAGTGCAGGAGAGGCCATTTTCATATTTCTAAAAGCTTCTTCCAGAGGAGTTCACTTCTTCAAAAGCAAGCATAAAATAAATTGAGGTCTAGATTGTTCAGAGTTTCCTGAAAGTATAAAGACAGTTAAGTGTGTTAGAAGAGTCTGAGTGTTTCTGATCTCTCCTTTCAGGTCTCTATCCTGCTTCGTGGAGCTTTATTCAATCTCATGGAGGGCCCCCAATACCACATTAGAGAACTCAGACAGGACAACAGGAGACATCAACACAGGCATAAAAGGAAATTGAACACTGATTCAGTTTGGATCTGAGCAGGAGAGTACCTGGGCTCTGACGTGAAGTAATTTGTAAAAACAAACAACATACCCTTTGGTAAATCCTGAGTCTTTTCTCCCTACAAGGTTATGAGGAAACTTGTGATTCAGGCAAGCTTTCAGCTCTCATCCATCTATTTTCCATCTCCGCTAAATATTGTTTGAAATTAGGCAGATTACATTTTAAGAGTTTTCATTATGGTATGTAAACACTCAGCCTGGGATACCTCTATTTCCTTGTTTATAACAATTGGATGCTTGTATGGGAGATTGGCATGAAGTAAGTGAAATAGGAAAATCTTACTTTCTCATTTTTCAAAGCTAGAACACATGCAGAAATAGCTGCTTGGATCTGTACCCAGACCCAGGCCAACAGATAGGCCAGCTTGAGCATCAGGCTAACTCCTAACGGGTCCTTCTCAGAGCTTTCTCACCAAGTTGCTAAGGACTTCTATGTCTATGAGGAGATGGCAGCTCAGATTCATGTGTGATGGCCAAAAAATGGGGCAAAAAGGAAGAGACAATGCAAAAATTAAAGGCATTTCTAGCTATTTTGATGTGCTCTCTACTAAACATGCATCTGAATATGAATAATGAGAAGACAAAAAAAGATGTGTCCTTTGGAAAGGCAGGGAGTGAGGCAGGGGTATCATGCTCTCTTGAAATAAGATTCAGCAGGTACCGAAAGTCATCAAGCTTCCATTTGACTTTGACAACTGAACAAAATAAAACATGAAAATTAGGGAAGAAATTTATCTTTTCACTAGGTTGATATCTTTATACTAGTTAAGTCTTGGGAGAGATCACTAGTGTTTTTCTTATTCTAGCTCTGGCAATAAGATGGTTCAGATTCTAAAGCAAGTGCTCATGAACAACTGGGACTACTTAACTACCTACACTTGGCTGCGTGGATGAAAGCCATGACATGAAAGCCATAAAAGACCCCTTGGTCATCAGTAGGGACACCAGTCACTGGTGATTCTCCTGGAGTGTCAAAGCTCTAAAGATACACCAATTTCCATGGCAACCCTTCCCCCTCCTCCACACACCTGAAAATCAGCTTGTAGAAGCTAAGTGTCTTGACAGCTGAAAATGTAGTCTCGCCAAGGAAAAAGAGAAATAAGAATGCTCTGAGTGAATTTTCTTCTGCTAAAAGGAAGTAGTTTCCACCGTGATGCCTCAGAGCCCTGTCCCAAACCCTGAGTATCTATCTTGTCATCCTACTGCTCAGTGAGATACAGATAATGGAAACCACAACATCTCTGTTCATGGTGCTGAAAGCCTCTGCAAGCACATAGAAAACTCTGGGAAATGGTTAAAAACAATAACAACAACAAAATGGACCACTGCTGTCAAGTCTGCTCTGACTCATAGTGACCTTAGAAGTCAGAGTAGAACTGTTCCATAGAGTTTCCAGAGAGCACTTGTTGGATTTGAACTGCTGACCTTTTGGTTAGCAGACATAGTGCTTAACCCACTGTACCACCACAGTTCCCTTGGGAGATGGTAGGCCTGTTTAAAGCAATAAGGTCGACAGTACTGGTAGCTGAAGGAGTACATGACGGTTTGTCAGGTTAAGTCAAATGTCATAGCTGCTTTCTTTCATCTCCCTAATTTTTCAAGCTGTGATTTTGCTATGAAATATATTGCATTTGGGCCCTATTGGAAATCTCTATGTGAATTTTAGGAGATACCCAATTAAGAGTAAATTAAATTGCATTTGTATAACTATTTATTCATTCAATAAGTTTCTTTGACCTCCTTCTTGTGCATCAGGGAATTATCTGAGATGATGAATTTTCAAGACAAAGCCCCTGCCTGTGTGAGCCTCTCTGATCCTCTCACTCAGTCTAGGTGTTTACTGTCCTAAATGAAAGTCATCCAAAAAAAGACAGTGTGTGTAAAAAGGTGATTTGTTGATGGCACATGCACTGGCTGAGTATTGGAGACTGGGAATCCCAGGATGGGACACAGGGATTGGGAAAGAACCAAGGTTTTTCACAGCAGAACTGTGCCAATTCAAGTGTTTAGAAAAGACTGTAATCCAGGACCCAGAGCTACAGTGAGAGGTAACTGAGGGAAGCACGTGGAGTTAGGGGAGCAGTCTCTGCTGATCAGAGTTGGAAGGAGAAATAAAGAAGCAGCAGAATTACAGAATTTCTTTGTGGAGAGATGAGAGGGTGCTGCCAAGCAGTGCTTTGGGTGATTTCAAGAAAATAATCTTGACTCAAAATTGAAAGGTGGGGGGGGGGGGGAGGCTGAGACCCCAAAGGAACCACAGCAATGACAAGAAACAACAGTCTTCATCTTCTAGAATTCCAGAGAATTATAGCAGTTGCTTTTCCATGACTGTCTCTCCTGCTAGTTTGTCGCAGTCCCCACTGCTTACACGTTATACCCAACTCAACTGCTGCCTCCTCGTCTGGAGGTATTTAAATCTGTCTCTTTTATTCCATGTTATTTTCTAGGAACAGTGCAGCACCTAACTGCCCACACTGTCCAGTAGTTCTTTGAGCCTAATCTAAATCCCACCAGCTGCAACTCAAGGGTATTTCCACTTGCTGACTGAGAGAAAGCTTTGGTGCTAAACAAAATGTGCTGTTCAAAGATGCTACACGTAGTTGGGCTTCATTCTGAGTCACACCCTCCTGATGCTCACCTCTGGTGTTATTTTAGCTGCACTTGGTGTAGCATGGAGACAGTGAGTTTGGGACCCAGAGCTCTCAGCTTAAGCCTTACAAGAGCTGAAGAAGCAAATGTGGTTGTGAGGCAGTCTGTTAGGTGACACTGTCCTCATTTCTTTACCCTTCAATTCTAGAGCCCATTTTGCTCGAATAATTGGCATGCATTCCTCAGAATGACTCTGTGTTCTCTCTTTGTCTTTGATACTTAGGATTCTAAGCCACAGTTCTGAGATGATCACTATGCCACATTCCTATTCAGCAACTTGGGAATCACACTTTGCTTTATGTAGGGTGGCATTTCTGTATTCTGTTTAGATACTCTTCTTCTCCTTTCTTTGCTAGACACTGTAGACAGGTGCTACCCAACCTGTATTTGTGCAGTGTTTTTTTGTAGTAGGCAATTACACCCAGTTTTAATGACAATGGTTGTTTGTACATTAACAAGTTTCACTTTAAAAAATCGTTTTTATTCCCCTTCCCAATATGTGTATGTACACAAATGAATACAGACACAGACAGACCTTATTGTTTCTTTGTTTTAAGTAAAGACTGTCTAATCATAATAAAGCACATTTAATAATTGTGTATAACGAGTAAATTGGAGCAATAATGCAAGGAAATGAGAGCCAATTCCTTGCAATGTTTCTACCTTATCTTTTAATTGGGGCGGGGTGGGAAGCCTTTCCTCTTTCCCCTCGAGCAGAGCAAGACTGCCTGCTGAGCTACTCTGCTTCTGCCAGACATGAGCCAAACCAAGCCAAGTGCCGTCGAGTCAAGGCATCCAAAATTCTGCTTCCCCAGTGTTTACTGGGCAAAATCTTGCAAGGAAAGGGGAGAGCCTGGGAATGAAGAGGAAAGGGATCTGTTGAATTGGGGGGATTATTTTTACTCTGGATTGCATGGCAGGCTGATTTAGCAGAGGCTCGACTTCTAGCACCTCTGAAATTGCACCTGCATCGTTCTGAGGATTATGCAGCAGTGTGGTTTAATGGTCAAAGCTTGATCTTTGATTTCAGAAAGACTGGACTTCTAGTCCTGGTGCTGCCGCTTTACCATTCTGACTTTGTAAGATTACTAAAATTCTCCAGGATTTAGTTATCTCACCTGTAAAATGGGAACCGGTGATAATAACCTTGTATCATTTTTGTGAAGCTTAATGTACTTAGATCAGTGCCTGGCATGTAGTCAGGGCTCAGTAAATATTCTCTGTGAGGAAAAGGAGGAGAAAGAGACCAAGAAGCTCAAAGGATGACATGATGTAGTTGTTAAAAGTGTGGTTAGGAATGGGTTGTCTATTTTTTCGAGCTGTGTAATGTTGGGTAAGACAATTAGTATTTTGAGGACCACTGTTTGCCAAATCTACAGAAAAGAGGACCAGTAATGCCTATTTATAGAACAGTTCTGATGATTAAGGAGCCCTGCTGACATAGTAGTGAAGAGCTCTGCCGCTAACCGAAAGGTTGGCAGTTTGAATCCACCAGCTGCTCCTTGAAAGCCCTGTGGGGCAGTTCTGCTCTGTCCTATAGGATCACTGTGAGTCAGAATTGGCTCAATGGCAATGATTTTTCTTGCTATTAATTAAATAAGACTATGAAAACCCTAATGGCACAGTGGTTAAGTGCTATGGGTGCCAACCAAGAGGTTGGCTGTTCAACTTCACCAGATGCTCCTTGGCAACTCTATGGGGCAGTTCTACTCTTTCCCATAGGGCCGCTGTGAGTTGTCATTGACCCAACAGCACTGCATTTGGTTTGCTTTGGTTTTTGTGTATGCGTAAATCTTAGTGCCAGGTTTTGCTCTTAGTGGAAGCTAAATAAATGCTAATCATAATGGACTGCTATGGATATTGAGTAGATCTTAGCTATGATTTGTGCTACTCAAAATGATTTTGTTTAAAATATGAATCCATGAGAGAAAGAGCTGGCAGTCTGCTACTGTAAAGATTTACAGCCTTGGAAACCCTATGGGTCTTTATGTGTTACAGTCAACTAAATGGCAGTGGGTGGGACAGGTAGATCACAAAACTTCCTACAGTGAAAAGTAGCACCATGGATGCCAACTGAACACACCTCTGCCCAAATAACCTATTTCAATAATCACTGCTGCAGTTGTTAGGTGATAGGTCAAGTCCATTTTCAAAGCACAACAACTCTGTGTGACCGAGCAGAACTACCCCACAGGATTCTTTTCCTGTAATCCTTACAGAAGCAGATCACCTGGTCTTTCTCCCATGGAGTGGCTGGGTGGGTCTGAATTACCAAACTTTCAGCCAAGTGCTTTAACCATTGTGCCAGTAGAGCAGCTTTCCCGGACCATACAAGACCATTTCGTGTATAAATGAGGAAATGTGGCTAGGGAGCTGAAGTCTATGATGGAGAAACGTACATTTCCAAGGGGTATTCTATTTGGTTCTCAAATAGACCCTGGGCTATGTAGGGTGTATAGAGGAATTCCTGGTTTTGCAAACAAGTTAGGAATCACAGAGCCTAACTTTGTGAATTGACTGAAGTCTGACAGTCAATACATTATGGAACATATGTCATCTTACTTCAGGCTCTTCCATGACATCATCCTGCTCTTCAGAAACATAATGGAAAAGAGTTACATTCAGAGAAAGGCTGGTGGGAACTCCATAGTTTCACTGTTCTACTGGGAGGACACACATGCAGAACCGGCCAAATCTTAAACATAAAAGACCTGGGCTTGTAGCTGGGTAGAGGTGGCAGCAGGGTGGTGGTTGAGGGAGGTCACTCAGGAGACTACAGGAAAAACTTGAACCTATTAGGTGATGGATTTCCAGGTCGGCAGCTAAGCATACTTTTCCTATTTCTTAGACTGTAATGGAATCCTGTTGGTTCTAATGAAATTGCCATTGGTTTCTCCTCTGATGTTTGTGCTCACTTATTGTACTGCTACAAATGTAATGTAATGCTGGTGGTACTCAAGAACTGGTTCTTCCCTTGCAAATTTTGGTAGGGAGATTGAAAGTCTGAGAGCAGTAGCCTGCATGGCTAATGGGTATACTGTGCTCTGGGGTCTAAAGGGAGGATGTGTAAGGAGGCAGCCTCTGGGAGCAGAACTCAGCTAGGGGATATTCCTACTTGCACCAAGTAAGGCTCTTTGGTTGTCAGCAATAGAACTTAATGCCAAAGGGAATGTAGAGAAAAGCTAGAGACTAGATGGAAATGAACTTCTTTTGTATAAATGTAATGAGTTAACATTTTTCTAAGTGCATTCTTTTGAAATTCGCTTGACTTCTTCCTTTTCCTTTTCATTCATATTGATCCTTTAAATCTACTCCAAAATAGCTAGTGTCAATAACCTAGTATATATCCTCTACATTTTTCTCCACTCTCACATAATTTATGAATATAGACAAACAGGTTTTAATGTCATTGTTTTATAAAAATGGAATTATGTTATACATGTATTTTGCATCTTGATTTTTTTCTAGACATTTTTATTATGAAATATATTGTGACTACCAATGATAATTTAAGAATATAGTTTAAAGAGTAATAAAGTAAATAATCATTGTGTACCTGTCCCCAGATTAAGAAAAAGTAAATTACCAGTGCCTTGAAATATGCCTAGGAGCCACTCAGCAATCTCTTCTCCCTCTCTTTCCCTCGAGAAAACCGCTCTCAACATTTTCTCTGATGTTCAAAGGCAGAACTCTAATTAATTCTGTTTAGTTGGTACATAATATTCTGTTCCATTGCAATATAATAATTACATATTTGGCATGTTCCTATTTATTAGAGTTTTATTTCCAGCTTATTTTTTCTTCCATATACAGTATTATAATAAAGCATTCTTGTACGTTTGCACTGCTGCTTTTCTCTCTATGAGGTAGTCCCAGGAGTGGGGTTGTTGAGTAGAAGAGGATGCATATTCTAAGTATGAACAGATGCTATCATACTGCTTTCCAAAAAGTTGTAACACTTCACACATCATCAGGCAGTATACGAAAGCACCCTTTCAACACATCCCTGATAGCAACAGAAGCTATTTCT
Source organism: Heterohyrax brucei (assembly GCA_028571685.1). Lineage (NCBI taxonomy): Eukaryota > Metazoa > Chordata > Mammalia > Hyracoidea > Procaviidae > Heterohyrax > Heterohyrax brucei. Next base: position 100,544,744 of record CM053151.1, read on the forward strand.
GTCTTTAATTTTGCCAGTTTGAGGAATCTAAAGTGGTATTCATTGTTATTTTAATTTGCATTTGTCAGACTAAATCTGAGCATCTTTGTGCTTTTTAATTGTTGTACACATACTAACTTTGTCTCCTACCCTCAAAAATCTATGATGTTGATTTTCTTATTATACCCATCTTACAGATGAGGATAAGGCACAGAGTTAAGTAACTAGTCCGAGGGTCACACAACAGGTGAAATGGTAAAGCTGGCATTTAAATCCAGGGTGTCTCGCGCTGAAATCCACATGTAAACTCTTTGTTGTTGTTGGGTGCCACTGAGTTATAGAACCTCTTTGGCAAACCCGTGGCTAGGTAGTTGGGGTAAGTTTACTTATTACAGATTTGTTTTTGCACTGTACTGTGTGACTTCTTGTGTCATTTATTGCATTTTCACATCTACCAGAATCTATTACTAGGTTCTCTTTTCTGTTCATTGATCTAATTATTCATCTATGATCTATCTATTCCTATAATGGAAACTCTGACGGTGTAATGGTTAAGTGCTACATCTGCTAACTGAAAGGTCAGCAGTTCGAATCTGCCATACACTCCTTGGAAACTCTATGGAGCAGTTCAACTCTGCCCCATAGGGTTGCTGTAAGTTGGAATTGACTCGATGGCACTAGGTATTTTTTTTTTTAATTATTCCTATAATGGAAACCCTGATAGCTTGATGGATAAGTGCTATGGCTTCTTACTAAAAGGTAAGCAGTTCAAATCTACCTGATATTACTTGGAAACTTTCTGGGGCAGTTCTGCTCTGTCCTATGGGTTGCTGTGAGTTGGAATTGACTCAACAGGAGGGGTTTTTCTTCCTATAACAATTCCTGATTGATTTGATTATAGTAGCTATAGTCTAATATGTCTGTAATATAGTTCTCTCTGATTGCTCTTCCTTTTCATTTGTTTATTAACTATTTCAGGCATTTGTTTTTCTGTATCAAATTTATACTCATTTTATTCAGTGAAAAAATCCAGTGGGTATCTACTTGAAATTACATTAGATTAGTATATTCATTTTAGAAAAATCAGCATGGCATGTTCATATTAAATGTTCCCATGTGAGATGTGGTGTGTCTTTCCCTTTGCTCAGGGATTACTTTATATTTTCCAACAAGATTTTACAATTTTCTTTGGATTTTTCTCTGCATATTTTTAGTTAAGTGTATTGATAAATATTTTAAAATTTTTATGCTGTTGCAAAGAACTATTCTGATTTCCATTTTTAGTGATTATTACTGGAAGAGAGAAAATGTATTGATCTTGTGTATTTGTTCTAGTGCAATAAATGTAAAAAAAAGTGTCAGGAAAATATTTTTCTTAACCAATTCCAGAAGAAAAGGCATTTGAGCACCCTGATAGACTGAAGCACAGCATTTTCATAAAAGTCAGCAGCCGTTCTTAATGAAACCTAGGTGAAACGGAAATAGAGGATGACTGCTTAAATACATAAAGATTATTTACTAGAAACAACAGCAAATCTGACAAACATGGAAATCATTTCAATTACAATCAGCAAGTATTCAGAGATGCCACTATTACCAATATTAAACATTACATCTGCTAGAACCTTCAAGGTAATAAACCAAAAAAATAAAACAACTAGTATAAACAGCAGGAAAGCAGAGTTAAAACTATTTCTTTTTCCTGATGCTATGATTGCATAGTAGGTTCAAGCATAGCAATAATAGGGAGCATGGGGCAGGACTGGGCAGGGTTCCTTCTGTTGTACATAGGGTGTATATGAGTCAGAACCCATTCAATGGCACCTAATAGCAACAACTACATGATTGCCAGGAATAAATTCAAGCAATTCCATTGGAGGAGGGAGGGGAAATAAACACTTCTAGAATGAGTAAGATAATTTAGTAAACTGGCTGTCTGTAAACTACGTATACAATACCAGTAAACTTATTCTATGAATAATCAACAATTTTAGTCCACAAGAATCAAAGTTCAAGCACAGAGCATCTCACTGTCCTAGCCTGAGTCATCTCTCATCCTTAGCTAGTGGAGAAAAAGTCCTTTATTTGAAAGACCCACTAGGCTCTACCCAACAAAGAAAGAGAGTCATTCCTCAGGAGAAAATCAGTGAGTACGTTAGAAGGGAAAATGGATGATAGAGAAAAATATAAAATATAGTACAATGCCACTGTATGTAACAAGTCAAGTGTCTCGATTTCAACAGGATAAATCAAAATTCTTTGCCCAATTCTTGATTTCCCCCCAATACCTTTTTTCCACTGTTCTTTCTCTCTTTAGCTAGTCCATGTTCTATCCCAGATGGTTGTCTCATTGTCCCCTGGGCATTGGCTTTACATGTTCTCATGTTGTTTGCTCATACATTCCCGTCATAAATACATTTTTTTCATCCATTCATGTCTAGTAGGTCCTGTAAGGCTCCGTTTATGTTATCAGAGAAGGGATGCACCTTTATCCAACCCTAGGGTCCTTCCCCCATGCAGTGGGAGTTCTAGGAATCTAGTACACTAGGGACTTGCAGTCCCTGCAGCTGTTACAGTCTCCTCACTCTTAGGATCAAAGAATCTGGCTCACTTCTCTACATCCATTCCTGCAACCCTCTGACATCTGCCCCAGAGAGAACGGATGAGGAGAGAGGACCAAGCTTCTGCCCTCCCACACCGTGCATTTTTCAACTGTCTCTCAATCTGTTCTCGTTTTTACCATGAGCATAGTGAGCTAATATTTGAGGTCCAGATTTTTCTTTTCTGGTAAGCTGTATCATTCTTCTTTTTTTATTCAGAGAGGCCATGTCTAGCCTAACCTGTCTCCTCCTTTGTCTAGGTGGATGTTTTTCTCCTTCACTGTTTTAACTCTGCAATGGTACCAGACCATGGCTTGCACTTAGAATGTCTTTGTTAATACAAGGAAAACTATTTTGAGCTCTCATCTTTATGCTTTTGGAGTTACTGTTTCCTCTCCCCAGAATATAGTTCCTACTCTGTCTGTTCATTGTATAACTCATTGATTTTTTTCAGCCTGAGCTTGGGTATCTCCTCCTCTTGGAAGCTCTCCCTGAGTTTACTGTCTAAGTTACATACCTTCCCTTCAAAATGCCACATTATTTCAGATAATTATCTGTTCATGTGTCTGTTCCCCATTAGACTGTGAGCACTTTATCTTAGTGCACTGGCTTGTCTTCTGTAATAGTGACTGCTACACAGGTGGCGTGGTGAATATTTGCTGAACAAATGAATAAATGTGTGAGTGATCCAAGCAATGCTATGTTACCAGTGATGTGGGTCATATCTTTTCCGAATCTGCTATCTAATTTTAGCCTTTCTCTTAGGGTCACTATGAGTTGGACCCGACTTGACGACAGTGGGTTTTCCACTTACATTAACCTCACAACTCTTGTCATTTTGTGAGATATTGTGTGCATGCTGGATGAACTTCTAGGCCGAAATGCATTTACGTCTTATAGTCCAGGCTTATTCCTCCCTCTCTGTTTTATCTGTTCATTCTGATCTTGCTTAACTCTCCAGCTGCTGCTGCCGCCTAGACCTTATCACCCTGATTCCTCCTGCTACACAGTTTAAGAAAACGAGCGTCAAGACCACAATTCTATTTCTTTGCACATCCCGCACTTCTCATTACTTCCTTCTACTTACTAGAAAAGAGTCCTAGAAGAGAAGACAAGCTGGTCCTCCAGTGTCTACCACCACGACCCTTTCCTTTCTCTTGGTCTCTTCTGGATAATTCCCTTCTGGCCACCCATGGCACAGCTTAGGGGTTGGTGTCTGACAGCTATGATAATTAATGCTCATTATTAGGCAAGTTCAACCAACTACTCTTTTGAAGGACATTCTATTTGAAAAGAAAGCCAGCGGGAGAAGCAATGACATCTTGTGGCAGAATTTCAGGCAGGCATCAGCTGGGAAGCTGTTGCTGAGTGAACGGGGTGCCAGTCGTGTTCAGCTTGCTGACTGCATCGGGTGTCAGTGAATAATGTGTGAGGAAAGCCTTGCCTGGCATAGGGTCTAGACTGGAGGTAGGGCAGGACCTCTGTGCTAACCTCAGGACCTTATGGGGGCCCAGGTTACCTCTCTGAGCTTCAGCGTACCCATCTATAAAATGAAGACAGTATGCCACAGCCTATATTTGTGGTCACACAATGATAGGAAACAAATGAGGTAAGAGATAACAAAACATTTAGGGTCAGTGTTTTGCAATGGTAGAATATGTGGGTTCCCCAGACTGAGTGGTTCAAAGTCTGGGTCCAATCATGTGATGCAGGTTATTTAAGCGTGCTTCGGTTTCTCTGGCTGTAATAATAAGAGTCATATACTTTCCTCACAGAGTGGTTTAACATTTGGGGAAATCATACATACGTACATGAGACACATATGGCACATGGCAGTCAGTGACACAGCCACCACCAAAGCTGCAGAACAATAGATGGAAATGTAGGGCCCCATGTCATCAGAGAAAAACCTTGTCCTAGGCTGAATTCTCTAGAGAAGTAAAACCAGTGGAACCTATGTAAACTCCTTGCTGTTGAGTCAATTTCAATGCCTAGCAACCCTATAGGATGGAATAGAACTGCCTTGTAGAGTTTCCAAATTTGTAATCTTTACAGAAACAGATGACAACATCTTTCTCTCACAGAGCAGCTGGTGGCTTTGAACTGCCAACCTTTCAGTGAGAAGGCAAGCACTTTAATCACTATGCTACTAGGGCTCCTTGGACAGCATGAGGTGGATATTAAAAATGGCTTCTTGTCTTTCTTCCTCTAGGAGAGAGCTCTGCATTTGGGTTCCTTTTCTAAACACACAGCTTGCTGATGGAGGGGGTGTAACCATGGCTCTGCCTTGTAGTACAGCTTAGAGAGTAAGAGGGCAGTTTAGCATTGTCCTTACCACTGAAACCCACTCAGCTGCCTCCAGACTTGGCCATGAGAAACCCAGACATTGTTTCCTGCATGAAGTCAGGAGAGAAAATAAGCAATGTTTACTGAGAACTTACTTTCTTAGGATTGTTTCAGTTAGTTTTCACAACAAGCCTATGAAGTCAATGCTGCTATTATTTTTTAATTGCGTAGAATGGTAAACTGTGCATAAGCAGTTTCTTTTTGCTACTATTTACATGTCTGGGAGTCCCTGGGTGGTACAAGCAATTAAGTACTAGACTGCTAGCCAAAAGGATAGTGGTTTGAAACCACCCAGAGGCATCTGAGAAGACAGCCCTAGCAGTCTGCTGGCAAAAGGTCACAGCCTTGAAAATGGTATGGAACGGTTCTACTCTGCACACATAGGGTGACCAGGAGTTGGGATCAATTTGCGCTAACTATCAACAACCACACTTTCAAGTCTGTATTATTTCCTTCAGCCCTTGTGTATGTTTGAGATCCTGAATAAGTGCTGAGGGGTCTTGGATTCATTCCAACTAAAGTGTGTTGCAGACCAATATAGAAAAGCCAGCAGCCATGTGGGGAGCCACCAAGATGCGCCATGTGAAACTGCAGTTCTTTTGGGGCTCATTTGTAATTTGGTCTTTGAAACATCCAAGCATTAATGAGTGAGCCCTGCTGCAGTCACTACTGCTTTTGAGACCTGCTCTTCTCAGGGGTCCCCAAGTTAGGTTTGCCTCCAAACCTTGACTCCAGAAGGTTTGTCCTGACCCCTCATGGAAGGAGCTGTTCAAATCCTCCTCTCCTTCTTTCTCAGAGTTGTAGGAAGCCCTGTCTAGGTCAATCAGAATTTGGAGAGGTAATTCATACACGGAAGGCTTTGATGATGGTGGCTGTTCTCTGTAGAGGAGGAAAAGTTGCGATTCATGATAACAAAGTTCCAATTTGGGAACGTGTGGGGAGCTGAGGCAAAAACTGCCCTGTCACTGTCCTGCTTGCTGAGTCACCATTGCCATCCCCAGCCCATTGATCCAAACTTTCCTCCTTTGCTTTCCTCCTCACCTATTTAATTTTATCTTTAAGTTCATGGTCCGGCTAACTAGCCAAGTTAGTAGGCTTATTAACTTTCTCTGCCAGGTGACGAATGAGCCCTGATAGTCGCAATGGTCAAGCACATGGCTGCGAACTACAAGGTTGGTGGTTTCAACCCTTGGTCACACGGGTTGCTAAGAGTTAAAAATGGACCGTGTGTCATCTAACAATATCACCACCAGGCAATCGGGTAGAGGGGCTGCAGACAATTTGTGATATGTCCAAGCTGAAAGAAGGAGAGAAAAGATACTCAGAATTTTTTTTTTTTAAAGAAGCAAAAGGCAGAGAGAAGAGAGTAGTGTGTTGAGGGACTCCAGTGGGAACAGATTGCCCAAAAGGTAGGTGGGTGGCAGAGACTAAAAATAACAAGGCAGTGACCAAGCCTTCATTCTTTTTGAAACACTCACACTTGAGGGATATATTGAAACTGCTAATTTGGTTGGCATGTTGACACCCACTCCTAATTGATGAGGAGCTTGTTAGGAGGACGGCCGAGTTGGACAAGCTGCTGGCACACCAAGGAAGAAGGGAGAATACGTTGAACTTACTCAGCTTGACAGTCACGACTGAGTGAGGTGCCTTTGAGTGTGATTACTTGTGGGTGAGCTGGAGCAGAAGCCTGCTGCTGGGCTGCCTGCCTGCAGCTTCCAGCTGGCCCACCAGCACAGAGACGAGCCCCAGGCAGGCTTCCTGCAGTCCAGGTTGGCTTTGGGGTCCTACCTGTCTGTGTCTTTGATTCACTGCACTGAACATGTTGGAGTTCAGATCTCTGGGTGGTGCAAACAGTTAACATACACGCTTAGTTGTTAACTGGAAGGCGAGGGGTTTGAGTCCACCGAGAAATGTCTTGGAAGAAAGGCCTGATGATCTACTTCCAAAAAAACCAGCAATTGAAAACTCCATGGAGCACAGTTCTACCCTGACCCACACGGGGGTCTCCGTGAGTTGCGACTGACTTGGTGGGCAACTAACTGGTGGTTATGCAGGTCAGGGGCCTCAGAATCTGGGCTTTGAAGGAAAGAAAAGTAAAATTCTCATAATACTTATACTCTTTATCAAGCAAAAGCTTCTATGCAGAATCCTAAGTTGGCTGTATTGGGAGCAGCTTCTCTGGCTGCTGGTCTGTGAATCCAGGCCCCAGGTGTCACCTTTGACTGTTCTGTTTTGCACTGCAGCATGTCCCGACAGCCTAGTTGGGCATGAACATTGTCGCCTCTGTGGGTCAGCTTCTGACGTCAGCAGGAGGTCTGGCCCAAACTAGTGTTTCCTCCAACACTTTTCAGACCTTGGATGACTAACTGTCCATTTTCTGGGGGAGACGGTGCATTCAGCAGGTCTCCCTGGTTCTTCTTCTGGCCATCCCCCGAGATATCCTTTTGTCTTTCCAAGTAGCTTAGTTAGTCCTTTGTATATGTAGCCTGGGCCAGTCAAGAGCACAGGCTCTTCACCCTTCAACTCTGCCACTCACGAGCTGCAGTTTTTAGGACAAGACATGTACCGTCTCTGTCACTGCTTCCTTCTTTGTAAGATGGGAACATTAGCGGCATCTCTTTCAAATAATGGCTGCGAGGGTTAGTGAGGTAAGAGGTAAAATGCCTGGTGCATAGTGAGCACAGAATAAACCAAACCCACTGCCGATTCCGACTCCTAGTGACCCTATAGGACACAGTAGGACTGCTTCATAGAGTTTCCAAGGTGTGCCTGGTGGGTTCAAACTGCTGACCTCGTGGTTAGCAGACATAGCACTTAACCATGATGCTGCCACAGTTTCTTAGCACAGAATAGCACTCTGATAATCAACTGTCTCTCTCTCTGTGTGTACTAGCTCAGAGAGATTAGACAACTTGTTTAAGACCACACAGCACATTGCTAGTCATTCTGACATATTACATATGTGTGTGTGTGTATATATGTATGTATATATGTGTGTGTATGTACATACACACATACATACATGTATTATTTTTTACATATATATGTATATGTATACAAACACACACATACATTGCTGTAAAAATAGAGACAAAAAACTTGCCAATTCAACATTTAAGGTAAACTTCCAAAATGCTTTAATTTGCCTTTTTGTGGCAGTGTTCTTATACAGTAGAGAGGGCAGAATTTTCAAAGTTATCATTTAATAAATGGGCAAACTGAGGTACCTAATAGACTGGCAACTTTCCCCAAGTTTTATGGCCTAGAAGAGAGAAGACACTGAATTTATTCAGCCTGGCAGTCCCCAGAGCCCAGTTTGTTATTTAGCAGTTTACTTGTTTGCTATGCAGACATGCATGTCCCAGTGTTCAGCATCCTTCATCCTGCCTCCACCATATGCTGCAGTGTGCAGTGGATGGTGGGGAATACAGCACAGCTCTTCCACTCCAAAGCTCTGGGTTCCAGAGGCTGGAACCCTTGACTTTGACAGTCAGCACACCATAGACATGGAGGAGTCATTTTACCTCATTGTACTTTAGTTTCTCCCCTTTTTCAATGGAACATGGTGACTATTTCACTGTATACGTGAATATTAGGTATGTATTATAACAGCTGCAATAGCAACTCAGAAAGAAACAGCATTAAAGGCCAGTGGAAGAGTGCTGACTCTGGAGAAAGATGATGCTTTCTGGGACGGTGCCAGAAAAATACAAAATAGAAAAAAAACTGTTTTTCCTTGGAAGGAAAGAGGTTGAGTTAGGTCTTCAGATTTTGAAGTTGTCTTTTGCACAAAATGAATAATGCAGTTGCTGTTATGGAAAGACTTTAAATTTTTATGATGTGGAAATGTGAGACTGGGATCCTTTATGTCAGGTGCCCTAATGTCCCTTTTCAAATGGAAGGTTGCCCTGTGTGTTTTGCCTCATTGGCCCAGCCCCTGGCCAACGACTGGAAACTCCCCCGTAGCCAAGCCTACTGCTGAGTGCAGACCATTTTCTAAGGATGATGCAAAGGAAGTGATGGGTTCTATTGGTTCTCCGCCTCCTTCATCCTGCCCAGGCCCCTCCCAGTCCTCTGGCACCACTAATCCATACACTTATCCTGCTACTCAAGCCAAGAGGCTGGTTAAATTGAGAATTGTTCTTTAATTTGTTAAAGAAAGATAGCTTAGGTAGCTTTTTCCATTTTAATCCAGAGCTCTTGACACTCCAGCTTCTTTCAAAGCTCCACTAAATCTGAAAACATGTAAATTGCAGGCTCTGTATTTTACTGATGCTAAAGGAGATATTCACATGAGGATGGACTTCCTCAATAGCACTTCTTAAAATAGTAGATCTCAGCTTTGGTGATGGGACATAGTGAGGTGTCATGGTCAGTTGTGAGTTAGGTCTCATGGAAAATGTTATGAATAATTATTCTTAAACTGAGATTTTGGTAAAGATTTACCAAATATTTCAATTAGAGCAGGTTTGAGGTTACTGGTCAGATGACTTCACCGCCACCCATCTGCTTTCTGATGTGCTGTCTTGGAGATTCTTGCCATGGGAGTGTGCCTTGTGTATGAAAACCTTTCTTAACGTTGTGACACAAGAAGGAAGGAGTAACATCAGCTTTAGTTCCTCCCTGTTAACAGATAGAAACCCTGGTGGCATAGCAGTTAAGTGCTCCAGCTGCTAATCCAAAGGTTGGCAGTCCAAATCCACCAGGCATTCCTTGGAAACTTCCTGGGGCAGTTCTGCTCTGTCCTACAGGGTCTCTGTGAGTCAATTTGATGGTGATTTTTTTTCAAGGAGGCTGGGGTTTGTTAGCAAGTACCTGGTGTTCCTTATACTAGACCCTCAAAGAGGAGAACAGTGGTCATCAGGTTTTGTCCTAACACGGTGGTGAGGAAGGCATCAGGAGATACGCAATTCCAACAGACCCTCCTCCCCACATTTAACTGAATTAAGGAAGGGCTAGTGTCATTTAGTGGAAGGAGCACAGAGTTAGGGATAGAGTGATTCTGACAGTGTGCCGTGTGTCCCTAAGAAAGTTGCACAGCCTCTCTGAGCTTTTGTGTTCTCATCTGTAAAACGGGGCTAAGGATGTATTTCCTTTTTTGTGAGGATGAGTGCTAAGTGAGGATTCAATCTAGCAGCCATCAGTTATTCTGATGCTACGTGAATTCTGTTGCTGCTATGATTTTATGCCTCTCTCCCAATGCCTGGTAGTAAGAGTATATTTTATCTGCATGAAGGTACAGGCTCAGCATTTAACTGTTCACAGAAGACAGCTTTGCCTGCTTCACAGCTGGTACTTAAGCCATCAAAAAGTGTCTGCACTCCAGGTACTTGTTAGATAATTCAGTCAGAACCCACTGCAATTCAGCACCTGTCACAGCCTTGCCAGAGGCACCTGATATTTATTTTTTCATTTATTTAACACATATTCATGTAGCTCATGTAATGCTTCCCATGTGCCTGGCATTGTTCTAAGTGCATGACATATCTTAACTCACTTAATCCTCACAATTCTATAATGTAGCTACTACCATACCCATTTTACGGATGAGAGAACTGAAGCACAGAGGAGATAAATAATTTGCTCAAGATCACAAAGTAAGTACATTGAAGGGCTGGGATGTGAATCTAGCTAATATGGCTCAGAGTGTGGAACCCTGACCCCTGTATTAAGCTGAGACAAACTGTCCAACAGTCATGTTACCCACTGATTCTTCCAGAGGGGTCAAGTTCTTTCCTTGGGTTTAATGAGATTATCACAAAGCTAGAGACCTAAATATGTGATTTCAGCACCCCTTCCTCTTCTTTGTCACCTTACCCTTAACAAAAATGCCTTCCTAAAATTTTCGTGTTTAACTCTCAGTGCCTAAGCTGATATTTAGATGGACATGCTATGTCTTTACCAACCTGATTGCAGGTATCATATTCCGTATTTCCCAGTAGTTCTAACATGTAAATCCAAGTAATAAAGTCCTGCCTGACTTTGCTATATAAACAGAGTTCGTATCTGCCAAGGAGTTGATCATCTTTGCTTGCCATGTAATGAAAACTGCGAAAGCCACACCATTCCCTGTCCACTTGCCTTTTCGTGATTTGTGGATGAATTCTGTGCCCAGCTGCAGTCATCAACTCTGCTTAGGTGCTTTCTGATATTTACTTTCTCTGCTTTGTTTAGAGAGCAGTTACTCTATTTTTACCTGATTGTTTTCCTTTTCATTGATTAATCGTCTATGATACCTCTGAATCTCTTGGCTGGGAGAGTATGAGCCATAAGCCGGTAAGAAGTTTATGATAATTTTCTTACCATGTAAAATGTTTCAAGGTGTGTGGACTAAAATAGGAGACAAAAAAATGATGATGAATTATATTATCTATTATGAATAGTTACTATTCACTCAGTGATTACTAGCACCAGGCACTGTGCTAAGTGTTTTACATAAATTATCTCTTAATCCTTACAGACTTGAATAATAGGTGAAAGGGCTGTAATTCAAAAACCACATCTTTCTGACATCAATGCCTGTCTTCTTAAACCACCGTAACACACTATATATTAATTTCAGTTTAGGCATCTATCTCATATTTTACCCAAATCAAGCAAAAAAAGACTTTTCTCCTTTTGACCTCAAATGAAGAGACTTAAATAAAAACCTTTTGGTTTGTAAATTACCATCATCAATGATGCAGAGCCTCTCTGGTTTTATTCACTTTTCCTTTTTATTGCTATTATTCCACACTTGGGTGGCATAGACCTGTTAAGCACTTGGCTACTAATTGAAAGGTGGGTAGTTCAAATCTACCCGGTGACACATGGGAAGAAAGCCCTCGGGAACAACTTCTAAAAAGTCTCAGCCTTTGAAAACTCTGTGTAGTACAATTCTACTCTGAAGCACATGGAGTTGCCATGAGTTGGAACTGATTCAATGGCAATAATTTGTTTTCTTTTTCTCCCAATTATGCCTTCTATTCGCCCTCCCAGAACCCTGGTAGTGCGGTGGTTAAGAACCATGCCTTATAATCAAAAGATTGGTAGTTCGAATCCACCAGCTCCTCTCTGAAAGTCCCGTAGGACAGTTCTACTCTGTCCTGTAGAGAACACTGTGAGTTAGAATTGACAGCAACAGATTTGCTTTTTGTTTATTTCACTTCCCCAGGGATACACATTACATCTTTGGATATGTGTAGACCCTTATAAGTTATGTAATATGGTTTTGTTGTTATGCAGTTTAAATTTATATCAATTGAAAATGTGCTATCTATATTGATCTGTTACTTACAGTTATTCATTCAATAGCATGATTTTAAGATATCTCCCTGTTGCCATGTTTGTATCTAATGCATTGCTTGCAACTGCTGCACTGAATTCCACCATCTGCATCCACCACATCTTACACATGTGTTCCTCTCTGCTAGAACTGTGCTTCACCTCTGCTGCCTCCACTGTGGTGCATGACCCTGGGTGAGAATCAGCTGGGGAATATCTCCAGCAGTGGTGTTTCTGGGTTATAGGTATATACTTAATTATACCACACACATCCAACTTGCTTTCTAGAAGGTCTGTACCAATTTACACTTCCACCAACCAGCTGTGCACAAGAAGTTCCTCACTGCCCACAACTTTGGCAATATTGGCATTACCCGTCTTTCTACTCACTACTATTTCGGTGTATAGTGTGTGGTGTCCCATAAGGAAAGGCCTTCTACATGTTTGGAAAGAGGAGACTTGAACTGGAGCATGTCGGCTTGGGATAGCTTAGGTAAGATGCTGACCGAATGAATACAGGGCAGAGGAGCAAAAACTTTCCTTTGAGCCCTCCTTGCAATTGGTTTGGAAACACAGGTGGCACAGCGGTTTAGAGCCACAGTTGGAATTCGCTAGGCACTCCTTGGAAACCATATGGGGCAGTTCTACTGTGTCCTGTTGGGTCGCTATGATTCAGAATTGACTTGATGGCAGCAGGTTTGGGCTTCTGGTTTAGCAGTTGGTTTGTGTGTCTTCTGTACACCTAGCATTACTTTGCTCTGTGTGATAGTTGTCTCCAGTGACCTTACAGATTATAAGCTGTGTCTTTCTTCTCTTTGAGTGATCAACAATGCCTTGTCTGTAGCTAGATTCCAGTAGTTTTTTTCCAAAATGAATTGTTCTGAATGATTTCTTGAATTGTAAAATCAGCTGCCGTGGAGCCAAGCCAGACTCACAACAACTCTATATATGTCAGAGTAGAATTGCATTCCATGAATTTTGCAATGGTTCTTTTTCCGAAGTAGATTGCCAGGCCTTTCTTTGGTGGCACCTTTGAGTGGACTCAGACCTTCAACATTTAGTTAGTAGCTGATCATATTAACTGTTTGTCCCACCCAGAGATTTCTCATGTAAGATATGCCCTGCCAGTAAGAGGTTATTGGCTGGTATGTAGCAGTAGAGAGGCACACATGATCCATTGTTGTTCCAGTGGGATGACTGAGTATATCTCACTGTCTGGTGAGACATACTTTTTTTCCTACTTTAATGAGAGGTCCCTATATCAGGATATCTGAGCCATATGGAGCTACGTAGACAAAACCAGACTTGTGAACATGTAAGATGTTGTCCTAAATTCTCAACTGTCAATAATACCAGGCTATTGATTCATTTTATACTAGGCTGTTGACTCATTGTCAATAGCCTGTCTGGTACTCCTTTGGCTAGGCTTGCAAAAGAAAGTTCAGAGAATACCTCTTCTTAGCCAGTGACTCAGGTCCCGACATTACAGGCAGAGCTGATGCTGTGTTTCATAACACATGAATGTTTATTTAGCAAATAGCAACACTTTCTAATTAGACCGTTATTGAAGAAACAGACAGCATAGTAATCTTACTCTTCTTTCACTGAGGGCTGGGTATTCCCTGGCTCTCGAAGATGTTAACCCCTCACTGGTCCACAGGCCTCTGGAGTAGTATGTACTGTAGGAAATAATAAGAGAGGGCCTGGCCAGAGTGGCTCTCTCTGCTGAATCATTGAGCATTGAAGTCCAGCTTCTGGTGGTGGCTTTGATTTCCTCACCTAGAATTTCTCCTTATGCCAAAGCTCTTGGAATGCAAGCAGGTCTGGGGGGCCTTATATTAGCATCTGAAGAGAAAGGGAAGTTCAAGTTAACATCCTGGAGGAAGCGCCTACCCTTTCTGGCTTTAAGAGGTAACCAGTGATTCTTGCCAATCTCATCCTGCTACTTCCAGAGTTATTGTAACATGCAGTTATATTTAGGTGTCAGGTCTTCATTTATACAGCTAGGTCCATAAAATCTTAAATACATTTTGGGGTTATGCTTTGTTATTATTCTTTTTCCATGATGTTGGTTGTGTTAGTCAGCCTGGACTTGATTCTGCTTCAGTAACAAATTAACCCATTTTCTAGACATTGTAAAATAACATAGGTTTACTTCTCAGTCATGCTACCTGTTGAACACAGGTTACAATGGAGCGCTGCTTGTTGTAGATTCTCTGGGACATCAACTGAGACAAGTTCCACTGTTTTAAGATGTGGTCATCTGACAGTCATATCATACCTGTGGCTCACTGTAAGCCTCGTGTGAGTTTCTCTAACTCCCCAAAAGAAACCCACATTAGGCTTTCTACATCCTATGATATTGCCTGGGTCTGCAACTATCTGGTGCCTCAGTGAGCTGGGACATCCAAAGTGTCTCATTCATATACATGGCTGGTAGCCAGTGAAAGAACTCAGCTGGAAAGTATGTACCTTTGACCTCTGCATGTGACTTGGGCTTTTCACTGTATAGTAGCAGGGTTCTCTGAGGTGGTATCGTAGTACCAAACGTTCCTCGAAGCTCAGGAGGAAGTGAGAGGACTCTGTAGAACCTTGCTTCAAGAGTCATTCAGCATCACTGTACAATTTCCTATTGATCAAGAGCAAAGTCACAAGTTCTGCCCCTATTCAAGGCAAGGGGACCACACAAAGGCACAGATATAAAAAGCGTGGTGTGTTGAGGAGTTAGCTTTGGAGATCAGCTACACAGAAGGATAGGAACATTATAAGGGAAATAGGTTTACTGAAAAAGTGGTTACTGTGAATTATCCTACAAAATAATTGTTGGATGGTGAGTTGTCCTTATTTTGTAGAACTTAGGCAAAGAGAATGGTGAATCAGCCCTCAGTCGAATCCATTCCTTGAGAAGCAACTATATCCAATTAGTAAGGGACAGGGCTTGCTTGTTATTAAGCACAGGTAACCTTTAGTCTCTTACCATGTTTTTCCATAGTGGTATAAAACAGTTCTTTAATGAGACCTATGGAGATACACTGACAAAACTTTTCCTTTTCTCTCATGTCTGGCTTATACACATCCATGTAAACACTACTGAGAAATAAGACCTGGCATTTTGAGATGTGTACTTAAGAGTGAAGGGGTAATGGGATGATATTATTCTTTTACCTGCCCCCGAAGCCCCCAGACCCACTGCTGTCAAGTTGATTCTGACTCATAACGACCCTATAGGTTAGAGGAGACCTACCCCATAGCATTTCCAAGGAGCAGCTGGCAGGTTTGAACCGCCAATCTTTTGGTTAGCAGATGTAGCACCATGCCATGCCACCTGCCACTTAGCATCTTCACTACCACCTGGGAAGGAGTCCAAAGGCAGAGCAGGTGTGCCTTAGAACCCTATAGTCATATACCTGGGCACCAGGGCTGTGGGGGACTTGGAAGGAGGAGGAAAGCCAGAGAATGTTTCCGTGTAGTGAAAGTGGCTTTTGGCTTTGAGGCAGCAACAGTAATATTTCACGTCTTCCGTGGTGTCTCCTGCCTCTAAATGTCAGTCTCTGCAGCGGCCTTATCTCCTGTAGCACATTTCAATTAGGTATTCCGAATCACACTCTTTTCTTCCAGGACAAATATGCCAGAGGTGATATTTACTGTTAACAGCAGCATTTTAAATACTTAGGGGGAAAAACGGGGCCTCATGAGTAGCAGTCTCTCCCTTATAATAATAAAAAAACCACAGTAATAATGGAGAGAAGAGGTGGATTCTGGGTTTGATGCCAGTAACTGGCTGGTTTAAATGAATGCCTTTTGTCTCCACCTTCTTTTGTCCCCCTCCTCCCAATCCTGCTTTGGTGTGAAGGTTTGAAGGTATAGCCCTGCCAACAGTGGCTACCGATACCTTCTTATTTGGAGCGAATGCCTCCTAGAGCAGTTTCTATCTGGAGACACATGGGCTCTGATTTCAGCTAGTACCTGTTCCTTCCTTTGTTTCAAGGAATGTTTGCATGAAATGGGGCCTCTGTTTCTC
The DNA here is from genome assembly GCA_028571685.1 of Heterohyrax brucei. Lineage (NCBI taxonomy): Eukaryota > Metazoa > Chordata > Mammalia > Hyracoidea > Procaviidae > Heterohyrax > Heterohyrax brucei. The sequence continues at coordinate 100,560,956 of CM053151.1, forward strand.
TAGGATCTTACCAGGTACCACTGACCATTCTTCACCCAAGGGAGATTATCAGCTCATGACAGAATACCGCCACTCGCATCTCTAGGAAGCACAGGCTCTGGAATCTTATGCACAGTGTGCTTCGTCCTTGGAATCAAGTTTCAGTTTCATGCTTGGTATTGAAGAGCCTTCCATCTGGTCTGTGTTTCTTGGCTCACCTCCCACTGACCTCTATATCTACTTATTTACTGGGTTTATATCTTCCTTGTCACCCTCGGAGATGTTGCATATTCCCCTCCTCAAATGCTGGGCAGATCTGGCACGTGATGGCAATGCGGGCCTCCTTTAACATTCTCCCCGCTCTTTAGAATTCTTCCACTAAACCTCTTTTCTGTATATCTTATCCTGCCCATACTTTAAGGGATCAGGTTAAGTTTGTTAACCTCCCTCTGACCATCTCAGCACTAGCGCTGCTCTCCTTTTGCAGTGCCTGAAGGGCAGCTTCATTTATCATGACTACACATGGGCACTCGGAATGTACTGTCTTATGCTACTTTTTGTGTTCATGTGCTGTGGACATGACTGGTTTGTGAGCTCCTTTGTTGTTGTGACTGTTTGTTGTTGTCGGCTCTGACTCACGACACAGACCACTACAGGAGAATGAAGCATGGCCCGGTCCTGGACCATTGTCACAATCATTACTATGCTCAAGCCCATCGTTGCAGCCACTGTGTATCTTGAGTGCCTTCCAACCTAGGGGGGTTCGTCTTCCAGCACCGCATTGGACAATATTCTGCTGTGATCCATAAGTTTTCCCTGAACTAGTTTTCTGAAGTAGATCACCAGTAGATCACTTGTTTGTCTTCGTCTGGAAATTCTGCTGAAACTTGTCTACCGTAAGTGACCCTGCTGGTATTTGACATACCGGCAGTATAACTTTCAGCCTCATGGCAACGGGCAAGCCACCATGCCATCATGGGATGACCAACTGAGAGGTGGCAGAAGTACCATACAGGTGCAGGTCACTGTGCCCTGAGCTTACTTCATACCCAGCTTCTCTCAGAGTCCAAAATAGTTCTTGAGCATACGGCGTGCTGCCAAATTTAGTGATTATGTGGCCAAGTCAAGGAGTAAATGGAAAAAAGCCTGAATGTCGTGCCAGTATGCTGAGTTTGGAAATAATAACCTTTCTACTTTTTCTCCAGTAAACAGCTCTTCTACTTGGATGCCTCATAAATAAAAGCTCCCCTCTACCACTGCCCCTTGTTCCTAAAACTGATGCTTCAGGTGGAGAATTTTGATAATCAAGGAGTTTTGATCATCAGCGGGAGGGGGATTAGAATTACAGGCTGTGTTCTCAAACTCAAGTATATGACAGACTGGAGTAGATGCCTACACATGTATTTTGTTTTGCTTCTGCCACTGATTACTCAGTTAATACCTCTCTGCCTCAAGTTACCCATCTATATAATGGATTTAATAGTGACTCTCTACCTTATGCAATTGCTATGAGATACCAATATAGCAATGAACATTGTAAAACGCTGAGAGTGTCAGGAGTCAGTCAGGTTGCATCTTGTAACCATGGGGCAATACTTACTGGGGGCAGCTCTGTATGTAGTCCTGCACCAGGTATCCACAGAGGCTTCTCTGCGCTATAGTAGGCGAGTTGAGGAACTTGGGATTTGGCATGATCTGAACTCTGACCAACCCTGCTGGTGTAGCCGTTAAGCAATACAGCTGCTAACCCAAAGGTCAGCAGTGCGAATCTGCCAGGTGCTCCTTGGAAACTCTATGGGGTGGTTCTAACCTTTCTGTAGGATTGCTGTGAGTCAGAACAACTTGATTGCAATGAGTTTGGCTTTGGTTTTTTGAACACTGACCCACAGGTAGATGAAGGCTGAGAAAGGATTATAGCCCAGCAATCATGTCTGAAAGTTTTACAGTAGCAACGATGTCAGTGAAGATTCCAGAGGAACGTCCCTGGATAATGCAAGTGGTGAATCACCCAGTGGCTAGCCATCATGTTGAAAGTTTGAGTCCATCCAGAGGTGCCTGGAAGAAAGCCCTGACAATCTACTTCTAAAAACTCAGCCACTGACAACTTTGTGAGCACAGTTCTGCTCTTGCACACACGGAGTCACCAGGGGCCAGAATCAACTCAATGGCATTTTTTTTTCTTTATAATATAAGAAGCTCAGTCCGTGGGGAAAATTTGATCCCAAACGCTTCTTGAACACTGTGATTCAGCAGGTTCTAGTCCTTAGCCATCTCAGAACACTCTGACCTTGCTCCCTTCCTGAAAGTTCCTCTTCTGTAAATACTATTTGGTTTCTTCGTTGGCTGGTTGGGTCCAATTGTCAGGTCATGCTCATTCCTCCAAAGTAGTCATGAGAAACGGTGTGAAGCCTGCCTCTCTACAAAGGACCCTGGAAAAGCTGGATGCTCCTGCATGCTGCTGCTGGCCTTGGCTGCAGCCCAGGAAGGGCCACCGGTGAACTTTAGGCCCAGGGAGTCTGCTGTCCTCAGCCTGTTCTCATGGATGTGTCTCCGCAGATGAAAGGAAGTGGACGCGGAAAGTATCTGCTGCAGAAGCAGCATCAGCTCTGACTACAGTGTTGCTGGGCCTTTTCTTTCTTCTTATTTATTTTTTTCAAAAAGCTAAGAGGTTTACATCTGCTGGTGCCCCCTGGGCCAGGTCGATAACCCAGAGCTTTCCAAACTGGCCATGGAGTGTAAGGGCCGGGGGAGCACTGGCTGGAAAAGCCAACTCTACCAGAAGCCCAAGCAGAAGTAGCAAGCCCCAGCTCCCAGTGCCTCCTCCTGGCCCCTCCCTCCTTCCCCCTCGTTGCTTTCTTCCCTTCTGCACTTTTGAGGTGCCTGCGCGCCGGTGGCTCCAGCCTCTGGCAGTTGCTGCCCTCTGCTGGGAGGAAAGCTTCACTGAGTGTGGGAGGCTCTGGGCTCTGTACCAGGAAACCAGGCTGAAGGCAGCTGATTTGCACAGTTCATGCCCGGAATGTGACTTGGCTTGGGGGATGGCAGAAAGACGCAGTCAGCTTTTGCATCAAAATACTTCCTGTATGGTCTCAGCTAAGGGCAGGTTCAGGTCTTTGGATGGCAATCGCTAGAGATCCTTTAAGTTCCCTACATCAAAGGAAAATTCCCTGAGGAGGTAACTCCTATCAGAGTCAAAACCTTTTGAAGCTGTTGCCTTCCAGTTGCTTTGGACTTACAGTAACCCTGTCATGACTCTACAGGGCAAAGGAGAACTGTCTCATAGGGTTTCCAAAGCTGTAATCTTTATAGAAGCTGACGGCTACAACTTCCTCCCTCAGAGCAGCTGGTGAGTTCTAACCACTGACCTTTTGGTTAGCAGCCAACTGCTTAACCACTGTGCCTCAAGGGTTCCTTTTATCTGGGTCAGAAATTACTATACTGAGTCTCTTGATTTGTTGATGACTCTGAACCGGCTTGATGACCTTTGTTACTGAATTAGCAAAAAATAAAACAAACAAATAAAAATTGCCCTTGGGACAGGAGAGTCTTGAGAGAGTTGTAGAAGGATGGGCTTGATAGTGGTCTCTTGTATCAGAAGGAGCCATCTATGAGTGTGGGACTCAGAGTGACCAGGAGGCTTCAGAAGAGTAGACAGAGTCAGATGATGGTGAGAAATATGGTCCCTCAAGGGGGGGAATGGACATCTGGGTGGTGCAGACAGTTAATATGCTCAATTGCTAACTGAAATGCTGGAGGTTGAGGTCTACTCAGAGGTGCCTTGGAAGAAAGGCCTGGTGACCTACTTCTCAAAAATCAGCCACTGAAAGCTTGATAGATGGTGTAGAATTCTACTCAGACACACATAGCATCACAATGAGTTGGAATCAACTTGATGGCTACTGGGTAGAGGATGAGGGAGAATGCTTATGGATGTAGCAAAGTCTGTTCTTTATGATTTCCTGGAATTCTCCAGAACTGTCTGTGTATGCAGACTGCCCAGTGGACTGTGGAGACTACAGGGACAGGAGGATCACTGTTCACTGTGACTCTAGGGTGATCCTGGCACATCTCTGAAGCTTCAGCACAGAGTGCATCCGAGCCAGGCAGGAGCTGTGACCTCACTGACAACACAGTCGTTCTACTTGAGGGATTTATTTTCCTTCTACAAGTCCTGCCAAGACTCTTGGTTAGAGCTAATGGGGCTCCCCCAGCCTGTGAGTGTCTCTTAGTGATGTGCATAAACAATGAAAGGCAGGAAATAGGTTTCCTGTTCTTAATTGGCTTGTTAAACCTTGTATTGAGTGGGGTTTAAATGGCTTTATTATGAATGATAATAATAGTAAGCCAACATTATTATTAGTAGTAAAAGAATTATGATGTTGGTACTAACTGCCGCTTTATATTTTAACCTTGCTAACCCAGAGATCCTTTTACCAACAGTGCCCTGGGGTGAGTGGGGGTGACCCTGAGACAGACTGCTGGGTAAGATGGCAAAGTTAAACAAAGAGGTAGTTGTTCCACCTACAGCAAGGGGATACTGCATTGTTTAAAATCAGGACAGGTATGTGTCAGGGCTGTATCTTTTCACCTTGCTTATTCAATTTGTGTGCTGGGCAAATAACCTGAGAAGCTGGGCTATGTGAAAAAACAGTAACAGGACTAGAGGAAGACTCATTAACAACCTTCACTATGCCGATGATAACAGCCTTGCTTGTCCAAAGTAAAGCGGAGCTGAAGTGCCTACTGATGAAGATTAGAGACCATAGCCCTCAGTACAGACTGAACCTCAGCATCAAGAAAACAAAAGTCATCAAACTGAATCAATGAGCATCATGATAAATAGAGGAAATGTTGATGTTGCCAAGGATGTCATCTTACTGGGATCCACAATCAACGCCCCTGGAAGCAGTAGTCAAGAAATCAAGCAATGTATTGTGTTAGGGAAATCTACTGCAAAAAAACTTCCTTAAAGTATTAAAGAGCAAAAGATGTGATCTTGAGGGACTGACTGAAGCCACGACACTTTGTTTCTTCACATGCGTGTGAAAGCTGGACAATGAATAAGAAAGACTCGAGAAGAACTGATGCCTTTGAATTACAGTGTTGGTGAAGAATATTAAACATACCATGGACTGCCAGAAGAAGGAATAAATCTGTCTTGGAAGAAGTACAACCAGAATGCATCTTAGAAGTAAGGATGGTGAGAGTTTGTTTCACATACTTTGGACATGTCATCAGGAGACCATCCCTGGAGAAGGACGTGATGACCGGTGAAGCAGAGAGTCAGAGAAAGATCAGAGGTCGATGAATGAGATTGACTGACCCCATGGCTGTAAATAGGGGCTCAAACATAGCAACAGTTGTGAGAACAGTGCAGGACTGGGCAGTGTGGCGTTTTGTTGTAGGTGGGAACCGACTGGGTAGTACCTGACAACAGCATCAGCCAGCACATTTCCAAATCTGAGACCCTTTACACTTGCTTGGCTTTTCTTCCACCCTTGTGCTTTCATTCAGGCTTTTCCTATCAGAAGAGGTGGAGCCATAAAACTTTCTGATTTGATTTTAAATAAACCAAAACCCAAAACCCACTGCTGTCGAGTCAATCAGCTCTATAGAGACAGAACCGAGCTGCCTCATAGAGTTTCCAAAGAGTGCCTGGTGGATTTGAACTACTAATCTTTTCCTCAGCAGCTGTAGCACTTAACCACTACATCAATAGGAAATTGAAATAAAATAAAATGAAATTTTCACAAGAATTTTACATTAGATTTGATTTTAAAACCTCAAGATTTTAAACTTCAAGGTTAAATTTAGGTATCAGGCGGAGCCAATTTTATACATGGTTGCGAAGCCTAAAGGGAGTTCAGAGAGAAGTGGGACTCATGTTCTCACCCTCAGTTCACGGCTGGGACTGGTGGGGCAAAGCACATCCCAGACTTTAATCATTTACGTATGAGGTTCGCTATTTTTACCATGCTTCCTGCAACTGTAGTTGTTTACTATAGCATTTTCTTCACTTTGATTCTCTTGTTTGACTTCAGTAGATTCCATCTGGCATCTTTTTAAAAAAGATATCATAAAATCTTGAGTTCATTGTGTGAGCTATGTGTTTTTTTTTTTTTTTTTTTTGACCTAATACGTATTAAAACAAATGCTTAAGGAAAAAACAAACCATCCTTGTACCAGTCATGTTCTCTCCAAGGGAGAACATACCACACTAGTGGAAACATACTATGTAGTGGTGGTTACGAATCTTGTTAAAGATTCAGACTAAAATTCAGACTGCTAGGCCCCTCACTCAGACGTTCTGATTGTGCACCCCTGGGGTGGTGTGGCCCATGGCTTCGAACTTCTAACACATTCCCAGAGAATGCTGGTATCACTGGTCCAGAGGCCACATTTGCAGCAGCACTTCCCTAGAGGACACGGGCCTCTTCCCCACTTCCAAGTGGTTATAGGTTTCCTCTTCTGAAAATGAGGACAGCACCTCTTTCAGAGTCTCATCAACCCTGGGGAACCTTGGTGGAATAGTAGTTAAGTGCTACAGTTGCTAACCAAAAGGTCAGCAGTTTGAATCCACCAGGTGCTTGTTGGAAACTTCATGGGGTAGTTCTACTCTGTCCTGTAGGGTCTCCATGGTTGGAACTGACTTGAAAGCAGTGGGTTTGGTTTTATGGTTTTAGCATAAACATTAACCACCACTCATCTGTCAGTTTGTCATACTGTGGTGGCCTGCATGTTGCTATGAGGCCACCAGTATTTCAAATACCAGCAGGGTCACCAATGGTGAACATGTTTTAACAAATCTTCTAGGCTAAGACAGACTAGGAAGAAAGGCCTGGCTATCTGCTCTTGAGTATTAGCCAATGAAAACCTTATGAATCCCAATAGAACAGTGTCTGGCTCCCTTGCTTGGGTACGTCATCAGGAGGGGTCAGTTGCTGCAGGAGAACTTCATGTTTGGTGAAGTAGAAGGACGACAAAGGTTGAGGGAGACCTTTGCCGAGAGAGTTTGACACAGTGGCCACAACTATGGACTTGAACATGCTGGTGATTGTGGCGATGATGGAGGACTGGACAACATTTCATTCTGTTTTATGTAAAGTCTCTGCGAACCAATGGCAGCTATCGGTCTATGTATCTTATCTGAACATTAAATGAACTACCTATTATAGGTAGAACACCTGGTAAAGAAAGGGTGCTAGCTATGGCAGAATGATTTTTCCTGGACCCATTTTCTCTCTCAGGAGTTTTAAAAGCTGTATTTTAAGGTTCAGTCAGAAACTCAGATGGCAGGTATAGCAGTTACGTCAGGTTAATTTTGATTCTAAGTCCACGATGAAACTCTAGGTAACCAAACAGTCATCCAGCAGCATCCAGCTGATTCTACCTTGGAGAATCCTGGCAAAGAGAGGCAATGACGTCTTCTTGCATCCCTGTCTGATCCATATGGTATTGAGGACCAAGGAACGGAGGCAAATGGATTAGGTCTTCACTGTGCTCAGCATGTCCTGAGACAGACAGGCAGACAAATAGGAACTCACAATTTGAAGAAGTGATTGTATTTGCAATTTTTTAAAAAGCTTCTCAGTAGTTGAGCCCCTTTCTAGGTCTCAGAAGTTGACTGGTAGGAGTCTTCAAGTAAAGTGAGACCTTTATTCCGTTATTGAAACCCAAAAGACTAATCTCTTTTTGCACCATCAAAGGACTGCGTGAGCCAGGCTCAGTTGATTGAAGAAATAATTCACTTTTATGATGGCAGGAGTGAGGGGAGCAGGCCATCTGGATCGAGTGGTGGCAGTGCCAGCAGCTGTGTCCTCTGTCCAGCTGGGCAACAGAGAGAACCTGAGCAGTCCATTTCTGTGATGCCATCTTCACTGTCCTGTTGGTCTTCTACAATTACTGATATCTGCCCCTTCTCCACATGTGGTTATCAAACTCATCAAATCCTTTCCAGCTTCACCCAATAAATGATTCTGAGCCATTGATAGTTTTAAACAAGGTACATGATACCATCACAGAGTATTTTAAAGATATCTAACCACTGTCTGGAGCATGAGCTGGAAAGAGTAACTCCAGGCGGGGAGGTCGAGGGGGCAGGTAACAGAGGAAGTGAGGATGAGGTGAGAGGAGAGAGGAGAGAGGAAGAGTTATTTAGAAAGTAAATTTGACCCAATTTGATGACTGGAGGACTGAGCTTTTCTTTGAACTCAGAAGACAAAAAAGAAGTTCTGTGGGCAGCTTTAGTTGCCTTTCGGGGGTTACTATCCATTTTGTTGGCAAGGTGGATGTCCCAGCGAGATAAATGGTCATTGGATGGGAGTGTGTTTTGAATACAATTTGGCTATGGTCTTTTACATTTCAAGTTTTCTCAAGTCCACAAGCACTGAGCCTTTACTGTAAATGCCAGCTATTGGTTGGTATTTTGGAACAACGTTTCTTTTGATTTTGCTATTGAAAAAGGAGTGCAGGCAACAAGGGAAAAATCCTCTATGACCATACATTTGCACACACCCCAACCCAACATGCACACTTTGGTCTTGAGACCCTGCCAGGGTCTGAATGAACCCACGTGGTGAGCCTGCACTAAAGCATTTTTGTGCTGTGCGCTCTTGGCTGCCTTTTATAAACCTTTTCTCTTTGTCTTTCCCACTTACACCTAATCCACCATATGACTACCTCCTGGACCCTGAGATCTGAAGGGTTCACAATTAAACATTTTTTATGCTGAATGAACATATACACTGCCAAGCCTGTGCACTTGCTCCTTACAGTGTGTGTATTGGGAAGCTGCCACCGCTGTCTTTTCTGCTCTTTGGAAAAGGCTGTGGGCAGATGCAAAGGGCCTGGCTACTTACTCACCTAGCTCCTGCCTACTGACTTAAGGCTCTTTGTTTGAGTGTCAGTACTGGTTTGTAAAACATGAATAGAGCTGGGGGAAAGAGTAATTACAGTTCCCATCTGGTGTTGCTACTGACATGATATTGAGCTAGCTGCCTGACTGCACATCTTTCCTGTCACCTTCTGTCTTTTCAGCTCTAGGTTCCTTCCTTCTCTCTCCTTCTAGTGTCCTCTCTCTCTCTCTACCCCTGCCCTGCCTCTTCTTCTGGTTCTTTCCTGTTCCCTCTCTTTCCCCTCTCCCTTCTCTTTCCTTTTATCTTGCGATCACCTTTGCTGTACCTCCCTTTCCTTTTCCTCCCCCTTCTTTTCTTTCTCCTCCTCCCTGGCTTCCTCTCAGTTTCCTATTGCTCCTGCCTCTATGGGAGAGGCTGCACATCTGTCTTCTCAAGGCCCCTAGGCAGCTGACCTAGAAAGCCTGCCCACCTATAAACATCAGTATGCCCGGGTCCATGCTGGGTGTCCAGGGCAGTCTCCGGTGTGTTTAGTTCCCGAGATTATGATGGCCTATTCTCTGAATCTGGGTATAAAACCAAACTTTCTCTTGAATCAGGGAGCCTTATAAGGTTATTTTGTAGTACGGAGACATCTAACTTTACTTAGGGATACTTTCACTGCCTGGATTCTACCATACTTTTTCCCCCTACATTTAGTGATTTAATATATCAGGATTTGGTTATATGAACATCCATGTCCTAAACTCATCAGTAGATATCTTTTCCTATGGTCACAATTCTACTTTTGGTGGCAGCAGGGTGGTCAAAGTAACAACTGTCTAACTTTTGGGTTTTGAAATGCAGTATAATATTTAACAATTAATCATGGCACTCAGCATGGTATTGTCCACAAAGGACAGTTTTAACAAATGTTTTGTCTTTGTCAACTTTATTGCAACTGTATCATAAAACAAATGGATATTTTAACTTCAAAATATAGGAAAAACATTCCTTTATTATAAAGGAACATTCTTTACATTAAGTAGATGTAGATTTGTTTTATAAGCCTGTTGACTTTCAGATGCTTTTTGTGTCCAAGAGTACTATTTCTTGAAATACTAGATATAATGTCATGTGACTTCCTGGCCCTCACAGGGGAGGCATCAAGGGATAAAAAGGACAAGCATTCCTGCCTTATAGAGCTTATATTCTAATGGAGAGTGATAGGCAATAAACAAAATAAATAAATATGCCATCTGCTGGGTGATAAGTGCTCTGTAGGAAAATGAAACAAATGAGGTTTGGGCAAGCTGTGGGCGGTGGTGCTTGGAGAGTGGTTCCCAGGTCAGACAGGATAACAGACACAGGAACAGACAGGTGGTGCAGGGTAGTTTCCCAGGTACCAAAGTGAGGTGTTCCGGAAGCGAGAGCCTTCACGTTCTTGGAGTGCCTTCTGCCTTTGCATCACAATTAGCAGTGACAGAGTGCTGCTTTAAAATAGGAAATGAAGAGGAAGGAAAGCAAATGCTTGATAGTTGACCTGACATTCACTGTTGCAAGATTGGGAACGTACAATAAATGTCACTGATGGAGCAATATTCATGAAGTAAAAATGTCAGTTTTCATTTAGCATGAGGATGGTTTGATACGTATTAGTCATGCACAGAATATTATCATAATTAATGCATTAATAATGCAGCTGTCCTTTTCCTCCCTATCCTGAGTTAAAAAGGAAGAAATGGAGAAAGGCAGGTGAAAGAGCTGCTGTCACCCTGAGCAGACCCCTCGGCCAGCATTAGCCATCTCCTTTACCCTGCTATCTCTGTAGCACTGGGCTTCGGATTGGCACCAGCCCAGATTGATCCATCTCAGTTCTTCCCTCACTTCTCCCTGAACCATACCAGTGGTCTCGTCTGCTGAGGGCTTTCTCCCTTATTTGCCAACAATCTTTTAAAATATGTATCTCTGAAGACGCATTATGTTCATTGTAAATTTTTCACATGAATAAAGTAAAAGGTATAAAAATCCCTGCTAAGCCCACCGTCTAGGCAAAACTACTATTTATATGTTGGTATTTATGCTTCAGTCTTTCATTACATTGCATGGTATCACTCCATGACATGGCTGGGAATCAAACCTGGATCTCCTACACAGAAAGTCAGAATTCTACTTCCATAGGCCAACTGTTAGTCTGCGTGATCCCCACAATCCCAAACATTTTAGAGGTAGAGCCAGAAAAGATCTTAAAATTCCATCTCATTTTTACACAGTATTGTTCCAAGGATATATCTATTAATATAAATATGTGTTTGGATGTGGATCTACATAGAGATAAAAATGTACCTTAGATAAAAGGCTAGAAGGAAATAAGCACTTTTCATGTTTTGGTATTTCTATGTGTGGGACAGTTACGGGCGAATTGTAAAACAAAAGCAAAGACAGAAAAATAAAGTTTCACATTGTATATAGAAACCAAGGGTCAGTGAAGTTAATTGACTTTCCTTTCATCTTACAGTTAAATCATAGTAAAACCGAGATTGGAACACAGTTCTTCTGATTCCTGGTTTGCTGCTGCCTTGCATCAGTACCACACTGTGACCCCTGAGGCCTAGCTCTCTTCTGTTTGCTTTTTTTAATTCATGCAGCATTGGTGGTTTGGTTTGGTTTTGTAAGAGTGCTGTGCTCTTTGTGGGTCCTTAGGTTTGCAAACGGAAATATTTTCAAGAATGAGCCATATAAATCAGCTCTGTGAGTGTACTGTGTATATATGTATAGAAGCACATGGATGCATAAATTACCATCATTTCAGAATTTGACAAGTGATTCAGGTCAATGGTGGATTTTATCTGTTAAATCACATTAAGGCTCCCAAGCAGATGCATCCTTAGTTCTGGATATGTAATTTATCATAGGCATCACATGGATTCTATGTAATTATATTAATTATTTAGTATATACAAAAGTAAACTGTGCAGATTTATACCAGAAACAGCTAAGCTGTTTAGGGACATTTAAGTTGGTCAGATTGATTACGCTTCTTCTAGGAGCCTATTAAAGGTGGAAACTGTGGTAAGATGTTTATATAAGCTTCACTAGAGCTATTCTGAATAGTTGGTGGTTGGTTTGGAGACCAGGAGACCATTGAGACTATGGTCTCTCTTTGGAAATGAATCTTGAATTTCTTTCCTGTTTACCCTTTGTCTTTTTTCTTTATCACCCCAACACTGCTTCTAGGATATCCAAAATAAAAATATTAGATATTTCTCTGGAGACTAGGGAACTACTTGAATATTATTATAGCGATAAGGAAGAAACATATTTTCAGGGACCTTTGACCAAGACAACAACAAAGAGATGGTGGTGTCTTGAGTGTATTGTTCCAAGTCAATGCACTCAGATATTAAATTGAGGCAGTTGGGGGCTACAACCATGTCTCTAAATACATTAACCCTAGATGTTCAGATTCATTTGAGGATTGACTTTTATCCACTGGGATCTTTCTGTAGGCCTGGAACACAGAGGAAATAGATACCCAGAAATGGGTACAACCTAGTGGGGACAGAGGCTGGGGCCTGACGTGGTCTCACCAAGCTACAAAGAGGCATCCAAGCCCCTAAGAAAGAGACGTATGCAGATTGCCTGTCCCTAGTGCTTCCATGATGCCTGTTTTTCATTGTGCCAGTTGGCTTACAGAAAAATGCCCCGCTGGATTCTGAGTTTTTGTACAGGGACCTGGCATCCTGTCATAGGATTCAGGTGGACAGTAACCTCCAGTCAGTGAAAGCCTTGGTATTCTGTGCCTAAACAGACTCAGGGGACTTGAGCTTGATCATAACAGGATTCAAGTGTAATACAATTTTTATTGTTAGCCCACAGCCCAACATGTGCCCACATATATGCTTTTCCAGCATACATGTGTGCACATGGACTCCATCTAATAGTGTAACTCACTCAGGAGTACGTTGCAGTGCCCTAGCATAGTTGTTGGCAGTTTCTCAATGGCAAAGTGCTCAGTTAAAACCAGTCTAAACAATAGCAGAATAAATACGTTCTGATGAAACTGGTCAGTTAATCTGTCCCTTAGGGCAAGGTACAGGCTTCTCTGGTTCACTGCTGCTAAGGAAATCACCAGCTCCACTTCCAACTAGTGTTCAAGCTCAAATTCAAGTGCTAGAAATTGTTTAAGGCTGCAATGAGATCCATGTGGCTGTTTCCATGCGCAATTAAGATACTTGGAGAGTAGCGTGGGCAGTTGGATATAAAAGGGAACAGAGGGGCAAAGAGGTGAATTGGAGCCACTTGGCAGCCTGAGGAGAGATGGGACACTTTATCCCACTGCTCAAAGGTAACAAGGTGGCAGCAGTCTCAGTTGGGGCAATGGAGGTATCTTAGTTGTCTAGTGTTACTATAACAGAAATAGATGGCTTTAACAAAGAGAACTTTATTTTCCCATAGTTTTAATAGGCTGGTGGCATAGTGGTTAAATACTACATCTGCTAACCCATGAGGTTGGCAGTTTAAATCCTCCAGATGCTCCTTGGAAACTCTGTGGAGCAGTTCTACTCTGTCCTATGAGGGTCATCATAAGCCAGAATCAGCTTGACGGCAGTGGCTTTGGTTTTTGGTTTGGAAGAAGCTAGAAGTCCAAATCTGGGGTGTCAACTCCAGAAGTCTTTCTCCTCTGGCTCTGGAGGAAAGCCCATCTCATCATTCTTCTCCTGGACTGGGAGCCTCTCCATACAGGAACCCCAGGCCCAAAGGACATGCTCTGCTCCGGGTGCTGCTTTCTTGGTAATATGAGGTCCTCCTGTCTCTCTGTTGGCTTCTCTGTTTTATATCTCAGAAGAGATTGTCTCAAGATACAATTGAATCTTGTAGATTGAGTCCTGCCTCATTAACGTAATTACCTCCCATCCAACCTGATTAATAGAGTTGGGGTCTACCACATAAAGGAAAATTACATCAGATGACAAAATGGCAGATAATCCAACAATACCAGAAACCATGACCTAACCAAATTGATATACATATTACGTGATTTAATCCAGGATAGGTAGTCCAGTGGTAGGGCTCTTGTCTTCCATGTGAGATATCCAGCTGCAATTAACCTTAGGCACAGTTAGCACCATCTCCATCTTCGGTGGAGATTTGTATTTCGCGATGATGCTGAAATGGTTTCAGCAGCGCTTCCCGACTAAGACAGACTAGGAAGAAAGACCTGGGTGTTTACTTCTGAAAATTAGCTGATGAAAACTCGCTGGATTAAAATAGTCAGATCCACAGCCAAGCATAGGGACAGCAGCACAGGACTGAGCAGCAGTTTGTTTCGTTTTTCGGGAGGTCACCATGAGTTGGGGGCCAACTGAACAACAGCTAGCAACAACAACAACGTAATCTCAAGCATGGGATTTATGATCTGTTACCTCGGTTGGCTAGAAGGTGCTAATGAGGCAAAGGCAGAAGCGTTGAGGCTCTGAGTTGATGAGTTTTAGTAAGTCACACACGCACACTGTGCACTTGAACCGGCAGTTCAGGCTGGAGAATAACAAGCATCAAGCATGAGAAGGAGCTGTGAATGACAGCAGTCCCCATCTGTCAGAAAGTTCTTGAAAGTCTTTCCAGCTCCTTAATACTTAGTGTCCCGGTGCTTCAGTTTTCTCCTCTGATACAACGTTATTATCCGGATAACAGTAGTATCTACCTCCTAGGCTCATTGGGAGAATTAAATGAGTTAGTACTGTACAAGGAATTTCAACAGTACTTGGCTTCTATCAAGTGGCCTTTGAATACTAGTTGTTGTTGTCTTTATTCTTAACTGTCATCCGCGTGGTGTAACTGCAGGGTCCCTTCTCCCTCACAGAAGGAGTAAGGAAGCCACTGGTAGCACAGAAGCCCGTGGCGAGTGCTGGGTGGTAGGTGCACCTTGACAACTTTTGAAATACACCCGTGGCAGCTTGCCAGCCCCACCTGCTGTTAGGAGCCTGAACGCAGGGACTGCTAGTCTTGCTAAGTAGCAGTTTTCTATTCTAGCCTTTTCCTCAGCTTACTCTTCTCCCACTGCCACTCAGCGCTCTTCCCTGGGTTGCCCTGATGCTCGTTAGTATTGTGGACTTGCTTCTCTCTGCAGGGGTCTTCAGTCAGCTCGTGAAGGGTATTCTCCCTCAATCTCCAGCTATACTGTGAGCTCCTGTTAGTGGAGAAACTAAGTTATGTCGGTTCTTTCCCTCCCTTTTTCCTTCGCTGTTGGCATCCAGTTAGGTGTTCTATGCATACCCCCCAAACTCCCCAAATGCAGAGCCATCAAGCTGACTCCTGCATACACTGGGGGCTTACCTATTCTCACTTTGGGGCAGGTGGGTTTTATTCACCCTTGGAAGGCCTAGTAGCGTAGTGGTTAAATGCTACAGCTGCTAACCGAAAGGTTGGCAGTTCAAATCTACCAGACACTCTCCAGAAACTCTGTGGCATGGTTCTAATCTGTCTATAGGGTCACTATGAGTCAGAATCCATCGGATCGCAGTGTTTTTCTTTCTTCTTTTTGGCTCCCTTTAGCATTCAGTATAGTGCTGGACAATCAGAGAATGTAGGACCATAGAATTGTGGACAACAGTCTCAGATAGTGCCCATCTGCCAAAACTCTTCCTAGAATCCGACCCACCGTACATGTGACTCAAACTGGCAGAGGTGAAATCACTTCACAGAAGAACGTAGGAGCACTACCTTGAGGCGAGGCCAGGGCTAAGGGTCCCAGATGGCAGTCTTCATTCCTCTTGGGTTAGAGTTACCCACCTGACCTGAACAGTAGAATACTGATATCCTTAGTCTTTGAAAAAGTGGAAACTAAAAGCAAACTCATTGCTGCTGAGTTGATTCTGAATCAGAGTAACCATGTGTGGTGGGGTAGAACTGCCCCATAGAGTTTCCAGTAAGCTCCTGGCAGATTCAAACTACTAAGCAAACTCATTGCTGCTGAGTTGATGCTGAATCAGAGTAACCATGTGTGGTGGAGTAGAACTGCCCCACAGAGTTTCCAGTAAGCTCCTGGCAGATTCAAACTACTGACCTTTTGGTTAGGAGATATATAGCACTTAGGTACTATACTGCCAAGGTTTCCTGAAAAGGGAGAATGTTATGCTTCTTGTCAGCCACTCACCATGACATCCTCTGTAATATACTCTGTTGTTACTGGTGATCCAAGTCAACTCCAATTCATAGCAACCCTATGGGATGGAGTAGAACTGTCACATAGGGTTTCCTAGGCTGTAATCTTTCAGAGAACAGTTTACAAGGTCTTCCTCCCGTGAAACTGCTGGGTGGTTTATTTATTATTTTCTCTTAAATATTTTATTGTGCTCAAAGTGAAAGTTTATAATCTGAGTCAGCTTCTCATACAAACACTCACACACACTGCTATGTAACTCTAGCTACTCTCCTACACTGTAACAGCACACTCCTCCTTTCCACCCTCTATTTCCCATGTCCATTCAAACCAGCTCCTTTCCCCCTCTGCCTTCTCATCTCCCCTCTGGATAAGAGCTTCTTAGTTAGTCTCATGTATCTACTTAAACCAAGAAGCACATTCTTAGCCAGTATTGTTTTATGTTTTGTAGTTCAGTCCAATCTTTGTCTAAAGACTTGGCTTCCAGAATAGTTTCAGTTCTAGACTAGCCAAGTGTTTAACCATTGTACCATCAGGGATCCTTACCAGTCTACAAACACGAAAATTAGGGCCAACGTTTACAAAGAGTCTTTTACATGCCAGGTCTCTTACATAAATTTTTCATTTAATCCTGTGGATTAGATATAATTCAGCCAGTGTTTACAGTTAAAGAAATTAAGACTTCAGCATAAAGGGCTTTGGTCTGTTAGCAAAGATTTTCATAACTTCATCTCTATGAGTTCATAAAAATACATTTTCATCTACATGCAAGTATCTTTTAAAATCTTTACTGTATTAAGCATATATTTCCTTCTCTGGAGACAATGTCATTTATATTGACATCTCTTCATCTGTTCTTTGATACTGCAGTGATTTCCTGGTACATACCTATTTTCTGATAATATGCAGTTGGGTAGACCTTGCTCCTCATGTAATAAAGTGTGGGAGCCCTGGTTGCTCTAAAGCAGAAGGAACTGAAGAGAAAGAACAGGAAGCAACTTCAAAGGTGAACACACCTGTTACAATTCATACTTTGCTCATTCTGTAGCTCAGCCCACCCTAGGACTAACCTCAGGAAGGCTTGAAGTTTCTCATTTTTAGCATCTCTTTGTTAGAGTTTGTTTTCATCTTTCTTTGATCCAATATCTGTTTTCAATCAGGTGTTTATTAATTTTCACATTATGCTGCTTGAATTATGTCATATCTGTTATCTGTTAACCTGGAGTATAGAAAACAAATCCCTGGCTGCTAACAAATGATCTTTCAGGGGGCTTGTGGATGAGTCCATAGTGTCTTCCTTCTGCAGGACCTGAGAAAGACACTGGGATTTTGGAGATCTGGAGTTTAGGGACCCTGTGAGGGCTCCAGCAGCTGCCAGTCAGCTTACACTGCATTTAAAAAAGCATGTCTGCAACTTTATGGTGCGCTTTCCTCCCCTTTCTCCCACAGGATGACTGCTTAGGTCACTACCCTGAGACAGTAGCAGCTACACTACTTCTTTAACATCAGGCCATACTACTTCTAAAATTTGTGTTATTGGGAGACTAGCTCATATACATGATCCAATCAATGATATAAGGAAGTGCTACGTAAATATTAAATAAGTGAAAACAGTGTAAGGAGGTCTAGTTTAATCCAGTGCTTTATCCTATTCTTCAGAGATAATAGTTATCAAAAGTATCATGCAGTTCCTTCTAGAAAAATTTCATGCACATACACATATGTTCAGATGTGTGTACTGCTCCATTTGCCTTCACGCATGGGGTTGATTGGAAATGCCACTGGGATCTCAGCTGTTGGTCCTCCTGTGGTTTTGATCTGGGACACTAGTATCTACAAGCAGAAACCACTTTCCCTTCCTGCTAACTCTGGGGCCCACCCAGGCCCATTAAACAGACTCAATTCTCATGATACTCCAGGAGCCACAGTCCTTTTGAAGAGATGACAAGCCAGAATAAGGAGTTAAGACATAGTCACCCTGAAGTTTACTCTGATTTTAATACGTTTGGGAGGTAGGGGAAGGGCAATCTTTGGATGATTATTTTCTTTTTCTGTTTTCATAACTTTTAAATAATGGTTGTGTGTCACAGTTAAGAAAAATCTCAATACATTTTTTTAAACAGTATCACTAGTTCCTACCGAAGTGGTGGTGTAAGCTCCCAGCTTAGTAAATGTGCTAATGTAGTTTGTATTGGCTGCAAAATGATACAAAATCCTCTATAAGAAATCTTAGGAAACAGCTACCATTGTTTTATTGTACTAGAATTGGGTTCAAGTGATTACAGTGCTGGAATCACAGTCTGCAGAAACTAGAAATGACACAGGGTTGATTCTGGGTATCTGTGTTAAAGTAGCTAGTGCTTTCAAATCCTCCTGAGCTATGATTCTCATGGCGAATAGTGAGATCATCCAAGGGGTTTCTTTAAAGCTGTGCCTGAATTCCATTCCCTCCTTGCCTCACTTGTAAATCACTGCTCCGGGGCAGTTTTTTGGTTCCTACCTTAAGTGCTTTGGAACCCTCCAGAGCCTGGGGGTTACTGCAGGTAGAAAGTGAATCCTTCCAAACAAAGCACATTGTGTAATGCCCTAAACAATACAGTAGCTAGCATTCACTGAGGGTTTACTATTTGTCAGGTACCCTTCTAGGAAGTGTCATGCATTTACTCATTCAACTCAGTAAATCTAGTCTTATGAATGGAATTGGGTCCCCTAAAAAGATGCGTAGAAGTTCTGATCTCTGGTACTTGTTTGGAATTTTTTTTTTTATTTGTTTGGTTGGTTGGGTTTTTTTTTTCCCCCAAACTGACTTTTTATTTAAATTGAATTTTGACTGAAATTTTGATTACATGATAGTCGTTGCATTCCATCGAGTTGCTGTGACTCACAGCAGCTCCATGTGACAGTGTAGAACTACCCTTTAGCTTTTCCCCAGTGTCATCTTTACAGGAACAGATCCTGAAGTCTTTCTCCCTCAGAGTTTCTGGGTTGGTTCAAAGCCACCAGACTTGTCGGTAGCAGAACAGTACTTAACCTTTGTGCAAACCATGATCTTTTAGAAATAGAGTCTTTGTGGGTGAGATCTTACTGGACAGGGGTGGGTCCTCATCTAGCATGACTGATGTCCCTAGAGTGTGTTCTCATCTCACATGACTGATGACCTCAGAAAAAGGCACAAGAGAGGTGAGGCTATGAGCTGCATGGAGGGAAAGGGGTCACATGAAAAGTGAGACAGAGTTTGTAAGAGGCAGGGACTTCAAGGACACTGCCAGTTACTAGAAGCTAGGAAACACACATGAAACAGGTTCTCTCTGAGAGCCGTCAAAAAGATTCAGCATGACCAACACCTTGATTTTGGATTTCTAGTTTCTAGAACTATGAGACAATACATGTCTTTTCTCATAGGCCACCTAGTTTATGGTACTTGGTTACAGTGGTCCTAGAAAACTAACGCAACCAATGAAACAGTTACCATTTTAATTCCCAGTAAGACACAAAGGGGTAAAGGAGGTTATCTAGAGACCCTATACTATTAGGAGGTACAACTGGATGTAAAATCTATGTCATCTGGTTCTGGGGTCACCCTCTTAACCACTGAGTCGTGTACTTCTTCTCAGAGTAGATATGTCCCATGCATGTGGACTGCGTATGTGTGTTTATAATAGTTTTTCTAGAAGTTTGTAGATGTTGTTGGGATTGATCAATAAGCATTCACTTAAAATTGGTACAGAGTTTCCATCAGATTTTTTTTCATCTAAGTTTTCTTAGTGGATCTAAAAGGTAATTTCACTTTTGTGGTAATTTTCCAAATCTTTTGATTTTCTAAAAAGGCCGTGGTCTGAAGGGCTAAACACTACAGTTACAGAGGAATGGAGAATGTAGGGAAGCAAATACATACCATCTCAACTATGCAATCAAATACCTACTACACCCTTCTCAACTACCTCCCCTCTAGTTCTTCTTATCTCTCTTATTCTCAACCACCTTCCAGTGGCATGCACGCTCCTTCTCTATGATGTGGACATGTGTTGGCAAAATAACTTGCTAAACATTACTTTGGAAGTCATTTGCTAAGACATGAAAATTGCTGTGTCACATAACCTCCTTCTCCCTGGAAACTTCATAGTAAGGAAATTTATGTGTTTTGTATTCTATACAAGGGGTTGACTGGACTGTCAATCAGAAGGATCATATTGAAGCCATCAGCTCCTCTATGATCTGTGTTACTTTCAACAAAGCATTCTACTATCCTCTGCCTCAGTTTCTTCACCATTTTGTTATATTTTTAAAAATGTCCAATGCCTACTCCATAACAGGTTCAGGAATTCTAGTAGTGAATAAGACAGACAAAGTTCCAACTTTTGTATTGATGGAAGACAGACAAAAAAAGAAAAACAAAATTATCAGGCGGTGATAAGTGCTGCTGGGATATGTAAGACAGGGTAAGGGGGACAGGGAGGGAATAATTTATGCGGAAAGTCAGGACAGGCCTCAGTGTTGCGGCTGTATTTGAGTTGATACCACAGAGTGTCAGGGAGAGAGCCAGAAGGGTATCAGGGGAGCTGGTGTTAGGAAAAGGGGAAAGCAAGTACAAAGACCCTGAAGTGAGGTAGGACCCCGTGTGACCGGGGCAGAGGGAACAAGGTCCAGAGTACGGATAGGTCAGGGCATTAAACACGTCAGATCACGGAGGGTTGGGGGGGGGCAGAAGCAGGGAAGGACCTGAACAGAGTGATATGCTCTGACTTATACTCTAAAAAATGCTGATCACTTTGGCTGCATGTGGAGGATAGACATACTAGGCGATGAGCCAGGGAGGAGGAATCTTGTTGGGAGAACACTGTCATAATCCAGGTAAACATGATGGCATCTTGGACCCAGGTGCTAGTGGTAGAAGAGGTAGGAAAAGGGTCTAATCCTGGATCTGTTTTGAAGGTAAGCATGATGGGGTTTTGATGACTAGATCTGTGGTATGAGAAAAAGAGAGGGGCAAGGATGATCTTCAGAATGTTGGCAAGATTTTTGTTCTGAGAACCTAGAATTATGGGCTTGTCATTTATTGAGCTAGAAATGACTAGGAAAAGCAGGTTTGGGGGAAGGGTTGGAAATTAGGGGCTCAACTCGGGAATTACTATGTTTTAGTGTCTATGAGATACCAAAGTAGAGACATGAAATAGGCAGTTGTATGGTTGATTTGAGTTCAGGAGGGAAATCCAGGCTGGACTTAAGAATTTGGGAGTCACTAGCACATCCATGAGGAGTCATGTGGGCAGTGGTTAAGCACTCTATTGTTAATGGAAAGCTCACCAGTTTGAACCCACCAGTGACTCTGTGGGAGACAGATGTGACAGTCTGCTCCTGTAAAAGATTACAGCTCTGGAAACGCTTTCGGGGTGGTTCTGCTATGTCATATAGGGTCTCTATGAGTTAGAATCAGTTTGATAGCAATGGGTTTAGCATATACTTATTACTGAAAGCCATAAAACTGAGTGGAAGCACATAGAAACTGAGTGTAGGTGGGGATAAGGCTGCCGAGCTAATTGCTGGCATCCAATTGTTTAGAGCAGGAGCTGGTAAACAATAGCCAGATTGTTACTTTTTTGTAAATAAAGCTTTATTGGAACACAGTTAATCACCATTCACTTATATATTGTCTATGACTGCTTTCTAGCTATAACAGAAGAGTTGAATATCTGTGACAAAGACTCTATGGCTTTCAAAGCCCCAAATACTTACTATCTGACTTTTTATAAGCAAGGCTTAGCTACCTTTGTTTTCAGAGATCAAGAAGATAAGGGAGGTGTGTCAGAGGAGACTGAGAAGTAACAACCCAAGAGCCAGTAGGATCCCCAAAAGGAGGTTTGAATTGGAAGCCAGCTGGTTATAGGGGTTTCAATCAACAACTTTAGATGTATGATTACTGCCTAGGAAAGTTTCTTACCTCATGTAGGGGGACAATAGTAGCCCAGGATTACGGTGAGGATTGAATGAGAGGATACATGTAAAACACAGCTGTGCATGGGACAGAGTAAGTGCTCAGTAAATGCTTTGACAGCACCAACTTCTGTTTGCATAGCCTAGGTTCCGTACTAGCGATGAATGCAGGATGTTTGGTGACTAAGTTAGCCATATGACTGGAGCTCAGAGCCCAGACGATAATAGAGAAAGGCAATCCATGCTCTCCCTCAACCACATACACCCTGCCTCCCAAGAGGACCTTGAAGGAGAGCTCTGACCCTGTAGAACCTGTTTTTATCTCCTACCTTTGGCAAACAATCTCTACTGAAAGCTTTTGAGCAAACGGCAAATGCATCTTTAAGAGATTACTGATGTCAATGCAGTCTCTGTGTTAGGATCTTAAAGGCTCCTTTGAGGTTGTGCTTGTGACAACATTGGTTGGCAGCTTTTGCCTGAGGATGTACACAATATGCCCTTAATGCCAGAGAAGAATCTAGAATTACACATCTAGGCTAGGGATGCTTCTCCCAGGTAAAGCCTTGAATGAGAAACTTGAAGTATGAATCTCATAAAGATCCTGAGGTTAAATCCTGGATAGGGACAGAAATATCCTGTATTCTTGTACCAGGTTTGACATTTAGCTTGGCAGCATCACCCTGGTGCCTCTGGGTAAACAATCATGGGAATCCATGGGAATGTTTGCCCTTTTGGCAGTCATAAATAAGAATTTGGAGTCTCCCACTCCCTTGTTCTTGCATCTGTTATTGGTCTCCTTCTTCCTATCGTTTCTGTTTTCCCTGGTCAGTCTCTGAAAAAGGATTCTCAAAGTGTGACCTGGGCATTAACAGCATCAGTACTACCTGGAAACTTATTAAACATTCCAGTCCTCCGTACTATGCCCAACCCATGGAATCTGCAGCATATGATGTATGACTTTGGGCAAGTCACTTAACCTCT
Organism: Heterohyrax brucei; assembly: GCA_028571685.1. NCBI lineage: Eukaryota > Metazoa > Chordata > Mammalia > Hyracoidea > Procaviidae > Heterohyrax > Heterohyrax brucei. The sequence goes on from CM053151.1 coordinate 100,583,837, forward strand.
TTGAAACCCAGTTTCCTCTTATGGAATATAGAGATAATCATAGTACCGATTTGTTGTAAACATTAAATGAAATGAACAAGTTGCTGGGTTTAAGAAGCCCTCCAGGTGATTCTAATTATGATAAAGTTTGAGAAGCATTCTGCTCAAGATTGTTTCGAAAGATTTCCATTTGGGGAATATTAAAACTTCTTGCTTTCAGAATTTTCCAGATTTTATCCTCTTACAAATCTCTAACATTATTTTTAATATGAGCCAATTTACTAGTCATCTTTGCAAAATTAATTGATGTTGTCCCATTTTCTTAAAAAAAAAAAAAGAGCTATAGAATATAAGCCGTAATTTAACCTTTGCGTAAAGACTCAAGATATAGCCTTGAACGTCATCACTGCTGTGTTGGATGTAGGGGCTCGTTTCTATGCTTTTGTGTTCTTTTACCAGCTTTTTCACTTTTAAAATATTTTTAGTTGTTTGTTGCTTCTCTCGTCATTGTCTGATTGTCAGCTATTGCTATAAATATTAGCTGCTTCAATTTGATTTTTTGTTTGTTTTTAACTTGATTTTGAAAAGGAACTGATATCCAAAATGCTTAGTAACGTGTCCAAAGGAAGAGTAAATAAAGAGAACAAACAACCAAATGAAGCATAAGAGAATTTTTTCCCCCAAGTGTAAGCTTCCATGACTGAATTTTGTAGCATAAAATTTTAATTCCAAGATGCCTTACTCTCCACTCCTGATTAGGTTCTCAGTAGTTGAGGTTTTGAATAAATAAATGAAAATCTGTTGCACCTTCCTCTTCACTCAATAGTGTCTTCTGGGCTTCTTTTTTAGAATTCTATTGCACATTTCTGCATTTCACATACCTTTCTTTATTGTTGATACGTGCATTTCCCTGAAAAACACAATTTATAAATTATAGAACCAACCAAACCAAATCTGTTGCCACTGAGTTGATTCAGATTCACAGTAACCCTGTAAGACTGTCCTGCCGAGTTTCTAAGAAGTCCCTGGTGGTTTTGAACTGCCGACCTTTTGAATGGCAGGTCTAGCACATAACCATCACACCACCAGGATTTCTTGCTATCATCCAGTCTCATGTAAATACCACTCGTTGGAGTAGAAGGTAATAACTAAGTGTGCAGTGCCCTCTTTCCCATGTCTGCTATTGTCGTTGTTTGACTTCCACTTGGTTTCAGTGCAGTCTGGTGGAGAGGACACAGTGCTGAGATTCCTGGGATCTAGATGTGGCTACCTAGGCCACTGAGTGCCTCTATTGTGTTAGGTAAATCACTTGGTGCCTCTGGATATGGGGCAATGTTGTCAATGAGGATGCTACTGCAGCTGTATGCAAGAACGCAGATCGGTAGTGCAAGGGGAGCTTGGCACAGCATACACCTGGGAAGCATCGTTGGTAAAGGTGCATCCAAGGCTTTTTGCAGGCCTAGAGCTTGCTCGCTCATTCCATAGTACCCTCACTCCACATCCAGCTGCCTTGGCTCCAAAACTTTGGGACTGTATTTTTTCCGTCATGCTTCAGAGCATGTCCAATCAACAGACCTCAAATAAAGTTATGAAGAGTAAGGTGATATTCACCATAGCAAAAAACAAAAAGCCTTGATGACAGCTCTACTAGCAATGCTTACTGTGGCTGAGGGAGTGACAACAGTGTGCGCCATGCACCTTTTTGGCTGTTCTCTTGGCTTGGGAATCTTGTTGTGCATTCTGAGATGTGGGGGTCGCCAAGTATTTGTTTAAATAACATGCCTGCTTGGTTCCTGCTGGTTTCTGAAGAGAACCGGATTCTCAGGTAGACAAGCATGGCCATCCCATTGGTTAAGACCGTTCTGGTCACCTCAGCTGTGAGCAAATCCACGCAGCCCCAAGAAGCCACCGTCACTGAGATTCAGAGGAGGGTGGTCCGTCTGGTTGAGTTTAATTTGGGTGCCTTCTTTTCCTAGGAAAATGATGCTTGCGTCTTTAGCCCCTGAAGGACACATAAGAAGATTTGCACCCTTCTAAAGGAAGCCTTTGAAAGGGCAAACCCAGTTTGTTTCACTTTCTTTCTGCCCATCCCAATTCTGCTCACTCTTTAAAACTCAGGTTAGGATTGACCTTGCCAATGACACCATCACAGACTTCAGTCTTCAGGACCCTGCTCACTTCCTGCAGCAATTACTGCCTGACATTCTTCTTGGCTCTTATTACTCACCTGTTGCCTTGTTAGTTAAATTTATTGCACGTATGCTTCATTTTCTTTCCTCTGGCCGGTTGTGAGCAATGTGTGGGCAGTGCCAGATCCTGCTTACAAATCCTGGTCTTACTTTTAGGACAGAACTCATCTGGGGTAGTGAGGTCCTAGCACCTGGTCTGGGGAACTGTCTCAGAGCTGGGCTTGGCTCAGTGGGGAAGCTGCTACAAGGGCAGCAGAGCCAGTGGAAAGGATTAAGTTCTCCAAGTTATTCACACAAGGGCTGACGGGAGGTGAAAACTAGAGAAACAATAAAGATTAGAAGTCATTAGAATCAGGTGGTAACTGAGAACGGAAGCTATGTGTTTCCCTTACTAGGGCTAGCAGGCCTCTTTGCTGTTTCATGGTGCTAGTTGTCATGCGGAACAGGTCACTTTCTTTAAATGACTCATGCAGGTTGGACATTCACTTTTTTGGTGGCTCCCAAGGGTGGGCCTACAGCAGTGTAAATCTTGCTCAGGTCTGGCTTCACAAACAACTGTGGTCTCACTTCCCTCCGCTATAAAATGTAGGGGTTGAACTCCATGCTTTCTTGCTCCAAGGTCGTAGCAAATTAGTTGAGCGAATAGGGAGTAGACCAATCTCTTCTGTAATGACTGGATGTTCCAGGAAGTACCTTTTGAAAGCATTTTGGATGTAGAAACATCCCAAGGAATGGAGGCTTGGGACCCAAAGCGAGATCATCTCCGAAGGGAAGTTAAATATTTTCTCCACTGGCAGGGAAGACCCTCTGCATTCAAGAACAGAAAGAAATGTTTACATGGCTTTGGGGAAGAGGAGAGCTTATTTCCCCTAAAGATAGTGAATTGCAACTGATTTAAAACAGGGAATAAAACAAAACGGTGGCAAGCGGCTGCTGTCAGAGAAGTAAATGCTTTTCATACCAGAAAAAGTTTAAGGGACATTGACGTGGCATTAATTAGCTGATGACTTTATGGTGATGGTGGCACTTAGGAGATCTGCTTCTCTGTAGGAAGAGGTTTGTATTTTGAGGTAGTGAGCTGTGTGCATGAAGTCTCAGCATAGAGGAAGCCAAGTCAGAACAGAAGGGCTGGGGGAGTTGAGTGGTCAGTTGCCATGGTGAGCCAAGCTTCCCTGCTGAGAAGCTGTCACCTGTCTTGCAGCAGGGCCAGCAGGGTAGGACAGTGCTTCTCAAATGTTAAGATGCTTGCTTACAAATCCCTTGGGGATGTTGTTAAAATGTAAATAACAACACAGTAGGGCTTGGGTTGGGAAACCCTGGTGGCATAGTGGGTTAAGTGCTACCTCTGCTAACCAAAAGGTCAGTAGTTCAAATCTGCCAGGCGCTCCTTGGAAACTTTGGGACAGTGCTACCCTGTCCTACGGGGTCGCTATGAGTTGGACCTGGCTCAATGGCAGTAGGTTTTAGGTTTAGGCCTTGGGATGAAGTCCCAGGATGGTTTCTAATGTTTAAACTGCCGGGCTACTAACCAAAAGGCTGGAGGTTCAAGTCCATCCAGAGGCACCTTGGAAGAAATGCCTGGTGATCTACTTCAGAAAAAGCAGTGACTGAAAACCCTTGGAACATAGTAATACTCTGACATGAAGTTTCCATGAATTGGAGTTCACTTAATAACAGCTGCTACTGGTGGGTACTGGGGCTCAAAACTGTATTTCTGACTAGCTTCCTGGGGCTGCTGATGCTGTGGTCTGTATACTGTGTTTTAAGTTGCAAGTATATAGTGGACTCTGGAAGAAGTAGTGGGCCTGAGTTCTAGGCCTAGCTGGGCCCAAGGTGAGGCCTTTGGCAAGTCACTCACTTTCTAAGACACCCAGTTTTTTCAACAGTGGCAAAAGAGGGAAATAAATGGATGAGATACTTTCCAGTTCTAAGATGTGGTCTTAAAGGGAATTGAAGCCTCAGTCTTGCTGTTCCCTAGAGCAGCCAGCCTACTAGTCATGGAAGCTGTGTCCAGTGGTCACAGAAGAAGAGAATTTGCTTGGATGACTCTCACTGGATGTATGCTATTCCACTCCACCTGCCTCTGCCCTGATCTGTAAGAGTGGATACCAGATTCTATTGTCATTTGAAACAAAATGGAAGCAGAGGTGGTGATTCAGCACCCCCTCCCCTGCCCTATTTCCATTCCTCCAATGTTTCAAAAGTAGCTACTCCCTCCATTCCCATCGTGTGTTTAGTTTCATGCTTTCTGGCCTCTGGAATTCTCCTGTCAGAGTCTTGGAAGCTGGCTTATCCGACTACCCTGAGAAAACGCTCAGGCCTCCGACTCTGAAAACAATTCTCTGAGATGAGATGTCCAGTTTGTTCCTTACAACAATAGCTGTCAGGGCCAATTGCGGTTATGTAATAGGTTTCTTTTTTTAACCAGGTCTTGAAAATGTGTGCATTATCCTTTAGGTAGTAAATGAAATTAAAAAAAAAAAAAAAAGGCTGAAAATAAATCAGCTTTGCAAAGTGGGACTGAAGCTTTTCTTCTAACTGTACCATTTTTAAAATTCTTATTGCTTTTTAAGGAGATGATGGCAAATGAGTACTTTTTAAACCATTTTTAAGGACCCAGTTTATCTTATACTATTGGCAGTTGAGACTTTGGCCAGATGCTTAGAGGGTTACTCTGAGTATGGGGGGGTGAGTCAAAGAGGTGTTTTCATGTGTCCTCTGATATGGGGTAGCTTCTGCTCCCCAAGCTCATTCTCTGCCCTGTTCTCTCTTTCAAGAATCCCTTTCCAATTGGCATTGTGGTTGTATGAAGACAAGCAAACATGTCTTCATGTCAGATATAACCACTAAGAGCTGAAAGATGACAGAAGGAAATGCAAGTGTACATCTCTCAATTGTCCAAGGTTGCTACCAGAATTAGCTATCTTTTTAACCTTCTGCAGCCTCTACATCTATGCCTTTCGTAGAATTCCATTAGCCCAGATTGGCTTAGTGGTTATGCAGTCTGCTCTGAGTATACCATTGTTCTACTATATTTTGATGGATGTGTTTATGAGACCTTCTTCTGGGCATGGTGAGTGTTAACCAGGGACTATGTAGATAACGGAAAGATGGTAGCTGGATGTGGAACTCCTTTCCTACCAAGGGAGGGGCTAATGGGGTAGGACCCATGTGACCTGATGCTGGAGGTGCAGAGTGAGAAGGAAAACCATCATGGGAGGGAAAGTGTGACGTCAGCAGAAAGCAAATGCCCCCCACCCCACCACCCTTACTTTTGCAGTCAGGCAATCAATAGAGGGAAGCCTTGCATCACCTTGTTCCATCCTCATTAGGATTTTTCCCATATGCTCTCTGACCACACTTTCCTCCTTGGTGCATGGAAAGCTATTAACAATACATGCACGTGGCACATCTGTGGAGCTGTTATTGCTGCTGGGTAGCTGTGTTTGTGTAAAATATTGAACATCCTGTGAAGATTTATAATGGCTTGCTGCCCTAGTCTCTAACTGATCCCCAGTCTCTGGTTAGAGATGTGTTAACATCTCTGGTTCTACCTGGAGGAAAACGTCTTTGAAGTGAGATCACGTGAAGAGAAAACACCCTTTTCTGTAAGTCTCCCAATAGAACAAAGCATGCGGGCCTTCCAAGATGACTCTCAGGATAACTAGGGTCTGCTCAAGGCACAGGGGTGGGGCACCTCTGCTAGGAGTCTCTAAGCCCCTTGGTGGTCTCTGGCCTCACTGGGAACCTGCTCTCCCAGGCCTGAGCTGGGCAGACCTGTAGCCAAAGAGTGATTCATCCAGCGTTTGTGATACCTTGTGGAGATTGTAGAGCTCAGGTCTAAGAGGATCTGGAACAACTTCTGTAGTGTTTGGCTTATAAAGGACTGAATGATTGCCTTGGAAGTCAGTCTCTCCTCTTCTGTTCATTGGTGGAGTCACAGTAGGGGTGAGCCAAGGGTTAAGGCACGAGGTGAAGAAACAGTGGTCTGCCCCAGTGCTGAGCTGGCAGGGACCTGGCTTAAAGAGGTTCTAGGGACCACTGATTTTACCAACGAGTGGCTCTAGTAGCTGTGGGCGATTTAGGACTTTGATTCTTCTAAGGTTATTGAAATCGCTCATCACTCTCTCTCAACCCTGTTGTGGCTTACAATGCAACTGGAAGGGGCCATGTACTACTGAATATTGTGTTCCTGTGATGGTGGAGTTGCAGACAGGGCTCAGGAGAGTCTAGAGAGAAGTGGGCACTGGTGCCTGTGACTTTAATGATCAACTCCCTCCTTCCACCACTGCCCTCAGGACACGCTACCTAGAGCCAGCCCCTGGCACCCATTGCAGCGTGCTCCTGGAGCCGAGAGTGGCATGAGGCAATGTCTGTGGCAAAGGGGAGGACGTGTGCTGAGCCTTGAGAGGTACCGATTGGCTGGTGGTGAGGTAATGCAGTGCAGTCTGAGTGTGGACGCAGCAGGCCCAGCATCGAGGGTGTGCCTCCTCGGCAAGGCTGCGGTGCCAGTCAGCTGTCTGAAGGGCAAAGTCTCTGAGGGGTTCTGCAGACCTCATGCAGCTGGCTGGCTCACAGGGCAGGGTTTGTGCACCTGCAGCCAAATGGCAGGACCAACATTGCTGTTACTGTTCCCTGACCCTAAACCCACCAAATGTCACTGTGGTTCTGACTCTGCTTCGAAATGGGGACCTCACAGTGGGGAGGGCAAAGCAGCTCAAAAGTGTGGGTCAGAACCTGGAGACTACCTGCCCCGGTAATGCAAGTGGCAGTTAATACTGCAGTTGAGGCCTGGGGCAGTTTACAGGATAAACAATGGTTTAATTCTTTTAATGATATGAACTTCCCCGGATGTCCTTCCTACATATGGTCCTAGGTTCACAGTTAAGCCATAAGTCCATATTCAATCTGTGCATTCTGTCCCATTTCTAACTACTTAGTGTCAATGACAATTTTAGCCATGAAGAACTGAGGCATTCAGTATGATACTCTGGGGTATGCTTTTTCCCTTTAATAAGACACCTCTTCAAGGACAGAGCTGGCATCACAGGAAGGCTCTTCCAAGGCTTAGCAGCTTCCAGGGATCAAAACTGGTACTCAGTAAGTACTTCAGGTCAATACAAAAGTAATAGTTATGTACTTATTCTTTGCATTTTCACAGACTTCGGGAATAACACGGACAGGGGAAATTGCCCTTGAAGAGGTCATTTATGCATATTTCCTACAGTCCTGGGACTGTTCTAAGTGTTCAGGCTATGGTGGTAAGCAGAACAAGGTTCCTGGTCACATGAATCTAATACTTTAAGAGGAAGTACACACAAAGAAGTAAGCATGTAACGCTTTACAGAGGATGCAGAACAAAGAGAAAACCCTGGTGGGCATAGTGGTTAATTGCTACATCTGCTAATCCAAAGGTCAGCCATTGGGAGCCACAGGGCACTCCTTGGAAACTCTAGGGGCAACTCTACTCTGCTCTACAGGGTTGCTGTGAGTAGGAATCAACTTGGAGGCAGTGGATTTTGGAAGAACAGAGTGGAAGGAGAGAACAAGATAAAGAATGACTAGAGGTTGAGGCTACTTTGGTGTGATGGTCGGAGATAACCTCTCTAGGAAGACACTAAGACAGAGACTTCAAGAACATTGAGTGATGCTTCTTGGCTTAAATATATATATGAGGTTGCCTGAGATGTTCTTGTCCAGAGCAAGATCAGAAGGTAGAGAGGGCCAGGCACCGGCTGAATGGATGTGGGAGGCACAGAGTAGAAACGAGGAATGTGCTGTCACAGGGGTTGGGGGTGGGTGGCACAGAACAGTTGGAGTCACATGGCGGTGTGTGTACAGGTTCTCATGCAGCAAATTGATGTGGTCTGTGAACTTTCACTTAAAGCAGGATAAAATATTTACAAGACAAAAACAGACTCTGATGGAGCAAAGAACATGGCTGTGAGAAAATCTAGGAGAAAATTGTTCCAGGCAGAGGGAACTCTAAGGAAAAAATTCAGAATCAGGACAAGCTTGATGCTCCAGAAACAAACAAAGAAACAAACAAACAAATGTAAACAGAAAGGGAAAATGACATGTGATAAGAATAGAGAAGAGGACAGAATCCAGATCCATTAAGACCTTGTAGGCCATGGAAAGTGATGAGAATGTTAAACTTGGGGGGGAGGTCTCAGGGTTGGATATCCAAAGCCAGACATTCCCGCAGTTAATGACAACTTCTACTCTGTTGCTCGGCTGAAGCAAAGTCTCCCTAAAGTGGGATCATCCTTAGTTAGCTACCATTAGCCCAAAGACTGTCTTTGCTCGAAAATATTACTGGTTATGTATTACTGGAGGTTTATTTTGACTCAGACCTTCAGCTCAGCCTTGATGTACATCAATTTTATTTAATCCTCATAAAAACCTAGAAGGTGGATGGTATAATCCACATTTAACAAATATGAAGACAGATGTTCAGAGAGAGAACTCTCCCACGTTCACTTACCTGGGAAGAGGGATAACAGGTTCAAAGAGAGATGGACTTTTAACATTCTTGTTTCAGGATGAATAGCTCAGTGAATACATTTTGTGTGTGAGAAGAGAGACCAGGAGAAGATGAGAGAAAGAGGGAGGGAGTGGAGAGACTAAATATCATAATGTCATGGATTATTGTCAGGTGTCTTTGCATCGTTTCCAACGCATAATGACCCTGTGTACAACAGAATGACACTGCCCCCTCCTCACAATCCTTTTTATTCTTTAGTCCATGTTGCAGCCACTGTATCAGTTCATCTTGTTGAGCATCTTCCTGTTTTTCCCTGACCCTTTTCTTTACCAAGCACAATATCCTTCTCCAGGGACTGATCCTCCTGATAACATATCCAAGGCGTGTGAGACGCAATCTTGCCGTCTTTGCTTCTAAAGAGCATTCTGGTTGTACTTCTTCTAATCCAGATGTGTTTGTCCTTCTAGCAGTCCGAGATATGTTCAGTATTATTCCCCAACACCGTCATTCAAATGCCACCGGTTCTTCTTCAGTCTTCTTTATTCTTCGTCCAGCTTTCATATGTAGATGAGGAAATTGTGAATTCTATGGCTTGAGTCAGGTGCCCCTGAGTCCTGAACACTTTGAACACTTAAAGGAGGTGTTTTGCAGCAGATTTCCCCAGTGCAGCAACTTTGAGGAGGTATTTGATAGAAGATTTCCCCAGTGCAGCATGGCTTTTGATTTTCTTAGTTGCAGCTTCCATGGGTGTAGGTTGTGGATCCAAGTAAAACAAAATCCTTGACAACTTCAATCTTTTCTTCATTTATCATGATGTTGCTTATCAGTCTAGTTGTGAGGAATTTTGTTCTTTTTTACATTGAGGTATAAGATCAAGATCTGTAATCCTTGATCTTCAGATTTAAGTCCTCTTTCAGCAAGGGAGGCCGTATCATATGTGTAACACAGATTGTTAATGAATCTTCCTCTGGTCTTATTGCTGAGTTCTTCTTTTAGTCAGGGCTTCTTGTATTATTTGTTCAGCAGGCAGGTTGAATAAGTATAGTAAAAAAATATACCTCTGACATACATCTTTCCTGATTTTAAACCACGTAGTATCCCTTTGTTCTGTTCAAATGACTGCCTCTTGGTCTATGTACAGAGTCCTCATAAGCACAAGTAAGTCTGGCATTTCCATTCTGTTCAACGTTTTCCATAATTTGTTTGTACTTCAGGGGACAATTGACAATTTCTGGAGACATTTTGGGTTGTTACGACTGGGGGGAGGGGTGCTACTGGCATCTAGTGGGTAAAGATTAAGGATGCTGGTAAACATCCTATGAGGCACAGGACAGCAAAGAACTATCTGGCCCCAAAGGTCAGTAGTGCTGAGGTTGAGAAAATCTTGGTTAAGGCTTAGACAGCATTAACTGCTCTCTGGTTCTCTCATATTGCCATTACTGCCCTTGGGTTACTACCACACTGTATTTCTGGTTACAGACCTGTAATGAAAATGGAAATTTGAGATTCCATTGAGATAGTGCTTCTTTCCCAGCACTCTTTGTTGGGTAACGTGTGAGTCATGCAGGGGATAAAGATCTCGATCTGTGTAATGAGCAGGTCCTTGTCGGGGACAAAACCCTGCTGCTGTCCTGTGTTGGCTCTGTGGCTTAGCCAAGACATTAGTTAATTTTCTGTGCTGTAATTCCCCCATCTGTAAAACAGAGGTGATGATGTCCCTTCCAGCCACCTCTCAGGTTTGTTGTGAGAAGTTCATGAGATAATCAGTGTGAAAGCACTTCCATAAAATTACTATATAAAAGCGTTATTACTAATTCTTATTCCGCTAATAAAACTAAACCATTATTATTCTGCCCCTGACAACAGCACTTTGCTGAGCCATGAGAGTGCCCTCCATTGTAGTATTAAAGAGCCAGAGAGAGCTGGAGGGACCTCAAGAGGTTCCTTGTAAGAACGTGGCCAGTGATGTGCCTGGGAATTATTGAAATGAGATGGGGAGACATGTGGCTTCTCATGCAGTTATTCACGTGGTTCTCATCCACTTCCGGGCACCCTCATTACCTTTAGAAGTAATAGAACAGCTTCACTAATAAGGTTCCGCCCTCCTCCTGCCTCTGCCAAGGCCCCAAGGGCTGTCTAAACAGAATAATTAATTAATAGAAGGGAAGAGAAAACAGCTCAAGTAATGGCTACAGAAGATCAAATAGCAAGGAAGGAGAGACAAAAAGTTTTCTGTTTGACATTGGGCTGTGCAAAGGAGCCTGGGAAAAATCCCCTGGATTTCAGATCAACAGGTAGACTGTCTTAGTGATGTCCTCTTATTGTTATTATATTTCTCACCCTTAAACATATAGAAAAGACACTGAGAGAAAAATATTGAACACCATCTGACACAAACTGAACTACGCTGAAGGAGATTTTACAGGAATAAAGAGGTGTGGAGTATCAACTTTATCAGGAGGATAGAGGACAAAGTTAGCTTAGATGATGGGACTCCTTCAGATGACTCAGTGGCATCTGAACTGCTTCAGAAAATTTAAGATAAAATTCTGTTTCTTCTGAGGAGAGACAAGTAATTTTGTGTTAAATTTATCCTGAAGTACTGTCTTATGTGATTGCAAAATCTGAAGGAAGCCCATTCTCTAAGGCTGTCGTTCAGGCATGGGGCCCTAAATTAATATCACCTTGCTTTGTCTGAGTATTTATGTTTATTGGCTAACAGGGGCTATAATCACAAACCTTATCCTCATGCCACTGGCTAACATCTTTGTCATGGGACCCCAAAGCTCTTTACTATTTCTTTTTTTGGTACTTGAGTCTGATTGCCAAGGACTTGATGAAACCATGTCCCCTCCTCCCCCTTCTACTTCCACTTGCATCGCTTCTTTCACAGAGAGCCTCACAATGGCTCTGTGGGGGTGGGGGTGGGGTACTGGAAAGAATACAACAGGGACCTGTGAGATGTCGGGTCTAGACCAGGTTATTCCATTAAATACCCATGACTTTGGACAAGCCACCAACACTTAGTGGGCCCAAGTTCTCCGGCATGCGAAGTGAGGAGATTGAGCTCTAGATATTACCGAAGTCCTCTCCAACCGTAAGAACGTGGGGTAGGGGTAGCTTTCCTTCTGTTTTGTTCTGGGAAGTATCGTATCTCAGTGCTGTGTTGCTCCTTCTCTCTGAGTCCTCTCAAGGGAAGCCACGACTCAGGAGGAGGCAAGAGCCGGATGTGGTGGTTGATCTCCCTTGGCAGATTGTGCCATCTCAGAGAGACACGGATGGTGGATTACTGCTGCCAAGTTCAGTAGAATTAGAAGCAGAAGGACTTTAAAACTCATCCTCGAAGAGAGAGAACTCAAAAGGTCACGGGCTCACAGCGGTGGGCCAACGTGAATAGATAAGTTGGCAACATAAAGCACAGCCTGGACAACCTTACAACGTATCAGTTGCTGGGTTTCTCATTTTCATGGATAATTGCCGTAGCCTTCAATTTGAGGAACATGGCAGGGTATTTGTGGACAATTGACTCTTCTTTCAGGTGATGGAAGCAGAGCCCATGGAGTACACGTGACTCTGTTGCCCTCTAGTGGTTAGAATGGAGCGGCATGTACAGCAACTCCCCCCAGGCATCTGCTGGCTCGGTGATACAGCCGACACGATGAGCCCATCCCTGGGACACCGGCTGTCCTTACAGCACACTCCGGACTTGAGATGAATACAGAAGTGCACCGTCCCCCCTATTTCTAGGATTCAGATTTGCAGCACAGAGAGCTGCTGTTTTGCCCAGAGTCACACAGGACCCAGCTGTCCAACTGGATGCGCCTATTTTTTCTGAGAGCAGATGTCTTGGGTTTAGGGCAGCTCAGACACCTGGAATCTGCTCTCAGGGTCACGTGTGCAGCGTCCTTTCCACCTTGGTTAGATGCTGTCTCTAGTAAACAGATATTGTTATGTGGTTTTCCAATTAACACTCCCAAGGGGAGCTGGTTAATGTAAATGAGGCTCTTTAACATTTGGCTTTGAAGAGAGAGTTGTGTGCAGTTGTAGTGGAAGGAGCCAGCATCTTAGTAACAGGCTAGTGTTTGCAGAGGAGCAAGGCGGTCTAGGGCTATTTGCCATATCTGCAATTCAGGGCTTTTGCAAGATATCTTACTGTGATGCAGGCTGTAGGTGATTGAGTAGACTGGAAGATAGAGCTAACCAAACTCACAGCTGTTGAGTCAGTTCGGACTCCTAGTGACCCCATAGGACAGAGTAGAACTGCCCGATGGATTTTCCAAGGAGCGCCTGGTGGATTGGAATTGCCAACCTTTTGACTGGCAGCCACCACAGTTGATCATTCCTCTGCCGGGGTTTCCAGGAGCTGTGTCTAGGTGGAGATTATCCCAGGAAGACAGAACCCTAGATACTAGTTGTAACAAAAGGGCTGGACTGCTGCAGGTCATGTGTGTGTTCTTGATCTTGGCTAAAACAGAGAGCTCCTCTTGGTTTCTCCTTACTCTGACTTTTGTCCTTAGTGACAGACAAGAGGTCTAGTTATGGAGAACCTGAGGGGTACAGTGGGTTGACAAGACGTGCAACATACCTTCCACAGCCAGAGGAGGGTCTAAATGTCTGGGAGGCAGGCAGAAGGTCAACTTCAGTGGGTCAACTTCCCTTACCATTTAAGGCAAGCACCCTCATGTTTAGCCGATGAGACTCTTCTTGTACTTCCCCCTTCTAACAATTTAATCCATGGAAAGGAAATGTAGGCAAAGAAAGTATTTCAAAGCATGGATTCTTTGAAAACACAGCAGCCTTCCAGTTACAGACCTTTGGAATGTACCCTATGCTGGGAAAACTATGAAAGGTTTAAACTATTCCCTGTAATAGTGTGTTGCATTTCTTCTTTTGATAATGAGGCGCTTGAATTATCTTTCTTACTACATACATGAAATTTAGTCTTATTTCTTACCTCCTACTCTCCCAAGTGGAAAGCCTGGTAGCAGAGTGGTTAAGTGTTACAATGGCTAACCAAAAGGTTGGCTGTTCAAATCTGCCAGGTTCTCATTGGAAACTCTATGGAGCAGTTCTACTCTGTCCTATAACCAAAAACCAAACCTTCTGACTCACAGCACCTCTGTAGAACTGCTGACTTTTTTGTCAGCAGAGGCAGCACTTAACCACTATGCCACCAGGGTTTCCCTCTGTCCTATAGGATCTCTGTTAATTGGGATTGACTCGATGGTAGTGGGTTTGGTTTATTCTCCCGAGTGTATAGATCATGTATAATAATCTGATAGCTTCAAGTGAGAGTTCACCTAAAAGTAAACATTCTGTAGATGGTTTTACAAGACCAGGAGCCATGGTCTTCTGTCCACACACTTTTGGCTGCCACTGGGTTGTTCTCCAACTCTCCATCTCCCACCACCACCACTAATTTCCAGTTCAATCACTCACCCAATCGTGATGACTTTTGGTCCCTTTTTCTTTATGTTAGTTTTCAACCAGATAGTTCTGTTCTCATTCTAGCTAGAAATCTCGTTAGCCTTTGAGGAGTGGGGGCTTGTGAGGTTAAGTGCTGAGATACTATGTTGATTCAGTGGTGGTCACTGGAAGAGCTAAATGGAAAAAAAAAGAGATGGAGGAGGAAGAAGAGGAGGAATGGGGTCCTTTGAGGAAAAGAGGCTCACTGGGTAGTCTTGGGGGTGTCAAGTGTCACCAGCTGTGGCTACCAGCCAGGCCAGGGAGTGTATGCTTGAGATGGCATTGTGATTTTCAGAAGTACTTGACTGTATTGGATGACTGCCATTCTTTCCCAGTTCACAGATGGCTGAAATACCACCTTAAACTGGATTCAGCCGTGTATTCTTTAGGGATCAGAGTGGGAGTGCCACATGGGGAAAAGAGATGTATAAGAGGCCTGCAGGACAAATTCACTTATTGCCCAGTTTTGTCCTGGCTTGACACTGGCCTTGGGTGGCCAACAATAAAGACACTCTGGTATTTGACCCACTTACACTTGGCTGAGCTTTCTCGTTCCCAATCTGGTTGTTACGCAGAACCACAAATAGGAAAGATGGCTGGGACTTATGAGTGAGCAGGTGGTTTCTACCAGCTGGTGCTAAAAATGCCCCAACTTACAGATATTTATATTTCTCTCATAACAACCTTCCCTTTCACATTTACTATAACAAAAAGTCAGAAATGCATTCTCCTTAGTCTTCTGGGATTTCTGCACCTCGTTTAACACTGCCTTCAGCTTTCATCCCTGATTCCAGGGCTGAGAGGCCTTGAAACCATGTCGTCTTAGAGGTGGATTTCCTTTCTTTTCCTTTGGCTTCATGACTTCAGGTTATCTTCTTCTTCTTTTGCCTTTAGAAGTTTACTTCCTTTGGTTGCTTATAAAATGCCTATGTTCCTGAAGATTCTATCCTTGGCCTTCTTTTTCACTCACATCCTCTTCCTGGATAAGCTAAACTATCACCTTAAAGCTAATGAGCCTCTCATCTGAATTGCCAGCCCAACTTCCTCTCTTGGGCTTCTGACTTGGGTTTCTAGCTCCTGTTAGACATCTTTACCTATCTGTCCCACAAGTACCTCTAAGGTCATAAATCTACAACCGAATTTGTTCTCTGTTTCACAAAGTCATTTCCCTAATATTTTCATTAGTAGAAATGGACAGAGAAAATGGTAAATTCTTCCTTATTACATTGCTTGGGAAATACCTGGACCTCTTCCTCTTGCTTCTCTTATCTCTCCCTCTGTCTTCTATGTCTAATTTATCACCAGGCCTTGTCAATTCTGCTTTTCAAATATCTTTCCAGGTGGACTCTTCGCCTCTTTGTCTACTACGTTGGTCTGACTTAGCCTTCTTACCTCTACTTGACCTTGGACATTTGCGTCCTCCTATTTAGGAGCTAAATTATGTTAACTGTGAATTTTTTTAGCCTTATTTTAACAGAATCTGCATTCTGGAATTTGCATTCTTCCAGAAAGTCTTCATCTGAGTTATCTAGTGTCAGAAACCACAAAACCCAGTGATGGTGAGTTGATTCTGACTCATAGTGACTCTATAGAACAGAATAGAACTGCCCCATAGGGTTCCAATGGAGCACCTTGCAGATTTAAAGTGCCAACCTTTTGGTTAGCAGACATAGCACCTAACCACTACGCCACTGGGGTTTCTATATCTAGTGTTGCTATAACAGAAATAATATAAGGAAGTGGCTTGAATGACCAAAATTTATTTTCCCATAGTTCAGGGGGCCTGATGCCTGAATTTAGGGCACCAGCTCTAGGGGATAGCTATCTCTGTCTTTTTCTTGGCTTTGAGGGGAAGTTCTTTGTCTCCCTCCACCTTCTATTCCTCAGTTCCTTGGAGAGCTTCATGTAGCATGGCGTCTATCACCCCGATCTATGCCTCCTTTCTTCTATGCCTAATCTGCTCTTTTATACTCAAAAGTAATTCTTTTGAAACATATTCTACACTGATATGGCCTTATTAACATGACAAAGGAAGACCTCTTTCCAAATGGAATTACATACATAGGTGCTATCAAGTTGATTTTGACTGATACTGATCCAATGTGACAGAGTAGAACTGCCCTCATGGGATTTTCTAGACTGTAGTATTTATAAGAAGGAGCCCCGGTGGTCCAGTGGTTAAGCACTCAGCTGCTAAATGAAAGGCTGAGAGTTCTAGCCCATCAGCAGCTCTTCAGGAGATAGATATGGCAGTCTGCTTCTGTAAAGATTACAGCCTTGAAAACCCGCTGGGGCAGCTCTGCTTTGTTCTGGAGCATCAGTATGAGTCAGAACTGAACCCAAAGGAAATAGGTTTTGCTTTGGGTTTTTAGCTCTTTACAGAAGCAAATCACCATGTCTTTCTGAGAGTCACAGAGTAGGCTTGAACCATCAACCTTTCAGTTAGGAGGTAAAGCCTTAACCATTGTGCCACTAGGGCTCCTATTTGAGGTATTGGAGTTAGGTTTTACAATGCGTAATTTGGGGCAACATAATTCAATCCATAACAGTCTTCAAATGTACTATTCCAGTAACACTGATAAAGATGGGAAAGTCCAACAAACTCCCTTTGGTGGGCTCCTTGGTTAAATACATCCATCTGTGAGAAGACTTCACTTTCTGAGGCACTCAGTGCCTAAAGCCATTCTCTTTGGTCGTATGACTCTTTAGCGAGTGAAACACGAGGCTTCTTTGTAGCTCAGCTTCTCATAAAGGCTGCCTCATGACGCTGGTCCTTCATGCCAGTTTCTTCTCTTTTTACAGCCAGAGGAGTAGTCACATTTTGCAAATAGAAGCCTTTTGACATCCTTGCCACTACCACCTTGGTCCATTCTATTAATCAGTGTTAGTGTGGTTGAGAGAATGTTTCGGTCTGTTTGTTATCCCTCCCTTTTGGGGTTTTAAGATAGTCAGCTAAATTCTTTCACCATTGAGTTTCTCCTGTGAAAGGTTGTACCTCTGACAATCTGGTAATTCAGAAGGGTGGGAAAATACTGAGAGCTAGTTACCTTTGTCTACTCCATTCTTGGATGAACACATTGAAAGTGTGCTGTTCTGCATGAATCACACTGAAGTCATCTGAAGTGTGCTCATGAGGAGTCTCAAGGTCTTTGTCATCTTGCTTTCAGACACTCATGGTGATAAATTCCACAGAAACCATTCCTGGTACTATCACCTTCATAAAAAAATTTTCCTTTTGAAAACAGGGTAGAGAGTTTTCTCCCAGGTGAAAGTTGCATTTGCTTTTCATGTTAACTATTTAAAAAAAACTGCAAGGAATTGTACCTCTAAAATGAAGAAAACCTCCTTCTCCCAGGTGACCCATGCCGTGGTTTTAGAGCCTGACTCACTGTTTCATTATTCTTGCTTTCTTCTCTTCTTGGCCTTCAATCCACATCAACTGGGTTCTTTCCCTGTTAGTGAAGGTCAGCAGGGACTGTTCTCTGTTTGAGTAGGGCTGAAGTACAGACGAAGGTGAATGGAGTGATTGTATTGACTCTTCGTGTTGGATATCTCACTGTGGGTCAGTGTGACTTTAGTGGAAGTGGTAGAGAACTGAGGATAACCAAAGGGTCTTCAAACTGACTCTCAGACTACCTGTTGTCCCAGAGAGAGCAACTTCTGATCTGTGCATCATAGTTCTATTATTTCCAGGGGCTTGGGACCAGATAGATCAAATCCCTAGTCTAATTTCTCATGAGCCTGAATCACTGGTGGGGCTAGGAGTAGTGGTTGACATACTTGGGGGTGCTTGACCAGAGATCACCTGAGACAAGTCATGTCTCATAAACTGACTTTGGAGCTACATCTGCAGAGACTTCTTCAGAATAACCTTGGCTGGGAAAGGAGTAGAATGAGGTTTTCCCTAACCCATCACCCTTTAGTTGGAGAGTTGGGTTGAGGAGGTATCAGCAGCATGTAGGCCTGTTCTGTGCTCAGCTTAGGTTGGCAAGACAAAAAGTTGATGTCCTGGCATCTGCCAATTCAAATTCAATCATATATTTGAATTTTTATTTTTGGAGAGGGAGTGGGCAGTAGAGTTAGGAAGGAAGGAAGGAAGGGAGGGAGGGAGGGAGGGAGGGAGGGAGGGAGGAAGGAAGGAAGGAAGGAAGAAACGAACGAATCTCTAAAACAGAATTATTTGAAGCAGCGTGATTCCTGCTTAGGACTGAACTTTCCCTCCCTCCCTCCCTCTTTCCTTCCATCCCTTCCTTTCTTCTTTCTTATCTTGAGATTTACAATCAAGAGTCCTTTAGCTGCAGTTCCAGGCTGCCTGCAGAAGCTTTGGGGGTTCCCAGCTCACTACCTTATTCTCTGAGGAATAAATTCGCTTTGACAGTGCTGCTTGTGAGGAAGGGGAGCAAGTGCAGAGCATCTTCTAGATAATTCAGGAAGAGAAAGGAGTTATTGGCAGGTAGGAGGAGAGGACAGAAGATAGATTAATATTTTTTCTTTATCACTTGGCACATTAAACTTAATTATATTTCTTGAGAGACTCTAAACAGTCATAATTAGGAATTATGATAATAGCTGCTGTTGCCGTACACATGTTCAGTTTACTACTTGCCTGTATGATTAATACCGGTCAGGGTCACTAGTACATGGCTTCTCCCTGCCTACTGGGACTTTTTGACTTTGAATGACCAGCTGGAAGGGTGAAGAGTGCCTAGACTAGCCCATGAGCTAAAAGGACCAACTTTTCTATTCTAGTCAGAGTGGTGGGAAATAAGTTGTTAGCAGTGTCAGTCACAGCTATGACAGTAAGAACTTGAGCCTCAGATTTCCTACTCCTACTCCATTCTCTCTTTACCATTCATCTGTTTATTACAGTGCAGAGAGCATGGAGACCACAGGGTTGTCTCTCCATGCATCTATATCTTATGATATGATCATATTGAGGACAAATCCTGAGAACTGGGTATGACAGTATCCTCATAATCAAGAGCTGCAGCTGAGTACCAACTATTGAGTGGAACCCTTTGAAAAAGAAGATAGTTTTAGGTAAAATCCTCTAGCCTTTTTGAGATTTATTTTTATTTTTATTATAAATGAGAGAAAAAAACTTCTAACATAGATGCCTTTTTAGCTCTTGAAAAAGAGTCTTAGACATCGTTTCACTGTATTTTATTGGAGTATTAAGAAGCTCACTGGGCAAAGAGGCATAGCCACTTACTCTAAGACTAGCAGTCAGTCCCCATACGGAAGTATGAAAACAGACTCTTTACCCTCTAGGTTGTTCAGCTTCCCATGCATGTAAAAGTCCACTTAGTAGTTCAATTTTGAGTGATTAAAAATAGAGATCAATGTTCAAAGTCATGGCGATGCTGTTCAAAGTCAACGGTGTTTCTAATAACATTCTTAGAACATGTGTGTTATGACAGATCAGAGGCAAATACTGAGTTCTAACTCTCAAGACAACATCAAAGGCTCTTCAGGGACAGAAAATATATGGGAGATTCACATTCAAAGATTTTTCTCAGGGCGTTTTCCTAGAGACATGTTTCCAAGGCGATGCTGTACAAGGCAAAAGATTTTAGATTTCTTTCTATTACCTCCTCACCCTCCTAGCCACCAAGATGACTAGGAGTTGTCTTTTGTCTTTTGAGTTTAAGTCATGGTCTTCCCTCAGGCTCAGATTGAAGCCTGCTATATTTTGATGAGGCAAGTCACCTTTGATGTCGCAACTGTCGCTCTCCAAGAACAGGAAGTAATCAGTATCTTGATATCTAATGATGTAAGTTAAAGCACCTCCTTGGAGCCTTCTCGGAGGGAAAAGGTAAGCGTGAGCACAGAGAACCTGCAGGAAGTAAATGACTGTGCCCTGTAAAAGGAGGAGAAAAGTATTCTATTTTAGTGATGCCATTGGCATGTTAAAAGAAATTCAGAGGGGGAAGAAAAATCCAAGTAAATATTATATATTGGTTCTCTGGCCTCTTATTTGATATTCAGGTCAGATCAAAACTAACCCTGTGAAATTCTGGCTTAAATGTCATATAAAAATGCTTCCAGGCAAGAAACTTTTATGATGCTGAGACATGAAAAATAGGGGAGGTGCCATCTTTGGGTATTTTTCTATCAAATCTTCACTCATTTCACACTCCTTACAAACATAAGCCAAACATACTATATTTAAACATCTTACATTTGTTGGGATTGCTCTGAAAAAATAAAACAAACAGAAGAGTCACATTTCTCACATGTTAAGTGGTGTAATAGTAAACCATATTTAACAAGTTGAGAGAGGTTTCAGTTTTCATTGGTGTGCAAAGTGTCTACATATAAATATTGGAACCGCTTTTCGTATGAAGGGTACTGTGACCAGATTTTTCAAAATAATACAACTTCAATGCAGCTCAACATATGGAATCTTCATGTGACTGTGTCTACATGTTTTTAATTCCCTAGGATTAGTGGAGGGACACACGTGGGAGGGAAAATAGATGATGGCTATTTTAAGCAGCAGCAAAATGTAAGGAAGCAGAGAATGAAAAGGAGAGAGAAAAGATTGCTTAGGAAAAGAGGTATGAGCTTAGGATTAGAAGAAACAGATGAATTTCTTTAAACTAGAAAAATCAAAGATATGTGTTTTCCCCTTATGGCAATAACCACATTTTTCTAGCTCTTTATACACTAACATCTAAAAAATAGATTTGTGCTATAAATATAAGCTGTTCTTAATGCGTATCTCTGTGGTTCCTTTGCAGTCAAATGACCAGGCTACTCTTGTGTGGCATTTTTAAGTTAGGAAGCAGCAATTTATATTTTCTTTGATCATGCTCTTTCCCTTGCCTAGAAACTCTGTTCTACCTTTCCCTTTAGGGGACTCCTATTTATTCTTCTAGAACTAGCTTGTCTGTCCTACCACCCAGAAACCTCTGCTGCCTGTCTTTTTCCCCTTTCCTTAGTCTTACTAAAATTCTTTGCTCAGTCTGTACCCCGGGAACACCAACACACACACACATGCGCACGCACACTCATATGTACACATACCCAAAGCAGTTGCTTCCAGGTTGGTTTCAACCCTTGGTGATCTCATATGTGCAGAGCAGAACTGCTCCATCCAGGTTTCAAGGCTGTAACCTTTTGGAAGCACATTGCCAGGGCTTTATTCTGAGGCATTTCTGGGTGGATGCACACCCCTAACCTTTTGATTAGTAGTGTTAGGCACTTAAACATTTGTGCCACCCAGGAACAACTTCTTGGAGTACGTTATATTTAAACTGTCATTGTCTTACTCACTTTGGTATGAATTTAAGGCTAGTGTTATTTTTTATGTAATTCTTTGTTTCTGGAGCCTAACACAGTGTCCTAAGTGTCCAGTAAATATTCTTCAAAATAAAATGTGCTGGTACTATTACTAAATGCACTACCAGTTTAGCACCCTGGTCCTGTATGAGGAACACAATTCACTGCTATGGAGTTGACTCTGATTTATAGTGGCCATATAAGACAGAGCAGAACTGCTCCATAGAATTTCCAAGGAGCGAGCGCCTGGCAGACTTGAACTGCTGACCTTTTTTGGCTAGCAAACAGAACACTTAACCACAATGCCACCAGAGTTTCTGTATGAAGCTAAGCCTTCCTTTTTATAGAAAGCAAGAGAGTCAACTCTGCAGGGAATCTCTCAGTTAGCACCTTACTTTGTGTTGACAAACACCATTCATTTTCTGTTGCAAAAGCAAAATATGTCTTAGAAGCAAACAGATTACGACTTTATTGGAGAATAAAAAAGTAAAATATTTGTCTTCAAGAAAGATGTCTCCTCAAGTGTTCAAACAGGAATTCTGGCTCTGTATCTATTGCAAGAGAAGCCATGTCCTTACTCTTCCACTGTTTGAGGTAGTCTTCATCATTTTCCTACCCCTATTCTTCCAGAACAAATTCCTCAAGATTCTGGTTGACATGCTTAGAATTTTTATAGACATAGACCAATTGTTTGTTAGATCTTATGCTGTTGTGAGCATTTGTGAGAAGACTTAGAAAGGTTAGAGATGTGGACAGAGAGTTCCACATTGACCTTGAGAGAGGACTGCTTTTCCTAAACCGTGGAACACCTAATGATGTCTCTGTTAATATAACATGTTCACTTCAGTGGAATAATTTTGTTACAAGAAGATAAGTGCTTTGAGGACTTAGTGATGAGCTGATGGATTCCTTGCCTCCTAGATATCCATAGGAAACACGATGTTCTCTCCAGCCTGCCTCCTGTGACGTGGTTCCTCTATTAATTCCAGGGGGCCAAGTTCTAAGAACTTTGAGCAAGCATTGGCTCTGACTCACTGTCCTGAGTCAGTGATCTTGCCTCCTGCTTAGCTCTCCCCATCATCATTGGTCTAGCTCTGTGAAGTCTGAAAATCACCTCTCTCCCTTCTTTAGTTCAGTTTTGTTCCTGTGTACCTGCTGTGTACCCTGTAAGGATGATGGTACAAATGCGTAAAGAACCTGTGCTTGCTTTCAAATAAGATTTATTCCTATGCAGTTTATTATGAGTCAGACTGAATTGTTCCAGTCAGTTAAGTAGTGGAATAGCTGGATATGATATTTTACTATTCTCCCTCAAATATTTGCAGAGTTCCTCTGCCACTAGGTGATATTTTTTTTTGGACTAGGAATTTAAGGTGCTAGAGTAAGAAGAGCTGAGCAGCAAGGGTTCTCAAGTGCTCTTCTGGGCACCATGAAGCAAGGGAGGCGTGACGTTAGGGGAAGCTTGAGAAGTTGGTTAGTGTGGAAGTGATATGTGAGAGTCTGTTTCTAAGCCTTTGGAATGAGAAATGGAGACAGGCGAGAAATGACCTTTGGAAAAGAGAAAAATGTTGAGACATAAGAAAGCCAGAGACATGAAACAAAAGTTGAACTATGATGCTGTTGGTGGAGATCGTAGGAGTTCTAGTTTTGATTCTTCTTCAGTTCTTCTGGGATAGGAGTCCCCTGCTGCCAGCTGACATTTCAGAGATTATACTAGAGTCCTTGCTGTGAGTCTTAAATGTCCCAACTTCCCAACCATTGCGTTCTGGACCCTCAAACAGAGAGTGCACCTTCATCCAAAAGACTGGCAGGTTACTCTTGTTGTTACTTAAAACCACTCTGTAGAAATGAGATATCCCAAGTGTCACTGTGTATTGAAAAGCTAGTCACTGTCGTAAGAGATTCCGTCATTTATGCATGTGTTTATGTAATGCATGTGTTTATGTTTATACATATGTATGTATAATGTGAAATTGCTAAATCCTCATTAGTTGAAAAATGGTGATCAACAGGAGAACACCATTTAGGAGCCCTGTGTGTGGTATAGCGTGGGCAAGGAAACTCTTCTTATTGACCCCTTTGTCATTTGATTAATTGTATTTAATTCAGGATATGAGGTCTTGACAGACTTACAACTTTGTTTGTCAACAGAGATGGGTCATTCCTTAAATAATCATTTAATGACAACCTATGATGTACCAGGATGCTAAGTGGTCCAGGTTCTCTGACCTCAAAGAATGTTACAGTATGGTAAAATAATCACCACCATGGTAATATTCAAAGGGAGAGGACACTCAGAGGAGGGACATTTGGCTTAGACATGGGAATCACAAAGACTGGAGGATATGGGACTGGAACTGCATTGTGAAGGGTGAGTAAGGCATAAAGAAGAGGACATTCCAGGAAGAGTGGTCAGTGTATAGAGGCACATAGCTACCTGCAATACTTAGAAAACTATTAATGGAATAGTAGTACAGGCACTAAGGATATTTTGTAGAAAGTGAATGGGATTAGACTGCAAGGAATGACATGGGCGAGATCACAAAAGAATCCAGATCATGAAGGGCTTTGTGCATCGCCTTTAGGAGTGAGTCATCCTGAAAGTGAGAGATGAAAACTTTGATTTAGGGAGGAAAATGTCATGATCATAGTTACATCTGGAAAGATCACTTTGGATGTAATTTGGAGGAAGAATTGGGTAAAGACAAGAAGTAGAGAGAAATTAGCACATAATCTGAATGAGAAGATATGAGCTAGGTCATGTGAAAATAAAACGAGGATTCTAATGAATATGTTATTAACCAAATTTATTGTTTATGAGGATGACATGGTGAGCCAGACTTTGCAAAAGGCAGTCGCATATCTTCGATGTTTCAGATAAGAAAAAGAGGCGATTAGGCTATCAAAAATCTAGGCCCTGGGGTATACTCTTTTTGTATGGCAATGGTATAACTTTATGGTTAAGCACCTGAACTTTGGCTGACAGAACCTGAGTTTGATTCCTGGCTTGGCATCTTATTAATTATGGCCTTTGGAATATTAATACCGTTCAGCCTCAGCTTTCTCATCTTTCAAATGGTCCAGTGATAGTATATGACTCAAAGGGTCATTGCAAAAGTTCAATCAGAAAGTATATGTTATGCATAAAAGTATTGACATGTTTGTCACCTAGAAAGGGTGCAGTAAGTAAATGGCCACTCACTATTTTTATAATTGGACATTGTAAGTCAGAACTTGGATGACTGTAGTGGAAAAGGCAAGGCAGAAATGTTAATCAGGCCTGGACTGAAAAGAAACTGACTTGTATACACCTTCTGAAAGCTCTCACACAATTTTTGGAGCTCATGGAAAATATCTGAAAAGCAAATTCATGTACAGTGTCCATTGAACTAAGGATCCCAGAAAAGGTGAAATAATGTCCCTCTTTAAGTTTCATGACTTTGTCCTACAAAACGTGCTACATATCTCCTTTCTAAATATCACTATAATCACCTTCAAAGTACTCACCTTGGGAAGCGGTGCACCAATGCCAGCAGTTGGTCCACCCTTCAAAGCAACTTTGGAACTCTTTTTCTGGGATGGCCATCAGAGCTCTCATTGTGTTGCTCTTAATGTCCTGAATGTCATCAAAATGTCTTCCTTTCAATATTTTCTACTTTTTATTTAATATGACTGAGTAAAAATGTACATTTTCATATAAATTTACATGTGCACCTATATGCAGCTTCCACTGCTCTCCCTGCCCGGTGACAGCACACTATTCGTCTCTGCTCCATACATGGCTCATCCTCCCAACAGCCTCCTTTCCCCTCTTCTCAACATTTTCTTCAGGTAAAGAAAAAAGTCATTTGGGCCAAATCAGGTGAGTAAGTAGGGTGTTCCAACACAGTTATTTGTTTACAGGCTAAAAACTCCCTCACAGCCAACTGTACGATTAAGTTCACAAACTTGCCATGTTGCACATGTGTGGAATGGCTATTCCAGAAAGAGTGCCAAAATTGCTTTGAAGGGTGGACTAGGTGCTGACATTGGTGCATAGCTTCCCAAGGGGAATACTTGAAAGGTGACCATAGTGATATTCAGCAATGAGGTGTGTAACACTTAGAACAATTAAATTTGTAGACTTACTGTCAGACCTTGTTCCAGACTGACAGAGTGAGAGAGAGAGAGAGAGAGAGAGAGAGAGAGAGAGAGAGAGAGAGAGAGAGAGAGAGAGAGAGAGAGAGAGAGAGAGAGAGAGAGAGAGAGAGAGAGAGAGAGAAGAGAGAGAGAGAGAGAGAGAGAGAGAGGGAGGGAGGGAGGGAGGGAGGGAGGGAGTCAGGGAGGGAGTCAGGGAGGGAGAGACAGGATAGTGGAATGGAGAGCTGTATTTGTGAAAGTATAGAGAAGATGAAGGTTGAGTGTATTAGAAAGAAAAGAAAGTAACATTGCAAGAAATCCTTCAAGTTTAGTCCACTAATGTGGAACTCAGCCTGATTGCAGACTGCCAGCCCACGTAACAGGCATGCAGACATATTTTGTATGTTACAAACTGGCAATTTTATCTGACAATAGAGATTTCTGGATTCTTTTGGAAGAATCAGGAAGTCTAGTCAACTGGGCTAGATCCCAGGACCCCAGGGATTCTGCCCCTTTTGGGTGGGGAATAATTTCACCAGTACCTTTGAGGCCTGTCGCTGGTTGGGGGGGTGTTTTGTGTAGTCACTCGTGTGGCGCCCATTTCTCTTAAATGTAACCCAGTTGATTCTGTTTGGTATTAGATTTGTGACATGCAATCACTAAATGATTTCTAAAGCTAGTGTAAATTAGATCTACAGTGCTGTGGGAAAAAAAAATTCTAGAAAAGAAAACATGTGCGATGGGCACACCGATTGTTCTGCCAGAAGAAGGGACATTCAGGGAGTCAGAACCGTTCCCTAAGATTGGCATTCGGGTAGGAGTGGGGCCATGGGGGAGTGGAGTGTGGCCGATGGAGTGGAAGGAAGGACTCTCAGATTATTGCAGACGCCCAGATCCACTAAGCTCCTCTAGAATTCGCGTGGAGAGAACGCTGTGCGGGGCCACTGGAATACAGATTGTGTTTTCGAATTGGCTGATGTATCAGGCGCAGGCTGAGCATGACAAACCAGCTCCGGGCTGTTCTTTCCTCTGTCATATGCCCCTGCCCCTGCCCCTGCCCTCTGGCCTCCCTCTCACTGCCACCCTGACACCCCAGGCCCTCACGGCATTTGTCCCCTCCCGCTGACTCCCTCTCCCCTCGCCTTCCTGGCAGGTTCACCAAGAAACAACCCGGGTCTCCATGGCAACGTGAAGACAGCTGAAAAATGGCAGCTAAATGCAGCTGCCCCTCATTTAATATCGACTCTGGCGTTGACAGAACAGATAATGGGCAATAACACACCATTATGTTGTGGGAAAATGAAATGCTTCAGCAGAAGGCTGTCACGCTGGGGGGATTTATTCGTTACTGTACCGGCACCGATTTCTCTCTGTTTCCCTTGCTTTCTCTTTATTCCTTCCTTTCCACGACATTGTCTCATTCTCTCTTCATTTCTGTCCCATTCCTTCTTTCTATAGCTTCTCTTTTTAGGCTTCCTCTTTCCACTCTTCCCTCTGTCTTTTTTCCTCTCTAGATCACATATGGGTGTAGATGCAAACATGCGTGTCTAATAATAACAGCTATTTGCATATTGACTTACTAGTTACAAAGCGTTTTCAAATACATTTTCGTTTTTCATCTGGGTGGTGAGAAGAGCCTGTGAGACATGTAGGACCTGGATGCTGATTTTATTTTGTCATTGGCATTAGGTACCATTGAGTCAGTTCTGACTCAGCTCAACCATGTGTAGGACAGAAGAAACACTGCCTGCTCCTGCGTGTTCTCCCAGTCACTGTTGTGGCTGCTGTGTCAGTACATCTCACTGAAGGTGTTTTTTTCTCTTTCTATTTTTGCTGACCATCTATTTTGCAAAGCATGATGTCATTCTCCAAGGGCTGGTCCATCCTGATTACATGTCCCCAAAGTGCATGAAATGAAGTCTCTTTGTCCTCACTTCTAAGGAGAATTCTGGCTGTACTTCTTCCAAAACAGACTGGTCATTCTTCTTGCAGCCCAAGGAATATTCAGTATTATTTGTCAAAGCCATAATTCAAAGACCTCGATTCTTGTCTGGTCTTTCTTATTTGTTGTCTAGCTTTTGCATGTATATGAGGCAATGGAAAAGGTCTCGGCTTGGGCCAAACACACCCTTAGTCCTCACAGTGACGTCTCTGTAGTAGATTTGCCCAGTGTAGTACGTCATTTGGTTTCTTGACTGCCACTTCCAGGGAAGTTGATTGTGGATCCAAGTAAAATGAAATCCTTGACAACTTTTTCTCCACTTACTATGATTTTGCTTATTGGTCCACTTGTGAGGATTTTTGTTTTCTTTTTGTTAAGGTGTAATAAATATAGATGGCTGTAGTTCTTCATCTTCATCAGTAAATACTTCAAATCCTCCTCGCTTTCAGGAAGCAAAATTGTGTCACTGGCGTATTGCATGTTGTTAATGAGTCTTCCTTCAATCCTTGTGCCATGTTCTTCTTCATGTGGTACAGCTCCTCAGATTATTTGTTGAGCATGCAGATTGAGTAAGTAGGATAAATGATACAACCCTGACACATACCTTTCCTGATTTTAAACCATGCAGTATCCCCTTGTTCTATTCAAAGGACAGACTCTTGATCTAAGTACACATTCCACATGGGCTCAGTTAAGTATGCTGGAATTTCCATGCTTTGCAACATCCTGTAATTTATTATGGTCCATGCAGTCAAATGCCTTTGCATAGTCAATAAAACACAAGTAAACATCTTTCTGGTGTAATCTACTTTCAGCCAAGAGCCATCTGACATCAACAATGATACCCCTCGTTCCACATCCTCTTCTGAATCCAGCTTAAATTTCTGGCAGTTCCTTGTTGATGTACTTCTGCAACCACTTTTGGATTATCTTCAGTATACTTTTATTTGCATGTGCTATTAATGATATTGTTTGATAATTTCTGTATTGTGTTGCATCACCTTTCTCTGGAAAAGGCAAGAATATGGATCTCTTCCAGCTAATTGGCCAGGTAGCTGTCTGCCAAGTTTCTTAGCACAGACAAGTGAGAAGCAGTAGTATCAGTGCTTGATCATATGGTACCTCCTGGAACGTTTCAATGCTGAACACTTCTTTTTGGTACAGTGACTGTGTGCCCCTTCCGTCTTCTGCTTCTTGTATCCTTCGGTAATTTGCCTATAGAATCCTTCACTACTATAACTTGAAGCTTAAATTTTTTCTTCAGTTCTTGCAGTTTGAGAGATGCTGAGATGTGAGTTCTTCGCTTTTGGTTTTCTAATGCCAGGTCTTTCTATTTTTCATTATAATCGTTTGTCTGTTCAAACTGCCCTTTGAAGTCTTTTGTTTAGCTCTCTTGTTTCAACATTCTAGAACAAGTTTCAGAGTTTCTTCGGACGTCCATTTTCATCTTTTTTTTTTTTATTTTCTGTTTTCTTAATGACCTTTCACTTTCTTCATCTATGATATCTTGGATATCATCCCATTACTTGTCTGGTCTGAGTCATTAGTGTTCAGTATGTCAAATCTATTCTTAAGATGGTCTCTAAATCGAGGCATGATATACTCAAGATTGTATTTGGCTCTTGTGGACTTTAAAAAATTTTCTTCAACTTGAACTTGCATATGAACACTTGCTCTGCAGTTGGCCCCTGCCTTGTTCTGACTAACGTTATTGAACTTTCTATCATCTCTTTCCACAGAGGTAGTCGATTTGATTCCTGTATATTCCATCTAACAAGGTTGACATGTATAGTTGCCACTTATGTTGTTGAAAAAGAGTATTTACAATGAATAAGTCATTGGCCTCGCAAAATTCTATTATGCAATCTCCCTCATTGTTTCTATCACCAAGGCCATATTTTCCAACTACTATCCTTCTTTGTTTCCAACTTTTGCAGTTGAGCCGCCAGTAATTATCAATGTATCTCGATTACATGTTTGATCAATTTTAGACTGCAGAAAGTGATAAAAGTCTTTAATTTCTTCATCTTTGTCATTAATGATTGGTACATAAAGGTATTTTACAGATTTTAAAACAGGCTCATGAAAGTTGACTAGGTTGTCCAAGGTCACAGAAGGAAGTATCAGAATCTTTATTCCAATCCAGGTATTTCTGATCCCTAAACAGAACTCTGTCCTCTCTGTTACATGGAAACTTTGGAGCCTCCAATTCTGACTCACTTTATCAGGGTCTTTCTTCTTACTGAATAACCTTCTGCCCCCAAACAAACAAGTCTCTACAGGCTTAGGGACTTCAGAAGATCTTTAAATCTTTACTTCTGTTGACATCCTCTTACAGATTCTTCAAGCTAACTGGCCTTGTGTTGTTAATAAGATTGGGTTATTTTTGGTTTTGTTTTTTAAATCCAGTGCATCTATCTGCTCGTTATCTCCCATTGTGTCATTCTGTAATCTTGGCAAGCAGAGGGGACATGGTGTGCCTTTTGACTTGAAAGTAGGGGCATTTTGGTCAGTGACAACTTTCCTTTTGCCAAAAGAGAGAGCTTGCAGAGATTTATTATTGGTGGCCATGGCATCAGAAAAGCTCCCCTTATGCTATATTTTAAGCTTCCTTTCTTGTGTCTTCTTGGTTGGATCTCTATAGTACTTCTATTTTCACTTGAAATAGTATCTAGTTAACTTTCTGTGGTCTGAAAAGAAGAATGTAGTTCCGAGTTTTCCAGTTTCTTAGGTCTTGGAAAGTATATAAATGGAAGAACAGATATTTTAATTATATTTTCCTTTCTGGTCATGGCTAATGAAAACATAAATAAGAAAAACATATGCAGAAATCTAGATGAGCTGTAGTACAGTTTTTTAATCACAAGAAAGAATCACTTGGGCTGAAAAGAAGACATTTTTATTTTTTGATTTTATATTAGGAATTTTTAACTTAGGGTCTCTGAATCTCTTAAGAATGTATGCAGAATTCTGAATGGTTTGCCTGTAGCCACTGGTGTCCTGACTGGGAATTTGGCTCTTGCACTTGCTAGCTCTACAGCTCTGGAGAAATTACCTACCTTCTAGAGGTCTTGAGTTTTTTCCCTAGACCATGATTCAAACGAAAATCACTGTTTTATATTGCTCCTCGTCTGTTGATAGATAGCTGCCACTGAGTCAACTCTGATTCCTGGTAACCTCACCTACAGCAGAAGAGAAACATTGCCTGGTCCTGTATCATCCTCACAGTTGCCAGAATGTTTGAGGCGGTCATTGCAGTTGCTGTGGCCTTCCACCTCATTGGGGGTTTCCCTTGTGCTCACTAGCCCCCTATTTCACCAAGCTTTATATCCACTTTCAGCGATAGTTCCCTCCTGATGACCTGTCCAAAGCAAGTGAGTTGGTTAATGTTCTGTTGTAATCCGTAAGATTTTCCCTTGCTAATTCTCAGAAGTATATTACCAGGCCTTTCTTCCTAGTCTTTTTTTAATGACTGAGTGAAAATGTACATTCCCATATAAATTTGCATGCCCAACTATGTGCAGCTTCCACTGCTCTCACTGCCCGGTGACAGCACACTCTTCCTCTCTGCTCCATGCATGTCCCATCTTCCCAACAGTCTCCTTTGCCCTTCTCTCCATCCATTCCTCTTCCTTTGGCCAGAGGTCAGCAGGATGCTATCCTATAGATGCATAGAACCATGAAGTGCACCCAATATATGATCAGTCTGCGTTACCAAATCTAATCCATTGCTGTCTGAAGAGTGGACCTTCGTTGTGATCCATGGGCAAGGGCAACATCAGGGCCAGGGTTATGCTCCCAGGGGAATCCTGAAGCCACTGGACCATCAGCTGTGGTCTTATACTGGAGATCTCAGGGTACACCCGTTTTTCTTCTTGTGTTGCCAGTGAGACTCAACTTTGTAAGCTCTGGCAGGCAAACCCATTTTTTGCTGTGAAAACTCAAGAAGTCCACTGGCAAGATGGTTTCCTGGTGGTAAGAAGACTAAGGAAAATAGGCTACTGACGTTTCCAGCAGCCCCCATTGCTGTTGCTTGCTTGTAATCCCATGTAGCTATTTCCTGTGAGTGAGTCCCCAGAGCAAAATGAACCTTAGTGTCATATCATGTCTCATGGAATGTTAGAACTGACAGGGAACTTTAAGATTATTCCACTTTGTCAGTCTATCTAATTCAAATCCTTGCTTTGTTAATCTACCGTCTTTGTTATCCTGCCCCTTTGCCCCCTTTGATTTGTTTGATTGCTTTACCCCTGTGTGTTTTTAATTGGATTTGCTGCCGTTGTGCATCCAGATCAAAGGGTGGTTTACTATAAAGATGCAAAAGTACTGTTTATTCAGTATCCATACTGGTTTATTAGTTATATTTTATTCTTGAAAAGCACAAGTGGTTGGTTTATGAAAACAGTGCTCTGTAAATTGAGAAATATCTTAAAATGTTTCCCATTCTCATAATTTTAAAATTACATTTTAATACTAGGATGACTATTCAGAAATTGCCCTGCTATCTGATTTTTATTCATTATTCAAGGAAATATAAGGATAATTAGTTCTTTATCTGACTGTTAGCATTTCAGAACACCCAAGGCAATTGTGAATCCAAAGTTAACCAGAAACAAGAGGGTACAACCTTTAAACCAGAGACCCAAACTGTCTCATCATCCACATACTTTCTTCCATAGAAGAGGACTGAGATTAAGCAGAGAACTTAATTTAACACCAGGGAGGATGGCAGACAGCTGAGCTAGGTGGCAAACACGATTGGTGGGGAATATTGGAAATGGCCAAACCAATCATGAATAGTAAGAACAGCAGTAGAGACAAGAGTGGGAGGCCACAAAAGAAAGAGCTCAGAGCACCAGAATCTTCTAGGTTATAAGCAGTGGAATCATGGAGAACTCAAAGAAGAGACTTTCAGGGAGCAACATTGCTTTGTATCTCTATTAGGATGTTGTTATTGTTGTTAATTGCTCTCAAGTTGGCTCTGAACCATGGTAACTCCGTGTGCAACAAAACAAAATGTTGACAAGTCCTGTGCCAACTTCATGATACATTTGAAGTCCATTGTTATGGCCAATGTGTATTTCGAGTGCCTTCCAATTTAGGAGAACTCATCTTCCAGCACTACATTGGACAGTATTCTATTGTGACGCATAGGCTCTTCATTGGCTGATTTTCAAGCCTTTCTTTCTAGTCTGTCTTTGTCTGGAAACTCTGTGGTACCTGTTTACCATGGGTGACCCTGCTGATATTTGAAATAATGATGGCTTAGCTACCAGCATCATAGCACCATACAATCCATCCAAGTAGGGCTGAAATATGAGTGACAGAATAACTGATAATTATGTAGATCATAAAATTCTGGACTCTTTGGTTTGGAAGCATCTTGGGGATCATTGAACTCAGGGCTACTCAACATGTTTATTGTGGTACAATGCAGCCCAAGAACTATCTGCTACTGGTTTGTGAGGTTGTAAATATAGGAAGTAAGAATAAGCATTTAGACACTTCCAGCAATTTGATATGTGATAATATCCAGTTGAAAAGCAAATGGGCTGATTTTATTCAACAGGGTACGGGCTCAGGTGTTGTCAAACTCGCTTGGTGGGTCTCCTGAAGCATGAGGAAGTACTTCTGTACAACAAGAGCATGTATTGATCTGGACAGGTTAGCAGTCAAAAACAACACAAAACTGCTGCTTCGCCGCAAAGATGTTGTGAAGCACTAATGTAGCTGAGAAGCCTCATTTTACAAATTTGAGGAGGGAAGTTATTTATCTAAGGAAATCTGGCCTAGGGGCAAGGGAGGGAAAATAGTAGGGGACGGAAATAGAACCTGTTTAAAAATCTATAATCAGTTTTTTAAAACTTAAAAGCACCCAATGTCCAACACACTCTACCTCCTAAGGTGAAAAACACACATTTTGCTAGTATTTCCTTTAAGAAAAAGGAAGCATTTGAATCTTTGGACTCTCAAACACTTAATTACACTAAGAAGGACTCTTCATTCCAGCCAAGCCAAGTGCCGTCCACTTGCTGTATATACATATATACCCACCCACTGCCAGTGAGTTGCATCCAACTCATAGCGACCCTGTAAATCAGAGTAGAACTGTCTCCAATGAGTGCCTGGTAGATTTGAACTGCCTGACCATTTGGATATCAGATGTAGCACTTAACCTACTATGCCACCAGAGTTTTGTGGGAGAGGGGGTGTTAAACATATATATATACATCTTCAAGTATGGTTTTGATGTATGTATATATATTTTGTATGTATATATTTTGTATATATATATATATACAAAACCGTACTTGAAGATGTATATATATGTTTAATACCCCACCCCCCACAAAACTTTATCTCTCCACAGAAAACATATTTTGCACTGTAACTTTGTTGATCTCTTGAGGCATTGTCTTTTTGTTTCTGGGAATTCTTAAATGATGTAGAACCACATTAGATGGTAATTTTCTGGGTCAATTTTGCTGAAAAGTACTCCCTAATAGTAAGGTTGCCCTTATGAGGCAATTTAGGGTATTATAGAGGTAATAAACTAGATGGGGTCCCAGAAGCTAGTGGAGCACTAGGGGCCTGGAAGCATGAGCAAGCATCCTTCAATGGCCAGTTTTCTGTCCCAGAATGACCTGAGGACATGTAGAATAGGACCTATGTGTGCTTTTGTGATATCCCTTACGCACTTTGTGTGATACCTCTGCTTCCACTTCCATCAGAGCCTTGGTCATGTTCAACTTGACAGATGGATAGATGCTTCTTCTACTGCCTTGGTTGTGTTAGACTGACTGTCACTAATGGATTGGGGTTTGCAACCAACTGGAAGCTCATAGTACATGGTGGCAACCGTTATCGTGACAGTAAGTTTTTCTCTTATGTAGTGTTACTCTTTTTGTCTCTTTGGGCCCTCTTCATAATCCTATAGAATAGGAATGCCCCCTACTACTAGCTTCTCTATTATCTATAATGGAAATAAAAGGCTGAAAGAGATGAACAGTTGTTGAGTTTGCCCTCAAGACTGTAATCCGTCCATGTCTCCATCTCCATTGTCACTGTCCTAGGCCGTGCCACCATCGTCTGTCACCTGGACAATAGCAGAAACCTATGAATAGTATAACTGCTTCACTCCTCACCTCTCCAACTAATTGTTTACATAACAGCCTGATGACATTCTTAGAATATAAATCATATCATGTCACGCTAAGCTTAAAACCTTTTGATGGCTTTCCAGTTCTCTACAAAAAACAATGTGGGCTAGGGCTTGTTCACTTCTGCAGTGTCATCTTGTACTGCTTTCCCTTTACTCGTGACCCGTTTGCCCCTTCAGACTCATCAGGCTCTCTTTGGCCCTTGCCAGTCTCTCTTCCTCAGTTTTCCTACGCTTAACTTGTCCTCATCTGCAGCCCTCAGTTAAAATTCGCTCCTTCAAGAGGACTTTCCCAATTGACTGCTTGAAGCTTCTCTGTCCAACAACCCTGCTCTTGTCTTCATAGCACTGACCACAATTCACAGTTATGTCCATCTGTCAGTGTATGTGTTTAAGCGCTGTCTTCCTCACTAGACTGCAAGCTTGATGAGGGCAAGGTTCATGTCTGCTTTGTTCACCGGTGAATTTTCAGTGCAGTTCACTACCAGCTTCAGACTTGGTGTACTATGAATATTTATTAAACTAAAAAAGAAAAAAAAAAAGAAGGGTAATGGACTCAAGAGAGCACTGATGGGCAAGGGTATTGCAAGACAATGCCACTGAAATAGCTACTTCGGTTTGGTTTTTATTCTTACTTAAAACAAGACTGGAGGTTCCCAGTAAAGCATGCACATACTGTGAAACCAAACCAATCCCAGTGCCCTCAAGGTGATTCACTAAGTGTCTGAATAACATGTAATGAAATGATGGCATCTGTACGTTACTACAGATGCCACAGCTGCTATAATGTCACTGTTCCCAAGTCGTACTGCCACCACTGGTGCTTTCAGAGACCTAGATGCACCCCTACATCACATCACTTTAAAACAAGTAGCCCACCGTTTTCCCTGTCTCTTTCTACCACTAAATGCTATTCTGAATGAAGAGACTGCTTGGTTAAAAAACAGCTCTGACATTTTTTTCCCCTGAAGAATACCATCAGGATGAAGGCTATGATTAATATACGTAATTGAAACAAATGACAGCTAACTGCAGAAAACTGTCTCCCAGCTGTTGGAGGAAGGAAATTGCTGACAGCCATTCCCCATTGAGTGGCTACCAAAGAATAGAAGGTGGGAGCAGCAGCAGGAGAGAATGCACATTCCCAACCCACATCTCTCTGGGCTACGTTTTAGGCTAGAGATGTCCTTGAGGGCTTTGTACCATTGCAAGAGTTTTGTCATAAAATTGGCAATATCCCACATTTCTTCCTTAGAGTCTGGAGGTTCATGTGTGCACCACATAATGATTTTCCAAATTCAAGTTTTTCCTATCAAAATTCAATAGTTCAGCACCACCTCATACAATACCACGTAAAAAAAGTCTGTCATAGGACACACCTGTTTTATTTTTTCCCACTTCAAAGAGTTACATGGGTAGCTGCCTACAGGCAGCATGCCCTGTCAATGGTACAATCGCTCCAAAATGAACTCTAGAGGCGAAAAATAACTGGTAACTCTATGTACTGTGGGTCTCAAAATGATAGAATGGCCTGGTCATCTACTGTTGAAAGATTAGCACTGGAAACCCCAGGGAACATTGTTCTACTCTGATACATATAGGGTCACCGTGATCTGGAGTTGACCATGACTGGTTGGTTATCTGTATCACCCAGTACTCTTGCTTTTCAGTCCACTGTTTTACAATCAGCATCCCAAAAGTTATATGACATTTGTGTCAATGTCAGTATGTGTCTGGAGGCTGAACTAATACTTAAGTGAAGAAATTCATTAATACGTAGCCCATAAGACACTCAACACACTCAATATACACATGCTTCTTTGGGCCATTATAACCGTCATGGATATACTTTTGTCTTGACTTGGCAAAAGCAAAACAACTCAGAAACCAAACAAGTGCAAAGCAAAGCCTTGGGCTAAGATGTGGTTGTATGGTGGCATATGATAAGCATTTGGAGAGAAATCCACCACTGGACATGTATTTGCCTTTTGGGGGACTTCTTCCCTGAGAGCTAACTGTAAGTGGGGAGGCCACCACCCTTTTGTAGATTCACCTAGCAAACATCCTCTATCATAAGTAAGGCAGTGGACGTGGCACTCAGGCCTGGGAAGTGTTGGGAAGTCAGCTGAAGGGCAAAGTCAGCATGCCAGCTTTGTGATACATGCATCACCGTCACCAATCCTCTGGAAAACTGTGCACTCTGAATGCTGACTCTGGAAGTGCACGCTCTGAGCTTCAGGTCAGAAAAAAATAACCGGAGAGGAAGTTCTCCCAGGAGAACCAAGCTCAGCGAGCTTCTTCCCTGTATTCCATGTCTTTGCACCATCTCATTGCATCCTTAACCAATCCAAGAAGCAGTGCTATCTTCTTTAAATGGATAAGAAAACTGAAGTTCGGGGACGTGAACTGATTTTATTCAAGGTTGCCCTGTTAGTTACAGTTGTCACGAGTAACATTTTTCAATGCTTTGGTGGCAAAAAAGAAAAAAGCAATTTCATTCTCCAAATAGAAGAGGGACTTCAGTAGGGATTAAATGAAGGAAATGGCATTATTATAACTTGGGAAATTCTGCTGCTCCCTCTGCCTTATGATTATTCCTGTGACTTTATGTACAACTCCCTGGTGCAATGACTGGGTTCTGCCAGGTAGGTTCGAACTTTACGCAGTTGACCTTCAAAGCCATTACTATTGCACGGGAGAGTGTCTCCTTGAGGAATGCCTTTGGAGAGGAACGATCGTTTATCCAGAAACTGAAAGTCTTTGCCTGCTTGTCCTAGCTCTGTTCTGCAGAGTGCCTCCTCTATCCCAGTTGAGAGTCACAAGACACTGGAGAAATCAAAAGCCACTGAACATCAGCAAAATGTTGACGATCCCTGCCACCTTGTCACTGTCACCTTTTCGTATGGATGGCCCTGCTTCTAAAATTAGCTTCTGAATTTGCCATTCATCTTTGCCTTGTAGGTGAAACAGGGCTATAGGAGCTGAGATCTTACAGGCATGGGGGTGACTCATGGTCATTCTCGTGGGAATAAAGTCACAGGCCAGTATGCTGATGGTAGGACCAGGAGAGGGGAGAAAAACACCAAGTACATTTGAAACACCCTGGGATAGTTTTTGTCATTTCATACAAAATGAAGTTAGAATGTTTATTGAGGTCTTGCCCTGGCCCTTTATGTAATATCTGGACAGCACATTCCTCAACTGCATGCAGATAACACATTAGGTGGTAGAAAAATAACCTGCTTGAACTGCTTCTGATTTATTCCCCCTCTCTCTCATGCTTTTGTTCACAGTAAACACATCAATATAAAGCAGCTAGCAAACCAACACTTCTTTATCAGAGGTTCATGTGTATGCTGGGGAATGCTACTGCATCTCTCCCAAAGGGGATGGTGTTTACCAGGGACTGAAAGTCAGAGAATAGCAAGGAAGAGAAAAGCACTGTGTGTGGTATTGGAAATTCCTCTGGAAGTCAAGTAAAATAATAAAAATAATAATAGCAGTAACAAACATTTGTCAAGTGTGTACTGTATGTCAGGGTCTACTCTGTATGGTTTTTCATGTATTATTTCACTTAAACCTCATAAAAGAACTACTGCTACTATGCCCATTTTATAGATGAGGAAACTGAGGCACGATGTTGTTTAGGTTAACCATTAGATTCAGGATGATTAGATTCAGATTTTCTTAACTTCCCAGGAGATACAAAACAAGAGTCTCCAACAATCTGGGAGATGTGATTCTAAAAGTTACAGACAACTTGAGAAGGACCTGATAATATTTTCTAATGAATGTTTTAATTCTTCCATTTGATAGGGAAGAACATGAGCTGGTTGAGGAATAAATCTCAGAGTCATGTTTAACTTAGTTTTAGAACCAGAAAGAGAACTAGAAACATCTAGAAAATACATGGATATCTTGGTGGAGCTCCACTGGCTCTTGCATGATCCTACAATTCCCTGCAGCATCCCAAGAAATCTCTATTTTCCAAATGAGAAGCATTGAAAAATAAGACACTTAGTGTTTTCCTCCCTCCAATAAAATCACTTGATTTTTGACTTTACTAATTATACATTTTCTTAATTTAGTCATGTTAAGCTAAAGTTTACCTCTGCACAGAATGAAGTAGGGGAGGAGATTTGTAAAATAGTAAGAGAAAAGGGTTAGTTTCTTCTGTGGGGTCAACTCAACAAATTAGTTTCAAGCCCCACTACTTCAGGATAATTACTTGGATTCCAATAACAAATACACTAATTACAAAACAATATCCATTTTTTTAATTGCTTACAAGAGTCTGTGATCAAACCACAGTATTCTTTCTTCCCTTATATTCTTGAAGATAATAAATCACCATTTCTTTCAAAAAGCATTTGCTCAATCACACTGGTCTTTCTTCCTCCAACTGGAAGTTATTAGTGAGATTTTATTCTGTTAACTTGTGTGCAGTAAGCACTGTTGTCCTTGCTGGAATAACTGGATGTCCCGCATGTTTTGGTGGATGCACCTCTTCAGTGGCATCTGTTTGGTGTAGCTTTTAAATTGCTGCTACTTTCAAGTGAAATAGACTGATATCTGAAATGAAATTTGAATTAGTGACAGTGACATTTGCACCATGAAGGTGGTGAACTTGAAGAGTTAAGTAAAGTGTGTATGTTTGCAACTTTCTAGTTCTAAAACAAGGGGCTCTAGTGGCAAAGTGGTTCAAAGCTTGGCTGCTAACTGAAAGGTCAGCAGTTCAAAGCCACCAACAGCTCCACAAGAGAAAGAGTGCAATCCCCTTTATAAAAAGGATGACATTTGACACCTTATGGGGCAGTTCTCCTCCACGCTTTAGGGCCGCTATGAGTTGGAATGGGTTTTTCTTTTTAGTTCTAAAATATTTGTTCTTTGAAATGAGGCTTTAGTGGTAGGCAACAAGAGAAGTTACTTCCCTAATTTAAATGGGGGTGGAGCTAGGTCCATGTGCCATGGTCCTCCTGAATAATTTGGAGTCCCTTGGTGGTGCAGTGTATGCATTTGACTGCTGAGAGGCTAGTGGTTTGAACCCACACATAGATAGATGCCTTGGAGGAAAACCCTGACAATCTGCTGCAAAGAAGTGAAAACCCTTTGGAACTCACTATGAGTCAGAATTGACTCGACGGCCATGGATTTGTTTTTTCGTATGTGTGTGTGGACCTCAGTTGTACATGGGGTATCCATGAGTTTCAACCAACTCTACAACAACTAATGAAGAGGTTGCAAGCAAAATAGCATTTCAAAGAACATTCTTTTGCCCTTAATGCTCACCCCAGACAGAGCACATGCATGACTCAGGAAGAGAAACACACAGGGTTTGAAACGGCTACTGGAAGATTCCTTGACATTCACTCATAGCACATTTCACTGACCTTTAGTTCTTTCATGGTTTCTCAAATTAAAGCACCCCATTATGTAAAATTCAACTGATTTGTCTTGTGATCCTGTGAAGCCATTTCACTGTGACCAGAGCTTGTGTGCTTGGGTCCTGGGAATTCCTCAAAAGTGTCTTCTCTCTTCCATTTGATTCCGCAAAGCAATCCAGAGGGTTGCAGAGGGACCCTATGAAAATTGAGGTCTTCCATTGGTATCCACACTCCCTCGTAGTTCACAACTAACTCTGCCTCTTAGAGGGACACCTGGAATCAGCTACCAAGAGAGCACATCTGTGAGTATGGGGAGATGGGGCTCAGAGTCAGGATAAACAAGGGCTTCTCCTTTGGCAAAGTCAGGTGGTGACAAGATTTATGGGAGCAACAGAGTAGATCTTGTATTTCTGGTTCTATAGTTCTATTTTGTAAACTTGGGAAGAGAGGACCTTTGCTTAGAAATTATTGTATGTTTTTATTAAGCTCCTTTGAAGTAACTAATATGGCTTCTGTTTTGAGATTTAAGGTGTTGTTTTAATAGGCTGCTAATAGTTTGAGCTACCATTTGTTAATTAATCACTAATCATGCCTGCAGAGTGCTAAGGGGTTTCCCTGT
Source organism: Heterohyrax brucei (assembly GCA_028571685.1). Lineage (NCBI taxonomy): Eukaryota > Metazoa > Chordata > Mammalia > Hyracoidea > Procaviidae > Heterohyrax > Heterohyrax brucei. The sequence continues at coordinate 100,624,465 of CM053151.1, forward strand.
ATTGTTTCATTGAATCCCCACAACAAACTTATGAAATACAAATCATTTTCTGTTTGATTTGCAGATAAGTAAACTGAGCCTTAAAGAGGTGTCAGAAAGTGAGCCGAAAATCACATGACTTCTAAGGCAGTGGGGAATTCTTCCTGATTCTATAGCTTTGCAACATTTTGGCATCACATTTATGCATTGTTTGCTAATTTATTGTGTTCCTTACTCCTCAGTCTCAGAACTCAGATGTCTCATGAATTCATAATTCCATTCTTAAGATTTCTTTACATCCTTGGTAACTAATCCTTCCCTCTTTTCAGCAGAGAGGAAGAGTTGTTTTAAAAACAGAAACTATTTACTTAAGAAAGACCCTGATTGTCTCTGAAGTGGAAAACGTTCTTTTCATCCGCTAGCACTCTGATGACTCTCAGATTGAAAGCTGACTTGTTTGAGCCTCTTCTTCCCTTCTGCAGTATCCCAGTCTCAGGAGAAACAGCATCAATGGCTGGCTCTAGGAAACATCTCTTCTACACTGGCACACGTATCCTCCCCCTCCCCAACCAGGGGAAGAATAAAGATGTGATTGGAAAGGAGGCCCCTGGCTACATGGAAGCCCAATGGACATATAATAAATCCTTGATTAGGGTGTCCTCTCCTTGGCTGCCAGCCCAGTGTAAGATTTTCTTTGGGCTATAGTTGAGAACAGACACCTGCAGATTTGTTTTACATGTGTAACTGAATAGTCCAATCATTTAGCCCCTTCATACGGAGCTAGGTCAAGCATTATGAAGTCGGAATTGGTAGTTGCTAGGTTATGTGATTTGAGGGACTCCATGTAGCCCCCATCACAACCAAAAAATGTCCCTCTGATGTCTGTAATGCCACAAGATGGCTTGATTCTCCCAGAATGAGTAATGTTCCTCCTTAAAAGATGCACATTTTCTCAGAGAGAAAGGTTCCTGTTATGACCCGACCATACTTGGTGCTTGTTCAACACCTGAATCAAAAGAAGACAGAGCTGTTGTTCTGGTTTGAAACCTCGTGATGCTAAAGGTGTTGGCTATGGACCAATTCTGAGGCCCACTAAAAACCAAAAATCTGTTCTCAAATTGATTCTGACCCATAGCAACCCTGTAAGACAAGGCAGAACTGTCCCATAGGATTTCCAAGAAGTGGCTGGTGGATTTGAACTGCCGACCTTTTGGTTTTCAGCTGAACTCTTAATGACTACACCACCAGGGCTTCTCCAGTAGAGCAGTCGTTCTGTGAATATATTGTACAGAAGAATCATCTGGGATTTTTGTTAAACTGTAGATTCTGACTCAGTATTTCTAGGGGTAGAAGCGCAAATCATCAGCAGGCAACAAAAGGAATTGATTTGAAGCTTCGGAAGAAAGGATGTGAGTGAATTAAGAGAGAGAAACAGTTGTCCATTGAGAATTTTGCTTAGAACTGGCCTGGGAGGGAGAGCAGTGTGCACACTGCACAGGACAGGGCCTGAGATCTAAAGGCTGCACAGTGGGGACTTGCTTTTAGGCTTCCTTCCGTCTGTTGCTGAGAGTAGTCTCGGTCTTTCCAGAAGAGAATCAGGAAGCCCAGGAAAATGCCCTGGGTTCCAGTGGGGTGGCTGCTGGATTTCCTTCTACAGAGCAGTAAGGAAGCAGTCACCCAGCATGGGGCAGCAGTAACTCAGAAAGTTGGAGAAGCCCCTCACTGTCTCAGTGCTAGAAAGGTCTGCTTCCTCTTCCTCCTGCCGGTGCTGGAGGTACTGAGAAAAAGAGAAGGAGCTGGAGAAATTGAGGAGAGAGAGATTGGAGAGCAGAAAGCAGATAATCTGGGGGTGATTCCTGGTCCATGATCCCCTGCCAGTCTTGTGACCTTTTCCCTCCCTGCTCCTTATCTATAAAATGAGGGCATTTGACTAGAGAGAGCTCAGACTTTTCTTCTGGCTGTGAAGAGTATCAGTTAGAAAAGAATTGTATGAGGGATTATTTTTCTCCCTCCCAAGATCCATCTGTGGTGGAGTATCAGATAAGTCAAGCAACTTATGGGGCTCACCTCTCTCCTGAGCCAGCATTCCCAAAGAATATTAATCTCAACTGTCTGCTTTGGCAAGAGAGGCAAGGGCTCTGTTCACTAGCCATCACCTTGCTCCCTCCAGGCACGCCAGTCACATTGTGGCCTAGTTAAATGGCTTCTTGCTAAGATGTGGCAGCCCCAGAGCTTAGCAGTCATGTCTCATTTGACCCTGTGCTTTAGGGCAGCCTGTCTCACCCTCGAATCAGAATGGAACGGCGGTGAAATGTCAGTCTGTTACACTGCTGTGTTCTCACCCTCTACGGAATTACTCTCCTGATGTAAACTGTCCTATGTTTCTTTAATGCTGAGCTCAGACTTCATCTCCTTTAATCAAATAAGCCTTTCCTGATGTCTTCCTCTTTCTCTAGGCTGGGCTAAGTGCCATTCCCAGAGTGGATTCACTTTATTGTTTATCACAAGAACAAAATGTATTTTTAATAACAATGATAGAGTGCCAACATTGTAACAGCAGACATTGTACATGTTGATTTACATAAATTATCTCATTTAAATCTAACCCGAACTCTTACCAGCCCCATAAGGTAGATGTTACCTGTTTCAACCCCGTCTTTACAAATAATGGAATGGTAGCTTAAAGAGTTTAAGTCACTTGACTAAGACTGTAGAGTCTGTGGTTATTAAAATCTACTTTCTATTTCCAAAGCCTTTTCTCTGGACCTTCATGCTATGTGATTTTTATATCTGACTCCTTATCCCTGTCCTCCAACTCAGTGATAGGGTTCTTGAAGTCAGCGATAATTTCTCAGTTATCTTTTTACCCACAGACACAGTGTATGGCATTATAATAGGTATTCAGTACATGAAGACTGAGTTGAGTGTATAGGCTTGGATTGGGTCATTTGGGTTTTTCATTCCTAGAACCTGTGTTATTGGGTTTACAAAGCATGCATGCCGCTAAACGTGCTAACAACCATTCATTCAATTGAAGCATATGTAAGCACTGGAAATTACTTTTTGTTGCCTATGTTCGCAGGCATTTTCAATCACTGTGACTTCAATAATCTCCTACATGCACTGCACATTTTTGTACCTATAACATCCTGTGTCATCTCTGCGAGGTGAAGAAGAAAAGTAGTTACAGGTGTTAACTAAGTCATGATAACCCAGGGAGAGATGTGATTGAAAATGTCTGGGTCTTTTGTCTGCACCTGGAAAAGGTGATGTAAATTGAAGACAGTGGGAAACCATCTTCTCCATCTGAAATGTGGCCTGGACCATCCCAACTCAAACATTCTCTTTTAATGTTCAAGGTTGTGTCATGATTGATGCATGATTTTGTACTTCTACAGTAGCAAGGCCTGAGCTGTCAGCTTCTCTGTCCAAGTGCAACATTCTCTGGAGGAGGAATCATCCATCAGCCACTGCATGGGAAATAATGGCTCAGTGATGCTGCTTCTTCCTACTTGGTCGTGGGGGTGGGCTGGGGAAAGGGGACAGATGAAGATACCCATTCCTGAAAAGAGAACAATTATCACAGGGCCATTTCCTCAAAAAAAAAGAGATACTAGAGGAATAAGTTATTCCTGCCATGACTGCTAATGTAATCAGACATGTGTTTACTTACGCCACTCTTGAGGGACGGATTCTGTTCAACTCAACTTACTATTCTTGAGTACCTGCTCTGCGCAGGGCACAGTGAAGGGGCATGTCATGGATGAAGGAATGGTGCTTGCTCTAAGAAAGTTCTAAGTCAAGGCAGAACTTGGAAAGTGTTGTAGGACAGCTTTGAACTGAGTGTTCAGGGGAGGAGCCACTGCTTTAGGGAAGTCGTTCTGAGTGGTTGTTCAAGGCTTGAGTGGTCTTCACTTCTAGGCTGCCGGACTTGGGGAAGGCACTTCACCTCTCTGAACTTATTACCCCTATATAAAATGAGCTGAAATTGTCAAGGATTTCATTTTCCTCGGATCCACAATCAACACCCACGGAAACAGCAGTCAACAAATCAAAAGAAGTATTGCATTAGGCGTGTCTGCTGCAAAAGACCTCTTCAAAGGGTTAAAAAGCAAGCATGCCGTCTTGAGGATGAAGTTGCTCCTGGCTCAAGCCGTGATGTTTTCAATTACTTCATGTGCATGTGAAAGCTGGAGAGTCAAAAAGGAAGACTGAGTACAAATTGATGCATTTGAATTATAAGATGGGTGAAGAATATTAAATATATCAGGGTTTGCCAAAAGAATGAACAATTCATCTTGGGAAAAGTGCAGCCAGAATTCTCCTTAGAAGCAAGGGTGGTGAGACTTGGTTTCACATACCTTGGACATGTTGTCAGGTGGGACCAGTCCCTGGAGAAGGACATCATCCTTGGTGAAGTAGGTCAGCAAAAAAGAGGAGGACCCTCAAACAGATGGATTGACACAGTGACTGCAAGAATGGGCTCAAGCATAGCCACAATTGTAAGGATGGAGCAGGAATCAGCAGTGTAAAACGTTCTTCTGTACGTAGAATCTTCATGAGTCAGAACCAACTTGACGATATTTAACAATCACAAACAGTAGGGCTGACATCCTTGTCTTGTTCCTGATCTTAGAAGAAAGGCTTTTTAGTCTTTTGCAATCACATATAATGCTACCTGTGGGTTTTTCATAGATACCCTTTATCCTGTTGAGGGTCACCTCCTTTTATATAGCCTGTGATGACGACTAGCAGCCGTAGCGTATAGCAGCTCTCCTTCACTTCTCCAGCGAGCGGGATTGAGTGCCAGTTCTGGCTGAGAAGGCACTGTGTCTGTGTGCTTTGCGTCATGTAACATTGATGGGGAAACGAAGTGCATCATTCGCAGATTTACGGCAATCATATGAGCACTTCCTACACTGTCGAGAGGTAAAGGGACAAATCCCTAATTTTTTTCCTCCAAAATAAATGTCAAAATTTAATTTCTTTTTCTTTTCCTTTCAGTAATGTATGTTTATTTACAATTCTTTGGGAAGATATTGAGTGTGCCCTGACCTGTCTGTGGATGGATGGATGGATATCTCCCCAAATAGTGTGTATGTCAATGTCAGACAAAAATCCTCCACGCATTTTAGATGCAATGAGAAGGCTGAAATTTGCCAAGCAGTGATGATGCAAAGGAGTCTGTTTATGGTGTCTTTAGATGGTTCTCCATGCTTGCAAAGAAGTATGAGGCTGTTACCAGGTGATGGTCTCACCTACCTTATTGACAAGAAGGAGCTTTTCCTTCAGAGAGCACTTAGGGCCTGTAGCATCTCTACCACTTGACATGCCTGTTGGAACTCATAGAATGGAGAGGCATTTTATAGACCACAAGCCATTGCATGCCAGAGCTTCTTCTTTTGTGGTCCTCTTTATTTTTCCTTACCAGGATCTCAGGTTTATTAACAGCCTTTCATGCCTTCTGCAGCCATCAGGCAGTGAAATAAGGAGGACTGGGGAAATCCAATCTTCTTTCTCTTCTTGCTCTTCACCATCTTGGTTTCTGTTTTCATCTTCCTTCCCCTACCCCCTTTAAAAATTTCTGGACTGTTGCTCTGCATCAGCCTAGGGTTTCTTCCCCTCCCCCCTTTTATTGCTTTAATTGTTTTGGCACTTTGGCTTTCTCCTGGACTTCAGCACAGTGGGAAAGGTCAGCTGTCAGAAGAGGGGCTGTATGCTGCTGATAAGGCCTTCAGGAGATTGTATTGGAGTCAATAAGCAGCATTCCCTTCCTATAACGCTGCAGGGGGAAGGAGAAAAAAGAAAGAAAGAAAAGAAACCTCCAAGAGTAGAAAAGGCAACCCACATCAAGCGAGCAGTTAGGCCAGTGGGTGTACTGGGCAGTGCACAACAGACCCAGAGCCTCTCTCTATAGGTAGGTGCTGCCCAGGGTCTGCTCAGGCAACGCTGAGAAGTTGGTCTAAGTGTGCAATTGGATAAGGCACACATGTAGGAGAAAGGACTCAACTGGGAACCAGGCATCAGAGATCCTCGATATCAGACTGCTGAAGTGGTTCCTGGTTTGTATGCCCATCTGATAGTTATTTTGCATCTAATTCACTTACACAAAAATAAGAAAGCCTAGATTTAGGCTTGGCTCTTTTACTAATTATCTTGGGCAAATGATGAATTTTACTAGGTTTGTTGAAAGAAGCAGAAACTGTAAATTTTAAGATCCTTTCTGTTGCTAGCATTTAGATTTTACCAACCCCATCTGGGAAGTAGAGGTGAGGAGTATACCCCTCCTTGGACTGGCTGTGAAAACCAGTGAATTCCCTTCTCTGTAAATGCCTTGAGCTGAACGTAAAGTGAATGTTACTAGAACTTATGCATGTAGCATATCCATCAAGAGGTTCATGATTGAATACTGTGATATTCCTAAAGAATAGTAGACATCTTCTGGAATGGGGAAAAAAAAGAGAATAAGTTACATATGGATAATACTACCATAGACTGCATAATTGTTTGTTCATTTTTTCAAAACCCTCTTACACTTGCTTCACCATGACCTGGTTTAAGGATATTGCCTGCCTTAGAAATGCGCCAAGCCCAAATCTGACATGGCCCTCGTTTTCACTGTCAGCTCAACACATGGCAAGTGTGCTATTCATTCATTGCTGAATGAATGAATAAATGGTGAAATGAGTGTGTGATTAACTTAAATGCTTCTAATAACACACAGTCAGAGTTGTCTGGCTCTCGGTGGTGCCAAGTGCAATAATGGCTGAATACAATGAAGAGTTTTGCTAGATAATGCCTACTCATGAAGGCTTTGTTATCAGGTTACGTTGGTAGTTCTATTGTATCTTGTCATAGAAAGGGACATCAAACGGATAGTAACTGGAGCACAGTCAGCTGGAAAGAGCAACTGGATGAGAGCTGTGCAGGCCAGCAACCCACAGAGCTCTAGACAGTAATGCTGTCACTTAGCTTCTTGCCTTAGGAGGTGCCTCTACGCAAAGCCAGAACCTTATTTCAATAGGCGTGGCAATGAGATTGGAATTAGACCCAAGTATAGACTGATTTCTTAGTTCTTTCATTGTCAACTATTATTATTCTAACTAGGTGGACTTCACCTAGCTTTCCCATTTGAAAAGTACAGCTAATAATACCTAAATAGGTTGCTGTGAGGATTATTTGAAATATTATCTGTGTAATGAGTCAGAATTAAAACACCCGACACATAAACCAAAAACCAAAAACCAAAACCACTGCCACTGAGTCAATGCCAACCCATAGAGACCATACAGGATGGAGCAGAACTGCATGACAGAGTTTCCAAAGAGTGCTGGCAGGTTTGAACGGCTAACCTTTTGGTTCACAGCCTCATCACTTAACCACGACACAGCCAGGGTTTCCACCTGGCACATAGCAAACTTCAAGAATGGTAGTTGACATCGCCACCATCACTACCATTGTCATCTTCATCTGCATGTCGAGGACTGGGCGTTTACTGGTGTAGAAAATAGTGATAATAATGCTTATTCCTTCAGGTCCGTTGTCTTGCTTATTTAGTTAGTGCTGCTTATGATACTGCACATAGGTGGTTTTAAGAAGCAAAAATGTATTCTCTCAGTTTAGGATGCCAGAAGTCCAAATTCAGGATGCCAGTTCTAGGGAAAGGCTTTCTCTCTGCAACTGCTCTGGAAGAAGAAGCTTGTCTCTTGAACTTCTGCTCCTGGGGGATATTCTTGTGCCTTGACATCTCTCCTCTCCCACCTCTGCTGGGTCACTGACTTCTTTGTAAAACCAAACCAAATTCAGTACCTTTTAGAGGATTCTGACTCTTTTATGTCTCACAAGAGATTGATTTCAGACACTCTATGCTAATACTGTATCATTAACATAACAAAGAAAACCCATTTCCAGGTGGGATTATAACCACAGATATCATCCAGTGGAGACTGAAAGTGAGTGACTCTATGTACAACGGAAGGAAACACTGCCTGGTCCTCTGTTCTCTTCCCAGTCGTTGTTATGCTTTAGCCCGTTAATTGCAGCCAAACTCTCAACCTTCTTGCTGATAGAGTCTTACTCATTTTCACTGGCTGTCCGCTTTACCGAGCATGATGTCCTTCTCCAGGGACTGATCTCTGCTGATTAATATGTCCAAATTATGTGGAATGTAGTCTCACTATCTTTGCTTCTGAGGATCCCACTGGTTGTACTTCTTCCCAGACAGATTTATTCATTCTTTTGGCAGTCCATAGTGTATTTACTGTTCTTTGCCAGCACTGTAATTCAAAGGCTTCAATTCTTCTTCAGTCTTATTTATTCATCCTCTAGCTTTTCCATGCATGTGCAGTGATTGAGAACATCACAGCTTGGGTCAGATACACCTTAGTTTTCAAGGTGACAACTTTAGTTTTCAAAATTGAAAGTATTTTTTGTAGCAGATTCATCCAATACAGTGCATCTTTTGACTTCTTGACTACTGCTTCCATGGGTGTTGATTGTGGATCCAAGTAAAATGAAATCCTTGACAATTTCAATCTTTTCTCTATCATGATGTTATTTATTAGTCCAGTTGTGAGCTTTTTTTTTTTTAATGTTGAGGTGTAATCCATATTGAAGACTACGGTCTTTGATCTTTATCAGTTAGTGCTTCAAGTCCTCATTTTCAGAAGTAAGGTTGTCTCATCTGCATAATGCGGGTAGTTAATGAGTCTTCCTCCAATCCTGATGGCCTGTTCTTCATGGAGTCTAGCTTCTCTGATTATTTGCTCTGTGTACAAATTGAATGGATATGCTGAAAGGATACAAACCTGATGCACATCTTTTCCTGACTTTAAACCATGCAGTATTCCCCTGTTATGTTTGAAGAACTGCCTCTTGATCTTTGTACAGATTCCTCATGAGCACAACTAAATGTTCTGGGATTCCCTTTCTTTACAATGTTATCCATAATTTGTTATGATCCACATAGTCAATTGCTTTTGAATAGTCATAGAGTTTAGTCTTTGCAACATATATTCTTAGGGACACAATTCAATCCATAAAGTCATTGCTGTAGTATTAAAAAGATATCATTTATAAAGGACCTCTCACTGTGCCAGACAAATAGTAGAGAAACAATCACTAGTTCGTTTTCTTCTCTCTTCTTTTATCAAGGTGCATTATTTTGTAAATTGGGCTAGTATGACTGAGGGCTTCACTGATTGAAGTTTGGGTAGTGGGGTAGGAGGACAGAGAAGGAGACATAAACAGTACTTGGGGATGCAAGACGGATCTTTTACTGCTGAACACGGGGGCATCAGAGACTACTGTTACAATGCTTTCATGGAATTTCTGCCTGTTCCTGGAGTTATCCTAGGGATCCTGAAGGGAAAACTATTGTTTGCATAAATCATTCCTGAGCATGTAATTCAACCAACAACCCAATCTAGTGCCATCAAGTGGATTTGGATTCACAGTGACCCTACAGGACACAGTAGAACTTCCCCATTGGGTTTCCAAGGAGCACCTGCTGGATTTGAACTGCTGACCTTCTGGTTAGCAGTCATAGTACTTCACCATTAGGCCATTAGGGTTTCCAGCATGTAATTAGTTACTTACAATACAGAGGACACTTGCAATCTCAAATTCAAACAATTGGGAAGCCAAAGTTGTTTTTTCATGGTGGTGTCTGATGATAACTAGTGATGAGCCAGATGGCTCTGAGCTACCATAGAATCCCAGAGAGCCCCTGCATTGTTAAAGTTCATGAGAAGTAACTGTTTTAAAAGTAGTATAGCAACAAACATATTACTTATATTATTAATAGAATCATTATTTCTTCAAAAATTGGAATGCTGAGGTTGAAATGATTAGAAATTCATAGCTAACAAAAATGTCCCACTAATTCAAGCTCCTTACTTTGCCCAGGATTCTAAGAATTAAGAGTTTTTATTTGATCTGCTGTAGTTTTTAGCTTCTGACATGTAATCCATCTAAGGGTGAACCAATCATCCTGTTCAGCTTTTGATTGTTGCTATTTAATAGGAAAAGTTTCATATCACAGGAAATACTTCAGTATCAGGAAAATTGGGATGATGACCATTTTATTAAGTACCTGATGCCATATTTTTGCCAGCACCCATATTTTCCTGTTGACAAAGAATAAAGAAAAGATCCTTTGGTTCAGTAGCTTTCCAAACTTCTGGATTTTGTTGGCAAGTAGCTTTTCAAAGAATATAGAAGGGGCAAAATAAAGTTGACTTTATTTTGCAAATGACATTAACAAATTCCTTCTATTATCACCCTTATGACTAGAAGCAACATTCTATTTAGAGAGATACATGTGTGTTCGTGTATCATCTGAAAAGGGAACATTTTGTAAAAGACAGACAATTTAAAAGTCATAAATGCAGAAAGGAGTAGAATTCAAGTTCCTAGTGGGCACAGATACACTCATCACTATGTTCCCAGAGGCTAGCACAGTATCTGGCAAAGAATAAGAGCAATAAAGGTTTGTTGAATGAGCAAATTTATCTTTTATACAAAATGCACTATCATCTTTTTTTATTTTCCTGGTTGTATCATGAATTCGTTAAAACTTTTCTTCAGACCATTGTTTGGGAACGAATGGCTAAATCCAAGTCTGTAAACTGTGGGGTTTTTTGATGGTATGTTTTCATTGTAACCTATGATAATGATATTCTGGTATCTATCTCAGCTTCATGTTCATTTTAGTTGGTGTGGTCAACCTCTCGTGATATGATCACTCCTAGGACAGATTAAGACCATGTTTCTGGTCCTTTGAATTGGAGAACCAGGTTCAGACAGCTTCCTATTCGCCTTTAATTGCTACCATATTGAGATATGTCTGCTGATAGCTACATGGGGATTTCACATGTGGCAGGGATGAGGTGTCAGTCTTGTTTACTTGTCTTGCCCAGTGTATCCACGTACCTTCTGTTCTGATTCTTTGTGGTCAGAAATGTTGACCAGCTGGTGATATGTACTAGCATCACGATGTTTCTGATCTGTGACCTTCTATGCAACAGCTTCATAGTGTAAGGTGGAAATCCAAGTCACTCATTCTTGTTCCATAAGCTACATATTTTTTTAAAAATGAAATTGATAAATAATACCTAGTACTTACATGTAGAAATAGGAATTTGACTTTGTGGCACAGATATTAAAGGATTTATAAATATTCATCAGAAACGGCTCTGTAAGCTACAAAACCAAGCAAATACAAGGCTCCATTTCAAAGTCTTATAATCCCCATTTTGTGTGCCTTTTAAATTACAAATCAACTAACTTTCTTCCCATGTGAAGCTACCCTGGTGCAAGCCCTGAGCATACTTTTGACTATGACCTTCTGGTGTCAAGGTTTGTAACTCAGAATCTGGTTTTCTGACTCTGGCACTTCAGCTGACTTGTCTGGGTATTACAAAAAATTAAAAATGACTTTAGTTATTTGAGCCTCACAATTATAATTTTTTAACATTTAAGTGTTTCCAGTGTTGCTGGTGTGTAGAATTATCATAATTTTTCCTATTATTTTTATAATCCATTTTCATAATTCAGAAGTATATGATTAATGCATCTAAATGCTGGCTGAAAATCCAGCCTTGTTGAGCAGATAGAGACTCTTCTCCATGCTGCTGAAGGATGTTTATGCTTTACAAAATTAGATAATGTATGTAAAATGGTTTGGAAAATGTGACATGCTATGCAAGTATATATATATATTTTAAATAAATGAATAGTTTATCTTCCACAGAGATTTTCTTGAAAGAAGCCTTTACAAAAGATATCTAACCCCAAAGAGTAGTCAACACAAACTAGTGGACAGATAACTTACAGTCTTTAGAGACTGCCTTGGCTTGTATCTTAGGCTAGTTTGGTAGATGTGGTAGTGGGCAAGTTATTAAGCCACTTCTGAACCTTAGTTTTGTCATCTCTAAAATAGGGCTAGCAAAATGATTTCACAGGGCTTCTGTGAGGGGTTAAATAAGAAACATATCAAGTACACTAATAAAAAAAGTTCACCTTTTACATGATACATGAAAACACATGTATGTCTCTAAATAAAGTGTTGGTTCTAATGGTGTTTTCAACTCTTGTAATGCCAAAACCACCCAAATAAGTCTTGGTTAATCCTTTTTAATCACCACCCACACATATATCAAAGAAGACTGCCACATTTTTCTCCCACAGAGTGTCTGGTGAGTTGAATAAGCAGCTGAGCTCTTAATCACTGGGTCACTAAAACCATACCCACTGCTGTCAAGTCAGTTTGGGCTCATAGTGACCCTACAGGACAGAGTAGAAGAACTGTACCATTGAGTTTCCAAAGACTACCTCGTGGACTTGAATTTTTGACCTTTTGGTTAGCAGCTATAATGCTTACCTGCTACATCTCCACAGTTTCCACTGAGTCACTAGTGCAAGGTTCTATCTATGTACACACATACATATGTTCTGTCTTTTCTTGAGACCTTCTGTATATAAAAGACTGGAACATCATGTAAGTTCAATAAATGTTCATTTTTCTGTTCTTTTTATACTTTTCCCTGGTGGCATAGTGGGTAAGTGCTACAGCTGCTAAACAATGGGTTGGCAGTTTACCATCCACCAGCCACTCGTTGGATACTCCTTTGGGCTGTTCTACTCTTTCCTGTAGGGACACTATCAGTTGAATTGGAATCAAGTTGACCACAGTGGTTATTCTTTCTTTCTTTCTGTCTTTCTTTTTTGTTAACTATAGGAAAAACAAACAAAAAACATCTGTCCCTTAAAAAAAATTCTGTGAATAGGCTGAGACTAAAGAAATGATGAAAATGAAATGAACACTTTATTCTAGTTTGACATGCGTTATTAGTACTGTAACTGAATTTGCAATCGCTTAAGATTTTCCTCTAAATTTAGGCTTATTGAATCAGGTCACCGAGTTTTAAGTCTGCATCACTTTTAGAGAACCTTCCCTTTACCTCTCCACCATCTCCACTCTTCCCACTCCTGAATTCAGAGCCTCCAGTTCACTTTCTCTAGACCTTGGGTATTATCAGTCCCTTCTTGAAAGCCTTGAAGTAGGGCAGTTTTTATTACATCAGCATCAGGCTCATCTTTTTTATTGCCATGTTTGTTTCCTTGGAAAGAAAAGGAAAGCATACCGAGCTATAAAAGGTTCAGCCCGGGTTTCTAGGATTTGTACCTCTGCGTTGGCAAAGTTCCCCAGTTTGTGTCTCTGAGCAGAGACTTAATCACCTGGCCTCCAGTGTTCAGCTCTGAAAGCTTTAAGAGCACTGCAGAAATGGTAGATTAGCCCCATTTAACAAAATAGAAAGTTTTCATTGTGTCATAAAAAGCTGTATTGATCTTGTTCAGGCATTGACTCCAGGGCCTTTTAACAGGCCACTCTGTCTAGACTTGAAGGCTCAGCCCTGGTACTAACAAAAGAGTGACTCGGCTGCCAGCTTCAGGGGCAGGCTGAAGGGTGGGCCCAGATTCAAGTTTCTCAGTGGGATTTCTTAAAGAACTAGGATAGCTTTATTCTTTGGTGGACAAATAGATGTCTGAGGCCTGTGGCTGATGTACCTGTGACACAGTCCAGACTCCAGCTTTGCTTATTACGGTGTCTTCTCTATCCCTTGTCTTCCATCAGAATTCTGTCCCATTGCACTCAGGAGGAAACTCTCGTGGTGTAGTGGTTAAGAGCTATGACTGTTAACCAAAGAGGTTGTCTGTTTGAATCCAGCAGGTGCGCTGGGGCAGTTTTACTCCATCTGATAGGGCTCCTATGAAACAGAATCAACTCCCTGCTAATGAGTTTGGTTTCTGATTTTGCCCTTAGGAAGCTAGACTGAACTCACTGATGCCAGGCCCCTGGGCAGGAGGTACGTAGAGGCAGTAAGGAAAACAATAAGGGGCAGCAGGAGGAACTGGTGACATCAGAATTAGTGTGATTGATCTGACTGCCTCTCAATAATTATTGAAGTTCTGCAAGCAGGATTGTGTAATACATTCAGTGTTATATCGGTCATTTCGAAAATGTGAAAACATTTCTGTTCATGGCATGGAGGTGAGGACTTGATAACTGAAAGAATAATTCAATACTTATTGGCTGATTGGATGTTTTAAGACAATCTTCTGCAGAGATATAACATTTAAAAAAATATGAAATATTTCAAATGTAAGAATTGCAAGTTTTGCATTAGAGGATATTATAAACAATGGTTTAGCCATTGGCCACAAGGAACACATCTTAGCATTTCACCATTTTTGCTTCTTATTCTTTTATAAGCACTGTTGTTTGCATACCTCCCTGATTCCATTTCTTCTCTGCCTCCCCAGACATAACTACCTGGAGTTAGTGGATAAACGAACAAAAAATCTATTGCCATCGAGTCAATTCCAACTCATAGTGACCCTACAGGACAGAGCAGAACTGCCCTATAGAGCTTCCAAAGAGCACTGGTTGATTTGAACCACCAGCCTCTCGGTTAGCAGCCATAGCACTTAACCACTTAGTTCTCTTTATATATTTTTCTATTCTTATTACATATGAACAGAACTGTAAAGAATATATACCTAATAATTTAATACCATGTTGTATAAATTTCTGGAATGAAGCTACTTGGCCACCTGCAGTTAATATTTATTATTCTCCATATATTAAAGGCTAAAAGGAAAGAATATTAGGTAAAACCCTGAGACATCTTATACCTCTCCAATGATCACCCAAATGAAGCTGGTAACTTTTAGACAGATCTTACTTTGCTATCTGAGGATTAGGAATCATTTAAACTCCCAGAATATCTATGGGAGGTTATACACAACAACACCTAATTGTCATTTTTTTCTCTGGATATTTAAATGTAGAGAGTTTTAGGTAAGTCAGATATAGATTTACAGAGACAGGAGGTAGATTCAATTATCTTCCAGTGGGTTTTTTTTTTTTTTTTTTCATGCTACTGCAGTTTTTCTTTTTGTTTTTTTAGTGGAGGATTGTTTGTTTTCATCTTGGACTGAAGAGATACTTCACAGAAATCGATATTTTAAAAGTTTATGTGGATTAAAAACTTTCCTGTTGATTGATTCTAGATATGTAAATATCTGTATGAGTTTTCCCAAATTCTGTGAACCTTTCAGAATTTTGATATTCCATTCTAAATATAGATGAGTGGATAGAGTGAATATCTAATTTTGATAGCAACTAGGATCAGGGTGTGTGTCATTGTAAAAAAAAAAGTTTCAAATGGTATCTTCCCTCTTTAGATTCACCACAATAGTTCCCAGTATTATTAATTTTGTTTGCATCAGGATTACAGTCTTTCATCTCCTCTCTAGTTTTGCATCTTTGGTCATTTTTTTTTTTTTTTTGTCTCCATTGAGTCTACAGAAGCACTTGTATAACTTGACATCTGGGACTTCACTACAATTACCTTAGCTATTAAATAACTTTAATAAAAGAATCAGGTTGAAAGAAAAGCATAAAATTGCAGATTATTCCTTGTGGACTAGGCCAAATGTGAAAGGATATGTAGGTCTGTGTGTGTGTGTGTGTATTTTTGTGATTGTGTATGTGTGTGTGTGTGTGTGTGTGTGTGGCATGATGGTTAAGATTTGTTTGCCAACCGTAAATGCTGATGGTTCCAATCTACCAGCCACTCCTTGGAAACCCTACGGGGCAATTTTACCATGTTCTATAGGGTTGTTCTGAGTTGAAATCCACTCAGTGGTGATAGGTGGATGTGTGTGTTTCATTCACAAACTTCAAAACTCAGTCTAAAACTTATCTTCACAAAGGTGACAACAGTTAACTCTTCACCATTCTAATTACCAATACACTTAACTTCAAGAAAGTGTTTTTTGAAGTATAACTTCCTGAATGTATCTTTAGGAAACACTGTGGCATATAGATAGCTCTTAAATTATTGGTATATTTTCTTGCCATTTGACCTCAGGTAGTTCCAGATGTTTGTCTTATTTTCCTAGCCAGAACTGGTTCTATAGCCTTAATCACTTTTAATACTCTTGCTTCGGCACCTATTTCAGTATTTGTTGGGCTCTGAGATGACAACCATAACATTCCTCTGTGACTTCTAAGCCAACTGAGGAAGTGACACAAGAGTCAAATAGGTGGTCAGGCCAAGGATCCAACCACCACATGTACTGTTGGTAGTGCTGGGTTAGAGGATGTGGATTTGATCTACAGTCAAATTGTGTGTCCTTGCAATTTGCTCCTGTGTTATAGTCACCCACTCAGCTATAAACAATAGCTGGGAAACTGTAGGCTTCCTTTCACAGAGACAGAAACTACTCTGATAAACTTACTGCATGGAGGAGCCTGGAGAAAAATTGTTAGTATTTGTGAAATGGGCAGACATGAAAGAGAGAAAAGGACAGGCCATGTGGTGACAGTGACCACTTTATAAAGAAATGTGAACCAACGGATGTCAGATCTTTACTTTATCACCAAGCAGATGAATCAATTCCCCTTATTAGAGGAAGTAAAGTGAATGGTAAGGAAAAGAAGAGCCCAAAGTATTTCTACAAAACCATTTCTCTCTGGAGAATGAAGAGACATTCTCACGGATTCCTTAGGACAAGAAAATAAGGTTCTTCTACAAGATATAGCACACTGTGTTCAATGCTTTCTTGATTGACTGACTCACAATTAAAATGTGAAGTCATAAGTGGAAAAAGCATAATTAGTTTGATTTGTGGCTTTGGTGGTTAAGGGAAAATAACTGTACAATTTGTTACATAAATTATTCTAACTGGGCAGGCAGGTACGTGCAGCAAAATTGACTTGGGCCATGACTTTCTAAGCAGCATGCATTCCACCTTGGCGATGACTTCTTGATCCTCTTTGCTTTTTTAACCAATTGTCCACCTGCTCAGTCCCTGATAAAACACATGTATAATTGTGCCACTCACAAGTGAAGTTCTTTACTGCTTTCCCAGCATCAGTGCCTCATGAATGTGGCAGACCATCCCTAGCCTGCATCTTGATCCTTCTCTCTCTGTGCTTCATTCATGGCTGTAATTGGAGCCACTGAACTTGCCATCCCTGGAACATCCCTTACATTACTCATGACCACAAAAGAAGAGTGAATGCCTTCTTTCTTTGTCTGAAATTCCACCTCTCCCTGTGACTGCTGAACATTTACTCATACAACAAGACACAGCTTTTGCGTGACTTCATGTGTGACACCTCTAACATTCGAGGCTCATTGTCTCCCTCCTTGTCGTGCCTGTAGCATCTACCAAACATACGCTATACTAAGTTATAATTAATTGTTTGTGTCTGCACAAGTGCAACAGTAATAGCTATCATTTCTATAGTTGGGAACTGGGCCAAGCACTTTATCTTAATCGTGCATCACAATGAATCTATGAAATACACATTATGGTTATTTCCATTTTATAGATTAGAGAAGTAATAAGTTTAATGTTCCATAGACTTTAGTAAGTTCCGGAACTGGTTGTCAAACCCAGGTCTGTGGTATTCAAAGCTCATGGATTTTATCACTATAATCCTCACCACACTCCCCACCCCAGGTCTGAGCTACAGGCCTGTATCAGAGGGTACCACTGAGTAGGAACTCACAAGTTTTAGCTTTACAATTTCTCTTTCTCTGTAAAAATTTTTAAAGCGATGACTAGTTACACTTAAGGGATTGCTGAGCTAAATATGTCCATTTAGCACTGGACATATTACCTAGTACATAGTAAGTAGCTGTAAATCCTTGAATGAGCAAAAAGTGAACTCTTTTTTTTTGTAATGCAGTTGGGAGCAATGCCATCTTCAGGATTCCATTATCTTTCTAGTGATTTCCGTGAAGCATGATTTTCCAGGCCATTCCTTTGTGGACCGAGGCAGCTTTCCTTGCAAGGAGGTGGCTGCTTATTTTCCCAGTGACAACATGATTTACTATTTTCCTTCTCATCACTTTCAAGAAACATCTGTAGGCTAGTGAGTGACCCAGTCAGCGTGGAAAAGTCCATTTATTTCTTTCCTGAATCTTTCCTACAGAGAGTCTGAGGAGAAGAGTTGGAGACGGCCTCAGGAGGTTAGGTTTCCTATGTGTTTTCCTTTGTAGTGCAGGGGAGTGCTTACAGCAACACAATTTCCTGCTTCCAGTACCTGAGGTTTACTTTGCTTTTAAAATAAAATATGTGACGATGTGTGGCAGGCAAAGGGTTCCTATCAATTGTCCTTGGGGGATGTCTTCACAGTTCGATCTATCTTAATGCTTTGTTTGGCCTTAAAATAGACTGTAAGGGAAGTGGAACAGGGAGAAGCAAGAGTGTGGTCACTCATGCTATCTTTTGTCTTTCTAACTCAGTCAGTGGGCTTCTCCCTCAAATTCTGCCCCAAAGTATCTTTAGGTTATGGACAATGGAATCCACTCTAGTAAAAAGATTTCTACTTCCTCTCCCTAACTGAAAATATAATCATCCCACAGTCCACCGCTAACATGAGTATTTCACCCACAGCTTTTAAAAGGCGCTTAAAGGAATTCTGGTTCTGGAGGCTGAATTCTTAGGAGTTTACATAGAAAGGAAGCAGAGTTGGGTAAGAACTAACTCACGCTTGCCTTTCCCTATTCCTCTGCCAACAAACTAGCCAAACTGCTGTTGTAGCTTTAAGGCACTTTTCAGGAATAGATATTATGTAGACCGTCCCCCCACCGCCCTTCCACCACCACCATAGATGAGCAATGAAAAAGGAAAACGGAAGGACAACTGATGCACCTGAATCGTGGTGTTCACAAAGAATACTGAATATACCATAGACTGCCAGAAGAACAAACATGTCTTGGAAGAAGTACAGCAAAAATGCTTGTTAGAAGTGAGGATGGCTAGGCTTCGTCTTGCATACTTTGGATATGTGGTAAGGAAAGACCAACTGCTAGAAAGAAGACATCATTTTGCTAAGCAGCGTCAATGAAAATGCAAGAAACCCTCTATGAGATGGGTTGCCGTGGTGGCTGCGATAACAGTCTCAAACGTACCAACAACTGTGCAGATGGTGGAGGACTGGAAAATGTTTTGATCTGTTATAGTTAAGATCACCATGAGTTTGAACTGACTTGATAGCAATTAACCACATCAGTGTCATAGTCATCTAGTGCTGCTGTAACAGAAAAATTGCAGAGTAGACGGCTTCAAAAAGGGACATTGGTCCAGCAGGCTTAAAGTCCAAATTTAGGGCTCTTAGACCTCCAGGGGGAAGTCTTTTTCTATTGGCTCTGGAAGAGGGTCCTTGTTGTCAGTCTTCCTCTGGACTGGGAGCTTCTGAGCTGCAGGGACTCTGAGTCCTTTCCAAAGGATTCTCTCTGTTCCTGCTAGTGCCTCTTGGTTGTATCAAGATCCTTTTCTTTCTTTTATATCCCAAGAAGTTGCATCAAGGCATGATACAATCTTACACATTAAGTCCTCCATCACCAACACATTAACATCATTGAGGCAGGATTTGCAACGCTGGAGCATCACAGAATACCAGGAATCATGGCTTAGCCAAATTGCTACATGCATTTTGGGGGGTACAATTCAGTCCATGATAATCAGTGATGAGCAGCTATTATCTGTCTGTTAGTCTGTCCTATTGCAGCAGTGTGCGTGTTGTCATGATGCTGGGAGCTATGCTACTAGTATTTCAAAGAACATCAGTCTCACTCATAGTTAACAGGTTTCAGTGGAGCTTGTATACTAACACTAGGAAGAAAAAGCTGGCAATTTCCTTTCAAAAATTCTCTAATGAAGACTTTATGGATCACAGAACATTGTCTGAGTTGCTTGCTTTGGACAAGTCCTCAGGAAGGCTCAGTTGCTGGAGGAGGACATCATGTTTGGTGAAGCAGAGGACCAGTGACGGTGAGGGAAACCCTTGGTGAGATAGTTTGACATGGTGGCTGCAGTAATGTCCTCACATATGTTGGTGGTTGTGAGGGTGACACAGGACTGTTGTCCCCAATGCTCAGTTAGAGTCAACTCATTGGTAGCTAACAACAAGAAGCTCGTCTCATGGATCACTTGGTGAGCAGACAAGTTGGGTGATTGTTGGACTTACTCTTGAGCAATTGTTGAACTTACTCCTGAGCAATTGTTGGACTTACTCTTGAGCTATTCATTTCTGCCACTGTCGGCCCATTGCCTTGGTCTCAGGGCTTCCTCAGTCATCATCAAGGCTTCTTTGCCCAGAAAGCAGTGACCTGAAGAATGGGAATGATTTGTGAGATCTTAGCTTGAGAACCCAGAGCCTCTCATGCAGCCACACAGGTAGGAGGAAGGCACGCTGCAGCCCCTGCTGCATCTCTAAAGTCAGAGAAAGGAGGCAGCAGGCAGGCCCAGGACTCCAGGCCATCCGTTTGCCTGGCAGGGAAGACAGCAACAGCCCATGTGTTTTTGTGCCTCATTAGCTGCAGGGGAGATGGGGCCAGGATGGCCAGCCAGGGTTATCTTTGCATCAGTGCTGACCAAAGTATTGAACTGCTGCACTGAGGCCAATCTGAAGGACAGAGGAGAGGAAAATGAGAATGATTCCACCTGTGTCTCTGAAGCTCCTCATCAGGAAGCAGGCCCTGCTCCCTTGCTGGAGCACACCAGGCATTCTGCTCAGGCCAGTGGTTACAACCACTCCGGGGGTTAAATGTTTTAATGCACTCTTCCATGTGAGGTCTAAAATCTCCATTTCTAGTTCTAAAGCTGTTCGACACAGGTGAAGAGCCAGAGCCTCAAAAGTTGCCTTTTATTGCAACCTGCTTTAGAGAATTTCAGGCGAAAGCCAACTTGGATCCTCTGTCTCTCTTCTTCAGTTCCTGCTGGCTGGGCGGGCTCTTGCGAGACCCTATCCAAGGTTTTGCCTTTCTTCAGGTTGCACTTTATGGAGCTGAAGAACATCATTTTGTGTGTGGTGTAGTAGCAAAAGCAAAAAATGAGACTCAGTGTAGCAAAATTTTGAACCCAGACTAAGTACTCTTTAGTGCCTTCAGCAACCTAAACCACACCGTTATTGCTGGCTGCTGTTGAGTCTACCCTTGAATGGTGATGGTCCCTTGCCCAGTGGAACAAAACGCTCCTTCCTGCACCATCCTTGTGATTGGTTGCTTATCAGATTGTTGTGATCCATTGTGTTTTCAGTGGCTGACTTTTTTAGAAGTAGATCTCCAGGCCTTTCATCTTAGTCTGTCTTAGTCTAGAAGTTCTACTGAAACCTAGTTGGCATTATAGCAACTCTTGAGCCTCAACTGGCAGAGGTAACAGGTAAGTGATGGTTGCACCTGAAGTATATTGGTAAGGAATTCAACCTAGGTCTCTTGCATGGAAGTCGAGATTTCTACTACAGAACCACTGCTGCCCCTACCTAAATTTACCTGTGTCCCGATTTCCTCACGTCAGTGTGTTCAGAGCAAACTGACCTTATAGAGTGCGGAGGCAGCCAAAAGGATTTTATTAAGAAAGTATTTGGAAGTGTATGACACATTTAAAAAGCAAAGAGCAGATGCTTGCCAATGAATCTAATTTCTCTTGATACATTTCTGAATTGTCGTCTCAGGCCCTTTCCTGTCTAATGTGTCCTTTTCCCTCAGTGTTTGCCTCTAGCCCTTTGTTTTCTGTGGTTATGCTTGGAGCATAAGTATCCAAGCTTTGGCTTCCTTCTGTGGACTCTGGTTTGCCATTGTCTCTGTCTCTCAGGTCCACAGGCTTTCTTAGGTAGGAATCTTGGGTTTCCATTCCTGCCTAGAAAAACGTAAACCCCACCCCAGAAACTCTATCAACATTCAGGCTGGACCAGTTCTAGGCACCTCCTTGAACTACTTAGCTACCAGTTGCCATCAGGTTGAATTTAACTCATGGTGCCTTGTGTGTATGTCAGAGTAATACCACGCTTTTGGTGGTTTCCAAAATGGCTGATTTTTCATAAGTATGTTTGTAGGCTTTCCTTCCAAGGTACCTCTGAATGGGTTTGAATCTTCTTCAACCTTTTGGTTAGCAGCTGGCCATGTTAACTCTTTGCACCACCCTGGGACTTTTTCCCCTTTGGGAAAGACGTTCACATGTGTTTCTGTTCTTAACTGGTTTCCCTGCCTTCATTTCTTTTGACCCAGCTACTACGTTCATCTTTTTAAATACTTATCAGACCATTACATTTCTCCTAGTAAGATTACACATGGTTCTTCATAATCTGTAACATCAAGTCCAGATTTCTCGATCTCACATTCCACTCTGAGTTCCTAAGACACTAAGCCATCAAGAACTAAAGGTCCCATTAAACCAAAACTAAATACACAGATGCCAAGTGGATTCTGACTCATAATAACCATATAGGTCAGAGTAGAACTGCCCCATAGAGTTTCCAAGGAGCACCTGGTGGATTTGAACTGCTGACCTTTTTGGTTAGCAGACATGGCACTTAACTACTATGCCACCAGGGTTTCCAGGTCCAACTAGAGGTATAAATTTGCCCACATTTCTTAGATTGACTAGTAAGAAAATGTTACACTAGTATTTTAAACCTCTATGGCTTCCCTCAGAGAAATAGAGTTATTGTTATATGTATCACAGGTGGGGGGGTGGATAGAGAACAGAATTGAGTAAGTACCTATTAATGCTATGTATATATCAGTACGTGAATTAAGCCATTTGAAAGATCCATTTTTTACATAGCTCATACAAACTGATTTAAAATCTTCAGTTATATGTATCTAGATTACACCTAGTGTTTAATCAACTGGACACTTATAAATACTGGATACATGATTTGTGGTCCTACTGAGTTGAGCTCTGCTTTTCATGTAGTGAGAAAAACATTTTTATTTTAACACTTATGCAATTGATTGTAAACTTGAAGGTGATATAATTTAAATGGATTTAAACAGTCCATTAGCTATGTCAGCAGCTACACTTTTGCCAAGTCATAGCTTCTGCTAAGCTGTTGTGCACTGTGTTACATAATTTTCTGCATTCATTTTCTCCACCTATTTAATTTCAACACATGCAAGGTGATTGCATTGTCCCTTCAGTCTCTTTCTCAGTATAAATTCCAAGACTTTAGCACAGATTTTGGGCCATATTGAATTTTTCTAGTGGAGGTTTTAGAGGATTCAATGGGCTCAGAGATGTGTATTGGTCACTTTTTTGTTTTGTCCCTTTTGGTGACATTCACTGTCAATTCAGTATGGTTTTCAAGGTGTTAAGAAACTGCCTGAGTCTCAGCTACTGGAAGGAAACTAATGTAGGATAGTGTCTTAGAAATGTCCGTTGTTGTACACAAAGTGACAGTTTTTTTCAGTTCTCACTCTTTCTTCTTAGCCTCTTATTTGTGTTTTTAAAGCTCAAGTCAGAGCTACTGGATGGTGTGAAGAGTTAATGCTCTTGGCTGCTAACTAAAAGGTTGGTGGTTCTGGTCTCCCCAGGGGTGCCTTGAAAGACAGTCCTGGCAATCTGCTTCCAAAAGACCACAGCAGATGAAAACCCTAAGGAATACAGGTCTAGTCTGAAACACATTGGTTCACTATAAGTTGAAATTGACTCGGTCCAAGTGGCTGAAAAAAATTTCACTCATTGCCGGTGCCCTTTCCCCCCTTCCAGAGGAAATTATGCTGTGAATTGAAAATAAAGTAATTTTTCTTCTCTAGAGTATGATTCTGAGAGGCACTTTTAGTCTTCTGTTGCTGGCTGACACAGGAAGGAGACAGGGAACTGCTGGGGTAAGGCTGCCTTGTTAACCTCCGGGTCCAGTGGGAAAAGTCCCTGAGTGGAGACTGAGGAGGCTGTGAACTCTTACAGCAGTTTTTGTCAGATACTTGCAAAGGAAGGCACTCAGATACACAAAATCTTCTCTGGCATATTTATATGAATATTAGCATAAATATGCATCCAACATACTCAGACAACTTTTCTCCCTCACAGTGGTTATATTTCTTAGTTATTTATTGTGGTATTCTCTTTTTTCCCCATAAATGTCATTTTTTTCCTCTGGTTTTCCACACAAAGTTTTAAATACATCCAGATTCCAGGTAAAATTCCACGTGGTGGGCAAGAGTGAGGCACAGAAGGTGTGGGACATTAAGTTTCTGGATCAGTTTATCCAAGGACTGAAATAGTATGTGAGTCCATGTATGGATTCAAAGAATCATCTGTGGCCTCTGAGAAGTAGAGCAGGAGTGTGTGGTACATCCAGAGTGCTAGACACAGGGCACCAGGACCACTTGCCATTGAATCTGACTTATGGTGACCCTATGTGTGTCAGAGTAGAACTGTGCTCCACAGGGTTTTCAATCGATGATTTATTGGAAGTAGATCACCAGGCCTTTCTTCTGAGGTGCCTCTTGATGGCCTTGTACCTCCAACATTGTGTCAGAAGCCAAGTGCGTCAACTGTCTTCACCACTCACAAACTCCAAGGAAAGAGAAAGGTAGCTGATACCAGAGGAAAAGTCCAAAGGCCTCTAGGCACAGGCACAAACTGACTGTGTGGTCTTGGTTAAGTCATTTATCATCCCCAGGCCTTAGTCTCATCTTTAATAGAATAAAGGCATTAAACTAGGCAATCTTTAATGTTTCTTATAGCTCTAGAATATATTAGTTTGGCAGCCTCCTTGATCTAATTATATGAAAAATATTGAATGCCACATAGCACATTAAATAACACCCCAGTGCCTTGCTGTTCTGTGTCATGCTTTCCCCTTTCGAAGGGTACTTGGTGGTTAATTTAAGCTTCTCTTAAGAGGTACTCTTTTCTTTGCTCATTTATCTCAGTTCACTGGGCACACAAGGTGTAACTTAAATGTTTACAGGAGAGAACTATTAATACATACCACGTGCAGTGCCAAGGACACACGCGGTACGTAGGCGGATCTGTATACTTTCTGGTCTGTGGGAAAGAGCTTAGTTGTGATAGCTGCATTTGATTTGTCATCTTTGACCCTGGATCAGGGTCACCTCCAAGTCTACAGAGCAGGGACTTGTCCAGTTGAATTTTTACTGTCATTTCTTCAGAAATGGGAGGGGTGGTGGCAATAGACAGTATGCTAGGGAGTTGGCTGGATCTCTTTCAAATATGCAGACAGTATCGAATTTCTGATCTGTGGGGGTTTTTTTTTGTTTTTTTTTTTTTTTTTACTATTTTTGGTAAAATGTATCAGGCATGAGTTATGTTCTGAATGGCGTGTGGTACTTACAAACAGGTGAGGTACACGATGGCTACTTAGAGGTGGACAGGTCCCTTTTTCCTGTACCTTTATATGCAAACAGAAGTGTGCATTTGTGATGAGATAGACACATGTCATCAAGGCCCTCTGGAATACACAGGAGAAACTCATTTTCTTCTTTAACACTCTGGAATGTGAAGTTCTGGTTCGTAGTTTAATGATGTCATAATGCTATGATTAATTTAACACTATGTAGCAAGAGGTCATCTCTCCACATTATGATAGAGACTCCTTTATAACTCCTATCTCACGATGAAAAAATAATTTATTCTACTTAAATTGTTTATCCAGATGCCTCAGGAAATCCTGGTGGTATAGTGGTTAAGTGCTATGTGTGCTAACCAGAAGGGTGGCAGTTCAAATCCACTAGGCACTCCTTGGAAACTCTTTGAAGCAGTTCTACCCTGCCCTATTTTGTTGCTATGAGTCAGAATTCACGTGATGGCAGTGGGTTTGTTTTTTATTTGGTTTTATGATAGATGATGAAGAACGGAGTTGAAGTGGACATGGCTTTGGTTAATAAGATGGAAATTACTTCTGGCAAGGAAAATAGAATTCTCTCAATCTCATTTTGAGGCCCCCAGTCTTTAAAGGGACAATGTAAATCTAAACTTGTATTGTTGGCAATTTTCTTTCATTAGTAAGGTGTCTTTTGACCAATCCTGGCATGAAATCGGTTGTGCTAAGTCAGGCTGTCTGGCCCGAGGACAAACAGAAGTCCAATGCATGTTGTCTGTCAACGTTATAAATCAAATCAATGAATGATTTGATAAAATATATTGTATTTTATTGCCTAGGAGTGTGTATTTTTATAACTACTTGGAAAGACAGATTAAAACTTAGAATTTTTGGATTTATAGGAGTTAGTTGTGCATTGGAAGATGTCAGCACAGAAAGAACATTATGGTTCTCAGCTTATAGCTTGTGCTTCTTTTCCCACCTTTGACTCCACCATGTATCACAAAGGGGCCTGGTGTAAATGCATGAGTACACCGTCTTACATGGCCAACGCTGTCCCTACCCTTGAAAACAGCCTTTCTGGCTTTCTCTTGTGCCTCAACAGAACAGGCACATGAACAGTATGGCTTGTCTTCAGAAAGACCCAGAGAAGAAACATGAAAAAGCCATATAGAAATTCTTGGATGTCTTTAGACAAGGAATTAAGCCCTCACGGTGTAATGGGTTAAATGCTACATCTGCTAATTAAAAGGTCGGCAGTTCAAATTCACTGAATGCTCCTTGGAAACTCTATGGGGCAGTTCTACTCAGATCTGTAGCGTAGCTATGAGTCAGACCTGACTCGACGGCAGTGGGTCTGGGTTTTTGTAAACTGGAATATGGTCTTGAAGGGGAGTGTGGGCTCTAGGAAAGCTGCCGTCTTGGTTCTCTGGCCCCAGAAGAATATGGTTACAGGCAAGTCAGACTAGGGTCTTCTAAAACTGGTGACCTAGAGCAGGAACTCCTTAATGCATGAGCCTAAGGGTAGTGTTGCTGTGTGGTCAAAACCTACTACCGAGTTTCATCCCATTCCCCCTTCCTAACCTGCCTGATCATCTTCGCAGGTCCAACTTCCTACTTAATAACCATTCATGTCCCACTGGGCTCAGGACTCAACCACAAAAACCAGAGTTACTTGTGTTAGTGATGGATGGAAATCACAGCCAAATCTTTCGGAGTAGTTGAGTTTTAGTTATTTGGTCAATGAAAAGTATCTAGAGCTAAAGAGCCATTTGTCATACCTGTTAATTATCCCTTCCATACCAGTTCTTCTACAAGAACTTAAAAGCCATAACTAGAACTAAAGCAATGTAAGTCTCACTTAACCATTTCACATGAAATTTTCCTTTGGATGTTTTAAGGAAAGGCAGCAAGGTCTGCCTTGTTTGCCTTCCACCCTTACATAGGCAAATAGCTTCTCTGAGGTCCCTTTCTCTGCCAGTCTCCCCTGGTATTTTGATATAAGCCGATGGAAGAATTGGAGGGATTGTGGCAGGGGCAGTCTCCTTGGGCATGTTCTCTTGGTATTTACATGGATCTGACTCCTGCCACCCAAGGGTTAACTACTTTCCTCTTTCTTTTTTCTATAGCTCGAGAGGAGAATGTGGCCACTTTCCGAGGGTCAGAGTATCTGTGCTATGACCTGTCTCAGAACCCGATCCAGAGCAGCAGTGATGAAATCACCCTCTCCTTTAAGACCTGGCAGCGTAATGGGCTCATTCTGCACACGGGCAAGTCTGCTGACTATGTCAACCTGGCTCTGAAAGACGGTGCGGTCTCCTTGGTCATTAATCTGGGGTCCGGAGCCTTTGAGGCCATTGTGGAGCCCGTGAATGGCAAATTCAACGACAACGCCTGGCATGATGTCAAAGTGACACGCAACCTCCGGCAGGTAATGGTTGAGGGGAGAGAGTGCCGGGAAGGCACTTTTTAGGTAGCTGAGCAGGAATTGTATGGAGCAGTTGCTGAGTGAGGTAAAGAGGACAGAGATGTCAAAGTTGTACTTTTTCCCAGTCTTTGTAATTTCACAAAGAAAATTTTTTAAATATGTTTCTCCTCATACTTCAGTTCCTGATTTTGTGCTTATTATTTAAGAAAAAAAATCAGTTGTGTAGATAATGAAAGTTACAAATACTTTCATCCCTTTTATTCTTCTTTCCTTTTTATCGTTTACTTAATTAAATATTTGAATCTTATCATGTTATTATTAAATTCAGTTAGGAACAACGTTGTGTTTCTGCAGCTTGGTAGATTTTCCTCATTCTTTGAATATACGTTTTGTCATTTTAATTAAATTAGCCATTGCCATGATGCCATAATTTTAATCCCTTCCAGAAAAGCTTGCCTTTCTCTCATTTTTAAGTTACCACTCCCCTTCCCCTCTTTTTTGTTCTCTTGTTATTTTTAACCTCTGACCTTGGAGTTAATGAGCTGAAATCTTTCTGAATTCCTGTTTCTCTGTTCCTTGGTGCTGTGGCCCTACTTTATTATTCCTGTCTCCACCTCCGAGACTCTTCAGTTGACTGGGAGGCCTGGAAAGTGGAAGGACCCAAATAAAAAGTCAACTTTGGAGCAGCCTTTCCTGGTTCTGTCTGTGCTTGAGAACTCCCACGGCTCGCCGATTGCGAGCAGGCAGCTCTGTCAGGTGACCACGCTCTCAGAGAGCCTTAGCCCAGTGAAGTTGCTTTCAATTTAATGGCTAATCATAACATTAATACTTCACCAGCCCATGTTAGTAAAGGACAGTAGTTTTTTGTAAACGTCAAGGTCTGTGCTGAGACTGCCTTTCCAGGTTGCCGCTTCCACTTGGTTGGTCTACTTGTGAAGCCTTTCTCAAACCCAGTTGGACAGCATTCATCCTTTTTTAATCAGAAAACATGATGTGAATTTCCAGGAAGTGCTTCTCAAATGTTCTTTCGTGATATGATTGATTTAATGTCTTCCAGTGTAAACATGAAAACACAACAACTGGCAGGTGTTTGCATATGTTTTCTGTTTGATAAAAGCAAGACTCCGTAGCAATGGTAAACAAATGGCTCAGGCTGGGTCACCTCGAAAGCAGACGATAGCTGTCACAGGCGTGTATGCCGAAGAAGCCACCTGGCTGGCAGAATCTGTTCCATCCCTGATGAAGATAACACAAATAGCAAATAGCACAAGACCCAGAGTGCCTGATCATCTTAACGCACATAGATTGGGCACTTTTGAATCACTGTCTTTTTTTTCCCTCCAAGGCCAAAGAACGCTATTGCTGATTTTTCTTTCACCATCCCCCTTCCCTTCCATACACACCTGGAGGAGATCTCAACTGTCAGTAGAATCCGTAACAGAGTTTCATTTCCTAATGTAGGGGGACTTAACATGTTTGGGGTGCAAGACTAGACCAAACAGTGGCAATATGACTTTTTGCCAGTTTCACAGGCAAATACACAATAATACCCTTTAGGCTTCAGTCAGTTGAGGGCAGGTTTCATGTACTTGGGAGCAGAATCAGCTCATAGGTCTCTTTAACCAACCTTTTCTCCAGCTCTCCCACCCAACACCCTTCCTTGCCTGCCCTTCTGGAATAATTCCAGTTAGTAGCCTGAGCAACTTTCCCTTCTGTTGCTACTATAACCCAATTTTGTAAAATGTAATCAACCACCCATTTCAGTCCTTTATACTGACAAGGCATAAACCAAACCATGCCTCCAGTATTGGTGGTGGTGTCTTAGGCAGAACAGCTGGAGAAAAGCTAGGCTCAGAGGTTTCTGTTCCAAGTTCAAAAGCCCAACTCCTCTTTGTGCCCTTGGATGAACCATTTAACCTTTCTATGCCAGCTTCCATCGGAGAAACAGTAATTACCATTCTCCCCATCCATGTGGGGTGGCTAAATATGCAAAGCACCTTATGTTCCAGAATGATTATGAGCTCATCCATAGTCTGGGTGCTAGACTCTCTGTGACATGTACATGATTTACAAGGCCAGCACTCCTTCTCAAAGGTGACTGTGTCTGTCTGGTGCCAAGAAGGCAATCAAGCAGAGCTCTCAGTTCCAGATAAGGCTACAGTAGTTGTAGAGTGTCGGGGGTCTTTCTTTGCAGTGGAGCTTTAACTTCTGGTAGGCAAGGGCACCTAAATTGGACCTTGTTGACCTTTCTGGTTGACTGCCTGTGTGCAGCCAAACAGAATTTATTGGAAAACATGGAAGTCTCAGAAAAACAGAATTGATTTTTCAACACTGAATCATCGAAGATTATTATTTTGCCCACTGAACACAATTTATAGCATCTTTTTGAGTTCCCTAGGATATATTTGGGAATCCCTGGTGTCATAGTAGTTAAATGTTATGGCTGCTAACCAAAAGGTCAGCAGTTCAAATTCACCAGGTGCTCCTTAGACACTCTATGGGGCAGTTCTACTCTGTCTATAGGGTCACTGAGTCAGAATTGGCTTGACGGCAGTGGGTTTGGTTTGGTTTTTAGGATATATTTGATGGGGCAGAGGCCCACGTCTCTGTGAATGAAACTGTAGATAGATTTATGAACATTTGCAATCCAGTTGATGGTGGTCTTGTCTACCCATTCTGTAAGGATGAAGGACTTCTGTGGCAGAACATTTATCTGAAGAGAGCTTACTGGGATTTCATGGGGTATTTCATTGTTAAATGGAGCAGCACTCTCTCCGTTTTTCCCTCTGTGGTCATCAACTCATGCATCTGCCTTTGAGCCAAGTCAAGGCCAAAGGCAGGTACTGTATTGGGGGCTTCAGATTGAAGGGAGCAATGCAAATTATCTGTGACAAATTATCCAGGGGCTTAGGGTCCACAGTAGTGAGTATTTTTCTTTTAGGAAGAGAATTAACAATCCTGTCTAAATCTAAGGTCACGACCATCACATAGCTTGCTTTACTTCTAGATGCCGTTTTGCCAGACAACACACAGAATACTGGGATTATCAGTTTTCCAGCTTCCCAGTTTCAGGCGTCTTGGCAATTAAACATTTGTTATAGGCAGTGAGGAGACTATTTGTAGAGATTCTCATATCATGTTGAACCTACCAGCCCTCCCTGCCATCCATTTAGAATATTACTTAAAAGTGTGAAAAGGGAGAAAGGGGAGAAAGATTCCAACAGGATGCATTCTGGAAAAGTAAAAGGAAGTATAATCTCATTTGGGTAAAAAAGTCTGTGACTCCAAATTTAATAACTTCTGATGACATGGGTGTTTTAAACAGAGAGAAAATGAAAGAAGGAAATGTTCCCTCTTCTCCCCACACATGTCTACAAGAATTCAGGTGGTACACGGATCTTCTCAATCACCTATGGGAGCCTAGAGTAAGCTATATAAGGTAGCTTTCCTATGCTAGGTGTGATCTGTAAATGTTTTAAGTTATTTTCTTTCTAGGAGAAAGACACGATCATCCAACTGTGTAGTCAGTCAGATGTGAAAAGAGTGTATATATTTTGACATTTCAGCTCTTTGTCTTTGTTTATGTACCTAGGGAACAATAAATGGTGGGGAGGGGGTCTTTTCTTTTAGGGTGGATGGAATGTGAATATTTTAGGGGGTGGGAAAGCCCAGGGGACAGTATATCACTCCTGAGAGCTCTTCGAATGTAAGTATGCTGCTAATCTAACCGGTTGAGGTCTGATGAGAATGGTATGTGGAAGCAGCGGGGGACTTGGCATGACAAGGTGGGGTGCAGCCCCTTTCCCTGAAGTGCCCCAGGCGGCAAGGTTTTCCATAGAGTCCTGGTCTCATTGTCTTCCGCCACTCTCTTTTTCTGTGTTGGGTGCCTCTTTTTGAAAAACTAACACAAGATCATTCATGCAATGTGTCATTTTACTAACCGACTAATGTACTAACACCCTAACGACTCATCTTTGTTTTTAATTTTTTTAATTAACAATCGTTCTGTTCACAATTTTTTAATTTCCTTTCTTCCCCCTTTTCCGCAAAGCACTCAGGCATTGGACACGCTATGGTAAACAAACTACATTGTCTGGTAGATATCATTCTTATTGTCTCTTTTTTTGGGTTTGCCGTGTGTTGCCCCCCTTTTCCTCCCTGACCCCCCTTTATCCTCTTTACACTGGTTTCTTCTTTTTACATTTTTTGTTGAACTAAATGAAAGCCTTTCTTTTTCTTAAACCAAAAAAAAAAAAAAAAAAGAAGGGAACACACCTGTCCTGGAAAAGTGATTTGGTTGAGTTTTGTGAGGACAGTTTCCTTTCCTTCAATTTTTAATTTTCTCCTAAAAAAAATTTTTTTAGAGAAATTTCTCTATTTAGCTAAGTTTGTTTTGATTTGTATTCTTATTTTGCAACTTTGAATTACAGACGAGGGACCACAGAGATTTATAGTGAAGCGTTTCTTCTCTCCGTCTCTTCCTATCCTAATTGCTATCCATTCTTTTCCTCCTCCTAACTCCTTAACCCCTCGTCTCTTTCCCTTTAGTGTGGCCACAACTGCCACAGGTGATCTGGGGAGGAAAGTACCTCTTAGACTCTGTCCCTTCTTTTCCCTCGCTCCCCACTGTGGCCAGAGGGAGCTCCGCCAATTGTGCCTCCATACAGCTGTGCACGGCATGTTCCTGTCTGTCTCGTGGACTTCTCCGCTGACATCGGCATCCTTCCCTCATTTCCCTCACTACTAACAATCTACCAACCATCCACCCAATCCCATCTCCTCTTTGTTTTTCCCACTCTGTTTCATTCTCCTACCATTATTCATCTATTTCATGGTTGGATTTGGACTTTTACTTTTCTTTTCTTTTTTTTTTTAAGTAAGGGAGGTGGCAGGCAGGGAAAAGACTACCCTTTGGTTTTCAGTGTTTTATTTCCCCCCACTTCCATTCTGCTCTTTAGTTTATTCAGTGCATGTGAGTGTGATGTGGGTTTCGACTCCTTCCTTAATTTCACTGTATCTCCTCACCTTTTCCTATCCCCCCACCCTTTTTTTTCACTTCTGCCTTCTCTCTGGGCTCCCGGACATTTTCGCATGGGTGTGTCAGCGTTTGCAGTGTGTGCACGCTTTGCAGCCCGTCTTTTCTCTCTGCCCTTCTGCTCTTCTCATGGATGTTGGGTGTATGGGTGCTGTTTCTTCCCTGTGGGCATTATTATGCTCATTATTTTGGTTACCATGTCTCATCATTCCTTTCTTTATGTTAGAGTTACCTTTTTGGTTTGGGTTCTTTCTTCTCTTGGTGGTGGTGATGGCAGCGAAGGGAGGGCAGGGTTGGTGTCCCTGGGTCATCCATGGCACGTGTCATTTACAACACGCTCGAAGTGAGGCCCTTCTCCTTCCCTCCCAGAATGCATGCTTTTCAGTGTGGTGTGAGATAACAAAGAAAGAAATCAAAAGAAAGAGAAAAAGAAAAGAAAAGAAAAAAAAGGAAAAACAAAAATTCACGACCAAAGACCAACCCTAACAAACCCCATTGTTAAGTGTCTCCTTTGCTGTTTTTCACTACCACCATAACTAACAATCATTTAAGAAATAAATGATCATTTTACCAATGAACTGAGACAAGTGATGTCATCTGAGGATGGTTCCATTTTCTAGCCTGACTCAGTAAAGAGTGCAGTGGGTAGAACTAGGTGCTCAGCTGGACAGTTCCAACAAACTGTCCCGTGAATCTGCAGGGGAGTACTGGAGGCTTGGACAGCAGGAAAGGCAGACCAGAAAATGGAACTTGGCTGCATCTAACAAAATCAAACCAAATTAGAAAGAATACCTCACCAAAACCTTAATCAAAGGGATACTACAGGTAGGGAAAGCCACCAGATTTCAATAGGACTGTAAGGTCATTACTGGGATTTTCTTTTTTTTTTTTTTTGTCTGTATGTCCCTCTACCAGGTGACAATCTCTGTGGATGGCATTCTGACCACAACAGGCTACACTCAGGAGGACTACACCATGCTGGGCTCGGACGACTTCTTCTACGTGGGAGGAAGCCCAAGCACTGCTGACCTGCCAGGCTCCCCTGTCAGCAACAACTTCATGGGCTGCCTTAAAGAGGTAAAGTTCACAGGATGCCGTTCAAAGCACGATGCGACTATGTAAGAACAAATGAGATTTTCAGGTCAATGACAGGATCTGTCTCTTAATCACTTCTATGAGGCCATATGTTGTAGCAGAAAAAGACTTTGGAAGTAGATGTCTTAGATTTGGGTCACATTTTAAACTGTTGTGTAACCTTGTGCTCACCACATCAGTCCTCTGTGACTCAGTTCCTTCATCTAAATAATGAGGATGCCTACCTCACAGGTAGATGTACTTTATACATTAAATGGAATTAAAATAATTCAGATGAAGGTCCTTTTGAAATCACAAGAAACTAAATGTGGCTGAAGTTTAATTTTGTGCCTTTTCTTGGCAAGTAGGGAAGCTTGAGCTAAAGTGGTTGAATTTGTAGTTGTGTGTCTTGTCTAAAGTATACCGTATGTATTATTTTACCTCTGCCAGCTCTGTGGTTCCCAAGAGTCCCATTATTTAAGGTGAAGGGAAATTCTCAGAGTGTAATATTGAAGTCCAGAAGACTAGTTTTTCCTTTTTTTCCTGAAAGCCAGTAGCTGTGGAAAAAGAGTGAGGCTTCGCCGTTCTTCATTTGTTACCATTGTAGCTGATGTGTGGAGACCTCTGTCTGAGTGCAAGGGAGGTTCAGTGAAGTGTAAGTTCAGTCTCTAAGGTCAGCTGTGGAGGCAAAAATACCAGGCTTGATTTGGTAGACTTCTTTCCAAGACTCTGTCATCAGAGCAGCACACTGTACATTTTGTTTAAGCTTAGCTCGACTGCCTAAGATATGTATACCATTTCCCTGAGGAAATTCCTTGAGAAGCCAGCAGTGTCCCTTCTTGCAGATAAAAATCTCTTGTGACATCTCTTATGAGACTTCCCTCAGGGCACATTTTATTCTTATAGTCCTTTGGAATGTGGTCAATATTCGTTACCCATAAAATAACGTTGCATATACGTTCATTTATACTAGTTGGCTATAAGCCTTGCCAAGACAGAGATTGTGTCTGTTACCTCTGGCATATATGCATTGCCGCTGAGTCCATTTTGACTCATAATGACCCTACAGGACAGAGTAGAACTGCCACATTGGGTTTCCAAGGAGCAGCTGATGATTTTAAACTGATGACCAATTTTTTTTAAACTGCAGCCAATTTTTTTTTTTCCCCACGCCACCATGAAGCCTCACACTGAGTGGAGAAAACATAAATTTTGGGTGGAAATCCATTTCCGCGAAGTAGTGACATTTGATCTCGGTGTGTTGTAATAAACTATGCATGAATTTAGAGGAAGGGGTAGAAAGGAAATGTAAGACAAAACAGGGAAAAATCCAACCGTAGTTTAGTATTGCTGTCAGCACAAAGGATAAGGTACAGAAGAGAACCCAAAGAATGCTTCTCTCTCTCTGGTGGGCAATACCTAGGCTTGCTAGCCTTAATAACTCCATTGCCATTCCAGACAGAATTGTGGCAGGCACAGACTACCTGTTCCTTGGGATTTACTCCCATCTGGATAGAGTAAAGGCATAAACTGCACACTGTCTAATGAACCCTGAAAGATTCTTAAATACTGTTAAATCACTCTACATGGGAATTGCTCTCTCATCAAAAATAGAAAGGAACATTATTGTGACTAGTGCATCTTTCACGAACAAAGGAGGCATTGAGTGCCACGGACTGATGGTCTGTTTTTATGGTGAAACAGCTCTGTGTATGGAGTTTTCCTCAGACAAGATTGAGGTGTGGCCTCTAGGACTAATTTTTGCTTATACACAATCATAGTCAACCATTTCTCAATTATGTATTTTGAGATGAAGGAGCAATCTCTGCCAACCACAAGTCTTTCCTATTAATCAAGAAAAATGTTCCTGAATGCTTTTAAAGAGTCCTCATAAGTACATAAAGAGTCATGCAAAACCTAAAGTGAATGGAATACTACTTATTGGCATGCACACGCACGCACGCACGCACGCACACACACACACACACACATGCATGCATACACACACTTTTACACTGCCCAGGCAGAAAGTTACAAGCTACAAAATGTGTGAGAAGTCTCATTTAACAACTTCAAATTTAAAGGTTCCTCTGAAAATGCGTCAATAATAGAAAGCATGGTTATTAGTATTAAAAAAAATAAGCACTTCTTAGCAGCACAAGTCTGTCTTTAAATCCAGATCAAGTTAGAGAAAAGAAAGTTAAAACACTGGGGGAAATGTTGGGTAAAATTAGATGTTTTTAACTTACGTCCTCTGTCTAAGAGACTTTGGAGGCGTTTTTCATTTGTCTGAATGTTTTAACAAGATAGCTTTGTGTCTAAGATAGTCTTGGCATTTTGTTTCTTTCCATCTAATTATTATAATCAGTTCTCTGTGGGCAGATCTTGGAAATTCTTCTGTTGTTCTTAGTGTTTGGCTTTCACCAATTAGTAAACAGGTGGGAACTTCCAGCTCTCTTGAAATTTACCTCTTTGACAAATCCCACTTATCTATTTTGACCGTTTACTCTTGGAACAGTTTCCAGGTGTTGAAATTGCCTTCTTCCTTTTTATCTCTCTCTTTTCCTCTCTGTCTTCTCTTGTCATTTGTTGCCCTAAACAGAACTGGGTGCTTTCATGTGTCGTTTTCTTCACATTTGGAACATGGTGAAGGGACTATGGGTTTTCTGTTCCAAACATGATGCTTCTTTTGTGTTTTGCACAAAATAGGTTTTATATCTGGAGCTACAGTTACTATCCACATAAAAGCTGAAATGTGGCTCTACTACTGAGTCAAAGTGGCTATGGATTTCACCTGTGTGCACACATCCTAACTCGATAAAAGCTGTAACAAAGAGTATCCGTGTTGTCATCAAAGTACTGTGGTTTCCCATACACCTTAGTTATCAATAAGCAGTATGTGTCCACTGTAACATCACAGTCAGCTTCTTGTTCTTCTTTGTGTTTTAACTTACCTGTGAAGTGTTTGTTCTTGTTGCATTCCTAGGCTCTAGCATCCTTCTTGGCACCTATTGGATTCTCCATAAATATTTGCTGAGTGAAATCACATGTTTGTAAATGAAGAAATGGTTTTCTTAAGAAAAATGTTTTCTGTCAATATTAACTATATGATTTTCTTGGGATGACCAAAGTATTTCTCTATATGATAATAGTTGAACTTTTCAAGAAACCCCAAGCCATCTGATTTAAGAGCAGTATTTCTAATAAACAAAAGGCTGGACAAAGAGAAATGGGTTGGGAAATCCTCGAGGAGGTTAAAAAGGCTTTGAGGAAGACCATGAAGTATAACGAAAAGAATACTGGGATTTAAATCAGAAAACCTATTTGGGAAAAGTGCCTTTAATATTATCTATATGCCTTAAGTGAATCTGACCTTGTTTCAATCTCATTAAACTAATAAGACTTTTCTATACAAAATAATGTACACAAAAGTGAAAACCATATAACATTGTACGAAGGTATTTTTCTGTAATACCTATCCTTAAGGATTGCATAGTATGCCTTAAAAAGCAGTTTATGAATATAAACATAAAGCATAAGCAAGTATTCATTAGCACATGCATATCTCTGTATTTTCCATATTATCATATCCCTTCAGGAACAAAGAAACAATTTTGTTCTGAGATTTACCTTTCTGTAATTCTCTCATCTTTGCCAAAAAT
Organism: Heterohyrax brucei; assembly: GCA_028571685.1. Classification (NCBI taxonomy): domain Eukaryota; kingdom Metazoa; phylum Chordata; class Mammalia; order Hyracoidea; family Procaviidae; genus Heterohyrax; species Heterohyrax brucei. Next base: position 100,661,796 of record CM053151.1, read on the forward strand.
GTGATTAATGACTCCCCATTGAAGTACCTGATAACCTGCCCCACCCTACAGACTTCTCCCTACTCTAAGTCACTACCTTATCTATCACCTTCAGAATACACATCTTTTTTCATCTGTTTCTTTGGTAATTGTCAGTCTTCCTTTATTAAAATGTATTCTCCATAAAAATAAAGACCTTACCTGTTCACAGGTGTACCTGCAGAACCTAGAATAGTTCCTGGCACAAAAATGCACTCAGTAAGTGTGCCTGCAATAAATAAATAAGCAAATAAGCTAGTCGCATACGGCTCTGAAAGCTGGTGGAGTTTATCAACAATGTATGCTGCAAACCTACAATATGCCAAATAATACTATGCTGAGGGCTCATGGTACACAGATGAGCCAGACACAGCCTGACAGATAAGGAGGATGCAGACACACAAACATAAAGCCAGTAAGAGGCAGTGAATGCACTGTGAGAGGTATTGACTGGTGGCAAGAGGACAGCTGAGGGTAAGTACTTAATGTATCCTTAGGACTCAGGAAGTTCTGGGAGGAGATAATGCCCAAGGTGGGGGCTTCAAGGACCAGTAGAAGTTAATAGCAAGGAGTGGTGGGAATGGTGTACCAGGATGATGGAATAACATGAGCAGAAACACAGAAATAGGAAAAAAATAAGGAGTTTGGGTAGGGAACTTACAATCAGAGCATAAAATAGAAGATTAGGAATTTTGTTGGAGATACGGCTGCAAAGTTAAGGAAAAGCCAGTTCACGAGAGGTTTTATTTTATACTCAACCCTTGGACTTTATTCTGCAGATAATGGGGAATCACTAATTTTAAGCAGTGGAAGCTCCTGTCTGATTGGCATCCTGTCCATTAGGCCTTAATTCTTTAGAATTGAAGGTAGTTCACTTGCTGCTTCCCCGTGGTGTGTATTTTTGTCCCAGGAAGTGGAAAAGCAGGGATGGCAAGTGGCCCATCAGCTTCAGCATTAGGCCAGGACAGTGTTTCTCTAAATCTTCAAATTTCTGCAGAAAAAGCACTTCTGACACTCATTTGAGTTTCAAATAGATGACTATTCCTTTCACTGCACTGCTCCTTTTCTCTGTCCTTCACACAACTGTGCTGTTATTGTTGGATAAAGCCAGACAAAGATTGGGTTGCATGGATGGTGTTCCCGTCCCAGTCACCAGGACCAGGGAGCTTGCAAGAGGCCCTGGTGATGCAGTGGTAAAAGCACTCAACTGCTAACCCGAAGGCCAGTGGCTTAAACTCGCCAGTCACTCTGTGGGAGCAAGATATGCTAAGTTCTTTAAGAAAGATTTACAGCCTTGGAAATCCTCTGGGGGAAGTTCTACTGTGACGTGTAGGGTGGCTATGAGTAGGAATCAGTGTGACATCAGTGGGTTTGCAATGAGTTCTGGGAGCTTAAGCAAGTCCATCACAGTATTCTCACATGAAGTGGGTCTTTCTTGTCACTTGACTTGATGCTTTTTGCACCAGCATCCTGTTTTCTCAGTCTGTAACTTCTTCCCTTGTGTGCTGGTGCCTCCATTTGTCCATGGAGAACCTCGGTGCTGCTGAGACCTCTGGGGCTAACCGGCCTATTTCTCCTCTGTTTTCTTGTTGCATCTCAAATGAGGAAGGAGGGTAAGCAAGAGAATTGAGAGAGTGGAACACATATTTAAAGGAAAAAGGATTAGATAGAACATCATTGTACACATTACAGTCCATGTCCCTTGGTGATTATTAGTCATTTAAAACCAAATGGGGTTTTGCAGCCAGAGATAATCTCTGAGCAGATGATTAATGGTTTAATCTGTAATAATTTTACATTTTATAGAACCCTGATAGGAGTCCACATCTGGTGAGCCAAGCTATTTAAGGCTGTGTTAATTCTGTTAATTGCTATACGTTTATTTGAATTGCTAGCACCTGCGGGCTTCGGGATAATGTGTTTGTTGTTGCTTTTTTCTTCTTCTTTTTAATATACTCATTTTATTTTATCCTGGCTCCCTGTCTTTTGCTGCTGTCTCTCATGAGATCACTTAATTTCTCTTCTGGTTTTTCTTTTGCATTGTCTTCTTGCTTCTACATTGATGGTACTTTTTATCCCCTCCTGTTTTCATTTTTGGAAACCTTGGTGGTGTAGTGGTTAAGTTCAACAGCTGCTATCTGAAAGATTGGCAGTTCAAATCCACCAGGTACTCCTTGCAAACTGTACAAGGCAGTTCCACTCTGTCTTATAGGGTAGCTATGAGTCAGATTTGACTCTATGGCAGTGGGTTTGGCTTTGGGTTTCTCATCTCCTGTACTTTTTAATTTCTACAAGCTCTTGTTCCTGTGTCTTAACTCATTTCTCAGGCAGGGCTAAAGATAAGTTGTTCTATCTAAGCAGGTAAATTTAGGGCACAGCACTGGGCTTAGATATTCTGTTTTTCCTAGCATCAAGAATACTATGTTGTCCCAGTGTGATCAAGAATCAAGTTCAGGTTTTAGTGTGAGACAGAAGACAAGAGCAGGTTGGACTTTAGAAAAATGAGTCCAATATTTAAGTTTTGCCTGGATTTACTATCATGATTCCCAGCCGGCAATTTGACAGCTCTGAGCCTCAGTTTCTTCACCTGTAAAAGGAGATGATACTACCTATGTTAACCAAAATGCCAGCAGTTCAGATCCACCAGGCACTCCATGGAAACTCTGTACATCAGTTCTGTTCTGTCCGATAGGGTTGCTATGAGTTGGAATCAACTCAATGGCAATGGGTTTGCTTTTTGGTACTCGACGCATTTTTAAGTTGAAAGCAAATGTGATCCAAAAAATATACAGAGATACCTTTTTAAACTGTAAAACACTGTGCAAATGCTAATGTAGTTATTATTTATATTATTAATTAAAAGTAAACTAATGAGCTGTGACCAAGGAACCACTTATTGCTCTTTTCTGCTTCTGCAATTAAAAATTGCAGAAGCAGGGATAGTCCAGTGTTGTTTAATAATAATAACAGCTGAATTACAACCTAGCTACTAGGTCAAGTTCTAATGCTATTTAGAAAACTTTATACCTCTTTCGGACATCCATGTCCGTCTAGCAAAGAAGGATAATAATCATTGCTTAGTCAACTTAGTCAAATGCACACTACTATGGAGAACTGCTTGAAATTGTAACATAGGAATGCCAGTTACTGCTTGTACAGTTCTGGATACCAGGGTAGGTTTTATTCCTGTCCTATTTGAAAGGTGTATAGAGAAGCACTGTGTGGGACAGTAAGGATGCCTAGATAGATTGAAAGAACCAATACAGAAAGGAAACCAAAAACCACAAAATTACAACAAGGTAGACAAGAGTGAAAACATGAATCAGAGGCTAGAGAGTGAAGGAAAGTGGAAGAAGAAGAAAAGTAAGAGGAAAAGATGAATCTCAGGAGCTACCTATTGGGCTGAACTATAAGAACTGGCAATTTCATGTGATTAAATTTAAGACTAAAATTTTTGTAAAGAAGATGAGTGAGATGTTTTGGAAAAGATAACACCTTCTGGATTACAAAGAACAGTCATGAGTGAGGAAAGAAGGCTGTGTGACACAGAAGAGGAAAGGAAATCCCGAGCTAAGGGTAATATGTGCTGAATGTGAGGCTTCCATTGATAGCCTTCCACTTCCCTAACTTGGATTACTCCCATCCTGAGATACAGAAAATAAGACTTTTGAAACCTGGTTGATGATTTTTTTGAGGACAGGTAGAGAGTAGGGGAAGGGTCCTAGAGACTAGAGACAAAATGAAAAAAGAAAGTAGCTAATGCAAGCTGTGGACTTATGACCTCAATGGGATTCTAGGCAAACTTTTGGAGTGCAGTGTTATCAGAGGGGATGAGCTCCATGTGAAGAAAAGAGCAATCAATAGAAGCACCATCATTCACTAAGGGTAAGCCAAGTTGCACCCATCAAACTCACATGTCCATTGAATAGGGTTACTATACTGGTCACTCAGGAAAGGCCATGGACCTAGCATAGCTAAATATCATGAAACCATTTGACAATACATTCTGTGATATCTTCATCTACAAGGTGGAAAAATAACAGTTGTGTGCAAGACTTACTTGGAAAAGAAATAATTAGCTAAAGATATTAATGGATACTGGGCAAGAGGACCCATGTTGAAGTTTTTGGCAGATGCCACATGGCTACATCTTACTCAACATTTATGTTAAGGACTTGAGGCGAAGTAACAGAGCCTGCCAATAAACTTTGTGGATGGCAGGGAACTGGCAAGGACAGAAAATATGTGCACAAAGTCTGAGACTAAATTAATAGAAGTATGATCTATAAAGCAAAGACAGAGATAGTACTACAGTGCTATTTATTGGTTGAGAGAACAAGCTCTGGAGCTAGAGTTCTTGACTGCAAAGTCAAGCTGTATTCCCCCTAGCTAAGTGAAGAAGAACCCCAGTGCTCTTCACCCGTGCTGTGCCTCACTGTGAGGAGTCCTGGTGATGTAGTAGTTAAAGCACTTGGCTGCTAACTGACCGGTTGGCAGTTTGAATGCTCCAGTTTCTCTGTGGGAGAAAAATGTGGCAGTCTGCTTCCATAAAGATTTCCAGCCTTGGAAAACCTGTGGGATGCTTCCCATTTGTTTATAGGATCTCTGTGAGTCAGAATCAAGTCAATAACAGTGGGCTTAGATTTGGTTTGGTGATTTGATTTGGCTTATTTATTAAATGGAGACCTTAATTACACCTATTTCATGGATTGTTGTGAGTATTAACTAAGAGAAGATACGCAAAATGCTGAGAACAATGCTTAGTATGCAGTAAATGCATAGCTGGTCATATTTATCATTTTCACTATGTGCTAGTATGATTACTGGGAGTGTTTCATTTAGCTTTTGTGGATAAGTTATTTTAAAAAGGTTAATAGACTAAAATTGATATATGAAAACATGTTTACAGCCCAGCTGTGAAAAAGGTGACAGGATTCAATATCTTGGCATAAAAAGAGTGAACTAGTGAATCCAGGGATGTTCAACCTGAGGAAGAAAAGCTGTCTGAGCTCAGGAACTGAGAGTTGTCTTCATACATAAAGAGCTGTCCTGTGGAAGTGGGGTGAAATGTGACTTAACTGTCCTAGTAAAAAGAACTAAGGCAAATGCGTAAAAGCTGAGTACTTAACACAAAGAATCACTTTCAATAAAAGCTGTCAAAAGCTGCCTTCAAAAAGTAATGAGTTCTCTGTCATCAAAGAGGCACCAAAGAGGCACTCAAGTCATCGAAACTGAGACGGGGCAGCCACTTTGCTGAGGTGAGAGAGGAGATTTTAGCATTAAATGAGTAGACAGTATTGGTTTTCTAAGTTCCTTCCAAATGTAAGATTCTATGGCTCTGCAGTGAATGAAAGTTCTGAGAAGAGTGAGACTGATTGAGTAGACTAACTCCACCGGGGCTAAGATTTTCCTGATTTGTCTGCAAATCAGTTGACTATACATGTCCCTCCAAGACTCAGTGTTGCCCTCCTGGTGGGACCTGAGGCTCTCAGACACCGCCACCACTTGTAATTATTTCTCTTTTCTCAGACCTTCACTGGCAGGTCTTTGAAATCTCTGCAATTACAGTAATTGTAATAACAGCAACATCAGTAGAAACTAACAATCAATGGACACTTAATGTGAATGCAGTCTAAAGATGTAACTATACTTTGCTAAGAGCTTTGTATGTATTACCTAACTTAAATTCACACAAGGAATTTGTGAGGTGGAGTCTGTTATCATGTTCGGTTTACAGATGACCATATGAAATTTCAAGAGAGTGAGCGTCTTCTCCAGGGTCACACAGTTAGTAAAAGTCAGAGGTGAGATGATATTAACAGTGGGGCCATCTCTGTGAACTTAATCATGACTTGGCAAAGGAAAAAAGCAAGTTCGTTCTCAAGAAAAAGTTGGTGATGATTCTCTGGTTAAATCCACTAGAGGGAATGATCTCTCACTCCCAGTTAGAAGTTATGCTTTGTAGGAAAGACTGTTTAACCAGGCAAAAACATCGTGCTGGGAGACTGGATAAGATTACCTATTTCTTATCCACCTTGCCACTGATTGTTCTTAGAGGACAAGCCCTTTTTGCCTGATTTCTCACTTTGACTGGGCAAATTGATATTACTCAACCTTTAATGGAGGAATGATTTCCATTATGAGACGTGAGAGGGAAGTAGTTGTTCTTGGTATACATGCTAAGCAGTGGAATATCTTGGTCTGGAGATGTCTGCCACAATTCACTTCCTCTTCAGCCCAATATTTTCAGCGAAGTTGGAGCTATTTTCCTCCAATGGCCTCAAAAAGTCAGAATGAGTAAAAGATGTTTGTTTAGGCTTATTATAAATTTTCAGATGAATTCTGTGAGTCTCTTACTTAGCTTCATTTCTTTTTTTTATACTTTAGGATAAATTCAGTGGAACTCATTGCTTTCTAAAAATGTCACTTATTTACAGCAAATGTAATCTACCACAACATCCCCACTGAGAAAAAATCTCTTGTGTCTTCAAATGTCTCAAAGGAAACAAAAGCAGTCTTTGTACATGTATACCTACAGGGACAATCATGGAGCTAATTAATTAGTTAATGTTTTCCAAAATTGCTTTGCAAGTGCAGAAATGACTCTCCCATTAGGGTTGTGGTGTTTTTGTAACCTTGTTTCCCACCCCCATGTGGACAGTGTGCTACAGCTAGTTTCTGCACGGTTTTCAAGAGGAGTATCAGGACAAATTTTTTGACTTGACAAAACAGTGAAGACATCAACACAGGATAGCAACCCTGCACACCAATTACAAAGCAACAAATTCTCCTTCTCTCTCCCTCTTTCTCTTCCTCACCAGAGAGTACTGGCAGAGGCTCTATCTCAGACTTCATGAGATAATAAAAACTATTCAAGTATTGCTTGCTAAACTTTACTCCTTCTACCTTTAGATCTATCTTCAGAGGTACTCACTGCTGCCTTCTTGTGCTGTGTTATAGGATGGGCTCTCCTCCTCCTCCTCCTGAGTGCAGCTGTTACCCTCTTTAGCCTCTTTTGAGATGTAGGCATTTTAAGGACTCTCTCTCTTGTCCATTATCTTCAATCTACTTCTTCATATCTGTTCCATCCCCTCAGCTAGAAACTTGCTGAAAATCATTTCTTTGCTCCGGTAACATGCTTAACTCACACCTGAGAATATTACTTTCACAGAAAAACTTCTTGGGACATTTGTCTATACATCCTATTGTCTTACCTCATCAAACTGAAAATCTATCCTTGTAGTTAACAGAGGAAATTTTCCACCTCACAGTTATTCCCTAACTTCCATTTCACATGCCAGACTCGGAAGGGATGCACCCATCCGCAGCACTTCAGTGACATTGCTTTCCAGACTCACCTAGCTTGAGTTAGAGTCACTTTGTTATACAATCCCACAATCCTCTATTTATAACTTTATTATAGTTCTCGCCATATTATATTTTAATGATCTATATGCATATACAGAAACTTTGGTGGCATAGTGGGTTAAGTGCTATGTCTGCTAACCAAAAGGTCGTCAGTTCAAATCCACCAAGCACACCTTGGAAACTCCATGGAGCAGTTCTTCTCTGTCCTGTAAAGTCACTATGAGTCAGAAGCGACTCAACAGCAGTGGGTTTTATATGCATACGCTTCTGTGACAGACTGAGCTTCTAGACGGCGCTACCAGGATGTCCATAGATTGGATATTCTCCTCGGTTTTAAGCATAATTCCTGGCACATGAATATATGGAAATATTTTGGGGGAAGTCAATTAAAGTCTGTGAATATCAGTTATAAAGTGATTGTTCCCACCTTCCACTGTCTGCTTATAGCCATTTTTTTAAATGGCTTATCACTCATGCACTTATTTATGAGTACAATAATTGCTTACGGTGTGTCTACTCTAAGTTCTGTCCTAAGTGTTGGCATATGTGGTGAATAAGGCCATATAGAAAGTCCCTGATTCTGTAGAATTTTCATAATGATTGGAGAAGACTAGTAATAAATCTGCAAACAACTAATTTAAGATACTTTAAGGTAATGATAAGTGCTAGGAAGGAAAGAAGAGAGGATAATGTGATACTAAGTGGCAAGGAGGTTGGGTGTCCTCTAGACGGAGTGGGCAGGGAAAGCGTTTCTGAGGTGACAGTATTCAAGTTGAACCCTAAGAGGAAAGAGGGAGTCAGTCACATGAAGACTGAGGAAAGCCCATTCCAGTCAGGGGAACCCACAAGTACAAAAAGAACCCATGGGTGGCAAGGGTAAGCTTTTCATCCTCAAGAAACAAAAAAAACACTGTGTGGCTGTGACTCAGTGAGAGACAGTGAGAGAAACAAAATTTTTGTGACTAGATATTCTACTTTTCTAAAAAGATCCAAATCAAGCCACAGCAACTTACCAAGCTGATCCTCAACTCATGTCGTCATCAGCCACTTTATCTCCTATGTTGATTCTCTCTGTCCTTTCATCCTGGAGGGCAAGGGTTCCTCCATGTTTATAAGCCACCCTGTTGACCTATACTCAGTATCTTCTCTCACTGTCACTTCCTGGATTGTACTCTTCAATTTTCCCCACTCTTCCACCTTTCATCTTCCTACTCTATTTGTTTCTTCCCCTCCAGAAGCACCCATATGCTGGTCTACTCTATCCTTATGTGAAACTTGGCTCGATCTTGCACTTTTTGAACTCAGGAAGACAAAGAATGCCTCTTTCCCTGAAATGGCAAGGAGACAAAACAAAGTGATTGTGAGGTCTGAGAAGAAGGCAAGAAAGCTCCCGGAGGATGGTGCGTTTCCTTTCTAGATGAGAGGTGATGTGGTGTGCTCATGTGGGAAAAAAATGGAGGCATACTGCCATCATCAGCCACTCACACAAGTTTGAAAGTTTGGAATAAGCTTTGATCTTTCCTCACTCCCTTTTTTCACCTTTGGCCACATTGAATCATATCTGCCTTGCAAACCTACAGTTCAGCTGGGCAAGACGTGTGGTTGCTATGAGGTGGAACTGACAGCAACAGACCTAGCAGTCACCGAATCCCTTGTTCTGTTTCTTCTGCTTCTTACTTTTTTCTGTCTTCTTCTTTCTGGGCCCTCCACTTCCACCTCTCCGACTGTCACGCACCTTTACTGTTGTAGCAGCAGCTTCATGAGCCTTCTCTCCTCTAGTCTCTCAGTCCCTCTCTGTTTTGCATTCTGATCCAGCTTGATTTTTGTTCTCTTCTTTGGAAACATCCAGTGTCAACACAAGAGTATGTCTTCTTCAGCCTTAGAGACCGGCTTCAACATGGCCATGACCTCTCACACTTCCTTCCTATATGTAACCAGAGTGGCCATTTCATATTATTCTGTTCTTAAGTTCTTGCTTCTAAAACTTGCTGATTTGATTCTCCCAGCCAGGAATTTCACCTCTTCTCTCTGCTGTCTGACTCTTCCCCATTCTTTTAGGGCCCATCTAAGATCCTTTGCTTGACTGATCATCAGGCCAACAATAGTCTTTCTTCTTCTCAATCACAAATGTATTTGTATAGTACAGGATGTGGGAGCTCAGACTTTGGAGGAAGACTTCCAGCTTCAAATTTTGGCTTTGGCACTCACTACTTAAATACCCTAGACAAGTTATTACCTTCTCTGCAACTTAGTGTCTTCATCTATACAATGCTCATTGAGCTTTTACGAGTGCATGAGTGATAAGCCATTTAAAAAAATGGCTATAAGCAGACAGTGGAAGGTGGGAACAATCACTTTATAACTGATATTCACAGACTTTAATTGACTTCCCCCAAAATATTTCCATATATTCATGTGCCAGGAATTATGCTTAAAACCGAGGAGAATATCCAATCTATGGACATCCTGGTAGCGATGGGACAAATAAAATGAGGAAATAAAACCTTGAGCAGAGTCCAGCACACAGTAAGTGTCCAATAAATGCTACCTATTATTATAACTCATTTGCTTGTTAAAGTACACTGCATTTATTTGTTAGCTTTTCTGGAATACATATGACCCTCTTGAAGACAGAGAGGGTTTTGTAGTACCAGCAATGCAGTGTTTACTGTTGGTTTATTAAAAAAGCAGAAAGTAATTTGTATTGATTTAATGAGTTTTCTTTTTTTTTTTACTGATTCTAAGAAAGTTGCTATTTCTGTGTACTATATTGTGATCGTCAGCAAAATTTTACTTGTGTGTTATAAAAAAAGAGTTAAAAAGGAGGAAGAAGATCAACAGGATGAATTGATACTGTCACTGCCACATGGGCTCAAGTATGATGGCTGTGCAGATAGCAGAGGACTGGGCAGGTTTTTGTTCTGTTGTAAATAGGGTCACTATGAGTCAGAACCTGCTTGCCAGCACCTAACAACAACGTATTTTGGCCACAACTGAAATAATCAAATCAGCATCCTCAATCTGCCCCCACTGTTGTTGTTAGTGGCCACTGAGCTAATCCTGACCCATAGTGACACCTTGCACAAAGGCACAAAATGCTGCCCTGTCCTGTGCCATCCTCGTGGTCACTTGCAGATCAGATCAGACCATTGTGATCCACAGGGTTTTCAGCAGTAGATTACCAGATCTTACTTTCTAGTCCATTTCACTCCAGAAGCTCTGCTGAAACCCGTTCAGCATCAGAGCAACGCACCAAACTCGTGGAAACATGGGTGGTGACAGCACGTGAGGTGCGTTGGCCGGGAATCCAACCTGGGTCTCCCGCATGGAAGATGAGAAATCCACTACTGAGCTCCTGCCGCCTCCTCTGCCTCCATTAGCTGTGTAAATATGGACATGCTGCTTGCCCTTTATTAACCCGCTCATCCATTAAACACAATAATAACACCCATAAAAAAATCTTCAAAATTATACATACATACATACATGCATACAGAAAGAGAGAGAGTAAAGAAAAACTTTCCTTCATGGATAAGTGAAATCTATTTGCATATGTAAAACATGAATGCAGTGTGTTCAGATTTCAAAATGTCTGGCAACCAAAGAGAAATGGAGTTGTGATAAAGCTTATTTTTCTTAACACACTTTTTCTTCATAGATATTAATGTAACAGTTACAATGTGTGATGTTGAAAATGTTAAAGGGAACTATAAAATTGGATGTTGGCTTGATGATCACCAAGGCCCCTTTGAAAATTCCCATAAATTTTAAATCACTGTGACATGCCTTACAATCCTCCAATTACTTTTAAATGATCTCTTTAATGAGCTTCTGTTACGTTTGTGGTATCATGTTGGGAATACAAAATGAACTGGATGCAGTTCCTTCCTTGAGAGATCTTAGACTTCAGGTTTTCAACAGGGGCTGATTTCTTGGACCTCAGAGCAATGTTTGTAGACATTTTTGGCTGTTAAAACCAAAGGTGGAGTGACTTAGGGAGGTGACAGTATGGGAGGTGATGAGTGATTGGTGGTGCCAGGCAGGGGATAAGAATGTTGCTATCCATCCTGAAATGCATAGGAGCACTCCCATGACAAAGACTTGATTAGCCACAAATCTCAATAATGCTGAGGTTGAGAAACTCTAGACCAGGTAGTAAATAATTTCTGCTTTGTGGACCATACACCCCCGTCACAGCTACCAAATCCTGCTATTGTTAGTGATAAAGCAATATGTAACAATATGGAAATAAATGTTGTGGCTGTGTTCCAATAAAAATTGAATTACAAAAGCATTTAGTGAGCTGGATTTGGCCTGAGAACTGTAGTTTGCTGATCCCAACTCTGGTTGAAATGATAGTCAGAACCTGACAATGGTAATGTAACATGTCAAGGTATATTATCAAAATTTTCACATTATACTGAAGCCCCAACTACGGGCACTTAAGCTCACATGAAATGTAAGAGATGGTTTCCTAAAGGAGAAAGAACCTGAACAATACTTTTATTTTATTTTTTCTTTAAGATTTGGGAGTCATTTAGGTAAAAAGAACAATTCCAGGGAGATGGAAAGAGCAGTAACAGAGAACCAGAAATGTGAAATATCGTGTGAGTACAGGGAAATAACAGTGAGAAAAAAAGGAGGTTAGGAGTGCTAGTGATGGGGTGGTAACAGCAGCCAACGTTTCCTGAGAGCTTAATAGATGCCAGGAATTCTTCTAATAGTTCACCTGTGTCAATGTCCTTCAGATGGATCTCTGGGTGGCACAAGTGGTTAAGTAGTCAATCAAAACGTTGGTGATTTGAATTTTCAGAAGCAGCAACTTGGAAAACAGACCTGGTGATCTGTGTTGGAAAGGCCACAGGCTTGAAAACCCCATGAAAACTGTTCTAGTCTGCACACATAGTGTCACTGTGGGATGGAATAGACCTAACTTTATGGCTATGAACAGCAACAGCAACACGTTCCATAAAAATATACAAAGCGCAGTATTGCTAGAGTGATGTGAAATACAGTTGGAGAGGCCGCACATGCACCAGATCTTGGACTTTCTTCTATTAAGTGGGTAATGTTGGAAGCCCAGGCAAGAAGCAATTAGCAAGATGTAATTTGATTGGATGTTGTTAGAGCTAAGAGTAGGGAACTGTCACAAGTGTCTGACATTGGTGACATTAAATGAGTGGGAATGCCAGAAGAGAAGCAGGCTTAATGAGAAAAACGCTAAGTGTAGTTCTGGGTATGTTGAGTTGGATGTACCTGTGGTATGATGAGATCAAGGTCAAGTTCAGATAGCTGGAGCTATAATTATAACCATACTGTAAGAAATAGTTAATTAGAACTGATCAAATCAGATTTAAAATGACACACCAAATACAAACTATGGATTAAGAAATTCTGAGAGTAACCACTATATTAAAAAAGAAAAGAAAAGTTAAAGAGGTAGGAGACCCAGAAAGTGGCAGCATGAAAATAGTGAGTTTCCACGTGGGCCATGTAATCAGCAGGGTCAGAGCCAAGAGAAATACCAGCCACTTAAGAACTGAAACTTTCTTTGCAGTGAAAAACTCAGAGGTTATAGCTAATCATTTGTTTTGCTTCTGAATCAGAGATTTAATCATTTCAAAATTCAAGGTAAGATAGCCATTAGAAATGGAAAAGCTAAAGCTATAGGAAACATAAATGTTGAAACCGCATCCCAGGGGATAATTTCCAACTTGTCTTATAAGAAACTCTGGTAAGAAATATTTTGTAAGTTTATTTTCAGCTGCTATGATTTTTTTTTTTTAATGGTAACATGAGAAGGATATTTATCTGAATTTTTTGCGCGGATTATAACAAATCATGGATAACATTGTGGAGAATGTGAATTATGTAACACTTAATTTTGTTCATGCAAAACCTATGCATAGACCAAGACCAGTTGTTATAACAGAAGAAGAGAATACTTCATGGTTTAAAATCAGGAAAATACGCATCAAGGTTGTATCCTTTCACCATACTTAGTCAATCAGTATGCTGAGAAAGTAATCTGAGAAGATGGACGATATGAAGACGAATGTAGCATCAGGATTAGAGGAAGTCTTATTAACAACCTGTGATATACAGATAACACAAACATAGCTCGCCAGAAGCAAGAGGGCTTGAAGCACTTACTGATGAAGACCAAAAATTAAACCTTTTCAGTATGAATTACACTTTAGCATAAAGAAAACAAGAATTCTCATGACGGGGCCAATAAACAGTATCATGATAAATGTAGGAAACACTGAAATTGTTAAGGATTTTGTTTTACTTGAATCCGCAGCCTACACCCATGGAAACAGCAGTGAAGAAATCAAATGACATATTGCACTGTCAATGTACTTCAGAAGACCTCTTTAAAACGTTAAAAAGCAAAGATGTCACATTGAAGGCTAAGATGTGCCTGACCCTAGCCATGGTGTTCTCAGTCACTCAGATACATGTGAAAGATAGATGATGAATAACAAAGACCAAAGAAAAATTGATTCATTTCAATTACAGAGTAAGTGAAGAACAATGAATATACTACAGACTACCAAAACAAACAAATGTACTTTAGAAGAAGTACAGCTGTAATGCACAATTGAAATAAAGATGGCAAAACTTTGCCCTAAGTATACTTTTGAACATTTTATCAGGAGGGACCAGTCCTTGGAGAAGGGCATCATGCTTGGTAAGTTAGAAGGTCATTGAAAGAGAGGAAGATACAGTGGCTGAAATGATAGGCTTAAACCTATCAGTAATTGTGAGGATGGAACAGGACTGGGCAGTGTTTTGTCCCTTTGTACATAGGGTTGCTATGAGTTGGCACCAAGCTGATGGCACTTAACAATAGTAGATTTTGCTGTAGTTGTGGGCTTGAGCGTTCCAGAATCTGCTTATGGTGATAAAATTAATAACCGGTGTTATAGAGTAGTAAAGCATTTGGAGACATTTTTTAAAAATCTGTTTTACAAATGAATGCAAACTTCATAGACTTGTAACTTTAAGACGATGTCAATTCAGTTGAATTCAATTCAAATTAAGGTATTTGTTGAATGCCGTGCATTTTGATATGGCAGGATTTTTTTTGTTCTCAAACAGCTTGCCGTTTTTTCTGCTTTGTATGTTTACTACAGAAAGGACTTACAGCAACTAATAATATCATTGATGAGAAAAGATTTACATACACAAAATACCTGAAGAATCTAATAGAAACTATAATAAAGTGCTCTCATCACAGGGCAAAACCAGTGGTACTAGAAATGTATTCAAAGTCTTTTGGGAAGAGAGAGACTAGCACAGACCAGAATATTGGCATCATCTCTATTTACCTTCTCTGCCTAAGTGGTGTTCTTTTCTGGAGTGAATTCAGCTACATTATTCTTATTAGAACAAATGCAAATGATGAATAACCAAGGGGCAATGCAAGGCATGAAAATCCATCAAATCCTTGAGGACAGAGTATCTTATTTATTGCTGTGTCCTAAGGGCCAAGCACCATGGCTTTCATTTATTAAGTGCACAGCCAATGCTGAATTGATTACAGTTAGCCACTGAATTTGTGCAGTTGAGGCTTTGTGGACCTTCTCCAATTAGTGATGCTGATGAGGAAGAGCACCGGGGTCCAAGAGAGAGTTGTGAAGTCTCCACCTACAGAATGAAAACACTCTTGGAAGAGAAGAACAGACTAAGTGTTGTAATTGACCATGCTC
Organism: Heterohyrax brucei; assembly: GCA_028571685.1. Taxonomy (NCBI): domain Eukaryota; kingdom Metazoa; phylum Chordata; class Mammalia; order Hyracoidea; family Procaviidae; genus Heterohyrax; species Heterohyrax brucei. The sequence goes on from CM053151.1 coordinate 100,676,897, forward strand.
GTTTGGCTTCTGTCTCCATCTTAACAGTTATGGTTGTGGTTGTGAGTTGCATACAGTCATCTCCACCTCATGGTGGCCTTGTGTATAACAGAACAAAATTGTGCCCGATCGTGTATTATCTTCATGATTGTTGATATGCTTGAGTCTGTTGTGACTATTGTGTCAATCTATCTCATTGAGAGTTTCCTTCATTTTTGTTGGCCCTTATGATAAGAAAAATGTTCTTGTGTGAACGAATGATCCAATTCTGGCTTAAGACAGATAAGCAAACAAAACTAAGTATCCAATACTTCCTCCTTAGCAGTACCTTATGAAAGAATTTTAAGGCTGAAAGAAACCATATTCTTAAAAAAATAAATCGATACATGGTTTTTACCTCCAAGGTTCATCACACTATCTGTTCATGGAAACAGCATTGAGAATGGCTGCTGCTTGACTTTTGCTAGCTTTTATTCACTATAAGCAACACAGCATTTTAGAAAGAAATTTGGAAATGGTGGGCTCCGATAACCTTGCTAGTTGTCAGGTTTTTCTTTAATGAGCAGCTTATCAGTAAAGGTGCTTAATGGTTAATTACCATATTAGGGCTTATTGACATAAAAGTATAATGGACTGTCCATTATCCTTATGCAGATTTGGGTTTATTACAGGTTAAATCCTGTGACCCTGAAATCTAAGTTGGCTGTCATATATTTACAGACTTGGGTGTTGGTTCTGCAGGGACTGGCAGTGACAAAAAGCCCCATAGAATGAGGGCAACTGAAGCAAGGCAGGGTGGAAATCACTCTTTGGAATCTACTACAAAGGCTGGCAGAGCTAATTCCACTGAGAAGACTACTTGGCATTTTTGTTTTGCTTTGACTTCATTTTACAAAGCCTCCAGGTCATCCAAGCGATGGTTCAAATCAGCTGTTGATGTCATAAGAGTATCATCTACCACGTGGCACCAAGCGTTTGGTGGTTGTAGGACTCAGATGGAACTCTGCTATGGTTTCAGAGATCTGTCTAAGCAAGGATATGGCAAGAGACAAAAATCCAAGCTCTCAGCAAAGAGGTGTCATGGTCCAAATCAAGTTGTCTGTAGCAGCAGTTATTACAAGATATTCAAGGGTCAAGGGCATAAGACAGTGTATCCAAGAAAACCACTCAGAAACCAGGAATATAGTGGACCTACATGACAGGGTAGAAATGGCTGTCACCCAGTGGCTATAGTAGAGTCCCCTCAGTCTTCAGATCTAATCCCACATTCCCAATAGAAACCAGGTCAGAGGCAGCTACTGGGCCTTCTGTTCCTGACAAGACTGGTGCATGAATGGAGGAAGGGTTTAGGATCATTGTGTGTCTCTCAGCTCAAACTCCATTAACTTGAGGCAAAAACAAGACAGGAGATGTCATAGAATAGTCAAAACTTCATTCAAATCTATTTGCTTATAAAGGCAGGCTTGTGTTGGGTGCTTAGGGACTCATAATACATCTGTAGACACTGATTGGTTCTGCAAACGAAAGGGGAACTTTCTGAAGCCCTGGGACCCTTAGCTAATGTACACTCCTCCCAGTGCATTGTAATCCGTAATTAAGAATGAGATACTCTCAGCATCTCAAGGACTGAGAAAATCATTACTTCAGTTATCTTTTCAAATGAATCATTAGTGCTCATAAAGCAAAATTGGCTTTCATGTCTTGGGCTTGTGTCCAGGTAATTTTGGCAGGGAACAACATATCTTACCACACTGAGTGTTTATGTGGCTGGGGCAAAATAAGTTGTGGCTTCAGGACTGATCCATTAGCAGTGAGTGTGGTGGCTGAAAGTTCTTTAATTGGCCCCTATGGTAAATATGGTCCAGTATTTATAGATTACAGGGGATGAGGTGGGGAAAGGTGGGTGGGAGAGCAGGTGACTTGGCAACCCTACACCAGTGACTCTTACACTGTCCAAGTCACATCAAATTACTTTATTTGAATCAAGGAAAAATAGTTTCTGCTGTCTCACCCTAAATCATACATCTTGGTTGGCAATATTCACAGAAAGCATCACTCAATCTTTGTAATTTCTCTTTATAAAAGAGGAGCAAGGCTTTTTTTTTTTTTTTTTTTTTTTTTTTTTAAGACAAGGACAGGACGAGCTGTTTCAGGTGTAAGATGTAGTCCAAAAATTATCAAAGCAGAAAAGGAGTATGATGGTAGCAGCGTGTTCTCAACACAGCAATTGCTGAACGTAGGATGATGAACAATTCTAGTGGCAGATAGGTAAGTAACAAGGTACCAGGGCCAAAAAAAGCACTTAGTCATTATACAGAATGTGTTGGGCAAAATTTAGCTTTGAAGCTCTACTCTGCCTAGTCTCCTTGTCCTGTGAATTGACTTAATAGGGCCTAGATGAGATGACGATTTCAGGGCGTGTCTTTTCTTGAACCTCACCGTTTTTGTCATTTGGCCTTTTAGGCATTAGAAGCAAGAGAGAATCTCACAAATGAGAATCAGCCCCAAACAATCTCATAGTGACCAAAGTTTGAGAGAGAAAGAATAAAGGGATGAGAAGAACTGAAAAGCACTCGTTAAAGAAAGGACTGAATCCTGGGTCTTCTGAGAACCCGTTATACAGAAAGAAGACAGAGTCAAGTGCAGGAGTCCAGGAATCCAGGAGAATTACTGTCCTAGTTCTTTCCCATTTATCACATCTTTATTCTTCCTTCTAAAAGGTTTCAGACGTTATAGAGAAACTCTATTATGTCCTTAAGGAGTTAACTTTGTTCCGGACTAATTACAAAGCTTGAAGAAGAAAGATGAGAAGTTTTGAGCTACTCTTTAGGAAATGTGAGGGAAGTTATGTATTTTTTAAAAATATTTAATTCACTTAAAAATAGCAACTATAAACTCATATTAATACAAGTAATCTATTTTTATGAAATATCACTATATTCCCCAAATTTAAAAAATATATTGAGAAGAGTAGCATTGTTTTCCATTTTAGGGCAATAGGTTTTGTTATTATGCAGGTCAGATAGGTTGGGAATACTAGTATTGTATTCCCAGTATGATGAGCCATCCATATCCTAGAGTTTAGAGTTTCCTATAACACTTCCCCACATACTTGTCTTTCTCTTTCACTGTCTGTGGTCACCTTGGGATATGCTTATTCCTTTAAGGGAAGAGATTTATAGCATATTAATAAAGTCCTACTAGTATACTTTGTGGTCAGTTTTCCCATTCTTAGCATGGTTCCCATTCTTAGTCTCCCTTGAAACTACAACTAGGATTTTTTTTTAATACTCTCAGGAACTTCATGCTGTTCCAAAGAGCCAGTGAAATTAGAGACTATTGTTAAGACATCACTCCCCATTATTATTATTTTTTAACAACATTCCGCTATTTAGCTAGTGGAGCCCTAATAGCACAATAGTTAAGAGCTACAGCTGCAGATCAAAAGGTCAGCAGTTCAAATCCACCAGCCATTCCTTGGAAAGCTCATGGGGCAATCCTACCCTGTTCTTTTGGGTCACTGTCTGTCAGAATTGACTCGGTGGCAACTGCACCTATTTTAGTTGAATTCTTCAGATAATTTTAAAAAAAGGTATTGTATTTTAAATATTGCAAATGCAATCAAATTCCTTTTTTTGTATACACTTTCTCTATCCTATGCTACTCGCCATGACTATCCTCAGGTTCCTATGTAGTATTCTAGTCCGTGTTTTAAAATTTTACCACCTGTGTTTATTATGTCCCTTAAGCAATACACACTATAATTTGAGTGTTTAGCAGTCATATAAATCATATCATGCTGTACATATCTTTGTACAACTTTTAAATTCAACATGTTATTTTCCAGAGTTATCTCTGTTGATTCATGTGTATTTTATTCATTCACATTAATTGATATTTATAGTGTTCCATTGTAGGAATATATTTTATTTCATTTATTCTTCCCTTTTATAATGTGACCAGGTATTCATATTGCTGCCAATTTTAAGTATAATAATTATAGTGACAGTGACCATCCCTGTACATTGTTTATCCATACCTATGCTAGAGTTTATTTAGAACATATACCTAGAAGTTAAATTGCCCACTGTGTCATAAATTGTGTGTATTTTTAATTTTAATAGCTAATGACAAATTGTTCCCCGAAGTAGTTGTGTGAATTTATATTTCCACTTCTCGTCCTTGAAAACATTTGATATTGCTAGTGAAGCAGATAATATAAGCCAAATCAATATAGTATATAGCAGATTCACCCCGCGAAATCTATGCCTACAGTTCTCTCCGATTTAAAGTTCTTTGCTCCTACTGAGGATGTAACGACCTCAAGAGTGCACAGATTACATGTTTCGTACTTCATTTCCTTCTTATTTTGCTTGTCCTTAATGTGATGCCTCCATTCAGATATCAGTTTGAAGCTGGTCTCTTCTTTATCAGCAAACTCATTGTCTTTCCACCTAAAACTTAGGAAGTCCTTTCAATCTGTACAATTCTTTTTGTACCCCCAACCCCAATATCTCAGATGTATCACATTACCAAAAATGTCAGGATAGTAGACTATCACAAGACAAGGTCTAAGTCTAGAAGATAAAGCAAAAAGCAAGAGCATTTCCATGGCAGCTGTGATGACTGCGAAAGCTGAAAACCAAAGCACCAAAACTGCTATACGATGATGGTTTCAGAGAAAATACTGTTCCCCAAATCTGTTGATTGTTTGTCCACTTTTGCAGATCTGCTGGGTAGATAAGAAATCTTGTGTTCCACCTAGAGTTAAAATACGGGATTAATTTTGAGTTTGCCAGATCTATTACTCCCAATGATTCTTGCCATGGCAAGCTGTAAAGTTTGGCTCTGTCGCCCACAAAGATCATTTCGTAAACCCAATCTATCATTACTTTTATGTGAACACTTATCTGCACACAAGTTTCACTTACATTTTCTATAACAGACAAAATGTTTAATTACATGGTGAAAACTTGATCCTAATCTTTAGCAGGAAGGCCCATCTGTGCAAAAAAACGTTACTTCTATTAAGGAGCTTACCTTTGACTTGTAAATTTCAGTAACATATCTATTACCCATAAAACTGCTAAAATTGTCAGAATAAACCCACTGATATGTTTCTATCCAGAGTGGTGTCAGTCTTTGTGGATGAGAAAAAATGTTTGATGCTACAATGGTCATGTAGAGAATCTAAAGAAGTAGTTTGACCGGAAATAAAATGTTGAGATCAGTGAATTACTGAATTTAAATAAACCCATGAGCATCCTTTGATTAATTTATCAAGTATATGTTCATATCAACTTACCATAGGTTAGGTACTATGCTATATTTTAGAGATAAGATGATGATTAGATAGAAAATATCCCTGCATTTGCTGCGTTATGAGGTCTAGTTTGCATCAGCTTTGAATGAAGGTGGTGTCTTAGGACATGGGAGTCTATGGCCAAATGGAAGAATTCATATTTCTCTCTCTCTCTCTCTTTTACATTTAACTTGGCAAGTAACATTGAGAATGTCTGATCTGTGATTGAAGATTACTTGACAATGTATTCAATTTGTTTTGACTGACTCGATGCACTTGGCTTGGCTGGCAGCAAGAATTTTTATTATCAGTTTGTCTTGTTCATAGTTGTGTGTGAATGTGTATGTGTACAGTGGTCAAAAGGGTGGAATATATAGCAACACAGTAACAGAGAAAGGAATTGTAGTACAGAATAGGCATAAATAATATACAAATACATAGATAACTTGAAGCAACCTTTAAAACTATGATAAAGTGTGTGTATAGATACACCCTATGATAAACTGAATGTGTGTATAGATACACTTTATGATAAACTGGTTGTGTGTGTAGACACACATTATGATAATCTGTGATAAGTGTGTATGTGTACAGATATACATTATGACAAACTGTGATAAAGTATATACGTATCTACCACTATCCTGACAGCCTGCCAGAAGTGAAACATATATATATATGTTTTATTTCCAAAAAAAGGTTATTTTATTATGATTCATTTTTTAAAGAAGAGATATATTTTAAAAGGTTCTGGGTCTGATTTGATACCATAGCTGTGGTAACTAGAAAACACCATTTTCTAAAATTTCTCTAATCAGAACAGTTTCAAAAGAAAAAGGTAGCTAGCTCTGGTTCTAGGTGTTGATTGTGATTGTTGTTTTTAAGTTTATTTTAAAGTACATATTTTTATGAAAAAAAAAATGAGTTCATCCTCAGAGTGTTAAGAAGCTGAAATAGATCTTTCCCTGGAGATACTCTCATTGTACTTTTCTCCAGTTTAATTCAATTCAGTTTAGCCAATATTTATTAAGTATCTATTATGTTTTAAGCAGTGTGCTAGCCACAGGAAAACAAAATTAATAAAAATTGGTTTCTTCTTTCAATGGGCCAATAGGCCAGTGAGAAATATTGGCAGGTATGCTGAAAATAATTATAAGTAATTACAATATAGAATGAAAGGCACTATCTGGAAGTGTAGAGCCGTGGTGGTGCAGTGATTAAAGTACTTGGTTGCTAACCAAAAGGTTCATGTCTTGAACCTGTCAACCACTCCATGGGTAAAAGATGTAGCAGTCTGCTTCCATAAAGATTTACAGTCTTAGAAACCTAAAGGGGTGCCGCTTCTATTCTATCTTCTAGGTTTTCTGAGAGTTGGAATTGACTCAATGGCACTGGGCTTGGTTTTTGGTTTATATTTATATAGAACTGTGCTTAAATGTTTCTGGTTATGCTGGACAAACTTGCGTCTGACTTATCTGGTCTGTAAGAGCAACTCAAAAAGCTGTGAAAAAGTATAAAAATGATCAATCAGAGGGTATGAGAGAGCTAAAATGGCAGAGAGGATTTAAAGTACCAATATCCTAAGAAAAGAGAAGGAAAACACACAGAGTTAAAACCAAAATTTGATATATATTTTCATCTCATGGTGTTTCTAAGAGGTCAAGCAGAAGGTGGTATCAAAGAATCCGAGAACCTGAGAACTTTCAGCCCTGTCAAGGAGCTGGAGAGACAAAACTGAGTCCAGATCTAGTTCAGGAAAAGGGACACTGATCCAGTTGTTCTTGATTACTCCTTAGGGATATACCATAGGAATAAAAAAGTAACACAGATAGACTAATTCACATAAAAACTAAAATGTAATATTGAATCACTTCTGTTCTGGGATGACTTAAGGGGCCACATATGAGAGTTATCAGTCATAAACTTCAACTGTGATAAGTATGTTTAAGAAAATAGAGAACAGAATAGGGAACATGGGTTGAGAATCAGGATCTAGGAAAAGTATAAAATAGAAATTCTAGAATGGAAAACACGGTAACTAAAATTAAGAACTCTGTACACAAGTTTAATACATGACATAGCCAAAAAGAGAGTTATTATCTAGAAGTTAAAAGCAAACAAAACAACAAAACCCAAACCCACTGCCATTGAGTCAATTCAGACTCATAGCAACCCTATAGGACAGAGTAGAACTGCCCCACAGTGTTTACAAGAAGTGTCTGATGATTTCAGACTGCCAGCCTTTTGGTGAGCAGTCAAGCTGTTAACCACTATGCCACCAAGGGTAGTAGAAAATACACATAGTGAGGATAAAAACAGGAAAACTTCAGAGACAAGAAGACATATATGACAATGAAAAGGTCCAATACATGTTAAAGTGGAGTCAGAGAAAGAATGAAGAAGCAACAGTTGAATATATCACTGAGAATTTTCCCAAATGGAAACAAATAAATAAACAATAAAAAAAAATCAAGTTTCCAGTTTAAGAATTGTACGGAGATACAATCAGGATATATGCAAAGGAATACCTTAGTAAAACCTCTGAAAACAAAGTGTGTGCATGCACACGCATGCACACACACACACACACACACACACACAAGTCTTTGTGTTCCTAGGGAAAAAAGATGTGCTACCTGTAAAGAAGCTAAAATAAGACTTAAAGCTGACCTTTCAAGAGAACCAGTGAAAGCCAGAAGACAATAGAATAACATCTTCAAAATGCTACAGGAAAATGATTGCCCTCTAGAATTTTATAATCAATAAAAAATATAATTAAAAGTTAAAAATATGTTTTTAGACAAACAAAAATATCAAGAGAATAAATGACTTTACTGTAGATCAGAGTCACTGTAAATGAAATACTGAAGAAGGTACTTTAGGTTGAAGAAAGATGATTCCAGATGGAAGCATAGGAATGTGAGAAGGAAAGAACAGCAATGGAAGGTGTAAATCTAAGTGATTATTGATGGTGTAAAAATGATAATATCTTATGGTATTTAAAATATATGTGGAATGTAAAACCACGACATAAACAGCAGACAGTTAGCAAGAGACTAAATGGAGGTAAAATGTTCTAAGGACCTTGAATTCTCTGAAGAGAGGTAAAAATCCTAATTTATATTGGGATTTTAAGAAGCAAAAGTATCTGAAGGAGAAATGCAAAGTCTATTAAAGATGCTAAACTTTAAACAGAACTTTCTTTATAAAAGGAACTCCTGACCATATGGGTTCACAGATAAATTATTCTAAGCATTTAAAGAAAACAGTAAGATACTGGCACTAAAATAAATAGATAAAAACAATAGAAAGTGTTAATACTGGAATATATGTATATATAGACTCTTTGTTTATATCAAAGGTGATTTGCAGAGCAGAGAGGAAAGTGTGATCTTTCCAATATATGACCAATGGTCAATTAGGTATCTTCATGGAAAAATGTGTATTTACCTCTGTCTCATATCATACACATAAACTGGGTACAAGTGCTTAACAGATCTAAATATGAAAGAATAAGAAAACAGAGGTTAATATCTTCATGATACTGGCAGGCAAAAATTCTCAAACAAGGTGCACACACACACACACACACACACACACACACACACACACACACACACACACACCCCCCTAATCACAACTGAAAAAATTGAGAAATTGCAGTTGTCTTGTAATTATGAGTTCTATTCATCAAAAGTAAACCTGGTAGTGTGTGGTTAAGTGTTCTGGCTACTAATGGAAAGCCTGGCAGTTTGAATCCTCCAGGTACTCCTTGGAAACTCTATGGGGCAGTTCTACCCTGTCCTATAGTGTTGCTGTAAATCTGTAGCAGAACGTTTTTTGTTTTTGTTTTTTTTAATTATTCGAAGGATGCTATTAAGAGACTAAAGACTGAGAAGGTAAATTCCAGAGTGGTAGAAGATATTTTCTATGAATGTATCCTACAATGGTTTCTTACTCAGAATAAGAGGGGTGGAGGCGGGTGGGTGGGGAAACAAAACCCAAAAACCTGCTATGAATTCATTAGGAATTTTCTTTTTTTCAATAAAAAGGAGACTTAAAGAGGTACGTCCTGGAGAAGTATATCCTGATAGTCAACAGATATATGAAAAGGTTATCAGTGAAGCCACTGAAATTCTCATACAACAGGACTGATACAAGTATTTTGTGAAAATTTGTGTGAATATTTTAGAATATATTTTGATATTATCTACAAAACTCATCACATAAATGTCCTATGATCTAACAATTTCACACCTACATATATGCCAACAGAAATGCATACATAAAGTACATATAAATACATATCATATTATACACATAAATATTCATAGAAGCATTATTTATAATAGCTGTAAACTGAAAGCAAGTCTAGTGGTCCGTGACAATAGAATGAATGTATTGTGATGTGTTCATCAAATGGCGTGTTACAAAGGAAAAGAAATGAACTGTACTCAACAACATGGATGAAAACAAGCCAGACACAGAGGAGTACGCATCAAAGAATTCTGTTTATGTAAACTGGGAAAGAGGCTAAACTAATATATGATGTTAGAAATAAGTAAACAGTGTGAATGGGATTATAGGGAAGGCTTCTGGGGTGCTGATATTCTTTTTTTTTTTTTTAATTAGACAGTGAGTACATAGAGAAGATCACTCTGAAGACTACTTGAGGAGTATAGCTTTGATTTGTGACTTTCCTGGATATATGTTTTCATCCAGTAAGCTTCCTAAAAGGCATTATGTTTGCCAACAGTATTTTTATGTATTTATTAAAAGTATTTTACTGTACTTTAAGTGAGAGTTTACCATTCAAGACAATTTGTCTTACAAAACCCCATACCCACACAGCTGTACAACTCCACGTGCTCTTCCCACCCTATGCCAGCACACTCTTCCTTTCCAACCTGTATTCCCTATGTCCATTCAACCAGCTCTTGTCCCTCTCCACCCTCTTTTCTCACCTCTGGACAGGAGCTGCCCAGTTAGCATGGTGTATGTCCTGAAGCCAAGAAGCATACTCTTTGTCAGTATTGTTCTATGTCTTATAGTCTAGTTTGATCCTTGCCTGAAGAGTTGGCTTTGTGACTAATTTCAGCTCTGAACTAACAGAGTCTGGGGGCGATGCCTCCAGGGGACCCTTCAGTCTGTTGAACCATCAAGTCTGATCTTCTCAAAGCATCCTAGTTCTGCACACCCATTTTTATTCCCCTATGTCAGGAACTCTACACTGCATTCCTTGTCAGGGAGGTCACTGGGGGTGGCTGGGCAGCCTCCAGTTCTTCTGGTCTCATACTGATGTAGTCTGTGGATCATATGGCCCCTTCTGTCTCTTTGGATCATATTTTCCTTAAGTCTTTGATGTCCTTCATTTTCGTCTGCTCTAGGTAGGATGCAACAAATTGATGTTGCTTAGATGGCCCCTTGCTAGCTTTTAAGATCCCAGATGCCACTCACCAAAGTGTGATGCAGAATATTTTCTTAAAAAAAGCTTTCTATAGCCAGCTAATCTAGATATTCCCTGAAACCATTGTATCCATGGCCCTGCCACTGCTACTCCATCCTTTAAAATGTTGGGTTATATTTAGGAAGCCTCTTAGTTTTCGGTAGAGTTCAGCTTTGTTGACCTCTCTTCTACTGCATGCTGTCACCCTTTGCTTAACCCAGTTTCTATCTACTGTCTAATCAATGAATAGCCCTTTCCCTCCCCTTCCCCACCTTTATAACCATCAAAGACTATTTTCTACTGTGCTTAAACCTTGCATCTTTGTAATAGTGGTCTTACACAATGATTGTTCTTTTGCAACTGATTAATTTTATTCAGCATAATGTCTTCCAGATGACTCCTTGTTATGAGATGTTTCTTAAGATCTTTGTTGTTCTTTATCACTGTATAGTATTCCATTACATGAATAGTTTTTTTACCCATTTATCTGTTGATGGACCCTTAGGTTGATTCCATCTTTCTGTTGTCATAGACATTGCTGCAATAAACATTGATGTCATGTATCTGTTTATGTGACAGCCCTATTTTTCTAGGCTGTATCCCAAGAAGTGGGATTGCTGAATCATATGTATTATTTCTATTTCTAGCTTTTTAAAGGAAGTGTCAAATCAATTTCCAAAGTGCTCATACCATTTCACATTCCCAATAGGAGTACCGAAATGTTCTTCTCTCTCCACAACCTCTACAACATTTATTGTTTTTTGGATTAGCCTTGTTGGGGTGAGGTGGTACTTCATTGTAGTTTTGATTTGGATTTCTCTAATGGCTAATGGTTGTGAGCATTTCCTCATGTATCTATTGGCTACCTGGATGTCTTCTTTGGTGAAGAGTCTGTTCATATACTTTGCACATTTTTTTAAAACTGGTTTATTTGTCTTTTTCTTGTTTAGGCTTTGTCAATTTTGTTCTTCTTCTTAAGTAATGCTTTACTTATCTGGGTCTCATTCCCTTACTATATGAAGTTGGTGATTAGTCTTTCCATTTCATTAAAAAATGCCATTAGAATTTGTATTGGGATTATGTTGTACCTATAGATCGCTTTGAGTAGGATAGACATTTTCACAATATTAAGTCTTCATATCTGTAGGGTCACTATGAGTCGAAACTAACTGAATGGCACTGGCTTTGGTTTTTTGGCTTCCATGAGCAAGGTAGTTTTCTCCACTTATGTAGGTCTCTTTTGATTTTTTGCAGTAATGCTTTGTAATTTTCTTTGAATAGCTCTTTTATATTTCTGGTTAGCTTTATTCCTAAGCATTTTGTCTTCTTGGAGGCTATTATGAATGGTATTGATTTGGTGATTTCTTCTTCAATGTTCTCTTGGTTGATGTAAAGGACTCCAAATGATTGTTGTATGTTTATCTTATATCCTGATCCTTTGCCGAACTCTTCTGTTAGTTTCAGTAGGTTTTTTTTTTCCTTTTGTGGATTCTGTAGGATTTTCTGTGTATAAGATCATATCATCTACAGATGGAGATACATTTACTTCTTCTTTACTAATTTGGATGCCTTTTATTTCCTCATCTTGCCTGATTGCTCTGGCCAGAACCTCTAGCACAATGACGAATAAAAGTAGTGAAAAAGGGCATCCTTGTCTGATTCCCATTCCCAAGGGGATCGCTTTCAGACTCTCTTCATTTAGGATGACACTGGCTGCTGGCTTCGTATAAATGACCTTTATCATCTTGAGGAATTTCCCTTTTATTCCTGTTTTGCTGAAAGTTAGGTTTTTTTTCTTTTTTTAAAACATGAGTGGATATTGCCAACAATATTATGTCAGCCAAGATGAAGAAGTTAGAAAAGCCTTGAAAGGGCTGGAATTTGAAAATTGGTTATGATATTGCAAGATAAAAAAAGATAGAGGTAGGGAAAGAGTATTTTGCTAAAAGGAAAACCCTCAGACAAATACACATATGCAAAGCATCGCCATCCCCACCCAATAAACAAGTATTTGAGTGTGTCTGGAACACAGAGAATACATAGAGAGCTAGTAGGAGATTAGGCTGAAGACATAGGTTGCGTTCAGTTAGTAAATCACCACATAAATTCACTGCAGAACATAAAGGGATGAATTTGGGGTTGACATATTTAAAAGGCCTCCAGATAAAATTTTGCTTTACCAGTGAATTCTGAGTTTGGAATTTGATCCCTTTTCCCAGCCTGTACATGAACACAAATTCTTCTGTCTAATTTTAATTAGTTTTTGATTTATAACATACAAGAGTGGAGTGGCTTAGTTTTATCCGCTACTGCAAATCACTCCTTATTTGTATTTGATGCCTATTGTTGCCCCTGTCCATTGTAGGTGCACTAAATGACTTTCCTCAAGCTTAACAAGGCCTGTTCTGTTGACTTTGCACTTGTGGGTTGAGCCTGGGAAAACTGGTCTACCTTCTGAGTCAGCTTTTCCCCAGTCTGTGGAAATGCATCCTAAACTGATACTCTGCTAATTCAAGAAGACTATAGATTGGCAGGAAGAGACCAAAAACACACACTTCATTTAACTCCTGAATTAATTACCCAGGAATAAAAGTTTTATCAAGAACACAGTGGCCACAAAGGGAAGGAACAGATGAAGTATTTCCTAATACAGCTTTGCTTGACCCCAGCGTCCTTCATAGTAGCAAGCAGCTCCTGGAGATGCTGTCAATTTGGGGTTGAATAGTTTTCAGATTGTTCTGAATAGCTGAACTCTTTCTCTGTCACTGCCTGATGTGATTGTGGCTTGTATTACCATCCTGGTAGAACTGACATTAGTAATCTATACCTCTTTGTTTTTAGGAACGCTTTGAAACACTAGAATTTCCTAGTTACGGACCCAAATCTAGCATAGCAAGGCCACATCCTCCTTGGAGATAGAATCAGCAGCCACGTGCAGGTGTCTCAGACAAGTAGCTTTGCCTCCCGCTTTGCAGTATTCTAGGAGACTCTTAGGAATACAGTAGTATCATAAGAGGGAAAAATAAAAAGAAAGCAGGGATTGGAATTTGGATTGGCCTGTATCTTTACAACAAGAACTTCCATATTTTCAATCTTCAATATCAGGTATTTCAGATGAGTGGTTTTTAACTGTCCTGTGGAAATCTTAGGTTTTGATGTAATAGTGGCAGAAGAAAGAGAATTTTTGTTGTTGTTTTGTTTTATCCTTCATTAGGGCCTAAGGATTTTCCATGAGGAATGGACTTGTCTTATTTCATTAGTGTTTAAGCCTGAGTGACTGGATTTTCCCATTATCAAGAAATGTTATTTTGCAAGGGGGATTCCCTCTTAATTTCTCATTCAAGAATGTATGTCCTTCTGTGAGTGATAGAAAAGAAAAGCCATTTTGGGTCAAGATATATTGGAAATCATGACATGCTTTTTACCTCAATCCATGGTTGGGTCTCCTTGCTGGTTCATTCCATTGTTGAGAGCAGGATGGGATTTGCCCAAGAATCCTGAAACTGACTTTCCGTGCCTTACAGATTTTGTTTCAATCCTTCTTCTACTACAGAGGGCACATAACTTGCCCATAGATTGACAAAAGTTTCATTTCTATGCATTCTTCCTTAGAATAGTTTATTGATTAATGGAATATAATGTTTAGATTTACAATAATTTGTGACATGTTAAGATGTTCAAATCTGCACTTTATATTAGTGACTTCTTAGATTAATGATTCTCTAATGAAATTTATAGAGAGACCTTAATCTCACCAGTATAGCTTATATAAACACTTTTTAATGATGGTTTTTCTCTTGGAGAACTCCTAAGAATGAATAATGCTATTAACTGAATGAAGATTCTCATTTTTTTTTACTGGGGGTTTGGGGAGAGTGTCTTGTTCTCTTACTAAAGCTTTGTTCCATAGACCTGATAATGGAGTGTGTCTGATTCAGGGGCTTCCTTCAGCTGGTGAATTAACAATACAGGTCTTGCAGTTGGGAAGCTTTGGAAAAGAAACCAGCATCAGGGTCTGACAGCTGGGGTCTGTGAACCTTGAGTGTTATGAATAGCACCTAGACATATGGAGTAATAGAGGCCTCAAAGAGAGAAGGGGTCATGCAGTCAAAATTTGGAAGGCTATTTTATTCTGCAGTTAGTATATAAGGTATAAAATGCCTCATGTAAAAGGTATGAGTCTAATTTACTCTTGAAGAGATTTCTAAACCATTACCCTGTGTTGAAGACTTTTGAAAGCTCAAAAGCCAAGAGTTAGCTTTGTTTCATTTCCTCTCTACCTTTCTAGGAACCATGAAGGCTGAGTTTACTCTGAAGGAGGAAAGGCATAATAAATTGTTTCTTTCTCCTTGTCCCATGTTACTTGTGTGGATGGTAGAACTTCAAGATATCCCTTACTTTGCCAGTAAGTAAAATGACTTGTGGTTGTTAGGTGCCTTTGAGTTGATTCCAACTCCTAGCAAACCCTTGTACAACAGAATAAAACACCGCCTCATCCTGCAGCATGCCCACGATAATTCCTGTATTCAAGCCCATAATTGCAGTCACTGCATCAATACATGTTTTTGAGGGTTTTCCTCTTTTTTACTGACCCTCCACCTTGCCAAGCATGATTTCCTTCTCCAGGGATTGATCTCTCCTTTCAACATCTCAAAAGTATATAAGACATAGTCTCAGCATCCTTGTTTCTAAGGAGAACTCTAGTTGTACTTCCTCCAAAACAGACCTGTTCGTTCCTTTAACAGTCCACGGTGTATTCAGTACTCTTCTCCAACACCATAATTCAAAGGCATGAATTCTTCTCCTCTTTTTCTTATTCACTGTCCATCTTTCATGTATATATGATGTGACTAAAAATACTTTGGCTGGATCAGGCACATCGTAGTCTTCAAGGTGACATCTTTGCTTTTTAACACTCGAAAGAGGTCTTCTGCAGCAGATTTTCTCAATGCAATGTCTCTTTTGATTTCTTGACTGCTGCTTCACGGTTGTTGATTGTGGATCCAAATAAAATGAAATCGTTGACAATCGCTTTTTTTCTCCATTTGTCATGCTGTTGTCTATTAGTCCAGCTGTGAGGATCTTTGTTTTCTTAATGTTGAAGTGTAATCCATACTGAAGGCTGTGGTCTTTGATTTTCATCAGTTAGTGTTCCAAGTCCTCTTTGCTTTGAGCAAGCAAGGTTGTGTCATACACGTATACAGGTTGTTAAAGAGTCTTCCTCCAAACTTGATGCCTCATTATTCTTCACAGAGTTCAGCTTCTTGGATTATTTGCTCAGCCTACATATGAAACAGTTATGGTGAAGGCTTACAACCCTGACACATACCATACTGGATTCTAAACCATGCAGTATACCCTTGTTCTGTCTGAACACCTGGCTTCTGAATATTTACAGATGTCTCATGAGCACAATTAAGTGTTCTGGAATCCCTGTTCTTTGCAATGCTATACATAATTTATTATGATTCTCACAGTTGGATGTATTTGCCTAGTCAATAAAACACAAGTAAATATCTTTCTGGTATTTTCTGCTTTCAGCCAAGATCCATCTGACATCATCACAAATATCCCAGGTTTTATTTCCTCTTCTGAATTTGGCCTTAACTTCTGGCAGTTCCCTGTCAATATTCTACTGTAGCCACTTTTGAATGATCTTTAGCAAAATTTTACTTGTGTGTCATATTAATGCTATTGTTTGATAATGTCCTTATTCAGTTACATCATCTTTCTTGGGTGTAGATATAAATATGGATCTCTTACAGTTGTTTGGCCAAGTAGCTCTTCTCCAACTTTCTTGGTACTGGTGAGTGAGCACTCTTAGCTCTACATTCCTTTGTTAAAACATCCCAATGGATATTCCTTCAGTTCCTGGAGCTTTGTTTTTCTCCAGTGCCTTCGATGCAGCCTTGCCCTCTTCCTTCATCACCATGTTATTATCATACGCTACTTCTTGAAATGATTGAATGTTGAGCAATTCTTTTCGGTATATTGACTTGTTTGTGTATTCCTTCCATCTTCTTTTGATGTTTCCTGCATCATTTCAATATTTTCCCTATAGAATCCTTCACTATTGCAACTCAAGGCTTGAATTTTCTCTTCAGTTCTTTCAGCTTGAGAAATGCAGAGTGTGTTTTTCCTTTTTTGGTTTTCTGTCTTCAGACCTTTGCATATGTCATTATAATATTTTGTCTTTTCCAGTCACCTTGTGAAATCTTTGTTCAGTTCTGTTACTTCATCATTTCTTCCCTTTGCTTTAGCTACTTGATGCTCAAGAGCAAGTTTCAGAGTCTCTTCTGACATCTAATCAAGTCTTTTCGTTCTATCCTGTCTTTTTAATGACCTCTTGATTTCTTCATGTAAGATGTCTTGTTGCCATTCTATAATTTGTCTGGTCTTTGATTATTAGTGTTCAAGCCATCAAATCTATTCTTGAGATGGTCTCTAAACTCAAGTGGAATATACTCGAGCTTGTACTTTGGCTCTCATAGACTTGTTCTAATTTTCTTCTGTTTCAATTTAAACTTGCACAGGAGCAGTTGATGGTCTGTGCCACAACCAGCACTCGGCCTGGTTTACACTGATGATATTGAGCTTTTCCATCGTCTCTTTCCACAGATGTAGTTGATATGATTCCCATGTATTCTATGTGGTGAGATCCGCATGTGTAGTCACCATTTATGTTGGTAATAAAAGATACCTGCAGTGAAGAAATCATTGGTCTTACAAAATTCTGTCATACAATATTCAACATCATTCCTGTCACCAAGGTCGTATTTTCCAACTACTGATCCTTCTTTGTTTCCCACTTTTGCGTTCCAGTCACCAGTAATTATTGTGCACTGTTTGCATGTTTGATCAGTTTCAGACTTTAGAAGCTGGTAAAAATCTTCAGTTTCTTCATCTTTGGCCTTAGTGGTTGGTGCATAAATTTGAATAATAGTCATATTAACTGGTCTTCCTTGTAGGCATATTATCCAATCACTGACAGCACTATACTTCAAGATAGGTCTTGAAATCCTTTTTTTGATGATGAATGCAATGCTATTGCTCTTTAACTTGTCATTCCTGTTCCTGGCATAGTAGACCGTATTATTGCCTGATCTAAAATGGCCATACTAGTCCATGTCAGCTCACTAATGCCTCGGATGTTGATGTCTATGGGTGCTATTACATTTTTGATGATTTCCAATTTTCCTAGATTCATACTTTGTGTATTCCATGTTCTAATTATTAATGGATGTTTGCAGCTGTTTAGTCTCTTTTTTGAGTCATGCTGCATCAGCCAGTGAAGGCCCTGAAAGCTTGACTCCATCGATGTCATTAAGGTTGACTCTACTTTGAGGAGACAGCTCTTCTCCTGTCATCTTCTGAGTGACTTCCAACTTGGGGGGCTCATCTTCTGGCACTGTATCAGACAGTGTTCCACTGTTATTCATAAAGTTTTCACTGGCTAACTTTTTTTTTTTCTTCCAGAACTAGACTGAGCCCTTCTTCCTAATCTGTCTTAGTCTGGGAGCTCAGCTGAAACCTGTCCACATAGGTGACCATGCTGCTATCTGAATAACAGTGGCATATATTCCAGCAAAATATATTTCAGCAACATACAAGTCCCTAAAGCACAACAAACTAACAGATGAGTGGGGGGAAATTGCATTTTACTATGCTTTAAATATTTCAGATGCATTTTTTTTTGTTTGTTTGCACTTAAATATTACTAATATAGTCTGCGGGACAGGAAAGGCTTTAAAATGTGACACCCTGGTCCCAGCATGATTGTTTCTTACTGGACCACCACACCAACCTCCTAACTCCTTTCCCTGCTTCTGTTTTGACCCATTGGCTCTACCCTTTCTTCAACTATCTCCTTAGCAGTAAAAGTGTTCCTCTTAAGTCATAAGTGAGAACAAGTCTTTCCTCTGCTCAAAACTTTCCAGTTCTTTCTTTTTCAGAAGCAGAAATTAAGTTCTTAGGAAGCTCCTGTATGGCAGAGCAGAACTTCCCATTACAATATCCTAGGCTATAATCTTTATGAGAGTTGATCACCAGCTCTTTCTCCTGCAAAGCCATCGAGTGAGTTAGAGCCAACAACCTTCTGTTCAGTGGCCAAACATCCAACTGTTGTGCCAGTAGGGCTCCTCGGCTACTCTGTGTAAATAGTCCCTGCCCCATCCCAGCACTCCTTCTGCCCTATAGCTTGCTTGTTGTCACTGAATGTACTATAAGCTCACTTATTTATTTGTACCTTCCATGTAGATTTTGGAAAATCTGATAATGTAGTAGTTCAGAGCTATGGCTGTTAACTCAAAGGTTGGCAGTTTGAATCCATTAGGTACTCCTTGGAAACTGTATGGAACAGTTCTGTTCTGTTCTGTAGGGTTGCTATGAGTTGGAATTGACTTGATGATAACAGGTTTTTTTTTTTTTTTTTTTTAATGCAGACTTTAAGGTCCATGAAGTTTAGACTTTGTCAGTTTTGTCTACTCTGGACAGTGCCTAGCACATAGTAGTTTCTCAGTAAATGTTTGTTGAATGAATAATTTATGTTTCTTCTTTGGCATAGCTTCCACACATATTTACCCAGTGAGTGGATGGATAAATGAATGATGAGTGCATTCTCTTGGCACAGGCAGAAGCTGCTACATCCCAGTGGACCATTTTCCTGGGATGACTCTACAGTTCTTTATTGAAACAAAAGGCTTAATCAGGGTTTGTCAGAAACTTTTGGGTTCTGCCAAGACAGCATTTCATTCACAGATGGGAACGGCCATTATCACTTGCAATGATGATGGAGCAAAGCACTGGAAAAAAACGTTGCCTCTTAGAAAGCAGGTTTTGGGATTGGGAAGAAGGAGAAAGACAATATGCTGGCCACAAAGAGCCTGCCTCACATGGCAAAACCCTATTATATCGCAGTGAGTTTAGTTAGATTACAAATTTGCCTCTGTGTGTGTGCTTGTGTGCACAGATGCACACTTGTATGTGTGTTTGTGCTTTTGTGTGTGTTTTTTGTGTATGTTGTGCAGATGTCTGTGGTCCTTTGCATATGTAAGTATAAATGTAAAGGACATAAGAAATCAAAATCAAAGAACACAAAAGGCTAAAGATATGAACTTTCCCTAGAAGGCCTAGCAGAACCCTTGATGTTTGGGGACATGTAAATGTGGGAAGGCTTGCAGAATTCCTCTTGTCCCTTTCTAGCTTGTAGGCTGTTACTGTCTGCTGGGACTCCTTGGAATGTGCAAGCCTTTCACCTGCTTGACAACTGCCCCCCAGGCAGCAGAACATATTTGCATGTGGGTTACTGCAGTGAGCTCTGCTGCACACTCTTGGTTCCAAGCCCTAACTCTGATCAATCTGTGTGTTCTATGAGGCTTAGTATTGGGAAGCTGAGATGGTAAATTTTGTATTTGCCAGAAAGGTTATGAGGGTATTCCTTCATTCTTGATAGTGCTTTGAACTTTTGAGTACTGTTACAGTTTTTATTCCATATCCTATCAATGATAAGAGAGGTGTTGTGGTTCACGTTTAACCAAGTGGAAAACTGAAACACTTTTTAAAGTCTATTTTGATAGTTTAAAAAATAAATCAGGAGTTTTTCATTTATAATATATAAAGCCCTGTGTGGAATATAAAATATAAGTCAAGGATTCTTACCTTGAGAAGTGTGAAACACAGATGGAGTGTTAACACTAACAGGAAGAGACAATAAATAGGAGTCATTCAGAGGCGTCCCCGTAGGGTATGGTGATCATAGATGGCTTCTGGTTGGGTCACCTGCAGGTATTTGGCTTAGTAGCTGGCTACGTGGATGTCTGAAGGCTAAAAGCATAATTCGTAGCTATGGGAAGCAGCTATCACACTTAATGCTGAGGGAACAAATGGGAATAAATGTACTTTTATGCTTAGAGCAGGTCCCTAGAACTGATGCTTAGACCACCGAAGAAGTGGCATTGCAAGGTATTTGATGTCTGGACTGTTATAGGGGTGTCACCCAGCTGATGCTGAGACTCCTGGGGGGAACACAGCAGGTGGAAGCTGGTATCTCAGAGGAAGCCTGATTGGTTAGTACTGGAAGTGCTGAAAGATGCTGCAGGCCAAAGCCTTCGCAGAGCTGCTGTTGGGGTAATAGTGATAGCAGCTGGCCATAAGAACAAAACCCCATTCCTCTTCTACATTCCACAGAATTGGCGTAATCTAACCGGAAGTGGCATGGGTGTTTGGGAAATGAAATTTGCAGAATCTGAAGCATTGGCTTCACAAAGCAAAATATAGAAAATTAGATTACATGAAAATAAGTAAACCCAGGTATATATGTATTGACAGGTAAGTAGAATATAGATAGAGTGAGACTCTGCAGGTTGCAATGTATTAGGAATGGTGAGTGTACCCTACGATGGGGAGGGACTTCACGTGTGGTTCAAGTAGCTGAAGATCAAGTGCAGAAAATCTCTCATGTCAGGAAAAGGTGTTTGGATGGCAAAGCACTGATATTTATATTTATTAAGAAGAGACATGTTGTCATCTTAAAGTAATTTAGATGACACACATGATTGTTGAGAAGAGACAGAATTACATCAGGGATTATTAAGCAATAATCCATGCTACATGTCAAAAGACCTAAACTTGACTGGAAATGGAAAGGACAGAAGTGATAGATGTCATAGGTGAAATGCAAAACTAAAATTCTTAATAAGGAACAGCAGCTCACTCTGCAACTTATTAAGTAGTTTGCTTCTCTCATTTTCATGGACAGTTTTTCAGGTCTGTCAGTTTATCAGTCAACTGATCTACATAGATACAGACTTAGAAATAGAAATAATGATATATGAAAAGTGCAGAGTAGTGTTTATATTGTTGTCTCATTTTAACCGAAAATAAGAAAATGCATTGTACATGTACTCGTACATATATATTGGTGTATATTTTTAGCACATAAAAAGTTATGGAAGAAAATATATCTAAGTATTCATTTGGTTAACTCAAGAAATTGAATTTGAGAATGGCTATGGAGTTATCTTTTTATTTATGTACCATAATCATTTATTAAATAATGTATATTATTTGACTTCACGCAAATAACACAGTGTTTTAATAGTTTAAAAAATCTAATAAAACACAAATATGGTGGAAGAAGGCACAGTAGATGAGGAAGAGCAGGGAATAGACAAGAATTATCGTGGAATATTAGCCTAAAATATTGTTGACTAACTCAGTTAACAGATACATATGAATTACCTACTGTATAGCAGGTATCATTCTAGGTGTAGAACAGATTGTAAGTAAGACAACAGAGGCCTTTGCCTTGGGAATTCATTTTCTAGTCAGGAAGAAGGGTGGAAAAGAAAATGTATATTTAAAAACAAAGTAAGAAAAGTTCCAACACTGTTATGCACATGAAATAAATACGGCTGTTGTGCATATGGAAGAAATATGGCTGTTACACTGGAGTTTGACCATTGGTTCATCCAACTAGTGGATTCTGAGTGTCTGCTATGTACCAGGCCCTGTGCTGACTGAACAATACAGCGGTAAAGAACAACAGCACCAACAACAGGCCCTGCTTTCATGGACTTTCCACTCTGGTGGGTAGAACAAAAGACCAAAAAGTAAATTTAAACTATATATGGTGATATGAATTCTATAAGGAGAGGAAAAAATAATGGACAATAATTTTATAGAGTTGAGTTAGCAGGGAGCTAAAGTTTGGATTGAAGAGAAGCTAAAGCACTAGAAAATGCAAAGGCCTAAGGAGTAGAACCCCCCAGAAAACCACTACCATTGAGTTAATTCTGACTCATAGTGATGCCATAGACCAGGTAGAACTGCCCATGGAGTTTCCAAGTAGTGCCTGGCAGATTTGAACTGCTGAACTTTTGGTTAGCAACTATAGCACTTAACCACTATGCCACCATGGTTTCCTAAGAAGTAGAGGCTGGGAAAATTCAAGGAATGTTATGAAGAACAACTAGAGGAGGTTGTATTGCTAAAGAGGTTGGATTTTATTCTGATTCCAATAAAAGGCCACAAAAGATTTTCGGGGGTTGTGAGCCACTGATCTGAATTGAGATAAAATCACTCTGACTTGTCTATGAAGGATGAGCCATAGTGTATATCAGTAAAGTCAGAGCCAAGGGTGGCTTTTCCAGACCTCCATAGCAAAAAAGGTAACGTGGATTAGAGAAGTGGCAGTGGTGCTGGTGAAAAATGGATGGATGTGGGATGCATTTTAAAGGTAGATTCCATAAGACTTATTTATGAATTGGACATTAGGTGCAAGAAGTGATGAATTAAGGATGTCTTTATTAATCGCTTGGAAACTCCGGTGGCATAGTGGTTAAGTTCTACATCTGCTAACCAAAAGGTTAGCAGTTTGAACCCACAAGGTGCTCCCTGGAAAGTCTGTGGGGCAGTTCTACTCAGCCCTATAGGATTACTATGAGTCAGAATTGACTTGATGGCAGTGGTCTGCTTTTTTTATTTTTTATTTTTTTCATTAATCAGTGGAGCCCTGGTGGTGTAGTGGTTAAGAGCTTGGCTGCTAATCAAAAGGTCGGTAGTTTGAATCCACCAGGCACTCCTTGGAAACTCTGTGGAGCCATTCTGCTCTGTCCTGTAGAGTTTCTATAAGTGAGAATCAACTCATTGGCAACAGGTTTAGCTTTCTGGTTTGGCTATTAGTCAGTGTAAGCTAGACTGAGCTGTGGTAACAAACTACCTTCAAATCTTAAAGGCTTAAGATAAAAGGTGTATTTCTCACAAATACTTCACGTTTTTTAATGGGTTGGCTGGTAGCTTTCCTTTGTTTATTATTGTCTTCAGTCTAGCACATGAGCTGACAATGTGACCACTAACTGGAACACTACTAGTTGCCATTTCTGTGTGAAAAGAGAGAGGGTACCACACTGGGAACAATTATGTTTCACTTGGAAATGACACTTATCACTTCTGCTAAAATCTCATTGGCTACAACTAATCACATGGCTCCACACACCACAGGCAGCCCAGAAATACAACGTTAGTCTGTGTCAGTGAGCAAAGGGCCAGAAATACCTGGATAACTGCTCTCATGACAGTATGGTATCTCCTAGGTATAGGGTAAATGTTAGTGACATTATCTAAGTGAGGATGCTTAATAAAGTAGGGCTTGAGATAGAAGGTCAATATCTCTGTTTTAGACACCCCAAAACCCAAAACCATTGATGTCGAATCAATTCTGACTCAGAGTAGCCTATATGACAAAGTAGAACTGCCCCATACAGTTTCCAAGGAGAGCCTGGCAGATTTGAACTGTTGAGCTTTTGGTTAACAGCCATAGTACTTCAGCTCTACACCACCAGGGTATAGACACATTTAGTTTTAATAGCCCTATAAAGTGACACCATCAAGAGGACTGCTGGAAATAGAAATCTGCTGATGAGAAAATATAATGCTGATGGAGATATAAATGTGAATATCAACAGCATATATAGAATATAACTGGCATACAGCTAATGGCCAAAGAAAAACCATGGGATCCACCCAGGTTGAGGTTTTACAGAGGAAAATCCAACAAAAGGAATTGAAAGCAACACAGACCAGTTGCCATTGAGTCAATTCTGATTCATAGTGACCCGTTATGTGTTAGAGTAGAACTGCGCTCCACTGGGTCTTCTTTGTGGAAGTAGATTGGCAGGGCTGTCTTCCAAGGCACCACTGGGTGGACCCTAATCTGCACCCTTTCAGACAGCTGGGGGGGGGAAAAAAAGAGATGTTACAATGGTAGACACAGACCTAGAAGAGTCTAGAATTTTAAAGGCCTTGAGAAGTGAATTGTGCAAGAAGAATAAGAGTGCTAAGGAGTTAAGGGAAATGAGAATCAGTTATTTGTTCTGACCAGCTGTAGAGAATTTCAGTTGTGTGCTCTGGGCGGTAAAGGAATTTGACATGGGTTGAGGAAAGAATGGGAAGTACAGATTTGGTAACAGCAGATAGAGAGACAACCTTCACAAAGGTTTTGCTATAATAACGGCAGCAAAATGGATCAGTAGTGAAGGATATGGTTTCAGGAAGATCAGGACTGAGGAAAGGAAGCAGGGTTTCTAGGGAAAGGTGATGATTTTGTCTTTTGAAATATTTTGACATAACAGAGACACACAAGTGGGCAATACTCAGATATTAATTAGAGATATGAATCTGAATGTAGAGAAGAATCAGAGCTGGCATAAGTATTTAGAAGCCCTTTGCATAGAGGCAAGAGTTGGAACTGGGAATGTAGATGAACTCTGATAGGAAAAATGAAGGAAAAAAGAGTGGCGAGATCCAAATTGAGACATAGGGCACACACACACTGACAAAACAAGAATAAGAAAGATTGGCTAGTTAAGGAAACAGAAGAAATAGGTTGGCGAGATTTTATGCCACAGAAGTAAAGGAAAGAGACCTTCAATACATTTTCAGGAGGGTTTTCTTCATGTTACATATTCTCAAAACTTTGTAGCCCATATTCTGTACTTTTAGGCTAAATTTGTAGTGGGACCCAAAGTAAGTGATTAACCTCACAGTCGAACACTTTGGACAGTGATTTGCTGTCATCTTAAATCAATGAAGTTGAAGCTCTTTGCTTTTCTGTTTTTGAGCTGACTTAAAATCCTTCTTCATCATCATTATTTATGGTACTAATAATATCACCATGATCACAATCAGACTTTATTAGAGTAATTGTTTTTAGTCTTTTAGTATTTTGTTTAGATATTATATGTATGTACATATTTAATAATCTCATTAGAACTTCTGAAGAACATACATTTTAGCATGGCAGGGTATATTGATAGCATTTTATGTGTTGAGCATTTCTTGAATAATTACTTACATTACCCTTGCCTTAACTTCTTTTAGTTCAGCTTTGTAGGAATGATAACTAATACCCTGGAAGGAAAAGAAGTGTCAGAGGGAAGCAAGTTTTTCATTCACAGATGTGTGGTACCACTAGGATAATTTCACTCAACTTTCTTCACTATTCAGGTGGTTAGTTTAAGAAGTATATGAACAGTCGAGGAATGAAGATGCTAAAGTAGTGATGTCACAACATCAAACAGGATAAAAAGTCAAGTGTCCTTTCGGTCAGTGATAATGCCATGTGAATTGATTTGATGGCAGTAGGTTTGTTTTGTTAGAGGGGATATGATGTCACTTGTCTGGAGTATGATTTAGCTCAATTTTCAACTCAGGTATTAGGGTGCTTGTTCACATGAGTGTCTGAGCTATTATTGACTGTATTCAACTCTCATGGCACATTGGCTTGATGTTAAGTAAAAAATTCCTTTGAGTTTTTTCACTGCCTCATGTCAACCCTGAACCTATACTGGGAGTTTGAAAATTCATTACTTTTTATTCCTGGAAGAACCTACAGCTATTTCAATTAGAAATTCCCTCTAAAAATCTATCCCTGTCTTTTAATGTGTTCTACTTGTATGAAAGCAGGTTAATACTAGAGACTACTCTATATTTAAATCATAACTTAGAACTACAAAGTCATTGTATCTGAGATGCATTTCTTAAGGATGCCATAAAATCTCATTTTTCAGATATTTGGACAACAATCTGTTACTTATCTTGACCATCAGTTTTTTGCCTAGGCATTAGAGAATGCTGCTCTTTAGGAAAAATATCATTTGTTGAAACTTTAGCCCTAGGACAGTGTATTTCATTGCGAGCAACTCCATTTGTTGGTGCTTTAACATTATTAACAATACGTTAAAGTTATCAGTTGGTAGCTATTTGAATGAAGCCTTTGACCCGAAGTTCCTTAGAGAAATATAGCCTTGTTTTTTGGGGAGGTGATCATCATGCTTTAGATGCCAAATCAACAAATACTTTTGAGTTTTCATCTTGCTCATCTAGTTTACCACATTTGATGCTGTTGATCCTCTTCTGGTAAAGATAACTTGTTTGTCTACTGTAGACACTCTTTTCATTCTGAAACTCTTAGCCATTGGTGATACCAGTCTATCTGATATTTTCTCCTACTCAGTACAGTGCTTCTCAATGATTTCTTTATGGGCTCTTCCAGCCTCTTTACATACTGGAGCCCTTAGGATTCTCAGAAAGAGACTTTTTGAGGCTAAAGAACAATTTAACTTGAGTGATATAATCCATACTCATGGCTTCAGCAGCTATTTATTTGACAATTTGTAAATATGTACTCACTCTACACCCCTGTGGGAGAAAGACCTGGTGATCTGCTTCCATAAAGATTATGGTCAACCCTGGACTTTCTGACCCCAAACCACATCAAGCAACGATACCAGCTCCCCAGACAAAGACTGAACTGGACTATCTAAGACAGACAGTGATGCTGGCACTGAATAAACTTTTAGACTTAATCAGGGATAGATGGGTGCTGTCTGAAAAGCTCATTGCTGGATACAAGAAGATAGGGTGAAGGGGAAAAGGTCTTGATCAAATGGGCATGAGGATTTCTGGATGATAAAGGGGAATGTGTTCTTACGGGAAGGTACGGAAGGGAGGGGAGAGCAGGTAGAATGGAAGAGTGGTGTGAGTTCCAGATGGTATATGGTAAATTAATATGGATTATATACCTGTACTTAGATCACAATAAAATTTAATACCAAAAAAAAATTACAGCCAAGAAAATCCTGTGGGGAAGTTCTACTGTGTTACATGAGGGTGTATGAGTTGGAATGGATTCAGTAACACTCAACAACAGGAACATACTTGTATATCTAACTATTAAATCTCTATGATATACAAGGAAGTTGATCTTAGTCTAAGTCTGAAATCATAATTAGTCTCTCATATGTATATTTCTCCTTATTCCCTCCCTTTTGCTCTTTCCTTGATCTTCACTTTCTATCCCACTTCTTCCCTTCCACCACCTCTGATTCCTCCTACTGTACCACTTCTGTCAGTAATTTGACATCTACCTAGTCACCCAAGCCAGACACATGGAAGTTTTTCTTGTTTTGTTTTCTTTTCTTACGTGACTTTTTAAGATCCATTCAGCCCTAAGGTGTGCTAACTTGACTCACCTTTATCTTCCTTACTGCTAGTCTTAGTTCAATCATTTATTCTTTTATCCTGGATTCCTAATGCAGTCTCGTAACTTGTCTTCTCATATTCTTTCTGTGATGTGTCTTCTCGTGTTCATTAGCCTACTACCATTTCCTATCTTAGTCATTTATTTATTTAAAAAAAAGATCATATGCCAAGTGTAAGACGGTAGTGTAAATAATAGAAGGAGGAAAGCATTGGAGGTGGAGTCACTGTCTAGTTAGGGAGTTATATTGTACTAGTCAGTCTGAGACTTAATCCTCATATTATCATTCTAGGACAGAATTGACTATTTTCTACACATCATTTAGTTTTCTCTTACAGTATCACTGTATGTATACATTTAGGTGTGTATTTCTCTATTAAAATTTAAGCTCCTTAAGATCAGGAATCATGTCATTAATTATAGAGCCTAATATTTAGTAAATTCTGTATAGTTTCTTGTTGTATAGTTTGTTGAATGACTAAATAAAATGGAGCATAAAAAAGGACTTGTGGCAATGTGAATGGAATGTAGAAAACAAATGTGAAAGACTGATTGGCTACGGATCAGGTGGACTTGGTAACAGATTGATACCGGGGGCAATGAGAGGGGAAGAATCAAGTATAGCTATGAAAATTTGAAATTAGGTGACTACTAACAAAGCTCTTGGCTGGCTTAACAAATAACAAAATCAGAAGGTGCAATTGATGACTTGGCCTTTAAATAAGTTGATTTCTGACTCGACGGCACTTAACAAGGTTCTGAAGAGAATTTCAAGTAGATGAATAATCAAAGAAGTCAATTCAGAATTTGGGCCAGAGACTTTGAAGATAGTTAAGTTCTAGAGATAAAGATTCTGGAGTGCGGACACGAATGGATTGGACTTAGGTGATGCAGAGTGATCACGAATGGATTGGACTTGGCGATGCAGAGTGAACATATATTGGATGCACTTTATGGTTGTATGCATCTATAGGATATCATCCTGTTGACCTAGGGCTGGAGGAAGGAAAGTGGGTGGAGAGCAGGGAAAAGGGGACTTTTGGGAGAATGAGACATGTATGGAGCAGAGAGGAATAGTGTGCTGTCACTGGGCAGGAAAGGCAGTGGAAGCTGCATATAGGTGGGCATGTAAATTTATACAGGAATGTACATTTTCACTCAGTCATAATAAAAAAAAATGAAAAAATGAAAAAACAACAACAAACAAAAAGATTCTGGAGTGCATACAATCACCAACTTAGTGAGAGAGTAGTGAGGTTCTCTGAGGAAAAAACTCATTTTAAGAAATTTGGAGAAAGAGCTGGTAACAAAGGCTTAAAATGAGTCACTGAAGAGGTAATAATAAAACTTTAAAAAAATGAAGCTGTATATAAAAAAATAAAGAAAAAAATTAAAAAGAACTTGAAAAGCATATAGTTAGGAAATCCAGGTACAGAAATTTTGAGAAGGGGGAAGCAGACATTTAAATAAATGCCAGATATTGGACAGATATTGAAGGTTTTGAGGATGAGGCTTACTTTAATTAATACGACCTTAGTAATCTTGTTGCAGAATTATTTACTCATGGGTTAAGCATATTTTCTCTTGGAAGCACTAAGATAAAATATAACATTTAGAATGCTGCAGAGACAAGATGGTAAAAAAAATCTCTCCTCTGGCATCTGTGGTGAAATAAAATTGCTTTTATTGGTTTTTCTTGGAACTGTATCCTCCAGCCACAGTCAAGAGGAATCCAAAGAATAGATGCTAAAGAGATAAAAGTTAAGAGTCTTATTTACCTTATTGCCATGTCTGTGCATTATTAGGTATTAATTAAGACCAGTGACAGATTTAGGATTAGTGGTAGAATTCAAGTTCACCCCTTTGTCTGTGTTTTGTTCTAGATCTAGGGGCACTGTATCTAATTCTCATGATTTTTTTTCCATATGTTCGTAGTATGAATAAGAGTAAGAAATTCCTGGATAGAGCCCAAAAAATCTTTCAAGTGCAACAGGCCATGGCAGTACTTTTTTTTTTTTTTTTTTTTGCCAGTGAAGCCTGTATGGAGGCCAGAGGAAGAAAAGGACACCATTGTTCACCTCTTCTTTCAGTCTTCAGATTGTGTTAAATATAAGACAGTTGCTGGCAGGTGACAGCTGAATCATCGTATCAGGCAGGAAACAAAAAATTTTCTAGCTTTATAATGAATAAAACACAGATAAGGACCTGGTCAGTACATGGCCCACAGGAAATGGGGGAGGCAGTGACCACGTGGAGTTGAGGTTGTGAAAGCTTCAGGGGAGGTTCTTGGCAAAGCTGGGACCATACATTAAATTAGGTACTGCCTTATTGTTTGGAAACCCTTGGTATACCTGGTGGTATACCGGTTAAGAGCTATGGCTGCTACCTAAAAGGTCAGCAGTTCAAATCCTTCAGGTGCTGCTTGGAAACTCTATGGGGCAGTTCTACTCTATTCTACAGGGTTGCTATGAGTTGGAATTGACTAGACTGGGTTTTTTGTTTACTCACAGAAACAATTTACTTCATTGTTACTGTAAACACCTCCTTCCCTCTGCCATCAAGTTGGATCTGACTCATAACGACCCTAGAAGTCAGAGTAGAACTGCCCCATAGAGTTTCCAAGGAGTGCCTGGTGGATTTGAACTACTGACCTTTTAGTTAGCAGACATAGCGCTTAACCCACTACACCACCAGGATTTCCAAATAGCTCCATAGGAAACATTAATGTAATTTCTAATAGTGCTTACTTGCATACTAGAGATAAGATGTATGAGTGGGCAGGTTTTTCTATGATCTTGGTTTTTTTCTGAGAATATCTGTTAGAACTTTGGTAACAGCTGGGTACCTCAACCACTCTCTATTCTTCAGATTGCTTCTCTTTCCTCTTGTCCCATTGACTCTACTTTGACCTGATTAAGTGGCATCGCATTTCCCAGCTGGTGATTTCGATTCCAAAGAAAGTAAACAGAGTGACTACCGATTCACATCTGTAGTACTATGGAAGTCTTTCATTAGGTTTTGTTTGTGACCATAGGATTCCCTAAAAATGGTAGTTTTCTTGAGAAATAGCAAATCGTATGTGGTTGGGTAAAGGCTGTTTGCACACTGTTCAAGATAATTAAAATACATGGATGAACCATACAGCTTAGTATTTGTTGTTGTTAGCTCCTGCTGAGTAGATTCCAACTCATGGCAACCTCATATACGCAGAGCAGAACAGATTCATAGTGTCTTCAAGTCTGTGACCTTCTGGAAGCAGACCTCCTGGCCTGTACTCCAAGGCATCTCTGGGTAGGTTTGACCCACCAACCTTTCAGCTGGTCATCTAGTATTCAACTGCTTGTACCACCCAGAGACTCCTGCTTACTCACTGTGAGAATACATCTGAGAATCAGGTGGACTTGAGGCCAAATCCTGAGAGCTTGGGCAAGTCGTTTGACTTCCCTGTACCTCAAATTCCTCATCTGCCAAATGAGAAGATAGTTTCCCCAGAAAGCTGTTGTGATGATGTATGAGATACAAAGGAAGAGGCAGAAACTCTGGTGGTGAGTTAAGTGCTACATCTGTTAACCAAAAGGTTGGCAGTTCAAATCCATCAGGTGCTCCTTGGAAACTGTATGGGTCAGTCCTACTCTGACCTCTAGGGTTGCTCTGAGTCTGACCTGACTCGACAGCAGTGGGTAAAGGCTTCTAAAATCTAGCTGTGCTTCATTCTCATTACACTGACAGTGCTTTCTAATGTGGTACATATACCTGAGCTTCCAACGTGAAGCCTGTCAGTTTTATCTAGAAACATTCCTAGAATCTTTCTTTCTGTTTCCACTTTTACCACCCCTGTTCTAGACTGGAGCATCACCTTTTTTGGATTTTTGTAACACCCTACACAGCACTTGCCATACTGTCCTTCACAAAACCAAAACTAGCTATTTGCATGAGAAAGGCATTTGAAATATAATTTCTCTGCTCAAATACCTGCCTTGGCTCCTCAGTGCTCAGCATGATATTTAAGACTAATTTGGCATCAGTCTGGTTTATCAGCTTCATCACCTGTTTTGAATTCTCTTCTTGCATTTCCCAACCACTGACATATGCTGTGCGCATCTGTGCTTAAACATATCCAGATAATCTTTCCTCTAGCCACTCCTTTTCCCTATGCCAGTAATTCCTCTCATAGTGTTTTTTATACTTTTGCCTTACATACATCATATTGCTATAGCTTTTCAAGTTATGTCTTTGCATTTTCATTTATTTCCTTTTAATTAATCTTCCATGCAGCCACCACGATAATCTTTTTAACAGAGTCAATCTGACTTCATCATGCTCCTATCTGAGTGTCCTTAGGGTGAAGCTAAAACTTCCAGGCTGTATGTAGGAGGTCTTCTGTGGTCTTGGACTTGTCCACCAGCACTGTTGTGTATCCATACTGTTCATGGCACTGAATCACTCTCCATTCCATGAATACACCAAGCTTTTCCATTGACTTCCTTTGTCCATACTATTTCTCGAACTTTCTTTTTTCAGCTGGGTGACAGCTACACAATTACCAAGTCTCAGTGCCCTATCCTACAGGTTGAGTGAGGAGCTCAATCATGTTTTCGTAGTCATTTGGAAATGATTATTTTAAAGTCCTTTCTCATGTAAATTGCTGGCTTTGGTTTCCTGACTATCCTCCCCATTAACAGAGGGCTTCCTAGCTGTTATCTTTTTTATCTTTGTGTTTCTAAAATTTAGCACAAAGCCTGATAAAAAATACATAGTGAATCTGTGAAATATTGAATAAATGTGTATACATCTTTTTCTCTTTTTTTATATTGTTTTTTTTAAATTTTTATTTAACATGACTGAGTGAAAATGTACATTCACATATAAATTTACATGCCCACCTATATGCAGCTTCCACTGCTCTCCCAGTCCTGTGACTGCACACTATTCCTCTCTGCTCCATACATGTCTCATCCTCCCAACAGCCTCCTTTCCCCTCCTCTCCATCCACTCTCCTTCCTCCAACCAGAGGTCAGCAAGATATCCTATAGATGTATAGAACCATAAAGTGCTTCCAATATATGGTCACTCTGCATTGCCAAGTCCAATCCATTCCTGTCCAAAGAGTGGACCTTTGTTATAATTTATGGGAACGGGCAGCATCAAGGCAGGGGGCCATGCTCTCCAAGGAACCCCCAAACCACTGGGGTCTTTTAGTGGAGATCTCATGATGCACCCCTTTTTATTCTTGTGTTGCCAGTGAGACTCCTCTCTGTGAGCTCCTCTCTGTGAGCTCCATCGTGGCTATCGCTGGTGCTGGCCGGGCACCATCCGGTTCTTCCGGTCCCAAGTCGATGTAGGCACCCACTCTTGTGGGTCTCTCTGTCTTCTCGGTTGTCTTTATTGCATGTGATTTTGGTCCTTGGTGAGCATCTGTTCCTGCTGAGTTGGGACAATTTGCTGTGTCCTCGGATGGCAGCTTGGCAGCTTTTAAGACCCCAGACGCCACTCACCAATGTGGAGTGCAGAGAGCTCTCTTAGCAAAACGCTAGTTGTGCCAATTGGCCTGGAATTCACCTAAGAGCACGGTCCCCCACCCCCCGTCCCAGCTACTCTATCCTTGCAGTATTGAGTTAAGATGGAAGGAGTACTCAAGTTATGCTGAAGTCCACTTAATGTTGTTCTTGTTTCTAATGTGTGCTATCACCGCTTTCTCCCAACTAGATTTCTAGTAACTATCTAAACTAAACCCTCCACCCCTCACCCCTCATCCTCCCTTCCTCCCCTCCCTTGCAGCTGTCAAAGAGTCTTTTCTTCTATACAGAAGTCTGTTTTTGAGATCTTATCGTAGAGGTCTCATACAGTATTTGTCCTTTTGTCGCTGACTACTTTCACTCAACATAATGTCTTCCAGTTGAAACCAGGTTAGGAGATGTTTCCTGGAATCATCGTTATTCTTTATCATTGTGTAGTGCTCCATTGAGTATATGTACCACAGTTTACCTATCCATTCTTCTATTGTTGGGCATCTGGGTTGATTCCATCTTTTTGCTATCGTGGACTGTGCTGCGATAAACATTCTCGTGCATGTGTCCATTGGTGTGAAAGGCCTTGATTCTGTAGGATATATTCCAAGTAGTAGAATTACTGGGTCAAATGGTATATCGATATCCAATTTTTTAGGGAAGCGCCAGATTGCCTTCCAAAGAGGCTGGACCATTTTGCAACCCCACCAACAGTGTAGGAGGGTTCCACTGTCTCCACAGCCTCTTCAGCATTTGTTGTTTTGTTTTTCCTAGATCATGGCCAATCTTGCTGGGGTGAGATGGTATCTCATTGTTGTCTTGATTTGAATTTCTTTAATAACTAAAGATTGTGAACATGTCCGCATGTGTTTTTTGGCTGCCTGGATCTCCTCTTTAGTGAAGTGTCTGTCCATCTCCTTTGTCCATTGCTTAATTGGATGGTTTATCTTCTTCTTATTGATATTTTGTAGTGTCTTATAGATTATGGAGATCAGGCGTTGGTCTGACATAGAGTTGCCAAATATTTTTTCCCATTCTGTGGGTGTTCTTTTAATTCTATTAATAAAGTCTTTGGATGAGCAAAAGTGTTTGATTCTTAATAGTTCCCATTTATCTATTTTCTCTTCTGTTGATTGAGGTTTCTTTGACAGATTTTGGAGTCTGTCCTCATTGTGTATTAAAACTTCCATTGTTGTTCCCACCTTTTCTTGGATGAGCTTTATTGATTTAGGTTTGATATTTAGGTCTTTTATCCAGTTAGAGTTGGTTTTTGTATAAGGTGTAAGATATGGATCTTGATTCAGTTTATTACAGATGGATAACCAATTTTGCCAGCACCATTTGTTGAAGATACTGTTTTTTTTGCCCCAGTTTAATGTCTTAGGGCCTTTGTTGAATATCAACTGATCATAGGCAGATGGTGTCATCTCTGGAGTCTCAGTTCTGTTCCATTGATCAATCTGTCTGTTCTTGTACCAGTACCAGGCTGTTCTGACCACTGTGGCAGTGTAGTATGTTCTAAGGTCGGGTAATGAGAGGCCTCCCAGTGTGTTCTTCTTCTTTAGTAGTACCTTACTTATCCGGGGCTTCTTCCCTTTCCAAACAAAATTGGTGATTTGTTTCTCCATCTCATTAAAAAATGATTCTGGAACTTGTATTGGGATTGCATTATATAAATAAATTGCTTTGGGTAAAATAGACATTTTCACAATGTTAAGTCTTCCTATCCATGAGCAGGGTAGGTTTTTCCATTTATCTAAGTCTCTTTTAGTTTCTTGTAGTAAGGGCTTGTAGTTCTCTTTGTAAAGGTCTGTTGTTTCTCTGGTTAGATTAATTCCTAGGTACTTTATCTTCTTAGGGGCTATTGTAAATGGTATTGATTTGATAATTTCCTCCTTAACAGTCTCGTTGTTGGTATAAAGGAATCCTATTGATTTACTTATGTTTATCTTGTATCCTGAGACTTTGCTGAACTCTTCTATCAGTTTGAGTAGCTTACTTATAGATTTCTTGGGGTTCTCTTCATATACAATCTTATCATCTGCGAACAGGGAGATTTTAACTTCCTCTTTGCCGATGCAGATGCCCTTTATTTCTTCGTCTTGTCTAATTGCTCTGGCTAGAACTTCTAGCACAATGTTGAATAGGAGAGGTGACAATGGGCATCCTTGTCTAGCTCCTGATCTCAAGGGAAAGTCTTTCAGTCTCTCTCCATTCAGGATGATGTGGACAATTGGCTTTGTATAAATGGCCCTTATTGTGTTGAGGAATTTTCCGTCTATGCCCATTTTGCTAAGAGTTTTTAACATGAATGGGTGTTGGACTTTATCAAATGCCTTTTTGGCATCAATTGACAAAATCAGGTGATCCTTGTCTTTTGTGTTATTTATGTGGTTAATCACATTAATTGTTTTCCTGATGTTGAACCAGCCTTGCATCCGTGGTATGAATCCCACTTGGTCATGATGGATTATTTTCTTGATATGTTGTTGTATTCTGTTGGCAAGAATTTTGTTGAAGATTTTTGCATCTAGGTTCATGAGTGATATCGGTCTGTAGTTCTCTGTCTTTGTTGGATCTTTCCCTGGCTTAGGTATCAGGGTTATGCTGGCTTCATAGAATGAGTTTGGGAGTACTCCATCCCTTTCTATACTGCGAAATAGTCTCAGTAGTATTGGGGATAACTCTCCTCTAAATGCTTGGTAGAATTCTGCCGTGAAGCTATCTGGGCCCGGACTTTTTTTAGTTGGCAGTGTTTTGACGACCTTTTCAATCTCTTCCTTTGTGATGGGTTTATTAAGTTGTTCTGCTTTACGTTGTGATAATTTGGGTAGGTGGTATGAGTCAAGGAATTGGTCCATTTCCCCTAGGTTTTCAAATTTGTTAGAGTGCAGTCTTTCATAGTATTATGATATTTTTGATTTCTGTTGCATCTGTGGTGACAACTCCCCTCTCATTTCTAATTTGGGTTATTTGTTTCCTTTCCTGCTTTTCTGTAGTAAGTTTAGCCAGTGGCTTATCAATTTTGTTGATCTTTTCAAAAAACCAGCTTTTGGTCTTTTCAATTGTTTTTCCATTCTCTAATTCATTTAGCTCTGCTCTAATCTTTATGATCTCATTTCTTCTGGTGCCCGAGAGGTTCCTCTGTTGTTCTCTTTCTACTTGTTCAAGCTGTAGAGTTAGTTCCTTGATTTGGTTTCTTTCTTCCTTCCAGATGTGTGCATTTATGGAGATATACAGACCTCTGAGCACTGCTTTGGCTATATCCCATAGGTTCTGGTAGGAAGTGTTTTCGTTCTCATTGGAATCCATGATTTTCTTTAATTCATCCTTGATTTCCTCTATAACTCATGTCTTTTTGAGGAAGATGTTGTTCAGTTTCCAAGAGTTCCACTTTCTATCTATGTTTTTTCTGCTATTGATTTCAACTTTGATGGCTTTATGATCTGAGAAGATGCTTTGCAGTAATTCAAAGGTATGGATTTCGTTGAGCATTGCATTCTGGCCTATCACGTGGTCAATTCTGGAGAATGTTCCATGTGCACTGGAGAAGAAGGTGTAGTTGTCTGCTGATGGGTGGAAAGTTCTGTATATATCAATGAGGTTTAGTTGGTTAATTGTGTCAGTGAGGTCTTCTGTATCTTTACTGAGCTTTTTTCTAGATGATCTGTCTAGTGATGAGAGTGGAGTGTTAAGGTCTCCCACTATTATTGTGGAGTCATCTAACTCTCTTTTGAGCGTAGTCAGTGTTTCTTCGACATATTTAGGTGCTCTGACATTAGGTACATAAATATTTAATATAGTTAAGTCTTACTTGTGTACTGAACCTTTCAGCAATAAATAGTGTCCATCTCTGTCCACGATGGTGGATTTGACATTAAAATTGATTTTGTCTGAGATTAGAATTGCCACCCCTGCTCTTCTTTGTTCATTGTTAGCTTGATACATATTCTTCCATCCTTTAATTTTCAGTTTGTTCCTGTCTTTAGGTCTCAAGTGAGTTTTTTGTAGACAACATATGGACGGGTCATGTCTTTTGATCCAAGATGACACTCGGTGTCTCTTTACTGGAGCATTCAGTCCATTCACATTCAATGTAATTATTGATAAGTATGTGTTCACTGCTGCCATTGTGATATGTTTATTTTTATGTTGATGTTTTCTCTGTTGTTCTTATTAGTCTGTTCTGGGACACTCTTTTTTGTGAGTTGATTTTTCACCATTTTCAGAGCTGGTGTATAGTTGTTGAGACTCGTGTGTTAAATTTCTTGAAATGGTATGATACATCTTTGCTGTACTTTACAGCTGCCCCTATGAGCCCCTTTAATAAACTATTTATAAACCCAGTTTTAATTACTACCAGTCTTGTCATCTTCCTCTCCTTCTGGAAGGACTATAACAACTGTAGTACATCCCTCTTTTTATTATGATGACACCATAGTTTTCATGATGATCACTGGATTGCTTCTTTCCATATCAAAGCTGTG
The DNA here is from genome assembly GCA_028571685.1 of Heterohyrax brucei. Classification (NCBI taxonomy): domain Eukaryota; kingdom Metazoa; phylum Chordata; class Mammalia; order Hyracoidea; family Procaviidae; genus Heterohyrax; species Heterohyrax brucei. Next base: position 100,714,656 of record CM053151.1, read on the forward strand.
AATTACTTTGGGGCCTTCCCTAAATTAGTAGAGTATTGAGTAGTGTGTCGTTCTAATATATAAAGTTAGTGGTTTTGTTCTTCTAAGCCAAAGCCAAGAACTTCTTTCAGTATTTCTTGTAGTTAGAGTTTGGTTTTTACAAAGTCTCTGAGTTTCTGTTTATCTGGGAATGTCTTAATTTCATTTTTGTATTTGAAAGATAGTTTTGCAGGATATGTAATTCTTGGTTGGAAGTTCTTCTCCTTCAAGACTTTGACTGTATCGTGCCAATGTCTCTATGCCAGCATGGTTTCTGCTGAGAAATCTGATGAGAGCCTACAGGGTTTCCCTCTGAATGTTAGCTTTGCCTTGACTCTTGCTGCCTTTAAGAGTTGCTGCTTGTGTTTCATTTTGTTAAGCTTGATTATAATATGTCTTGGAGTCTTTCTTTTGAGATCTATATTGGGTGGCGTACGATATGCATCTGAGATGTCTATATTCTCTTCCTTCATGATTTTTGGGAAGTTTTCTTTCAGCAGCTCAGCAGCGATACTCTTTGTGTTCTCAGATGTCTCGCCCTGTTCAGGGACTCCAATTAATCGAAGGTTGTTCCTCTTAATAGAGTCCCACATGCTTCTTAATGTTTCTTCATTTTTCTTGTTTCTTTTTTCTGATTTCTGCTCATAGACGCTAGCAACAGTAGCTCTGTCTTCCAAGTCAGAAATTCTTTTTTCCATTTGTTCCATTCTGTTTTCTTGGCTTTGCATGGAAGTTTCTATGTCTTTGATTTTCTTCTTGATCTGTTGGATTTCAGTTCAATCCATGAGATTGAACAACTTGCTTAATTTTTCATTTTGTTCTGCTGCATTTTGTATAAGGTCTAGAAGGGCTCTGTATATAATCAATTTGTATTCACTTCCTGATGCTTTCATAAAAGTTTCTTCATCTGGAAAACTCCTTGGTTGCTTTGTTTGGGAGCCTTCTGAAGCCATGAGTGATTGCTTGTATGCCACAATTGTCTGTTGCTTTTTGGGTCCCATGTGAGTATATAGAGGCTGGAAGAGGTACTGTGAGGATGGATTGCAAATGTTTCTCTAGGCTGTCTTCAAATGTAAAGCAAAAGGTATCTGACCAGTTCACAAGTCAGTTAGGTTTTCAGGTGTAGAGGTCCCTCTTCTCATCTGACAAAGTAAGCGCCACTATATCTAACCCCAGATGATAACAGACTAGTTCAGAATACAGCAATGCTACTGCCCTGTTGGCCTCTACTGACAGGGCCTAGCCTTATGCAACACTGCGTCGAGTACTGGTTTTGTGATAGAAAAGCGCTCTCCTGTGGGCAGGCTCTGGCTCCCAAGCTAAGAATTAGGTCCAGCTGTGGCCACCGTATCCAAGATGGCGTCCTCCACACAGGCAGCAGACAGAGGGGCTAAAGGTGCCGAGAGGTAGTGATTCCTCTGCTTCTGTTGCAGGGCCCCCAACGTAGGCAGCACTGTGAAAAATCACTACTTTTCTGTTGGAGAAGCGCTGTCCTGTTTGCAGGCGCTGACTCCCAAGCTAAGAATGAGGTCCCACTAAAATCTCGGTACCAACATGGTGTCCCGCACCCTGACTGCGGAGCTCCGCACAAACCCCGCTGAGGCAGCTACAAAACGAAAGGCTCAACGTAGCTAGATTAACAGAGTCCTGAGCCCGGCTCTCAGAATATGGGAATTTCGCCTGCCTATCCCCTCAGCAGCGCATCTGAGTCAAGCTGCCAGGCAAGGCCCAGCTCCGCCTGCCAGCCGAGGACAGAGGAAAAGAAAAGTCAGAATGGTGCGTTTACCTTCCGTCCACGAGAGCCGGGGCTAGCCAGGAGCGGGAGTCAGCGAAAGAGAGGAGGTTTTTCGCTGAGTGGTATGAAGTCCCAATTAACAGCTCTGTGCCGTGTCCTGAGGCTGATTAGGTGATCAGAAGGCTCTGTTTGATTGTCAATTCAGGTCTTGGTTTCCAGAGGGATAGAAGGAGATGTGGGCTTAGTCCGCCATCTTGACTCCGCCCCCCCATCTTTTTCTCTTAATAGAGTAAGTTCTTTGAGTAGAGAGCCAATGTCTCTTTCATCTTTGTTTCCCCAAGTTTTCTAGCGCTATCCTTCATATATATTAATTACACAACAAATGTATGGTGAACGAATAATTCTATGCATGCATGTTGCTCCCAGAACATGCTAAGTTCTTCAGGAAAGAGATTGTGTCTTAAAATTTAGTCTCCAGCAGGAAGAGTTGTACATAATTCATGCCTTCTTTAATCCTTGTATTTAGTTCTTGCTTTGATTTAAACTCTGGTGCAGTGGGTTATGAGGGCCAGGCAACTTCTTTACGTTATATAAGTGTACACTCGTTAAAACTTTATGGTCAAAAATCTGATAGTTACGGTTAGCTGGTGATTTAAACATCAGAAGTTAGCTAGATACTAGGAAAGGATTGCTGATATTATACGCCTTAGTCATTTCCCATTCTTATTTGGTTCTTTTTCCCCAAATCCAGACTGTCCACACATGGCCAGTCTCAAAGGAGGATGAACTTGTCCTAGGGTTTATTATGAGTCCAGCTTAACTAATCAACATAAGCATTGTGAGTTAAAACAACAACAATCTATTCTCTCATACTTCTGGAGGCTAGTAGTTTAAACTTAGTTTTTCCAGGCTGTAATCAAGATACCAGCAAGACCATGATCTGTTTCTTCCCTCTGCCAGCCTTTCTTGACTTATGGTCACATTGTGCTGATGTTTGTCTCCCTCTTTACATTGGCTTCTCCTCTTTCTCTTACTGTCTTTCTCTCTCTGTGTCTGATTTCCCTCTGCCTTGCTCATATATAATACAAAACAAAGCAAAACTGCCATTGAGTCAATTCTAACTCCTAGTGACCCTATGGGACACAGTAGAATCACAGGGTTTCCAAGGCTGTAATTTTTATGGAAAGAGACTGCCACATCTTTCTTCCTCAGAGCAGCTAGTAGGTTTGAACTGTTTACCTTTTGGTTAGCAGTCAAGTACTTAGCCAATATACCACCAGGGGTCTGGTTTATGTAAAGATGCGTACTATTGCATTTAGTGTCCAGTGGGATAATCCAGTACAAACTGCTTGTCTTGAGATACTTAACTTCATCATATTTGCAAATTCTTTTTCTTTTTTTCCAAATAAGGTAGCATTTAAGGCTCCAGGAGTAAAGACTTAGATGCTTAGGGAACATTACTCAGCCTACTACAGAGACAGATGTCTTCCTCTTTTGAAGACTGAAAGGGGTTGATCTTCTAGGAGCTTGGTTTGCTCACAGGCATACTGTATGAGTAAACAACTTCCGAACTGATGGCCCAGTTAAAAGAAGCTGGGCCTGCTATCAGGAATGGGCTAATTTAGGTCAGCCTAATTTGGCAATGCCATTGGACAGGCAGGTATAGCAATATTTCCAGCTCTCATTATGAAAATAAGCCATTAATCAAAACTTATTGAGGAGCTGATAAGAAACTGGAAGAGCTGGTCTGAGTTCTGGGCAAGGAAGAAGTAGCAGCCAGTTCCTGCCATCTGGCCCTGTTGTGGTAGAACATGGGCTGCTACGGAGGGAACGAGTGTGCTTGGCTGGCCCGCCACTTACGTTCCTGCCATCTGTCTCATCAGAAAAGTCAACAAAGGATCTGAGTGGTGACTGGGAGCGAGACTGAGATTAGGGAAGGGGATGAAAGAGGGGACGAGCTCTTGAGTGGGGCACTCAAGGCAGGGCCAGAGCAGGCAGGTCACTACATCTCTCTCATGTGGCCTAAGAAGGGCATGGATCTCAGGAGAGCTATTCCTCAGGGCTTCAACAGCTCATCCTAAACATGTTTTTGAAAGCCCATTTGGTTACAAGCTGCTGGCCTAAGCCACAGGCAGGCAGGAGGGACTCACTTTTCTAGTGACTTCTTTTATAATCCAGCTAGATGGGAGAAGTTGAATAAGAGGACAGCTCTTAGAGAATCTGCAGTTTCTCTTCTTTTGTAGGAAAGCAGGGTATTAGTTGTTTAGCTTATAGTCTGTGAGGTCAGGTTTGCCTGCATTTTCCTTCTGGCTCCACCTCATGTAGTTAGTAGCTGTGAGACCTTCAGCAGGTATAAACTCTCTGAGCTCTGGTTTCCAGTTTTAAATCAGGATAAGAGTAACCAACAGTTACAGCATGCCAGGACCTGTTCTAAGTGCTTGGCTGTTATTGTCAGCTGCTGTTGAGTTGGTGCCCAACTTATAGTGATGCCACGCATGACAGAACAAAAGGCTACCTGGTTTGGTGCCACCTCCGTGATCAGTTGATGACCAGACTGTTGTGATTTATAGTGTTTTTGTTGGCTTATTTTCAGAAGTAGATCATCAGGCCTTTCTTTGTAGTTTATCTTAGTCTGGAAGCTCTATTCAAATCTATTCAACATCATAAAAAAAAAATTTACTATCCAGTTTATGCTGATTGGTAGTGATCCTATAGGATAGAGTAGAACTATTCCACAGGGATTCCAAGGACTGGGCTGGTAAATTTGAACTCCCAGCCTGTCGGTTAGCAGCCAAGCCTTTATCCACTGTGCTCCCAGGGCTCTGCTCAGCATCAGGGCTGTGCGTGAGGCGCACTGGCCAGGAATCAATCCTCACATTGAAGGTGAGGATTCTGCCACCGTGCGGCACTCCACCCATTAACCGCTTTACATATATGTAATCTTTCTATTTTCACAGCAACCCTGTAAGCTGAGTAGGCCATTTCTATCTTCCTTCAAAGACGAGGAAACTGAGGTGTAAAGAGGTTCAATAACCTTCCTAATTTGCACAGTAACAAGCAGCAGAGCAAGGATTCAGATAGTTTGACTTCATTCAGCATGTGTGCTCTGGACACAGTGGCTGCCAGCAACGGGCTCAAACGTGGCAGTGACTTGCGGAGAGTGTGGGACCTAGCTGTGCTTCGTGCTGTTGTACGTACGGTTGCTAGGAGTCAGAACCAACTGGATGCTACCTAGCAAACAAAACAAAAACAGTGCATCAATATGTGCTCTGAACTGTATGTTATGCTGCCTTTCCAGCCACACTTACGTCTTTCATCCAGGTGGAATTAGTGATAATGCTTTCTTTTATTCTCAGAAGTAGTGTTGTGTCTTGGTTTAGATCTTTGTCACATCAGGGTTAAGTGACTATTATGTGTAAAACACTAAGAACGAGACTTGGCCCACGGAAAGCCCTCTATTAAGATGACTATTGCTGCTTCCACTGTTGTTACTGTCAGTAGTCCACTGTTAACTACGGCCACCCCAGGTCAGGGAGGCTTGGAGATGAGGACTTAGCTCAGACTCTAAAAATACGTACAATGAGAGCTGCCACTGCCCACCCCCACCCCCACTGCTAACTGAGTACAGCACAGCACCGTTGCCTACTGTTCTGGATTAAATTGTGCCCCCCGCTCCCCAGATGTGTGCCGGCTCGGCTAGTTCCTGATTCCCAGGGTTGTATGACTGTTCACCGCCTTATCATCTGACACAGTTTTCCTACAGGGTGCAGATCCTGCCTTTGTGATGTTAATTAGGTGGGGTTAGGGGCAGTTGTGTAAATGAGACAAGTCTCCCTCTTCTAGGTTAGGTTGGGTTCCACGTCTATTTCATTTGAGATCTAAAAGAGAGAAGGAAAGCAGAGAGACCTGGGAACTTCATACCACCAAGTGCCCACAGCGGGGCATGCTCATTGGACCCTGAGATCCTGCTCTGAGAAGCTTCTCGTCTAGGGAAGATTGGTGATAAGGACCCTCCTCAAGAGCTGACAGAGAAAGCAAGCCTTATCCTGGAGCTGATACCCTGAATTTTGACTTGTAGCCTACTAGAATGAGAGAATAAACTTCGGTTTCTTGAAGCCATCTGTTTGTGGTATTTCTGTTGTGGCGGCACTAGGTAACTAAGATTTACTACCTACCTGGTATCCTGATAGACAAATTAATAATAGAACCAAAGCAGTTGTTGTTAAGTCAGTTACTACTGATGGTAACTCCATGTATATCGCAGCAGAATTTGACAGTGAATGAGTTTTATTTTGGTTTGGTTTGGTTTAGACACCCTGTGTCCTTTTCCTGCAGACTTCTTCTCTGCCTATTTCTCTGTTATTTTCGTCCCTTATATAAATATAAACTAATTTTAATCTGTCATAGTTACTTATTTTCTGTCTATAATTTGATATATTATGATAGGAGACTAAATACTATAGAAATGGACACAATATAAATAAAGACAGGGAGTCACTGTAGAAATTACAGTTGATACCTAAGATCCAAGGCTCAGAAAAGCTATTTTTAAACATGATTTGTGTAACTGGTAGTCAAATTAATTTCAGGTTGCTTATGAATCAGATCTGACTCAACGGCACTTGGCACTTGGCTGGCTTTTCTGTGGCATAAAGGACATCTAGTGGCTATCTGTGTGTCTGCAGATTTACTAATGATAATGTAAAAACACAGGTATAAGCATCAGAATTATCATCATCCCAAAGGGAGGCCCAGGATAGAAAAGGGATTCTTCTTTGTTGCAGACTCCTTTACACTGAAGTTAACAAAGAATAAAGATACCTGTTCATAAAGCTTTTAATTTTAGTCTTAGCATTTCTGTCTGTATTATGGTCATTTTGAACACTACTCTTATTCACTGTTGTCTGCACCAGATTGGAAGTGGTTCTGTTATCAGCTACCTTCTAGCCTGGCATATTCTTCCCATCATTCTCCCTGACTTTTCTGGTGATTGTATAGGGGTTCTTTGGATCATTCTGGAAGGCCGTCTAATTAGAGCCTTTATTAGACTATAAGTGAAGCTGCTTAGCAGGTCAGGTAGGAGATAGTCTGTAATTACTTCTGACAGCTGGAGCCCCTTAACTAGAAATTACCTGATCATTAGAAAGACATATGGGTCTGATCCATGGGTACTTTGTGTGAATTAGTGGGCTTCATTTTGTAAGAGGATACTGCAAAGCCCCTGTCTGAACTTGTCATCCTAGCCCAGAGTTCTCCTGGAACTTACCAGTTGGTCAGTACCAGCTCCAGTGATACAGTAATTAAGACCTCTATTACTAACCAAGAGATGGGCAGTTCAAATTTACCAGTTACTCCCTGGAAACACTATGAGTGGTTCTACTCTGTCCTGTAGGGTCATTATGAGTCAGAATCAAATAGCAACAGGTCTGATTTTTCATGGTATGACCTGTTGCTGCCCATGGTTGTGAACTCACTGTCTTCTAGGCTGCTCAGAATAATTGCTTACCCTATATACTTGGGAACCCTGGTAGCATAGTAGTTAAGTGCTATGTCTGCTGACCTTTTGGTTCAAATCCACCAGGCACTCTTTGGAAACTCTGTGGAGCAGTTCTACTCAACTCATAGTGTTGCTATGAGTTGGAATAAGATCGTTATGTGTTGGAATTGACTTGAAGGCAGTGGGTTTGGTTTGGGTTTTATATGCTCTTGAAAAACTGTGGTGGTGTAGTAGTTAAGAGCTATGACTGTAACCAAAAAGTCAGCAATTTGAAGGCACCAGGCACTTCTTGGAAATCCTGTTTGGCAGTTGTGCTGTGTCCTTTAGGGTCACAATGAGCCGGAATCAACTCGATGACAATGGGTTTGGTTTGATTTGGGTTTTGTATGCTTGTGTTGTTTGCAGTCGACTGGGCTAGAATTCATCAAGGCTCTGTTTAGTTTAACCTTTTTATAGTATGTTCCCTAATCTGCTGCTTTGGGGTTTTTCACATAAGCTGTTTCTCTGGAATCTATTTGGCATTCCTATTGTTATGTGTCTCCTTTCAAGGAAGCTGGTGGCAGCCGGAAGTCACTAGCTGTGGTCAAATGCTTCATTGTTACAGATTTGCTTTGGCTTTTTGATTCTGAGGACAGAGAATAAAGGTTCTGAGGTACAGTTTCAAAATCTTTAAGTGCTTTCTGAGGCAAGGCCAATCTATATCGTCATATAAAAGATGTGTGATGGTTCCCTGACATGCTGTAAAGTGTAAGGCAGTGTTGGTGCTGAACATTGTTAGCTAATTTCTTTCAGCTTCCTTCTCTAACTCTTGATTGTTTTTTATACTTCTGTTGGTGTCCTGGCAAGACATATGATCTAATGACAGCTGCTAGTTTAAGGTACAGAACTTTGCATATAGATTGCCTTAAAAATGCAAGCATATGTCATAAGCATATACATTGGGGAAAACCCAACTAAACATTCAGTGATCTCATCAAATTCTTCTAAGTGTCTGGTATACTTTGTCTTTCTATTTGTCTATCCAATCACTTCTTGTCAGCAAGTATGAACATAGCTTCTTTCAGCATTAACTCAGGGGTGTTGGAAAGTAGCCGTTAGGGTCTTCTCTGCTTTTCTTAATTCCTGCTACAGATACGCACTGACTTTGTGCCAAGCAGTGGGAGACAGAGGGTGGAAGGCAACAGTCAGTTCCTCCATTTGCCAAGCTTCCTGTATAGTGGGGGAGGCTTTTACAGGACAGCATGATACATACAACAGTAGTAGTCAGAACACAACATCATAGGAGCAGAAGTCAGCTGGGGTGGGAGTGGGGTAGGCAGAAAGTTTGGGGAAGCTTTCCAAAGGAGATGATGCCTAAACTGTCCTTGAAAGGTAGGTAGCAGCTACCCAGATAGAAAATCCAGGGTAATGTATTTTGGGGATGGTTAGTAGAGAAACTGCAGAACATTAGCAAAGCTAGTAATAGTGGGGCAGAGACTAGATCAGGAACAATCTTTTATAGAATACTTTAAAGTTTGTATTTAATTCTGAAGTTAACGGGAAGCCATGGATGGTTTTAAGCATGGCATGTTAATTCAAGGAAAAGAGTAACATGATTACAGTCAACTCTACTTCCCAGAATAAAAGTAACATTAGATTTTTAGTGATTCAGGAAGGCACCTTTTAAAATTTTGTCACTTGTCTAATCAAACCACTAAAGGCTTCCGTTCTATTCTAATGATTCCTTTTCTTCCCAATTGCATAATGTCTGTATTTTTAGCACTTTTCATGATCAGATACCACCTACTCATCTGATCTTATTTCCTCTGCTTTGCGACATTTAACTTTCACTCTAGTCAGGTTGGTTCCCTCATCAAATACTATAAAACAGAAGGAGGTGTGAACTTCTGCTAGTTACGTATGTTTAGTATATAAGGAAATGCAGAAAGTTAGGTGTTTTTTATTGAGCCCAACTACATACCTGGCAATTTGCTAAACACTGGGGATGCATTGGTTTCCAAATCAGAAACATGCCCTCTGTAACTGTAAAGCTCACACTCTAGAACAGTCACATAGGGACAGTCTTAGAAAGCACAGGAAGGAGAAATACAGTCTGAGTCAGTTTTCCAATTACAGCCTCCTGTACATCAACTGAGATGACAAATACATTTCAGCCAATTCTGATGAAAAATACAGTCAGGTTTTAAGCATCTGATGGCACAGTTGTTAAGTGCTCAGCTGCTAACCAAAAGATTGGGGTTCAAACCCACTAGTCACTTCTCGGGAGAAAGCATGGCAATTTGCTTCTCCAAAAATCCCACCCTAGGAAACCATATGGGGCAGCTTAACTTTGGCCTCTAGGATTGCTAAGAGTTGGATTCAAATCAGTGGCATTATTTTAAATCATTCTCTGAGCATGCTGATGGCAAAAATTATGTCCCCTGGTCCTCATTTCCTCCATGGCCTATAGCTAAATATATAGTGGTAACATAGCATACTTAGTTGGGATATTTGTTTTTATAATATTCTAATATACTCATTGTTGCTGAGCCAATTTTGACTCATGATGACCCCATACATTGTGAGATAGAATTTTTCTATAACATAATATTGATGAAAGCATATCACCAGGCCTTTCATTCATGGCAATGCTGGATGGGACTGAACTACCAATCTTCTAAGTTAGCAGTCAAGTGCAAACTGTTAGCATCATCAAACTCCACTGTCATCCAGTTGATTCTGACTCATAGCAACCCTGTAGGATGGAGCAGAACTGCTCCATAGAGTTTCTAAGAAGCACCGAGCATATTCGAATTGCCCACTTTTGGTTAGCAAACTTAACCATTATGCCACCTAAGGTGCCATCAAGGGACCTATAATATTCTAGTAGTCAGCCAAGTGCAATATTCTAGTAGAGATAGTCAATTTATATTAAGTTGACTTTTGTGTTACAGAATAGCAAGAGTAGAGAATAGGTTCACCTCAAGTTCTGCCTCTCATTAATTGGTGGTAACTTCCTAGAGCTGCTAGGAAGAATCCTGAAGCTCCAGCTGGATTCACTAGAAAAAGGATTCAAATAGAATGGCATCAGTTAATGATGAATACCATCTTCCAGGAAGAGAGCGTAGAGGTACTTATTTGCCAACCCAGCTTTAAGAGATGGGAGAGTTTGTTGTATGGGTATAACTGAAAATATCAGTTGTCAACTAGAAACATTTTGTTCATTTTTCACTATAGATTTACCAAGCCTGCCATGGAAAACTGTGGCCCACACATGCAAGTTCATGTCTTGTTTATCCGCCCCAGGCTATCTATGTGAAGGTTTTGCTTTATTAGCTTAGTAGATTCTGGGCAAATGATAAAGCTTGAATTGGCAAGTCCAGTCCTTTGGAGTAAACTGAGCTTTTACAGTAGCCTAAATATCCCAAATACTCGATTGACTGAAAATTGATTCTATGGATTTATTGCAGTCTATGCCTGATCATAATGTTTCTTAGAAATGGGGATGGTGAGACTCCGTCTCCTGTATTTCAGACATGTTATCAGGAGGGACCAATCCCTGGAGAAGGGCATTGAGATTGGTGAAATAGAGTGAAATTGGTGAATTGGTGAAAAAGATGAAAACCCATGATGAGGTGGATTGATACAGTGGCTGTAACAATAGGTTGAAACACAAAAATGATTGATTATGAGGATGGAGTAGAACTGGGTGGTATTTCATTCTGTTGAACAGAAGTTCAATATGAGTCAGAACTGACTGGAAGGCACCTAACAATAGCAAAAACATGCTGGATCAGCCTTCTTAACTGATCTCCTTGAGGAGAGGAAAAGTGTAATCATGCCAAGCGTTGGAAATCCTTCTCAGCCACGTAGGACCCATCTATAACCAGGCATAATCCTGTTTGTTCATTTTCCTTTCACAAAGAACTCATCAAGCCTGAACCTTAGCCTTAAGTGGCAATGACTTGCAATATTACCAAAGGCTCTTGGGCTAGCACTCATGGCCATTTGGCTCATGAGGGCTGAGTAAGTGACTGGCCTGTAGCTATTTCTCTCTGACTGGCTGGCCTGCATGCCCAGGTGACTGAAAGTCTTTCTTTGAAGTGAGGTAGAATCTGATTTTGCTCATTCAACATCAGTTTTTCTACACTTTCTGCTTTGCTTTATATGCTTTTTATCTTTTCTTAACTACTCTCTTACAAATGAGACCAGGTATCACAGATTGAAAACTGGTACCCCTTGGTGACAGCTGGCTTGCAGACATATTTTAGTCGACACAGAGAGTGTTGGATTACATAGCATTTTAAAAATTAATTGTCAGCATTCTACTGCTGGTTTCATTTTAGCTAGAGTCTCTTTTTGACCTTTATTTTAAACCCTGGAATTTAAGATTTTTTCTAGCTCCTGCCTTATTCTGGTGCTTAGTTTAGTTTTGTTTTTTTGTTAAATAAAAAAATGAAAGTGTACATACTCTGTGCTTACAATACTGGGTTAAGAGAGAAGGAGTACACAAGTTGTGTTGAAGGCCTGTTAAAATTGATCTTCTTACTAATGTGTATTGTAACCAATTTCACCCTACCAAATTTCCAACAACTATCTAATCTCAACCCTTGCTCCTTGCCTTCCCCGCCCTCCCACCTTCCCCACCCTTGTAGCCATCAAAGAGTCTTTTCTATTATGTATGAGTATTCTTTTAAGTTTTTATCATAGGGGTCTCATATAATAATTGTCCTTCTGTCGCTGAGTAGTTTCACTCAACATAATGTCCTCCAGTTAAGACCAAATGGAGAGATGTTTCCTGCTATCATCGTTGTTTTTATCAGTGTATAGTACTCCATGGAGTATAGATACCAAAGTTACCCATCCATTCTTCTGTTGTTGAGCATGGATTGATTCCAACTTTTTGCTGTCGTGGACTGTGCTGCAATGAACATTCGTGTGCATGTAGTAGTTGGTCTGAATGGCCTTGACTTTGTAGGATATTTTCCGAGCAGAGGAATTACTGGGTCCAATGGTATATCTATATCCATTATTTTAAGGTAACACTAAATTGCTTTCCAAAGAGGTTGCACCATTTTGCAATCCCACCAACAGTGAAGGAGAGTTCCTATCTCTTCACAGCCTCTCCAACATTTATTGTTTTGCTTTTTTTGGATCATGGCCAAACTTGTTGGGGTGAGGTGGTATCTTATTGTCATTTTGATTTGAATTTCTTTAATAATTAATGATCGTGAACATGTCTGCAAGTGTTTTTTGGCTGCCTGGATCTCCTCTTTAGAGAAGTGTCTGCCTATCTCCTTTGCCCATCACTTAATTGGATGATTTGTCTTTTTCTTATTCATATTTTGTAGAACCTTATAGATTATGGAGATCAGGCATCGGTCTGACATAGAGTTGCCAAATATTTTTTCCCATTCTGTAGGTGGTCTTTTAATTCTTTTGGTGAAGTCTTTGGATGAGCAGAAGTGTTTAATTCTTATTAATTCCCATTTATCTATTTTCTCTTCTGATGAATGTGTTTTGTTTGTCAGATTTTGAAGTCTGTCTATATTGCGTATTAAAACGTCCATTGTTGACCCTATCTTATCTTGGATGAGCTTTATCATTTTAGCTTTTATATTCAGGTCTTTTATCCAATTTCAGTTGATTTTTGTATAAGGTGTGAGATATGGGTCTTGTTTCAATTTTTTGCAGATGGATATCCATTTATGCCAACACCATTTTTTAAAGAGACTGTTCTTACCCCAGTTCAAAATCTTAGGACCTTTGTCAAATATCAGCTGGTCATAAGAGGATGATGGCATCTCTGGGGTCTCTACTTTTTCCATTGGTCTATATGTCTCTTTTTGTACCAATACAGACTGTTTTGACTACTGTGGCAGTGTAATAGGTTTTAAAGTTAGGTAGTGAGAGGCAAATCTTGACCACTCTTAACCAAACATATAGCATGAAAATAGTGGTATCCATGATGGGCAGCAGGTGACACATGGAGCCCCAGCTTGGATGTCAGCTGTGTGTCAGCAAGCAGAGTTAGCTTACTGACCCCTGTCAGCAAGATCATAGAGGCAGATGCTGCCATGTCACATGTTTAGGTTCTTCTGATTTTGGAAGCTAAGAGGCCCATCCGCAGCTGCACTGGTGCTTACACCTCACGGCTGGACTCTGGTCAGTGGTACACTGTGGTGGAAAGACATCTAGTGATGATGAATCCCAAGTCTGTGCAACTGTACAGTGTGTATGTGTGTGAAAGTATGAACATAGGAGAGAGAGAGAGAGAAACAGAGAGAAAGAGAGAAAACAACCATTAAGCAGATGTATATGTGTATGTGTATATGTATATGTGTGTATATACACATATACAGCAGTCCCTGAGTAGTACCAGTGGTTACAGTCTCAGCTGTCAACTGAAAGTTTGGAAGTTTGGAGCCACCCAGAGATACCTCAGAAGAAAGCCCTGGTGATCTACTTCTAAAAGGTCATAGCCATTGAAATCATATGGAGTGCAGTTCTACTCTGAAACACATGGGGTGACCATGAGTTGGAATCAACTTAAAGGCAACTGGTTTGATTGTATGTATATATGTATAAACCCAGTGCTGTTGAGTCGATTCTGACTCATAGCAACCCTAAAGGTCAGAGCAGAACTGCCCCATAGAGTTTCCAAGGAGTGCCAGGTGGATTTGAGCTGCCTACCTTTTCATGAGCAGCTGTCAGACTTAACCACCACACCACTATGTGTACATAGATGTCAATATGTATGTATATATCTGCATACTCACATAGGCACACCTATGTATGCACACATATTATAGCTGTGAGTTGGAACTGATCCCTTGGCAGTTAGTTTTTAGTTAATATATGTCTATATATGTAAATATAAATACATGTATATATTTATAAATATATATATTTCAGAGTTTCTTAAATCTAGAGTCCACCATTATTTTTCCCTCTGTCTCTTGAGTTAGCAACTGCCCTTAGAATGTGCACTCAATTTCTTTTCCAATGACACCATGCCAGACTGTGCTGTCTGTTGCTTTATTTAGTTTGGCTTTTCATGAACATAACACAATAATAGTAATTCCCCTTTATATTAAGTACTTGTGAAGGGCCAGAAAGTACTTTACTATATGACAGTATCATTTCATTTCTTTCTTGCACCCCTGTGGAAAAAGTGATTCTCAAGGTCAAAGAGCTGGTTAGCAGTGGAGCAGGACTCATACCCTGGCTAACAGAACTCCAAAATGCATGAACTTAACCACTGCCGTATACTGTCACTTGAGTCCAGCATCTAATTTAATGAAAATATGAGCATTTCTCAAGTACCTGTATAGCTAGCTGCTATTTCAAATTTTAAAAGTGTAATGCATATTTTTTGGCTAGTACGGTATTTGAGGTTATTGAAAAGACGAGGCTTGTACTCATTCAAAGAGAACAAGTTGGATGTTTTAAGTCAGAAATCACAGCAGACCAGAGTCATTGGTTGCAGAACAGAATGAATGGAAAGCAGGGTGGAGATAGTAGAGTGTGTGATTCTGTGGAAACCCCAGAAGCAAGATTGTTTTGCAATGCTTTGTACACATTTTCTTACCCTGAGTAGGAATGCTACTTGATAATAAGATTAGCTCACAAGTTTTAATCCAGAAGCTGTCCTATTCTATAAGGTGGGTCAAAAAAAAAAACTTTTCTGTCAAAGGATTAAGTTTGGTGAAGGTTAAATATATCTCTGTCTTTCACATATTGGGAATTGTTCCACAAATAGGTATAAGGTTGAAAGATGTTATTTGGGTTTGTATTCAACACTGTTTCCACACTCCATGTCCCTGATACTGGCTTCTCTGCTATTGTGTTTTGTCCAGTATATACATTTCAGGGAATACTCTGCAGGTCTTTACTTTCAAAAGTCTGTCACTGACCTGAATCAGCAACGGGTTTCGGTCATCAAGTCATGCACCTATACAAAATCTTCTCTTCAAAGCTGACCAGTGGTAATATTTAAATTGTTCTGTATTTAGATCCATAGAGGATTCAAGATGGTTTAAAAATAAGAGAAAAGAAAGAGCAGGAGAAATAGTGCCAATATGCCACCTGGGTGCCACTAGGCACATGCCCACACTCCCTCATTCCTTTTAGTTCTCTTGCTGCTGTGCACAGGAACATGGCATTTAAAATAGAACCCACAGAGATGAGTTCTCAGAAAGCTAAGAACAAGGTGGCCTGATATATGAAAGAGGAAGGATGATGGGAAATACTGCTGTGAGCTGGAGCTCTCTGTAATCCATAGAGTCATTCTCAATGAATTCAAGTTCATTAGAATGTAAAAGTGGATGGTGTGGGGCTGTGTTGCAGAGTTAGGACTGTCTCATTCTCTCCAGGTAGCATGAGTAGTATGGGTAATAGGTTGGACAACATTGTGCTGTGTAGACGACATCAGAACTTGAATTGTATCCAGTGGTGATAATTAGCAAAAGTCCTTAGTTGGTGCAAATGAGTAAGCAGTCAGCTGCTAACTGATGTGGTGGTTCGAATCCACCCAGCAGTGCCATGAAAGAAAGCCCCAGCCATCCATCTACTTGCGTTAGAATACAGCCAGTGCAGTTCTGCTCTGACACATAGTGAGTCGCCAGGAGTTAGAATTGACTTGATGCAATTGGTAGTGATTAGCAAGGCTCCAAGGAAGGCTTGGAGTGGGTTTGGATGTGGAACTTGGCAGAAGAGTATCATTAAAAGAGGTCAGGGTAGAGGAAGGCACTGTTACCTGGGAAATGTGGAAGAGCAAAAATGCAGACCTACTAACACCTGGGTCAGTCCAGAGGTCTTTGAGGAGACTCCTGGGTGTGAAGGAGCAGATGTTCGTCACAGGGACCATACATGAGCATCAGGCTTGGAGGGCTTTGTACCGCAGGATACAGCCAGGTGTTTTTTTTTTCCGGTTTCCCTGGAGTAAAAGGTTTCTGTTTTATGGGAAGACATGGGCTATAGGAGAGCCTGGAACTGCCATCTCTGGAGCCTAACTACTTTGCTCAGTACAATCAGTGACTTCTGGGTTCGTTATGATGATATACTTAACTAGCTCTGTGATCTTAGGTATGTACTTATGCCCTTTGAGCCTAGTTTCTGTAAAACAGGACCAACACTACCTATTTCATTTGTTTATCATACCGAAAAGCAAGCCAGCCAAGTGCCGTCGAAACAAACCAAAAAAAGAAAAAAATACACTGCCATCAAGTAGGTCCCAACTTATAGTGACCCTTTAAGATAGATTAGAAAGCCTCATAGTTTTCAAGGAGAATCTGGCAGATTTGAACTGCTGACCATGCTTATCATAGATAATATAAAATAATGTTTTTAATGTGTCTGGCACATGGCAGGCTTCAATAGTAACTGTTGGTGTTAATTTTTCTGGATCCCATAGCTTGCCTTTCTCCTGGTATTGCACCTACATGTCTCTGCTTGTATTGTGGTTTATGGAAGGATGCATGTGTGTTTACTGGAGCGCCTCGGAGACTCTGCCTTAACACTTTTACTATCCAGACTCCTAGAATGAAAAGCAGGTCTTAATAGCAGTCTTGCCAAGGTCATGGGTAAGGTAGCAAGGCCAGCTTGTCACTCTTTGTGACTCTGCTCCTCTGCTCCCAGCATGTGTGACATCTTCCCCCACGGGGAACATTTTCTACTTTGTCTTTAATTGCTCCGTGTTGGGGTGACCTGTCAGCTAAGGCTGCTTTCTGTCACTCAGCGCCACCTCTCTTCCTAGTTCAGTCAGCCAGTCAGGGACATTGGTTTGTTGCGAGTCTGATTTTATGGAAGACATTGTGCCAGGTACTAATTTGCCTCGTAAGGTGGTCCATCCATGTTCCTGCTTTCTAGCCCTTCCCAAAGGGGCTGTACAGTTCTGCGTGGCCATGCCTTGGTCCCCCCAGCCCCCAACCACATAGGCTGGGTGGACAAGGGGAATAGATATGAATCTTTGGTGGGGCAGGGGGAAGGAAAGAACACCAGCAATGTAGCTTTTCCTTGAAGTATCCCCCAGGACACGGGTCCTCTGTCTCTTTCTTCTCGGCAAAAGATCCTCATTTCAAGCCCTGTCAGTTTCACATAACATCCTTATAGTACTACACTATTATTTCTTACTAGGTTTGTGTGTTCATTTACAACTGTCAATGTCCTATAATATATAAAATCAGATTTGATCCTGGTAACAGCACTGGAGTAGTAAGGGGGAGGGACACAGTTTGTAAAATTGGTTTTGAAAATAAACGGGTATGAAGACTCTTACCTATACAAATGAGCAAAGTGAGACTTATCCAGGTTGCCTGTCTGTCAGTGAGAAAGGTGTCAATTCTTCACTGTAGTGGAAACTTCATGTGAATAGATAAGTTAATCTCAGAGTCACCTTTAACCAGCCTTTGAGAGACGGCTGGTTTTCTGTACTTGGCTTGTTACTGACCTTGCTTATCCCGACCATCTCGGAAGTCTGTGTTTGAGTTCTTCAACTTCCACTGAGTCCTAGCTAAATAACCTCTTACAAAAGTGCTCCTCTTTATAGGCACCTGCATCCCTTTGAAAAGCCTCTTTTATTCTTTTTCTTTTCTTTTAGCCCTTCTGTCTCTGGCCTCCTGTAGGGATACCTGAAATCTTTTCATTTACTGTTCAATGGAGCTCAGACTCTGTCTGTCCCTTTGGGATGAGCTATTGTTATACATTAATAATTAACCTTTACAAGCAGTTTGAGTATAAGCATTTAATGTAAATGTGGGGAAAGACAAAATTTGGTTATAATACAGAGATTTCACTTGCTGAGACATAATAACGGGAGTTATTAAACGTTTATTGTTTCTTTCTGGTTCACTCACTTGAGTGATTACCTGAGGATCCTGCAGTATTCTTCCTTCACATGTGGTCAGCCCAGCAGAGCTAAGTGAGATATTCAGCTTTTGAACCGGTAGAATGTGGGAAAGAGAACACGCATGGCTTTTCACCTAGTGTTAGAGGTGGGCTCTGTGGGTGCAGTAAATGGGCATGGCTAAAAAGTGTCTACAGTTAGTGGCAAAACACATGGGCTCTAGAACTGCCTGGGTTCAAGTTCTGCTCTGCCACTTGGCAGCTGTGTGCCTGAGGGCTGATGCCTTAATATCTCTCTGTGTTTATTTCTGTATCTGTAAAGTGGGGGAGGGGGAGAATGATGGTAAGCATTTCAGATGGGTGCTATCAGGATCTAATGGGATGATGGGTACTATGTCCTTAGCACAGTGCCTGGCATGTAGTAAAAACCAACAAAACCAATCAACCAACCAACAAAATTACTGCTCTCAAATTGATTCCAACTCATAGCAACCTTATAGGATAGAGTAGAACTGCCCCATGGGGTTTCCAAAGAGTAGTTGGTGAATTCGAACCACCAACTTTTTGGTTAGCAGCAATAGCTCTTAACCACTGTGCTGCCAGGGCTCCAGCACATAGTAAATGCTCAGTAAATATTAGTATCATTAGTATTTTCAGTGTTATTGACTATGGTTGGGCCCATGGTCAAGGTCATGTAGTAGGTGGGACATTTCCAATGCTTAATCATTGGTTATATACTACTCTTGTAATTACTGTTAAAAAAGCAAACAGCTCTGCTTGACTCTATGCTGGTGGTGGTAGAGAGAAGGAACACCGTCCTACAGTTAGATTTTAGGGATTAAATGATGTGGACTGGGATGTTTCATCTAACTAAGTTTCCCTCACTGATATGATTGAAAGACTTTTTTCAGCACTTAAGTCTTGATGTTTTACTGAAAATGGTGATGACGATACAACCTTGTCAGGGCTGTAGGAAAAAAAAAAGAAGGGTAGTTAACAACAACGACCCTCAAGATAGCCTAGGCTATTTTTGTCCTTATCATGTGCCCTCTCTAAGTGCTTTACATGTATGAACTCATTTAACCCTTACAAAGTAAGTTACTCCCAGTATTCTGACTTTCAGAGTGGGAAACAGGCTCTGAGAAGTTTTATAACTGGCATGGTCACATAATCTGTAAGTAGTGAATGTGAGACTCAAAACTAAATCTAGGCCCTAACTTAGACAAAATTTGAGCGGAGTGATGTAAAGAACATTGCCAAATGGTTGGCAGAGCCCATTTCTCAAATGTTAGTCCGTTCCCTCTATTTTGTTTTTTGGGTTTACTCTTTTGGTATGGATGTGGTATTACCCAGAGATCCAAGGATTGAGATGCACCCCAGGATACTATATCAAATTCAGTTCCAATAACAGCAAAACTTTTTTGAAATTCTTATTTTGAGGAAGAAATTAATCTTTGCCTTCATATGGATTACATCAGATTTAGAAAGTCTTAATTTTTTTTTTTTTTTGCTTTTCTGTTTTAGGGTCTCTCATTCTTCCACTCCATGTATATGGAAGGTATATGGAATATACAAAAAATAGTCCCACTCCCTACCAAACAGTCACTGTTTTTTAAGTAATATAATCATATTTTAAAAAATGCAAGAGGGTATTATAAAAAGTAAGTCTCCTTCCTACTCCTGAATATTAAATCTATTTCCTGAGGCACTTAATTTTTTGGTTTTATCCTTCCATGAGATTTGTATGTATCTCCTTCCTTCCCCCTCCCCCTTACGCGGGCTTGTTCCTTGCTAATCACACCCGCACAGTGTTGCTGTTTTTGTTAGCTGCCATTGAGTTGGCTTCTGACTCACGGTGACCCCATGTGTTGGACGAGAACTGCTCCAGAGGGTTTTCTTGGCTGAAGTCTTTATGACAGCACTTTGCCAGGCCTTTTCTTCCATGAAGCTGCTAGTAGGTTAGCAACCAGTTGGAAGCCACTTGGGCCACGGTCTTGCCGAAACCCAGAGTACTACTTCATCCTAATGGCTGCATAATATTCTGTTATAATGATATGCCTGTCTTTTCTTGATGGTCATTTTGGTTAATCTAGTCTTTTACTAACTGAAGACATTTCAGTAGGTATCTTTGTACCTAAGTGTTTGCACCTTGTACAACTCAGTCTGTATTGAATTTAACTTTTTGGTTTATATCGTATAGCCGACAACACAAGGAAATGGCCAGGGGAGAGAGACAAAAGAAATATGACAGAAATGGGCTGTGTAGACCCCAGAAATCTTCTCTGATGTTTTCTAACTATTGCATTTCTCATATTGTTTCAGACTGAAGCCTCTTCTTGGGCCCTTTTTCCTGGGTGCTCAGTAAATGGTGGATGGTTATGTTTGTAAGATTGATTGATATGGTATTTATGTTTGGCTTTTGACAGGTTGTTTATAAGAATAATGACATCCGTCTGGAGCTGTCTCGCCTGGCTCGGATTGGGGACACCAAGATGAAAATCTATGGTGAAGTGGTCTTCAAATGTGAGAATGTGGCCACACTGGACCCCATCAACTTTGAGAGCCCCGAGGCTTACATCAGTTTGCCCAAATGGAACACCAAGCGCATGGGCTCCATCTCCTTTGACTTCCGCACCACCGAGCCTAACGGCCTGATCCTCTTCACCCACGGAAAGCCTCAGGAGAGGAAGGATCCTCGGAGCCAGAAGAACACAAAAGTGGACTTCTTTGCTGTAGAACTTCTTGATGGCAACTTGTACTTGTTGCTGGACATGGGCTCGGGCACCATCAAAGTGAAAGCCACTCAGAAGAAAGCCAACGATGGGGAATGGTACCATGTGGATATCCAGCGAGACGGCCGATCAGGTAAGGAGAGCCAAAGAGTGTGACAGGGAGGAAGAGAACTGTAGCATTTCTGTTCCCTGGGTTTACAGGTTTTATTTTTTTCCAGTTAAAGTTTTATTTTATTTTTCCAGGTCTGCACTTGCAGGCTTGCTGAGTCTTTTGCTGTCATTGTTAGATTTTGTTTCAGACCAAGACATCTCGCTCAGTGACGCTCATGTTCCCCCATGGCCCCGGTCTCTCACTGCGCAGCCCTGCCAAGGCTGTCTGAGACCTCAGAGCCGACGAGGATTGGGCACGGAGCACTTGCCCTGCTGTCAGAGTAACGGTCATGTCACTCGTGTGACGGCGTTTTTCTCTCCTTGTCTTCCTCATCCCCGTTTTCTTATTGCTATAGAAACAGCGAGCTCACAGGTGCTGCCTGGTGTGATTACTCTGTAGGATAAGCTTCACCGTGCAAGAGTTCACGCAATGACACCACCTTCAATAATTGGCAAGAGTCACGTTGCAGGGAGAAATTATGACAAGGAAGAGAAAGGCAAATTGATTTTTCCTGAAGTCATGTTCAATTTTAAGCCTTCCTTTGGTGTGAAAGCCTGTATTTCAAAGTGTGCTCAGACCTCACTAACTCTCCCTTCCTCTTGATAACCTTTTACATTTAGTTTAAATGGCTTTGTTTGTTTCTGCAGTCTCAGATCAAAGGAGCTAGCCCCAGGCAGTACATAGCCACTCTGGAATTGTAACAGAGAGACACAGAAGGGGGAAAACACACACACACAAATTGAGAGTTTGGGGCTTGTGAGTGGCTGAACAGCCTGCCTAACTGGATCTGGTGGCAAGGAAGGACAAAATGTGACCTTATGACCTTCACTGTCATCAGAAAGGTCATTTCTCTGAAAGCAGTAATTAGAGCATTTGAATTTCAGACTTATTTCCTGATTCTTTTTTTAGGTAGTAAATCTTCTACAAGGCTATTTGTTATTATTCATCATATTGGTAAAGATTACCTGTCTTGCTGAATGTACACAAGACTTCATTTGCACATTTGATTTTTAGGTGTGTTTTGCTCAATAAGAGAAAGCAATAGGTCTCCCTAAAAGCCGAAGCCAGAAATGGCTGTACTTTGGTACAATGGCTTTTCTGCATGACTCCAGAGCTGGAGGAGTGGTGGTGATGAGTGACACTGCCCTTAGGAGGAGCTGGATGGGCTGTGCGGAGGGCAGACGGGTGGCAGATTGCAGCCCTCTTTGCTTTACTGCCCGGCGAGAAGCTTTATTGATTGCCTGAAATCTGATTGGAACCAAGAAGCTTCAAATTAAATATGCTCTTTGGGCAAGAATGAACAATTCATGCTTTTTAAACAGAAAAACACACACAAAAATTAATTTCTCTGATGGCTGAATCAATCTCTGTTTCTCTGGTTGTTTCTTTTTTTTCTCTCTCTGTCTCTCATTCTTCTCTCTGCCTATCCCCCCACCTCAAATTTATCCATAAAATGTCAGCAGTGGCAGAGACAGAAAGCTGCCCCAGGATTCCAAAGGAAACATGCCTGTCAGTTGCTGTAACACCATGCTGTTTTAGTCTCTGGATGTGGATTATAGGTGGTAGTTTTATTTCTAACTAATCTAGACCTTGATCCAGTTTACATGTTGCCAATCTGTGTCACAGTTGGGCTAGAACACATATATTAGCAAATTTCTATTACTTTTTTCTTTTTTTCTCATCCAGCACTAAGTGCTTTTTCAAGTAAGGTAGTTATTTTGTGTTTTGAGACCCATCCGTGGACCTGTGTTCACTAAACATGCTTGGACTCCAGGGATGCTAAAGCATAGGCCAGCACTTTGAAATGCTGATGAGTTTAATCAAAGCCTGTAAAACTTTACTGAGTAAAGAAACAGTTTCTCCTCAAAACCAGTATAACTTAAACTTTTAATGTAATCTACTAAATCTCATTTCCTCATGTGATATATTATTTTCAGACCCTGGTAGCATAGTGATTAACTGGTAACCAGAAGGCCGGCAGTTCAAATCCACCGGGCACTCCTGGGAAACTCTATGGGGCAGTTCCAGTCTGTCCTACAGAGTTGCTCTGAGTCGGTATTGACTTGATGGCAGTGGGTTCAGTTTGGTAAATCTATAGTAAAATAGATAGTTGTAGAAATGTAAGTAAATCTAAGTATGGTACCTCATTTGACGGGCAGGACTGAGAGGTGATCTAGAAAAAACTTTCCTGATCATGTCCCTGTTGGGGAACTGCTTCTTAAAACTTGATATGTGCATTCAGAAATAACAATTGTCTCCGAATCAGAGAACATATTTTTCTCAGGATATATTCATGGCTCCACAGTTTAAGTCTGTTCTAGTACTATGCTTGCTTGGCAATAGATGTTACTCTCCTTTAGTTGGTGATCAGATAGTTCCATGGGCATGACAGAGGGTGAAGGAAGACTTAAGTGACCCAGTCATTTATAAAATGCCAGAGAAACTATTAATTCCTATCTCAGGAGGTTACTGTGAGGATACAGTCCCAAAGAGCACGTCAAGTACTTAAAATGGTGTCCAGGACATTATAATTGTTAAGGAGTATGTGTGATAAAATGTATACAACAAAACTCTTGCCATTTCAACCATTTTTACTAGTGTGGTTAGGGGTATCATGTTCACTATGTTATGCTACCATCACCACTGCGTATTTCAAAACCGTTCATCATCTCAAACGGAAACTCAGGACCCCGTAAGGAACACTTCCTCATTCCTCCTTCCCCAACCTCCTGGCATGCGTATTAGTTCAACTCTCCCAAAGGGCTCTCAGCGACTTTCTACTCTGGTACGAGTATCATAATTTAGATGGTTTTTCACATTCCTGATCTCACTTGATCTTCTCAGCCCTTCAAGTTATACCCTTCATAGCTGAGGGAACTGGAATTCAGACAGAAGTGAAGGGTGACTGATGGATGGCAGAACTCAGTTATCTTAGTACAAATAAAGCATTTTAAGAATAATATTTGTTTTTATTAAATTTCAGGCATTATGTTGAGATGTCACCTAATTCATTTCCTTGATTTTGCCCTTTAAGAAATTGAGTCATAAAGCATTTTAGGGACTGGGCTGGGGTCAAAAGCCCACTTAGGACTAGAACCCCTGTTCTCAAATTCTCTGATTAGGCTCTGGTCATCGATCTTCTGTAATCTACCTGATGGTACCATAATCTAGCTCCTGCCTTTCTCTCTGACCTCATCACATACACTCTCTTTGCCCTCTTGCCTCTGCCTTCCTACTTTAGGCTTTGTAGGGGACGTTGCCTCTGCTTGACATGTCTTTACCCTTGATCTTTGCATACCTGGATACTTCTCAGCATTCTGATTCAATTTATCTGTCATCTACCATGAAAAGCCTTTGCTAACTCTACATTTTGGGTGGCTTACTCCCACAGCACACATTGTTAGCTAGTTCCTCTTATTCATTGGCTTGCCTATTTTCTGTTCCTCTACTCTGGAATGTCAGCTCTATGGGACCACAGATATGCCTGTCAAGTTCACGTCTGTCTTCAGTATGTAGAACGATATCAGACACAAAAGAGCTATCTGATACATACTTGCTAACTAATAAAGATTTAAGCATATACCAGTTACAATTTATCAGTGGCAATGCTGATTAACGATTCACTGATGAAGCTGGCAGCTAACACCCAGACCTGAGGGTATCAGTGCACAGATGGAGGACAGAAGAGAGAGTCACATCCTTTAGGGAATGGTGATCAGTGAAGAAGACTTACAGAGCTCTTACTCTGTCCCTGGTAATTTTAGAAAACAGCAAAAAAAGTACATATGCAAGGTCCAACAATTAAGTCCAAGAACTTAATTGTTCGAAGTGCTAGGTACCTCATTGTTGAGTACCACTACAGTTACCTTTGAAGTACTTCCCTTGGGAAGCTATGCACCAATACCAGCACCTAGTTCACCCTACAAAGCAATCTTGGAACTCTTTCTGGAATGGCCATTGCACACAGTGGCAAGGTGGCCAGTTTGCAAACTTAATTGTCTAGTTGTCTGTGAGGGAGTTTTTAGCAAGTAAACAAATAACTGTGTTGGAACACCCTTCCTACTCACCTGATCTGGGTTGACAGCTCCTTCTGTTTTCTGTCTTCTCACCCTAGGTACCATATCAGTGAACAGCAGGCGCACACCATTCACTGCTAGTGGAGAAAGTGAGATCCTGGACCTGGAGGGAGACATGTACCTGGGTGGGCTACCGGAGAACCGTGCGGGCCTCATCCTCCCCACGGAACTCTGGACCGCGATGCTCAACTATGGCTACGTGGGCTGCATCCGTGACCTGTTCATCGACGGGCGCAGCAAGAACATCCGGCAGCTGGCTGAGATGCAGAACGCTGCGGGAGTCAAGTCTTCCTGTTCCCGGATGAGCGCCAAACAGTGTGACAGTTATCCCTGTAAGAACAACGCTGTGTGCAAGGACGGCTGGAACCGCTTCATCTGTGACTGCACGGGCACCGGCTACTGGGGACGAACCTGTGAAAGGGGTGAGCCTTGCTCTCGTGGATAGTATGCTAGGGAACTGAATGAGAGTAACTCCCCGTGTTACTGGACAGCCCAAACCTTTGTACCTACTCAGACTACATTTCTTTCATAGAGTTTTCTTGGGTTCACAGCTGTATGACTCACATCCTTTCTGGTTTCGAATTACTTGATTTGGTTGTCTAGGGCTGGCTTGCAGAAAGGAAACCAAATATTTAGAATGGATATTGTCATGATCATGGTATTCTTTTGCAAGTGTCAGACATCTATTTAGAGAGGATCAATAATTCTGGGTGGGCTAACCAGTGCTTTTAACATGTGATTTTTAGTGCTGTGTATGTATCAGCTGCAGGCTTTAGAAAGAAAATGCTGTGTAAGACAGACCTAGCCCTGTCCTGAGGAGCTTGCTGCCTAGTGGGATAGTTGGTCATTAAATAAGTAATTCAATCATGGAAAGTTTTATAGAAGAATGCCAACTTTTGGGCCAAACTCAATGAGAAATCTGGCCCTCACGGAGTAATGTGAATGTCATCGGATTAATATCTTTGAGACTTTGTGTCCTCATATGTTAAATGATGATAATCAGATACCTACCTGATAAAAGGGCAATGAGGATTAAATGAGTTAGTAGGTGCCTGGTGTATGGTAAGCATTTATTAAATGTTGGAATCCATGGGTGGTACAAAAAAATTAATGTACATAGCTACCAACAGAAAGATTGGAAGTTTGAGTCCACCCACAGGCACCTCAGAAGACTTGAAAAGACTTATAAGACATTTAGCCGTTGCCAATACCATGGAGCACAGTTCCGCTGTGACACACTTGAGCTTACCGTGAGTCAGTCAGCTCAGCGGAAACTGGATTGATTACCAAAGATTAAACTCTTGTTGTTGAGCTGATTCTGACTCATAGTGACCCTGTAGGACAGGGTAGAATGGCACTGTGGAGTCCCCAAGGAGTGCCTGGTGGATTTGAATTGCCAGCCTTTTTGTTAGCAGCCACTCTCTTAACCGCTATACCACCAAGGCTTCCTACCAAATGGTATTGATTATTATTGTCACAATTATTGTTACCAATATCACTGAGGTGAAAGTTCAGATAAGTTTGGGAGAGCCTTGCAAGGTTCCTTGATGTACAGTAGGGGTCCAAAGAAAGCTTCTGGAAGGAAGAAATGTACATGTTGAGGCATGAAATAGGAGTAGGAGTTAGCTTGAAAAGAAATGAGAGGAAGAAGTGTATTCTAAACAGAGAGAACAGGAGATGTGAAGGGACAGAGATGACAGTCCACAGCATAGATGAATAACTGAACAATGGCTAGAATGGACCAGAGTATGAAGTAGGGTGGGGCAAGGGTAGGAAAGGTGGCTGAAGAGGTAGGGACCAAGCACTGGAGCTGGACCTTTAGAACAAGCCAGAATGCTGGATGAGGCCCCTTTCCATTTACCACTGTAGCTCTTACATTTGTATCGAATTTACAGTTTAGGAAAATGACAAAGATAAACATGGGCAAAGTGACAAAAGAAGGAGACTCCAGCTTAAGAGCTATAGGCAGATAGAGGCTTGGTTTGTCTTTTATATGCCAAGCAGACAGAACCAAACTGGCTGTCTGTAGGTTATCGACTTCTCTTTTATGTGATAGGATAATTTACACTGTTATTAAGCTTTTGCTGAGTATGCAGCTCTAGACACATTTCCTGCCCTCAAGAAGCTTTCCATTAACTTAGCTGAGTGTTTAAGCATCTATAAAGAAAGTGGTAAGAAGATAATACAAGACAGCAGCATAGGCTCTGTTGGCAAACCAAACTAGGAGTTCATGGCAATTCAGGGAATGGAAGGCTTGCATGAAGAGAGCCGTGTAAGTTCTTATTCCTAGAGGCCACCTATGGCCAGAATAGTCCAAGCATCAAAGACCTGAGGATGTGAAGGGATTCTACCCCAGACCTGGGGCAGGAACTACTAGCCTGTAATTATTTTCAGTGAGAAGTTTTGATGATGTCAGCTATGTTATGAGTTAAGGTGTATTCCAAAAGAACTGAGAAGCTTCCTTATAGTCAGATCAGGAATAGGACAATGGGACACTGGGCAAAGGAAGGAGAGAGAGTTTTCCTGAAAATTATGGAATTTAAATTTAGATATGCTGAATTTTCAAAGAAGCAACAGCCAGAACATGGATTAAGACAGGGAGGCAAATAGCTAGACCATAAGGATGGCAAATGGAGCTAGTAAGCCTGTCATATCCCTAGACTCTTTCTAAATCTCTCTGCGGGGTAGGCTAACCGGTGTTGGTTGGGAAGACACAAAGGCATCCAATCCCTGAGATGCGTAAGGTAGTTTTGGTGTAAGACAAGCTACGGCACACTTTCCACTGTCTGCAAAGTTGAGGTAGGAACCAAAGGTCTCTTCAGACGTCTCACTTCTTCAAGCTCTTGGGTCTCTTTCCAATTTAGAGCCTTATGGTCGCTGGATGCCAGCAGCAGTGCCTGTAGCCAGCTGCACAAGGTATCACTGAGCTCACCTATTCCAAGGACAAGTCAGTGGGAGTTGGTCCAAGATTTGTCAAGTACAGTTGAAAGTCACTGCGGCTTTTACATTGTCACTTTTGATGAGTCATTAAAAGGCAGCTGATTGGGAATATATGAAGGACAATTATTCCTGGTACAATGCAGCCAACAGTCATCTATTCTGGACCAAATGAGAAGGAGCCTAGCAAATTTAAGACATTTGATCTACACATCGCTCAAGTCCCAGACGGTTCAGCTGATTGTTTTGTTCTGTTGCTAATTGTTTTTTGTCCCTGTATTGTTCCTGACACCATGTTCAGGATGAATCAGTGGGGTGTAATAATGTTAGGACTTCACTTTGTTAGTGAAGAAAGGAGAACTTCCCAGTGGCAGTGTTTTTCCTTATGGAAACTGACTCCTCAGTGTAAACACTTTTGATGATCTTCTTTTTTCATACACACAACACACATTTATTGAAGTCTTAATATGTACCAGGCACTGCGTTAGGTGCAAGGAATGCAAATGTGCCAACAGCCTGTTTTTGATCAGTTTGTAGTCGTCCAGGGAAACAGTGGGAAATGTGCTACAGTGTGCTAGATGTTATGCTGGGTGTCTCTAGAGGAACAGTGGGGCAAAAAAGGAGGGGCGTGGTCACTTTTTTGTGGGGGTATGATGATTGGCATAAGAAGACCTCAGGTTTCTTGGATATTTCGGACTCATATTTCTAACAAATGTATGGTCTGTCTGTCTCTGATACTTAGTATTCACTGTAGATACTTCTGAATACTGGTGAAAGAAGGATGGTTGGATTTACTCTTTACGTAGTTTTATTCGCTTTAGATTAAGGTGTACTGTTCCATTCACTATTACAACATCTACCTGGATATTCAGTTTACCATTCTCATTCTAATATTTTCCCCTAGAAGCATTAAGCCAAAGTCTGTGACTGATCATGTGTACTAAATGTGACTATGAAAGAAAAAAAACAAACAAAAAACACCAACAAAATCCATTGCTGTTGAGTTGATTCTAACTCATAGCAACCCTATAGGACAGAGTAGAACTTCCCCACTGAGTTTCCCCAGGAGTGTCTAGTGGATTCAAACTATCAACATTTTTGGTTAGCAGCCATAGCACTTAGCTGCTACAACACCAAGATTTCCTAAATGTGACAAACGTATGACAAGTCTTAGGGCTATGTGCCCCTTCTAGCCCAAATTGTACCTTATCCTTGGGCTTCATAGTGGCGTAAATCCCTTGATATTTTTGGCTCCACATCAGGAATGGTAGTGTTAGAAAGAGGCAAGTGCTTATATAAACTTGGGGAAGCATAGATGGGAGGCGGAACACTGGTATTTAGAGCAAAAGGATAGATGTGGAAGGCTTAGGTCACCAGGTCAAAATAGCCCAAGGACCCCAGGCAAAGTGAGTAAGCAGATCAATCAAAGAGAGAACTCCTATTGTTTGGAATTTTTGGCCAAAAGCAAAGGAATAAGGAAGGGTACTAAGAAACATATGAATACAGGAGGCTAGGGTTAATTTTTGCGGATATCCTTCTCTTATACTAAAAATGGATGACTCAGAAGTGCTTCTACTGCTCATGAAGATGAGTAACTCTAAATCTTGATATCTGTGATTGACTTGGTATTTTTTCAGCATGATCTTATGCTATTTTAAGAAGATACAGAATTTTGGATGATGTGTCCTGAATTATCACCTTAAATATACATTTAATAGCTCTGTTTTTCTAAGGGAAGAGCTTCTTTCAATATTTCATGTAATTTTGGTTTAGTTTTTATGAAGTCTCTAAATTGCTCTTATCTTCAAAAGTCTTAATTTCACCATTATATTTGATAGACAGTTTTGCAGGTCAAATAATTCTTGGTTGGAAGTTTTTCTCATTCAGGACTTTGAATGCATTTGCCCACTGTTTTCTAGATAGCATTGTTTCTGCAGAAAAGTCAGATGAAAGCCTACAGGGTTTCTCTCAGAGTGTTAGCATTGCTTTGAGCCTTGCTGCCTTCAGAAGCATCTGTTTATGTTTTAACTTATTAAGCTTGATTATAATATGTCTTGGCGTCTTTCTTTTGGGATTTAGCTTTCGTGGTGTTCGATAAACATCTTGGATACCTATGTTCTCCTTACTCATAATCTCAGGAAAGTTTTCTGTCAGCATCTCTGCAGCAATACTCTCTATATTGTCATCAATCCCCCTTGTTCAGAAATTCCAATTAAATATAAATTATTCCTCTTAATGGAGTCCCACATATTTCTTAATACTTCTTTATTTTTCTTATTTCTTTTCTCTGATTTCACTTCATAAATGCTGGCATCACTTGCTCAGTCTTCAAGGTCACTGAGTCTAACTTCTATCTGTTCAATCCTACTGTTTTGGCTTTGGATTGAATTATCTAACTGTAATTTTGTTGTTGATCTGATGTATTTCAGATCGTTGATGTTCCATCAGTTCAAATAGCTTACCAAATTTTTCATTTTGTTCTACTTCAGTTTGTTTACTCTCTAGCAGGGTTCTATGTATAATGCTTTTGTACAAGACCTCCAATAGATTCAGAAAGCCTTCTTCATCTGGAAAATTTTTTAATGTTTATTTTGAGAATTTTCTGGGACATTTGAAGGATGCTTCTTTAAATTATTAATTATGGTCTACTGCCTGCATGCCATCTAGACACTGTTTGATTTCTCTGGTATTGGATCTAAGAGAATTATTGGTCACCAGCTGTCTCTAATACTCTAGTGATTTGCCCCAGGTGGACTCTCTAATCAGTTAGGGAAGTCACAAAAGCTAATCAAAGCTACAGTATTATAATGAGAGAATCTGTGATCATATCATGACAACAATAATACTATCACATTAAAAGAGGGATACACTACAGTAGTTATAGTTGTTTTAGATGCAGAGGAAGTTTCAGAGTTATGCAGTATTTAAAATTGGATTTAATCTTGGTATGTTAAGGGGGGTAATACTAGCCATAAAACAAATTAGTAATGCTTTGTATCAGAATAAGTGCAATACAGGAGTCTCAACGAACACAAAACCAACACTGAAACAACAACTCATAAAGAAGAATGCCCCAGAACAGAACATTAACAGCAGTATAGAAAACATCAACATAAAAGTAATTACATCAAAATTATGGCACTAAGCACATACCTATCAATAATTACACTGAATGTAAATGAACTGAATGCTCCAGTAAAGACAGGACGTGACATCCTGGATCAAAAGACACAACTCATCTATATTTTGCTTACAAGAAACACATCTTATACTTAAAGATATGAACAAATTGAAAATTACAGGATGGAATAACATATACCAAGCTAACAATACACAAAGGAGAGCAGGTGTGGTAATACTAATCTCAGATAAAATAGATTTAAATGTAAAATCCACTATTGTAGACAAGGATGGTCATTATTTATTGTGGAAACGTTCAATACTCAAGTAGGACTTAACAGTATTAAATATTTATACACCTAGTACCAGAGCATCTAAATACATGAACAAATACTGACAACAGTGAAAAATGAGGTAGATCATTCCACAGTAATAGCTGGAGACTTCAACACTCCCATTTCAGTTATGGATAGATCATCCAGAAAAAAGCTCAGTAAAAATGCAGAAGATCTTACTGCAACAATCAACCAGCTTGACCTTATCAAATATACAGATCTTTTCATCCATCAGCAGATAAGTACACCTTCTTCTCCAATGCACATGGAACATTCTCCAGAACAGACCATGTGTTAGGTCTTAAAGCTATTCTCTATAAAATCCAAACCACTGATTTACTGCAAAGTATCTTCTCAGACCATGGAGCTATAAAAGTTGAAATCAATAACAGAAAATTCACAGGTAGAAGTTCAAACTTATGGAAATGGAACAACACTTGGCTCAAAAAGCCTTGGGTTATAGAAGAAATTAAGGACAAAATAAAGAAATTTAGGGAATCAAATGAGAATGAGAATGCATCCTACCAGAATCTATGAGATAAAGCAAAAGCAGTGTTCAGAGGTCAGTTTATCTCTGTAGCTGCACACATCTGGAAAGAAGAAAGAGCCCAAATTAAAGAATTAACCTTCAGCTTGAACAAGTAGAAAGAGAGCAACAGAAGAACCCCTCAGGCACCAGAAGAAAACAGATTATTAGGCTTAGATCAGAACTAAATGAATTAGAGAATAGAAAAGCAATTGAAAAAATTAACAAAACCAAAAGCTGATTCTTTGAAAAGATTATCAAAATTGATAAACCATTGGCTAAACTTGCAAAAGAAAAACAGCAGAAGATACAAATAACTGTATTAAGAAATGAGATGGGAGTCATTACAACAGACCCAGCTGAAATCAAAAGTATCCTAACAGAATACTATGAAAGGCTGTACTCTAACAGGTTTGAAAACCTGGGGGAAATGGACAAATTTCTAGATTCATATCACTCACCAAGATTATTACAAGGAGAAGTAGATCAACTTAATAAATCTACCACAAAGGAAGAGATTGAAAAATTCATCAAAAACCTACCAACCAAAAAAAGTCCTGGCCCAGATGGCTTCACTGAAGAGTTCTACCAAACTTTTAGAGAAGAGTTAACTCCGATACTACTGAGACTATTTTACACCATAGAAAGGGATGGAATAGTCCCAAATTCATTCTATGAAGCCAGCATAATCTTGATACCAAAGCCAGGGAAAGATCCTACAAAAAAAGTAAATTACAGACCAATATCACTAATGAACCTAGATGCAAAAGTCTTCAACCAAATTCTAGCCAATGGAATTCAACAGCGTATAAAAAAATTATTCATCATGATCAAGTTGGTTTCATTCCAGGGATGCAAGGCTGGTTCAACATCAGCAAAACAAGTAATGCAATCAACCACATTAATGACACAAAAGATAAGAATCACCTGATTTTGTCAATTGATGCAGAAAAGGCATTTGACAAAGTTCAACACCCACTCATGCTTAAAATGCTCTGAAAAATAGGAATAGAGGGGAAATTCCTCAATGCAATCAGTAGCATCTACACAAAGCCAACTGCCTTCATCATTCTGAATGGTGAAAGACTAAAAGAATTCCCTTTGAGAATGGGAACTAGACAAGGATGCCCACTCTCACCACTTGTATTCAACATTGTGCTAGAAGTTCTAGCCAGAGGAATTAGACAGGACAAAGAAATAAAGGGCATCCATATTCACAATGAAGAAGTAAAAGTCTCCCTATTTGCAGATGATACTATTGTTTATACAGAAAATCCAAACGAATCCATAAGTAAACTATTGGAACTAATGGAGGAGTTTAGCAAAGTAACGGGATATAAGATAAACATAAGTAAATCAGTAGGATTCCTTTATACCAAACAGTGAGATTATTAAAGAAGAAATACCAAATCAATTCTGTTTAATACAGCCCCCAAGAAGATAAAATATCTAGGAATAAATCTAAATACAGAAATAAGAGATCTTTCCAAAGAGAATTACAAAACCTTAGTACGAGAAACTAAGAAAGACTTACATAAATGGAGTAATCTACCCTGCTCATAGATAGGAGGACCCAATATTGTGAAAATGTCTATTTTGCCCAAAGCAATCTACTTATATAATGCAATCCCAATACAAATTTCAGTGGCATTTTTTAATGAGACGGAGAAACAAACCATCACCTTTGTTTGGAAAGGGAAGAAACCTCAGATAAGTAAAGCACTACTGAAGAAGAAGAACACACTAAGAGGCCTCTCACCACCTGACTTTAAAACCTATTACACTGCCACAGTAGTCAAAACAGCCTAGTACTTGCAAAAAAAGAGACAGATAGACTAATGGAGCAGAGCTGAGACCCCAGAGACGCCACCATTCTATGAACAGTTGATATTTGACAAAGGCCCCAAGATTGTAAACTGGGCTAAGAACAGTCTCTTTAACAAATGGTGCTGGCAAAATTGGATATCCATCTGCAAAAAATTGAAACAAGACCCACATCTCACACCTTATACAAAAACCAACTCAAATTGGATAAATGACCTAAATATAAACTCTAAAATGATAAAGCTCATCCAAGGTAAAATAAGATCAACAATGGAAATTTTAATACACAATGTAGACAGACTTCAAAATCTGACAAACAAAGCACATTCAACAGAAAATAGATAAATGGAAACTACAAGGAATCCAACATTTTGCTCATCCAAAGACTTCATCAAAAGATTAAAAGACCACCTACAGAATGGGAAAAAATATTTGGCAACTCTATGTCAGACTAATGTTTGATCTCCATACAAGAAAAGGATAAACAATCCAATTAAGTGATGGGCGAAGGAAATGGGCAGACATTTCTCTAAAGAGGACATCCAGGCAGCAGAAAGACACATGCAGAATTGCTCATGATCATTAGCTATTAAAGAAATTCAAATCAAAACTACAGTGAGATACCATCTCACACCAACAAGGCTGGCCATGATCCAAAAAACACAAAACAACAAATGCTGGAGAGGCTGTGGAGAAATTGGTACTCTCCTACACTGCTGGTGTGATTGCAAAATAGTATAACCTCTTTGGAAAACGGTCTGGCACTTCCTTAAAAAGCTGGAGATAGATATACCATTTGATCCTGTAATTCCACTGCTCAGAATTTATCCTTCAGAAACAAAGGTTGTCACATGAACAGACACATGTACATGAATGTTTGTTGCAGCACAGTCCACAATAGCAAAAAGTTGGAATCAACCCCAATGTCCATCAACAGATGAATGGATAAGTAAACTATGGTACATATACTCAGTGGAACACTATGCTATGATAAAAAACAATGTCAGTTTTAGAAAACATCTCATAATGTTATCTCATTTGGAAGAGATCATGCTGAGTGAAATCAATCAGTGTCAAAAGGACAAATTTTGTATGAGACCCCTGTTATAAGCACTTAACAAAAGAGTTATCCACAGAAGAAAATGACTGTGTTGGCTACATGGATGGGTGGAGGGCTGAGGGTTTATCATAGATGAGATAACTGATAGATGTTAGAAATTTTATTCTTTTACTGTAATTAATAAAAACTTAAAAAGTTAAAAAAAAGGAAAGAAGAAGAAGATGTAGATCTCTATTGATTCCAATTGTTAGACTCTAGTTATTTTGGTTTGTTATTCATAGTCATGGGGGATATGTCCCCATGACCTAAAAAGCACAATCCTGTTTTAACTACCGACTGCCAATCAGTTTGGCTGAAATGCCTTTATTCTACTGGAAGATAAGCTGTTTTCCTGTGAAGTCTTATTGTACAGAGGAAATATCAAGACCAAGTTTCTAACCTGGTGGTCTCTAAGCTGGTCTAGGCTTCCCTTCTTATAAAGATAGGATTGGTTGACCTGGGATGACATAGTTCTCTTGCCAGTGTGTAGCCCAACTGTTTAATTCAGTTGATGAGAGTCAAGTGCCCATAAAGTAAGGCTGAAGACTTGATTTATTTGTGGACTACCGAGCTTCAATTTGAGACCACTGCAGATTCCATTCTCTTCCCTGGATTGCTTTTTCAAATGTATGATGACATTTATTTAGCAAGAAAGTAAATCAGATTCAGCACAATTAGATCTCTACAGCATGAAAAATAGCCTACAATATAGTACTTGGAGGCAGGATTGCTTAGTGGTTAACTGCGTGAGTTTTAGGGTCAGACAGACCTTGGTTTCAGTCTTGGTTCTGTGCCACTTACTATCTATTTAAATAAAGAAAAAGCAATACTTAATTTTTCTAAGTCTTGTTTACCTTTTCTGAAATTTGAGAATACTGATATTTACTAGTAAAGTTGCTTTTGGTTACAAGCTACAGAAGTCTTGCTAACAGAGCTGAGAAAGGAGATTTACTGAATGATTACCTGGAAAGTTATTGATAAAATGACGATCTCATTAGACTTTGTCTCAGAAGAAAGAGCAAAGCAGTTCTAGAGATCCCATGGCATTACCACTGAGGTGGTTCATTTATCTTCTCTGACCTTCAGATTCTGTATTTTTCCATTTAGATTTCATATTTTCTAAAGAAGTGTTCAATTGGTTGAATTTGGTTTGTTTATCTAGTCGTTGGTGATCAACTCTATCCAGGTGGGCAGATTCATCTGGAATACCTCAGGGGGCTCATCTTTATGTATGTATTGAAGTAATTCCTTGAAAAGAGATGTATTTGTGAGGCAAAGTATCCCAACCACCTCCTAGGGTTTTTGAGAGGTTAAGTGA
Source organism: Heterohyrax brucei (assembly GCA_028571685.1). Lineage (NCBI taxonomy): Eukaryota > Metazoa > Chordata > Mammalia > Hyracoidea > Procaviidae > Heterohyrax > Heterohyrax brucei. The sequence continues at coordinate 100,750,848 of CM053151.1, forward strand.
GGAAACGTACTTTGAGTGTTAGACACAGTGGCTGACGTATAGTATGAATAATGACATTTTCTCTTACTGAAGTTACTCTTTAAGGAGAGTAGGTCAGTAGCATGATTTTCATGAAAGAGAGGAGCAAACAACTTCGGTCTCTGCCACGATAGTATTCCTAGTGTGACTGTGTCCTGTAGTGTATCTTGGGTCTTTCCCCTGTCCAGATGTGCCTTACTTGCTAAGAGCATGTGCCCTAGTAGGCCAAGTACCTTCCAGGAGATCAGTTGGAGGCCAGTTGTTTCATGTTCTTTGGAAAGATGTCAGAGGTCTGAATCTCCTGGGAAATGCCTGTGCAGTGGAACAGCTTGGTTCCTTTCCAGCATAAATAGTGCCCTAGATTTTTTAACCTTATTTCTCCCTTGTGTTCAAATGCTTTCCTGCCTTGAGGCCTAGGGAAGCAGGTCTTTCACAGCACTGGAGACCACAGGAAGGGAGGCAGGCTCCTTTAAGGCTTTCAGCTTTATTATTTGGGGAAAAAATACTGTAAAAGGATTACATACACATTATATAAAATTTAGAAAGTATCAAAATGTAGTAACAATTAAAAAAATTACTCAATGTTCAAACACAATAATAGCTAGCGGTTTGGTATAGCTTCCTCCAGGTTTTTCTCTGTAATAACTGTAATCATGCTCCAGGTAATAATGTGTGTTCTATTTTTCCCACTTAGTATTGTATCATAGTCTACAATCTCTCTTACTTGTTACGTATTTTGTGTGTGTACTGTGTATGTGTGTATACATATATATTTGCTCACTGAACTGTTTCCATGGTTATTTTTTGTTGTTGTTGCTAAGGTTAGGGTACTCAGACCCAGAAGATCATATCCTATAACAGCACCCAGCCATGTGGAACTACTGCGCTTCCTTTGATTCAGCCTGATCTTTTTTTTTTTTTTTGGCCACTCTTTCTGTTTCCTACAAGAAAAATGTTTCCTGGGATCACTGAAATTGGCTGCCTTTGAGAATATTAATTTATAGAACCTAGAGAATGTGGTAGATATTCTGCCTTTCTCACTGGTCCCCGGAATTCCATTCATCTGACGTATACCAGTTGAAAACCAAGAATACACATTCCTTGAGGTCTCACAAATGACTCTTGGTCCAGTAGGAAAGGCATGCAGGCAGCAGCTCAGAGACTTCTGCTCTAACTGCTGCTGTGTGATCTCGGGGGCAGCAAGAGCAGTTTTTGTATGGGAAAGATGAGACTTCACCCTTAGATGTGGCTAGAATGTATCATTTTGATGCCACGTGGTAATCATAGGATCAGAAAATAATAGGGTTGACAGACACCTTTGGTGTTATTTGTGACTGACCTCTGCTTCAGTAGGTCAGGAACTGGAATCCTGAAAGGCTAGTGACGCTTCGGTTGGAGTAGCCTTAGAAAGGTTAGAATTCACAATTCTTGACTCCTAATCCATTGCATGAAATCCTGGTGGTGTAGTGGTTATGTCCTGTGGCTGCTAACCAAAAGGTTGGTTTAGATCCCCGAGGCGCTCCTTGGAAACTCTGTTGGGAAGTTTTGCTGTGTCTTATAGGGTCGCTGTGAGTCAGAATCAACTCAACAGCAATGGTTTTGGTTTCGTTTGGTTTAATCCACTGCAGCAACTGTTACATTGAGAAGTCTTTCCTTCTTCTGTGTCTTTATTTTTTAAAAAAATGGTAAGATCATTGAGGGGGAAGAAAACGTTATAAATCTCAGTTTCTCCACAGCTTCTAGCATTGTGTTATACACATACTACGTGCTTATTCAATGCTGGAAAGCTCAGGGCTCTATCTTGAGTCTCCTCATGCCCTGATACCATTATCCATTGCTATAATGTCAAAGATCATCAACATCTCAGTGACCTGGGAACTGTCCCTGGAACTCCAGATTCTATATCCAGTTTTTTACTTGACACCTCTATTTGGATGCCTGACATGTGTCTTGACCATAACATGGAAAAACCAGGAACACTGAGTTCCTCCTTCTTGCTCCAGGCATTTCCTACTTTCACTTTTTCCCACCTTGATAAATGATGTCACCATTGTCTTTGGCACTTTCCTTGAATTTTCTCCCACTGCAGTCAACCTATCTCAGCAAGTCATGTTAACTCGTTGTATAACCCAAACACAGATGCTCCTGTCACCCAAGGCCAAACCAGAATCATCTCTTTTTTTTGGACAATGAAATTTGTTCTTGTTGTTACTTGCCATTGAGTTGGTTCCCACTCAGGGCCATCCCGAGCATGATAGAATGACACATTGCCCCGTCCTGAACCATCTTCACTCTGATATATATATTCAAGTTTGTGGCTGAAGACAGTATGGATTATGAGTGCCTTCCAATTTAGAGGACTCATTTTCCAATACTATACTGGACAACATTCTTTGGGGATTCATAGGGTTTTTACTGGCTAATTCTTAGAAGCAGCTCACTAGGCATTTCTTCCTAGAGACACTAAATGGCATGTAATTATTATGAAAGGCTCAAATTTATTCTGGGCCTTTCTTAGCATAGTAAAGTTATATTACTAAAATGTCTACCTACTGAACACATTCCTGCCTTAAATTACTTCAGTTGCACAAACTTTTGGTCTAGAAAACTGCAGCACACTGAGTTATGCTGCTCCTGTTGAACTGACATCAGTATTCATGAGGGTATTCAGGTATATCAGATATCTGAATATCTGGCTCTTCTCTGGGTGAGAAGCTTGGGAGTTAAGTCATGAGGATACAAATAGGTAGAAGATGTGCTATCTGTCATCAGTGTGCTGACTGTCTAGCAGAACGGATGTAGAAATAATGTGCAAACTGTATTAGAATCTGCCAAAGACAGCAATTCAGGGAATAATCACAGGAGAAAAGAACAGTTAGAAAGCAAAATATGTTACAAAGCAGCTAGTTACTGCTTTATAAGTAGCTCTGGTTCCACTGGGTCTCCTTGGGTGGACTCACTGGTACAGGACAACAGAGCCTGTGGCTTCCAAGGTCAAGTACAGCAATGCTGGCTGCTTTCAGTGGTTCCAGCACTATTAAGAAGGGAATCTGCATTGTGTCCCTGTGAATACCTAGTCTCTTTATTTAGATATGTGACCTTGAGATAATTACTTGGCTTCTCCAGCCTCTGTGTTGTGCTAAATGAAACAGGTGGTTGAGTTTCATGCCCTCTAACAGCCCTTTTAGCTTTGAAAATGTGATTCTCAAATTTTATCAACTTGGCAATGTCTTCCCCTCTCCTGAGTAACAGGATGGAGGAGACTGAAGGGCAGAACAGGAAGGCAAATCCCTGTAGCTTACAAACTGCAGAACCCCCTGGGTTAGAAGGCTAGGGTTAGCTCCCTTAACAGTGCAATGAAATTTTCACATTAAATATCTTGGTGTGCAAGATACACTTCAGGCCCATGAGAAATAAGTTCCAACAGATGAAGTAATGAATAAACCCTTGGATTTCTTAAGATCATCAGAAGGTTGTCTCCTTTTAAGTCCATTGTTTATTCCTTTTTGATTGATAATGACATACATCAGAGAAAGAAGTTTCCCAGGAGATACGCAATTTATTGATGTTAATCAAGGCATTCCTGTTTTTCTTTTTTATTGACTTATGCTTAAGACATGTGAATATGTCTCTGGTGATAGTCACAGGAGTTCTGAGATTCAATTCTTGTTCTTTCTTTCAGTTCTGCAAACTTCTCTTTACACAAGCATAGTCCTATATGGTCCCAGGAAATTGTCCCAAGCCCATAATCTGTGAGTAAAGTGTTAACCAACCTGGGCAGAGCCTGAAATACCCCTGATTACAGCTGCTGATGTTACTCTGACCGAAGGGTAAGGGAAAGGAGATTCTAGTTACTCTGGAGTCTTCAGACTGAAAGGGTCTCAGAAGGATAGTGTGGAAATCTTGGAAATCTATGAAAAATCTACACATAGTCCTGCGTGCATCATAAGGAAGTGAGGTCAGCACTTTTTGTGCATGGTGCAGCAGCTGCTTACAAACAGTATTCCACTTGCTGCACGCAGTGATGCTGTGAAACATGGGGCACGGTGACCACTTACATTGGCACTTTGTACCTTTATTATTGCACTTGCTAAAATCTGCTTAACTGCCGGCAGACATCTGCCCAATATGGATGTAATAAATTGAGATGCTGCTAAATTATAAGAAACAAGACCTTCGAAACACAACACCAGGGAGTTGTTACAGCCTTGTATAGTGTTTCTGGCTTCATGTTTCTTTTCACAGATATGTACATCCTTCCTTGCTTCAGTTTGGGTTACGAGACCTTGCATTTATTGAGGGAAATGATGAGCCTACTCTGTGGTAGATTCTTAATATCCGGTGGACCATTTAACCTCACTCTCTACTCTGTAGATCAGTTATTATTATCCTTATTTTCAAGATGATAAAACTAAAGGTCCGATTCATTCAGTCCAATGCACCTACTGAGCACTAGGGAAGCACCAGGCACTGCGCTGGACACTAGGGATATATAGACATTAGCTGTTTTGTTCTTAGTCTTTGCTAGGTAAGTATACATTCATAGTCTGATATCCAAGGAACCAAAATGAAAAAATGACATCAATTACTGTCTAGTTGATTCCTACTCACAGTAATACTTTAGGATAGAGCAGAACTTCCTCATAGGGTTTCTAAAGAGTGACTGGTAGATTCAAACTGCAGACCTTTTTGGTTGTCAGCTAAGTTCTTAACCACTGTGCTACCAGGCCAGATATCCAAAGATACCAAAAAATAACATAAAAAAAAACCAAAAAACCCATTGCTATCCAGTCAGGTCCTACTCACAGCAACCCTATAGTGGGACACAAATGCAGAAAGGAACATTAGAGAAAACGTCACAGAATGGGTGACAGGTATGTGTTAAGATTCCAACATGTATCTTGGGGAAACACAGTTTGATTCATAACAATCGGCAATTGATTTCGAAAGAAGAAATATTAAGGGAAGAAATGAGCACATTCTTCCTTTCATTCTCTTTCATCACCCAGCTATCTTATTCCATGAACGATAAATCTGCCTAGCCCAACAGAAAGGATTTGGAGTTTTAAGTGCATCTGGGACTTGGGGCTGGAAATTCCCAGTATGAGAGACTCTTGAAAGGTCCCCTTCTGTGAGCTGTGGGGCGCTCGTTTCCCCAGCAAGTACGCAGATGTAATCTTTCTTGGAGGAGATCGTTTCATGCTTCTTAGCATGTCTAACCTTTACAGCAAAGCATTCTCATCAAAATGACAAACCCCAGCAGAGTGTTCCGAGAGGCCAGTAAATCAGAAATCTTATGAAATCCATGGGATTAGCATGCTCCCAGTTTTGTTCCCCTAGAGAAAGAGAGCCCTGTTCCTTTCAGATTTCAGTCTTCCCCAAGCTGCCTCTTGTCTGGAGCTTCATGCTGTGGCCCACTGGTATTTAAATATTGTTTTCCTGAAGTTGCCTGGCGCCACACAGTAACACCAGCTACAACATCAGTATGTTGTAAAAGGAAGATAAGTGCTCTCATGTTTGTTGAGTTGAATTCTCCCACCCTTGAAGACTTCCTTTCTGGGCCTGAAGATAGTGGCTGGCTCTTAATGTCGACATACACAGTAGATGCTGTTTCTCACCAGGGACCTCCTCTCCAGCCGGCTGTCTCTGCTCCCCCTCTTTCATTGCTTGTCTGCAATGAAACCTCTTTCCACAAGCAACCCAGGGTCTCCAGTCACTGCCAAATGGAGCCTTCTTCTGTGGAAGGAAGCAAAATCAAGGGGTAGAGGGGGAAGGGAAGAAGACTGAGGAGTAACAGACCAGATAATTAACTACTGTTACCACTAGTTGTAGTCGGGTCCACCCCTGATGTGATATGTGGGAAACCCCACGCACAGTGGAGAAAATGCTGCCTGATTTTGCATCATCCCATGATTGGGCCATTGGGTGTTCACTGGCCGATCTTCAGAAATACATCACCAATCCTTCCTTCCTAGTCCATCTTAGTCTGGAAGGTTCACCTAAACCTGTTCAAAATTAGAGCAACAAACAAGCCTCTCATCCCATGCACAAGTCCTGGATTCACTTCCCCCCAGGGCACCTTATACACAGCTACCGCCATCTTTCAGTAGAAATTTGCATGTTGTCTGTTAACTGTGTAGGTTTAAATACCATTACTTCAGGTTGGGGTGAAGGTGACCTTTTTATTAGAATTTATAGATTCATAGTTACAGTTGGAAAGAACCTCTGTGGTTTTTGAGTATAACTTGATAACTGATGCATGTACCCTTGACAAAATCCCTAAGTTGTATGGGCTTCATGGAAGCACTTACTCTGTTTCCACTGGCTGTACTAAACGTTTAACAATGACTAGTTTATTTAAGCCTTATAGTAACTTATGGCAACCCTAGGGGCCATGGCAGATGGCACTTGGCTGGCTTTTATAGTAACTCTGTAAGAGAGTTACTGTTTTTATTTTCAATTTATAGCTGAGATATAGGGATCACAGGGAGGTTAAGTAAATTGTCCAAATAGAATGTGATAGAGCTGCTCTACTGGGTCTTTGACTCTGGAGCCCCTACTTGTGATCAATATATCCTGCTGCTCCCAGGGATAAGGGAGGTTACCTGTTCAAGAATCAGCTGTTCCTTTGGACAGTTCTAAATATTGGAAAAATCTCCCTTTACTGTGACCTGAAGTCTCCATTCTTCCAGTATCTTTCTTTTGGTCTTGATTCAGGCCTTTGAAAATGTATAGAATTTACTTGCTTACGAAGCTTCTACTAAGTACTTGCTAGGTAACCCTGGTTGTATAGTGGTTAAGGGCTATGGCTGTTAACCAAAGGGTCAGCAGTTTGAATCCACCATGCACTGATGGGAATCCCTATGGGATCATTTTGCACAGTTGTACAGGGTGTATATGAGTCCATATCAACTCAACAGCAATGAGTTTACTATGTCATCAGCACTGGGGAGATATAGAACCTATCAAGCCAAAACTCTCTTCCATAGTAGATCTTCAGTTATATAAATGCAATTATCTTTTTCGCACTAAAATGCTATATGTGAATCGCAGGCTAAACATCACTAGTTTCTTTAACTATGCCTTACTTGTCATGGTTTTGAGCTCTCTCATTATCCGATAGCCATTGAAAAGGGTGGGAGAAGGTTATAGATTTACTGAACAGCAGGATGTATTCCAGGACCAAGGACTTTTGTGAAGTAGGCTGCACCTGTTCAAGCAGCAGGCATGTGTTGTTAATGCCACAGCCCGTGTGATTACTGGACGTTGTGATATCATATGGGCCATGGCTTTATGTGACCAGTGGATTCACTGACATATTTTTCTGGGTTAGTGTTTTTGCTAGTTCTTCGTTTTGAAAGAATGCCTTGAGCCCACAATAGGCAGTATTGCATTGACTCTTTGGTCTTATGTCTGAAAATAGTCCCAGACTGAGTGTGGTTAAATCACTTATTTGAGAAGCAAGAGTAGATTTATTTTTGACCATAAAAACATCTCACAGAATCACTAGACAAAGAAACTATGGTTTTGCCAGCTATCAGCTCATAAGGAATCACTGAATGCTAGATCTTACCACGGACTTAGAAGCCATCTATTCCGGAGCTAAAAATTTACAAATAAAGAATGGAGATTCAGAATAGCTATATAACTTGCTCAAAATCTCACAGCCGCTAAGAACAACAGTGGGACTCATTACTTAGTATTTTTAATCCCGGACAAGGGCTCTAACCTCAAGTAAAGTCAGGAAATGGGCCTGCTTTCTGCCTTTGGGGAGGCCTTCCAGCATATCTGACAACAGGTGCTTGTGCAGCACATATCAGAACCTTTCTGGACAAGCTCAGGTATACTTGTGATTTTTCGCATGTTATAGTTTCTTTATTTATTGCAAACAAGCTAAGTAATTAATTCACAGTTAGTAACTTATGACCTGGAAAAATCTCAGTATCCAGGCCTTACATTATTAACAAATCTGTTTAAAAAGAGATGCTTAAAGAAGTGATCTGAATACCCAGATTCCTGTTTATATTCAGGAAGGAGGGTGCCAATAAAATGTGACTTGTAAGGGGAGAGAAGGTAGCCCCAAGGTCATCAAATACATTGAAATTCATCCAAAAGGGAATTCACATTTATTGAGTATTATGTGTTGGATACATGCTTAAGACCACAAGTTTTGTGTTCAGAGCTGGATAGAAATCCCAGTTCCATAGCTCATGACTGTGTGGTCTTGTTTGTTTTTAACCTTTCTGATCTTTAGTTTTCTAATCTGTGAAATGGTTTTTTTTGAGGTTGCTGATGCTTAGGTAGATGGTTGCATAAAATTCTTAGCAGAACATTGTCACTTTGAAAGTGTTCGATAAATGAAAGAATGTTATTCCTCTGAAATCTTTAGAACAAGCTTTTGTAGTCTGTGGCATCATTTGTAACTTTTAGGTAATTAAACCAAGGCTCGGAGATTCAGTCACTTGCTTGTGGTCACACAGTTAGCAAGTGTTGGAGGTGGGATTTTTTTAGCCATGTTCATCAGATTTTCTATGATACTCTGTCATTCTTTAAATGGGAGGCTTAAAGGTGGGATCAGGTACTTGGAAAGGGGAAAAAACCTGTAAGAAACAGAGGGGGCCTTCTCTCTTATCTTTCATCCTTACCCATCTTTTATGTTTACTTTGAGGGACAAACTTGAGGACTAAGCAAAGATGGCAGCTGTATGTCTATCTAGGTAAATTCAGGACTTAGAAAGTGTTCAGGATCTTCCATACCCTCCATCACACTCTGTTGATCCTAACTCATAGAGAGGACCTGTAAGGTTCCATGGGACCAGAAGCAAAAGCCTGTGAAATGGGCATAGTTTGGGTTACCATGTACCTCAACTCACATCTACATTCATAGTCCCATGAACGCACACACACATGTGCATACACATGCATGTAGGTGTATACACATACGTACTTCATCTGTAAGCTGGGACCTCTCTAATTTTCATTTCAAGTATCTGTTTCCTGTGCTAGACTGTGAGCCATCTTCTTTGTTTGTGTGTCCACAGTGCCATGGACAGGAAAGGAGCTCAAGCTTCATTTGTGGAGGAAACAACAAAAGGGTAAATGAAAGCGTGAATAGAGTGACTCCAAAGTTTGGAGTCCCTTGGTGGGCAGTTGGGTAAGTGGCTTGGCTGCCGTAGGTTGGCAGTTCGAGTCCACTCAGAGCCACCTCAGAAGAGAGACTTGGACACTATTTCTGAAAAATCAGCCACTGAAAACCCTGTGGAGCCCAGTTTTGTTCTGAATCACTTGGGGCTACCGTGACTTGGAACTGATTCAATAACAACTGGCTGTTGCCAAAGTTTACTATATTTAAATTAGTATTCTGGTTTATTATCTGAGAAATGATAAGAAACTTGATTTGAGATCAGAGAGAGATGATACCTGTTAGACACTGGAATGCCCCACTGTTTATGATTTTCTATGGGTGGAAGTGGGGATGTACCTGAAAGGCAATCATCTAAGAGCACCTCTAGTCTGGAGCCTGGCCTCTTGGTCCCGTGGCTCTGTTCCTATACCTGTCTCTCAGTATTTGCTGTAGAGAGACAGGATTCAGTGTTGCTTAAAGTGAACAGATGGGCAGGCAATGAAGGAATGAAGCTTTGATAGCAGAAATGGGCTTGTGCTTCAAGAACAGACATTTGTTTCTACCATCTGAAACAATGGAGTTGACCTTGAAGTTCTCAAGGGGCAATACTCTTTGCTCTTCCCTGATGCCTTTTCCTTTGCCCCTTCAATTCCTTTCCCCTTCCCTGTCCCTCTTACATTATTCTCAGTTCCTCTTTATCCATTTCTCTGGGTTAGCTCTTGCTGTCCAGCCCCATACAATGCTATTTATCTTTTGTCATTTATCTCTTAGAATTGACACAGCAAAGTCTATCTTTTATTGGGCCCTTTCTACGAAGAAGGATGGCAAAGACCTTTGTTTATTCAGAATAATTGGCCTTGAGATTGCTGTGAGATGTATGTTGCCGATGGCAGTGAGGTGACTGGTACCCAGAGCTACCAAGAAAAGTGGCAGCTGGTGGAAAAGAAGAACTGTCCTCTAAGGTATCTGCAAACACATTAGCTGGTCTAGAAGCCATCTCCTCTTGAACTATGATAAATGAAGAAGGGTTTTGGCAAAAGGAAAAAAAAAGACTGTAGAACCAGGTGGTTAAACTGTAAGTGGGAAATGCAGAATTGTGCACCAGGATATTAACCCTCCTTGTAGAAATGACTTGCCTGCTGCAGAGGAGCCTGTCTCCTCCCCTTGGGTTTCTGTGAGTGGAGATTGATGATGGTGGTGTGATGATGATAGTGAAGGAATGTGTCCTGGGATGATGCTGGCAGAGTTAGTTTTTGGAAATTGTCTTTTCCCCTTTTTTTCTTCTCTTCTTTCAATCCTCTCACTCAGTCCTCAACTTTCTTTCACATTCCTCCTTTTCTAGCCCGTGATCCCTTGGAACAACAACAACAACAACAATTTTTCATGTCTTCCTTCCATGAAGAACGTGTCTGACCCATTCTATTTCTTTTCACTACCAAGTAGCATTCCTTTGGGCTTTGATGGAACAACTTATATAATGAATCTTGGTTTTGGTAGGATTTTTATTCTGTCTTTGTAAAAGGTTTCCCAATGTTTATTGGGAATCTCCAGCTGATAGGTCTCTTAGGAGTGTTTACTTACCCCTGTTAGAAAGAAGTTTCAAAGAACACTGACATCTGTGGATTAGTACAAGTGCTATAGGTCATGGATTCCCTTTAAAAAACAAAACAAAACAAAAAATATTTTTATGATTAAGAAGCTCTATATGCTTACTATAGAAAATTTGGAATATACAGAAATTTATTAATACAACTTCTTACCAGGCAGTGTCAGCTGAGACCTCTTTTTTTTATGGCAGATTGAAAAAAAAAAAGGGATAAAATCTATTTTACCAAGTAGAATCGGTCATTTTTAATATATTGGTAAACTTTATTCTATTTCTTTTTTCAGTATCTATGTCACTATGTATTTTAGTGTCATTCTATCCTGAATTTTCCTAGAATAATCTCTTAATTTCACATATATCATAATTTCATAATTACATTATAATTTCAATTTAGCATTATGTCATAACTTTGGTCTTGAATCATGAAGAAAATCATCAAAAATCTATTTTTAAGTGATTGAGCAGTAGCTATCTTTGTCAGTTACTGCCTTAATAATACTGTTAACAAAACAACCCAGTATTGTCGAGTCAGATCCGACTCACGGCTACCCTAGAGATCAGAGTAGAACTGTCCCATAGAGTATCCAAGGAGCACCTGGTGGATTTGAACTGCCGACCGACCTTTTGGTTAACAGTGGTAGCACTTAACCCACTACACCACCAACAAGCCACACCAAAACATAGTGGCTTCTAACAGGCGGTGTACAATTTTAATACTCACACATTTGTGGATTGGTTGGAATGGCTCTGCTTCAAGCTGGGAGATGGCTGGACTTCCAGTAGGCTGGTTTTAGATTCAGAACAGCTCCATTGCCTCCACATTCTCCATGAACCAGAAGCTCCTCAGGGAATTATTTCTTGGCAAATGGCAAGAGTACAAGAGAGAATATGATAACATTCACTGTCTCCTGAGACCTTAGTCTGCAACTAGCACATTGTCACTTGGGTCTGCATTACCTTGGTCAAAGTAGGTTATGTGTCTTAGTCTGACATAATACAGTAGATTCATAGACCATTAGTACTGCAAAGTCATAGGCAAAGGGTGCTGATATGTAATTTAAAAACATGGATGGCACGAAGAATTGTGAACAATTATTCAGTCTACCATGGTAGACTATATTTTTGTTTTTTTCCTTCTTTAATCAACCATGGTCAAAGAAGACAAGCTGTTGTTCATTTACTACACCCCTGTATTTGGTGAGACAGATATTGTGACACCCTTTTGCCACCACTTAGCCTTCAGAGAACAATGGTGCCTTCTTCAGCACACATTTTCTATTCTCCCTCTCTCTGCTTTGCAGTTCTTTCCCTCTGGATACATCAACTCATAATATCTCTTAGAGTTACTTGATTGCTTAAAGGCTGTCTTTTAGCTAGATAAGAAACCAGCTCTAATTATAACATAGAAAATACTTATGACTATTATTTTAGAAGGGCTGAAAAAGATGAAGCCCGTGACCCAGTAGGCTAAGTTCCAGAAGATTATCAGCTTTTGGACCTGGAGGATTTTGCCACCTGGCTTGTGAGTTTTTCACAAAACAATGGAGGAAGAACATGAAAGGCCATTGAGATCAGATGCTCAGGTACCTGAATTCCCCAAGAACAGTGAGAAATGACTGAATTCAATTTTTGTTAAAATTCAGAATCATTAAGCTGTTACAGACTGCAGTGATTCATTCTTAAAACATAAAATTATTTTCTGGGTTGACAGTTTTTTCTGGGCTCTCAGGGATGGGCACTATTTAAATTTCTGGTATTTAGGCTTTATTATTATTATTTAATCCACTCTGGTCTTAACACTTGGGATCCTGGTTCTCTGCTAATGGACTACTTAATTTTATTTCTTTTGTATCTGTACCTCTGATTTTAGTTGGCATCTATTTTTTGAAACACATAGGTACTCTATTACCCACGTGAGATAAGAACTCTAGGAAAGCTAGGCCCACAGCTTCTGCAGTGTTGCTGCCCAGTCCCAGCCATAAGGACATCCTCAGCGCATGTTGATGGTAGTAGGTTAATTGCACATATACCCTTGAACATTTGATCTGAAGACTTGACCAATCTTTCTCTCACCTGTGTACTCTCCATCTCTTGCAGATCTCTTGGCTCTAGGCTAATATTTCATGGTTACAGCCAAATGTTTCTTGCAGGAAACCTAAAGATGATTTTCAAAAGAAGGACCATAATTATCTAAGCAGGGTTTACCAATATCTCTGTCATTGCTGAAAGGGTCAATTTAAAGCATTAAAAAGTAACAAAGAGTCTAGTTAAAGGAATGAGGTAAAGTAATTTGTATTCTTTCCCAAAGTGAAAATTGTCCTGGCCAAAATTTTCTAAGGATCTGGTTTTCCTGAGTCAAATACATAGCATGGGGATTCAGTAAATGCGCAGGAGAGAAAGGAGAAGTTGCTTTAAGATGATCTCATGGTAGAAAGGATAGTTCGTGAAAGTAAAGCTACTGTTACAGAATGCTAACAGAAAAGCATTTGTTACCACTCTGCTTCAGTACCGTTCATCCTATATGTATGGAGAGCCTGCCATGTGATAGTCACTATTATAAGAACCAAGGATTCAAAAAGTGAAAGATGTCTCCAGTCTTCAAAGAGCTCAAGGTTACTTTAAGGATAGCAGGTGATTGCCTTCAGAAAGGTAGATCAGATATGAAGCCTGGTGAGCCAAGATCCTATTCTTACTGCTGTGTGAATGACCTTAAGATGTAAGACTAATTGGAGATGGAAGAGGAAGGGAAAAGAAAAGGAGCCTAGACTTCAGTGAAAATAGAACTTGAAATTCTTATTTCCCAAAACAAATAAACATGCATGGTGAGACTTTCCTCTAAATAGTCAGAGAAACATCTACGGGGTTAGGATCAAGGTATTAGTATGAAAATTTCATATTTAAAAGACATCCAAAGACACCAGTCTGTTTATGCAAAGATGAGTTGAAAATACAAACAGACAGACACACAATTTTTCCAGCTTACTAATCCCAGTATCTACCATTCATTAACTGATAAAACAGTCACAGCTTCAGATGAGAGACCAAAATAAAGCCATTTTCCCCAAGGAGTCAACATTTTGAATACACACACACATACAGAGACAGACAGACAGACAGACAGACAGACAGACACACAGAGACACACACACAGACACACAGACACACACACACACACACACACACGTATGTTGTTAGCTGCTATCCAGTCTGCCTTTGACTCATGCCAACCCCGTGTGTAATGGATTAAAACGCTGCCTGGTCCTGCACCATCCTTATAAACTCTTCCCAGTCTTGTTGTGATCTATAGGGCTTTTGTTGGCTGATATTTGGATGTAGAATGCCCAGCCCTTCTTTCTAGTTCATCTCAGTCTGGAAGAGCTGCTGAAACCTGTTCGTTATAATAGCAACACATAAGCCTCTACTTTCAGATGGATGGTAGCTGCTGATGTGGTGTACTGATTGGGAATCAAGCCTGGCTGTTTTACGTGGTGTCTTAGTCATCTAGTGCCACTATAACAGAGATATCACAAGTGGAATGATGTAAAAAGAGAAATTTTATCTGTCACAGTTTAGTAAGCTACAAGTCCAAATTCAGGGTGTCAGCCCCAGGGTAAAGCTTTCTCTGCTGGCCCTGGAGGAATGTCCTTGCCGTCAGTCCTCTCCTGAACTGGAAGCTTCTGAGGAGCAGGAACACCAATCCTTTCCAAAGGATGTGCTCACCTTCCGGCACTGCTTTCTTTGTGCAGCAAGGAAAGGAAGGATGGAGTGAGACAGGAGGCTAGAGGTGGGAGACAGAGGTCAGGTCATGTAGGGTACTGCTTGTGGAATGTGTTACTGCTTTAGAATTATTTAAAGGCAATAGAAAACTATTGAATTTTAAAATACTTAGAGGTCCCCAATGCTAGTAATGTGTGCCATTCATACAGTCATTTACTAACTCATTCACACGTTTTTTTCCTATTCAAACCAAACCAAACCTGCTACCATTGAGTCGATTCCAACTCACTTCAGTTACTATTTATTAAGCATCTGTTATGGGCCAGGCATTCTTCTAGGCACTAGTAACACCGAGAATAAACTAATGAAACTTCTTGCTCCGTGAATCTTACAATCTAGTGGAAAAAGATCTAAAACAACCTTTCTCCCTAGATACATTAAACCCCTGTGATATTGGCTATGCCAGTTGCTGGGACTGTAAAGACGAGTGTTGCTTTTATCCACTTCCTTACCTTCTACCTAAATCCCAAGTTTGTTCCACAAACTATTAAGATGCATAAAAAGCGAACAGGAAGTGGTCCTGTCTTTCAATCCCTCTGGTCAGGCCGGGTGTGACTACTGGATTGGTTTGGAATTTAGAAGCTAAACTGTCCCACTGGTACCCAGGGGTCCAGCACAGCTCCATAATACACTGCAGGAAATTGTGACAGAATTAGAACTATGATGCCTTAGCCTGCACTCCAGGGATGAGCCCTAAAAACCTGTTCAGTTCACAAGGGGCCTCCCAGCAGGGTGCTCCAGCTGTGCTCTTTGCAGGTGATGGGTGCCCTATTTAAGCAGTAGGTGGATCCTGGAGGCAAGGAGCTGCAGCTGCCTCTAGGGAGAGCTTGGCTGCCCAACATCCACCCTATCCCACCCCATCCTACCCCACCCTACTCCACCCCACCCCCTGAGCAGAGGAGAGAAAGAATTTACTAGAAACAGCAGGGAAAGAGAGCAGGGATAGCAACATTTTCAAATGAATTTCAGAAATCCAGTCTTAGCTACAAACGACAGCTGTGGGTTTAATCACTGAGGCTTTCTTTCCATTCAAGAGCAGCATGTGTCCCTGAAGGTGCAGGGTAGGAGGGGGTACATTGTCAGGCAGCTAAGTCCTTAGAAGCTGCTTAGGGGCTATTGAGTAGTCTTTGGGGAGAGGGGAGAATGGATCAATTTGTAGCCGGAGTGTAGCAGGCACCTCTTACTTCAGTCCCTGGGGATTGCTCTGGCAGTCTGTCATTTGAGGGGATAGAGGGGTAACATCCATCATAAGGAAAGCTAATGGGATCAAGAAAAGTTATGGATCAGTGTTGGCTTGAGAAGCAATGGATTTCTTGATTTTAGAGTTTGGGAACTCAGGAGGGAACTGTCCTTTTTCCATCTGCCACCACCACCACCACCTCAGTGACAGCAGAACAGCAACTGCTACCACAACACACCCTGGCAATGACCATGGCTAATGCTCCTGTAGCACTTTCAAACTCCTCAAACATGCATTTTATTGTTGATTCGCTAATTATTGGGCATGTACTGTGTGTGCAGTGTGCTAAGCACTGGGAATGCAGCAGGAGCTAAGGCAGGTGCAGTACCTCCCCTCGTGGAGTTTGCCATATAGTGGAAACAGCATCTTATGAATCCAAATCTGATCCCCCAACATGTCAGCTCACCTGTTCCAAGAACGGGCCTCAGCATTCCCTCCTAACTAGCCTGGATGGTGGGGCAGGAGGGCCAGTCAGGTGGTGTACAAGCCGCAGCCCTTCCCCTTCTATCCTGCTCTCAGACCTGGCTCAGAGAATTGGAGCCTGTTCTTGGCTTCTATCTGGCTGTTGCTGTCCATTATTTTAACAGGTTCAGGAACACCTACTAAGAAGCTATATGTCATTGATCATGAGACCTTCTGTTTATTTCCTTGGAACCAGCTCAAACATGGAGAAAGAATCTGGAAAGACATAAGCCTAAAGAAATACTCCCTGCTTTATGCTTTCTTCTCCCTTATGGTTTTCTCTTTCTCTGTCTTTTGTTTTTATCGATGTTATGTTTTTATTTTTCATTTTAACATGATGGGCTAGCTTTTAAACTAGAGCCAGAAGCAAGCAGGCATCGTATCAGGAGAATAATAAGAAGGCAGGTGGAGGAGGGAGCTGTGAGTGATGTGAAGTCAGCATTGACTGTGCAGTACTCACAGGGCTAATGGGCCTGCAGAACGAATGAGAACATCGCAGCCGTAAAGCAAAAGCCCCGTCGACTGTGAATACAGATCTGACAACATATGCCACCGCAGCAGTGGCAGCACCGCCGTGCACTTGCTAAGCTTTCTCCATCCCTCTCAACAGAGCCTGCTGCAAACCTCAGGCTTTCATCTCCTCCCCAGACCCTGTTCTCGGGAATCCTCTGGCGTGTCTTCTCCATTCAGGTCTGGATCAACACAGGAAGCATTCTGCTTGTTCACTGTCTTGCGTTTGCCATGATCCCACACATTCTCTGCTTGCCTTCTATACCAGTTAGAAATGCTTTCAAACAAAGCTGGTAATAATAAAAAAAATTTCAAGAATAATTATTTACACAAATAGGAATGCTTTTTGCGTGCATCGCAGTAAGTCCCCAGCAAGACAATCCAGGGTCACAGCTCAACAATGCCAAAAGGGAATTCACTCTGTTTTTTCAGTCTGACCTCCGTAGCACGGTGGCTCCATCCTTAGGTCTGTTGCCTCACGGTTGCAATATAAAACACTCATGCTTTGTCTTCTGGGAGTGAAGTGGGGACCTATTCTCTCTGAGAAAAAGGGCTCATCACCTTGACCTTATAACTAGTACTCTGTTGTCAAGGGAGAAGGGTCAGCAGTGGACGATGTCTGCCCCGCTATCTTCTTTTAGCTGCTACTCTTTCCAGCTTTGTCTGGAAAGAGTCCAGCAGTTGTCTGTTTATGATAAGTATTTCAACTGTCCAAAAGCAGGCCATGTGTAGTTTTTGACATATCATTACACTATCAAACTCTCAGAGCATTGCCCTAGTCTTTGAGTTAGAATTGGAGTTATGGAAGATTCTCCAGGCTTGCATCATCAATAGGAAATATTTGGTTTTATGTCTAATTGAATGCTCATTGCTCACTACTTGACTGGACTTGTTTGCCTGAATGAAAATTATTCTGATGTCTCAAGGCTTTATTACTCAAAACAGTCTATTCTTTTCTTCTAACCAGTAGTGACAAAATTTTGTTTCCTTGTCTGTTTTCTCGTCATACCACCCCTTGTTCCACCATCTTTCTAACCTTTGTCACCCACTAGTAAAGTTTTCCTAAAAGATGAGCAACTAACCACCAAGGCTAATGTTCTCAAGTTCAAGATATAGTTATTGTTAGTGGGTGTTGAGGCAGTTCCAACTCATGGAGACCTTAACTCAAATAGAACAAAACTTTGCCCTGTCCTGTGCCGTCTTCATTGTCATCAGTGTGTTTCAGTTTACTTTTTATAGCTATTGTGGGATGCCTCCCAGGAGCTCTGGTGGCTCAGTGGTTACAGTGCTCAGCTGCTAACCCAGTGGTTGGCAGTTTGAACCTACCAGCTGCTCCGTGGTAGAAAGATGTGGGCAGTCTACTTCCATAAAGACTTATAACTGTGAAAACCCAGTGAGATTGCAATGAGATCAAAGTGACTGTATAGCAGTGAGTTTTTCAGTGCCTCCTACTGTAGGGGCTCATCTTCTAGCACTAGGTTAGACACAATTCAGTTGTGATCCACAGGGTTTTCATGGCTAATTTTCAGAAGTAGATCACCAGGCATATTCTTCTTTGTCTGTCTTAGTCTGGAAGCTGTGCTGAAACCAGGACTTAAACTGGCTTGAACCAGTTTAAACCAGTTCAGCCATGGGCAGTGAAGCAAAACTTAAAATTGGGTTCTCTGGAACTCTTAACTGGATTGGAAAAAAATATGGGTTGAAGCCCTGGAATGGCTCTGGAATGGGAGACTTAGAAGAGGCATAGTGAACCCTTTCAGGAGCCTGGTGCCAAGACTCTGGAGAAGGACACACTTCGAAGCATCATCATTTTTGACTCAGCTGGTAAAGAGATTCAGTTGCTACACAATGTTCATGCCACCCTGTTTTCTAAGAGGGAGATTAAGTTTCTGGTGGAACTTCAACCTGTAATTTTTGCCATTCCGGTTAGTGTTCCAGTTCACCCACATTTTTTCTTTCTTTTACTATGCTTTAGGTGAAAGCTTACAAAGCAAATTCTCGTTAAGCAATTAGCACACATATTGTTTTATGGCAGTGGTTGCCAACCCCATGAAATAATCAGTGCTCTCCCCTTCTTGACCTTGGGTTCCCTGTTTCCATTTGACCAGCCTTCCTGTCTCCTCTGACCTTCTTGCTCTGGACCCTGGGCTGGTGTGTCTGTTAAGCCTCACACACATGGTAGAACTACGTGTGTTATTATTTGTTTTATAGGCCTTCCTATTCGCTGATCCATATTTTAAACATTTGGGTCCATTGCAATGTCACTTTGTCAGCCACTTAACCAGGCTTTGCTGGTTTGAAGTCCTGGCTGAAACTTGCCCACTAGGAGTGATCCTGCAGGTATTTGAGACACTGGTGGCAGTTAGCATTGTGACAACATGCAGTCCACCACAGTGCAGCAAACTCATCAGGTGACTGGTGGCAATATATGGTAGAGCTCTACAGTTTGCAGGGGATTTTCACGTATGTCATATTTTACATAATATTTTCACATTACATATTATGTACTCATTAATCCTATCAGTGCTGGCCTCGACATCTCTCTGTCCTTCACATGAAGCTCCTTATGAAAAATTTTCTGTC
The DNA here is from genome assembly GCA_028571685.1 of Heterohyrax brucei. Taxonomy (NCBI): domain Eukaryota; kingdom Metazoa; phylum Chordata; class Mammalia; order Hyracoidea; family Procaviidae; genus Heterohyrax; species Heterohyrax brucei. Next base: position 100,770,167 of record CM053151.1, read on the forward strand.
ATGGATAGTAAGGGCCATAAAAATAGTATATCTTGTCTTTGTATAGGAAATTTGGAGTCAAATATACAGCCCAATTTTATAAACTCTCATTCCCTAATTATCTGTGGTAATTTCCTTCCTCCAGACTATGCCTTTCATTTCAATTTCCATTTTGCTTGGTTATCATATTTTCTCTCTTCGTTAGCTCCAATATCTTAATTTAGATACTTTACTTAGTGAAACTTCATGTTGAAAAGAAAATACCTGTTCAAATCGGGCATTGTTGGTCTTATGTCTCAAATAAGAATATTGGGAACCTCAGAGGTTTAGTCAAAGGTGACCAAGGCATCTTCTGGCAGCTGTCCACTCTGGCTGAATGGCCAGTTTCAGACAGGAGTGGTAACTAGAGAAGCATTGTAAATCCATGTCCTTCTCTGGGGATAGAAGCTGTAGTTATTAATTGTTGTGGTTGTTAGTTGCAATTGGGTTGGCTTTGACTCATGAATGAATGAGTCAAAGAATGAAACATTGCCTCATCTTGTGCCACCTGCTTGGTTGCTAATATGTTGAGTCCATTGTTGTGGCTTTATGCCAACCATTTCAGTGGGGACTTCTTTTGTTTTTGCTGACTCTCTGCTTTACCAAACATGATTCCTTTTCTAATGGTTGGTCTTTCCTGATGACATGTCCAAAGTTAAGTGTGAATAAGTCTCATGATTCTTTCTTGTAAGATTCATTCTGGTTGTATTTTTTCTAAGGCTAATTTATGCACCCTTCTGGCAGTCCTTGGTATAGTCCATATTCTTCACCACCACCACATTTGGAATGCATCGATTTTTCTTGCATGCATCAGTTTTGCTTCTGTCTTCTGTTATGACTGTCTAGCTTTTACATGTAAGGGAGGTGGTTGTAAAGACCATAGCTTAGGTCACGTGCACCTTAGTCATCCAATTATCAGTTAGCAATGACCACTGTAGGTTTTAATGGCAGGAGGGGGAAAATGTGTTATTTCTCAAAGAAATGCAAGAATACTGCATATTAAAGGTTTCTAGGATAGACTTACTCTCACCCCCTCTGCTCAGATAACCAGTGGAAGATACGTTGGCAGCAGAGAAGTGAATGAGCTAATATTCCCTTCAGCTCAATGGAAAGGCATCATCACTTTGTTTTGGAAGTCAGAGAAAGAGAGGGCTGAAAAAATTGACCAGCATTGCAAAGAAGTAAGCGTATTGGGATCCTTGCCTTGAGTTTCTTAATGTAGTGTAGTTTCATTTCAACAGATCCAGTTATCAGATAGTCTAATTGTTTCCTAGAGTTATGCACTGTGAAAATTATCTTTCTTATATGGCTTCCCACAGGAAGCAGTGGCACCTAGCAATTTTTATTTCCCAGTCTTAGTAGGAGTATCTGAAAGCCTAACATTTTTTGACAAACCAAGATGTCCTGGGAGGTAACACACACACACACACGTTGGTGGGCATCTGCACCAAACCCATGGGCTTTTTCTAGGATTTGGCTTTGAAGCTGATCGTGCGGCAGTCACGCCCCAGTTCAATCAATTGTTTCATGTTAGGTCTTGGCAGTTTTACTGTTTTCCCCCAAGAGCTTGCATTAGACACTAAGTAATAATAATCAAGAAATTCAATTAAAAACAATTTCAGAGCTGTAGAAGGTAATGACTACAAATAAGAAAGGGAATAAGCCATGTCACTTGCTACATGTACATTGTGTAAATAGCTTGTTTTGCTTAATCATTAGTTAAGCAACATTAAATTTAAAGAGTGCTTCTATTAGCCAAAGGTAGGTGGTGTGTAATATAGAATGATTATTGCCGTTTTGACTAGGTTTTCTGTCTTAAGTAAATTAAAATCTGGCTGGGCATGGCTGACATGTTGCTCACAAATTCCTGTCAGTTGAGAATGAAATTACGACCTTATAATGAAGGCCTGTCTATAACTGTGTAATACTGTTCTCATTCTACTTTACAGGTAATGAAAGTTTACAGGCAAATGAAAAGTTTAAGCTTTTCTTTCTAATGATTTGTCACAGAAAATGCCTGCACACAGGCTCAGAGGATAAGGGTATTCTTTTAGCTGTAACTCCTTGATTTTCTATTTCTTGCAAATGAACAGCTTAGTTAAATTCACTCAGTGAACACCATCAACCAATTCATTAACTAAGGTCTAATAACCCTTTTATTATCAATCATAATCACTTCTTTATTTGAATTGAGCTTTATTTAGTTTATGGCTACCATTATTGTCTGGGAAGGAAGGAGAAATCTTTTGTCATCGGGCTTATGTAGGGGAGCGTGGTTTTTAAGAACAGGGAATGCAGAGTAAAAAATATCTGTATATAAATCCCAGTTTCCTCATTAACCAGCTCAATCATCTTTCACAAGTGCTTATAGCTGCCCAAATCCTCAGTTTCCTTTTTTGAAAACTAGGTTAGATGCTAATTTATTTGCTCCATGTACATCTGTTTTCGCTGACATAGGGGAAATGGATCTTCCTACATTGTGCTGCCTTGTCTAGTGTTAAAATCGTAGAAGATGAGGCTAATTAAAGTCCTGCACTGTTGGTGTTTCAGAGGCAGCAGTCCACCATTAGCTACTCTTAACTATACTTGTAGCTTCCTGGACTATCTGCCGATTTCATGGGGTCAACTTTTATCTACCCACTGAACCCCAAATTCTATTCCAGTGCCCTGGACTAGTCTGATGAATCTCAGAAACACGTATATAAATTCTTTATGGACATTTCCAACTAGATACTTCATAGTCAATTGAAAATCCACGTGTCCAAAATAAAACTCTTATTGTACATCAAAAGATCAAAACCAGATACCTGGGAACCACCCTTAGCTGAATACAGTTTTGTAAGTCTAAATGATGCTTAACTTGTTGACATGAGTCTGTATCCCATCCTGGGGTATTATGGACTAAATTGTGCCCTCCAAAAATATTGGTTGTAAATCTTAACCCCTATACCTGTGGCTGTGGAAAAACTGGTGGTGTACTGGTTAAGTCTTACTTGTGCTAACCAAGAGATGAGAAGTTCACATCTGCCAGGCACTCCTTGGAAACTCTGTGGAGCGATTCTACTCTGCCCTATAGGGTTGCTATGAGTCGGAGTCTAATCAATGATAGCACTGGTTTTTATTTTATTTTATTTTTTTATACCTGTAGTTGTAATGCCATTTGGGAATTGGTTTTCTTCTTTGTGTTAATAAGGAAGCATTAGTATGCCTTACATCTTAAATTGGTCTCTTTTGAGATACGGAAGAACAGATTAACCAAGTAAGCAAGCAAACAGAAATGGAGGGGAGGATGCCACAGGACCTTCAAGACGTGAGAAATAGAAAGTGAAAAGAGGCAAGGACCTTCCCCCAGGGTCAACAGAGACAGAGAGCCTTTCCCTAAAACGAGCATCCTAAATTCAGATGTCAGGCTTCATAAATTGTGAGAAAATAAGTCTGTTTGTTAAAGTCACCCACTTGGTGTTAAAGCCACCTACTTCTTGTTAAAGCCACCACTTGTTGTATTTCTCCTATAGCAATGCTAGGTAACCAAGACAAGGGACAACGCAAGTTTGTGTAGAATTCCAGCAAAGGGTTCCAAGACACATCACTGCTTTGCAGTGCCTTTCTGGCCCTCTTCTCTGGCTTCTAAAGCAGGTATGTGGAAGAGAAGAAGGAGTTAAAGGTGAGAACAAGGCAAGTAAGAGCAAGAATATGAAGACTTTTGTATGTCCTGAAAGAAATGGTGTTCTTTTTGCTGAAGGCAATGGAAAAATCTTTCAATGTTAGGATTCAAAGAAAGTCCTTAATATGATTAAAGTTTTGTTCAGATTGCTCTGAGAACCATATTGGGGATGCACTGAAGAGAACTTTCCTGAATTTGGGCAAAGCAGAGACAAAACTATTGCAGTTATATGAGTTAGAAGAACAGTCTATTCTGGACAAAGAAATCGTGATTCCTGCAGTGTCAAAATCTCAGAGTTGGGAACACTCTCTAGATATTCTGATAAAATTTTACTCTGTAGAAGAAAGAAGAGACACTCTACAAGTTTCTCAACTTGCTCATACACATTTGTCTGGTAGAGGGGAAACACCAGACTAGGGGGTCTTAGATAAGTTTTTGTGGGTTTGTGTTGGAGAAATAAAAGAATTTTAATTGTCCATACATTCTGATGTGTTGGCTTTTCTTAGAAAGAATGAATCTGGAAAGGCTTTATTTAGCAATGTTATTTTTCCTTTTCACAGGCATGAGTTTTTAGGCTTGAAGAGTTTGTGGCTCTTCCAATCACACAATTAATTAGTGGCAAAACTATTATTTACATAAACTCAAATGTCTTAGTTCCAACTCCCACACATTTTCCACAACACCGCACCAAAAGTAAGCCCCTTTCTAGGACAGATTGTATTCTTGTATGCCGGTATGACTACCCAGAGTCCTATAGTTTGAGTGGAAGGTATACATAGAAATATTGAAGCATCAACTAGGAAAGGCCAACTGGCAGATTCAAGAGGTCCCACAGGTGTCTTATGTATTCATGGCTTATGCCTAGCTGGCAGCAGAGCGGGATCTCTGATTCTGATCAGCAGTCTTGGCCAGCATACCAAGAGTGGCTTTACCTCCCAGGCATGGACCCATATTAGTCAAACTCTAAGAGACTGATGTATAAAACTGTAATGCAAATTTACTAACCTACTGCGAGAAACAAAATGTCAGACAAACCTGAGCTCTCTTATCACTATGACTTACACTTTCTCCCTCTCTCTAAAGAAATTAAATTGGAATCAGAAATTTGCCTGATGAGCTTAAAATCAGGAAAAAAAAAAGGAGTTTAGGTAATTTGGGGCAATATTGCTCAGCTTCTTGCTGTCTTCCACTTTTCGTGCACAGTCTCATTGTAGCGTGAGAATGCTGAGCCTATTTGCCAAGACACTGTCCTCTGCAGAGAGAAAAGCCACCAAAGCCTGCCTTGCTGTTTATTTCCCCCATTGCTGACCAACTCTTCTTTCTGATTGACACATCATTTCTTTAGATACATGAATACTTCCCTCAGATTATTTTAGGGCTTTATGGACTGAAAATTATTCTGTTTCTTTTATTTGCTTTGTGTGTTTCTGCATAAACCCTGATGTATAGATGTAGAGCTACTTCCTTATAGCCAAGCCCAGTGCCATCTTACATACGTGTTTTTCAGGGATGCTCTGTTTCCTCTTTGTTCTAGACTGTATAAGGAACAGTGGCAGACACGGTTATTGGTTTCATCCTATTTGCTGAAAGGATCAATTTTTCCGTCTTTATTCTGGAAGTTTATCTAGGCAATTTATCAACTTTTATTTAGTTTAAAAGATGTTTTTTAAAAATATTCTTGTTAAAGAGAAAGTACCAGCAGCTATTGAATTTGTGAGAACTGGGTTCACATCATAGTTCCCAGACTTCCTTAACCTATTTCAACCTCAGTTACTCCCTTGCAAAGAAGGATCACTGTAGCTGCCTCATGGGCCTTATAAGTGTTTTAGCCAGCTAGGGCTGCTCTGACAGAAATCCCAATGAGTGGATGGCTTTAACAAAGGAAGGATTATTTTTACACAGTCCGGTAGGCTACAAGTCCAAGTTCAGGATGTTTGCTCCACGGGAAGATTTTCCCCCTTGTCAGCTCAGGGAAAGTTGGGTATTGCATGAGTCTTTATCCAGGGAGCATCTTCGTGCAGGAACCGCAGGTCTGAAGGATGCGCTCTTCTCCCAGTGCTGCTTTCTTGATGGCCTAAGGTTCCCAGTTCTCTGCTTGCTTCTCTTCCGTTTTATCTCTTGTAGTACAGGTGGACCAAGGCATACTCCAGGGAAGCTCCCTTTATAGTCAAGTAGGGAGGTGATCCTATGAAAGGATTTACAGCCCCACCCTAATCCTTTAACATAGACCACAGGAAAATCACAAAATGAAAGACAATCACAAAATAATTGGAATCATGGCCAAGCCACATGGCTACACATATTTTTGGGGGGGACACGATTTAATCCATGACAGTAAGGATTAAGTAAAATTAAAAGGACAAATTTATTTACCATACATAGTAAGGATTCAACAAACATTAGCTGATTCCTACTTGAACTAGGATATTGATTTATGAAGGGGGATTAAATGCATGCTGGAAATAGACTGTATGGACAGGCTCTGATTCTGACAGCTCAAAGCATAGTCAGCATCCTAGAGAGAATGAAAGGACACTGAGGCTCATAAGATTAAAAGGCTGTTAATGTCCTTTAAGCAGATGTTTACCCACATTTGTGAAGACTGGTTTCTAATCAAGTCAGAGATGATGTAGGTTGGTGGCATTGACTCTGTGCCATCAGGATTCACGGGACACTTGGTCTTATCAAGTTAGGCTGTTTTAAGTGGGCATACACAAAACTCTTAGCAGATTTTATGAACACATGATCTTTGTCTGGAACTGGTATCTCCATGTGACGGTGACCTTTAGTAGGACAACTGCTTTCAGTGGACCTACTCTGGGGCTGAAACCTTTGCTGCCTTGTTCACCTTAGGAAGGTAGCATCATTTGTTGACTTTATAAACTGACTCTAGCTGTCTTGATGTGTCAAAGTGAGAGTCCCTGAGCACACTGAAAATTCATAACACCCCAAGCAATTGTACCAAATGACCTTTATCTGAAAGACAAGTGGAGAAGTCCTCTTTACAGGAGGAAGGTGAGAAGTGTGAACTAAATGGGACTGTCTGTAGCAGAGGTGTGACTCCCCAGATAAGCTTGCTTTTGCTGGTGCGGGGTGTTGGTGCATCCACTGTCTGGTTTGGCTCTCATGCCTTCTTTGTAGTTAGTAGCTTAGGCAGGCAGAGAAGTACAGGAGCACCTTTTCTAAGAGTGATGCCTTTCCCACACGTTTTAAAGTAATGTGCTGCATGATTGTTGTTAAGAATGTGATGATAAGACAGCTGAGGCAGAGCTGTGAGAACCACACCTTGACATACACATACAGGCAGGCAAAGGTCAGGCCTTGCCTGGGTTGTGATCCAGATGTTCAAGTCTACACATACCTTTCCTTTTGTGAGGAGTAGGTAGGTGGCTGGCACAAGTGTGGCCAGCCCCATTTTAGAGAAAAGGAAGGCCAAGTGCCAGAGACGTTTAGTGAGTTGACAAGACCCCGGTACTCATGAATGGAGTCATTACTGGGGTTAAGCATCCAGTGCTCCATACTTCACAACACTGCCTTACAGGCCAGTGTTGTATGTAACCTCTGGAGACCAACAAAGTTGAGTGGAAGTCTTTATGTGAATGTAGGTAACTTTCTTAACTTCCCTAGGCCTCAGTTTTCTCATCTGTGAAGTGGGGATAATGAATCGACTTCGTATTAGGTCGAATTAGATAAGGAATCAACTTCATATTAGAGTGGTATATGTAAATAAGACATTCCATAGTTATTTACTTTGTCCCCCTCATTGTCTCACCAAAGAAACTGAGAGGCAATGAGCTCTGCTGAGGCCACATGACTGGTATGTAGTAAAAGAGAAAAGTAAGGATTCCATTCAAATTGTTCAGCCTCTCTACTGTGCGCTCTAGTGCTGCTTACAATGCCGAGTGGGAGTTTCTCTTGTTTTGTTCCTAGAGAAGTTGATCTTCCTTACCTTAATTACTTGTTATTCAACTTCAGAGAAGCCATTGAAAAGTTTAAATAAGAGGCTGACAAAATGTGATCCTTAGTTTTAAATGACCATTTCATTACAGTGTCTAGACAGGACAAGTGGGGGGCAGCAGGTGGAGAAGCAGAAGACATCAACTTAGACTAGGAAGGGGTAGTGCAGACAGAAATAGGTGAGGAATATTTGGGGTTAAAGAATTGGCTGCTGACTCAGCTACAGAATAAGGATAAGAGGGTATCAAAGGTACCTGTGTTCCATTCTCTAAGGGAATTAATCCAATCTACTAATCTGAAGTAAAATGTGAAAACTGAAAGGCTAAAGCATGAGTAAGCATTACTGTTAATCACTAAAAAATACAAACAAGCCACACCAAAACTGTTGCCATCAAATTGACCCCAACTCATGGATCCCATGTGTTCCATAGTAGATCTGCACTCCATAGAGTTTTTAATGGCTATAATCTTACGGAGGAAGCCATGGTGGCGTAGTGGTTAAGTGCTACAGCTGCTGACCAAAAGGTCAATAGTTCAAGTCAACCAGATGCTCCATGGAAACTCTGTGATGCAGTTTGACTCTGTCTTATAGGGTCCATAGTTGGAATTGACAGCAACAGATTTTTTGAATCTTAGGGTAAGGAGCTCTGGTAATTACATAGCTGATAACTCAAAGCCTAGTGGTTTGAACCCATCAGCTGCTCTATAGGAGAATGATGTGGCTGTCTGCTTCCATGAAGATTCACAGTTTTATAAACCTTATACGGGCAGTTGTAATCTGTCCTATAGGGTCACCATAAGTCAGAATTCAATAAGATGACAATGTGTTTGTTTGGGGTTTAATCTTATGGCAGTAGATCTTCAGGCTTTTCTTCCATAGCACTGTTGGATGGATTCGAACCAACAACCTTTTGATTTGTAGTCATACTGTACCACCTAGGGATGTTGACTAGTGATTATAGTACTTGTAACTAGTAATTAGCAGCAACCTTCAGCACCTCCATCCAAAGCAGTAATTATGCTTGCAATAGCAGACACAACAGCAGAACCAACCCCAGGGAACAGGTGGACCAAGCTACCTCAATTGCAGCTACTAACTGTGCCTGTACCAAGGCAGTCTGTTAGGATTAACAACCCAGTTCACAAATACCTTCTCTCTGGTAGAGAGCTGAGTGCTTTCTCCTCACAAATTAGTGAGTCTGGTCACATGCTGTTGATTTCTCTTAAAAACTTATAAAGGGGTTGAAAAAGAATTTCCTGAGGAAGTGAACTGATTTAATTATCAAATGGGCAGAGCAATGGTGTCTTCCTGGCCCTCCTGGGGACCTCCTGATGGATGGGCTTGGGTCCTGTGGTAAAACAGTGGCTCTAGAAATGCACAGAAAACTATCGATTGCTCGTTGACAAATGAGAACCAAATCCAATCTAATCAACCAGTCAGAACCAATCATTTCTGCCTCCAAACAATGCCCATAGCTCGCCCAGTGCTATTATTAAGAAAAGCTTTTGGACTTATTTAACCTTCAATACCCTTCATCCCAGCCCTCAGATTCCTCCTAATTTCATTTTCAGTGAAGTCTGGAAGCCTTAAACAAATCAACTCCTTGGGCTGTTTGTTTAGACACGTTTTTAGTTTCACTTACATGTTTAGGTTGTAGTCTGCTGTAGTTCCAGAAACAGAAAGGAGAAGAGATACTACCTATAACAATGCTCATGTCTGAAGCAGGTGTTCTGGAGAAAGCAGAACCATATATTGGTCTAGTGAAGATTTACATATCCGTGTTTAAGGTTGGGACACTCTTTCGGTGAAAAATGAGTTTTATACTCTGTTATTCTAAGATTCCCTCTCTGCTTGCTCCTCGGTGTGGTCTTGAGAGAGGATGGTATTATTCTCTGTTTCTGGTCTGCATATGTCCTTCTCTGCCAGCTATACTGGGACCCTTATCTCTTGATGTGTTGTGACAAGACTTAGCTTTTAGATGGCTCACGGAGTTTGTATCTTGCAGTCACAAAATATTGGGAATCATGGCCCATTTCTAGCCCCCAAAGTTTGCCGGCCAGATTCATCTGATTTTTCCTGCTTCTGGAAACTTAGAGGCACATGGTTAAGAGCTCAGCTGCTAATCAAAAGGTCATCAGTTATAATCTACCAACAACTTTTTGGAAGCCTTTATGAGGCAGCTCTACTCTGTCCTGTAGAGTTGCTATAAGATAGAATTAACTCTATGGCGTATAGCAACAATAACAACAATCCTGGCTCTGTGAATGACCAAGCCTTTCCTCACTCAGACAAGAACCAGTTAGAGGAACCTCAAGCTCAGAACCAAACTCAGTGCTGTCGCGTTGATTCTGACTCATAGTGACCCTATGGAGCAGAGTAGAACTACCCTCATGGAGCTTCCAAGAAGTGCCTGGCAGTTGTGAACTGCTGACCTTTTCGTTAGCAGCTGAAGCACTTTATCACTATGCCACCAGGGTTTCCTCCAAGCTTAGAGAAAATCTTAAATGTAGAGGTGTGGGCGGTTTTGCCATGACTGGAGAAGAGACAAGACAGGTGAAATTATTCAGTAAGCTACCAGAGATTGAGTGTGTCCTTTCAGTATTTTTCAAGAATAATGTACTGACCTGGTGTTATTAATGTTATGGTCATGAGGCAACAGAAGCTCTATGAAAACAAGATCTGAGATGTCCAAGAAGTGAGAAAACTGCTTATCAACCAGCAAAAAGCCCTGACTCCATCCCTCAGCTCACAGTCCCTCATGTTACAACTTGGCCATGCTGATTGGCCTTAATTACTAGAGCATTTGTATAAGCAAAAAGCACTATTTTTAGTGAGCTTATTGTGTATGCTTATATCCTCCTGTTTGTAAAGGCCAATGGTCTTAGAAGCTTGGTGTGTTTCCCTGTCCTCTCTGAGGGCCGAGCTGCTGAGGCTCAGGTAACAAGCACTGCCTATTTCTCCAGCTTCTCTTTGATAATCCATTACTCAAGAGCCCCAGGGGAGCAGCAGTTTTCTGAATCCAACCATGACAGTCTTACAATATTGAAAAAACATTAAACTGACATTCTGAGTGGCAGGCATAATTCCTACCAAGGGGGGAGGCAGTTTTGTCATGCAGCTTAGCGTGAGGAGAGACAGTAAGAGCTTCTGGGCTTTCTGAAGCCTCTTAAAAACCAGACATCCTCAGCTTTGGTTGTAATGCTGGTTATGTTCAAGACAGTTTTTAAAATACATTCTTTGCATGTTCACAGCTAATGTCTACACTGCGGTCTCTGTGGCTCAGAGGAAGTTGCAGGCAGGAATTCAGAGGATGCTTGAGTTCATCTGAAGACTGAAAGGTGGTAAAGGGAAATCAGCTGCCCTCCACAGGATCTCCTGTGTTTTGATGGAAGGAAGCCGAGTGTATTTTTCATTTAGAGATAAATCACCTTTGCAGTCAATTAATTATAGAGTTGCCGTCAGTATGGTGTTGCCTACCGAGGACAGAGTAGTTCTGAGGTCGAGTCCAGCTGCAGCTTTTCTCCTTTTCCTTCTTCCTCTTCTCTCCTGGCTTCTCCTTTTTCCTGAACCTCTAATTTCTTGTAGGCTGAGTCTGCTATCATTCTATTTCCACAACCAGTGATAATCTAAAATCATAGTTATTAGTCCACATTAAGCTCCTGAAAGTGGATGAAATGGCACTGGGTGTCTCATTAAAGCCTTCCACACCCCTCTAATTAATTAGTGTGGGGTCTCTTCTCTTCTACACTGCTTCCTAGGAATGCTTGCCCTTTAGGGGATGGAAATTCCAAGTGAGCGAGTGCAGGCATGGGCTTTTGCATGGGCTAGGTCTTTACCTGAAAGTATGGTCCCTGGAGGGTAGCAGCAGTAGCACCCAGGCAGTTGTTAGAAATGCAGAATCTCAGGCCCTACCCTACCACTTCAACTGTGTTTTGTATTTGTCATGGATTGAATGGCATCCCCCACAAAGAGACACTGAAATCCTCACCTCTGATATTTGTGAACATGCCTTATTTGGGAATAAGGTCTTTGAAGGTGTTGTCAGTTAATGTGAGGTCATAACAGAGTGGGGTGGACCCTAATCCAATCATAAAACCAGTAGCTATAGAGCTGGTCCCAAGTCATGGTGACTGTGTGTGTGTGTCTCAGAGCAGAACTGTGCTCCGTGGGTGTTTTAGTCAGTTAGAGCTGTTCTAACAGAAATAGCGCAGAATGGATGGCTGTAACAAAGGAAGGTTTATTTTTACACAGTCTGGTAGGCTACAAGTCCAAATTCAGGATGTCTGCTCCAGGGGAAGGCTTTCCCACTTGTCAGTTCTAGAGGAAAGTCTGGTGTTATGTCAGTCTTTGTCCAGGGAGCATCTTGTTGCAGGAATCCCAGGTCTGAGGGATGTGCTCTTTTCCCGGTGCTGCTTGCTTGATGGTGTGAGGTTCCCCGTTCTCTGCTTGCTTCTTTTTCCTTTTATCTCTTGTAGGATGAAAGGATTCAGGGTGGGGCAAGCCATACTCTAGGGAAACTCCCTTTACAGTGAAGCAGAGAGGTGATCCTATGAAGGGATTTACAGTCCCACCCTATTCCTTTAACCCAGAGCACAGGAAAATCACAGAATGGAGGACAACCACAAAATATTGGGAATCATGGCCCAGCCCCATGGCTACACATATTTTTTGGGGGGACACAATTCAATCCATGATGATGGGTTTTCAGTGGTTGTTTTTTCAAAAGTAGATTGTCTGGAGTTTCTTCTTTGAATAGATTTGAACCTCCAACCTTTTGCTTTAGCAGCCTAGCACATTAATCACTAGCACCACCCAGGGACTCCATCCAGTCATGTTGTTGTTGTTGTTGGGTGCTGTTGAGTTGGTTCCAACTCATAGCCACCTGATGTACAGCAGACTGAAACAGTGCCTGGTCCTGCATCACCTGCACAATTGTTGCTACGTGTGAGGCCACTGTCGCAGCCACAGGGTCAGTCCACTGTGTTGAGGGTTTTCCTCTTTTTCCGTGACACTTTACCATGCATAGTGCCCCTCTCTAGGAACTGGTCCTTTCTGATAACATGTCCAAAGTATGAGAGAGAAAGTCTCTCTGCTTCTAAGGAGTATTCTGGCTGCACTTCCTCCAAGACACATTTGTTCATTGTTCTGGCAGCCCCTGGTAAATCCTATCATAATGATGTCTTTCTAAAAGAGGAGAAGAAACACCAAGAAACAGACAGGAAAGACAGCTGTGTGACGATGCAGTTATACTCCAAGGCGTGCCCGGGGCTACCTGAAGCTGAGAGAGACAAGAAGTGATCTTCCCCTAGAGTCTTCAGAGGCAGCATGGCCCTGCCGCGTACTAGAACTGGGTTGTCTAGCCACCAGAACTATGAGACAATAAACTTGTTATTCTAAGCCACCTAGTTAGTGGTATTTTGTTACAGCAGACCTAGGAAGTTAATACGTGAAGTTAATACACATGGGTCACCCATATGTACCTTAATGTTTGAGAGGCACTGAACATCATCTGTGAATTCCGGGAACCAAAAGAATCCTAGGTGTTAGGAAAATAATGAGCTATTCCACAAGAAGAGTATCAGCTCTGTGGAAACTGAAGTTACTAATGACCAGTGGTAGGGAAGTATTTGGAGCATTCTTCAGGAATTCTGAGATGCAAAGAATCAGTGGGTATGTGTGTGTAGCTAAATGAACTCTGGTGGCACTATGGTTAAGCACTTGTCTTCTGATTAAAAGGTCATACGTAGTACGAGCCCACCAGCCATTCTCCAGGAGAAGGATCCAGCATTCTGCTTCTGTAAAGATTCATTGCCTTGGAAATCCTCTGAGAAAGTTCTACTCTGTCCCATAGTATCACTATGAGTTGGAATCAAATCAGTGACAATGAGTATGGTTAGTTTTTCCTTTTGTGTGTGTGGGGATGTATGTAAATGAGAGTTGCAGTGGAGCCAAAGGAGAATAATAATGTCATTGGACAAATAGTGCTTTAGGACCTCTATATGCCACATACTGAGGTTTGAGCACAAGGCCAACCTGGTGTCCCCCTTAAGGGATTTACAGGGAATGTAGATCCTGAATAAACATCCTCCTACAGGGCTTTGTGGGAATTCTTAAACATGGGATACCTCTTGGAAGCAGAGATGCTAATCTGAGATTTGAAGTATAAACAAGCGTAAGAGTCCTTAGGGTATATGAAGCTGAGGAGTCAGGGTGGACAGTTGAGATAGGCTGGAATGGGGATGTGAGCAGAGGACTGTGAGATGTGGCTGCAAGATGATCAGGGCCAGCTCATTCAGGGGTCATAAGCCTGGTCATTTAGAGCTTTATCCTAAGCACACTGGTAAGTTGTTGAGGGTTTTCAGCAGAGAGGTGGGCAACAAGAGAATGTCCTATTGTTCAAGCCCTGGCTGCTTTAGGACTCAGGGTTCAAGGAGACTGGGACCAACACTGCTTAAAAAGAGTGCTGTAGATAACACACTGCTTTCATGGGGACAGTCTGAGCTGTTAGATGCATTGACCCCAGGTATCAATTAAGAATCTCATGGTGGTGGTTAGTTGCTCTCAGGTTATTTCTGACGTTGGTGACCCCGTGTACAACAGAATAAAATGTTACCAGGTCTTATGCCATCTCCACTGCTGTTCGTATGCCCAAGTCAGTTGTTGTAGCCACTGCATATAAACTCTGGTGGCATAATGATTCAGAGTTTGGCTGCTACCTGAAAAGTTGGCAGTCAAATGCACTGAGTGCTCCCTGGAAACCGTCATGGGGCTGTTTTACTCTGTCTGGTGGGGTCAGTATGAGTCAGTCAACTTGACAGCTGTGGGTTTAGTTTGGTGTTTTTTTCCCAACTTAGGGAATTCATCCTCTAGCACTATATGAGACAATATTTTGTTATGATCCCATCCCAAGGATTCTTATTGACTAGTTTTTGGAAGTAGATCAGCAGATTATTCTTCCTGATCTGTCTTAGTCTGTGTTTTAGCCATCTAATACAGCTATAACAGAAATATTAAGTGGATGGCTTTAACAAAGAGAAATTTATTCTCTCAGAATCCGGTCGGCTGCAAGTCCAAATTCAGGGTATCAGCTCCAGGGGAAGGCTTTTTCTATTGGCTGTGGAGGAACATCTTTGTTGTCAATCTTTTCCTAGACTGGGATCTTCTGAAGTACAGGGACCCTGGGTCCAAAGGACGCACTCTGCCCTCTGCTCCTGGCTCCTGGCACTGCTTTCTTGGTGGTATGAGGTCCCCAACTCTCTGCTCGCTTCTCTTTCCTTTATCTCACCAGCGATTGCCTCAAGGCACAATATACTCTTGCTAACACAACTGTCTGCCACCCATTAACATCATAGAGGTAGGATTTACAACTTGTAGAAACATCACAAAATGCTGAATTACGGCTTAGCCAAACTTCTACACATACATTTTATGGGGGCTGGGGCACACAGTTCAATCCATGACAGTCTAGAAACTCTGCTGAAACCCATTCTCTATGCTGAAACCTGTCCACTACTGCCTGGTACAGATATTTTCCAATTCACAGCAGGGTTCTTTGCTAACAACTTAGTCACAAGTCAGCTCTGACATAAGGAGAGCACCTCACTTTTTGTTAGTTTTTACTAGTATCGCTTTTTATTATCAATTCAGCAGTGTTTTGAACAGTAAGTCATAAAATTGAAAATCTGTGAGTGAACATCTAAAAATGATAGCATCAGCAAATTACACATTGCAGAATAGTACTAATGATGAGATGCACACAGAAACAAAGGACAGTCATAAGCGCAGCTTGTCTTCACTCAGATATACTGTAAGTCAGGGACTACCTGTATTTGAAATACCTGTGGGATAGCTTCCAGCATCATAACAACACACAGGCCACCCCAGTATATCAGACTGACAGACGGGTGGTAAAGTCACACATTACCGTCCCCTGAAATGGTTAGAAAGAGAAGACTTGAGTTTGGATGATGGTGGCTGAGTAAACTGCCTCCAAATCATAGTGGCTATAACAACATGGAAGGGTACTTTTCCTGCTCAACAAAGAAGTCACAAATCCCAGAAACTCTTACAGGCACTGTGGTTACAACAGGGAGCACAGAGAACATTTCTGCATCTCTGGAGCTTCCAGTCCAGATTGGAGATGGTATATTGATTTTCATCATTAAATTCTCACCCTTGTGAGCACTAAACACTGCTTGGGCTCTTAGCTATTTGGAGCTTCTACTCTCTTCCTTTGTGGCTTAAGCTGTTGTCACCTGTATAGTGAGATATGTTACCTGACAGAGGTTTTAAGAAAATTGAATCTTTTTTTTCTGCTCTTGTGGATGCAGAGGGAGGCTTGTTATTACCCAGTAACTTTCTCTGTCTCTCTCTCTTTCTCTCTGTGTTCTTGGTGAATAATGATGGTAATTGATAGCCAAAATTTATATGTTTACTTTATGCTAGACATAGCTCAAAGTCCCTTACATGATTAATTCAATCAACCTTCACCAGACTTATTAGAAAGGAGAAATACAGCACAGATGCTGTAAAAGTGCTTCTTTGATATGAGAAGCAGAAAAGAAAAGAAAAACAACCTTTTCTGAGAATAAGAACTGGCTATTTCACCCTACTGTGTGCTACCTTTCCTTGAATTTCTAAGACCCAGAGACAGAATAGGATGAATTTCTTTGACAGAGTCTACAAGGCCCAGTACTCACTGGACCCTACTTCAGCCCCAGCTGAGTCCTTCTTCTTCTCAGCTGCACTCTTCTCCCAGTTCTCTCCACTCCTGGCCACACCGGTCGTCTTTCAGTCCCCCGTTCTTGCTCTGTTCTTTTCCACCATGGAAACTTGGCACAAGCCGTTCCCACTACCTAGATGATTTTTTTTCCTTCAGTGTCTCTAAATAGTCTCCCCACCCAAATTCAGATCTGACTTCAAAGATCATTGGCTACTTAGTCCTAAGTTCTGTAAGTAGATAAATCCCAGTTATAGATTCTCTTAATTTCATGTCCCTCTCTATGGCAACACTTACAAAATTAGGCTTTCATACTTAGTGCACCGATGCTCAGAGTATGGGCCAGCAGCATCAGTGTCATGTGGGAACTTCTGAGACAGGTAGAATCTTCCACCTTACACCTCTGAAGCAGAAACTCTGGGGATGGGACCCATGTGCTTTACTACATCTTCTAGAACATTCTAATGTCTGCAAGTTTGAGAATGACTGCTTTAGTGTACATCTTTAATGAGTAACTTTCTCCCCTTGCTAGGCAGCTGATTCTCTCAGGGAAGAAACTGAGTTGTTATTGTTACTAATTTTCCACATTTGCTGTTCTTACTCTTACCATAGCATCTGTCACATAGTAGATATTCACTTAATAGCTGTTTAGTGACTGAATAAATGAACTCATTTGAGGTCATAGCAACTTTTGA
The DNA here is from genome assembly GCA_028571685.1 of Heterohyrax brucei. Classification (NCBI taxonomy): domain Eukaryota; kingdom Metazoa; phylum Chordata; class Mammalia; order Hyracoidea; family Procaviidae; genus Heterohyrax; species Heterohyrax brucei. The sequence continues at coordinate 100,787,221 of CM053151.1, forward strand.
GAGAGCATTATTTCTGTTTTACTGATACAGTTGCTTTGGGAGTTCTTGTGCCTGCTGGGCAGCTGGTCTGATATGTCCAGCTTTCTTAGAGGTTTTACCTTTGGGAGAAATGCCACAGAATGGCAGTTTTAGGTGTGAAACATCTTTGTGAATAGATTCTACTGATACAAAATAGAAAGTAGGGGAAAAGCGATAGTGCTAAATTAAAGCATGCAATGGCCCTAAACACTGATCATCTGTGGTGTCCCCTCCTCTGTTTACCTGTGTATTTCAACAGGATCAGTGCGTTATAGAGAGAGAGAGAGAGATGAGTGTGTGCATGTGTGTGTGTGTGTGTTAGCCATCCATGATGCTATATTTTAGGAGAATGAGATGAACTGGATTATAAAATTTTTAGTGGATACTGTGTACTGAAGGTTTTACTATGTACCACATTTCTGCAAAAATAATATCCCACATATTCTACAATAGAGAAAAGGAGCCAGTGAACTGGGTTGTTTCAACAGTCAGTGTAAAATTCTCCCACAACAAAAAACTGACTTTCCACCAGTTTCTCTTTAAGTGGATCATACTCGTACTTCGATTCCGGTGCTTGTTTTGTAGTAAATTCCGCCACTATAAATGACTTGACAGCCCACCCCCACCTCTTGTTTATTATAAAGAAATAATAGACTCCCAAGAGACTTGCTGAGATAAGGGGTTTCAATTACAGGGGAGGGAACAAAAAGAGAGAGATATCAGTGAAGGTGCTGAAGTGATGGGGACCATGTAGCTTAAACAACCTTGCTCAAAATGCATTTCCAGCTGGCACATTCTCATACACTGAAACTGATATCAATTTCTATCAATGCCCTGCCAGTTCCCTTCTGTTGTAGCACTCACTTTACCTTGTGTCCCTTCTGCTTGGCGTATTTACGGATCCTTGCTTTGAACAACTGGTGTCCCTGTTGTGTTGATGCCCTAAGCATGTGCTATCTTTCTTATTGGATAATCTATCACCAGTGGTGTACTAATGCCTCAGATAGAACTTACTTTGTTTCATTTAGCACAAGTATTCATTGGGCACACGGTACTTGGTTCTCTGGGGGCTCCCCAAATGAATACTATCTTCAAAGAGCTTATAAAATTCACATGTCCACCTATCTACTGTGTGTAAATCTTCTGCATATCCAAGTTTTTATAACAATGTGCTAGGAAGTCAGTGATGCATTTAAGAGGATGATAATCAGATGAGGACAAAATACTTCCAATTGGAAAACATTGATTGCTTTATGCGTTTTGTATGATATATATGATATGTATTTGTACGATGTGTGCAAGTTATTAGAGAATATATCTCATGAGACCGCTTGCAGAAGCTGAAGTAGTATGAGGTGCATTCTGCTATCCACTGAGATTGCTCACCCAAAGTCATTTAGGGCTACCTTAGACAATGTTTGTGCATTCTATGTGGGAGCTATATTATCCAAGGAAAAATATTTCCATAATTTTTAACACGTTACTATGGGTCATAATCGAATACAAGTTCAGCTTTTTAAAATTTTTAGTTCTAGTTCTCCCTTACTTCCCCTTTTGAAAATTGTCTTTGTTTCAAAAAAATAAAAAACAAACAAAAAACAGCTGTACTCAGCAGCTGGTTTGGAACCATAGTGCTGAGGTACTGGAGAATTTGCACAATTAACAGCTATTTATAGATACCAGCTCCAGGATGAGAATGTTTAACAGTGTGCCACTGAGTGGTCCATGCAATAGATGGATTAAAATCTTATTCACATTTCTTCCAAGTTCTCCAAATCCTTTTTCCCTTCCTTAATTTTTCTTTTTCTGGAGCTCTAGTTAAGCACCGGGCTGCGAATGCAGAGGTTGACAGTTTGAACCCATCAGCTGCTCTACTGGAGCAAGATGTGGCAATCTTCTTTCCCAAAGATTTATAGCCTTGGAAATCCTATCAGGGCAATTCTGCTGTGTCCTATAGAATTGCTATGAGTCAGACTTGACTCAGTAGTGGTGGATTTCTGGTTTATTGGATTCGGTTGAAGGGAACTTGAACCAAAAGAGAAGAATTGCCATCGAGTCAATTTCGACCCATAGTGACCATATAGAACAGAGTAGAACTGCTCTACACAGGTTCAAAGACTGCGAATCTTTGTAGAAGTAGATTGTCACATCTTTCTCCTGTGGATCGGCTAGTGGATTTGAACTGCTGACCTTTCAGTTAGCAACTGAGTGTTTAACCACTGTGCCCCTAGAGATTTACTGGTTGGAAGGCAAACTGATGTTCTTTGAGTGTCCGGTGGACTGTTTTCCTGTTTTCTCTTTTTCAGCTGATGTCTATTATATTTTGTGTTGACTCTGAATGTATTAAACCTAGTTTTGCAGTTTTGGGAGGTCTTGCTATTCCCTTTTAAACATGCTGCCCCCGCTTTTTTGTCATATACCTGAATATTAAGACAGATACCTAGATTTTTGTGTTGATGATTAAAATGGGATTTTGTGAGGCTAAATGCACTAGCAAACACCATGTCTCTCCAGTGGGCTTGGCAAAGCTAGACATCAGGAAAGGGATGGTGTCTGTCTTCAAAATACTGCAACTCTTAACTTTCACAAAGGAGGCTTGAAGGACAGATGCTAAATTATGTGATAGCTGTAATAGTATTCCAAATAAAATGCAGTATCCTCGGTTGCACTCTGCAACAGAAAGAGACATTAGCAGGAAAACTGGTAGGTTTTGAATGAAGCCTTCAGTTTGGTTCATGGCAATATACCAAAGTTAATTTCTTAATTTTGACAATGTACTATGGTTACAAGACATGTTAATATTAGGAGGAACTATGAGAGCAGTTATACTCTCACCTCTAGGGTTGCCGTGAGTCAGATTCGACTTGATGGCACTTGGCTAGGTAAAAAGTATGTAGAAACTATACTATATTTATACTTTTCAGTATGTCAAAAACGATTCCAAAATAAAATGTTTATTTTAAATAAAAGTGATCATGTTTTAGTAAAAATTTAATTGAAAGTTCTATATTATTTGTGGCAAATAATTATTTCCAAGAAAACTTGCTATCCTTCCCCAAACACATGTAAACACACACACTCTTTAAAAATAAAACCTTAAAAGATGTGTGGGTCATTGACTCATCACTGGAGAATGTACTTGTATTTGTGGATTAGGGCTATGCAACATGATCACAAGTTTGGGCTTGAATTCAGAAAACTTTGGACTTTTGTGTTTTATAATTGTGTGCTATGGAGTCAGTTAATCTATCTGAGCCAACGGTTTTCATCTGTAAAATGAACATACTGCTTTGCCTGCACAGGTAATGAGACTAAGTAGCAAATTTAAAATGAAGTAGTACTGTAAACGTATCATAATCACTGTGCTCTAGAAATGTGAGAAAACTACTCAAAAACCATCCAACCATAGCATATACGACTGATGACAGCTGAGAGTGGCATTTCCTACACTTGTGCCTTCATCAAACCGAAAGCCATTTTCTTCATCGAAGATAGAAAACCGTCCTTGAAAAAACAGTCAAGTGCATGCTTTATCCTCCTCTGGTGGATGGTCCAGGCATTGCAGCCTCTTTTTGGCCTTAACATTTGTTGATCCAGAGTCCACTCCAAAAAGCTGCTTCTGTGTTTTGGTAGTTCTGCTCCCTAAGTTGTACCTTGGGGCACCTCCATCCTTTTTCTTTCCTGTAGTGCCTCAGATGGTCTTATAACAACACTGGACTGTTAAATGTGTCATTTTCTGAAATGCTCCAGTGCTTCCTTGCTTATACCTCCAGGGTTTACTTTGTCACTTTGTCCCTTTCTGGTTTATTTCAGCACTCTTAGCATAAAGCATAGATCGGTGAGATGCAGTCCTAACCTAACTGATATGTGGTCTGAGTAATGTCCCTAGAAAAGAAGTGTAGACGTGGATTTCCCCTGGAGGAAAACACATTTAATATTCTGTTATATCTCCTTTCATTCTGTTATATCTGTTCATTCTGTTTCATTCGGTTATATCCTTTTGGTTTGATGAAGACACAAGTGTTGGAAATGCCACTCTCACCTGTCATTAGTCGTATATGCTATGGTTGGATGGTTTTTGAGTAGTTCTCCATGTACCAGGAAAGTGGCAATGCTGGCTCAAGAGAGAGGAAACTTTCAGCAATCCAGTCACCACCTATTACTGATCTTCCTTAGCTCCATGTAACAGAAGAAACCTTACCTTCCCCATACTACAAACATGCACTGAGGTTCTACCACCCTAGAGTAGGTGGTAGGCACGGGAGAATTTTTCTGTCCACAAGAAAATTACTAACTGGGTATGGGACGTAGTGTTGACAGCATATTACAAATTCTCACAAGGCATTATGTAATCAGTGCTCACTTGGTGATAAGCCATACTAATAAAATACTAAGGGAGCCTTTTACTATGTGCCAGCCTCTGACTAGGTATGTTGTATACACTATATTACTGGATCTTCCTAACAATACTGGAAGTATTTATTACTCTTAGAAGTACTTTTAGAGCTGAGAAGACTGGGGCTCAGAGAAGTCAAATAACTTAATCCAAATATAACCCTAAGGTTACAGGAAGCAGAAGAGAAAATACTTCTGGTTAGGCAAATATATAGCAGAGCACTGTCACTCTACTTTTCCTCATTTATGTCACATATCCCTTAATAGTATTATTTAATACTTTTTTTATTTCCTTTTTTTGAAAAATGCTTTATTGTCTTTTAAATGAAAGTTTATAATCCAGGTCAATTTGCATATAATGCCCACCCACCACACACACACTGCCAAACAACTCTAGCTGCTCTCCCCACCCTGTGACAGCTCACCCCTACCTTCTACCCTATACTTCCTTTGCCCCATTCTCTACCCTCTCATCTCACCTCTGGACAGGAGCTATTCTAACAGTGTCATGTATATATTTAAACCGAGAAACATACACTTCACTGGCATCACTCTATGTCTTATAGTCCATTCTGATCTTTGTCTAGAGACTTAGCTTTAGTACTGATTTCAGCTCTGGGATAGCAGAGAGTCCAGGGACCATGTCCTCAAGGGACCCTCAGGGTGTTGAATCATCAAGTCTGTCTTTTAATAGAGTTCTAAATCTGCACCCCCATTTTCCTCCCACTATGTCAGGGACTGTACATTGTGTTCCCTGTCAGGGCAGTCACTGGTGGTGGCTGGGCACAATCTAGTTCTTCTGGTCTCATGCTGATATAGTCGTCTGATCATATGGCCCCAGGATATGTGTGACTACTCTGGCATCTTAGCCCTGTCTCCTTAGAAATTTTTATTTCTAAAGAGAAAAAAAAAAAAACCCTCTTCACTAGAATTATACATGTCTACTATGTAGGAAGTTTTCACATATAATTTCCCCCCTTGAGAGATTCTGCTTCTAAAATATAAAGTTAATGGTTTTGTTCTTCTAAGCCAAGAGATTCTTTCAGTATTTCTTGTAGCTTTGGTTTGGTTTTTACAAGGACTCTGAGTTTCTGTTTATCTGCAGATGCCTTAATTTCATTTTCATATTTGAAAGATAGTTTTGCACTATATATAATTCTTGGTTGAAAGTTCGTCTCCTTCAAGGCTTTAAATGTGTCATGCCACGTCTCATTTCTGCTGAGAAATCTGATGAAAGCCTACAGGTTTTCCCTCTGAATGTTAGCTTTGCTTTGTGTCTTGCTGCCTTTAAGAATTTCTGCTTATGTTTCATGTTGTTAACCTTGATTATGTCTTGGAGTCTTTCTTTTGAGATCTGCATTGAGTGGTGTTCAATATGCATCTTGGATATCTGTTTTCTCTTCTTTCATAATTTCTGGGAAGTTTTCTGTCAGCAGCTCAGGAACAATACTCTCAGTATTCTCAGGTGTCTTGCCCTGTTCAGGAACTCCAATTAATCATAGATCATTCCTCTTAATAGAGTCCCACATGCTTCTTAATGCTTCTGCATTTTTCTTGTTTCTTTTTTCTGATTTCTCCTCATAGATGCTGGAGTCAGTGGCTCTGTCTTCCGTGTCAGAAAGTCTATTTTCCATTTGTTCCATTCTGCTTTCTTGGCTTTGAATTGAAGTTTCTATGTCTTTGATTTTGTTCTTGATCTGTTGGATTTCTGAGTACTGGTGTTCCTTCAGATTGAACAGCTTGCTTAATTTTTCATTTTCTTCTGCTGCATTTTGTATAAGGTCTAGGAGGGCTCTGCATATAATCCTTTTGTATTCACCTTCTGATAGTTTCAGCAAGGTTTCTTCATCTGGGAAGTTCTTTGGTGCTTTCTTTTGGGGGGCTTTCTGAAGCCATGGGTGATTTCTTGGTTATGCTTTTATCCAGAGTTTGTTGTGAGTCAATAGAGGCTGGGAGAGATGCTATGAAGGTGGACCACAGTTGTTTCTCTAGGCTATCTTAAAATGAAAGATAAAAGGTATCTGACAACTTCCAAAGTCAGTCAGGTTTTCAGGTGTATATGTTCCTCTTCCCAGCTGGCAAATGTTATAAACTAGTTCAAAATACAGAAAGACTACTGACCTACTGGCCTCTGCTGTCAGGCCCCAGCAGTAGGTGACACTGTGTAGAATATTGCTTTACTGCCAGAAAAACGCTCTCCTCCTGCATCTCAGCCTAGGAATTAGGTCCCTCTGAGGTCTCCGTATGGGTATCTCTGGCACCCAGTGGAACAAGATGGTGTCCCACACAAGCTCCCCTCCTGCTTTGGTAAAGGCTAGGCAATGGCAAAGGTGGAAAGAGAGGCCAAAGGTGCCGAGATGTACAGAGTCCAAAGCTGGACTCTCAAGATATGGCAACTTCGCCTGCCAATCCCACCAGCAATGTGCCTGAGATTAGCTGCTAGTCAAGTCCCAGCAGTGCCCACCAGCTAAGACAGGAAAAAAAAAGTTAAAATGGAGAGTTGCCTTCAGTCCATGACAGCCAGCACTCACCAAGAGTGGGAGTCAGCAAAAGAGAGGCAGTTTTCTGTTCAGTGGTATGAAGTCCAAATTAACACCCCTGTGCTGTGCCATGGGGCTCACTATGTGTCCAGAAGGCTCCATTTAATTATCAGTTCAGGTCTTGGTTTCCAGAGGGATTGGACTCTGCCCCCCCAAGAGATTCTGGAATTGGCTTTACTTCTTAACCCTGACTCTAGGCAGTTATTGATTATTGGTCAGGGTTGGCATGAAAGGTAAATTCTCTTTTCTACTCAGTGAATAGATGTTTGTCAAAACAAGAGAAAAAAATGTCAGTCTGGGCTCAGCCTGTCAAGTGAAAGCTTCATAGAATGGGTAGGAATTAACTCGACCTTGACAGAAAGGTGTAGGACCTGGGTAAGCAGAGTTAATTATGGTAGTAGCTTAATTAATGAGTGCTTACATGGCTGTTTTTAACCCATTTAATACAGCATTTCTAGGAGATACATGTAAACAAGAAACTGAGGCACAGAGAAACTACATGTCCTGGATTTAATTGTTCCCCCCATTTGGCTGGGCCATTATTCCCAATATTTTGTGATTTTCCTATGCTATACATCCTAATCTCTGCCTGCAGCTAATAGACAGGATGATTATGCTAAAATATGACTGGAGTGAGACTGTGACACCCTTGCTAAGGGCATTTCCCTGAAGTGTGGCTTGCGCCACCCTTTATCCTGTCATCCCATGGGAGATAAAAAGAGACAGAAACAAGTGGAGGACTGGGAGTCTCACATCAACAAGAAAGCAGCACTGGAAGAAGAGTCTGTTCCTCAGACCTGAGGTTCCTATGCCAAGATACTCCCTGGACAAAGACTGATGCGACAGAAGGACTTTCCTCCAGAGCCAACAAGGGGGAAAGCCTTCACTCAGAGTAGACAACCTGAATTCGGACTTGTAGCTTACCAGACTGTGTAAAAATAAATCTTTCTTTTTTCAACCATCCGTGTTGTGGTTACAGCAGTAGTATGAGCTGACTAAAACACTAAGGACCTTGTGCAAGATTACATAGTCAGGTCAGAGCAAACCCGACAGTGTGGATCTTGAGCCTAGGCTGTGAATCAATGTACCGTGCTGTTTTAAGAAGGCAGGGATTTCTGCTCATCAGTGTATTCGAAGTATCTTGCACATAGTAGATGCTCAGTGCATATTGAATGAATTCATACCTTCTTCCTGTAATAAAAATGATAGAGAAAGATATTCAAAAGCACAGAAGACAAAAAGCCAGTGATATATTAGGGATAAGTGAATTCCTGTACGGCATGGATGAAACATGTACTTGGTGACTTAAGTGTTCTAGTTACCTAGCAATGCTCTAACAGAAATACCATGAGGTGGATGGCTTTAACAAAGGAAAGTTTATTCTTACACTTACAAGTCCAAATTCAGGATGTCCACTCCAGGGGATGGCTTTCCCTTTGTTGGCTCTGGAGGAAAGTCTGGTATTGCATCAGTTTTTGTCCAAGGAGCGTCTTGGAACAGGAACCTCAGGATTAAGGGACATGCTCTTCTCCCAGTGCTGCTTGTTTGATGGTGTGAGGTTCCCAATTTTCAGCCTGTTCCCTTTTCCTTTTATCTCTTGCAGGCTATAAGGATTACAAGTGGGGTAAACCATACTCCAGGGAAACTCTCTTTACAGCAGAGTAGGGAGGTGATCTTCTGAAGGGATTTACAATCCCACCCTAATTCTTTAACATACAGCACAGTAAAATCACAAAATACTGGGAATCATGGCCCAGCCACATGGCTATGTATATTTTTGGGGGGACACAATTCAATCCATGACATTAAGGAATGTGGACTTCGGTTTCTTTTTATTATCAGTCATCACTCTGTCCCTGTCCAGGTTCATACACACTGCAGCTGGTATATTTTACAGTGAAGATTATCTGTAATTACTTAATCATGGATTGTAATCTAGTAAAATAAACTGTTGCCAAGTTCTTCTTGTAGCCCTTTGAATAGTGAGTCAAGATTGAACAGATGATGTGTTTGGGGATTTATAAAGAATCGAGGCTTTCTGTAGGGGACATCAGTGTGAAGAGATGTGAGATGGCTTGGCTTGGAAAAGAATAGGTAATATATCTGATTTTTAAAATATTTCAGTTACTGGCACATCTATTTCCTTTGCTTTTAAATACTAATTACCTAATAGAACATTTGAGATTACTATAACAACATATTTGACATTTTCTATGTAACTGGTGTTTCATGTAAATTGAAAGTATTTCAATACGTTTCATTATGGAAACCCTGTAGAATGCCGTATCTGGAGCTGGGGAAGGGAAATTTATCATCAAAAACAGTCTCTGTTGAGAAGTCAGCTGTAAACACAGGAATGGATGAAAATCCACTATGATCATTCTTCTTTTGCCCCCATTCACAATATGCAGTTCTTCTTGAGACCCAGATATCCTGAGAAAAATCCTCCGTCTCAGAAAATGAAATTAATCCAGGTAGCATTTGACTGCTCCTGATGATAAAGGCAAGAAAAATGATTCCTGGGCTACCAGTGGACTCCAAGTATGACAGTCAAAACCCATTAAAAACCAGGGGGAATTGTCCATGAAATAAGGAAGCTTTGTGACTGCATGAGTGGCTCAGATTTCCAAGGGGAATTGTGCAGTAAATCAATCTCTCTGAAGATATTTAGCTTGCTTAACTCAATGACATTTTCACTTACAATGCTTTTATTTCTCATCTCTGGCAGACAAGACAGTGTGAGTGCTGAACAAAACTGAGGTTGAACTTTTGCTTGATTGTATTCTCCCACCTATGAACTCTTACTGGAGTGATAAATTGGGAATACAACCCAGTGGTTTGAAGAAAAAAAAAAAGTCATTTGGTCAATGTAGGAGTTTGTGATTAGTGGTAAAACATACATCAGGTCCTCATTTGGGGAATTAACCAGAATTAAAGAAGAGCTGCTTTTGATGGGAGCTTATGTCAGAAATATCTGTGTATAAATATGTGAGAAATGAAAGCTGTTGGGTGTTTTCTTTGACAGTATTTCGTATAAGCCCTGTGAGACAGAAGCAACAACAATATGAAGGCATTTAGAGTTTATTCAGGTATTTTGATATCTATTATGGCATTTGGACTCTTATAACATCCACATCAAGTCTGACGTTACTACCCTCATTTGATGGATAGGGAGATTGAAGCTGAGATGGGTGAAATTACTAGCCCCAAGTACTGTGGAAAGAAAGTGGGAACAGATATCAAACTGAAATCTATCTTGTTCCAAAGACAGTTCTCTTGACAGGTGAGTTACTACTTAGCGGTAATTTATAAATCTTTTCCCTGAAAATGCACTGTTGTTCCTATGAGATCAAGCGTATCTTCTTAGGAGTTTGTGATGGGTTGGTGGCTCCTAATCTCTCTTAGAGCATAAACACATCTCCCTGATTCTGCTACCCAATGCACAATGCACTATTTGTTCTATTTATTCTTGTTTTACAACAGTTAAAAAAAAATTTCTGCCTATTTTGGAGATTAAGGGGACAAGCGTAGATATAAATATCAGCTGTTCTTTTGCCAGCCACGTGACTGATTCTGAGATAGCTATGTGATTTCTTTGATCCTCAGTTTCCTCATTGGCAAAATGGAATTTATAACATTACTGACTGCATATTTTTTGTAAGGATGAGTGAGGTGATGTATGAAAGCACGTAGCCCTTTAGAAGTGATAACAAGTGAGTGCTGGGATGAGAAAAGATGGGTCAGATGCCCTCTCCATCATGAAGAAATTCAGTGTGAGGAGTAGGGAAGGAAGGCACATTGTCAATCCAGTTTCCTCAGCTGTAAGACAGCAGTAATGATACTGTTTACTTTAGGGTTGTGAGGATTAAAAGAAATAATACGTGTAGAATACTTAAAATAGCACCTGCATATAATCAGTGCTCCATATTTTTAGCTATAATAGTAAGTATTACTATTAAGTGATCAGAATAGGGTTGCTCCAATGTTATAGTTCACAGAAGAAAGTGGGTCAATCCTTGGGCTAAGTCAGAGTAGACTTCACAACAGAATGCTAACTGAGCTGAGTCTAGAGGCATATGGAGGAGCCATCTAGGCTGCCCAGGTTTCTACCCCGTGCTGGTTAATTTTATGAATAAACTTTAGTGCAATGAATAGAAAAGTTAGAGTGGCCAGGGCAGGAATGCTGGAATGTGTTAGAGTAACAGTGGGGAGGAATGCAGTGTCACTGGCAAAACAATCTCTATTTATAAACACAAAAATATCCAGCAGTGTGCTGTGAACTAAAGGTAATACAGTTGCCTCTGCTGGTGATCTAGCATTAATAACATCCTTTACTAGGATCCTTGGTGCATTTTTGAAAGCAAAATTATTGGGGCTTCGTTGTAAAGAAGGTAAGGTGTAACAGTGCACAGACCTCTCTTCAAATCCTGCCTTGTGACTAACTAGTTGGCTGACCTTGAGGTAATCACAATGCCTTTGTGTGCTTTCATTTCCCCAAATATTCAAAGGAAGTAATAATCATATACCTTGAGATATTAAGAGCATTCAAGATAATATACATAAAGTGTGTGGCATTTTGCTGGATTCTCAGAAAAAGGAAAGGACTCTTACTATCGTAATCAGTTCTTCAACAGAGCCAAAGAGAAAGGAGAAAATAATCCCCCTGTGGAGCCTGTTTAAAGGTGATGTGGCTGCTACTTGGCTGTGGAGAAAAGAGGCCAGCTAGAAGCAAGAAAATCAAGTTGTGTGACTTGACCCCACATTTTTGGTGTATTTATTTGGACCTTAGTCTTCCCATTTCTAGAACTGGGTGCTGATGATGCTTTCCTTGCCTTTCTCATGGGCATGAGGAAGCAAATAAGACTTTAAAAAATAGGAGCATTGGGTGGCAGTGATGGTGATGGTGATGGCTGTGGTGCTGATGAGGATGCTGATGGTAATCGAACACGAGCAGCAACAGCAACAACAATAACAACAAACCACTGCTGCTGGGTCAGTTTGACTCTAAGTCATTTTATAGAACAGAATAGAATCGCCCCCAGAGGATTTCCAGGGCTGTACATCTTTACAGAAGCAGAGTGACACATCTCTTTGCTGCAGAGTGGCCAGTGACTTCAAATCACCCACCCTTTGGTTAGCAGCTGAGTGCTTTAACCACTGTGTCACCAGGGCTCCCTGATGATAATTGAAATCAACATTAGTTGGTTACTTGCTTTGGGCTAGGTGTAGTTCTAGGCTCTTTAGACGTACTAACTCATGTTGTCAACTAAGAAAATCATGATTCATTACTATTTATGTGTATCTTAAAAAGGTGTGGGTTAAGTGCTACCTCTGCTAACCACAAGGTCAGCAGTTCAAATCCACCAGGTGCTCCTTGAATACTCTGAGGGTCAGTTCTACCCTGGCCCCTAGGGTCGCCATGAGTCGGATCCGCCTCGACGGCACTTGGCTTGGCAGACATAGGGTACAGGAATGAAGCAAGACGTCTTTTCCTTTCAACTAACCAGTTAAAAATTAGTTGCTGAGTGTACTGAACATGCACTGTACTTGCCTTGCTCTAGTAGCTGTAGAGGAAATCCTGGTGGTGTAGTGGTTAAATAATATAGCTTCTAAGCAAAAGGTCGACAGTTCAAATCCACGAAGCACTGTGAGTCACAATTGACTTGACAGCAATGAGTGGCAACTGTAGATAATTTTAGTTAAGTGCCAACCACTATGCTAAGGTATCTGAAGGTGTTATCTCCTTTGATCTTCTCAATAAACACATGAAGACAAATATACAGGGGCAGATAATCCAATAATCAAGGTACACATGGGTTTACTTGTGCTTACTTACTAATTTGCAGTGAACAAGGCCTGCTGAGTCATTCATCCCTGTAGAGTTGGAAGAGAGGCAGATGCCAGCCATACCGAGAAGCAGAACCTTTGATGTGGTGAAATAATGTAAAATTGTTCACTACAGATAATTTAGGAAGCAAGGTACGCACCATGTTTACCTTGCCTATTGGATAATCTGCCACTGCATGTGTGTATTATTCTTACTTTGCAATGATGGAAATTTGGGTTGGAGAGTATGTGGCTATCACAGTGAGATAGTGACATGGGTGATAGAAAGATGCCAGAAGGTCTGGTTGAAGGATGTGTAAAGGTTTCTCAATGATGAAAGATAGAGAAGCATACAGAAGTGGTTACTGTAAATGAATTTGGAAGCAGCATAGTCCCAGAGATAGGTGCAATCTCCCTTGTCTCTCAAGGTTTCCCTGAAGCATGCAGTAGTAGATGAAACCAGTTGCTGGGAATAAGACTTGGTACAAAAATTCCCTTTGCCATTCTGAAGGGATGTTTATGTCCTGACATCTCTCCCTCCCTTCGCATCTGATTCTGGAGATTCTGGCCACCTGTTGGCTGGCCTGCCCACCAATCACAAGTAATATGTATAACAGAAACCCAGAACTTTTCTCACAGTGGACTGTGAGCCTGGGTGATGAACACATCAGTTCCCTAGATGTATTCCTCTGGAAACTGGCTTTGGTCCTAAGTTTCCAGTGAAGACCACTCAGTAACTTGTCTAAGATGATCCAACCAGTGTATGGAAGAACTGGAACTCAGTTGTGGTCTGTGTGACTTCCATGTACTCCTAATAAACCATGCCATGTGCAGTTAAGATATGACTTGTGGCTATCATGCACTTGAAAATTGTTTAGGAATATAGGGAGGGCAAACATAAACTTCTGAAGCAACAGAAGTTAGATATTCTGTAAGAAAGTTACAGATTGTTGATGATGCTGGAAGGACCAAAGGAGTTGTTAGAGAAGAGAGATGGTCAAGGGCTGCGTTGTCTATGGAGAAGGAAGAACATCTCTGTATGCAAATGATTCCTTCCAGGAAGGAAGAAATTCCTGGTTCATCACCTGATCTCCTGATCTCCTATAGGCTTCCTTGCATTCCAGCCAAAGTATAACCCCCACCTCTCACTTTTCTCTCACGTTAAGCTGCTCGCATATCACACTTTAAAACATATGTGAAACATATTGTTGCCAATGTTTTACTTCTCTCTCTGTGTGTGTATGTGTGTGTGTGTGTGTGTGTGTGTGTGTGAGAGAGAGAGAGAGAGAGAAAGGAGAGGTCTGACTGTAGAGAGAATAGCAGTTGCTAAGCTAAAGCTTGGGGAATGGTGGTGGCATAGTGGTTGAGTGATGTCTGCTAACCAGAAGGTCGGCAGTTGAAATCTGCCAAACTCTCTTTGGAAACTATGAGGCAGTTCCACGCCATTGATAGGGTCACAGTGAGTCAGAATTGACTCTGACTCTGCAGCAGTAAGTTTTTTTTTTTTTTAAGCTTGAGCTTAGATATGTTGTAAGAATGTGGAGAATTTGTGACTATTGGCCTAGAGGATAGTTTGGAATGAGGAATGATTAAGCAATTTAGCAGAAGTAAATGGACATTTCCTAGTGTAAAATATTACGAGAAAACACCCGGAGTTAAGACAATGCAAAAAGAAACAGCAGTTGGACCAGGTTTCCAAGAGTTTTCCTGAGGAACACACCGTTAGACCTCCTGCAGCTAGCTACCACCCAGGGGTTGTCTGCAGAGGCTATTTGGCTTCAGGTGACTAGGCCTACCTGCTTAGCCTCACCCTAGGGCTGAGGAGTCAGTATCTAGGGGGCACACATGAAATCCATCCATGACACGAAACCTGAGAATATGACAAGGTTTATTCTGCTAAGGAAATGGGTCAATAGAAGAATTATTTGACCTGCTCTTAGGCAGAAAACTAGGGAGAGAGATAGTTGTATTTGATGCTATATGTAGTTACTTCAGTATGGGAAGTTGTTGTGGTAAATTGTGCCTTTTCCTGGGTTTCTTTCCTTCTCTTGTTTGCCTGGTATACTTTGAATCACCTTTAAAGTCACAAATGATCACTCCTCTTGAAAACTACCTTCTTTAGGCAGACTTAACAACGTCCACATTTATCCGTGAATGAACTCCATGCAATGATTTTTTACACGACTTGACGGCAGTGGGTGGGGGATTTGTCAATTTGTGTAAGATTAGAAACAATACAAGATGGTAAATAATGGTTTACTCGTCTTTTTATCACCACTTTGTAGTATAGTGAATACATTGACTAACGTAATTTCAATAATGTTTGTTTAATGAAAACATATTGAGTGGTATATGCATTCTAGTCCTCGCCTCACCCATTGATTCTCTGGGCAGATGATCTGTTGCTTTTTGTCTCAGTCAGTGTATCTTTGACATGTAGAGACCTCTCAGAAATCAGACTGTATTTCCAGTTCAGGTGTCACATCAGTGATACTCTTTGAACTTCACAGTTGGTATGACAAAAGGAACTTCAACCATTTGTGACTGTGTTTGGTGCCATTAGGCACACTGAGTTCTCTTCAGTGGAAGAAGACAGTGTATAATACAAGAACCTAAGATGATGTAGCCCATCAGATACATGGTTTGAGTTGATGCCAAAGATAACTTTAAAAAAAGAAGAAACAACAAAACAAAGAAACCCAAAACCATTGCTTTTAAGTCAATTCTGACTCATAAAGATATAGAACAGAGCAGAACTGCCCCATACAGTTTCCAAGAATACCTAGTAGCTTTGAACTACTGACCTTTTGGTTAGCACCATAATACTTAACTACTGTGCCTCCAAGGTAACTCTATTGAGAGAAAATCAAGCTTAATTTTCAAGTCTTCCCCTGCTGAAGATGCTGTCTTTTTATAAAGATGTTATAATCATGGATGTTCCTTGATAAGAACCTATTGCTATAAGACTACTAATCTGCTTCATTGTGACTGCTTCTGATAAAGAAATGATGAAAAGGGTATCAGCCTACTTGAGTAAAATGGTTTCTCTATCTTACGCTGATGTAGACTCATTTATAGCCGATTATAGGTCATTTTTGGAAGGAAAATATTTATAATAGTCTACCTAACCGATTGGAGTCCCTAGATGGTACAAACAGTTAAAGAGCTTGATCAACCCAAGGGTAGAAGATTCAAGTCTACCCAGAGGCACCATAGAAGAAGTGTCTGGTGATCTACTTCTGAAAAACTAACAATTGAAAACTTCATAGAGCACAGTTCTGCTCTGACACCCATAGGGTTGCTGTGAGTCAGAATTCATTCTGATCAGTTAGTTACCTAACGAATTACATTATTTAAAAAAAAATTGCTTTAAGAATATTTTGTTAATCTTTGAAATGTCTTACCCTCTCTAGCAATGTCCCATGTTAAATTTTCAAATAGAGGTGAATGTCTAAAGGATAGAATCCTCCAGAAATTGATTGCTAGTAGATACCTGATATCTTCTGCTGAACCAACTTCCTACACTTCCACATTGCCTTTACTTCCCTTTATTTCTGAGGATTTGATGTCTTAGCTTTGGAGAAATGAAATGTAGAGAAGTCAGCACACACAACAGAGCCATCAGTGCAGTGAAGGGAAAGACCATCCAGTGCAAATCAGTGAGTTCAGACCATCAACATAGTGTCTTGGAAAGATACAAGATGTGTGGATTGTACTAATGTCAAGTTTCCTGATTTTGGCATTGCACTACAGTTACTTAAGTCATTATCAGTGGGGAAACTGGGTGAAGAGTCCACGGGACCTCTATGTACTAGTTTTTAAACTTCCTGTGAATCTATAATCATGTCAAAGTAAAAGTTAAAAAATAAACAAGAACAACAACATGGCATTGTAGTCAGATGCACTTATCTAAGTTTGAGACCTAACTTTGGCACTTACTATCATGTAACCTTGGCCAGGCACTTGAACTCTGTCTTCTCAACTCTCCTCATCTTTAAAATGGGGATTGTAAAACTTCATAATGCTGCCATGATGATTAACTAAGTAAGACAAGTCTCACTGTTTCCAAGGTTTCGCTTTACCTCTCAAACTAAATGACCCAGTCATACCATATGTTGGTTTTCTCTTACAGTGTAACAAGTTATACTTGTTAGAAGCAAATCACAGGCCCCACCCTTAGTTGAAGAGAAGACGCAGGAATTATACAAAAAAGGTGAGAATCGTTGAGGATTGCCGTAGGATCTATCTGCCACACTCTTAATATACAACAAACCTGGCACCAGCCATAGAATCCTTTCTCTCTGTGTTGATTGCTAGTTACTTTCATCTGTCCATTGAGATCAGAGATGACAAACGTTCAGCAGGGTATCAGCTGCTTCCTCACGCCTCAGCAGTATAGACAGGCTAAGTGATGCAGGCTCTTGGTTGGTTGTCTCTTGTGGATCCCTGCTATCTCTGAATGCTCTGCAAGACAATGCATGGGGCAGAAGCAACCATTTGTTCAGGGATGGAAAAGGTTACAAATCCTACGATCCTTAAACTGTGCTGTCAGCCATGGTAGGGCAGAAGCACAGGTTTTCCCAGCGCAATGGTAAGCATAGTAGACAGGGAAAGGAAACTTTAGCCCTGTGCCTGGAGTCCTAACATACAAACATTTTCAGTAAGGGGAATATCAACTCATCCAGGGTTAAGAGGAATTCCCATGTATCATATTTGTCCTTCACTCTGTTTTCTAATAAGAAAAATCAGAGAAAAACTTTAAAGTCAATGGGATGACATTGTGATAGAGCACAACTGTGTTTGTAAAAGAAAACTAAGTATAAGTTAGGGAACTAGAAAAATTATTTACAACTGAAGTGAAAACATATGAGTTTGAGTTGGATGGGAGGGAGAAATATATCTTTAAATAAATTGATTTCCCTGGTAATAATTGCATTTCTTTCTATGGCTCGTCATATGTTGTGGGTTTTCATATCATGCCTTTATGATTACATGAGTGAATTATTAGGGATGGTGTTATTTCCATTGTTTCTGAGCCTTACAAGATATAAAAGAACACTTTGTGACTATCCTTGGGTTCAGTTTAAGTCAGAGAAAAACAAAACTCATATACACAAAAATGTTCTTATGAAATGGCAGACAAAGTATTGATCTAAGGCTCATTTATTTTAATAGAACTCCTTAGTCATGGATTATAAGTGGGAAGCATTATATAGTAAGAGCAATTTTAACAAGATATTTTTCTTCTAGTTACATAAGGAATCACTAAGGAATAAGAAACAAGGAAAAATAGTTTTCTGTCAGATAGCTGGGGCACTAAAATGTCATTATTTGTCTAGCTATAGCCATTTAATCCAGTAAAATAGAAATTAATTTCCAGAAAAGCCTCAAACTAATCTTGGTAAATCTATAACTGTATTTTAACCCCAGAGACTATGAATGGTGATCCCTTTCCTTTTCTGTGGACTAGAATGCATGAATGCTTTGATAGATATTTTTTATTAAAATATTTACAGATCTTTTTCATTTACTTTGAAGTTTGTGACTTTGGGGAGATTTCTTAGATTCTAATCATGAAATAAAAGATATGTTATTGGAGGTGTTTGTCACATCTTATGAAGAATGTGCAACAGTGCAGTATTGAGATGAATTTAGAAAATTGTGCTTCAAGTAGGATATGTCTTCTGAATTACTGGGGAATATAGTAAATAGTAATTGGTTCCTTTCTCCCAAGCTTCCCTGTGATCTTGGAATTTTTGAAGATAATTTAGGATGTCCACAAACTTGGTCACTTGTTAGAAATATGTTTTAGAGCAAAGATATGCAAGGATGGCTCTTGTTCTTTCATTTCTTTCTAAGAAAATTGGTGAATATGTTGATTCGATAAATAAGGACCTTGTGACTGGCTGATAAGAGTGTTTGAAAGTGTCATTTTCTTGATGAAGAGTAAGAAAAAAGATCTGGAATGACGATTCTTTATTATTGGTCAACTTAGTGATCGATCAGTAATTTTTAAATAAAAGAAGAAATGTCTGTGTCAAATGGGAAATCAGTGGCTGGGCAAAGACTAGAGTGAAAACTTTAAAACTCTTAAATTGTGGAAACCTTGGTGGCATAGGAGTAGTTAAGAGCTATGGCGGCTAACCAAAAGGCTGCAGTTCAAGTTCACCAGGTACTCCTTGGAAACCCTATGGAGAAGTTCTTGTCTGTCCTTTAGGGTCACTATGAGTCAGAATCTGGTGTGTGTGTGTGTGTGTATTTATAGGACTGCAAAGGAGACCTTTGAAGTGATGGGGCAAAGTAAGGATATGGTGGAAGTGGAGGGGGTGAGTGATGGAGGGAAAGTCTGTTAAGAATTGTTCACATTAGTGGGGTTGATAAAAGGAATTGTCCTAAATCCTAAATACACCTACCCCCACCCTCATCCCTCCACTGCCTTTAATAAGCATTGCAGCTGTCTTTTTGACTGAGAGGTAATGCATATAAAAAGAAAGTAACAATCGGAACAACGCCGTTTTACAGAGGGCCCTCATTCTAGTCTCCTGGGCATCATAATGCTTTGCACCACTTAAGTAAGGCCCTAGCTGCTAATTGTGCTGAACACCTTCAGAGGTGGCGCTGTGGAGAAAGACGCAGCAACCAGAGCTCTAATGGGCTTGATTATGGTCTCTGGGGTCAAAACCACCTCTTGAAAGCCACTGCAAGACAGCTATTGGGAGGCTTGGTGGAAAGATTTAGTGCTGTTCTTTAAGGGATCGATGTCTAAGCAATTGAGTACCTCCTGACACTTCAGATGAATTCTGGGTGATTCCCTAGAGGATGTAATCCAACTTTTATCCACATAAATTTAGGTATCTCGTAATATGTGCCCAGTCCTGTTTTAGGAGAACTTCCAAGCCTAGTTAGAGAGATAGAACAAGCACTTACAAAGTGATGAGTTGGCGTTAACTGCTCAGCTACCCAGTGCTGATGGCCTGTGTAAGGCAGATGCAGAGAGAGGAGATCTAAGCGTCTGCAAAGGTGAGATGAGGGTTGCAGGATCTGGAGGAGCTCAGCAGGCTTCGGAGAGGGAGACTGCTGTTATAGCATGTATCCAGGCCAAGAGAAACCTGGGGTTAGGAAAAGAGAAAGCAGACAGAGAGGCTTGAGAGGAATAGAAGATGTGTGTTTCTTTTGTTTATATCAAGTGAAAAAAATCAAGTTTGTCTTTAGCCTGTCTCTAACACTAATTTTCCTTATTTGCAAAAGAGATCAAGCCTGAAGTTAGGAGCCTTTAGAAGACGCAGGAGCTACTGAGAGTTTATTAACGTTATTTTCTTTCATTCTATTTATAAGCAAATGATAGTGAATTTCCACTTACCATACTAATATAATTTTACTTTAAAAAGAAAATATATGTAAATAAAAAAGCAATGAGGGCAATTTAAAGAGAAAGACACAGCCAAAACCCATAGCGAGCAAGTTGGTTTTGACTCAGTGACCCTATACAACAGAGTAGAACCACCCTGGAGGGTTTCTGAGGAGCAGCTGATGGATTTGAATGGCTGACCTTTATAGTTAGTAGCCGTAGCTCTTAACCACTATACTACCAATGTTTCCAAAGAAAAAGGCACAATAAACAATAACTCAGGTGGTATGTAAATACAAGGCAACCCTAGAGGTGCAGTGGTTAAACGTCAGTCTGAATCCACTAACTGCTCTTTACAAACCTTATGGGGCAGTTCCTCTTTGTCCCATTGGGTCACTATTAGCTGGAAATGACTTGATGGGAGTGGATTTGGTTCATGGAGAGATGGCACAATGTATGATATTACTCCACATTAATTAACATTTCGGAAAACTGCTATGGATAGAGGTTATTTTGGGATATGATTTTGGTCTTTAACTTCCTAATTCTTATTCTATCCCTCACCTAGGTATTCCAGCAAAATAGAATTGGGTATTGTTTCCCATGAACCATCATGCTGGTCCACTTTTCTGGCCCTGCTGACTTTTTCTTCAAGGCAGAAATAATTTGTTAGATCTCTGTAAATATTTGGTGAATAAATGAACAAATGAATGAGTCAATAAGTAAATCAGTTGTTACTTAAAAAAAAATTGGAACCACAGTGATGATAACAGTAAGGAAGGGAAAGGAACCAAGCCAGGTGACACTTGAAAAAAATAGCAGGCTGCATTGAAGTCAGTGCTTTTCAAAGTGTAACCTGTACGTAAATCTCCCAAGACTCTTGTTAAAAATATAAGTTCTGCTCTGTAGGTCTTGGTGAAGTCGGAGGGTCTGCGTTTCTAACGAATCCACAGGGGATGCTGATGTGCCAGTTGGTGAACTGCATGCTGAATTGTAAAGACTTCGGTGGTGTAGGAGAGAAGAGACTTAAAGTGAGCTTTATTGTTTTGTGGGACTTTACAATCGTGTTCAAAATAGTTTTAAATAAGAAATGTCACTTGGATAGTTCTTTCTTTTTCTTCTAAACATTCTAACTCCAAGGAGATTAGTTTCCCTGTAAAGTTTAACAAATGTCCTTGAACGTCTCCTTTTTTAATTTTGTTTCATAACTCATTTTTTTGACCTTGATAGTTTTTTGTTTCTCATACATAGAGAGGTCCCTTTGACCCATAATCAATGATGAATAAACAAGAGAGTCTCATGAAGTATGACATATTAGAGACAGTTTGTTTTTACTTGGAGGAGTGAAGTTTCTCTGGGTTACATACATAAAATCCTTTTCTGTTGAGTCTAGTGCAGAGCAAACCTATAGGACAGAATAGAACTGCTCCACAGGGTTTCCAAGGAACATCTGGGGGATTCAAATGGCTGACTTTTTCGTTAGCAGCCAAGCTCTTAATCATTGTGCCACCACGCTCCCAAGATCGCATAATAAGGGGCAAAGCTAGTCCACAGACTCAAATCTCCTACCTTCCATAAAGTCTTATTTCCTAAGCATTTGGCTGCTAATCAAAAAGTGTACACTTTGAATCTCCCAGCCACGCCTTGAAAACCATGCGGGGCAGTTCTAATCTGTCCTGTGAGGTCTTTATGAGTTAGAATTGACTTGAGAGTAATGACATTACTTTTTTCTTGTTATCCAGATGCTTCTCTACCAATAACAAACTGTCAGTGTTCTGCCTTGTTCCACTAGCTCCTGGGTTTAGGGTAATGGGAGGTACTGTGGCTCAAGGCTTTTGAGTGTTTCCGGGTGAGATACCTGCTCCCTCCTTTCTTTACACCTTCGTCCCTGGCCACAGGGAAGAGGGCATGAAGTATCAGCCAGGCATTTCTCTGCTTCAAGAGCTGTCTACCAGCCAGAGCTGGTAACATTTTACAAAAATATGTTTTGGGGATGGTGAGATCTCTGACAGTGGGATACAGGAATAAACATAGCATTGAGTTCCCTCGCTCCCATGTGGTTATAAGCCTTACTTACTTGCTCATAAACCGTTTTAGGTTTAGTAGCGTCAGTCAAGAACTACAAATAAGTGGTGTAGAATAATCTTTTCTAGCTCATGGGTTGGTGTCGCTCTGTAATTACTGCTTAACATCCTTCCTCAACATCGGTATCTGTGTCAGCCTTAAAAACCAAACACAGCTGTTTACTGGATACTGGTTTTCTTCAATTAACTTTAAGAAACCATATACATTTACTTTTAAATTTTCTTATTTGGCATTTTATTTCAGCCATTATTCAGTTCCTGTGGTGTTTCTCAGACATAGTGGAATTAGCTGTGTCAGACACCGTTTAGAATATTCAACAGTCACATCATTACAGTGGTTAAATACTAAGACTGAAACTCAAGCCCTGGTGGTTTAGAGCCAGATCACTTGTGGTAAAGGATCAGCACTTGAGGCCCTTTGTGATGGTGGAGTATGAGTGTATCTGTAAATATGTATGCACACACATAATATACACACATACATGTGCATTTTAGTGTAATCTGAGTATTTATGTGTGAAACCTGAATCATTGCCACTGAATTTATTCCAACTCATAGCGGTCCTATAGGACAGAGTAAAACTGCCCCATAGGGTTTCCAAGGAGCACCTGGTAGATTTGAACTGATGACATTTTGTTTAGCAATCATACCTCTCAATCTCTACATCACCAGGGTGCCTATGTGTGCACAGATGTTTATATATATGTATGTTTCTGTGTACATTATATGTATTTTTATATATAATTACTAATAAAATGAAAAGTAGCCATTTTGAAAAAAGTGGGAAATATCAAAAAAGAGACTAAGAAAACTACTACCCCAAATTTGATCAACCGGAGATATATGCCATTTGCCGCATTTTAGCATGGTGTGCCTTTTCCTGCATGTATGATAGGAGATCATGCACTTATTCTTTTGATATTTCTGATTTTTAGCCTAACATTCTTTTGAATAAGAAGTATATTATATTGCTAGGTCCTTGTTGTCAGGTGCCATGGAGTCAGTTCTGACTCATACCGACCTTACACACAGCAAACGAAACACGACCAGATCTTGTAGCATGTCTGCAATCATTTTTATGCTTCACTGTTGCAACCACTTGGTCAGTCCATCTTGTTGGGGGTCTTCCTCTTTTTTGCTGACACTCTACTTTACCAAGCATGATGTTCTTCTCCAGGGATTGATCCCCCCTGACAACATGCCCCAAGTATGTAAGACACAGTCTCACCATCTTTGCCTCCAAGCAGCACTCTGGTTGTACTTCTTCCAGAACAGATTCGATTGTTCTTTTGGTAGTCCATGGTACACCCGATATTCTTCTCCAACACTACAATTCAAAGGCATGAAATTTTCTTCTGTCTTCCTTATTCATTGTACAGCTTTCCTACGCATATGATGTGACTGAAGATGCCATGGCTTGGGTCAGGGATGCCATGGTCTTCAAGGTGACTTTTGTCTTTGCTGTTCAATACTTTAAAGAGATCCTTTGTAGCAGATTTTCTCAATGCAGTGTGTCTTTTGATTTCTTCACTGCTGCTGCTATGCACATTGATTTCAGAACCAAGTAAAATTAAATCCTGGACAACCTCAGTCCTTTCTCCATTTATCATGATGTTGCTTACTGGTCCAGTTGTGAAGGTTTTTGTTTTCTTGATGTTGGTGTGCAATGCATACTGTGTGGTCTTTGATCTTCATCAGTAAGTATTTCAAATCCTTTTCACTTCCAGCAAGCAGGGTTGTGTCATCTGCATAACACAGGATGTTAGTGAGTCTTCTTCAGGTTCTGGTGCCACATTGTTCTTCATATAATCCACCTTCTTGGATTATTTGCTCTGTATACAGATTAAAAAGGTATGGTAAAGGGATACAACTCTTACACACGCCTTTCCTGACTTTGAACCATCCAGTATTCCCTTGTTCCTTTTGTATGAGTGCCTCCTGATCTATGTACAGATTCCTCATGAGCATGATTAGGTGTTCTGGAATTCCCGCTCTCTACAATGCTATTTATAGTTTGTTATGATCCACACAGTTGAATGGCTCTGCATAGTTGTTAAGTTCTTGGCCTAATTTAAATATTTTAAATTACTTGTATTCTTTCTTGCTGATCAAAACAATAAGTGTTTCCTGCAGAACATTTGATTAATATTGAAAAATGTAAAGAATAAAAATAATTGCTAGATCTAGTACTCAAAATTAAGCACTATTACCTTTTAATATATTTTCTTACTTTTTTTCTTATGTGTGTGTGTATGTGTGTTTGTTATATAGTTAATTTTTTTATTTTATGCTTTAGGTGAAATTTTACAGCTGGTTTAATTTCTATATAGAAGTGGATACACATACTATTATATGACAGTAGTTGCATTCCCTGTAATGTGGACAGCACGCTCTCCTTTTTCACTCTGGGGTTTCCTGTGTCCATCCAACCAGCCCCTCCCCTTTCACCTTCTCATCCTAACTCCATTCAGGAGCCACCCCCTTGGTCTAATTTATCTGGTGAATTAAATAAAATGAAATAATTTCTAACAAAACAATACCATATTACATGTATAGGCACTTAGTCATTTCTTCAAGGAGTCCTGATGGTGCAAGGCTGCTAACTGAAGGACTGCAGTTGGGATCCACTAGCTGCTGCATGGGAGAAAAGACCTGGTGCTTTAGTCAGCTAGTGCTGCTCTAACAGAAATGCCACCGAGTGGATGGCGTTAATAAAGGAAAGTTTATTCTTACTTAGTCCAGTAGGCTGCAAGTCTGTATTCAGGGTGTCCGCTCCAGGGGAAGGCTTTCCCCTTGTTGGCTCTGGAGGCAAGTCCGGTATTGCATCAGTCTTTGTCCAGGGAGCACCTAGTCGCAGGAACCTCGGGTCTGAAGAACGCGCTTGTCTCCCGGTGCTGCTTGCTCGGTGGTGTGAGGTTCCCAATTCTCTGCCTGCTTCTCTGTCCTTTTATCTCTCATAGGATGAAAGGATTAAGGGTGGGACAAGCCATACTCCAGGGA
This sequence comes from Heterohyrax brucei, assembly GCA_028571685.1. Classification (NCBI taxonomy): domain Eukaryota; kingdom Metazoa; phylum Chordata; class Mammalia; order Hyracoidea; family Procaviidae; genus Heterohyrax; species Heterohyrax brucei. The sequence continues at coordinate 100,812,432 of CM053151.1, forward strand.
AACTCCCTTTACAGTGGAGCAGAGAGGTGATCCTATGAAGGGATTTACAGTCCCATTCTAATCCTTTTACATACAGCATAGGAAAACCACAAAATGGAGGACAGTCACAAGATACTGGGAATCATGGCCCAGCCACGTGGCTACATGTGTTTTTTGGGGGACACAATTCAATCCATGACACCTGGCAACCTGCTCCTGTAGAGACTGCAGCCTAGAAAACCCTATGCGGGCATTTCTGCTCTGTCATGTTGAGTCACTATTAATAGGAATCAGTTCAGTAGCTTCCAACAATAACAAAAACAATGATTTGTCGTTCAAAATTTAGTGCATGCTTTCTCTCTGTTAATGTTTTTTAAAATAGATACATAGTATTCCGTTTTATACTAATTAATAATGGATTATAAGATTCTAATACTCTAAACCAAATGATATCAAGAATTCATTCAGGCTATGTTTTGTGCCTGGACAAAGAGAACAGTTTAATAGTTTGAGGGGTATCATAGTCCCTTAAATTTTATACAGCTCAAATATGGGAGGTTTGTATTAAGTAAATCTCATGCTTACAAGTATTTATTATTATTTTTTTTTATTAATAGAGGCTACATGGATCACTAAATATTAAACATCATTTACATTATGTATTCAGTAACCCTGGTGGCATAGTGGTTAAGTACTACAGCTGCTCTTCTGAAAGTGAGCAGTTCAAATCAATCAGGTGCTCTTTGATAACTATGCAGTAGTTCTGCTCTGTCCTATAGGGTTGCTGTGATTTGTAATCAACTTGATAGCAACAAATCTATTTGTTTATTTATTTTAGTTAGTACTTTTAGCAATCATTTGAGACAGATACTGTTATCCCATTTTACAAGTAAGAAACCTGAGAGTCAGAAGTAGAGGTTAAATAACTCCTGGCTGACTCTAACTATTTCTCTAATTCCATGCTCTTGACCACTACACTGTAACCACCTAATTTTATCATTAGATTCATCTCCACCTTTCCTGAATGCATTGATTTTCAGTATATGTATCCCCTGGATCACATGATTCTTAATTAATGTTTTCATTTCATACCTAATGCATATAATGCATTGTGCTCAGTTCTGCTGAGAAATAAATAAAAGTAAAAGCAATGGTACTTGATTAGAAACTTCTTGCAATGTGGTTGGGGGTGCAATGTGTAAATATGTACAAAATTCAGTTTAATAAAGGCCTTAAGCCTCCATACAAGAGAGTAAGACAGGAGCTACTCATAACCCGTAACACAAAACCTGTTGCCATCAAGTTTATTCTGACTCACAGTGACCCTATGATAATTGCCCCATAGAGTTTTTAAGGAGTGCTTGGTGGATTCAAACTGCACCTTTTGGTTAACAGTGCTAGTTCTTAACCATTAAACCACCAGGGTTTCTGATGTACCTGGCATGTTCTGCTTTATCATAAATAATTCTCTTTCTAATCTGAAAACACACTCCTTTATCTTGATGTTCTTGGAACTGTTAAACAAGACTATGTCTATTAAGCCAATTATATTTACTTTAAAATATTTCTATTTAGTCACTACCAGATTTGTTAACTTTGGGAATCTATCAACAACCAATACTGTATATTATTTAAGAGTCCATTTCAGCCAGTCACATATCCACGCCAAAGATGGCAGATTTTGGAAGGCTGTTGTATAAAACATAGTCTGAAAATGTTCTTATACGACAGAGTCATGTGGCTATTTTTATGATTATTTCTTCAAACATATATAAATATCCAAAAAACCAAATTCACTGCCATTGGGTAAGTTTCTACCCATAATGACCCTAGAGGGTAGGGTAGAACAGCCCTGTAGGGTTTCCAAGCTGTGGCTGGTACACTTGAACAGCCAACCTTTTGGCTAGTGGCTGTATCACTTTAACAGCTGCACTTACCAGGGCTACGTGTAAATAACTCTAGATATTCTCAGAGTCTAACAGCAGTCTGTTGCTGTCAGACTGGAAATTGTGCCACTAGTATTTCAAATATCATTAGAAGGTCCACCACGGTGTACAGATGGTAGAGGAACTGCCAGACTAAGAGAGACTGGAAGAAATTGTGGCAGTCTACTTTCAAGAATCAATCAGTGAAAACATGGTTGACAACAGAATACTGTAAACCCTAAGGGTGACAACAGATTATTGTTTGATATGGTACAGGAAAATGAGCCCTCTAGGGTGGAAGACACTCAAGATACCTACTTACCTGCTGCCACTGAGTCAATTCCCACTCTTAGTGACCCTACAGGACAGAGTAAAACTGCCCCCTAGAGTTTCCGAGGAGCGCCTGGTGAATTCAAACTGCTGACCGTTTGGTTAGCATCTGTAGCATTTAACCACCATGCCACCAGGGTTCCCTCAAAATACATGGGGCTGCGACAATGGACTCAAACATACCAAGAGGTGTGAGAGAGGACCTTCATGGTGCAGATGGTTAAGCCCTTGGCTACGATCCAAAAGGCTGATGGTTTGAACCCATCCAGAAGCCCCTTAAAAGACAGGCCTGGTGATCTGCTTCTGAAGGGTCACCACTTTGAAAACCCCACTGAACAGTTCTACTGTGTACACATGGAGTTGCCATGTGTCAAGCAACTAACAATGACAGAAGAGAGCATAGGACCAGGCCATGTTTCCTTCTGTTGTACGTGGAGCGGCCATGATTTGGCAAGCTGACTTAATGGCAGCTAATGACAGCAACACTTCACTAGAGTCGCCAGTAATCTGCCAGACCTTTGCCATGTTTTATCTTTGATTCTTACACTGGCAGTGAAACCAGAATTGTAACTTGGTGCTGTGTAACTTCAAAGGATGTTCCTTTTCATCTCACTACTCTGACTCATTTAATACCTTCTTTATGTAGCTCCTTATGTAACATAGAGACAGATGTCATCCTTCTAATGGCCCATGATTTTGTATAAATCCAGGCAGATAAACATAAAAGGGATATAGGATTTAGGGAAATTCATGCTGATAATGGAGAAAGGAAATTTATAGGTCACTGTGGCATTATATTTAATCCATTTTCATCTTATTACATATTTGGTTCAGGATATAAATGCATATTGACACACGCACAAAAAAAAATAAGAAAACTGTTGCCATTGATTCTGACTCATAGGATTCACAGAGAGTGGCTGGTGGACTTGAACTGCTGAACTTTCGGTTAGCAGCCAAACACTAAACTGGTATGCTGCCAGCATCCAATGTTGACATAAGATTTATGCATTGGGTAGTTATTTCTCTTTCTCTGAATAGTTCTTCCCTAAGACAAAAGGCTAGCCAGCAGTATTAGTCTTGTTTGCTAAAAGTTATGATCTGTATTATGAGGGACTTACCCTGGTTAGGAATATCAGACTTTGGAGTATCTGAGCCTGTGGAGTCCAGCAGTTCTCAAACTTTAGGATGCTTCAGAGTCACGTGGAGGACTTGTGAAATCACTGCTTGCTGAGACTACCTGCAGAGTCTCTGATTCAGTAGGTCTCTGATAGGATCTTGAGAATGTACAGTTTTAACATGTTCCCAGATGATGCTGATCTTGCTCATCCAGAGATTGGCTGGAGACCACTCTTTGAGAATCACTGGTCCAGTCTAAGGCTTTCTTTTTATAGGTGATGAAATTGAGGCCTGAGAAAGGTCATCCATGTGCACATGTGAATCAAATCTAGTTCCTTCTCTGCAGAAATTCCTTCTGTAGGTTTTCCTATTGCACTCAGAAAATTCCTAATCCTTACCATCCAGAAGAATCTGCAAGTCTGACTCCTCAGCGTTTTGCACACCTTGGTTCTCATAAAGCTTTATGGGCATATATTCCAGTTATTCAAATGCTATGCTCTTAACATACAAAAGCAGTTAATATGGGGGTGTAGCACACAGGAAGGAGTAGGGGCTTGATTTACAATCTGATTTCAATCCCCACTTTCAATTTCTGCCACTCTGATGGGTCTCCAAATATAGCTAATATTAGTCATTAATCTCTAACTTAATGATTTCTTAGTCTGCACTTCCTCATGAGGGGTCCATCTTGATTTTGCTATTATCTTTTACCTGACAGAGAATTAGATCCTTACAGTAATAGCTAACACAGATTGAGCATCTGTGTGCCAGATCCCTTGCCAAGCATTTAACATACATTATCATATTTTACCTTTACAAAAGCCATAAAAAGGTAGGTATTATTTGCATCTATTTTGCAAATGAGGAAACGGAGGCTTAGAGAGATGAAGCATCTTTCTGAAGGTGCTAAGAGGTAGCACTCAGATTTTGTTTTAGTTATCTAGTGCTGCTATAACAGAAATACCGTAAATAGATGGTTTTAACAGAGAAATCTGATCTGACTCAATGGCACTTGGCTTTGGCTTACAGTTCCAGAGGCTAGAAGTCTGAATTCAGGGTACCAGTTGGAATTGACTCAGTGGAACTGGGTTTGGTGGGGTTTGCTCTAGGGGAATGCTTTCTCTGTCTTTTGGCTCCAGGGAAAGGTCCTTGTCATCAGTTTTCTCTGGTCGAGGAACATCTCAGCACAGGGACAGTGGGACTAAAGTACATACTATTCCGCTGGTTCTTGTTTCTTGATGGCATTAGGTCCTCTGTTCCTCTGCTCACTTCTGTTTTTTTTATATCTCGAAAGAGACTGGTTTAAGACACAGCCTAATCTTACAGACTCAGTCCTGTCTCTTTAACATAACTGCCTGAATCCTACCTCATTAACATCGCAGAGTTAGGAGCTACAGCACGTAGGAAAATCACATCAGATGAAAAAATGTACAATCCTACAATACTAGGACTCATGGCCTAGCCAAATTGACACATATTTTTGAGGGACATAGTTAAATCCATGAGAGATGTAGACTTAGATTTGTGGGTTGGAATCTTCGTTCTTAACCTCTGCATTAATTCCCTGAAATTCCTGCAGCAGGTTACCACAAACTGACTTTTAGAATAATGTAAACTTATTTTCTCACAACTCTGGAGGCCAGAAATCTGAAATCAAGATGTTGGCACAGCTACACTCCATCTTAAGGCTTCTAGGATAAATTCTCTCTTGCTTTTCCAGATTTTGATGGCAGTTGGCATTCACTGGCTTCCTTGTCTATGGCCTCATCATTTCCATTTCTGCCTCTGTCTTCACATTGAATTTTCTTTTGTGTATCTATTTTGTAAGGATACTTGTCACTGGATTTAGGGCTCAGTGGAATAATCCAGGATGATCTCTTTACTTCAAGATCTTTAAATTAATTACGTTTTCAAAGACTCTTTTTTACAACGGAGGTAACACTCACAGATTCCAGAGGTAGGATTTGGGCATAGGTTTTTGGAGGGGGCACCATTCAGTAATGTCCTGAAATAGCTGCTCTGTTTTGTCTAAACAGCCCCAAAGGGTCAAATAATAGCAAACTCCTCTCTTGTCTGCTATTTTACTGACCACTTAATGGAAAATCAGGTGATGCCTCTGGAGGGAGTGAAAGGAGCTTTAGCTTTAAAGATCCTTCTAAAGCCATAAGGAGAAAGTAAACTGGAGATAAACAGTAATATTAAAACAGAGTTGAATACCATGTGGTATGACATCTTTCCTTTGTCAGCTGAAGAATTAAGAGTCTATGGAAGAAAGACACTTGGTCTACTTTATATGCTTCATTTCAGCTGTTTTTGAAAATAGTTTATTCTTCCTATATCTTTGATAATAGAAAAGTCTGATACACTGGGGTTGTCTTCAAGGATACAGAAATTTCGATGGCTGCAGCCCAAAGAGGGAGGAAACCATAGGGCCTTCTTCAGCCTGAAGTTACAAAGACATCAGACAATCACTGCTTCCTCAGTGCATTTAATTTTTGGCCAAACCTCAAAGATTAGTCAGATGAACAAATAATCTCTATTTACTTCTTAAGGATTTAAATAAATTTTGAATAATGTAGTTACTCTTTCCTCTTCAAGCAAATCTTTAAATACGGTGAATTTTGTAGAATCAAATTCTTCTAGTGTTCCATTTGTCTCTGCTTAACAAGTCACTTTACCTGAAGGTGTTAATAGTTTCTGAAATGTTTCCATGGATATTCTTTTTTCCTTTTTCCCTAGTTTTCTTTTCTCTTTTCCCTACTTTTCTATATTCTTTCTCTCAAGCACTGACTCTTTCACTTATTCGTTCTGCAGATAATTATTTCACACTTCAAATGTACATGACATATTTGTTTTAAGTAATAAAACTCACTAGAACTGTCAGAGTTCCAGTATGGAACCTTGGTAGTAGTCACAAGATCACCTGTCAAAATGACCCTTGGGTATTTCAGAAATTGAACCAACTTGCATGGAAACCAAGGTAGACCAATCTTACCACATAGTTGTCTATTCCTAAGTGCAACTATATGTGAATTTAAATATATGCTTCTAATAAAATTTCTTTCTTTTTCCTCTCTCTCTCTTGTTTTTTTTAATTATGATTAAATGAAAATGTACATTCCTATGTAAATTCACATGCTCACTCATATGCAGCTCTCACTGCTCTCCCTGCCTGGTGACAGCACTGCCCTCCTCTCTGCTCCATACATGTCCTATCCTCTCACCAGTCTCCTATCCCCTCCTCTCCACCCACTCCCCTTCCTCCAGCAAGAAGTCAGCAGGACGACATCCTATAGATGCATAGAACCATAAAATTCCCACAAGATACAATCAATGTGTGTCACCAAGTCCAATTTATTGCTGTTGGAAAAGTTGACCTTCATTATGATTTATGGACAGGGGCAGCGTCAGGGCCAGGGGCCATGCTCCCAGGGGAACTCAGAAGCAACTGGACCATCAATTGCGGTCTTTTATTGAAGATCTCAGGATACACCCCTGTTTATTCTCTTGTTGCCGGTGAGACTCCACTTTGTGAGCTCCATCATGGTTATCACTGGTGGTGGCCGGGCCACCATCCAGTTCTTCTGGTCATGAGTCGATGTAGAGACCCACTCATATGGGTCTCTCTGTCTTCTGGGTTCTCTTTTCCCCATGTCATTCTTGTCCTTGGTGATCATCTGTTTCTGTTGAGTTGGGACTATTTACTGTACCCTCAGATAGCAGCTTGGCAGCTTTTAAGACCCCAGATGTCACTCACTGATGAGGGGTACAGAGTCTTTGTTAGCAAAATGCTAGCTGTGCCAATTAGCCTCGATTTCACCTGAGAGCATGATCCCTGGCCTCCCACCCCAGTTATTCTGTCCTTGCAATACTGGGTTAAGATAGGAGGAGTACTCAAATTGTGTTGAAGTCCAGTTAATATTGATCTTCTTTCTAATGTGTGCTGTCACTGATTTTACCCAACCAAATTTCTATTAAGTATCTAATCTAAACTCTCCCCTCCTTCCTCCCTCCCTACCCTTGCAGTCTTCAGAGTCTTTTCTGCTATACCTGATTCTGTTTTTAAGTTCTTATTGTAGGGGTCTCATACAATATTTGTCCTTTTGTCACTGACTACTTTCACTTAGCATAATGTCCTCCAGTTGAAACCGGGTTAAGAGATGTTTTCTGCAATCATTGTTGTTCTTTATTATTGCATAGTGTTTCCTTGAGTATATATACCGTAGTTTACCTATCCATTCCTCTGTTGTTGGGCATCTGAATTGACTCCATCTTTTTGCTATTGTGGACTCTGCTGCGATGAACATTCGTGTGGATGTATCAGTTGGTGTAAATGGCCTTGATTCTGTAGGATATATTCCAAGCAGTGGAATTACTGGGTCAAATGGTATATCTATATCCATTTTTTTCAGGGAGTGCCAGATTGCTTTCCAAAGAGGTTGCACCGTTTTGCAAGCCCACCAGCAGTGTAGGAGAGTTCCAATCTCCCCATAGCCTCTCCAGCATTTGTTGTTTTGCATTTTTTAGATCATGGTCAACTTTGTTGGGGTGAGATGGTATCTAATTGTCATTTTGATTTGAATTTCTTCAATAGCTAATGATTGTGAGCATGTCCACTTGTGTTTTGGCTGCCTGGATCTCCTCTTTAGAGAAGCATCTGTCCATCTCCTTTGCCCGTCACTTAATTGGATGATTTATCTTTGTCTTATTGATGTTTTGTAATACCTTATAGATTACAGAGATCAGGCATCGATCTGACTTAGAGTTGCCAAATATTTTTTCCTGTTCTGTAGATGACCTTTGAATTCTATTAGTAAAGTCTTTGGATGAGCAAAAGTGATTGATTCCTAGCAGTTCCCATTTATCTATTTTCTCTTCTGATGATTGTGGTTTGTTTGACAGAGTTTGAAGTCTGTGTTGTGTATTAAACCTTCCATTGTTGATGCTATTTTTTTCTTGGATGAACTTTATTGTTTTAGATTTGATATTTAGATCTTTTATCCAGTTTGAGTTGATTTTTGTATAAGGTGTAAGATACGTGTCTTGTTTTAATGTAGTGCAGATGGATAACCAATTTTACCAGCACCATTTATTGAAAAATATATACTTCTAATAAAATTTCTAAAGAAAATACTTTCACTTTTATTTATTCATTTAACATTTAAAATATCTACTTTTTTCTTATAAGCTCTAATAATTAAAATATGTTTAACCTGTGTTTCCAAAAAATGTGCATTCAGTTCTGCTTTCATTAATGGAGACAAAAGCCGGTGTGATAAATTATTATTTTTTAATACAATTTTTTTCATTGTCATTAAGTGAAAGTATGCAATCCAAATTAATTTTGCATGTCTGCCTATCTGCAGCTCCTTCTGCTTTCCTTGCCCAGTGACAGCACACTCTTCCTCATTCTATGCTCTTAGCATACTCTTAACAAGCTCCTTCCTTTCCTCTCCTGTGCATGCTCTTCTCTCCTGTCTAGAAGGAGACCAGTAGGACAGCATCCTATAAATGCATAGAACCATAGAGTACATGCACCATATGGTCACGCTGAGTCCCTGAGTCCAGTCCATTTTTGTCTGAAGAGTTGACTTCGATAGGGTTTTCTGGTTAGGGGCATAAGCTGGTCTAGCGGCCATGCTCCCAGGGGATCCCCCAGGCTGTAGGACCATCAGTTGTGGTCTTTTAATACTAGCAATTTTAAATCAATATTTAAAAAGATACGAGGGCTAGGGGTTCTCAGAATGTGAGGATGGTGCATCAGAAAATGTATTAATAAAATATAATGATAAAATTATTAATCATCAAGGAAGGAAAATATTTTTTTTAGTAAATGTAAGAATACTATTTGATACAGTCAATATATACTTAATAATATATGTATATAATAATATGAGTTGGACCCAACTTGACAGCAGTTTTTGTATTATAATAATATGTCTATGATAATATTTATCATTATCTGAACAATTTGTATTGCAATAGCCCATTACTGTTGAACTGATTCTAACTCACAGAGACCATATAGGACAGAGCAAAACTGCTACATAGGGTTCCCAAGGTATAGTTGATGGATTTGAACTGCTGACCTTTTGGTAAGCAGCTGAACTTAACCAGTGTATCATCAGGGGTCCTTTATTGTAATAGAACTTCTTTACCTTGAAAGGGGGGAACTACCAAGTCAAAATTACGGCAGTGGGTTTGGTTTTATTTTGAGGGGGACAGTATAACCAGGAATTTACATCCATCATCGTACTTACTAAGACTAGGAACAAAGCAAGGGTACTGACTAGGATTCCTTCTATTTATTCTTGAAGAGGAGAACATTGTATAAGGGAAAAAATCAGAAGCGTAAGGATTAAAGATGAAGGCATTAAATCGTGTTACTCATAGGAAATCCATGAAGTTTGCCTTACTCATGGTTTTATAGAAAAATGGAACCAGTTAGAGAAAGATGTAGGTACATATATATATTTATATACATATATATATGTATGTATATATCAGGATTTTTTAAAATGGAAATGTATCACACCAATCATTAGGACCTGGGCAAATCCAAAATGTTGCAGTCTTGTGTTCCAAAGTCTATAGGTCATAGAGAGTGAAGCAGTTATGACAAGATGTCTATTCATAGCCTGAAGGTAGACTATGCCATAGGGAAAACTCCCTTTTTCCCCTTAAGGCCTTGAATTGATTGGTTGAGACCCATCTACATTAAGGAAGGTAATCTTTTTTTTACTTAGGTCAGCTATTTTAAGCACATGTAATTACTTCATAACAGCAAATAAACTAATGTTTGACCAAACAGCTGGGAACCATGGCCTAGCCAAGCTGATGAGGAAAATTAACCACCACAGGGGTCTATAGGCAAACTTGATTTAAGTGATTTAATCAAGTTTGTTATCTAGAAGATAAGCATAAATCTAGTTAAAGTTTTCATGCAATTAAACTGTAGACTAGAGAATTGTCTCAGAGACAATAGCAACAAAAATAAACCCACCCACTGCCCTCGAGTCATGTCCTACTCTTACCAACCCTAAAGATGAGAGTAGAACTGCCCTATAGAGTATCCAAGGACAAAAATAAAGCAGCTAATAATGAATCTAATGAAAGATTTAATATATTTAAAAAAAGTTAAAAAATGCATGGTATTGTAGAACATAGGCAAAGTCCCAAATAAATCACCAGTATTCATCATATTCATGTATTGGAAGACACAATAACCTAAAGATGTTGATTGTCTGTCTATCTTTCTGTAAACTCAATACAATTTTACTCGAAACTCCGACAGGATTTCTCATAGAACGTAAGAAGTTGATAATGTGGGATCCCATAAAGCCTCTCTGCGCTGGAGCAAAATGGCTAGTTCCGGGCATAGCCATGTTACTGAACCACAAAGCCATAACTTCAGATGAAAAGAACAAGTTATAGAATGACAAGTGCAGAATGACACTGTTTATATCAAGTTTGTAAACATTCAAATTAACCCCCAATACTTCAAAAATGTATTTATATATATTAAAACTATGAAAACATGTATAAAAATGATGAATGTCCCAGGAAAAAAGTTACTGCCAGGAACAAGGGAAATGGGACTACTACAAAATACTACTGCCTGTAATATTTCATTTCTTCAAAAAGAATCTAAAACAAATACATCAGAATATTAGCAATTAACAAAAGCCAGATTGCAGGTACACAGGTATTGATTTAAACAGTATTTCTACTTGTTTGAATGTTTACAATATCTTAAAATTTCATAAATATGTTTAGAGCAGGACTTGAGTGGAGAGCCACTTAGCCTCATGGGAATGTGGAGGCTTGTTCCCTAGGTTCCAGCCCTCCTTGCTGTCAAAGGGGATAATTAAAATGTATAACTCAGCAAAATCACATATAAATGCATAGCGTAACTATTCATACTCACTGGAAAAGTGTCAAAACTGTGAATGTTCAATTCTGAAATATCGAAATTTAACTAGAGACATACAGAACCAACCTGGGACTAAAAATAATAAAATAGAAAAAAATGCAATAAAAGCAGCTTGATATAAAATTCAGGACCGTATCTGGCCCCTCCTCCCTATGTTAAATCACGCCAGAGATTAATAGTAGTCTTCCTCAAAGATTTTCTGTATATATAAGCAATGGTGAGCAGGAGCAACCACACAGGTTAATAATAGAAAAGAAAACAAAACCTGCTCCCATGAAGGGAAAATGAACAGGCTACAAGGTGGCTGCACCTTCCCGAATACATCCTTCAGCTCCCCAAACAGCTTTTCCATCTTTGACCTTCTCGTTGGAGGCCTCTCCTTAAAGCAGTTACACACAGCTCTGCAAATGTTAGAGTGACATTTGGACTGGGCTTGTGTGATCAGTTCTCCTGCTAGGCTGGGCTCCCCCGACCCCCGGGGCCTGCCAAGCTCCAGCAGGGCGATCTTCACTCCATGCAGACTGCACTTCCCAGAGCTAGCAATAACATTTACCAGCTACAGTTTTCTCCATCTTCAAATATTTCCTCTGACCCATGTGATGGCATTCTGGGTCCTCTGTGGACAGGAACCTAAGGAAAGTGATTTAGAGAGAAGAAAGCCCTCCTTTTAGAGGTTTTAACATTTACCTTTCATTAAAGATTTTACTAGTGTTTTAATTGGTTCTCCCCCATAGGATTCTTGTATGTTTGGGGAAAATTAATTACTAAAATCTCATACCTGTAGAGAGGGGCACAGCTTTGACAATAGTCATGTCAGCAGAGACTCAGAAAATACTGCCTCTGGTGAAAAAATCAAGTCTGAGTGTTTACGAAAAGCTTTTTGGAATCCTGAAGAATTCAGACCTGAACAGGGAATTCCACAGCATAAGTCATAACCACTGGGTACAGTTTTTGATCCTCATTATGCTGACCATAGGCCGATGACGGGAGCAGTGGAAACTTTTAAGAAGAGAGGCACGCTATCTCTTTCGTTTGTTGTATCTCCGGTGTTTGAATGAATGAAGGGAATGTTCTTCCATCAGCCTCACTAGTTATGAGCTAATGTTATACTTATTTTATAAATGAGGAAGCTGAAGCTCAGAGAGAGTAAAGAATTTGTTCAGCGCAGAGCTAGTAAATAGTAGGCCTGGGATTCAGTCCTCGGTCAATCCGCCTCAGATACAGGTCTCAGAACGTTAATTGTTTTGTGGTTGTGTATACTTAAGGAGACACAGATATATCAGAAGTGAGACAATAAATACTGTTATGACTAGTTAAAAATGAAGAAGATCACAATAGAATTTCAAATGATAAATATAAAAGAATCAGCATCAGGCAAGCATCATGATAATAAATGTTGCAGAAAAGATGCAATGAAGGATGCTAACATTTGGTTTTTTAACCCGTAAAAAGACATAGTGACATCATGAAACCCTTGATACGATGTATTGAAAATAATATGGTAATACAAATAATATAATATTATTCTTGCCCAAACTGTATAACTACACTAAAATACTGAGTAAAGAAATGGGTAAACCAAAGTTGAAAGCATTTGATAAAATATTTGACCAGTGCTCTTTAAAAGTGTGTGAAATAGAAGGAAACATTAAGGAAATACTACTGTCTGGAGGGGATGAAGGAAAGATGGAAAAACACAGTGCAGACTTCTGGAACAGAAAAAAGAAAATGGTGAAAAAATTGGAGAGATTTGAATGCATTCTGAAGTTTATTTAATAATATTGTACCAATGTTAGTTTCCTTTTGTTGATAATCACACTATGGATGTAAGATACTAACTTTGGGAGAACCAAGGTGAAAGGCTTAAAGGAACACTCTGTACAATGTTTGCAACTTTTTCTGAGTTCAAGTAGTTCAAAAACAAAATTTTAAAAGTTCAACCACAATGAAGGAAGATGGTGACTAAGAAATACATTTGACCTTTAAGTTTACTTACAGTGTTGAGAAAGAGACAAGCATACAAATTAAGATAAAACATACATAAATAATAGTTTTGTAGGTATTACCAGTCATGTATGTATTTAGCAGATGGAATGAAGTCACAAAGAATAGGTGGTAAGTATTACCTGGAAGAGGAGTGCAGGTAGCCTGGAAGGGCTTCATATACAAGGTGATGCTTGAAGTCTTCTCTTCATCTACTACCTGTTTTATTGAAGATCTATTATGTGTCTGTTACTCCTCCAGAAAAAATACCATTTAGTGGTAAACAATAAAGAAAAGATGTCTACTTCCATGGATTGTATAATCTAAAAGGGGAGTCAGATAAACACACCAGCAAGAAAATACTAGCTATTTTTAAGTGTTGTAATAAAAAGAAATGAGCTGATGGGATAGAATGGGCCTGGAGAGAAGACAATTGTAATGACTGAGGAGTACCCATTTGAGAAGATGCTAGGTTGGTTAGCTGGGTAAGGACTGAATGAGAAGGAGCCAGCCATGCAAAATGACCAAGAAGAGGATAATTCCATGCTGAAGAAGACGTTGGCCGACTGCCTGAACATAAGGACAAATTGGTGTGTCTACATTCAAACAAACAAAAGGAGGCCAGTGTGCTGGGCTATAACGGGCAATGAGACAGTGACAGACAATGAGACATAGGAGTAGAGTGATCAGATGGTTTTAAGTCCAAACTGACACCTTTTTCAGAGTGCAAGTTCATGCTAGTAGTAATTACAGTACAGAAGGAATAAAATGGGACTGGCCAGGGAAAACTGCAACATGCAGTCATCGCATGGGAGAGGAAGCAATTCATGCAGGGTTTTGAGAGCTAGCACAAGGAGTATAATTTTATTTTAAGTGCATTGGGAAGGCAGGAGCAGGGAGTAAGCAGGACAAGGGAAGTGACCACACCGGGCCGTGGTGTGGAAAATAAAGTACAGAGAAAGGAACAGAAGTGGAGGGAGTAGTTAGGAGAGAGTTGCAGATGTCTAGTTAGAAGACAGAGGGTAGAAGCTTGGGCTAAGAGAGTAGACATGGAAAAGAAGAGAAACGGATGGATTCATACTCCACTTTGAAGGCAGAATCAATCAATTACCCATGCTTACTCGTAGCCTATAGGCGAAGGTTTGCCAGGTGCATTCCAGTGAAGAACTTTTCATACAAATGTAGCAACATGAATGGTGTCACAGAGGTAAGGTATGTTCTAACAGAGAATATTTTGTTCTATAACAAAAGAGAAGGGCAACATTGGGGACAGCAGTTGGGCTGGGGATGTGACCAGGGGCCTGATCATCTAAAAATTAGAATTCAATGGTAAATAGTAAGTACAAATATACCATGGACTGTCAAAAGAATAAACGAATGCGTCTTAGAAGAAGTAGAGTCAGAATGTTCCTTAGAAGCAAGGATGATATGAGACTTTATGTCATATTTTGGACTATGTCATGGATTGAACTGTGTCCCCCCGAAATATGTGTCACCATCTGGTTGGGCCATCATTCTAGTATTTTGTGATTTTCCTATGCTGTACATCCTAATCTCAGCCTGTGGCTAATAGATAGGATAATTATGTTAAAAGAGGATTAGGGTGGGACTGCAACACCCTTGCTAAGGGAGATTGACTGGATGTGGCTTGCATCACCTTTTATCCTTTCATCCTATGAGAGATAAAAAGAGAGGGAAGCAAGCAGAGAATTGGGAAGCAAGCAGAGGATTGGGAATGTCACACCATCAAGAGAGCAACACCAGGAGAAGGACATGTCCTTTAGATCTGAGACTCCTGTGCCAAGATACTCCCTGACCAAAGACTGATGCAACACAAGGACCTTCCCCCAGAGCCTACAGAGAGGGAAAACCTTCCCCTGGAGCAGACACCCTGAATTTGGATTTGTAGCCTATTGGACTGTGTAAGGATAAACTTTTCTTTGGTAAAGCCATCCACTCTGTGGCGTTTCTGTTAGAGGAGCACTAGCTGAGTAAAACAGAACTGGCATCAGAAAGGAGTAGTCCCTGGAGAAGGACATCATGCTTAGTAAAGTGGAGGATTAGTGAAACAGAGGAAGACCACAATGAGATGGATCGACACAGATGCTGCCACAATGGGCTTCACAATGATCGTGCAGATGGTGCAGGACCCATCAGTGTTTCATCCCGCTGTACATTGGGTATCTGTGAGTCAGAACCACTTGACAGCCCCTAACAACAACCACAACATTTTGCCATTGAAAGTATCAACCTGAAATGACAAGATTTGATTTCTTTTAGAAAAATAACTCTAGCTCAGTAGTTACAGGAAAATAAAACAACAAAATGAAAAGAAAACTAAACTGAAGATTGCCAAGCTAGGTACCTTTTGTCAGTGAGAAATATAAAGAAGAAACTAGAGGCATTTTGGGATTGTACAATAAGGTGAAGGGGCCTTTTTTTTTTTTTTCCTGGAAACTGGCTACCCACTCATCAGACACACCCTTGATTATGTAGTGGTTTACCAAATAATTAATCATTGACTCAAGGGTTGTTGAACAGTGTGGCTGAGTCATAAAGACAGCCCTAGGAGAGAAACTTTGGGGACAAATTATTATCATGTCCCATATACCTTACTTCTTTTGCTCCAGGACTCTTCTTGGCCCTCTGGTTACTAGGTTTTCACACTACTGCTCAGACTGGTGTGCCTCACCCACAGTTTAGGCCAGCTGAGCATGGCAATGGAGCTGGATTAACTTCCTCCCCGTAGACTTACAAACTCTTTGGCTGTGGGATGGTAGTATAATTTACAATACACTCTGCCAGCCTATAAAACAAATTTCTGTTTTCAGGAAGCCCTGACAAGAACAAGTGTTTATGGTTGAACTTTGGCTGTGTTCTCCATTGTTGCTGCAGGGCAGCCTGTGTATGATGTATCCTAGTCATCTGCTGGACAGTCACATTTTTTTTTCCATTGCCTTTGGCAAACTAAGCGCTGTGTTGGACTTTGTCAAATATCCACTCCAGGATCCTACTGTCTTAAGCAGAAATGGTCTTAGAATGTACTCTATCTTTAGGGACAAAGGAATTAAGACATAATTGTTGACAATTGCAAAGCCTAGGCTCATACTTCAATATAATTATCTCATGTCTCACTCTTCTAGATAAAGTTATTATAAAATGGTATCAATAGAAGACTTGGAAGTAGGGAAATCTGAGATATGCCAGCTGTGTACATGCAGTCAAATGATCGTCTTCTTGCTGACTGGGTGTTTTCTTCTTCCTTTACCCCAGTGTCTTACAATAACTACTTGCCACTCACATGATTAGGGTACCAATGTTACTTCTGTTCAGCCCCTTTACTCTACACAACTGTGAATAAAACCAGAGTTCCACATGAGAAGACACTTTGTTTTATCCACTGCTGGACCGCTAGAATCTAAAACAGTAACTGGAACATATAGTAGATACTAAAAAATTATGCGTTGAATGCAGAAATCCAACTGTTTATGTGATGGATCTGCTCCCAATGGTTTGGAAACATACAGCAAATGGTGTAGTTTTCTAAGAGGAGCCTACTGTTCTGAGAGTTGACTGGGAGGTTGTTGAGCTGATGTGACAGCCCTAATACGTAACATGGTAACTAACATTCGGTCTATTCTCACAATGTTACAGGAGTTGCAAAATTATAAGTAATTCAATTCCATTGTATTAGCCAGTACATTAAACTGGGGGACTCCAGTTTCCACTGTACACAAATGTTGTTGTTGTTGTTGTTAGTTGCTGTTGAGTTGGCTCTGAGTCTGATGACCTCATATGTAACAGAATGAAATAGCACCTGGTCCTGTGGCATCGAGTTAAGAAATTTCCTCCTGTTAATTCTCTACTTGCTCCTAGCCACATCCACCAGAAGAAATCTCTTATTTCATGTCCTGGGTGGGTTGGATATAACATCTGGCATTATCGCAGTTCTTTCATTTTTCCATTTTGTAGTTAACTCTGGCTTATGTAGTGTTGAAAATGGCTTGTGTGTGTGTGTGTGTGTGTTACTTGAAGATTGATTGAGTTACTGCATTCAGAACATTGTTAATTTTGTACAACCTAGGTTTGGAAGCAGGGTTACAAACTGAAAGGGAAAAAGGGATTTTTTTTTTTAATGAAAACATAAATACATACAGAGCTTTTAAATAAAACCTTAGTTTCCTCAGTTAAATAAAAGGACAAATCTTAGGTTTCTTTCTAGCTCTAAATTCCTGTCCCATTCAGGAAAAGTAACCTGGTGATTTCTGTGCTATTTTTTTCTGATAACTTGCCAAAAGACTGAGTCTACTTTGATCAGTTAATCAGACTTTTGGAAAATGTCTTCATTGGCTTAACTTTTCTAAAAACTGTATTTGGTATTGGTTTGTGTTGTAATAATGGCCCAGCTTCTCCTTGTAAAGGATAATGAGTCTATATCAAGTGGGAGGTTGTAGAGTTGATACATTCTGGAAAAATTGACAGGAAGTGCATTCTCCTTGCTACGCTGGAGAGAACTTGCCTATCTGAGTTACACCAGACAATTCTGAAGTAATCACATGGCTATAGAGTGAATAGTGCTATCTATCTTCCTGTGTAAATAGCAGAGCTTGACCAGGTATTGATATCACATTCACTCACTGAACACAGTCTGCCCATGGCTATTATGAGCCGTGCTTACCATCAAAGATAAATGTAAAAGAACTAACACCAGGGTCTTTGAATGTTGTCTCATGACTGTAGAAGTAGAATCAGATGCAGCAGGTATGGAATTTGAAGAGAGAAGGAAGAAGAATGTCCTCTTCTATTTCTATGTCATCAAAGTATACTTTACAATGAAGAGGAAGACAAAGCACCTTACCCTTTGCAATTTCATTGTCACTTTATGTTTGCAAGAAGTCCTGGTGGCACTGTGGTTAAGCTCTTAGTTGCTAACTGAAAGATTGAGTGTTCAAACTCACCAACTATTCCAAAGGAGAAAGATATGACGATCTCCTTTCGTAAAGGTTTCAGCTTTGGAAGCTCTACAGAGCAAGTTCTACTATGTCCTGTAGGGTCGCTGTGAGTTGGAATTGACTCAGTGGCACTGGGTTTGATTTTTGTTACAGTCTACAGAGCTGTTTCAAACATGTTTTCATAGCATTTATAAATGTATTCAGGATGTACATATAGGAAAAAGAAAGTGTGATTTCCCAAGGTTATACACCTCCAGTTCTAGTTGCTGTTAAGTGTGTGATAGAGTATGACAATACTCCATTGGGTTTTCAATGACTTGATTTTTTTAAAATGGCTTGCCAGGTGTTTTGCTCAAGGCCACCTCTAGGTGGACTTCTGTTAGTAGCCTATTGTGTTGAGTACTGGCACCATTTAGGGACTTTTCCTACAACTAGGTCAAAGCTATTTTTATAAACCAATGTTTCATGGAAATATACTCACATAGAAGTAACAGACCATCTCTAGATATCAGGGAAATTAATACAGATAGATTCATGTATGCATGTATACATAAACACATGCATCATTTATTAAGTACCCATTAATATCAGACATTATTTGGATATTTTCAAGGGTGTGCTGCAGGGTTTACTTTTGTGCTGCATACCTCTGACCTCATCTCCGGATCCATTCTCTTCTACTTTTTTCCTGCTCATCTTCATTCAGCTGCGACCCTGGAAGATTTGTTCATATGTAAATTACTTCAGCAGACTCCCTTTTTCTCTGGTTTTGAGTATGAACAATGGGAAGCACCAACAGGAGATGAAAGGTTTGGGTATTTAGTTCCCTTATTGTTCTTGTCAGGTGACGTTGAGTCTGTTCCAGCTCCCTCCTTTTGGAATGGCTGCTAACTGGCTGTGTCCCTTGACCTAAGGCCACAGCTTTTGTGAGGCAACCTCCTTAACACAGAGTTTCTTTTTCTCCTTCTCTCATCCTCAAGGTTCTGGTAATTGAGCCCACATGTGCATGGATGCCAGAGGGGCTCTGTTCTTTTTGATTTAAACAAAAATATATTTTATTATGCTTTATGTGAAAATTTACAATCCAAGTCAATTTGTCACATGGAAACTTGCATATACACTCGGCTGCATAACTCTAGTTGCTCTTTGTAGCCTGTGATAACACATTCTCCTTTCCACCCTGTACTGTCCACATCCATTCAACCAGCTCCTGTCCCTTTCTGCCCCCTCATCTCACCTCTGGTAAGGAGCTGCCCAGTTAGCCTCATGTATCTCCCGAAGTCAAGAAGCACACTCTTCTCTAGTATCATTTTATGTCTTATAGTCCAATTGAATTTTTGTCTGAAGAGTTGGCTTCAGCATTGGTTTCAGTTTGGATCTGAGAATCCAGAAGTCATGTCTTGCAGGGAACTTTCAGTCTGACAGACCATCAAGTCAGGTCTTTCTAATAGAGTTCAAGATATGCACCCTATTTTTTTCCTGCTGAATTGCCTTTCAGGGTAGTCATTAGTGGTGGCTGGATACCATCTAGGTCTTCTGATCTCAGGATGATGGATTTTCTGGATTGTGTGGCCCTTTCTGTCTTGTGGGTTCATATTTTTCCTTATGTCTTTGATTGACCTCCACTCCAGGTGGGTTGGGACTAACTGATGCTACTTGCAAGCTTTAAAGGCACCATGGACCACCCACAAAGGTGGGATGCAAGAGATTTCCTTAAAAAACTAGATGTTGAGGGTCTCCATTCTTAATAGCCCTGGATACTGTGTTATTTCTGGAGGGTTTTAAACCTGCAATGGATTGCAAAATTTGAGTGGGCCTTTCTTTTCTTTTTAGTATCCTGACTGATTCTGTGTGATTGTTAGAAATTTTATGGATGGATTTCACAGTTACAGAAACTGCATATCTAAGATTCCATCCAGTTGTTCTAATTCCAAGCTTACACGCCCGCAGGGACAGTTTACCAAGCCATGATTCTGAATGGGAGGCAGACACACATCTGTAATTATGACTTTGCACAATATAGATTTTTTGAGTAGACTAAAAAGAACTATCCTTAGAAACATACAAGTGCCATCTATAAAGGTTGTAGTCTGTGCTTTTATAACATGTTTGCAAAATCAATGGCAATGGTTATCTGAAAGAAAGCTGGGTAATATTATATCAGCTTTCTCACCTTATCATTTTGTCTTCCCTGCACCAACAGGTTTAGCCTAAAAGGCAAGTCTGAATTACTTACTATCTACCCTGTATATTGACTACACTCCAAATGTCTTAAGTGTGCTTATTAGGCCTTTTATAATGGACCCTTCAGTTTTAGCCCAGTGGTTCCCAATTGAGAGTGATTTTTTTTTACCTGAAGGTAACATTAAACTATGTGTAGATGTACTTTTTGTTTTCATTACTGAAGAAGATATTTCTGGAATGTAGTAGGTAGAAGCCAGGGATGCTGGTAAACGTTGACAATACACAGAATACCACCCATTGGTAAACAGTTATCTAGTTTAAAACGTCAATAATGTTAAGGCTGAGAAAACCTTTTGCTAGCCACATTGAGCTCTTCCTGTCTCTCGAGTTTTTTGTACTGTAATTATCATGTTAGGTTCTGTTGCAAACACTAAGTATCTGGTTATATTTCATGCCTTTCTCAACTTTGTATGTATACATACATTGTTCTCCCAACTTCAGTGTCTTGCATTCCTCTCCTTACGTTGACTTTTTTTCATCTTTGTCATGAACACTGTACGTTCTCTCCCCTGGGTAAAGGAAAAGATACTAGAGCTGAACTCCTACAACACTTGGTTTATTCACTATTCATTGGTGATTTACTTGTTTGTATCTATAATTTGACTATAAGTTCAGTAAGCCCAGGGACCTTGTTCTTTTGTGCTCCCCTCCACCATTTTGCATATAGCTTCTGGTGTGTAATCATTAAATGAATGATTATTGCAGGCAGTGGATAGATTCTTGAAGAATTGTATTATGCTTAATTTTTATAAATTACATCATATTTTCACTTCAGTATTAAAAACTGCTGTTTGAGAAAAGTGGTATGAATTTGTTAGAGGAAGATTCTCTAAAAATACATACAAATTTTTCATAAACCAATGTTTCTGTGTGTTTATATTTTCCTTTTGAATATTAAAAATATGGAAAAAGTTTGTACTTGCTTTTAAGTGAAAAATGCCAATAAAAAGATGGAATATATCTTTAGAAAGCTCTAGTTGCTTCGGGATGAGAGGCACATATTGCTGTATATGAGGGCAGCGTTCGGTTCAAGAATGTGAAAAGGTATTTCTTCTCAGCCTTATCCACAAGAGGGAGGAAATCACCCCACAACAGTTTTGTTGGTTTCCTGGAACTGTTAGCCACTGTTTGGTCGGCTAGAGCTGGAGATCTATTTTGCTTCTTCTGCTGCAAAATACACATTTAGAACCTGGCAGGCATTCCTGAATAGATTTGCACACTGTTTAAAATCAGCCCGGTTTGGGGTGGAGAGGAAGCAATCTGTGTATTTTGGAAGATTTGTCAGAATAAACCACACTAAAGGAGAGTGTTTGAGGCCAGTAGTTGGATGAGTGAGCAGGAGGATGTCTCAAAGATATGTAAATAGAAGAGGGTGATAAAACGGATTGTTTGCTGGTATTCTGCTTTTAAAGTTTTCTATCCCAATCTCTTCTTCCTACAGGAAATGGCTTAAGGGGTGGTGGGACTACAGTTCAAAGAAGTCTACTTGATAGGCTAAGTGGCAAAGTCCACCACGTGAAAACATGGAGCTAACTGTTAATACTGTCATTGGACTTCCTGCATTTGTTAGCAATATCACATCAATGATATTTTCTAGGACTTTTGTTTTATTTCTCTCATATTTCTGCCTGCCAGTCTGCTTTTTCTCCTTCAAGTCTGTAAAAGATGTAAATGGCATTACTTCCTGGCATGCTTAAGCAAGAAGAATCTCTGTGCCATTCATCTCCTATAACCCATTTTCTCTGTAGTTTCTGTTCTCATTTTGATTAGGACTCAATCACATCTAAAATAGCATGTGCTTGTGGTAATATTGAAGAAATCAGAATGCTAAATTTTAGTAAATAGCTGTTTTGTTGTTTCAAATGTAACTTTAATCTTATTAAATTAATATTGAAGTGAGGAACTGGTGGGGAAAAGTTCCCTTCCAGACAGTCTGCTTCTTAGACAATAAAATGAAACAAATGAACCAAAAAATTATTAGGATGAGGAAAATAAGGGCCTCAATGGAGTGTCATAAAACTAAAAAGTAGTGACTAAGAAGTAGGTAAGACATAATTCTGAGACCAAGCCAGGGAAAATGGTCAATTATAATGAGATTGCTAACATTGCCCTGATTCTTCAGATATGGGACTGTCTAGTTTATAAATAATACTGAGAATTATACTAATGCCTTCATATGTGGAAAGAAACAAACTGAGTATTCCCACTTTTGGTTGAATAGTAATGAAAATGGCTATGGTGGGGTGGAGGTGGATGACATGTAACAGAAGTAAGCAAGGAATCTTCGAAGCATGGATGAATGGATCAGACATTCTAACGTATCTCCTCCATTGGCTTTGGACACATTCTTTAACCAGTGGGATGCCTCATCAATGACTCATTCAGCATAGAATATTAATAAAGAGATAAAAAGTATTTTAAAAAACAAAAACAGGGTCAAATGGAAATTTGGGAGTTGAAAAATATAATAGCCAAAATGAACAATTTACTAAATATACTCAGTAGTAGACCTGACTTGGTAGAAGAAAAAAGCAACAAACTTAAAGATAGATCAATAGAAATTATGCTCTCTGGAGAGAAGAAAGAAAAAGAGAAAAGAAAAATATCAACATAGCCCTCAAAGAAATGTGGGACACCATAAGTGTGCTAACACATGTATAATAGGAGTACCAGGAGAAGAAGTAAGAAAAAGGAACAGAAAATATGTTCAAAGAAATAGTGGCTGGTGGAAGCTTCTCAAATGCTATGAAAAACATTAATCTACACATCTGCGAAACTCAATGAACTCTCAATAGCATTAATGTAAAGAGATTCACATCCAGACAAATGATAGTATGTTGAAAACCAGAAGAAAAAAATCTTGTAAGCAGGAAGACAGTGCTTATCATATACAAGAAAATCACAGTAAGATGAACTGATAACTTCTCTTCAGAAACAATGGAGGCCAACAGCAGTGGACAACACAGTCAGAGTCTTAAAAGAGAAATACCTGTTAACCAAGAAACTTGTATCCAGAAAAGTTACCTTTCAAAAATAAATGTGAAATAAAGACATTCCCAAATAAACATAAACTGAAGACAATTGCTGCTAACAAATTTGCCTTACAACAAATATGAAAAGAAGTTCTTTGGGATGTGACAGTAGACAGTAATTTGAAATGAATGCTCATGAAAAAACAAAGAGCTATAATAGAGGAAATTATGTAGGTGATGATAAATGACAGTATAGTCACACATTCCTTTTTCTCTCAACTGATTTAAAAAACATTTGCATAAAGTAATAGTTAATAAAAGTACAATTTTGGGCCTATAGCGTATATAAATATAATGTATTTGACAATAAAAATGTGAATGAAGCTGTGTTGGAGAAAGAAAATGACACCAGAAGGTAACTCAGTTCCATACACCCAAAATAAAATAAAAAATATGGAGAGAGTCAGAGATGGTAAATAATAAGGTAATTAAAAAAAAAAAAAAATGCTGTAAGTATATTTGAGTTCTCATTTCTTTTCTTAGATTCTTTGAAAGAGATAAGATTATAGAAAACAATCACAATAAGAATGTATTGTTCAGTTTGTAACATACATAGACATAATATGAATAGCAATAGCAGAACAAAAAGGGAGAAGGGAAGGGAGCTATATAAGAATAGTTTCAATATTGTACTGGAATTAGTATAAATCTGAAATAGATTTCAATAAGCTAAAATGTATATTGGAAGTCCTAGTATAAACAGTAAGAGAGTAACTTAAAAAATACGGTTAAAAAATCTTCAAAGGAATTCAATAGTATGCAAGAAAAGAAAATCACTGGAGACAAAAGAAGGTAACAAAGCAGGAAAAAAGGAACATTGTTATCATGAGATATACAGAAAACAAAATAAGGGGACTATATAAGTACTGTTATATGGGCATCCTGGGATGTGGTGTTTAAATACTCAATCTGACATATTTTAGACTAAAGAGCTTTCCTCATTAGCCACATTTTCTTTCTTTGAATTAGTATTCTATTCATGGCATTCCTTGTGTTTGAAAGCAAATTAATATGAAATGGATTTTGCTTCAGCAGACTTCTGTATTAAATTTTCTGCTTCATCACTCCCCTTAAAAAATATTAGGTTAATAATAGACAGAACACATTCAGAGAAATGCACACAAAAGGTACACATTGAGATGCACACTTTAGTTTATGCCATTAGCTGTTATACTATGTTCACACCTGATATTTATTCTATGGTATTACTAACAGTGACATAAAAATACACAGTACATTCATTTATACATATGTTCTTGCCCTACAAATATCCAGATGGAGAAAAATGACCATTAATTTTGGAGTGCATTGAAACTGAGTCTATCAAAGGAACCATTTCGTGGCTCACTGAGTTCCCTAATATCTTCTAAAAAACAAGGCATGGAGGTGTGTATATGGATGAATAATGGAAGGTACACAGTAGTGATTAATGATGTTCATAATTATGCAAACACTCAGAACATTGGGTATGTTTATAACAGTATATGGTAGATAAATATATGTATTGACTGTTTATGTAATTTTTCATATTTTAAAATAGTTTACAACTTTAAGTAAATGGTGTATATATGTAAAATTAGGTGTATTAGCATTGCTTTTCAAGGACTTCTATAAGTTGTATAAATATGAATGTTATTTTCTTTACATATATGTATATGCATATATGAAAACATGTATGAACATATATAAGCACATATACATATGAACATATATATAAACATTTATATATATGAACATATACATAGGAACACACACACACGTTCACACATAGGTTTGCGAATCAGACTGCTTGTGTTCAGCTCCCAGCTTTGCACTTTATTGTCTATCTTGTAGTACTCTTGTAAGGATTAAATGGTGATGCGTGTGAAGACCTAGAAAGCACCAGGCGTAGTAAGTGTTCCATAAGTTACTCATGACTGTTGTTCTTCTTTTGATTTTGCTCCACCAGGAGATAACAACTGTTTCCTTCACACATGGAGCATGTGTTACATTTAGATTATGCTTCTAATCTAAGAATGGATCTTTTATTGCGATATTGGCAGCGACTGTTACACCTTTATCTGGGAGCCTCTTAGGATTATCTGTGATGACTTAGGATTTGCAAATTGTAGTGTGTAACTGTTAGTATGTTTCTGGATTTTTCCCAGGTGACAATTGCTTTCCAGGAATGTAATCAGGTGTATTAACATTGCTTTTCAAGGACTTTTATAAGTTGTATAAGTAGGATGGGGCGGTAATGATGACATAGGTTGTTTTGGGAAACTTCTAAGGGGTCTTCCAGCTTTTAGCCTCTTCCTGTGTAATTCTTTCTGTACGTGAGGGCAGGGATGTTCATCTCTGTTGTGACTGCCGTGTTCTCAGTATCTGCTAGAATGCCCTTTACCCAGTAAGAACAAATGAATATATCACAGTATTTCTTACTCTAAATGTATTTACTTATTCCCAAGTGTCTAACAAAGTCATTGGCCTTTGTGTAGCTACTTCCCCAAATATATGTAATACTTCAAGTAAATTGAATAGTTTGTTGTTTTATAAGCATTGCCCTTCTTTCTTTCATTTAGGTCTATATAGATGTTATTTTCTTTACCTATCAAGTCCAGTACCCTCACTTTCTGTATTAGAAATGCCACCAAGCCGTGAGAACCACCTCTGACTCTACCTACTCTACTTACCTTAGCTCTGTAGCTCCTCCTCAGAGCATAACTAGCTTTATTTTTGATCTTTTGTATGTCAATCACTTTCAAAACTACATTACAGTAATTTGCATATCTTGTCTCCCGATAAGGCCCTCCTCTATTTTACCTTTCGCTCTCTATAGTACATGTAGGTAGTAACTATCTGATACCAGTAAATCTTTAATACAAACCGAGTGCAGGATAGTGAGCCCAGTGACATACTGGCTTGATAGGAATGTGAGTGATGTTCTCTCTCTGTGTTCAGTGTACATACTTGCCAAATGACTAATTAAACAAGTTCCCATTCTTAGCAGCATTCTGTTGCAGAACAGGCAATGGACTTAATATTGGGTATACTGGGTTCCAATCTAGTCCATGTGACTCTAGGGCAATACTGTAAGAGCCTCATTTTCCTTGTTTGAAAGAACGAAGAATGGCCACATGTCTCAGCATTATGTGAGACAGCATACAGGGAAGCCTCTAACCAAAGTTCTTGGCCTGGAAAAGTTATTTTTATTTTAAAGTGCATATTTTCTTCCTTCCTTATAGAAGAGCTACTTAAATAAAGAGAACATTGTTCCTCAAGAGTATCATTATTTTATTTTCTTTGTTTTGGTTTTAGCTCTGGCTCCGTCAGTCTGGTTTGAATAGGTCGATGAAATTTTCATAGAGCCTGATAATAGCTGGCCATGTTTCTCCTCTTTCCTGCACCCTCTGAAGTTTACACTTTCTGGCAGGTACCCATTTGTCTGCTGCTCTGCTTCTGTTCTTCATGAAGTACTCATGAGAATTCCCAGTTTTGTTTTAGGCACTTCTGTTAAACCCAGAGCATCCAGAAATACAGTAATAGATCCTTGCACAGTCATTATTTTGTTTGGCACACTTGACAAGGCTGTGAGGGTGGTCAGGAGGGTACCAGTCTTGTCATCCTCCTTTTGCAGATGAGGAAAGAATCAGAGTTTAAGTCGTCTGCCCATAGTCACATAGAAAATGGCAACCACTAGGGTTGATCAGACACAAGTTACCTAGCTACAAGTTTGTTACCCTCCCCACACTAGTATTTTTGACTCCAATACCAAAGAGTACTTGGAAATTCTAAAACCCTTCGTCCTAACAGTCTTGTCTCTTCTCTTCTGTTTTGGCAGAGGCCTCCATCTTAAGCTATGACGGCAGCATGTACATGAAGATCATCACTCCCATGGTCATGCACACCGAGGCAGAGGACGTGTCCTTCCGCTTTATGTCCCAGCGGGCTTACGGGCTGCTGGTGGCTACTACCTCCAGGGACTCGGCTGACACCCTGCGTCTGGAGCTGGATGGGGGGCGCGTCAAGCTCATGGTTAACTTAGGTATCGTATGAAGTACCCTCTGCCACTATGTCTGGGCTTGTCTTCCTTTTCTTTCTGATTTTCATTGGTTTGATTGTTTGAATTCTTTGTTTGTTTTTTAAAGTTAGCTGCTCACCTCTTGTTTAATAGACCAAGGATAAAACCAAACAGCAACAAAGACTTATTTCTCCTTGTTTCTGCATGAGGTTTTGATGTCAATTTCTGGTTTCTGACAGTGGTGGTTTCTTTACTAGATTATTTGTTTTCTAAGTTTCCTTTCTTGTTTTTTTGGAACCGTTTAGCTTTGTGTAAGACACGCTACTTTGGTCCATCTTTTGATCAAACACATCCCCATTAAGTTCAACTCCTCGGTCACCACTCGAAACAGTCAAACCTGAGACTAGAAACAGGGCAGGAAAAGGAGACAAAATGGGAGGGTGTGATTGGAGAGAACTAAGTAGCTACACTGGTAATAAGAAATACACTATTTCTAGCTCCATGATGACTTCAAATGGGAAATTCTGGTGACCCTGATGACACCATCTCATACTTTCTCCTAACAGAGAAGATAAGCAGATTACTTCTGTTGACCCATTGGAAAAATAATTTCTTAAGTTTAGAATTACTGACCTATGGAAGGAATATATTGCTTCTACTGTACAACCCAGTCTTCCTTCCTGATACTCTTACACGTTATCCAGGAGCCCTTTGTACAAAGATTGTGAATCTCACATGTTGGTCACTACTCACTGTACCCGCTTCTATAGCACATAGCCATTTTCCTTGGTATTGAAATATTATGACAACTTCAAATGGGTAGCTTTATTGAGAATGGATCTGATCTTCTGCTGTTGTTCCCCGCAACAGATACTGTGGAAAATCTCCTTTTCATGGTCTCATATTATCTGTTTTTATTGACCCTCTTTACTGAATTCTGATTAACCTTCTATGGAAAATAGAGGCCTCTTGGTGTTTGGAAGAGACACAAAAAGAAAACTTTTAATTTTGCTCTTCTATTCATTAGAAGGTCTTTTTGGAAATCACTGGACATCATGAGATCTGTGCCCAGTGTGTTGATAGGTTAGTGATATAGCAGAATCCAAAGTTTCTAAGCCTTTAGGTTTGGCTTAAAGGGTTGAATAGTTTTGGACCCAGAGCTCCTCTGCAAGATGTCAGTAGAATAACTTATCAGAGGCATGTAGAAGACATGAGGGACAAATGAATCAGATGCAAGAGTATAACAAAACCCTAGATGGCCTATCAGGAAAGCAGGGATTGTGAATCTATACATACCAGTTTTATCTGCTCTCCGGTGAACTGGTCACACTTGGAAAACACCTACACCACAATCCTAAAATCTGTAGGACACAGACTGTTTTGAGCAGTGGCTTATTTAGTTATGTCTTTTTTTATTTTTTACTTCCAATCTGCAGCTTTGATAAAATTTGCCCTTTTTCTTGTCCAACCTCATTTGATTTCCATTGTCAGTGCGTCTCTTGGTTTTTTGTTTTGTTCGTGTGTGTGTGTGTATGTTTGGTTACTTTGGGTTTTGTTTTTCTCTTTTGCTGGATCTTTTTCTGTGTTCTTCAGTTTCTGAGTCTTTCCAACCATTCACCATGGTAAATCAAAAGATGGTATTCAACCCTTCAAAGGCCCAAAGCCTGCGGCCCGCATAGCAAACAGCCTTGAGAACAGAGTGTACTGAGCAGCCTTCAGGGGCTGGCACACCCCTGTTCCTCCCCTCTTCCCTTCCTGACACCAGCCTCACCTTCCCCACACCAACCTCCTCCTCAGACAAACCAATGAAGGAGTATATTACCTCAAGCCTATGACCAGTAGCTGGTGGTCTACTTTCTGTAAAACAGGAGTGAAAACAAAACCACTAAAAAACAAATCTAATCCCCTAATTAGCTCACAAAAGTGATGATGACAGTTTTTAATTCTTGTCTCTGTTTTGAAGTCAGACAGCAGCATAAATAAAAGAAGGATTCAGCTCCTAGTGGTCATGGGAAAGTGCTGATTGCGTTTTTAAATAGACATTTATTTTTTCTTTATTAGGTATGGCTTTGTCAAGAGTAGAAAGCTAAGTCTCACATCGGAGGAAAACTGGGAGGGGGTAAAAGGGTGAAGAAAGAGACAGGCAGATGTTTTTCTCTTCTACACACGGGTACGCGTGTGGCGTGCGTGTACGCACTTACACACACACACAGAGACACACACACACATGAACACCTTTAATTTTGTTCTTCTATTCATTAGAAGGTCTTTTTGAAAATCACTGGACATCATGAGATCTGTGCCCAGTGTGTTGATGGGTTAGTGATATAGCTGAATCCAAAGAATCCTAGAAGCATCCCTTTTGCATTTTTAACTATGGCCGAAATTGAAGAGATACGCTTTTCTGAAAGGCCTTGTTTTAGCTTTTTGGTTCCTTTTGGCATACCACCAATCTAGCTCACTCTAATTTAAAATATTCTAGACAAAATGTATCTCCTTTCCTAGAGAATACGATATTCCTTCAGAGGCAGTAATGATGTACTTTTTCCTTGAAGGTTAATGTTTTCCACAACTACCTGATTGAATGTACTGATTTTTCCCTCAGATCTAACATGGAAAACTTAAATTCCTGTGCTATGTATATACAACTTTTGAGGCTCATCCTTTGTTCAAAAAGTCACCTTCCACGTCCTTCCAGTATTCCCTCCATGCATGTTTTCTTGGTCCTTGTTATGAATTTGCATTTGTTTTCTCTTGGGTATAGAAGAAAACATTTCCAAGCCGAGTTTGCTTTCACATGCGTTGCCTGAGGACTAGTGTGAAACAAGCACTTCACGTGCTGACTCCTCAAGTTGTGTCCCTTCTCTAGCACAGCACACAAATGATATTCCAATTTATTTCCCACTGGCCACACATACAAGCTCCCGACATAAGAACCTAGCTTGTATTTCTCTAATGTAACATGCTTTTTAAGCATCAAAAAGACAAGGCCTTTCTGAGAATCTAACTCGGAAAATAGCCAGATGTGACAGCAGCGGGCATGAAAAATACCTTTGATAGTATAAAACACATTAGATTTTTGAAAAAGTTGTATGGTTGGCTACTGATCGATCATATTTTGATCTTTCATGATTAAACAAATAATAGCATTTTAATTATTATAGTATATTTAAAGGTTTCAGATACCTTGTCTCATTTCAGTCCTGATTATTTTTGTGCAATAAGGCTAGAGAGTGTATTTTATGCTTACCTTTGGAAAATCTATTGGCCTAGTGGTTAAGTGCTGCAGCTGTTAACCAGAAGATTGGCCGTGTAACCCACTAGGTACTCATTGGAGACTCTGTGGGGTAGTCCAGGGGGTCACTATGAGTCAAAATCGACTCAATGACCATGAGCTCTTTTTTTTTTTTTTTAAACAGATTTGGAAACATTGAAATATATGACTTTTCAAAGCTCACACAGAAAGTTGGTAGCAGAGCTGGAACTAGAACCCATGTCTCTAAACTGCTAGGTTAACTTGGGTTATCTGTTACCTCCATAGGTCAACCCTGTGGATCAAATGATGTGCTGGTCTTAATGACTTGCACTGTTTTTATGATGGTCATTTAAAACCTTCACAGAGGGACTCTCCCCTTTCACTACTGCCCAGTTTGATTTGAGCCACCTGAAGAAAAGTCAGGTGATACAGTGAGGCTTTGACTACGGCCCTTTAGAATCCTGAACAGAGTGCTGTGACCTCTTCTCCAGTGGCAGGAAGCCCTGAAGGAATATCTTGCAGTTTGGTTAATTGAATTTGGATTCTCCAGATGTATTCCCTCTGGAAACATGGACTTGCTGACTAGTGTTTACTATACATGTCACGGAAGACATACAAATCCTAAATTCATTTACCTCCTCCATGGTCAACCCATTGTTCATCAATAGGAAAATAATCACTCCTCCTGACTTCCTAAAGTAAGACAAAGCTAAAGAAATCCAATCAAAGAATACACACACTTCAAACACTATACTGAGACTTAGATAGGTTTCTTCTAGGCAAAGTGAGAACTTTGGTTGCTACTACAGTTAGACCTGAGGAACGTCTTCCCAAGCCAGTTCTGTCTAATGTATTTTAGAAAAAACAAACAACAAGAACAACCACAAAAACCCTCACTCTCAAGAACACTTTTCCTTTAGCTTATAAACAAATTTCTGGTGTAGATTTTCACCTCAAATCTCTTACTCATCAGGTAAACTAACCAAATAATTGTACACTTACTGACTTGAAAGGATCACATTTTCTTGCTATCTTGAAGGCACCAACTTTTCACATTGGTTTAAAGACAACATTTGCTTCACCTGAAGCCATTTGGGTGAACAGAGAGGGACAAGTGAACCTAACACCCATTCGTAGGCCGGTTATCTGTCTAATGATAACATCATCGGGTGCATAGAGACCGTAGTTCTTGGGAACATTACTGTAAGCCCATTCTTTCTCTTTCTCGCCTTTTTGAATGCGTTCAAGCCCCGGTTCCCACTCTGTCTTCAGGTGGAACGGGCGTTCCACCTGCTTTGAGCTATGGTGGGTGTAACCAAGGGCAAAGACCTCCTCCTCTTCCTCCCTACCCACCTTCCGCTTCCCACTCCTCACAGGGGCGTGACCTCCTCTGTCTGGTGATCGTACCAGTTGCTCCAGGGCTGTTTGCTCCCACTTTTCTGTTGCGGTTGACGACACATGACAAACCTAACCGCACGAAATCAAACCCAGATTTTTCTCAAGAGATGTTCTTCCGGGAAACAAATAAGCTTCCTGCTTCCCTCCTCAGAAAGACTGGATGTATCAATTGCTGTTATTTTGATACTCATAGTTTCATTCTGTCCTGTCATTTGCCACCCTTTCCTTTTTTCACTTGCCAACTTAAAATGGTTTGCTTGGAAAAATTCAAGTGGTGGCACTGTGGCCTTGACAGACCTTCAAAAACTACTGGGACAGCCTTAGCCAGCAGAAGAACATAGTTTGTTACTGTATTTTTTTCCTAGTTAACTTTCTTCCTTTTTTTTCTAGTTTTCCTTCAACTTTTTAATGTCCAACCTTAGAAAAATTCTTACTGGAGTTCCCTCTATTCTAAATCCACCATAAGTTCAGCAGGGCAGCTTGGTTTAATAATTAATTTGAGACACTTGTGCCCATTTCCCCTGCTAATGCTCATTGACTGTAGTCAAGAACTGTTGGGGGTATGTATCCATGCCTCTCCAGCAGATGTTAATGAAGTTATAGATACCCTGATCTCTGGCATAACGCAATTGTCTGGTTACTACCACTGGAAAATTAGCTACCCTTTTCCCCCCTTTCTTACCCATTAAAAACGTTGATTTTTTTCCCCCTTTCCCTTCAAGATGCAGAATCCCAAGGTGATGCAATAGGCAGGGCTGCAAAGGGACCTGAGACCACCCCCACATGTGCCTGTCCCGCCTTCTCCCCAATGCTGTAGGCACCTGATTCAGTCTGAGCATTCAGGCAGGAAGGTGAAGACGGGCTTCATGAGTGGGTTGGCCTGGGAGCCTTTGAAGCAATAATAATCAGAGAACCCAATTCACTATGATAACCTCATAAAATGCCTCTGACTCTACACTCAACCCCACCTCTCTAAAATCTGGGATGGGTGTTTGTGCGGTTAGCTGTTTGCAAGTGGCCATTTTATGACAGGAAATGACCAGGTGGTGTTAACCCTTTCCTTGCCTGTAGGGGTAATGGCAAGTCTGCCTTTGTAAATTCCTGTCGCATTTGGGGCCTTACCTAAGGAGAGGGTGGAGGGAGATTGTTTTTAGAAAAAGAGAAAGGGTTAAATACTGCACTGAGAAAGGTCATAGACAGATTCTTTTTTTAAATGATACAATGTGTCAGACTGATGATGTATCTTTGGCATATTAATACAAAAATTGTGTTAATGCTACTTTTAAAAGTAAATTTTAAGAAAATTAAACATAGAGGGAAATAGGATATAACATATTTGGTGAGAAAATTTTTTACCTAATTTGCCAAGTTTAACAAAATTAATATTTCAAAGTTCAGGTATAAAATAATATAAGGAATCTTTTTTTTTGGAAAAAAAATAAAAGAAGACTACTCAGTGTCTATTGTGGATATATATGTATACCAGTATATCTCTCTATACATATGTGTATATATGTGTGTGTGTATATATATATGTATCTAATTTTACTAAATAATATACTGTACATATACACCCACCCTTAAAATTGTACATACTGTATATATATAAAATGGCCACATCTCTTGCGTGTGTCTGTCCCCGGAAGGGTGGACTGATTGTTTTTGGATGTCTGCAGCTGTTACCTTGAAGGATGCAATTTCATCTTTCATTTATTTTTCCCCATCTAGACTGTATCAGGATAAACTGTAACTCCAGTAAGTTTTCCCTCAAGTTTCATTTTGTTCTTTAAAAACAAAAAAAGTTGACTTTATTTTGTTTACTGTTTTATGAGCTGTTTTTTATTTGAATTATTTTATTTTTTTTAATTACAGAATTGGGGATAGCTGGGCTTAACAAGAATGGTGGGGTGATGGTAACAGGCTGAGTATGGCCTGAGGTGTTGTTTCTAAAATGGGGAAGGTCCTCTCTTCTTTCCTTGCATTTGCAATTTATGCAGAAAAGAAAGAAAAGGCACCTGGATAGCAAAATAACTTGAAAATGAGTTGAAATGGTAATTTGTTGTCTTTGGGAAATAACCCTCAGGGGTAGAAAAAAAGCTGTAGAACAACCAGCATGCACTTCTCCACTATCCAAGTTTCAGGTAATAAATGTAAAGTTCATGATCCAAAAGGTGGCTGCCAACTCATGTATTTCTGTTACTGGCATTTATTTTTCTGGGAGCTCTTAGGGGGCTGGGCCAAACATTTCTCTTGGTGATGATGCAACATTTTGACCAAAGATTTGAGAGACACTCTGTCTCTACGGAAGAAAGGATTAGAACCTATTACTTTCATCCTATTCCATTCAAATGCCCCTGTTCTTGAAGAAGGGTCTTAGTGTTTTAAGTGCTCTGTAGCCTAAATACTATTCACACGTTTCATCCTCAGACACAAGCAGTAACTGGAGTCATCAGGAAGGAAAATGAAGAGAGAGCAGAAGAATGAGTATAAAGAAAGAATAGGCCTAGGTGATGAAGAAAGGAAGGAATATGTTTTGAGTCCTCTAGTATGTTAGTTAGTGTAATGGAGCTAATAGACCAAACAGTCCCCAAGTTTCAGGCACCTGATAGAAGACAGGTTCATATCTTGCTCTGGCCGAGTCCATTGCCAGTGGCACTGTTCTCTTCATCACTTACCTTCAAAACAGTAATTCAGCAATCTAGGCTTCTTCCATCAGTTGTCTGCAACACTGTGGGGTTCTTCTCTCCAGCTGTATCCACAGGGAAAAGGAGGTTGAAGATTGACAGTGCTTGGAAGATCATGCCATAAGTTTTATTGTCTGTTTGGAAGTGACATACATGTCTTGTGACCACAGTGTATTTGCCAGACATTACCTCATCCTAACTGCAAGGGATGCTGGGAAATGCAATCTTCCTGTATACTTAGAAAGAGAAAATGGGATTGGTTGAGCATCACACACATGATTCTCAGTGTGATCTCATCATTTCAGCTTTTTCCTTGCTAGAGTCCTTCATAGGAACAATCTCAAAGTGAAGGATCTAATCAAGTTTCATACTTTCATGTACTTGGTCATTCTCTCGTATTAAATCTTTTTCTTTCTTGATGGGAGATGTGTTATTGGATGTATATTGGAATAAAGCCTAAATGTATATTTATTAGTAGAAAGAAGAGGAAATTGAGAGAAAAAAAATCTACATAAACAATCACTCCTTCCTTCCGTGGTGTCCTTGATGCTTGTGTTGGCACCACTTTCAATTATTTTAGTCAGTGTCCTATTTTGCTGTGTTTACACATTTATAATTAACACATATTTATCAGATACTTAGATCATTACAGCATAATTGAAACACCTTTTTTTCTCTAAAGCCTGAAGGTATCTCTTTCTTTAAGCAGCTTTACTGCAGTATAGTTTACATACTGCAGAATTTGCCCATTGTAAGTGTGCAATTAAGTGATTTTCAGTAAATATACAGTTGCCCAAATATCACACAGTCATCTTTTAGAACATTTTTGCTAACCACATCTTTCCCTTATATCCTTTCACAGTTAATTCTTGCTCCCACTGTTAGCCCTAGGCAGATACTAATCTATTTCAGTCTCTCTCTGTAAGCTTGCCTTTTCTGAATATGTCATATGAATGGCATCATGCAATATGTAGTCATTTGCATCTGACTTCTGCTGTTGGCTGCTGATTCTTCTACACCTTCCTCATTTTACTTTATATAGCCTATCTCTGGAAAGATTTTCTCCTTCTTTTTGCATTGGTTTCCAGAAGGAAATAAGTTGAGGATAAAGGTTGCAAACCTCTTTCAAGGTTGAACCTATCATCTTCTGGCTTCAGAGACTTGTCTCGCTAACAGAGAAGTGAGGGAGTAATTTGATATGGATATCAGGATTTCACCTTTTCTGGAGTTAATTACATCTAATCAGTCCTGGAATTCACTGTAAGGCAATTTGCAGTGTCCTCTTTCTCGGGAAGACAGCAACTGTCTCATCAGCACACAAATATCAGTAGGTTTCCTAAACCTGAACCAAGTTTTCCTATTTAGAAGCAAAAACCAATTTGGGAATATGTCAGCAAAGTTGGGTTCTCAGATTTGATCACAGTGTAGAAAGAGTCCCACTGGTTTTAATTCAATAGGTAGGTAGAGTCAAGATTATGTTTTGGAAGATATTATTGTATTCTCATGATAAAGTTAATTTTGGCAAGACTATCAGAGAAATATCACATAGTGTGTACTTGTTGAAGAGTAGTTGACTTGAGAAAAGCATGGGCCATTGAAACTAAGCTAAAACATTTAAATGTGATACATTTTCCTGAAGTCAATTTTAATTATTGATTTGAAGTTAAAAATGATATTGGAACCAAAGTGATATACTATGCAAAAGAAGAAGAAGAAGAAATATGAATCTTTAAGTTAAACCCTAAGAATTCAAGCCAAGTCTTCTTTAGTCCTCTTCATCTTTTGCCTTAGTGATTGGTGTGTGAGTTTGAATAATAGTTGTATTGGCTGGCTGTCCTTGTGGGCATATGGATATTATTCTGTCAATGACAGCATTGTACTTCAAGACAGATCTTGAAGTGTTCTTTTTGAAAGAGATAGATTGACACAGTGGCCGCAACAATGGGCTTAAGCATAAATACAACTGTGGACATGGTGCAAGACAGGCAGTGTTTCATTCTGTTGTTCATAGGGTCGCTATGAGTTGGAACCAACTCAATGGCACCTAACAACAACAACAGCTTTTTTATTCCATCCGTTTATTCCACTGGGGTGGAAAAGTCTAAGAGGGCTATGTAAGCAAATTAGGAGAAAAAGCAATTGAAGTCTAAACTTTCATTGCAGTTATTTTATGACAGAGGTCCTAGAATCTCAAGAAAGAGATATGTGGGCCAGTCATTTTACTTGCTTTTCAGACATGAGTGTACAAGAAAAAGAATAGTTTTTCAGCCTGAGTTTGAGATGGAAAGAACTTTTTTTCCTCACCCCTTGGACTTGTCTCTTGCTGTCATTGCAATAGAAGTCATAAAGTGTCATTGCTCAAGTTTTAAAATAGAGCTGCTTTTCTTTTTTTTTTTTTTCCGTGAAGGGACATACTAAATTAAGCTTAAACCAAGTTAAATATAAGTTTGTGAACTTTTTCAGAAGTTCTTGGGTATATTTTTCCAAGATGCCTGTGTTTTCACAAGTCACTGGGGTAAAATGCTGAATGACATCAACTTCTTTTCCCCCAGTCATTGTCTCCCAGTGTTGTTTGTTCTGGACACTGGCTGTTTCCAAGGGTTTCTGTGACACTTGTTTTAATAGAGAAAAGAGCATAAAAAAGAAAGATAGTCTTCCAGTCTAAAGAGGGAGCAAATGACCATGTGACACAAAAGCTGAGTTTTCTACTAGCCTTCTTTCTTAAGGCTTTTATGATGGGCTCTTCTGTTAGTGACATAGCCTGATTCTATGCCAAGGTTTCCTCACTAAGAAGTAGAGGAATAATTTTCTAATCAGCTTCTTTGCCTTTCCTCTTTTCTTACCTTTTCTTTTTCAGAAGTCTTTCATTTCTTATTATATGATCTGCAATATACTTATCATTGATTATTCATCCCAAATCTTATTACCCCTGCTTTCCAAACCCTCCAAGAGTACCATCTCATGACATAAATGTATCATTCAAAACTCAGTGATTCTTAGTAAATTCATTTATGAAAATAAAATTAATATACTTAAGAGGCATAGATTAGACAGTGTGTAAATCAATATCTTTGGTTGAATTGGGATCATTTCCAGATTTGATTCATTTGGTAGAAATAGAGTTAAACCCATGATATAGGGAAAGCTCTTGTCTAGAACTTAT
This sequence comes from Heterohyrax brucei, assembly GCA_028571685.1. NCBI lineage: Eukaryota > Metazoa > Chordata > Mammalia > Hyracoidea > Procaviidae > Heterohyrax > Heterohyrax brucei. The sequence goes on from CM053151.1 coordinate 100,850,430, forward strand.
TTTCAAATTACAAAAGAACAACAGAGTTGGCAGTCATCGTGGTGACTTGAATTCAAAGGTGACCTGAAGTACTGCTAAAGGAAACAGCAGTACTTTCTGGAGAATTCCTGGAGGAAACTACCTGTTCCTTAAGGTTCCAGCTCCATGAGGTTGACGGTAACCTAAAAGGTATGAACTCACTGGTCTTGTGGATGTTTGCTGAAATGGAAGTCTGGAAAATGGTTTGTTGTCTTTGACCTTGTCTGATTGTGACTTCTTCCCTATGATTTTTCACCCACTCTTTCCTTCTATCCTATTCCAGCCATGTGCAGTATGAATGAATATTGTGAACTCATATTAATTAAATATGAGGGCAGTGTGAATGAAAATAGTAAACACTTATTAATGAAATATTGGTATTTCCCTTTCTCACTTCCTTCTTTTCACAAAGCTAAGTCTTCTGTGGCTACTTTTTTTCCAATCTTTCTAAAAAAATAAAAGGTATATCTATGTGACGTGGGATTTATAAGTTCGTGTGTACGCCGAAATATTTAGATACATGTAGGGAACTTCTTCCTACCTCTTACTAATTGCTTTGGATTTGTACCTTACTGACTATAACAAGTTGAGTTTTTTCCTCTTAGACATAGAGGAGAAAAGGAATAGAGTACAGTATAATAATGTGCCAGCCTTAGAATACTCAAGTGTCACAGTAGAGTCACTTGTGTCAGAGAACAGATTTGGTGATCTTGTCCAATTCTCATATGCTCTCCTATCTTTGAATTATCACAGAGGTTTACAAAAACATCAGAAGTATATGTGAAAACAATATCAGAATGATATGATATCTCCAAATCACATCTCTGAAGGCTCTCAGTCCTGGCAAGGATATTTTTTTATCTTTTCCTCATATTCATACTTCTCTTTCCCCTGCTTGTCTAGCTTGGGTCTGTTGATTTTGCTTCTCATCCCTTACTTTCCGAGTTTCAGTGTTTTAGCAAACTCAACAGTTTGTAGATGGTTCTCTGTTAATTTAGACACAGCTTGGAGCATTTTAGTATAGGTAGTATACTTTTGATTTTCTTTCTTTCCCCATCTTCTTTCTGTACTGCCAGGATGAGCAGCTTCCTCACTAGTCCTGGTTTATCTGGGAATCGTGGAACAGAGTCGTTCAGCTAATCTCTTTAGCCTGGAAACATTTGTCTCAGGTGAACCGGGAAAGCTGATTTCTTCACTTTTGAAAGTCTATTGGGAAGGAAGTTACGATAGAGGCTTTGCTGGTATCCATTCCAAGAATCTGCTAAGGATTATAGTCAGCCATTTACCTGATAAGGTTGTTTCTGCTATAGTTTTAGGGGAGATATTACATAACAAAGCAAGATCCTATGTATGAGAATCTAATATCTGTCAAACTATCAAATTATCACACCTAGACATTCTGTCTCCATACTAAATAATTGCAGTCTACCTCAACTTTTATGAAGATTAGATTTTTTAAAAAATATCATATAATTTTGTATCTTTTTGGAAAATTTTGTATTTCTCATAACACGTAGAACACTACTAGCCTATTAGTAGTATTGGTAAGGAAGACCTGAGTGTGATAGTATAAGTGCTTCCTGACAATATTGTCATATTGGTTTTCTTTTTAAACAATTAAAAAAATATGCATGGAACAAAAGGCAAAATTTGAAATTTTTCCCTCTTAATTGTGATCCTGGTTTCCAGGTTTCTTTTCTTAAAAGGAACCAAAGTTATCAGTTTTTTTTTTTTTTTAACATTCTTACAAAGATAGTCTACGAGTACATAATAATATAGCATCTCCTCTTTCTCCTCTTTATTGATACAAATGTTAAGACGTGTTTCTACATCTTTTCTTTTTTTTTACTTAGTAGATTTTAAGAATCATTTCATGTAAGAATATGGAGATCTACTCGATTCTTTTTAAAGGTGACGTGGTATTTTCTAGGAGTATCATAATTTTACTGATGTACATTTAGATTTTAATAATTCTTTTACAGAGAAAATCTATAAAAAGTAAGATTTTTTTGGGGGGGGCCTACATATTGTCATGCATTGAATTGTGTTCTCCCAAAAATGTATTTAGTAATTTGGCTAGGCCATGATTCCTGGTATTGTTTGATCCTCAGTGTTGTAAATCTTCCTTATGTGATGTTAATCAGGGAAGATGGCCATGGTTGTGTTGGTCAGGCAGGATTCAGTTTGTCAGATTGGATTGTGCCTTAAGGCCATCTTTGGGGTCTAAAGAAAAGGGAACGTAGCAGAGAGTTAGAGACCTCAAACAGCCAGAAAAGCAGTCCTGGGAGCAGAGCTCTCAGGGTCCTTCCTTGCACCTTGGAAGCCCCTGGTCCAGAGGAAGATTGATGACAAGGACCTTCCTCCAGAGCCAACACAGAAAACCTTGCTTTGGTGTTCTTGCCCTGAATTTGGACTCTAGCCTACTTTACTGTGAGGAAATAAATTTCTTTATGCTAAAGCCGTCTGCTGGTGGTATTTCTGTTAAAGCAGCACTAGATGACTAAGACATATGTGTAAGAATATCCACCAAATAAATCACTAAAAGTAGGATTGCTCGGTCAAAGGATAATACATTATAAATTTTGATAGTTACTTGCCAAATTATATTTCAAAGAGGTTGTACAAGCTGACAGCTAGCAAGATATGAGAGTCTTTCCTTCCAACCTTGCCAGTGTATTTCCAAACTTTTTATTTATTTCTGAAAATAAACCATTGCTGTCAAGTGGATTCCAACTCATAGCAACCCTGTAAGACAAGGTAGAACTGCCCCAAAGAGTTTCCAGGAAGTGCCTGGTGGATTCAAACTGCTGACCTTTTTAGTTAGCAGCTGTAGCACTTAACCACTACGCCACCAAGGTTTCTATTTTGTAACTCCTCAAAATGTTACTGTCAAATATTCATATAAAAACCTATTATTATCCATAGACTGTTTCTTTCTATTTTCCTCTCTTCAAGTATATCTCAGGACTCCTGTCATCTAAAACCTTGGTGACCACTCATACTGGGCATCTTTTTAATAGGAATCTGTTATAAAAGTGGTTCATATGCTGATTTATTCTCAGAAAGCAGAGGTATTCAGGGAGAAGTAGCAATATACTGTAGTACCATTTTGCTCTGTGTGACTTCTCTCCTATATTCCTGGTTATCTGTGTTCAGATCCTAGTAGGAAGAAGCAGTTTAGTGCCATTGCAAAGAGCAAGGAGGACTTTGGAGCCAGATAGCCTGGATTCAACCCTTATCTACACCACTGATGAGCTATGTGTCTTGGGTCCATTACTTCACTGTCAGTTTCTTCAGTTGTAAAATGAGGATGTTTGTATATATATCTTTTTGAGTAAGAACAGGCCTGGACACATAACATATGCTATATATGCAGTGATAATGATGAAGACTGATGATGACGATGGAAGAGAAGGATTTGTAAAAGAAAGAAAAGGAGGAGGAGGAGAAGAAATAGGATCAAAGTATCTCAACCAGAAAGATACTTTTCTGCGCACTGTACTTTTCAAAGAATATGTGGATACCTGCATATTCATCAAACTATGACTTTTGGCAGCTTAATAGATTCCTATGAAATGAGCATTCCTATTTTCTCTGGTTAGTTACTCAGATCAATAATAAACTCTTCTTAGACCATCAGAGACTCATTGGATTCTGCATCAATAACTTCACGAGTAAGACTGTTGAGACCATCTTTGGGCCATGTTAGTAATTCCCCACTTCGGTGCATTTTGATAAAAAAAAATACTTGATGTTTACCTGAAACAAAGAATATTTTAAATTCATGAGTTCTCCTATGTTGATTTTTGAGACCCTGATGTTATCTGTATAGAAGCTTATAGTATTCTAAAATGAAACTATTATCTTTAAAATGCACACAACTGATTAGATGATATCTTTAGTTGATGTCAGCATATTTGTGACTGTAATATCTTTCACTATCTATTTAGTACAAATTGGAACTAAAACAGAATACAGCCGGAGAAATAGGAGGTTCTGCAGGAAGAGTGTAAGCTTCTTATTAAGAATGTTGCTGTTTGGCTGTATTGGCACATTTATGTTTATAGTTTTAAAATGCACCAAGTTAATGCAGATCATGGTAAGAAAGGAAGACTATTTCACCTAGAGGAGAGAGGAACAGCCTTCTTTTTATGAGATGTGGTTTGGTTTTAATCAATTTGTGGAAGCGTAATTCGCGTGATGAGTCACTATGTTGGGATCCATTCTTGGCCCGTGTCTTCTCAATTATGTGTGTATTTCTCACGCTGAGACCCTGAACACTGGTGTACTTGACCAGGTCTTGTCCTTATTTTTCTTTTTTGGTTCATCCTCCATCATCTGTTCTTGGAGTCATAGAGGTGGTTTTCTTGCTCTTCTTTCAGCAGCTGGTATTTCTGGCACTATTATTTTCAGCAAAGAAGACCTGGTCGCATAGTGGTTAATCACTTGGCTACTAACTGACAAGTTGGTGGCTCAGACACACCCAGTCACTCCTTGGGAAAAAGACCTAGAGTGATTTGCTCTCTTAAAGATTACAGCCTAGAAAACCCCACTGGGCAGTTTTACTCTGTCATATGGGGTCAGTATTGGTCAAAAAGGACTCTATGGCCTGTCACAATAACTTTTTTTTTTTTCAGTAAAATCAGTGTTTCTGTTTTTCTTTCTAACTTTTGAAGATCCTTTGTGTATTTTGATCCATTTTATTTTTCTAATTACCATAATCAGCTTTTTGGTGTGACAAATTCACTAACTATTAGTGTTAGGAACCATTTATATTTTGAAAAATGGGAGGGATATTGTCTTAGTTATCTAGTGCTGCTATAACAGAAATACTGCAAGAGAAATTTATTTTCTCATAGCCTAGGAGGCTAGAAGTCCCAATTCAGGAGGCTAGGTCCAGGGGAAGGCTGTCTCTCTGTCGGTTCTGGGGGAAGTTCCTTGTTGCCAATCTTTCCCTGGTCTACAAGTCTTTTAGTGCAGGAACTCTGGGTCCAGAAGAAGATCTTTGCTCCTGGCACTTCTTTCTTGGTGGTGTGAGGTCCCTCTCTTTTCTGATGGCTTCTGTCTTTTAGGTCTTAAAATGGTTGACTTATAAAGCAACATCATCTTGTGATTAAGTCCTGCCTCATTAGCATAACTGCCTCTGAGCCTGCATCATTAGAATCATAGAGGTTAGGGTTTACAACACAGAGGATAATCAAATCAGATCACAAAATGCTGGACAACCACACATTACTAAGGATCTTGGCCTAGACAAACTGGCACACATTTTGAGGTGCATGATTCAATACACAACAGACAATTTGGGATGTGCAGTTACCATTTAGCACAACCAGAATTTCTCATTCCTGACTGGGAGCAAGATAAATGCATCCCTGAATGCACTTCCCTTTACATTACACTTATACAAGGTCCAGCAATTGAGTCTGCAAACTTAATTCTTCTATCTGCTACATACCTCGTTGCTGAATATCACTGTGGTTACCTTTGAAGTGGGCCTCCAGGAAAGCTGTGCACTGATGCCAACCCCTAGTCTACCCTTCAAAACAATTTTGGAACTCTTTCAGGAATGGTCACTCCACGTGGTGTCAAGGTGGCAAGTTTGCGAACTTAAATGTATAGTTGTCTGTGAGGATGTATTGGAGCACCTTCCCTGCTCACTTGATCTGGCTCCCAATGAGTTTTTTTTTTTTTTAGCCAGAGATAGAGGAAATATTGAAAGGAAGACATTTTGATGACACACACGGCTCGGCTGGACATCAAGGGTAATACAGCAGCAGCTCTGATGGTCATTCCAGAAAAACAGTTCCAAAATTGCTTTGAAGGGTGGACTAGGAGCTGGCTTTGGTGCATAGCTTCCCAACTGGAGTACGTCAAAGGTGATTTTAATGATATTCAACAATGAGATATGTAGCATTTTTTCTAGGATGAGTTTGCAAACCTAATTGTCAGATCTCCTATATAATATCTTGCCAGGAGCCAGCCCTGACACTTTTTGGGGGACTGCACGGAGGGAGGGAGAGGCGTCGGCGGGAATGAATTGAGAGAGACAGGAAAAAGTTTTGGAGAAAAGGCAGCCCGGTCTCCAGAGAGAAGAGAAGGCTGTCTTGCTTTATTATTATTTTTTTATAGTCAGTGAGGTAGCTGTACTTTGACCACGTAGGTGATTGGCTCGACAAGAAGTGGGTACCTCATGGTACCTTCGTGTCAATCATTAGAATCTTCTAAAAAGTGGCCCGAGACTAGTGTCTGTTTTCGTGTTAGCTATTAAGATCTTCTAAACAATGGTTAGAGACAGTGGTCTTCTTCTCTTGTTGACTGTTAGGGTCTTCTCTGTTAGTTAGTAAAGAACAAACACTTTGTCATTCTTTTTCATGGTAACCATTAGGGCCCTCTAAAGAATAGTCTGAGACAGGCATATTTGTGATTATAATTAACAGTTGGAACAAAGCTAATCCTGGAACTTCTATTAACTTTACCTAAGCTTTGAGGTCAAAGGTGCAGGAAGAGAGAATAAACCCATCTTAAAAGTTATACTTTGACAGTCTCTATTTGTTCCTTCTCTGCTCTTCCTTATCTCTTCCTGTAAGAACAATAAGTGTCCACTTATTGTTCTCATTCTAAGCTTCTCTTAAACTGCTCTAAGAAAGGCATTTCTTTAATATTTGTCTGTTTGCCAATACCAAATATAATAGACTTGGGAGCCTAGCTGTTTCCCTGAAACAAGAAGTGGGATGTTCACTATCTAAGAGCCGAGAGAGAGAGAGAGAGAGAGAGAGAGAGAGAGAGAGAGAGAGAGAGAGAGAGGGAAGGGGGGAGCTGTCCCCAGAAAGTCTCCTAAAGCTTTCCTGCAACCTTGCTTATCTCATGTGAAGGGAGGGGTGAGCAGTTGGGAGAAGTCAGCGGGGGTTGGGCCGGCCTCTATGCTTTCAAGCTGGCTGTGTCAGAATTCATTCCTCTGAGCTCTTTTCCCTAGAAATTCCTGTACAGGTTTTCCCAATATTATTTCATAACCTGAGGAGGTAGTAAAGGCCCCTCTTGGGAGGCATCTCCCCTGATCCTTGTGTCAGGAGAGGAGGGGGTATTTTTTTGAAGAAAATTTGATTAGGAAATAAAATAATAATCAGGGACAGTAGGCTAAAGAACATGTCACAGGTGAGATGCCTCGGCCTGTCATTTACAGAAGTTCATGACTTTGTCTACAAGGGCTTTTGCTGATGGCGGACCTCTGCAATATCTGTATTCAGAATCATTATGCTGCTGTCCACAAAGCCATGTGTTGGCCTTCTCTCAGCGGTAGTGCTTAGTGATTATTGCAAGAGACTCACTTAGGAAATAGGAATCAAGAGAGGGTGGCAAGGAGTGCAAACTAGAGAACTGGTGTTTAGTTATATTAATCTAAGTGCCCATCTTCCTGAATAGCTGAAGTTATAGCAAAGTAGAAGATGAAGTTAAAAGGTATATGTTCTCCAAAAGACAATTAAATTGTAACAGAAGTTATTTGCCCTGAAACAAAGTCTTTAAATGTATATGAGCTCAAGGTCTTCCTAGTAGGTCTGTGTTTTAGTCATCTAGTGCTGGTATAACAGAAAGTACCACAAGTGGATGGCTTTAACAAGGAGAAATTTATTCTCTCACAGTCCAGCAGGCTATAAATACAAATTCAGGGTGTCAGCTCCAGTGACAGGTGTTCTCTTTCTGTTGGCTCCAAAACGTGGTCTTTGTCTTCAATTTTCCCTTGATTTAGGAGCATCTTGGTGTGGGAATCTCAAGTCCAAAGGACAGATGCTGTGCTCTGCTCCCAGCACTGTCTTCTTGGTAACATGAGGTCCCCGTGTCTCCCTGTTTACCGCTCTCTTTTATATTTCAAAGGACATTGGCTTAAGACACTAGCTAGTCTTCAGGCCTCATCAGTATAATTGCCATTAATCCATCATATTAAATCATACTGATAGAAGTTATAATACATAGGACTATCTAATCCAATGGGGGACAATCACAAAATACTGGGACTCAAAGCCCAACCGAATTGAGACATACATTTGGGGGGGGGGGCTTAATTCACGCCATGATAGCCTGTGTGGTATATTTTTTAATACCCGCATATTACGAATGAGGAACCTGCGGCTTATGGAAGCCAAAGGTTATGAATGGCAAGCATGGGTCTTTGTAAACTTAGTTTTCTGATTCTTAGTCAAATGAGGACATCTTTTTAATGACGACATAGAAAACAGTGATGTTTTCCTTCAGGATCAGTAAAATTATTTAAAAGAGAGAGAGATTGCAAAGGTGCCAAATTAGAAAGGCTACTATGACCTGAACTCTTAGTTGTTGAATGAACAGTATGGAAAAAATATGATTTAATTCTGAAATTGGGAAACCCTGGTAGCAAAGTGGTTAACAGCTACGGCTGCTAGCCAAAAAGTCAGCAGTTCAAATCCACCAGGTGCTCATTGGAAACTCTATAGGGCAGGTCTACTCTGTCCTACAGGGTCGCTATAAGTAGGAATCAACTCAGTGGCAACAGGTTAGGTTAGGTTAGGTTAGGTTTAGACTATGACAGAGAATTGACAATGGTATCATAAATGAATTTGGGCAGGATACAATCTATAGAAATAAAGAGAGGGCTTCCCTTTGTTCCAGGGAGAATCAAAAGTAAGAAAACTAGAAAACACTAAGGTAGAGGGAGGGAGCCTGTTTATTTCTGTGAGTGATTTTCCTGTGACTGTCTGTCAGGAAGCTCTTCCCTTGTCTCCCAGTACCCAGGGGAAGTGGCTGTGTCACTAACCAGTGAAAGGGTACCCACAGGACCAGGGTAAAGATAGCAGAGAAGGAAAGCACGGAAGGAAGAGAAGAAGCAGACGCAAGAACCAATGTGTGCAAGACAGAAGCAGACAGAGAGAAAGGGGCAGCCACAAGTGCTCAGAACAGAACAGTAAAGCCAGAGAGTAACAACAGACTCTGTCACCATAGAGAAATTTGGCAGGTTTACCATCTCACAGAGAAAAGAGACTATAAAGTAAGATAGATACAGAAAATGCAGTAAAGCTGTTGGGTTAGTCATCCCTGCCTAGACAAGAATCACCATCTCTTCTGGAAAAGAAATCAGTAGTTGGGGCTAAACTGATACTGCATAGCTATGCCTGTAAGTTGTTGGAATGTTTAACTGGATTGTTCAATTTTCTTATTGCTATTTGCAAGCAAACTCTTTTTTGAGAAAAGAACCAATGAAATAAATTTAATCAGAAATAGAAATGCTACATGTTGTATCACAGTAATGACTATATAAACACTCAAGTACTTATCCAGAACTGAGCTTAACTGCACACCTACACATCTGGTAGAAAACTAAGAGAGGTGGGAATTTCATGATTAACATTTCAAAGCATGAAAATTAAACTAAGTGAAGATATTACCCCATTCTTCTCTTTCTCCAAATTTTCCCTGAATTCTCCCACATCTTTTTCGTCACAGCAAAGATGAATGGTTTCTACACAAAGACATTGACAGTAACATTTTGGCAACTTTCGCTACCATTAAAGAAAGTACATTGACTTCACAGATGGCTACCAATGATAATAAAAGTAACAGTGAACATTGATCATTTTTTCTGTGTTAGAAGCTGGCCTGAGCAATTTACTTGCGTTGTGTTGTGTAATCCTCACCACAGTCTCACAAGGTAGGTGTCATTATCCTGAGGAGGCTTAGTCATATGACAGGCTTTCCCTAACTTCAGATTCCACCTGCTTGATTCCAAAGCCCGTACTCTTAACCACTGCACAGCTTTTCTGTACAGCTGCTGAAAATGTTGATGCTCAAACAAATGTAAACCTCTACTCAGGGGCAAGTACCTGAAGGCTGGATCTCATCCTTGATCAATCCTTTTTCTTTAAGTAGTTTTTCTGAAACATTGGCCTTTTAAAAGTCAAGTTTCTGCTGCTAAACTTAAAAGTATATTAGTATTGCATTCTTATTAATAACTTGTCTCTAAAGAATTATCTATGGAAACCTGGGCCACGTAGTGGTTAAGTGCTAAGGCTACTAACAAAAAGACTGGCATTTTCAAATTGACCAGGTGCGCTTTGCAAACTCCATGAGCAGAGGGTCGCTGTGATTCAGAATTGACTCAAAGGCAGTGAGTTTTGTTTGGTTTTTGGAAGGCATTTTGTGGGTACTTTGGCAGTTCAGTGGTTGGATTTTCACCTCCTGTGCAGGAGACCTGAATTCTGTTTCCAGCCAGTGTACCTCATGCGCAGCTACCGATTTATCCATCAGTGGTGGTTTACATGTTACTGTGATACAGAACAGGTTTCAGTAAAGTTTGCAAGCTAAGACAGACTCGGAAGAAAGACCTGGTTGTCTACTTCCAAAAAGGGGCCAATAGAATTCCCGTGGACCACAATGGTTCAGTCAGGATGGCCCAGTAGCAGGCAGCATGCTATTTCACTGGGCATAGGATCTGTCTTAGCTGGGGGCTGACTCAAGGATGGTTAATAGTAACAACCCAACCCAAAACAAACCCACTGCTATTGGGTCAGTTCTGCTTCATATAGATTATATAGACAGAGTAGAATGGCTCCATAGAGTTTTCAGGAAGCACCTGGTGGATTTGAGCTGCCCATGTTTTGGCTAGCAGACAGAGCACTTCACCCCTCCACCACCAGGGTGTCCACAATAACAACAACAAGGAATTATTTGTTTTTGAGACTATAGGTAGTTAGCCCTGTGGCTGTATGGAGGATGGGTAAGTAATTATCACACAGGTATAGAAACAGCTAAGAAGACAGTGATGTTACAGTGTCATGACTATTCATCTTTGTCTTTGCCAAACCACCCTTCATGTAACTGATGCATTTGTGGCCTTCTGTTGGTGTTATGGAAACCCTAGTGGTATAATGGTTAAGTGCTGTCGCTGCTAACCAAATGGCAGTTCAAATTCAGCAGGCACTCCTTGGAATCTGTAAGGGGGCAGTTCTACTCTGCCCTATAGCACTGCTGTGAGTTGGAGTTGACTCCGCAGCAACAGGTTCTTGACATTATGGCATTCCCAGTCTCTTGTATACTTTTCTTATACTCTAGACTTAGCAAACAACTATGGCTATTCCAATCCTCCAAGCTCTCTTACACTTCTATTTCTGAGTTCATGCTTTACCTTGTGCATTAGGTGTGTCCTTCTCTGTATTTGGCTAGGAATACAGTGGCATAGTGCTTAAGTGATAGAGCTGCTAACGAAGAGGTCAGGAGTTTGACTCCACTGGAAACTCTAGGGGACAGTTCTACTGTGTCCTATAGGATCACTATGAGTCAGAATTGGCTTGACAGCAATGGGTTTGTGTGTGTGTATGTGTGTTTTGTTATTTGGTATCTGGCTACCTAACTTCTGCTTACCCTTCATGACCCCTCAGAGCTTAGCTCTGGGGCAAAGCCTTCCTCCTGCCCCTAGCAGGTCGTGGTCCATATGAGCATTTTGCATCTCTTTGAGAACTCTCATTGCATTTTTATTAGTTTACATGTTTATGTGTTTATCTCCTGAACTGTTCTCTGGGCTCCTCATAGTTAGGGACGTGTGCTATCCATCATTGTGTCCTCACTGCCCAGTACAGTGCCAGGAATATAGAAGGCATTAATGCACATTTGTTGAATTAATTAGTGATAATCAGTTAGGTGATTCAAAACTTTGGGTGACAGGAGAAATGTGTATGGAGGAATATAAAGTCCTTAGTAAGAGGAAAGTTATCCCAAGTTTTCAAGAAGGAGAATCTTGGAAAATCTGATCAAAATAACTGTAGATGATCAGAGTAAGGACATATGTTCTGTTCCTAAAGAAAAATATAGTTTTTGAAATCCTAATTAAATTCTGACAATGGATGTGGAACCAGAGATATCCTTGCTGATGTCAGATGGATCTGGCTAAAAGCAAAGTATACTAGAGAGATGTTTACCTGTGTTTCAGTGACTATGCAAAGGCATTCAACTGTGTGGATCATAACAGTTATGACTAATGTTGTGTAAAATGGGAATTCCAGAACTCTTAATTCTGCTCTTCAGGAATCTGTAAATGGATCAAGAGGCAGTTATGCAAACAGAACAAGGGAACACTGAATGGCTTAAAGTCAGGAAGAATATGTGTCAGGGCTGTATCCTTTCACCGTATCTTTTTCAATCTATATGCTGAGTAAATAATCCAAGAAGCTGATTTGTATGAAAAAGAACGAAGCATCTGGATTGAAGGACAATGTATTAACAATCTGTGTTACACAGACCATACCACCTTACTTACTGGAAGTGAAGAAGATTTGAAACACTTGATCAAGGACCACAGCCTTCAGTATGGATTGCACCTTGACATCAAAAGAAAACAAAACAAAATAAAAATCCTCACAAGTGGACCAGTAATCAACATCATCATAATTGGAGAGAGGATTGAGGTTGTCAAGGATTTCATTTGACTTGGGTCCACAATCAATGCCCATGGAAGCAGCAGTCAAGAAATCAGAAGATGCATTGCATTGGGAAAATCTGCTGTAAAGGATCTCTAAAGTATGGAAAGGTACAGATGTCACCTTGAAGACTAAAGTGTACCTGACCCGAGCCGTGATATTCTCAGTCACATCATATGTATGCAAAAGCCAAACAATGAATAAAGAAGACAGAAGAAGAATTGATGCCTTTGAGTTGTGGTGTTGGAGAAGAATGTTGAATGTATCATGGACCTCCAAAAGAACAAAGAGATTTGTTCTGGAAGAAGTACAACGAGGGCGCTCCTTGGAAGCAAAGATGGCGAGACTATGTCTTACATATGTTGGACATGTTGTCAGGAGGGATTAGCCCATGGAGACGGACATCATGCTTGGTAGAGTGGAGCGTCAGTGAAAAAGAGGAAGATCCTCTATGAGATGGATTGACACAGTGGATGCAACGATGGGCTTAAGCATAAAAACAATTGTGGACATGGAACAAGACCAGGCGGTATTTCATTCTGTTGTACGTAGGGTCGCTATGAGTTGAAACTGACTCGATGGCACCTGACAACAACAACAGCTAAATTCTACTATGTCAAAAATCTATAGTTAAATATTAGGAAATGTAATTTCAAAGCAATTTGTTAGTTCTTGTGCTGAAATGGTAGTGGTTTAAACAAACATTCAAGGCACCTGTCACTTTTGTGTAGTATTATTCTGTGTGTGTTAACTTGTGCAAGCTTCATGTCTTATACACGCTGGATGGAAACCTACACCTGTCTCTGTTCTATTTTTATAAACTCTTTTAACCTACAAACTGATCCCTAAAGAGAACAAGGAAGATAATCAGAGAAGAGAAACAAAACAAAGCTAACAATGGAATACCACTACTGTCGGTGGTGATAGTGTGACTCGTGGGAAAGTACAGATCTTTTGGGCCCAGTTACACGTGCCTCTGCCCCACAGATTAGCCCTGGGTCCTGCTGTAATGCTCTCAACCTTCTTTACCATTGGTGATCACTGTGACATAATTTAATGGCAAAAAATACCCACACAGAGGCTTAACTCCCAACCATATGCGTATCATCCCAGCATTTAAACAAGCATCAGAAACCTGGATGCTCTCAGAGCCCTTGTACCTCGGGGCTTGAATTGCTTGCTCCTTGATCATTTGAACTTGCAACAATAGAAATATCAGTTTTCCCAGGCCTCCTGGGTGCTTGTCTGACCTTTCTGGTTTGTTAAAGGGAATTGCTTCTTTTGTAAAATGTTTCATAGGAGACATGACTGGAGTCAGTGCTTAAAGAGTCTTACTGCATTTGAGATAACTTTCAGTGTTTTATTAGAGGGGTTTTGTGGCAGTTGGCTTAGAATTTGGGGTGAAATGAATTCAGGCTTTTGTGTTTCACACTCCAGATCACATTAGTAAGAGTGAGGCTCCTGTTCTAAGAAAGGCCCGGAAACCAACCATTTAGTTCAGTCCCAGAAGAGTTAAGCTGTCCTGGTAAAGTAGAATAATACGAGAGATTTGTATCTTTGTGTTTGTTTACCATAAGAAGAATAGCAAAAATAACACTGGCCAGCATTTAACAGCAGTAATTATGGCTAGATAACATTCTCAGGTGTTATGTATATAATGTCCTTTAATCCTCACAATAGTTACAATGCAGGAGGAAGGGACAGCTACATAAATTGCAGGGCCTAGTGTAAAGTGACACATAGGATCTGACCACAGTGGGTTTGGTTTAGTACAAAATCACAATGCACACCCCTGGCTCAGAAAGTAGGAAAAATGGTTTTGCCTTTCTTTCTGAAGTCTCTTTCAACTTGTCATGGTGTTTTTTTCTTTTCCTTACTGTTTAAGGTTGTTATGCTCTCACAGACACTAGGGTGGATTTTCACAAGCCAGTTGCATATACTCGCAGATACCAAGGACCCTGCCCCATGACGCTACTTGTAGGATGGAGGGGGCAATCATTCCTGCATGAGCACAGACAGAAAGAGGTCAAAAGACTGTCCTGGGAGGAAGCAAGACCACTCTTGAGCTGAGACTCAAAGTCTCTGAATCATGCCCCATTGTCCCATTGAATCTCATGAAACAGAAACTCAAAGGTAAAATTCTTAAGAGTTTGAGGACAGCATCTGCACAGCATTAGACCTCAAGCCTGGGCCCCCTTTTGGGCACAAGTCCTCATACACCTGTACTGGTTGAATGTCTATGAAACCAGCTTTGGGAGTAGCTGATACTGTTGTCTCAATTTTATAGATGAGCAAACTACAACTACCAGAATCAATATTTTTATTTTGGTGTTGTTTTTATTCATCATATACTCACTAAAACTTTGCCTATCGTATGTAACATGGCTTATTCTAAATTTTTGTCATTTTAGTAATGCATTTTATAAATTCTAGTTGTCCTTGTATGGCTTCCTTTGACAAAAAAGGCAAACTTTGAGTGCTATGAGCTATATCCTTTCTGTAAATATTTGACAAAATGACGTGTAACGATCTACCATACTTTCCTAGTCAAGGGAAACATGATTTAATTCTAAATTCTGATACGTAAGGGACTGAAGTCTGTAACTAAAATTACTTCTCCCTGAGTGGATGTGATCTCAGTCACCTTTGCCTATAATGTGATGTGAGCACTTTCCCTTCCCAAAGATTATCTTCCTCTTATGCCCAGTTGTGAATAGAAGGTCAAGAAATTCGTCTAGTTTTAATGAACCTCAGCCCTGAAGGATCTAAATTGCCATTTTATTTCTCCAGAGGGTCATCAGTAATTGGAAAACAGAATTGGGACATAACATACTAATGTAACATTGCTGCAGAAACACTTGGGGATACTAGAGAGAGGGGACAAAAATGAACATTCCAGAAATAATTGTCCATTCACCACCTTTAAAACAATGATATGCAAAGCTTTGTTTTCTGATATGTTATTCTGTATTCACCTTTAAGGATCCCTGGTGCACAGTGGTTAGGTGCTTGGTTGCTAACCAAAAGGTCAGTGGTTCAAACCTACCAGTCACTCTGCAGGAGGAAGATATGGCAGTTTGTATCCCTAAAGATTTAAAGCTTTGGGAACCCTAGGGGACAGTCCTAGTTTGTCCTGCAGGGTCACTATGAGTCAGAGTCCACTCAGTGGTAGTAGGTTTGGTTTGGGTTCATTCACTTTTGCTTAATCTAAAGATGAATCAAATAAATGCTCTTAAAAGATAATAGAGGATGCAGAAATATTGGGTCTCATCAGAATGCACTCATTTTTCACTTATCAACATGATTAGGTTCCAAAGACCTAGTTATTGAATGAAAATCTGCATTATGCAAAAATGTAGGATGACCACATCAGACCACAAAATAGAGGATAACTACATTATTGCAAAACTGCCAAATTACATCGTTAAATAGCTGCCAAACTGCTGTGAATCATAGACTAGTCAAGTTGACACATAATAACTACTACAGCCCATGTTGTTCTCGCCTCACACATTGGTATTACTCATTACCACCAGAGGTATACCAGATGTCCAAAATAGTCAAACAGTAGTTTTTTTTTTTTCTTTTTTGCTATTGTTATAAATACAAAATGTAGAATAATGAGATAACTGATGAGTAAGAGTACATATATTCCTGTGGGTCCCAATAGCCTTGCTATCCTCCATTAGCTTTTAAGAGCATTCATTTGGTTCCTCTTTAGATAAGGTAAAAATGCATAAACCAAAACCAAACTCACTGCTGTTAAGTCAAATCTGACTCATAGAGACCCTATAAAACAGAGCAGAACAGCTCCCTAGGGTTTCCAAGGCTGTAAACCTTCCTGGAAGCAGACAGTAGGTCTTTCTCCCACAGAGCTGCTGGCAGATTGGAACCATCCGCCTTTTGATTAGCAGCCGAGTGCTTAACCAGTGTCCTATCAGAGCTCCTTAAAGGTGATGATAGAATAACAAATCAGAAATAAAAAAAAATTTTTTTAATGATCTTTTAATTTTTATACAACAGAATAATAGCACCCACTGCATGCTCTGTGTGGGCTGAGATTCAGCTTGGCTGTTTTCACTGTCATGGTCTCAGAATCCAGAACAACGCGCAGGAGAACACCTTGTTGGATGAAAGGACGGTCTGTACTCTGCTTTGGCTTTCTAACCCACTCTGATGTCTAGGATGTCATCCTGCTGACCTCTGGCTGGAGGAAGGAGAGTGGGTGGAGAGGAGGGTACAGGAGACTGTTGGGAGGATGAGACACATAAGGAGCAGAGAGGAATAGGGTGCTGTCACCAGGCAGGGAGAGCAGTGGAAGCTGCATGTAGGTGGACATGTAAATTTATATGGGAATGTACATTTTCACTAGGTCATAATAAAAATAAAGTCAAATTTTTTGATACCATTATTTCAAAGGTAGCAAATGGGCAATTATTACTGTAATTTTCCTTTTTGTCCCCCCTTTCCACTATCTCAAGGGATTTCTGCAACAGTGGCATATACATTTTCACATAACAACCTGCTCCTTGGAAACTAACCATGTTGATAACTGAGAAGTGGGTATATTTTAAAGGAAAAACTTGTCATTTTCAACAAATTTCCAGAATCTTTGAAACAGAGACAAATTAGTTTCAAAATGAAATGTTTGCTGTGGCTGCAATGATTGCCATTCCTAAGGGGTGCCAGGCCAGGCCATTTTTCAGTGTCGATGGCACTTGGCTTGGCACTGGAAAGAATAATTTATGCAGGCTTCCACAGAGCAGCCGTTCCTGGCTTGCCTTGTCCCGTCTTAGCTTGTGATTTGGGGCCACTGCAGTTGGAGCTGCTGTGCTGAGCTATTTGGCTGTCTCAGCCTCATGGCTAGCTCTTACTCAAAACATCAGGGGAAAATGACAACATCCCTTCAGGGAATTGAGCCAGGTTGCTTGTTGTATTTGTATTCACAGAGGAGCATTTCCATGTACTTACAGTATACTTCATTCTCTGTAACAATGTACTTAGATGTGTTTGATTTTATTGTCACCACCTTTGAAGGCATGCATTTACTCTCTTATGGAGCAGTGACATTCTTCCAGTGAAACTGATTTATACTGAGGAACTGATTAACTTGAATCCTCTGCCTTCAGACCAATGGTTCATGTCACAATTACCTGTAGACAGCAAGTATTTATTGATGAGATTCCATCACCTTTTTTATGTGATCACATCTTGGTTTAGCTTTCCCTTCTAAACCACCACTTAGTTGATAGTTCAATTACTATTGATCCCAGTGCTAGCAGTGAGTAGTTCTATTGATGGCAGATTGTATGTTTTGGAGGCAGGTTAACTTTTCGACTCACAGTCTCTTTTGGAGAGAATGTTGCTTCACTTAACAACAGAAAAGATCTTATGTATCTGTCTCACAAATGAGGATACTTAGCATTGAATAAACTTTATTTCTGAGCCTTTTCATCAAGACTTGGGGGCTTTCTGATTTACTCCTAGGAATCTAGACAGAGGTCAGCAAGCTTTTTCTATAAATGGCCCCAAAGTAAATATTTTAGACTTTGCAGGCCATACATTCTCTTTCATAGCTACTCAGCCCTGTCACTCTAGCACAAGATCAGCCAGAGATAATCTGTTAACATGCACGGTTACATTCCCATAGAACTTTACAAAGATAAGTTGTATGTGAGAAGATCCATAGTTCACCAATCCTTGGTCTATGGCCATAGGAGGGGGTTGCATTTATGGAAAATAGATTTGGGAAAGAAACAGACTGAACCACTCAGGATTTCAAACCATAGGATAAATGGGATATTGGAAAACTTCTTAAAGTGACTTGTATTCTAGATACTAGTAATGTGGCACACAATTAGACTGACCAAGTCTACTGTTGTGAGATTCACATTCTGTCTGAGATGTTGGCAAACATATGAATACATAAATAAGTTCAGATAATGCCAGGTGCAGTTAATAAAGTTAAGCAGGGTAAAATAAATATCTGGAGTTGGAGGGAGGTACAACTTCAGCTAGAGCTGTTCTAGAAGACCTTTCTGAGAAAATGACATTTGAGTTTTGCCATTGGAACTTGATGAGAATACAGTCTTGGGAAGAAATCAGTTTGGGGAAGTTTTGGAGAAAAAACATTCTGTGTAGAGGCATCCATATAAGTCAAGGGTTTGTTATGTTTGAGGAACAGGAAAACCCCATTAAGTTAGGGCCATGGCAGGTACTAGGGAGAGAAGAGGGCTCTTTATCTCTTGCTTGAACTCATTCCATTGGACTAACCCATAAGCACAATCTTAAGTTAGTTAAGGAGCTCTCCTGTGATTTACAGTTATATACCCTTGAATAGGTAAATTCACATTTACCTGCACTGAGTCTTTAATGTCAGAATATAATCTTTGCAAATTCCCATCCACTATTTTTAAAATGAGATCCCTGGATGATGCAAACAGTTTTCACTCAACAGATAACCTAGAGGTTGTCAGTTTGAACTCAGCTAGCAGCACCACGGAAGTGGATCTGCCTCTGTTAAGACTACAGTCAAGAAAACCCTATAGACACAGGTCTACCCTGTAGCACATGCAGTCTCCCTGACTCAAAATGGACTTGATGGTAACTAACAACAACATTATTAAACTGGAATTAGGCCCATGCTTCAGCTCAGGGATAGGGAAATAACTTTTTGAGTCATACTGACAAGAAATGATGAGATCAGGATATTAGAGGTAAGACTTGGGGGTTACAAAAGTCATATGTCAGATCCACAGGTCTGTATTTTAGCTGTAGAGAGGACTTCACAATAGTCAATGATCTTTGATGGCTACATTGGGAAAATAGCTTGACCTTCAGTCATTTTACTATGTACACCTTCAAGACCAAAACTAATCAGTTGGTGACATAGGGTTGTCCAGCCAAAAAAAAAAAAAAAAAAAAAAAGTCTTATCCTACACTAAGACAATCAGCTTGGTTTGTTTGACAGAAAATGCTATATCTGGGCCTGTATTATATGATAATATTATGAAGATTGGGACATAAAATTATTTTATATCTACTGTCATCTCAGACTGAAAACACTAATCTGAGGGAATTGCCTGCATCTAAATAAAATGCCTTGAGTTGATTTGACTCAAAAGCAAGTCTTTTGCCTCGATTAAGTGGAATTTGAGGAAATGGTTTTAACAAAAGTAAATCCAGCTAGGAGAGTTAGAGTGTCTTGCCTTGAAAGACAAGTTAGTGTTCTAGGCAATGGTGTTTGATAACAACGCTTCAGACAAACCCTAAAAAATTCTGTGTGCTATTACGGATTCCTGGGGTAGAGAAAAACATGTGAGCAGCAACACATTAAAATTTTAGCTAGCCCGCATGAATAAAAGAATATATCCCAAGTGAACTTAGGAAACTAGTGACGTAGTGGTTGAATGCTACATCTGCTAACCAAAAGGTCAGCAGTTCGAATCTTCCAGGTGCTCCTTGGAGATTCTATGGGGGCAGTTCTGCTCTGTCCTGTAGGGTTGCTGTGAGTTGGAGTTGACAGCAGTGGGTTTGGTTTGGTTTGGGTTTAGATGGACTTGAAAAATAAAACTGCTTTAAATGTAGGCAATAACTAGACCAACATGTGTATGGTGTGTCTCCATCTTAATGAAAGATACTACAGCATATATAAGCCTGATCTCTACTAGCATTTTAGTTGATTACGAGAAAATATTTCTTCCAAGATAGCTGTAACATGCTTAAAATTATTTTGTTTTTGTAAGCAAGGTATGTAGGATTAGCAAGCTGGTTTGGTATCTTCATTTGCTTGTTAAATCATTCTGAATTGATACTATAAAAGTACAGAAACCCTGGTGATGTATGGTTAAATGTTTTGGCTGGTAACCAGAGGGTCAGTGGTTGGAATCCACCAGGTACTCTTTGGAAACTCTATGTGGCGGTTCTACTCTGTCCCGCATGGTCACTATAAGTCAGAACTGACTCAATAGTAATGGTTTTCTTTCCTTCCTTTTTTTTTTCTTAAATAAAAGGTGCACTTTAACCTAAGTTCTGTTACAAATTCTGAATTAGTGTTTGATTTTGAATTAATACGGTTTTATTGTAGGTATAAATCAAAATACAGCATTTTGGCTAATGAAGTATTAAATTGCCAAATATTTAGTTGACCATCAAAGTCAAGGGCCATATATTATGTTTGGTAGCAAAGAATAATTTTTGTCTGCTTTTTATAGCACAAATGATGACAGAGATTTTGAACATGTTTAAATCAGGAGTAATATACCAACTGTTTCCTGGTATTTTCTGTGTGTAACTGGCATAAAAACACATGTCTGGGAGTGTTAAAAAACACAATTTCAACAATAAGAACTGGTGGCTCCTTCACTTATTTATTTCCTTTTTCTAAGAGTTTATAATGCATTTCTTTAAGCACCCTGGGAATCTTTTCCCCAGGATTTGGCGGCAGCGACTGTTATAACGAGAACATTTTTGAAATATGGATCTTAATCACATCCAGAGCCATATCCATCAGGGTTTCCACTTTATATGCCACGTTGGACTTCATTTACCTGACAACAGTGAAATAATGCAGCTTTAGACGTCTGTGGAAGTTTTACTGAATATCGTCAAATGCTTAGCAAATATTTAAAACATTTCACATATTCGTTCATAACCAGACATCACAAATTGATGAGTGTAGGAACTTCAGTGCAATGAAAAAAATGAGAAATATATCATGGTCGGACATGGAAGTAGAGTAAGCTGATAACTTTACTAAGTGGCTTGCCACTTTCTTCGAGAACAGGATGGTAGATATATTATTCTTTCCCTCTTAACACACAACTGTTTGCAAGGCCAAAGCCGTATATGACTTGCTTCTGTGGCATAAGCTGCTGATAAAGCTCAGAGTTTGAGAGCCACATGATAGCGTGAAGGTGTCAGAAAGCTGATGAAGTGAGCCTTGGTTCACGCTGCGAATGAATAGGATGAAAGCGTTTTCCCTTATTTGCAGCTACAGCAAAGTTTTCATGGGTGAATATTGATGTCTGTTGCTATTTCCTGAAAAGTCTTGTGCTTTTGAATGCTGATCTAGTCACAATTCACTTTTCTTTCACTTTAGTTATGGTAAGCATAAACTAGTGTAATTACCCTCGCATTTTACATCAATGGTTTTATAAATAGAGGAACTATCACTTAAGTAGATCAAATTGTTCTGTCTCATTCTTTGCCCTTATTCAGATATGAAATTGGTTTTCTGCAGGATGGTTTTATCCTATCCTTAGCCTTGAAATTAGGAATTCTAATAAGGCATATATTTAGAATATTGTTTCAACTCAGGATTTTTAGCTGCATCTCCTAGATAAAAAATGATTACTGAGTTTTCCAATTGCATGTCATACTACCTGTCAAGCATTTAAAGATAGTTATTTCAAGAAGGAGGGACCCATCCTTGGAGAAGAACATTATGCTTGGTGAGGCGGGATCGGTAAAGAGGAAGACCTTTAATGAGATGGATTGGCACACAGGCTCTTTCAACAGGCTCAAACATACCAACAGTTGTGAGGATGGAGCGAGACCAGGCAGTGTTTCCTTCTGTTGTACAAAGGTGTTATGAGTTGGAACCTACTTGAAGGTAGCTAACAACAACAGACCTCTGCCAAGGGCCTCCTTCTCCTCACCCACTAGCTCTGACCGCTTTCCTCTCCCCACTCACACGGAATACTTTTACACTGCCTTAGATTTTTTTATAATACATTGCCCCTGGAAAAGTATTGTGTTTGTCTGTTAACTTACTAATTGCCTGTTTTCCCTCTGCAAAATATAAATTGTCCTTTTCACAGCCACATTACCAGCACTTAGACATACGGACACTCAATAAATATTGGATGAATGTTGCTGAATACGTACAGGTCTCTCCACCTCAGTGGAAATAATGATACCTACTTGACAGGGTTGTTTAAAGGCCTGAATAAGAAAATGAGCATAAATTATAAGCCACAGTGCCCAGGACATGGTAGATCTTAAAATGTTTTTTTTTTCAGGTTTTGAAAGCTACTTTCTATAGTTCTAACTGCCTGAAGTGGTTTTCCTTTATCCTGAGAGCTCAAGATCTTTGAATCTTTTACAAATTGTTTCTCAAAATAAGTTCCTAAGTTTTCCTGACCCAGTGTCTCTCCTCTTAGCCATGCTGTTTTCATGCTTTCCTTACTAAAACAAAAATAATTATTTTGATTTCTCAGATTATGATGAGCATGAAGGCACATGTTCAGTACAAAGAATATCCGTATTGCCATGCCTCAAAGAAAGAAAACCAAAACCCAGCAAACAAAAAACATTGTCACTGAGTTGATTCTAACTCATGGAAAAGTTATAGGTCACAGTAGAACTGCCCCACAGAGTTTTCAAGGAGTGCCTGGTGAATGTGGACTATTGAACTTTTGGTTAGCAGCTGTAGTAACACTTAACCTCTACACCACCAGGGTTTCCCAAAAGGGAGGTCGATATACCATAATTCCCTAGAAATGGCAATAGGAGACTGGGGAAATGAATTTTCTGGAAATTTCAGAAGTTACAAATCTTGGAAGCTTCCTGACTTTTATGGGCTAGTTAGACCAGAACTCCAAGAGTTCTTAAAGTAAGATGCCAGTCAAAAGCCAGAAAGTCTTAGAATGAGCATCACTGGAAACTGAAAGTTATACTTTGTAGGTAATCAGGAGCACAGTGTGACTTATAGTGTACCAATGATAAAACTTTTAAAAAACACTGAAAAGAAACCATTTTATTTACCAAGGAATAAAAATAACACCCAGCATCTGCGTGTCAGTTTGTGGTACCTTACATGTTACTGTGTTGCTAAAAGCTGTACTACTAATATTTCAAATTCTAGCAAGGACACATGATAGACAGGTTTCAGTGGGGTTCTCCAACTATTGACAACCAGTAAGAAAGGCCTGGTGACCTGCTTATGAAAATTCGCAAATGAAAACTTATGGATCACAACAGAACATTGTCTAAATTACTTGTAACATGCTTAGAATTATTTTTGCAAGTGAGAGAAATACCTCAGTAAACTGCCTTGATGTCTTAATTTGCTTCTTGCATCCATTCTTAATGGATACCACAAAGGCGCACTTTAGCTTGGATTCTGTTACAAATTCTAAGTTTGTGTTTGATTCTGACTCATTGTCTTTGGACTTGTAATCAGAAGGGATCAACCATTGGAGGAGAACAACGTATTTGGTGAAATAAAGGGCCAATAAGGAAAAGGAATATTCTCTATAAGGTAAATTGTCATGATAGCTATAATGATGGATTTGAAAATTCTGGTGATCATGAAGATGATGGAGTTCCCAGGAAATAGTTCATTTTGTTTTACATAAGCTCTCCATGAGTTTGAGTCAACTTGAAGGCAGTCTGTCCATCCGTGCGTCCATCCACCATCCATCCATCTGTCCGTCCGTCCATCCATCCACCATCCGTCCATCCGTCTGTCCGTCTGTCCGTCTGTCCTTCCATCCATCCATCTTTCTAGAAGTAGAACTTGGGAGAAATAAGCAATGACATGGCCTTTGCTAGTTTAAGAATACTCAGCAAGATTGGAGTGGGGATGAGCATCAGCTTCACAGAAGTCCATTTCTAACTCTGAAGGTTACAGACCTTCAGAGTAATATATTCAGAACCAACAATTAAGTTCATGAACTTAACCCAGAAAAAGTGCTACTTACCTCATTGCTGAATATGACTGCAGTCACCTTCAAAGTACTCCCCTTAGGAAGCTATACACTGATGCCGGCATCTAGTCCACCCTTCAGAACAATCATGGAACTCTTTTTCTGGAATGGCCATCAGTGTTGTCATCATATTCCCCTTGATGTCCTGAATGACATCAAAATGTCTTCCTTTCAATAGTTCCTTTATCTTTGGGTAAAGATAAAATCACTGTGGGCCAGATCAGGTGAGTAGGGAAGGTGTTCCAATACAATTATTTATTTACTGGCTAAAAACTCCCTCGTAGACAAACTATACAATTAAGTTCCTGAACTTGCCACCTTGCCACTGTGTGCAATGGCCATTCTGGAAAGAGTTCTAAAATTGCTTGGAAGGGTGGACTGGGCACTGGCATTAGCACATAGCTTCCCAAGGGAAGTACTTTGAAGGTAACTGTAGTGATATTCAGCAATGAGGTATGCAGCGCTTAGAACAATTAAGTTTGTAGACTTAATTGTCAGACCTTGTTTATTTCTTCTCCAGGGAGATGTCTCTTGTGTTAAACTAGATTGTAAGTTATCTGTCAACAGGTTCTGGAGATAGTTCTATGAGTCTTATGTGTTACACAGAGCTTGGTATTATCCCTGTTGGTCAATACTTTCCAGTTGACCTGCAGGTACCTTTACAAAATCCTGCAGAACAAAATTGGAACTACTTCCTCTCCAGTGAAGGAGCCTTGGTCTGATTCAGAATGGCAAAGACCAGTCCCTCTCAGCTCACTAACACCTGTGATATCTATTTTCAAGCATTCCGTATCATTTTTTAACAACTTCCGACTTTCCTGGACTCAAAACTTCATAATTCTGTGTTCTAATTATTAATGGATGTTTGCAACTGTTCCTTTTCATTTGGAGTTGTGCCACATTAGCCAATGATGGTCTTAAAAGGTTTAATCCATGCACATCATCAAGGTCCCCACCTTCCCTTGGTTCACACTCCAGCCACATACGCCTTCTTTCTATGCTGTGAATCCACCAGTTTTGTCCGCCCTTTAAGATGACAGGATCTTCTCTTTGAATTTCTTCTCCCTAGATCTCCACCAGAATGAACTCATCTGTCACTTTGTGCTAATGTGGTGGCTTGTGTGTTGCTATGAAGCTGGAAGCTATGTGACTGGTATTTTAAACACTAATAGTGTCACCCACGGTGGGTAGGTTTCAGTGGAGCTTCCAGACTAAGACAGACTGAGAAGAAGGATCTAGGGATCTACTTCTGAAAATATTGGCTGGTGAAAAACCTACGGGTAGCAGTGTAACCTTGTCTGATGTAGTGCCAAAAGATGCGCCCTTGGGTTAGAAGGCAGTCGGAGTACGACTGGGGAAGAGCTGCCTCCCCAGGGAGAGTTGACCTGGATGATAACAGCCCAGGCAAGGACTTGGGTCTTAGTCTAAGAGCAGTAGGAAGCTTGGTGCAGGTGCTAAGTACTTAAGTGATGTGACTCGGTTTATGTTTTTTGAAGTGCCCCTTGGCTGTGAAGGTTAAGCTGTTCAAGTTGGAGCAGAGTCCAAAAGGAAACAAGAAGGGGTTACATTGCTCACCTGCTACTCAAAGCCATGTTCTTCTGCTCTCAGCATGTCCTGCTGTTTTACCAGACTGCTGTTATTAAGGGAGTGGAAAAAGAGAATGCAAACAATGGTAGGAGAAGAAAAGCAGGAAAAGCTAAAGGCAAAAGTTGCATGATTCTAGGACAATTAAATAGCATGGTTAGTTGACAGTAATTCCTTGGAAGGTGAGGACAGCTTGCCATGGAGTAGCAGATCTGGGACCAGATCACAGGGAGGTAACTCTCGTTGAAACATTGCTTTGAAAAGAAGAAAGCTTCACTCTGGGTCCCTAGGCACAAGGCAGCCCGTTGCTTTGCGGCCTGCTGAACCTCTGAATTTTCCTTCCTTCTTGCTAATAACTTGAACTGCTAGCCACTGCTGCACCCACCAGCACGCACTCAGCAGCGTGGAAGGCAATGTGCTTTGGAAGGTAAAAGTTCGGCTTGCGTGTTAAACACCTTACGCTGCCCTGCTGTATCTAGAACCCACATACAGCATGCAGTGGGGTAAGAAAGACAGAGAATTCTCTTTGAGAATATTTTTGTGTTTCAGGCTTTCTTCCCCTCCTTCTTTTCATCTCGCCCCACCCGCAGCCCATCTGTGATGCCTGAATTCTTATACAGGCTGTCTGTCTAAAGACACCCCAGCCTTAGTCACATTCTCTGCATTGTGTATCACTCCTAAACCTGTCTACTTACGTTGGTTGTTTACCAGGTCCGTTTGACTGTCTGTTCGTTATCATGTTATTGTTTAGTTAGTCTTGGGTGTCTCAGGTTGGGAGAGAGGGAGGGCTGGGCGAGGAAAGCTGGAGTGAGAATAACGGCCGACAGTCGGTTAAGATGGTTCCAAAAATAGCTCAGCCAGGCTGGTAATCGTTCTGCTGGCAGAGCCCGTGTGGAATTTACGCACTTTCAGGAAGATTCTCTGCTGAAATGTATTCGACCAGCTGCTCCTGCCACTGGTGGTAGCTGGTGGTGGTGGAGGCAGTGGGCTGACCCCACCTTCAGAGAAGGAATTAGAAAGCTATAGGTCTGAAGTAGGGCAGGTTCCCTCATCGGGAATGATGTTGTCAGAGTTTATTAGGACGCCCCAGACTGTGGGTGGCTGTGCTCCTTTTAAACACTAGTATACGCACTTAACATCAGATCTATTATTATTATTGTTATTTTGTTTATCGAGGTGAAGGGATGAGAGATGAGAAATGGTTATATTTCCCACCTATTACAAAGTTGCTATAAGAGCGGACTCGATGGATTTGGGGTGCTTTTGGTTTTATATTTTGGAAGCCCGGATAGTGTAGCAGTTATAGCTGGTAACCAGACTGTCAGCAGTTGGCACCCACCAGCCGTTCCCTGGAAATTCTGTGGGCAGTTCAACTCTTGTCCTAATAGGGTCACTAGAAGTTGGAACCAACTTCTCGGCAGTGGGGTTTTTGTTTGTCTGCTTTGTGGTTTTATGTGCTATTCTTGTTGTTGCCAAGGTTTATAGCGTGTTATTGTTAGTTGCCCTCAAGTGGGTTCTGACTCGTAACGACCTCATGTACAGCAGAACCAAACACTGCCCAGCGCTGTGCCATCCTCGCGTTGTTGTCGTGAGTGAACCCACCGTCGCAGCCATTGTGTCGGTTCATCTCACCGAGGGTCTTTTGCTGGGTTGCACCTTCTCCTGGACAACTGACTAGGTAAAGCTTTTGCAAACAGTCTTAAGGCACCTTGGTGATTGCTGCTATTTATTTACCAAAGCACGTCTGCAAAGCTGCTAGGTGTAATAATGTAGTATAAATAAATGCCCTTACAAACAGCCCCATCCTTCAAAGATGTTAAGCCCGTGTCATGTGGAAAATAGTGTTGCTCATCTTGTTCTGTCCTAGCTGATCCCTTCTCTGAAAGAAATTATCCAGCACAGGCCCTCAGAATTTTATGATCAGTTATCCTTCTAGCTACCATGCTTCAAATCAACTCCCATTCTTCTTATTTTAAAGGTGTGGTTGTTGCTTTTTTGTGTCCTGATTCCCCACCCCAAAGCAAGCTGGAGCTGCCCCTACAATTTGTCAGGCATGTGGTCTTTCTCTGACACTGAGTGTGTACTGAATCAATTTTAAGATCTCTTGCAAAATGTGTGTACCTCATCCTAAATCCCTAACTGTTGAAAATTTTATGTGCTTGCAATAGTTAATTACATGTTTAAATTTTCCAAACAAGGGAGTATTACCTAACAGGCAAGACACAAAAGCAAAAAAAAAAAAAAAAAAAAAAAAGGAAAGGGAATGTTGCTTATTCTTTTATCTGATGAGGGAGAATGAAAATGAAGAACAAGTTTTTCCTTATAAATCCTGAGTTTATGCCACTGCCCTAAATATAACTGTTAATTTATCAAAAAAAAAAAAAATTTCACCTGTTCCTGGTGGGCTCTACATGGAACTGTAGGATCTGAAGGGTGATTATGTCATCCAGAGGAGCTGGTTAAAAAGTGATTTTTCTCAGCTCCACAGCCAGAACATCTGCTTCGGTGGGTTGGATTGGGATGACAGAATCTGCGTTTTATTATGTGTGCACAGAGATTCTGATGCAGGTTGTGCAGGAGCACAACTTGAGAAACCCTAGTCTGATATTTTTCACAAGTGAGTGGTATAATTTGGAACCCTCAGGAACAGCAGAGAATTATAAAAACAAAGAACAGAAAACCAAAAACTTGGCATACTCTTGGTGTTTCGTGATAGTTCAGTGAGCTCCAGTATTAGTAGTTTACTTCATGACACATCTTGTTTCTTTTTGTTTTAATTTGTTGCATAGTGATAACCTAGTGTGTATAATGTACCTTGAGGTGTGAATGGAATGACAGTTACACTAGGGAGAAGGCTTTCTTTTGTATTGGCTTAGAGCTGGCAGAAAATACGGCTTTCCTGGGGACAGCTTGGAAACTCTGGTGGCTTGTGATAAGAGCTACATTTGCTAACCAAAAAGTCTGCAGTTCGAATCCATCAGGCACTCCTTTGGGGCCATTGCACTTTTTTTCTGTAGGGTTGCTAAGAGTTGAAATGGCCTCTGCAGCAAGGGGTTTGGTTTACAGTTTACATGGAAAACTTTGCTTGCAGTCTTACAGTTGGTCAGGTTGGGATCAGCCATCTCCTCCCTACCATTCAGATGAGATCCATCTTTCCTTCCTTGGTCCTGCAGAGTGCTGTATGGAATCTTAGAGTGGCCTCAACGTGTAGCCAGTTGCTCCAGCTCCTAAAGTCAGTGTTTGCGCTAACTTGTTCATCAACATCTCCACCTCTGGTGCATTCCATTCCTAAGCAAGAAGCTTTGACTGGGGATGGGCAAGGATTAGGTAGGAGAGGCTACAAGAGGAATGCAAAGGGAGATTGGGAATGCACCTATACAGACCCCTGCTGAGGCTGCTTGGTTTGTAACAGTTTATTTGAAATTACAGCCTTGCTCTGCTTGATTCTGGGGTCTCCCTTTATTTCAGGCCAGAAACAATTACCTTTTGGTTAGAAATGGCAGCCAAGGTCCCATTAAAATGAAAATACTCCTCTTTCTACCCCATGTCTGAGGCCCTCTTTGTTGACTTTAAACATTCTTATTGATTCGGGGATTTAATGTTGGATCTAACTGTACATTATGGCCCACTTTAGGCTTTTTGAGTGTTCTTAGCAACTGTAAAGCTAGTTTACAGAAGGAAATCTGACAAAGCTTTGTCCGAATCCTTTGGTTCTTTTTTTTTCCTCTCTTTGAGAATGCTTCCTACTGGAGTTGAGAGGAAAACACTCTAACATAGCACCCTCCTCTGATCCTTTAGGATGACCAAGTGTGCCAAATACTGTTTTTCCTGCTCTCCTATCTTTAGAACTGGAGCTAGGAGTCTGGCTGCTCTGGTCTCAGACTTTGACTATTTGATTCTTCAATTTTTTTTCTTGGTTTAAGACTGCATTGAAATACATCAGTTTAGTAAAGATCCACTTTTGCATGCTGTTATGTTACATAGTAATCTTCCAGAAAACTGGATATTTGCCTCGACCACAAAAAAAAAACAACAACAAATAAACAAAAAAACTCTTGCTTTTATAAATTTTAGATTTATGTTGGATTATGTACCATATTTACAAGTTAATTTCTTGAAACCTAAGATTAAATATTTAATTGGAAATACAATAGAGTTTTCATTAAATTACATTAGATATAGATAAGATGTTAGTGATGTACAGTACATAGTAGATATTTTTAAAAAAAGCCCATTGCCATGGAGTCAGGTCTGGCTCACGGTGACCCTCTAGGTCAGAGTGGAACTGCCCCACTGAGTTACTAAGGAGCACCTGGCAGATTTGAACTGCTGACCTTTTGGTTAGCAGGTGTAGTAGTTAACCACTATGCCACCAAGGTTTCCAGATCAATAGTAGCTACCATTTATTGAATGGTCATTTTTTGACGTGACTTTGGCAAACAACGATGTGTACATTATCTGTTTACTTCTAGAATTAATTAAGATGCAGATTATCTTCAAGTCACAGAGATGAAGTGACTTGGTCAAGAGCATGTATCTGCTAAACAGCAAAAAACGGACTTGAATACAGGGTCAGTCCCATGCTAAAGCTCATGTTCTTAACCAAGCTGCTCAGATTTATTCAGTGCTAAGTTCATCTTTAATTCATAAAGGGCCTCCTCATGTGTGAGGATATTGTTGTTATTGTTTCTGGAATAGAGCTATTCTGCCAAATAGCTCCGTTCCAAGACTTTAGCCTTGACTTACAGCCTTTTATTTTCTATTTGTCAAGGCTAGAGGAACTCTAGCTGCTAGATACAGCAAGATAGGTGAATTGCTAGGGAAAGGGCTATATCCCTGCTCAGTAACTCACCTTTGTGTTTCCATGTGTGGGCGAGGGGCTACACTAACTAGTCACTGTCAGGCATTGCCTGTCCTTGAAGGGAGAAGTCCAGATCCTTTTGTGCCTTTTTCTCCAATTCCTCCCGTGCATTTATAACTTAATTCAATTGGACCTAAAGGATGGAGATCCTAAATTGCAAAGAAGTCTACATTCCTCACTTCTTTCTTCCAGCCCTGGGTTAATGCTCCTTACAGTTCAGTGAATAGAGACCACAGAGATTATTACCTCTAAAAATGTGGTATAGTGGTTAAGTGCTACGGCTGCTAACTAAAAGGCTGGCCATTTGAGTCTACCAAGTGCCCCTTGGAAACTCTATGGGGTGGTTCTACTGAGTCCTATATGGTCACTATGAGTCTGAATCAACTCGATGGCTATAGGTTTTTGTTTTCTTTTTTTCCAAAATGTAATTGGATCACAGACAATTTTCTTCTCTTTCTATAAATAATGAGTTATTAGGGTTCCCAATATTTAGTCTGACACCTGGCATGGAAGTGCTGTGTGTATGTGTAGTACATGTGTATGTGTGTAAATATTCTCTAATCCAGTTAGTCCCAGACTTAAGTGATAATGAGAACCATCTGGGGCATTTGTAGGTATGAGGGATAAGACCTCTAGGACCTAGAAATACCGATTTTCACAAATCTGGTAGAATTTGACATCAATCTGTATTGGGAATCACACTCTACTCAAACCCCAGTGATTTGGGCTGGAGAAGAGTAAAGGTAAAGCCTATCTTTCTTGGCTAAAGAGTTTAAATTAAAATCGTCTGTGTGCTTCTCGGACCCTTGGCCACATTGCCATCCTGGGACCAGCTCCTTTAAAATGGATGTTTCTGCCTAACGTGTTGTACAACCACAATTCTTTCTGGTCAAGAGTTGACCTTGGGAAGGTGACAAAACCCTCGTTGGAGAAGTAGATACTAGAGGAGTCGAAGGAGTCTTTGTCCTGTGGAGCTGAGATTCAGAGCCATAGTGTTGCCTCATACTTTCCATGGCTTCATTCATTTTACTGTGATTTTCAGAGTGCTAACTTGGAAACACCGGTAGCATAGTGGTTAATTGCTACAGCTGCTAACCAAAAGGTTGGCTGTTCAAATCCACCAGGTATTCCTTGGAAACTCTGTGGGGCAGTTCTACTCTGTCCTATAGGGTTGTTGTGAGTTGGAATTGATTCAGTGACACTGGGTTTGGGTTTTAGATCTGTACGTCAGAGACAGTGATATAAAGGGTAAGATCTCGGAGGTGAAGAGGGTCTTTGTGTTGCAGGGCAGGCATGTTGTCATACCCATTTGTATGCTTACACTTCCTGTCTACCTGTGACCACCATCACTCCCAGTACTCCATCCAAGGTGTGCTGACCAGCCTTTGACTCTGGCTGCTAAGTTGCAAAGCCTGATGAAGTAGCACCCCATGTGTAGAGTGTTAGAGTGCTGAGGAAGAATGAACTCAGACTGCCTCATCTGCATGCATAGACACCACTCAGCTCTTGCTTCTTTCTGAGATGTGCCAATAGTCTCTAAAGTGTTTTTATGCATCAGCGCTCCAGTAAGGAAAACTTATATAAAGACTGATTGTTTTTATGCTTCTTTTATAGAAGATGAAAACTTTTGAATTTTTGTTACTTATTCTAGAGCATTAGAACCAGTCCCAGGAATAGCAAATTTGCAGATTTATTTTTCTGTTTCCATGATAACTTTAAAATAGTGAAATGCCTACTTAAATGTCTTCTTCAGGAATAGCTATGTTCAAAATATGTATCCTTTTACTAGAAGTATTCGAGTAGACAAAGGCTAGAGGGAGGAGATATTAAGAGATTCTTGCTAAGACAATTTTATGATCACTGTTGTCAAAGAGGCATTTATTAAATGCTACACACTATTTAGTATTTCCATGTTGTTGTGTCCTGTTGTGTTAATTGTAACTTATAGTGATCATATATGCCAGGGTAGAACTTCCCCCATAGGATTTCCTGGGCTGTAGTCTTTACAGAAACAGATCACCAACGCTTTTTCTCTGCAGAGCTGCTGGGTGGGTTACAACCACTTTCTTTTGGTTAGCTGCCAAGGGCTTAACCATTGTGTCATCAGGGTTCCTTAGTATGACTATAAGTTTTATTATATGAAAAGAACTAAGAAGTCATATTCCTTGTTCTGTGGGGATTTCAATGTATGAAACCATGTTGATTTCTAAACATTTGAAAAGAGTATAAAGGTGTGAGGCTGCAAAACAAGACATTGAGTCAGTATATATATGGACTTAAAACATTTGTATTACTTACATGTTAAAAGTCAGGAAAAAAGGGAGATACTGTTGTATTAGTCTGAATAGGTTAGATTGAGCTACTGCAGCAAACAACCATTGAGCTGTTGTAGTTCAGTGGCACACTGCAATGAAGTTTATTTCTAATCCCATACTTTGTGCCAACCACAGATTACAGAGAGTTCTGCTCTCTGGTATCCTTATTCAGGGTCCTATATTGATAGGGGGAAACCCTGGTGACATAGTAGTTAAGTGCTACATCTTCTAACCATTAAGGTCGGCCATTCAAATCTATCAGGTGTTCTTCGTAAACTCTGTGGAGCAATTCTAATCTGCCCTGTACGGTTTCTATGAGTTGGAACTGTCTCAACAGCACTGGGTTTGTTTTTTATACTGGTAGAGTTTTCATGTTCTGGAATGTTGCTGGCCATCATGGCAAGTAAAAGGCAATGTGGAGAATCATGAATGACCCTGAAATGTTACTGGCTAGAAGCAACACAACACTTGATCTGTATTCCATTAGCCTTGCCGAGTCACAGGGCCATCCCTCACTTCAGGGGAACAGAGGCATGCCAACTTATCACGTACCCTAATGAAAGAGCACCAGAATATTGGTGAAAAGAGTAAACAGATACTGCTGGTCAATATCCATCAGCAATGGGTCAACCTACCAATCAAATAATGATAATACTATTATTTATAAGTAATGGAAGACTTATTTGAGTGCTTTGTTAGGCAGTGCACATTTATATGCATTATTACATTTAGTTAAGTCTATGAAGTGGATTCTCTTATTATCTCTATTTCTGCATGATGAAATTTAAATTGGAAGAATTTAAGACTTTAGCATGGCTGAGATTACATAGCTAGCGTTTGTCAGAGCTATGGTTTATACTCTGTTGCTTTCAGCTGAAAAGTCTGAGCACTTCTCTGAGATGTCTGCTGTGTGGTGGAAGTCCACTGACTTACTTCATACAGAGCTGAAAAAAAAAAACAAAAAACAGACTAAGGTCATTTCTGACCTGGTCGCCTGGAATCACTGGTCTCCTAAGGAACATCTCTATTTTGCTAAAAATCACCTCTGGCATTATTGGTCTTTTGAACCAAATGGATTAGTTTTCTTTTTATAAACTGTTTTCCAGCTGTTAATGTGCTTAGCTTTTTGTTTTTATTGTCCATAAAATAGTCCTCTTCTTTATATGAGTTCCTGGAGGTTCTTAAAAACTGACTTCGCAAGCTCTTCCCTGTTTTTCTCTCTCCCATCTTGGGTTACAAGAACTTGGAATGTCTTACGATGTTTCCTACTAAAATATTGTTAAAGCTTATGGTTGAGTTCTTTAATTAAGACACATTAATCAAATTCATTTATAATTACTTTTTTCCTGTATCATTTTTCCCCCAGTTTGGTTTTAGCTTTCTCCATTTTATGAATTAAGTTTCTCTCTTTTCATTTACAACATTTTATTATATCTTCAGTGTCTAGAAAAATGCTTGACACCTATTACTTGATGAACTGATGGGCTGCATGTTCAGATTCCAGATTCTTTAACTAGTCTGCCTAAAAATCTCTTTCACCAGTATTTTGACAAATAGTGTCATATTATCCATTCTGCCTCTTAGTTACCTCATTGCTTACTGGCTGTGTGATTTTAATGAGTGTTGTAACCTGCGTTCTCACATGGAAGTTGAGGTAATGATGTGCATTGCCTCTTAGAGTTATGCTGTTGCTGTGTGCTGTCAAGTAGATTCTGATTCAAAGTGCCCCTCTATGACAGAGCGGAACATTGTAACTTTACAGGAACAGATCACCCGGTCTTTTCTCTCACAGATCTGCTCATGAATTAAAACCACTTGCCCTCTCAGTTAGCAGCTGAGTGCTTAATCCTCTGTGCTACCAGGACTCCTTCTCAGGCTTGTGAAACCATACCAAACCTGTTGCTGTCAAGTCTGGCATATAGCAACTCTATAGGGCAGAGTAGAACTGACCCAAAATATTATACTTTCCAAGGCTATAACAGTTACTGAGGCAGACTGCGGCATCTCTCTCCCACAGAGCGGTTAGTGAGTTCAAAGTGTTGACTTTTTGGTTAGCACCTGGATGCTTAAATAGTATGTCACCAGAGTGTCTTCTTTCAGGGTTATAAACCGAAAGAAAACAAACAAACAAAACACACCCACTGCTGTCAATTCTAATTCATAGTGACCCTGTAGGCCAGAGTAGAACTGCCCCAGAGGGTTCCAAGTAGTGCCTGGCTTATTTGAAGTGCTGACTTTTTGGTTAGCAGATGTAGAACTTAACCCAGCATGCCATTAGTGTTTCCTTCAGGGTTACAGTGAGGTTTAGATAAAGTCATACTGCAAAATATTTAAACATTGCCAGGCACAAAGAAGGTGCAACAACAATGAAAATAACAGTACAGGGTTTTTATGCAAATGGTGTATACCTCCTACATTTATTTGCCAGCTGCATTCTCCCCCATGAGGTATTTTAGTAAGCATTGCTATGTCATTTTTGTTTTACATGTTGCTTTAAAAAGATCAACATAGCATGTTTAAGAAAATACTTCGCAGGGGAGGGTGCAGTTGGCAAACAAACAGATAGCATGCGTTATTTGTGTAAAAATATGGCAGTCTCTTTTGCTTCATCTTAGACACACTTCCCTTTCAATGATTCTTACAATGAATTATACCTAAAACTTCATGTGCCTGCTATGAGAATTCACTTCTGAGAGTTTGTTTGCATTATTACCATAAACTTAGAATTTATTCAGGTTATTGTCCTAGGGTAATATTTTGGTAAGACATTCATCTTCTTTTGACTTACATACTTATTATTAAAGATACAATGAGATTGATTATTTTGGCTCAGTGCTTAGCAACATACTAGTTCATTAATTTATCCCTTTATTCATTCAACAAACATTTATTGAAAAACAAAAAGATAATTGCTAAAACTCTCAGAGCTAGAGAGAATCTTAAAGTTATTTAGACCAAACACATTCTTAATTTCTACACATTTGATACTAAGAATGCAGAAAGGTTATTAGCAGAATCATCTTCTTTAATGTTGAAGCTGACCCAATGAGAACAGGAAGTGAAGGGACTTTTGATTTATTTTACACTACTGGGTAATTCCATTCACCTCCCAAGAAAGGAGACACTCCCATGAAATTAGAAGCTGTGTGTATAGAGATTTTCTTTAGTACTAATTGAAATATATTTCATCAAAAATGTTTGTCTGCTTGTACAGTACTGTGGTGGCTTGCATTTTGCTGTGATGCTATAAGTTGTGCTGCTGTTTCAAATCCTAGCAGGTTCACCTGTGGTCAACAGATTTCAGTGAAGTTTTTAGATGCAGGGTAGACCGAAAGCCCTGGTGATCTGCTTCTGAAAACTTAGCTGATAAAAACCTTATAAATCACAACAGAATATTGTCCAATATAGTGCTGGAAGATGGTTAACCACTCATTGCTGTCAAGTTGATTTTGACTCATAGTGACCCTATAGGGCAGAGGAGAACTGTTCCATAGGATTTCCAAGGAGCACCTGGCAAATTTAAACTGCTGACCTTATGTTTAGCAGATGTAGCACCTAACCACTATACCACCAGGGTTTCTCCAGGTTAGAAGGGATTAATTGCAAAATAGCTGCAACAATGGACTCTAACATATGGATGATCATGAAGATGGTATGGGACAGTCTTTTGTTCTGTTCGATACAGGTTGCCATGAGATGGAAGTGACTCAGTAGAAACTAACACAACAGCAACAACACATTGGATTGTGTTGACCTATGAGAGTCTAAGGTACCATTTCTGAGGTCTGCAACCTGGAATTTTAAAGTCAGGAAGTTTGACTTGTGTTGCAGAAATACTGTCAGAAGACCTGGTGTATCAATTTCTTGTGGCTGTCATAACAAAGTAGAACATACCTGATAGCTTAAAATAATATAAAGTTGTTCTTAAAGCTAGCATAGTTGGCAAAACCAGAAGTCTGAAATCAGCATATTAGTGAGGCCACAATCTCTCTAGAGGCTCTAGGAGAAGATTCTGTCGTGTGATCTGCTCATGGTTTCTGGCTGCATGGCTCTGATCTTGTCCATCTTCACGGGGTCTTCTCCTTTATGAGTGTCAGCTCCTCTTATCTGTTTTATAAAGATATATAAGATTGTCCGCCTGAAGAATCTGGGGTAGGCACCTTCTCTCAAGATCGTAAATTTAATCACATTTTTGTTTGTTTGTTAATTTGGTCATATAAGGAAATGTTCACAGGTTTGGGGTCCCTGGTGGTATAGTGGTTAACTTTCAACGGCTAATCAAAAGGTTGGAAGTATGAATTCGCCAGCCACACCTTGGAAAGCCTATGGGTGAAGGGCAGTTCTTCTCTGCCATATCAAGTCTCTGTGACTTTGAATTGACTCAATGAGTTTGGTTTGGTTTTCTGGGGATTAGAATGTGGGCATAACTCTTAGGGTTGGCCACTGTTCCATCTACTGTGCCTGGGTTCAAACTCTTTTTTCCTTGACTAACCAGTTATGATTGAACAAGGTATTACACCAGTCTGAAATTATGACTTCTCATTTGTAAATCAAGAACAATAACGCTCAAATTATAGTCTTTTTATGATAATTAGAAGAGGCAAAGTATATATAAAACTACCTAACTCAGTTTTTGCCATAATTAATGGCTGTCTTTCTAGGCACTCAGAAGGTAGAATAGATTTTAAATTTCTTTCATCTAAATAAAAGGGTAAGGTTGACCTATATTTGGTCAAGAATCAGTTAAGTGATATCATTGAAAAAAAATTACTGAGCAACAACAAACTAGTTTTACATTTAGTTCACCGTTATACATACAGAACCAGAAAATGGTTTTATATTCACATAACCATTAATGTGTTAGCCATGCATAATTTCTTTCTGTCTGCTCTTTGCTGCTTCCTATCCACTAGCATACTTTGTAACTTATGTTACTATGTGATGTCAAATTCTTTAAGTAATAAAGAGCAATATTTTGAGTAACAACTAGTGATGTTTAGGATGTCATAGCACTTAAAACTATCTGTGGCAGCAATCTTCTTGCTAAGTGAAAATAAGAAATGCAATATAGAATGAGAATACCTAGATCATCCATGTTTTACAGAATTCTTGTTTGAGTTAACTTGTTTAAGAATACATAGTCTAGTTTCTTACTTGACCTATAGTTTCTGTATTTAGAAGTTCAAAAATCTCATCGAAACTCTGTACAAATAAAATATCCAAGTTTTGTCTTAATGCAGGCTGTTGCTTTTATAGAGACTATTTGTGATTTGGAGTAGATTTCTCTCAGTAGAGAACTGGAGAATTGCTGTCAACACACACAGATGTGACAGTATAATTAAGGTCATCTAATAACACTTTTTTTTAAATTGTGATTGAGTGAAAGTATACAATTCAACTTAGATTTCCATGCCTGCCTATCTGTGGCTCCTTCTGCTATCCTTGCCCGATGACAGCACACTCCTCCTTTCTGTTCTGTACATGGCATATCCTCTTAACAATCTCCTGTCCACTCCTTTCCACCCTCTCCTCTCCATTCTAGTAAGAGGCCAGTATGACAGCATCCTATAGATGCATAGAAGCATAAAGTGCATATGGTTGCCTTGTGTCCCCAAGTCCAATCCATGCCTATTCATAGAGTTGACCTTAGTAATGATTTATGATCAGGGGCAGCAGCAGGTCTAGGGGCCATTCTCCCAGGGGAACTCCTAGGCCTGGGGACCATCGGCTGTGGTCTTTCAGTGGAGTTCTCGAGGTGTGCCCCTCTTTTTCTCATATTTCCACTGGGACTTGACATAGTGTGCCCCATCACGGCTGTCATTGGTGGTTGCCAGGCCCTGTCTGGTTCGTCTGGTCACATGTTGATACAGTCACCCGTACACATGGGTCCTTTTGTCTTTTGGGCTCTTTTTCCCTCGTGCCTTTTTTATCCTTGGTGATCATCTGTTCCAGCTGAGTTGGGACCATTTGGTATACCTCAGATGGCAGGTTGTTAGCTTTCAAGACACCAGATGCCACTCACCAACATGGAGTGCAGAAGACTCTCTTAGCAATAGGCTAGTTATGCCCATTAGCCTCAATATCCCATAAGAGCATGGTCCCTGGACCCTCACCCCTGCTACTCTATCCTTGCAATATTGGATTAAGATTAGATTAGTTTTCAGTTTATTATGTTGAAGTCCAGTTAAGTAGATCTTCTTTCTAATGTGTGCTGTCACTGCTTTCACCCAACCAAATTTCTGTCAACTTTGTAATCCATAACCAGCTCTCTTCCTCTCGCCCTCCTGTCCCCTGCAGCTGGCAGTCTTTTCTTCTGTAAATGAGTCTTTTTAAAGTCCTTATAGCAGAGGTCTCATACAATATTTGTCCTTGTGCCGCTGACTGATTTCACTCAACATAGTGTCTTCCAGTTGAAACCAGGTTATGAGATGTTTCCTAAAATCATCATTGTTCTTTATCATTGCATAGAGTACTGTTAACTATATATGCCATAGTTTGTTGATCCATTCATCTGTTGTTTGGCATCTGGGTTGACTCCATCTTTTTGCCATTGTGGAATTTGTAGTGGGATTGCATTGTATATGTAGATCACTTTGGGTAAAATAGCCATTTTCACAATGTTAAGTCTTCCTATCCATGAGCAGGGTAGGTTTCTCCCTTTATGTCTCTCTTAGTTTCTTGCAGTGAGGTCTCATAGTTTTCTTTGTATACATCTCTTATTTCTCTAGTTAGATTTATTCGTAAGTATTTTATCTTCTTGGGGGCTATAGTAAATGGTATTGATTTGGTGATTTCTTTAATGATCTCTTTGCGTGTATGAAGGAATCCCACCGATTTACTTATGTTTATCTTATATCCTGATACTTTGATGAACTCTTCTATTAGTTTGAATAGTTTGCTTATGGATTCTTTAGATTCTCTGTGTATAAAATCATATCTGCAAATAGGGAGATTTTTACTTCTTCTTTGCTGATACAGATGCCCTTTATTTCTTAGTCTTGTCTAATTGCTCTGGCCAGAAGTTCTAGTAAAATGTTGAATAGAAGTGGTGAGAGTGGGCATCCTTGTCTAGTTCCCATACTCAAGGGGAATTGTTTTAGTATGTCTCCATCCAGGGTAACGTAGGTGGTTGGCTTTGCATATATGCCCCTTATTGTGTTGGAGTCTTTGACTTCTATTCCTATTTTGCTAAGTGGTTTTAGCATGAATGAGAGTTGGACTTTGTCAAATGCTTTTTCTGCATCCATTGACAAAATCAGGTGATTCTTATCTTCTGTGTTATTTATGTGGTTAATCACAGTAACTGTTTTTCCAATGTTGAACCAGTCTTGCATCACCAGTATGAATCCAACTTGTTCAAGATAAATTATTTTTTTGATGTTGTAGAATTCTATTGGCAAGTATTTTGTTAAAGATTTTTACATCTAGGTTCATGAGTGGTATTGGTCTATAGTTCCCCTTTTTTGTTGGATCTTTCCCTGGCTTTGGTATCAGGGTTATGCTGGCTTCATAAAATGAAACTGAGAGTATTCCATCCCTTTCTATGCTATGAAATAGTCTCAGTAGTATTGGAGTTAACTCTTCTCTAAGAGCTTGGTAGAATTTTGTGGTGAAGCTATCTGGACCAGAGCTTTTTTTGATTGGTAGCTTTTTGATGACTTTTTCAATCTCTTTCTTGGTGATGGTTTTATTCTGTTGTTCTCCTTCTCCTTGTGATAATTTTAGTAGGTAATATGAATCTAGGAGTTTGTCCATTTCCTCTAGGTTTTCAAATCTGTTACAGTTCAGTCTTTTGTAGTATTCTGTTATAGCTTTTATTTCTGTTGTGACATCTCCCATTTGATTTCTTATTTAGGTAATTTGTTTCCTCTCCTGTTTTTCTTAAATAAATATGCCAATGGTTTGTCAATTTTGTTGCTCGTTTCCAAAAATGAGCTTTTGGTTTTATCAATTTTTCCAATTGTTCTTCTATTCTCTAATTCATTTAATTCTGCTCTAATATTTATGATCTGTTTTCTTTCGGTGCTTGGGTGGTTACTCTGTTGCTCTCTACTTGTTGAAGCTGTAGGGTTAATTCCTTAGTTTTGGTCTTTCCTTCTGGATGTGTATTTATAGAGATAAATTGACCTCTGAGCATTGCTTTGGCTGTATCCCATAGGTTATGGTAGGATGTGTTTTCATTTTCATTTGAATCCATAAATTTATTTATTTCATCCTTGATTTCTTCTGTAACCCAATGCTGATTGAGCAAGATTTTGTTCAATTTCCAAGAGTTCCAATTTCTATTTTTTTCTGCTATTGATTCAGACTTTTATGGCTTTATGGTCTGAGAAGATGCTTTGCAATAATTCAGTGGTTTGGATTTTGTTGAGACTTGCTTTATGTCCTAACACATGGTCTGTTCTTCTCTATGTGCACTGGAAAAGGTGTACTTATCCATCGATGGATAAAAAGTTCTATATATGTTGATGAGTTGTAATTGGTTAATTGTCACAATAAGATCTTCTGTGTCTTTACTGAGCTTTTTTTAGTTGGCCTGTCCATTAGTGAAAGCAGAGTGTTGAAGTCTCCAGCTATTATTGTGGAGTGATCTATCTCATTTTTCAGTGTAGTCAGTGTTTGTTCAATGTATTTAGATGCTCTAGTATTGGGTGCATAAATATTTAATATTGTTAAGTCCTGTTTGTGTATTGAACCTTTCAGCAGTAAATAGTGACTGTCCTTGTCCACACTGGTGGATTTTACATTAAAATCTATTTTATCTGAGATTACTATTGCCATTCCTGCTCTTCTTTGTATATTGTTAGTTTGGTGTATATTATTCCATATTTTAATTTTCAGTTTGTTCATATCTTTAAGTCTAAGGTGTGTTTCTTGAAGAGCTGCTTTCAGTGTTTCTTACAGTTTTGGTTTGTTCTTTACGAAGTCTCTAAGCTTTTGTTTATCTGTGAATGTCTTGATTTCATCTTCATATTTGAAAGACAGTTTTGCAGGATATGTAATTCTTGGTTGGGAGTTTTTCTCCTTCAAGCCTTTGAATGTGTCATGCCACTGTCTCTGTCTTAGGATTGTTTTGGCTTAGAAATCCAATGAAAGCCTACAGGGTTTCCCTCTGGATGTTAGCTTTGCTTTTAGTCTTGCTGCCTTTAAGAGTTTTGCTTGTGATTCATTTTATTAAGCTTGATTATAATATGTCTTGGTGTCTTTCTTTGGGGTCTATTTTATGTGGTGTTTGATACACATCTTGGATATCTATGTTCTCTCATAATTTCAGGGAAGTTTTCTGTCAGCAACTCAACAACAACACTCTCCGTGTTTTCACCTATCCCTCCTTGTTCAAGAACTCCAATTAGTCGTAGATTATTTCTCTTGATAGAGTCCCACATGTTTCTTAATGCTTCTTATTTTTCTTATTTCTTGTCTCTGATTTCTCATCATAAATGCTGACTGTAGTTGCTCTGTCTTCAAGGTCACTATGTCTGACTTCCAGTTTATCAATTCAGCTCTTTTGGCTTTGTCCAATTCTGTAATTTTGTTATTAATCTGTAGGATTTCAGAATGTTGATGTTCCTTCAGTTTGAATAGCTTGCTTAATTTTCATTTTGCTCTGCTGCATTTTGTTTAATCTCTAGGAGAGCTCTCTATATAATTCTTTTGTATTCAACCTCTGATAGTTTCAGAAAGGCTTCATCATCTGGGAAGTTTTTGATTCTTTATTTTGGGAGCTTTTGGAGCCATGGTTGGTTGTTTCTTTAAATACTTGTCAACAACCTGTTGCTTTCAGGACATCTAAAGGCTGATCTAGTTTCTCTGGTGTTGCCTCAGCAAGAGTTGAGGCATAGTTCTGAGAAGAGAGTTGGTCAGCATCTACATCTGTGTACTCTAGTTAGTGGGCCCAGTGGACTCTCTGGGGTGACAGGCTCCACCTCCCCTACTTATGCAGTCACCGGGGGGCTGCCAACGGACAGCCGTTGTGGGTCCATAAAGGCTGGAAGAGATGCCTTTGGGCTGCACACACTGTTCTCTTCAGCACTGCAGCTCAGTGTAGCTGCTGGCTCATGCCCACACTCTGCCTACTGGCCAAGAGAAAGGAAAAAAAAGTTAAAAATCTCAGCACCATCAGTCCACATGAGCCAGCCATTCAGCAAGAGTGGGGCTCAGTGAGAGAGAATATGTTTCCCGTTTAGTGGCGTGTAGCCCAAACTGACAGCCATATGCCATGTCCTGGGGCTCAGGGGGTGTCCAGAAAGCTCTGTTCAATTATCAATCCAGGCCTTAGTTTTCGGAGGAAATTAAGGAGACATGGGCCTAGTTCCCTATCTTGGCTCTGCCCCCCTGTCTAATAACATTTTGACATGTTTCCTATAAATTCTTATTTTTTGTTGGTGTTGAGTCAATTTTGACTCTTACTGACTGTATGTATGACAAAACAAAACACTGCCCATTTCTCATAGTCTTTGTTATGTTTGAGACCATTGTTGGAGCCAATGTGTCAGTCTATTCTGTTGAGGGTTTTCTTTTTTACTGAGTGTCTACTTTGACAAATACCATGTCCTTCCCCAGGGCTGATCCCTTCTGGTAACATGTCCAAAGTATGTGAAATGAAGTCTTGCCATCAACACTTTTAAAGAATGTTCTGGCTGTACTTCTTCCATGACAGATTTGTTCGTTCTTCTGGGTGGTCCATGGTGTATGCAATATTCTTCACCAACACCGTAATTCAAAGGACTCAGTTCTTCAGTCTTGTGTCACTTCAGTCACTATCCAGCTTTCACATACGTATGAGGTGATTGAAAACACTTTGGCTAGGATCAGGCACAATTTCATCCTCAAGTTGACCTCACTGCTTTTTAAGACTTTAAAGTGTCTTTTGTGGCAAATTTGCCCAATGCAATGCATCCTTTGATTTTTCAACTGCTGCTTATATGGTTGTAGATTGTGGATTCAAGTAAAATGAAATCATTTACAGCTTCAATCTTTATTTATCATGATCTTATTTTTTTTTTAGTAAATTTTAATTTCTGCAGAGTCACACCTTTCCATTATCTTCTTGTTTCAGTCTTTTTCTTATTTATGTAATTTTGCCCTCAATGGCTTCTGCTTCTTCATTTTGCTTATGGGGGGAAAACTACTGATCTTGAAGATGCATTTTTTTTGTTCAGTGGCACATTGTAAAGATGGTGTGTAAGTTATAGTTAGAATGGGCTGGAGGCAAAGTAGTGGTCACACTTTTGTCCAAACATCTTCTTGGATATTAGATTTGAGCATTCTATGGATCTACCTACTTCTGAATATCAACTCCTTTATAAACCAAATTCTAGAATTTTTCTATCTTTCTTCTACTACAATCTAAAGAAAAAAAATAAAAAGATTGTCATCTCTTTGTTTTCTGGGTTACTTTGGGTCTCAAAATAAAAACAAAATGTTACACCTGGGTCTTATAGGAGAGAATGAGCATGTTGATGTGTGACAGTGTGTGTGTGTGTGTGTGTGTGTGTGTGTGTGTGTGTTTATGTAAGTAACAGAACTTTTTAATTCAAGAAACCTTTTAGGGGTCTTCAAAGTTTCCAGGTAAGTTTATATCTTTAAGACATGACTATTGTCTCTCATATGCCATTCTACATATAGTCTTCCAAGAAATGAGTCCAGGAACATCTGCTTCAGTACTCATAAACATCCTATCTGCTCATTGGTGCCATTCTTTTATAACCTCCTTTCCAAATCACATCCCAAATGGCAA
Source organism: Heterohyrax brucei (assembly GCA_028571685.1). NCBI lineage: Eukaryota > Metazoa > Chordata > Mammalia > Hyracoidea > Procaviidae > Heterohyrax > Heterohyrax brucei. The sequence goes on from CM053151.1 coordinate 100,895,099, forward strand.
AAACAAAGCTAATATGATTTTAGATGCCAATTGTGTCTGCTCCATGAACGTTTTGCATATTTGAAATGGCTGGGGAATTATCCTGCCTTTCCCCACAGCAATTTAGAATGAGAGAAATCTGATCAGGGTCGTTTCCTCCATCTCCTGGGATTTCAAAAGCTCTGTTTTCTTTTATACCTGCTCAGGGCTGCTGGTTGCAGAGTTACACGATGTAGTGGAGAAGCGCATATGGTTAATTATGACAATTAAAGTCAGTTCTTTACAATCTTTGCTGTTGTTACAGGATTTAAATACCATAGTGTATGTCAAAAGGACAAAATGATGTTTCTGTGTGTTCTACTCACAGCTGCTTTTGTGACTGGGTTTTGCTCATAAACAGGTGGTTATAAGATGCAGTCCTTCCATGGTTTTATTTATCTTATCTATCTCCTAACCTGGGTTTCCTGGTGTGTCATTAGGCACAAATGTTGACATTGGCAGAGACTCTGAGAGATGATCTCAGATTCTGGACAGTGCATTTTACCATGAAAATGAAATCTCTTATGGTCAGTGGAAGTAGACAAAATGAACTTAAGTTATTTCTTGAATATTCTCTGGGCACTCAGACTCCTGTGGTCTTGCTTCCCATTCCCTCCTCAGAACCTCTCTGCTATCTTCTATCTTGGCTTATTCCCCACTTTTTTTTAGCTTTGCATCTATGAAATACTGTGATTAGTTTATCTTTACTATTTTGCTTTCAAGCCCATAGCATTTTGCAACAATTATTGCATGTAGAGGAGCCCTGCTGGCATAGTGGTTAAAGCGTTTGGCTGCTAAGCGAAAGGTTGACAGTTTGAACCCACAAGCGGCTCCAATGAAGAAGGATGTGGCAGTCTACTTTCATAAAGATTTCAGTCTTGAAAGCCCTATAGGGATGGGGCAGTTCTACTCTGTCCTATAGGGTTGCTAGAGTCAGAATCTACTAGATAACTGCAGGTTTGATTTGTGGTTTTATTATTGCATGTGGAAATGAATTTATGTGCTGCTGATACTTGATTACTTTGCTCTTGATATTGTAATTTTAATGGACATGTTGCCACTTCACCATTGTGGAGGCCATCTAAGAATGAGGTAAGGTAATCATTTTCTTTCAGCGTACCTGCTTTCTTTGCAGCTCTCGTCTCTGCCCAAAAGGTAGGTGGAGGAGGGTTATGGCAAAGGAAACACTACAAGAGAGCCCTTTCCTCTCCCCACTCCCACCCCAAATATGTCTTGTTTAAGCAACACATTTCCTCTTAATGACCATCTGGTAAAGCTGACAGCCTTTAGTCCTTCTAATTCTTAACTGTCTTAAAAAATGTACCCAACCTGTCATGGCTTATGACTGAATTATAAACCATGGAGCATAATAAAGTCATTAGCTTTCAACATGTCAAATTTGACTTGAATTGCATCTTGCCCAGGGTTTGATGGCCTTTCCTTGGCACTTGAGAGAGCAGACCTGTGTACTGTTGAAAAACCACTTTGTCATTCCTCTGAGAACCATTAGCATCGCATGACTGTTGGAGCACAAGCATCAGCAGCTGTGGAGGAAGAGGAAGATCTAGTAAAGAGTGGCAGAGCAGGTGTGAGGTTCACTAGGGAAAGGTGAAGCTCTCTCTTCCTGGGGACAAGGAGGGGCTGATACTCCGCATTTGGCTACTGCTCATTCATCCTGAAAATAAGATTGACTTTTCAGTAGGGAAATTTTGGATAAAACTAGTGCCCTACAATTGCAATTACCCTTCTCCTTTGTTCCCCACTGTTAAGGCTAATCATATTCTATAAATGTCAGTGGAATATGGTTGGCGTGAAGCAACTTTTCTGGAGAGCCAGGTGTCAGCTGCATCGGATCTGTACGAATAGTCACATTTATACATACTTCAAGAAAGAAAAGGTCACTCAACACCAGCTTATAAAACTGTCAGAGAATTTAGGAAAAGAAACTAAGATAGCCTGTCTTTTCATATGGGAACATAAATCTGGTTCTCAAGATATTTGGGGGCATTGCTTGGAGTAAGGAATAGTAAATAGAGTTCTATCCCTGCATCTCCTGCTAGGAACTACTCTGCCCAGAATTCAAGCAAGAAAGGCATCTCCTGGGTGACACAAGGCTTAGTCCCACTGCAGAACTGAAGGTGTGACACTGAACAGAGAAAAAGGGGCTGTAGGCTTTGGAGCACATGGCTCGTTTCCCATTAGCCCACTGCATGGCATCCTCTCTCATCCTCTCTCATCCCCTCCCTCATTCCTCTCTGTTCAGTAAACAGATTAAAATGGGAGAGAATTCAGGATCTTGCTTTATTTTCTAGAAACGAGGATAATGTGGGGTTCTCTGTATTATTACAGTAGCACAGATGGAGTGTTACCAAAGAATCTTTGGCGAACTGGATTAAATCTCATGGCTAATCTTTTCCACGTTTCTGTAGGGTGTATTTCAGATGCTGGGTGGCCTTGAAAAGAAAGGAAAACATGCCCTCTGGTGGTTGGTATTCAGAAATGCACCTGCTGAAACCACTGTGATGGGTAGCAGGCCATACCATCTTGTAGAACAGGAAATGGAAACATTAGTTGCAGGTGTTTTTGAACAATTTATTTATTTCAGCTTACAAATGATGTTATTTCTGAATCCATAACCCCAAGCATTTTCAAAAGAAGGAAGAGAGGGAGAATCTTTAAGGTATTAGTGGCCATCTTACTGAAACTGATTAGTATGTTTATTAAACTCTTGCTCCAAGCTCAAGTGGAACACTGATGTAAAGCAGAACTGTCAGCTACTTTATAAGAGAGGTCAGGGTCAGCTAACAACCTAAATATCAAGAATAATTACTTAGTATGAGTGGATAGGCTAAGGCTAGAGAAGTGACACCCAGTCCTTGCTTAACTGAGCAGGGAGGGCTTCATGGAGATGGTGATGTTACTTCAGGCTTTGAAGGACAGGTAGGATTAGAATACAAGACGGAAAGGGAGGTGAACCTTACTAATGGCAAGGTCACGGGAACAGGAATATATTTGAAGTTTGCAGCAAGCAAGAGTGGACAGTTAATGATAAATAATAACATGTGGAGAAAACTTAGAAAAATAATAGATAGGAAAAGAATTATGTAAATATTTGTAAATGGCTTAATGTAAATAGACTCAAGGGAAGATTTTGAGTACTCAGAAGCTAGGGACAGTGTAACCTCTGGATTTAAAAAGTGGGTCTAGGTTCAGATTTCAAATCTGGCATTTGCAACAAATGAGATGATAAGCAAGTTATTTCGTTTTTCTCTGCTCATTTCCCCCATCTGCTAAACTGGGGTAAGAATGGAGTGTATAATTAAAAAGACCAGACTTGATAGTCTGACAGATGAAAGCGTCCCTGAACGACGCGGCTCCTGGACTCTCTGTTAGACTGGAGCTGAAACCATTCCTGAAGCCTACTGTTCAGACAAAGATTGGACTGAACTCTAAGACAGAGAGTGATGCCTGCTAAGAGTGTGCTTCTCTGCTTAAATAGATACCTGAATCTGACTGGTTACCTCCTGTTCAGAACTGAGAAGACAAGGTAGAGTGGGGCAGGATCTGGTTGAGTGGACTTGGGAAATACAGGATGGAAAGGAGAAGTGTGTTGTCACATGGTGAGAGGACCAGTTAGAGTTACATATCAGTGTGTGTACAAGTTTTTGTATGACAAATTGGCTTGAATTGTCACTTACACTTAAAGTACAATAAAATGTGTATTTTCTTTTTTTAAAGAACAGAATGTATATTGAGACTGAAAGGTACACAAACATTGACAAGGCTCCAAATGTAAAAGCTGAGTACAAGGAAGTCTGAGTAGTTTCGAGGCTGAATCTTGATGATTTACAGTCTCTTGCTTTCCACAGAGTCCCTGGGTAGGGCAATGGCTTGTGACTGGCTACTTGCCTAAACGTTGGTAGTTTGAACCCATCCAGCAGTGCCACAGAAAAAAGCGCTGGTGACTACTTTCATAAAGACTGTAGTCATGAATACCCTGTGGAGCAGTTCTAGTCTGTAGCCCATGGAGTCACTGTGAGTCAGAATCGACTGAACCCAGCAATGAGTTTGGTTTGGGTTGAATCTGCAAAAGCCGAAGCTGAAGGCCTCATTGACCTAGATATTATGGATGAGATGTATGGGTCAGATGAATCATTAGACTGTGTGGCACGAGAGACTGTCCAACCTGGAGACTGAGTGACTCTGGTAAAGTCCATGATGACCCACAGACACCCAACTGACAGATGGGGATAGCCGTGACACCAACTGACATTTTATGTTAAAAAAAATCCATGTTCAAATTTGATTCAAAGTGTTCTGTTCTATGTAAAAAAAAAAAAAAAAGAAGAAGAAGAAGGAAAAAGAAAAAGAAAAAATCCTTTAATTAATGCAGCCTATAATTGAAACAACTGTCTCAAGCTGTCTCTTGCTTCAGCTTGTCAAGGGAAGGAGTGGAATTGGGGTAGGGTGTGGGGGGAGGCAGAAGGGTGATACTGCTATCCAGAGCCAACATGTTGGCTCTCTAACGTCGCAGTAATAAAATGGAATAAAGACCCCAGCCTGAGTGTGAGAGGGGGTGGGGAGCATCAAGGAACACAGGCTCAAAGTAGAATTCACTGCATCCCAATTATTTGAGAAGTGAATTGTGAGTAAGAAATGTTGGCAGCAAAATGGAAAGGAGAGCAGGCGCAGAAACTCCGTGCTGTAGGTCCCTACTCTTGTGTACCACATGCAGAGACGGGAGGTAGTACTGGAATTCAGAAGGTTTGGAAGGCAAATTATTATCACCTTTTTAATTAACTCAAAGAACAGAACACATGGTGGGTTATGGTGATGTGTCTGGAGCTGAGCAAAAGTGGTAGACCACCACTGAGGTCTTGGAGAGAGAGAGAGAGATTTTCCTGTATACCAGAGCAGGGAGGATTTTAGAAACCTGTAGACTAACCAGATAATTTTACAGATGAGAGAACAAGGACTGCAAAATGACCAAACTCACCCAAGGTTGTATGTTCTCTCAGTGACAAGAGCTAGGGTAATAACCTTAGGTATTTACCAGCTTGATATTCTCTCCAAGATGCTGTGTATGATGAACACTAGTATGATTTCAAGTTCCCCAAGGGGTAAGACTATCCATAAACCCCATTGCTGTTAAGTCAATTCTGACTCATAGCAACCCCATAGGATGGAGTAGAACTGCCCCCTGGAGTTTCTAAAAAGCACCTGGCAGATTCAAACTGCTAAACTTTTGATTAGCAGCTGCAGCACTGAACCACTATGTCCCCGGGATTTCCATTCCATCCGCAATATGTTTAAATACAGATCAAGATTTTATATATTCCTTTAACAGAAGGTAAAACTCAGTGAAAAAATACCTACTTGCATCTATTTCAGGGACCCCTAGTGGTGTAGTGATCAAGTACTACAGCTGCTAATCAAAAGGTTGGCAGTCTAAATCCATCAGGCACTCCTTGGAAGCTCTGTGGGCCAGTTCTACTGTGTCCTGTGGCATCTCTATGAGTGAGAAGTGACTTCACAGCAATGGATTTTTGTGTATCTAGTTCAATCAAACTTTTAAAGTTGTTTTAAAATATAACAATTAAAAGCAGTGACTGTTTCCATATGACTGTTTTAATTAAACTGTATATTTTTATAAATAGAGTGATGAAAATGGCTGGTTATAACTCTGTAGAAATGGAGCAGAGAAGCTATCAGCATCACAGGCTGGAGAGGTACCATGTAATTTAGACCACGTGACTTAAATACCACCATTGCTGGATAAAATCTGCCCAAATTGTGGCTTCAGATTTTTCGAGCATCAACAAACCTTTTATGAAAAAGGAAGCTGTGCTGTACAAGTACAAAAATCACATTAAATATTATGGGAAAGGATGATAGGAAAATAAGAAAACTAGCGTTCTCCTCTTGTTTTACTTGTTTCAAAGAAAAGAGTGTTATGAGCAATTTCTGAGTTTTAAGTGGTTGTAGACTATTTTGCTTTGCAATTTGACATACTTGTACATTCAAAATTTTGTGTTTATTCCCTTTTTGAGTTGAAAGGTACAAGACTAGACAGATACCTTTGAAAGTAGTTTGCATTCCCCCCTGATTGTTGGGAAAAATGAGAGGTGAGAATTTCTCTGGAAACTCTTGGGGACAGGAGCAGTATAATAGATGACACCCATCTTCACTGCCTGAGTTTATTATCAAGTGAAATAAACACAGTAGTTAAGTTGGATGGAGTTCAAAATATGATCTCCATTCAGTGGTGTGCTGGTAAATGTTTAATACGTAGGTGGAGAACATCCCTGATTTGCAGTGTTCACATAATTCTATTTTGTGTAAATATTGTCTTCATGGTCAAGTTCACATACTAATGTGATGCATGGAACTGGGAGGTGGGAAGAAATTTGGCCTATTAGCTCTTGCAAATCAGTGCCCCAGTCTTCTGTATAGCACTGCTTGAGCCCATCTCTCGTAAAACTGGACTAGAGATCAGGGCTCAGAACTCATAGCCAAATAGACTCTTTACCACATGCTACGGTCCTGACAAATACATTCCCTGACTTTAAACCATGTAGTGAGCGTCCCCTTTTTCTGTTCAAATGACTGCCTCTTGAGCTGCATACGTGTTCTTTAAGAGCACAATTAAATATTCTGGAACTCCCATTATCCGCAGTGTTGTCCATGATTTGTTATGATTCACACAGTTAAATGCTTTTACATAGTCAGTAAAACATAGGTGAACATCCTTTGTTCTCTGCTTTCAGCTAAGATCCGTCAGACATCAGTAGTGATATCCCTGGTTCCATATTCTCTTCTGATTCCAGCTTGACTTTCTGGCACTTCACAGTCAGTATACTGCTGCAGCTACTTTTGAATGATCTTTAGTGAAATTTTACTTTTGTGTCATATTAATGATATTGTTTGATAATTTTCACACTTGGTTCAATTACTTTTCTCAGAAATAGGCATAAATATGTACTCTTCCAATTGGTTGGCCAGGTAGCTGTTCTTCAAATGTTTTAGCATAGACAAGTGTGCACTTTCAGTGCTATATTGATTTGTTAAAATATCTCAGTTGATACTCCGTAAATTCCAGGGGCTCTATTTTTCACCGAAGCCTTCAATTTGCCTTCGACTTCCTCCTTCAGTACCACTGCTTCCTGATCACATACTGTCTCCTGAAACGGCTGAACATCAACCAATTCCTGTTGGTGTAATGACGCTCTTTATTCCTTCTACTTTCTTTCGACATTTCCTGTGTTGTTCAATATTTTCCCTGTAGAATCCTTCATTATTGAAACTCAAGACCTGAATTTTTTTGTTACTCTTTTCGGCTTGAGAAATACAGAGTGCGTACTCTTCCCGTTTGGTTTTCTATCTCCAGCTCTTTGCACATGTCATTATATTACCTTACTTTTGTCTTCTCGAGCCACCCTTTGCAGTTTTCAATTTCTTTACTTCATCTTGTTTTCCTTTGCTTTAGCTAATCAATATTCAAGAGCAAGTTTCAGAATCTCTTCTGACATCCAAGAGACTTTTTTTTTTTAAATGACCTCTTGATGTCTTCATGTCAGATGTCTTTGATATCATTCCACAGCTTATCTGGTCTTCAGTCTTTAGTGTTCGGTGCATCAGATCTACTCTTGACATGGTCTCTAAACTCAGGTAGGATATACTCAAGGTCGTACTTTGGTACTTGTGGACTTGTCCTAAGTTTCTTCAGTTCCAGTTTGAACTTGCATTTGAGCAATTGATGGTCTGTGCCACAGTCAGCACCTGCCTTGTTTTGACTGATGATAGTGAGCTTTTCTATTGCCTCCTTCCAACGTGTAGTCAGTTTGATTCCTGTGTATTCCATGTGGTAAGGTCCATGTGTGTAGTTGCCATTTATATTGGTGAAAAAAAAGGATTTGCAATGAAGAAGTAATTAGTCTTCAAAAATTCTATAATGTGGTCTCTGGCATCATTTCTGTCACCAAAGCCATATTTTCCAAATACTGAGCCTTCTTCTTTGTTTCCAACTTTTGATTCCAACCACCAGTAATTATCAATACATCACAATTGCATGTTCCATCGATTTTGAACTGCCGAAGCTTGTAAAAATCCTCAATTTCTTCATCTTTGATCTTAGTGTTTGGCACATAAATTTGAATAATAGTTATATTAGCTGTCATTCCTTTTGGCATATGGATATTATCCTAGCACTGACAACATTATACTTCAGGATTGACCTTGAAGTGTTCTTTTTGACAGTGAATGCAACACCCTTTTTCTTTAAGTTGTTTTTCCCAGCATAGTAGACCATATGATCATCTGATTCAAAGTCACCAAGATAGGGCTGTCTTAAGCTGGATTTTCCAGGGTAGCAAAACCAGTAACACGTGTAGGTACAAGGAAAGATTTATAATATATATAGATATATAGGTAGATACAAATATAGGAAACAGCTCATGTAATCACAGAAGCTGAATGTCCCAAGCTCTGGCACAAGCCTCATGTATCCATGGAAGCTGAGGAACCCAAGGTCAGCAAGTCAGAGATGAGAGTTCTAGATCACTGGTTGTGTAGGTCAGTGGATCCCAAGCTGGTGGCGAGACGAAGCGACAGAGGCTGGCAAAACCAGGATCAGCAGGTCAGGGAGCAGGAGCGGGCAGAGGCTGGCGAACCCAGGATTGGCAGGCCAGGGAGCAGGACTCTCAAGTACCGACTGTAAGGACTGATGAATCCAACAGCTGCTAGTTAAGTCCCGGAAGCAGACGCTGGAACAAGAGAGCAGGAGCTCCTGGCCACATAAGCGACCAGCAGCTGTAGTGAAAGGTCGCAAGATGAGAGCCAAGGGGCAGGGAGCCACCACAAACCCTGCCCTACCACTTAATACAGCAGCCAAATATGTAGTAGCCAAGTTGACATAATCCTGACCACCATGGTCCACCCCTTGTCAACTTGGCATCTGCAAACATCTGACCTTATCATGCACAGTCTCTGAAGGAGTACAGTTACAAAGTCATACTTACGTCAACATGATATAACTAACATATGTGCAACTGAAAATGCATTAGCCCATTTACATCTTATGTTTCATAGGTAAACAAAATATCCAGTACACACATACAAAGCAGGAATACTTATAGCAATTACAGTCCTCGTTTCTGCAACTGGTCGTGTGGCCGTAACTGATATTTAGAACTACCTTCTTCTACAACCCATTCTGTATTCCCTTTGCCCTCAGTAAGCACCTCAGCTGGTCGTGGTTCCTTGCCTGGTGAGGTAACCCAAACCTTCATTCCTGAAGGGTCTGGGCTATTACCACTCATTTTGGAGTTGGGTTGCTGTAGTTTTCCATTGACCTTAATCACAGGACATGGTAGTACTAGGAGGCGTCCTAAGGGATCTCCTGCATTCCAAACATACTCTTCTTTACTTCCGTTATGTAATGTCAATCCAATTTAATCTTCATAGTCAGGATCAATCACACCGGCCAGTATTGTAACTCCCTTCTTTGTCTGTTGATTCAGAGGTACAAGGAGCCCAAAATGGCCTGGTGGCAATTTTAGCTTCCAGTTCAGTGGAATTGTTGATGTGTCTCCAGGTGGCAGCATTCCTCCCTTCGGTACTAAGACATTTAATCCTGCAGAGCATGAGGTCATGGGGACAGGAAGCAAAAATCTTGCAAGTAGGTCACTAGGGGTAACAGTGAGTGGTGCCACTCCCATTTCCACCCCTTGATTCCCGGACCCATGAATCCTGGCAATAGGAGAAACAGCACTGTATATTGGACGCTGGTTTAGAGCATACACAGCTTCCTGGAGAACACTTCCCCAACCCTGCAAGGTAGTGCCACCTAGCTGGCAGCGTAATTGTGTCTTCAGGAGACCATTCCATCATTCTATCAAGCCAGCTGCTTCACGATGATGGGGAACGTGGTAAGACCAGTGAATTCCGTGAGCATGGGCCCACTGCCGCGCTTCATTTGCTGTGAAGTGAGTCCCTTGATCAGAGGCAATGCTGTGTGGGATTCCATGACGGTGGATGAGGCATTCTGTAAGTCCATGGATGGTAGTTTTGGCAGAAGCATATCGTGCTGGGTAGGCAAATCCATATCCAGAGTAAGTATCTATCCCAGTAAGGACAAAACACTTTCCTTTCCATGATGGAAGCGGTCCAATGTAATCAACTTGCCACCAGGTTGCCAGCTGATCACCTCGAGGAACAGTGCCATATCGAGGACTCAGTGTTGGTCTCTGCTGCTGGCAGATTGGGCACTCAGCAGTGGCTGTAGCCAAGTCAGCCTTGGTGAGTGGGAGTCCATGTTGCTGAGCCCATGCATAACCACTGTCCCTGCCACCATGACCACTTTGTTCATGGGCCCACTGAGCAATGACAGGGGTAGCTGGAGAAAAAGGATGATTGGTTCTCACAGAACAGGTCATCCTATCCACTTGATTGTTAAACTCATCCTCTGCTGAGGTTACTCTTTGATGAGCATTTACATGAAACACAAATATTTTCGCTTCTTTGGCCCATTCAGAGAGGTCTATCCACATACCTCTCCCTCATAAATCCTTGTCTCCAATCTTCCAATCATGTTCCTTCGAAGTCCCTGACCAACTGGCCAAGCCATTGGCCACAACCCATGAATCGGTATACAGCCACACATCTGGCCACCTCTCCTTCCAAGCAAAGTGAACAACCATATGCACTGCTCAAAGTTCTGCCCACTGGGAGGATTTGCTTTCACCACTGTCCTTGAGGGAGGTCCCAGAAAGGGGCTGTAGTACTGCTGCTGTCCACTTTCGAGTGGTGCCAGCATATCGCGCAGAACCATCTGTAAACCAAGCACAAGTTTTCTCTGCCTCGGTCATCTGGTCATAAGGAATCCCCCATGAGGCCATAGGTGCAAACTGGGAGACAGGAGATAATGTTACAGGAGTGGAGACCATGGGCATTTGGGCCACTTCCTCATGCAATTTACTTGTGCCTTCAGGTCCTGCACGGGCCCGATCTTGTATATACCACTTCCATTTAATGATGGAGTGCTGCTGTGCTCCTCCAACTTTATGACTCTGTGGGTCAGCCAATACCCCGTTCATGATAGGCAGCTCAGGACACATGGTGACCTGGTGTCCCATGGTTAAGCGTTCAGTCTCTACTAAGGCCCAGTAACAAGCCAAAAGTTGTTTTTCAAAAGGAGAGTAGTTATCTACAGAGGGTGGCAGAGCTTTGCTCCAAAATCCTAAAGGTCTGTGTTGTGATTTGCCAATAGGGGCCTGCCAAAGACTCCAAACAGCATCTCTATCTGCCACTGACACCTCAAGCACCATTGGATCAGCTGGATTGTATGGCCCAAGTGACAGGGCAGCCTGCACAGCAGCCTGAACCTGTTGCAGAGCCTTCTCCTGTTCTGGGCCCCACTCAAAAGTAGCAGCCTTTCTAGTCACACGATAAATAGGCCAAAGTAGCACACCCAAATGAGGAACATGTTGCCTCCAAAATCCAAAGAGACCCACTAGGCGCTGTGCCTCTTTTTTCAGTTGTCGGAGCAGCCAGGTACAATAACTTATCCTTCACTTTAGAAGGAATATCTCGACATGCCCCACACCACTAGACCCCTAGGAATTTCACTGAGTTGGAAGGTGCCTGAATTTTTGTGGGATTAATTTCCTGCCCTCTAGCATGCAAATATTTAACTAATAAGTCCAGAGTCACTGATATTTCTTCCTTACTAGGTCCAATCAGCATAATGTCATCTATATAATGGACCAGTGTCACATCTTGTGGAACAGAGAAGCAATCAAGGTCCCTGTGGACTAAATTATGACATAGGGCTGGAGAGTTAATGTAGCCCTGAGGCAGGCAAGTGAAAGTATATTGTTGGCCTTGCCAGATGAATGCAAACTGCTTCTGGTGGTCCTTGGAAACAGGTATGGAGAAGAAAGCATTAGCTAGATCAATAGCTGCATAGCAAGTACCAGGAGATTAATTTGCTCAAGCAGTGAAACTACATCTCGAACAGCAGCTGCAATGGGGGTTACCACCTTGTTAAGTTTTCGATAATCTACTGTCATTCTCCAAGATCCATGCGTTTTTCGCACAGGCCAAATAGGCGAATTGAATGGGGATATGATGGGAATCACCACCCCTGCGTCCTTCAAATTCTTAATGCAGTAATTTCAGCAATCCCTCCAGGAATACAGTATTGCTTTTGGTTCACTATTTTCCTAGGCAGTGGCAGTTCTAGTGGCTTCCATTTGGCTCTTCCCACCATAATAGCTCTCAGTCCACTTGTCAGGGATCCAGCGTGAGAGTTCTGCCAATTGCTGAGTATATCTATTCCAATTATGCATTCTGGAACTGGGGAAATCACTACAGGATGGGTTCGGGGACCCACTGGACCCACTGTGAGACAAACATGAGCCAAGACTCCATCAATAACCTGACCTCCATATGCCCCCACTCTTACTGGTGGGCCACAGTGATGTTTTTGGGTCTCCTGGAATTAGTGTCAGTTCAGAGCCAGTATCCAGTAGTCCCCGAAAAGTCTGATTATTTCCTTTTCCCCAGTGAACAGTCACTCTTGTAAAAGACCGTAGATCCCTTTGGGGAAGGGCAGGAGAAAGATTAACAGTATAAATTTTTGGCAGGGTATCAGAATTCTTCCTCAAAGGGACCTGGCCTCCCCTTCATTCAAGGGGTTGTGGGTCCTTAAACTCGCTCAAGTCTGGGAATTGATTGAGGGACAGCGACTCTATCTTCTGGCGATTTGAGTTAGACTGCTGTTCACCTGACCTAGAATTCATCCTTTCGTACATACCAAGTAAATACTTAGTAGGCTGATCATCTATTGCACTGCTAGGGACACCATGACTAAGGAGCCAGTTCCACATGTCTGCACGAGTCAGATTACTACGATTACTATTTTGCCTCTGCTGTCCATTACTGTAAGCACGCCCACTTCGTCTTTGTCGACTGAGTGCAGCCACTTGACCCCTACCACCACGGGATCCAGTCAGCCCAATTGTAGTTAGGTGTCTTAATTCAGCTAGGGCAGCTCCCACTGTCATATCTGATTTACATAAAATGGCAATCACAGCAGTCTTCAAGGATCCCAGAGCTCCCTTCACAAATTTGTTTCTCACAGTTGTGGTAAAAGTTGTGTCCTCTGGACATTCTGTGTGTGGATTTGAAGGTCTAACCGAATAAATCCACTCTAGCATGCCAATTTCCCTAAGCCTTTGGATACCCTCTTCTACAGTACCCCAAGACAAGTCTGGCAATTCAGCTTGATTTAATGTAGGCCACCGCATCAGCCATGCTTAAGCAATCCAGTCAAACAAACTATTAGGTCCTCTCCTAACTTCTCGAGCTGAAACGTTGAATGAAGAGTCTGTGCTCAGTGGACCCAGCTCAAGAAATTCAGACTGATCCAGCTTTATGTTCCTTGCACCATTATCCCACACCCTTAACAGCCATTCCCAAGCATATTCCCCAGGTTTCTGTTTGTATGTGTTAGAAAAGTCAAGTAGTTCCTTTAGAGTATAGCGTATCTCCTCCTGGATCACACGCTGTACTTCACCTTTTGGAGCTTGCTTGGACTTAAGTCTAGTTACAGGTCTAGAAGCCCAAATTAGCAGTGCGAAGTGTTCTTAGAATCTTCAGCAGGCTCTCGTAAAGCCTCTGCCTTAGGCCGTGCCCCAGGCAATGGCTCTGGCAGGTGCTCTTCAGCGGCAGGGGGGCTACAGCTAATCTCATTAGGTTGGAACCCAGGGGATAATGGCTTTACTGGGTGGGGCGGTGGCAGACAAAGGCAAAGTAATCCCTTCACATGGGTGTGGTTCAGCTGACAGGAGTGCTTTACTGGAAGTGAGGGGCTCAGTGTCCCCAGCTTCCATATCATCCTCCCATATATCTCCATTCCAAGTTTCAGGGTCCCATTTCTGCCCAATCAATGCCCTCATTTTAATTTCAGATACTTCTTGAGATTGGCAATTGAGCTGGTGTTGCAATTCCACCACTCTATTGATAAGCGTCTGGGTTTGGCTTTCAGCAGTTTTGGCTCTGCTATTACAGGTAATGAGGTTTTCTTTTAAAGCACAAGCAGAAGCTTTGAGGTCTCTTACTGACATGAGAGCTTTGATTCCGAGGCCCTGAGCTCATCTTTTTCCTTCACCAGCTTATCTAATGCAAGTAGGACCAGCCAATCAACTTCCTTATACTGCTTATCCGCACATAATTTCGAAAAGTCATCACACATGTTTTCACCCTGAGGGGCACCTTTCACCAATATCTGATCTATTATTGGTGGGGCTATTTTGCGGATGTGTACCGCCACCTCAGCCCATGGACTAGCAGAGCACTTTTTACCGATAGGAGCAGAGTTAGCAACAGTGTTACTACTAGCCAGACTCAAGAACCACTTGAAAGGATTCATTTTTACAATTTTGTTTCCCTAGAACCACTCCTGGTACCAAGTTGTCTTAAGCTGGGTTTTCTAGGGAGCAAAACCAGTAACACGTGTAGGTACAAGGAAAGATTTATAATATATAGAGATAGATAGATAGATACAAATATAGGAAACAGCTCACGTAATCACAGAAGCTGAATGTCCCAAGCTCTGGCACAAGCCTCACGTGGCCACGGAAGCTGAGGAACCCAAGGTCGGCAAGTCAGAGACCAGAGTTCTAGATCACTGGTTGTGTAGGTCAGTGGATCCCAAGCTGGTGGCGAGACGAAGCGACAGAGGCTGGCAAAACCAGGATCAGCAGGTCAGGGAGCAGGAGCGGGCAGAGGCTGGCAAACCCAGGATCGGCAGGCCAGGGAGCAGGACTCTCAAGTGCCGACTGTAAGGACTGATGAGTCCAACAGCTGCTAGTTAAGTCCCGGAAGCAGACGCTGGAACAAGAGAGCAGGAGCTCCTGGCCACATGAGAGACCAGCAGCCGTAGTGAAAGGTCAGGAGATGAGAGCCAAGGGGCAGGGAGCCACCACAAACCCCGCCCTGCCACTTAATGCCAAGTGCCGTCAAGTCGGATCCGACTCATGGGTGCCACTTAATACAGCAGCCAAATATGTAGTAGCCAAGTTGACATAATCCTGACCACCACAAGGGCCATTTCAGCTCACTAATGCCTAGGATATCAATGTTTATGTGTTTTGTTTCATTTTTGATGCTATCCAATTTTCCTAAATTCATGGTTTGTACATTTCATGTTCTGATTAATGGATGTTTCCAATTGCTTCCTCTTATGTTGAGTTGTGCCACAACAGCAAATGAAGGTCCCGAAAGATTGGCTACATCAATGTCATTAAGGTCAGCTCCACTTTGAGGAGGCAGCTCCTCTCTCCAGTCATCTTTTGAGTGCCTTTCAACCTTGGGTGCTCTTTTTCCAGCTCTATATCAGTGTTCCACTGTGGTTTTTAAGGTTTCATTAGCTAATTCTTTTTACAAGTAGACTGCCTGGTCTTTCTACTTAGCCTATCATAGTCTAGAAGCTCAACTGAAACCTGCTCACAGTGGGTGACCCTTCTGGTTTCTCAATATTGGTGGCATAGGTTCCAGAATTGAGCAACATGCAAGCCCCTCAGTAGAAAAAATTGACAAAGAGGGGGAAATTCTTCCTTAGTACTTTTAAATTAAATCAAGCTTTTGACTGGATGTAACTGAAAGAAGCAGGGCAAGCAGAAGGACTTCTTTTTTAGACAACTTCAGTGTCTGAGAGTGGATAATGGACTATTTTAGTGATTGTAGAGATGATTTGTGGCAAAAAGCAGAGTATATGATCAACTCTTTTAGTCTCTGTTCGAGGGACCCTGAATACTCATTTATATTTCTTTGCTTACGTGTCCATCATTCTTAATATGCCAGTACTCCAAGAAAGTAAAAGTGGAATAGGTTGCACAAATTAGTTTCTCCCCAGTAAAGTTTATTGTTGTTTTTCCTGTTGTTACGTTGCTATGCAACATGTGACAGTTTTATAATTAACAGTGATTATAAATTGGCTTACTATTTAAATGGCTTGGGCCTAAGTGGCCATACTGATAGCTTGCTTTTAACTTTAAAAATTCTAGACAGAACTCAGGAGCTTGGCAGAATTTTTGTTGTTATCGACTTGTTGGAAAACAGATCAACCCATGGCATTGTGTGGGTAAGTGTTTTAGGTTCATATGATTCTGTGAGGCCTGGCAATTAAGTCAGTGAACTTAATTGTTCTCAGTGCTACATATCTCATTGCTAAATATCACCATGGTCACCATTAAAATACTCCCCTTGGGAAGCGATGCACCAATGCCAGCACCTAGTCCATCCTTCAAAGCAATTTTGAAACTCTTTCTGGAATGGCCATTGTGCATGGTGGTACAGTGGCAAGTTCACAAACTTAGTTGTATAGTTGTCTATGAGGGAGTCTTTAGCCAGTAAACAAATAACTATATTAGAACACCCTCCCCATTCACCAGATCTGGCCGTCAATGACTTCTTTCTTTCCCAGAAGATCAAGGAAGCATTGAAAGGAAGACATGACATTCAGGACACCAACGGTAATATAATGACAGCTCTCATGGCCATTCCAGAAAAAGAGTACCAAAATTGCTTTGACAGGTAGACTAGGCTCTTGTCTCAGTGCATAGCTTCCCAAGAGGAGTTCTTTGAAAGTGACTGTAGTGATATTCATCAATGAGATGTGTAGCACTTTTTCTAGGCTGAGTTTGCAAACTTAATTATCTGTCTCTGTATGTTCACTTCTGTTTGTCTGTTATGATGACTAAGATCCCAGACGAGTCATTTGGAGAGGACTTTTAGTCCTGACTCTGCCACTTACAAGTCCATTTAGCTAATCCCCCCAAATATGAGGTTTCTCATACATAAAATGGGAATCCTAAAACATGTACTTTTCCAGGCTCTAAAACCCACTGCCATCGAGTACAGTCTACCTCATAGCCATGGTATAAGCAGAAGAGAACTGCCCCATAGGGCTTTCAAGGTTGTAAATCTTTGCAAAAGCAGATTGTCACATTTTATTCCCGTGTGGAGCAGCTGGTGAATTCGAACCACCTATCTTTTGGTTAGCAGCCTAGTGCTTAACCATTGTGCAATCAAAGTTTCTTCCATAGGGCTCGACCAAAGCCAAACCAAACCCACTGCTGTTGAGTTAACTCTAGCTCAGGATAACCCTGTAGACAGAGTAGAACTGCTCCACAGTGTTTCCAAGGAGTACCTGGTGGATTTGAACTGCCGACCTTCTAGTTAGCCACTGGAGCACTTAACCACTGTGCCACCAGAGTTTCCATAGGGCTGTAGTGAATATTAAATAGAATAATGCATGTAACACATTCTTGTTCAAGGTCAATGTATGATAAGACCCAGTATACATCGGCGCCTATAAAATTCATTATTTTTAAAATTTTACAATGTTGTAAAATATGTGTAACTTTACACTTAATGCACAGCTATTCTGGCTTGGCATTATTGTTGTTATTATCGCTAGTTACTGCCTAGTCAATTTTGTCTGTTAGTCATTTTTAAAGACTGACTTTCTCTCCAGAGTTTTGGTAGCACTCCATTTCCCAAGGAAACACCTACTAATGGGACAGGCAGTTTATCTTTCCTGCCCCACAACTGGTCAGGTTTCTATCTGTTTTTTTGCTTTGTTACCACAACACTGACTTCTACTCATGTCTCTGTGTTTCTCTCACACCTGAGGTCTTCATTTTCACCCCATTATTAGTCATGTGTAAATGTTTTCATAAAAAGACTATTAGTATTCTTAAGACATTATAACAGAGATACAATGGAAAAGTATAATTTTGATATTCAGACTGTGTGTAAAAGACATATTTGGGAAAAGATTCCTTTTGACACCTCTGAAATCACTGTCATGTTTGTAACTTGTCTGCTCAGCAGTCCATATGGCAGCCTTTAATTATACCTGTTGAAATAATCCACTTAGCCAAGGTCAAGTATCCTCTGATTACATGTTCTGTTGTTATTTGCTACTTGTCATATATTCCTGGCAGCTGTCATCAGCCAAACTTAGTCTTTGAAATTTTTAGTGGCACACCTACTGTCCTAAGTTTCTGTAACACATGCTTCAGCCTTGTCAAGCATGTCTTTTCAACTGAGCTAGTTATCATTCTGTGGGCTTTGTCTAGGTGAGTTAGTGACTGCAGTCAACTCGCTACATAGTCTCTGCAAGTGACATCGGATTCTTATCCCCATCCTTTTTTTATCTGCAAAAGCATATACAAGTTTCCACCCCAACAGGGGCCATGCTACAAATGGTAGGTGAATTCAGTTCAAATCAGTCTAACAGTCATGTTTGAAAAGCCAACAGTGAACAAGTAAATTAACGTTTGTTGAGCAACTATAGTATTCTGTTTGCTTGCTTATTTAATTATAAGTCTTAATTCATTTAATCCTCTCAGTAATCCTTTGAGTTGTGTAATCTAATTCCTGATCTTTTCAGATGAGGTCACTGAGTTTCAAAGAGGTTAGATATCCTATTCAAGATCACCCAGCTAGCAAGTAAGCAGCAGAACCACTAACTGAACTAAAATCTTCCTAACTCCAGAGTATTTGCTGTTTCCCTAATTTTTTATTCTCTGAGTCCTAGGTTAGATAGAATGAGCAGTACGGACTTTCATGATTTATAGTTACTCAGGATGCAGTGATCTTTATTTTTCTTTACCTAATGACGCAAAGTCTCATGGAGACAAATATTTATGACATTATTTCCTTAGAAAAGACAAGTAAACAAACAAACAAGACAAATAATCTACCTGCTAAAAGTTATCTTTCAATGGTTTATTAATCTCTTCAAAAAAAGACACTTTTGGTACAATGACATGTAAGGAAACTTCTGGAAATTTTCCAGCTTTACTTTTTAGAGTAAAAACTGTAATCCTAATGTAAAAGTGGTAATCTTGTTGTGTCTGCTATACGTGTGTTTTTCTAAATGATGTCTGTGTACTTCCTCTTCATATAGTGTTTCATCTAAAAAGTTGGTGTTTACTGCTGGAAATGGAGATCATGAAATAGGACAGCCTTAACACTGCAAAACTAAAGTTATTTTCTACCAGAATTCTATGATTCTAAAAGCAATGAATGTAGCTATCAAAAGTAATTTGAAGAAAGTATATCTGTGACTATTTTTCAAATGGCATAGCATAACAACATTTAAGAAATATAAGCATATTCCTTAGCTGGTTTGTTAGGCTTTTCATAATTGCAAAGTAATTTCTCTCTTATAGAAAGTAGAAGTCAAATACTGTTTTGATTCAGCATTTGTCTCCTAACACTGAAAGCAAGAATCATCATGTGAAAAAAAAAAAAGATGTTCTCTATGACATCAATCTTAAAAAGTTAGAAACTATATCACAAATACCTAAAAATAAACCACTTACCACCAAGTTAATTCCAACTCGTGGAACCCCATGTGTTACAGAGAACTGCTTTGTGGGGTTTTCTTGGCTATAATTTTTATAGAAACAGATCGCCGGGCATTTCTTCTGCTATGATTCTGGATGAATTTGAACTGCCAACCCTTAGGTTAGTAGATGAGTGTAAACTGTTTGTGCCACCCAAGGACCTACTCCAGAATATAATGCCCCTAAAATAACCAATTATGTAGTAATTAACCATCAATTAATCCAAATCCTTCTTGAATTTCTAGTTAAGATAATGATGTATATTCTGAATATTTTGGAACTTAAAATACTATTTGATAAAGCCTTCTATATCAATCAATAACAACATAAGATTATTGATACATGTTTGCACTTCATTATATCTCCTTAACAAACTTGAACTTTGTGCTCTGTCAGGTTTTCCCAGAAGGTTAAGCTCAGTATCATAGCAAGACTACGCATGTACCTGTAGCTGTTTAAGGCCTCCAACTATTTATTCTGCTCCCTAGAGTGTCTCATAGATAAGAAATAGTATCTCTAAAAGTGATGCTCAATTTTCACTGTGTTGTATCCATCTGTTTTTCATCCACATAGCTACATATGTCATGGAAGAAACATACTTACATGTTGCACATGAATATAAAGTTGTTTAGGCAAGACTTGTGACTGTAAATAGAATCAAGATAATATGATTTTTTTTAAGTAGTAGACAAGGCATATTTGCTAACCTACTTCCTGTATTTGCCAAACCTGTTCTCACTTCTTAGACTTCTGGATATGTGTATTTCCTTTTTTTAAAAAACAAAAACACTTACATTGAATGATGAACATATGTAGGATGAGCCAAAGAACAGCCACAACAAAAAGTTGCATTAAAACGATTCTAAAGGAAGTTATTCTGGCAGTTTTGGAGCTGAAATGCTCACAATCCACTAGCTCATGAAGGCTGCAGAGCCTGGAAATGAAGCTCTACAAAGACCAGGATCTTTTAGAAAATGGACTTATCCAAGTTTTCTAAGGAAATCTGAGCTTTTTGCAATGTGTAATTAATAACTCATTACGTTTGCATGCATAGATGCAAGCGCGTGTCTGTGTGTGTTGTTAATAGCCACAAATAAGTATCTACTGTGTGCAAAATACCTTGGGAGAGATGTATGTATACTAAAATAGTTTAGGCAGTAAAAAAAGGAGAGGATACTAATTTACATTACTAAATATCAGTCCGAGAAGGGAAACTACCTTGAGAAAGATCCATATGTAGAAAAATTCAGTGTGTACGAGAAACGTGGCTGTGACATAAGACGTGTTAGGTGTAGCAGAGGAAAACAAGCAAAGGCAGGACAACATGCTATAAATAAGAAGGGCAGAAAGGTTGATGGAGGTGGACGGTGAAGAGAATAGTGGTAGTTATTGAATGCTTGTTGTTGCTGTTGTGTGCTGTTGAATTGATTCTAATGCACAGAGACCTGACTGGACAGAGTAAAACCGCCCAGTAGAGTTATCCAAGTGGTAAGTTTTATGGAAGCAGATATCTATGTCTTTCTTCCACAGAGTGGCAGGTTGGTTCTACCAGCAACGTTTTAGTTGTTAGTAGCCAAATGATTTACCCACCACGGCTCCTCCCCTGTAGGAACAACTAACCTTGCTTTTTAGTGGACAAAGAGAATTACATTTTAGGTAGTACTTTCCCCCATAATTCTGACTTAATTTTTCCTAATCTTCCTTCTTTGGGATAGTTAGGACTTTGCATCTGCTGACAGAAAGTAGAATGCTGTGAAAAGAAGCTAGGCTTGTGAGAGATTTCCAAGAACAGGCTAATAAATTCACCTCTAGTAGGGAATGTATCGCCTCACTGCATAAGGCAGATAGAGATTCCATCTGTGGAGGGCTTTCAGCAGGCCAGCAGGGCTGATGAAGTCTGTGCTGAGCAATGAGAGAGCAGGTGCCAGTGAGAGGACAACTGCTATGTGTGGTCCTGACACCGTATGGGTAACTTAGACTTTAGTGATGGTCTTTAAGCTGTCAAGTGATACAGAGTTATGGCATAAAAATATTCCCTTCAATGGAAGTGGAAATAGAGAAGTATCTTAGTCATCTGGTACTGCTCTAACAGAAATATCAGGAGTGGATGGCTTTAACAAACAGAAATTTATTTTCTCATAGAAAAGCAGACTGACAGTCCAAATTCAGGGCATCAGGTCCAGGGTAAATTTCTCTCTTGGCTCCAGAGGAATGTTCTCGTTGTCAGTCTTCCCCAGGACTGAGAGCTTCTGAGGTGCAAAAGATGTACTTAGCCTCTTGCACTATTTATTGGTGATATGAGGTCCCCCAAATCTCTCTGCTAGATTCTTTCTTTTATATCTCATAAGATTGTCTGAAGGCACAATATAATATTAGATGATGAGTACTACCCCACCAACACAACTGCTGCCCATCCAGCCTAACTAGCATAATAGAGCTTCTGAGTCACAGGGAGGCTGGTTCTTTCCAAAGGACTCACTTAACTGCCTGCACTGCTTCTTGGTGGTATGAGGTCCCCCAAGTCTCAGGATTTACAACATGGAAGAACATCACACAGTATCAGGAATCATGGCCCAGCCAGATTGTCACACACATTTTGGGGGGAATGCAGTTCAATCCATGATACTCCAAGCTTTGTTCCCTAGAAAAATAATACTCTTGCAACATGTAAAACATATTGAACCCATCATAGCAAAAATCTTAAGTCAAAGTCCAAAATCTGGAAATTTTTACTCAGCTGTGGAATCTAGAACACAAGTAGTTTTCAAAATACAGAATTAGGCAGGCACCAATTAGATGTTTACATTACAAATGGGAGAATTATAAGGAAATGAAGCATAATAGATACCAAGAAAATTAACAGAACATATCACACTAGCTTCCAAGGCTTGGAAAATAATCTTCTATTCTCTGAGACGTTTTACACAATGGCCCTTCCCTCTGGACTCTAGGCATTGGCCACCCTCTGGATTCTGAGTGGAAATCTCTTGACCCTGTGTTATGGCTCTACCTTCCAGGCCCACTGGGGCAGCAACTCTGATATCCTTGGCTTTAGGCGCCCCATTTTCTTACCCCATCTGAGTGAGAACTACAACCTTAGCATGATCAAGGGCAATGGCTCCACTGTTAGAAACTCCTGAGATCATGGCTATACCTTCTGAGACTGAGGCAGCTCAGCTTCTCATGTTCTTTATCTCTTCAGCTGCTTCTTCCTCTTGCTTCATGGCTCAGACCTTATGCTTTCATCTGCCCTGCTGGGGCCTGTGTTACAAAGCTTTGTAGCTCCACCAACTTAAGTGTCAGGAGGTACCCTACTCTGCCAGGTAGTCTTCTGTGCACAGGTAGTCAGCTCTTTGCTCTGTCGATCAGCTCTGTGCTGCCTTGCAGTGGTCTCTTGATTTGGCTGCTACCACTGCTTCATCATCTGTGTCTTCACTGTTAACTGTTCTCCTTGGTTCCTTCTGAGTCTTCTTTCCATTCACAGTTACAAAATTGCTTCCACATTTTAAGTCTCTGTTAGAACAGTACTCCACTCCTGGTACCAAATGCTGTTTTAGTCATCTATCACTGCTTTAACAGAAATGTCACCAGTGGATGGCTTTAAAAGGGAAATTTTATTTTTGTCACAGCCTGGTAGGCTAACAGTCCACAGTCACGGTGCCAGCTGAAGGGGAAGGCTTTTTTTTTTGCTGGCTCTGGAGCAAGGTCCTTGTTGTCAATTTTCCCCTTGACTAGTAGTTTCTGATAGGTGCAGGGACGCTTGTCCTTTCCAAAATACATTCTCAGCTCCTAGCACTGCTTCTTGGTGGTGTGAGGCCCCTCAAATCTCTCTGCTATTTTCCTTCTTTTATATCTGAAGAGTTTGCCTCAAGGCACAATACAGTCTTCCACATTGAGTCCTGCCCCACCAACACAACTGCCGTCCACTGTCCCTCATCAGCGTTATAGAGACATACAGAAATATTACACAATATCAAGGAATCATGTCCTAGACAAACGGCTACACAGAGTTTTTAGGGGCCACAATTCAGTCCATGGCAAGATGTATTTGCAGAGAGTAGGTGGTAGGGGATATGTATGTGCATATTTTTAGCCTTGTAGGCTAGTTGTTGGAATTACGCTGTACCTTTTCCAGAGCACTTTGAGTCCCTCTCCTTCAATAGGTCACTTCTTAAGACATTTACAATCTTGAAACTAATAGAACTTAGGTGAAGCTTATTGATAAGAGGACACAACTTCATTTAGGGCTCATAAATTACTCAATTACCTAGGCATTCTATTTTTCTTCACCCTGATATTTGATACTTGATCTTTGTACTTCAGATCTGGTTTTATATATATTTAAGTTCTTGATTGACTGTGGTCTCTAGAGAACTTTTTTATTAACTTCTACTTGAGCCTTTATTCTCCTTCACAGGACTGATTCATCAGCACATTAGAAGAGTTTATACTCAGGGAAAAAATCTAAAGTCAAATATGTGAACTCATTTACTTTCTTTTAAGTCAAACCTTTAGGGTTTAGAATTTCAAGTATTCAGTGTTTCATTCCTTTTAGGGCTCTTTAGGAGTTTATGTACCTTCCTAATAATATTTTTATAGGCATGGATGAGCCAAAGAATCAAACCTGGCTTTGGTAAATCTGGATTAAAGAACACTAAAACCAAACAGCTAATGGTCAAGTTAAGTCACTGCCTTTCTCCCATCCAAACTGTGGATGTATGGATTTGCTGTTCTGATGAGGAATGGGGCATTCCCAGTTTACCAATATTGACCAGATGTAGGCTCCAAGTGGTTGTGCTTCTGTCACCAGGTTGAGGTTGAAGCCAGAAAGAAGAAAAGGAAATTCATCTCACCAGACCTCATATTTTATAGCACTTCCTGGCTCACCACTTTAAACTGTTTGCAGCTCTAATGATGGGTATTTCGTCCTCCAGGTGACTCTTAAACTTATGTAGATGCTGTGGTCTTTTCCTGCATATGTTATCTCTTACAGTAGTAGGAAAGTTTAAGCATCAGATCATTGTTCAGTAAATACCTATTCATCATTGGATTTTCTTTAAAGAGTGTAAAAATGCCAGACTGTTCTTCACACCTTCACTCTTGTCTCCTTTCCACCATCAACTAAGCTGACCCATTTGTCATCTTCTCTCCAAGGATCATGAGTCCCTGACAAACAGGAGCTACTAAAGGTCATGCACATATATTAAGACCCTAAAGTCAGAACTTTCTGATAGGAAAGTATGCATATTCTTAATCCCTTTCTCTTTAACAGTTTGACTTAATAGCATGCTCAGGAATAATGGAAAGTACTAGCCCCAAGATGAAAATTGCAGAGCCAACACAATACTATTAGGTTTTTAAAAAATACATTTATTAAATATTTCATTTATAAAATGTTCAATTGCTTTCTGTGTAAAGTACTGTGCTAAGTGTTTTACATGCATTCTCACATTGAATTCTCCTTACAATTATTAATTAGTTCTTATGTAAGTATTGCTATCATCTCTATTTTATGCACAGGCAGTGAGGTTTAAATAGATCAAGTAACTTACCATTGTTTTCAAGCACTGAAATTCACATATAAAACCTTCTGTATGTCTCTGCCTTACATAACAATTAATCCTAGGAAAAATTAACCTTTCAGATACTAACTGCCATATATTTGGTAGTAGAGGCAAAGAGATACTTTTCTCATCATATTCTTCAAGTATCCTGTTCTGATACATATCGGAGGATGTTGCTTGTGTCTACCAACTGCACACTTAGAATTATCACTTTAAGTTATGACAGTTATAATTCATCTCTTTTCATAGAAGTGTAACTGAATTTGTGTGAATGACATTGTGTTTTCATCACCATAGAAGGGTGTTATGTGTATTGCAAGTATGTTTCTGTCAGTGGTTTTGACTTACTTGTATAAAAGTTCCCACAAAGTTAAAACATTATTGAAAGTTATATCAAGTGTAATTATAGAAGGTAATAAGTCATACAAACTCAGAGGCCAGTCATTTTAACCAACAGCTTATTTCTAAAAACCCCATCACATACACCATTCCTATTTCAGCTCATATTGAAGAAGTAGGAAGAAGTGTATGACTGTGCTGCCATAGGGGAGTGGAGTCTTGAGTGTCCATTGCTTAGAGGAAGCTTCTCTCTGTCAAGGTTGTAATAACTGCTCTATAAATTCAACTCTGTCTTAAACCTACACTCAAACCTGCCATCAGTAAAACAAAGTACCAGGTTATCCCCCAAATAACCAAGGTCTTACTTTGATTTCCTATTAACTCAACTAATTTCTTATTTTTTCTAGGTGCCAGGCTTGCTCTTCAGTTTCAAAAGTTACTATCATGTGACTTTACTTACTCATTTATTTAGCAAATACTCTGCTTCTCTGTTGAGATTCCTTTCTCTTAGACACTATTCTGGACATTGAGAATACACATCTTCTTCCTTCCAGTTGAAGGAAACAGAATAGTAAACAAGTAACAATCACTAAATAAGCTATAGGAGAGTTATAAATGCCATGAGGAAAATAAACCAGGGCCTTGCGATGACACAGAGTAATGGGACTAGTGTAGATGGACACACTATTTTATACTGGGTGCTTGGAGGAGCACTTTCTTATTGGTGACATGATACTTAGATGTGAGTGAGGAGAAATAGTTGCAAGAATATCTACATAAAGATTGTTCAGAACCAATGCACATATGCCAAGAGCAGAGGCTCTAAAATATAAACAGTGTTAGCATATCTGAAGAACAAATTGGCCAGTGAAGTTTGAAGACAGAGTATTTGTGGACATAGGTTTGTCAGTGAAGACAACTCTGTAAGTGTCCACATAGCTTTAGGGGAGCTGTCCATTTTACTTAGGAGGAGTAAATTGCTCTGTGTCAGCGGTACAACTCCGAAAGATTTTTTAGGATTGTTGAAATCAGATAAATGGTATATTGACAAAACAAGTATGTCAATTAAATTTTCTTGTATGGTTTATTTGGTTACATCTGTAATCTGTGTTTCTATAGTGCGTCTATAACTGGTTGCTGATGGAGAATAATTAACCTGTTCAGTACTTCATCTATTTAGTACATATTTGCCAATGTCATAGTACATTTCAGGTGGAGAATTCGGTGTGGGGATAGAAAGATACATGAGATCCTTCTGTCATGAAACTATAAAAAACTAGAGGGAAGATAGTATTCTGAGTATATTTGCTAGGAAGTATGGTTTCTCATTTTAGAAATATGAAAAGTTTTGAAAACAATTTTAAATGCAAGTGGCATTAATAAATATAGGAGGCCAGAGCTAATGCAGAGAAAGTTAAAATAAAATTTTTCAGGCCTAAAAAGCCTTTGACATTACTAGCAAGACTTAATTAAGGCTTATATGATGGCTTGCAAAGATGGAGAAGTTTAGAAATTTAAATTAAGGAAAATTATTGTTAATGCAACTCTCTGGATGGTAATATAATTGCATGTGTAAAGGGTCAGTACCTACGCTAAACTCCTGCCAGTGTGTGAAATGATAAGGCGCCCTACTAGGCACTCCAGACATGATGAATGATTGGCATCTGGTGAGTCTCCAAGTCAGGTTACAAGACAGTGTCTTCTGAACTAACAAAGAAAAAAATGAGACTGAATTTTTAATCAGCATGAACTAATGCTGAAAAATAGATTACACACTAGTAATAACTGAGATGTTCCAAAAGAAAACAAAGTCTGGGTTAGTCTGGCATTTTGAGTTTAGTATTCTTATACTTTATTACTGTACTTTCCAGATAGCTATCCAGGGTACTGAATTTATTCTAGGGGCTACTAGTCTCTTTGCTTGACTTACTGTTTTTTTTTTTAATTGTGATTGAGTGAAAGTTTACAATGCAATTCAAATTTGCATGCCTGCCTGTCTGCAGCTCCCTCTGGTCCCTTTGCCTGGTGACAGCACACTCCTCCTTTCCTTTCCATACATATCATATCCTCTTACCAATCTCCTGTCCCCTCCTCTACACCCTCTCCACTCCCCTCTAGTAAGAGGCCAGTAGGACAGCATCATGTAAATGCATAGAACCTTAATGTGTACACACGATATGGTCACCCTGTGTCCCTGAGTCCAATCCACTCCTGTCTGAAGAGTTGACTTCACTAATAATCTATGATCAGGGGCAGCATCAGGTCTAAAAGCCAAGCTCCCAGGGAAACCCTCAGGCCTTTGGACCATCAATTGTGGTCCTTTAGTGTTCTTAGGCTGGACCCCTTTTTTTCCTTGTTGCCACTGGGACTAAACATTGTGAGCTCCATCACAGCTGTCATTGTTGGTGGCCAGGCACCATCTGGTTCGTCTGGTCATATGTTGATATAGTCACCCATTTATGTGGGTCTTTCCGTATTCTGGGCTCTTTTTCCCTCATGTCATTGTTGTCCTTGGTGATCATCTGTTTCAGCTGAGTGGGGACCATTTGGTATACCTCAGATGGCAGCTTGCTAACTTTTAAGACCCCGGGTGCCACTCACGGATATGGAGTACAGAAGACTCTCTTAGCAGTTGGCTAGTCATGCCCATTAGCGTCGATATCCCCTGAGAGCATGGTCTCCAGTGCCCCACCCCTGCTACTCTATCCTTGCAATGTTGGGCTAAAATTGGAAGAATTTTCAGGTTATGTTGAAGTCCAGTTAAACTGATCTTCTTTCTGATGTGTGCTGTCACTGGTTTCACTGCATCTTACATACTTTGGACATGTTGTCAGGAAAGATCAGTCCCTGGAGAAGGACATCATGCTTGGTAGAGTGGAGGGTCAGCAAAAAAGAGGGAGACCCTCGATGAGATGGATCGACACAGTGGCTGCAACAATGGGCTTAAGCATAAAAATGATTGTTGACATGGCGCAAGACTGGGCAGTGTTTCATTCTGTTGTTCATAGGGTTGCCATGAGTCAGAACCGACTAGACGGCACCTAACAACAACCTAACAATGTCTTCCAATTAAAACAAGGTTATGAGATGCATCCTAAAATCATCATTGTTCTTTATCATTCTGCAATGTTCTACTGAGTGTATATATCATAGTTAGTTTATCCATTCATCAGTTGTTGGGCATCTGGTTTGATCCCAACATTTTGCTATTGTGGAATGTGCTGCAATAAACATTCATGTGCTTGTATGTGTTTGTGTGACTGCCCTTGATGCTGTAGGGTATATTCCAAGCAGTGGGATTACTGGTCAAATCGTATATCTATTTCCAGCTTTTTAAGGATGTGCCAGATTGCTTTCCATAGAGGCTGTACCATTTTGGAATCCCCCCAGCAGTGTAGGAGAGTTCCAATCTCTCCACAACCTCTCCAGCATTTATTGTTTTGTGTTTTTTCGGATCATGGCCAACTTTCTTGGGGCAAGATGATATCTCATTGAAGTTTTGATTTGGATTTCTTTAATAGCTAATGATCGTGAACATTTTCACATGTGTCTTTTGACTGCCTGGATATCCTCTTTAGAAAAGTGTCTGCTAGTCTCCTTTACCCAATGCTTACTTGCGTTAATTATCCTTCTCTTGTTGATATTTTGCAGTGCCTTGTAGATTATAGAGATCAGACATCTGTCTGATACACAGTTGCCAAGTATTTTTTCCCATTCTGTAGGTAGTCTTTTAGTTCTTTTGATAAAGCCTTTGGATGAGTGGAAGTGTCTAATTCTTAGTAGTTTCCATTTATCAATTTTCTGTTCTGTTGATCTGGCTTCACTTGTCAGATTTTGAAGTCTGTGTTGTGTATTAAGACTTCTATTGTTGATCCTATTTTTTTCTTGAATGATCTTTATTGTTTCATGTTTGATATATAGGTCTTTTATCCAATTAGAGTTGGGTTTTGTATACCATGTGAGATATGGGTGTTGTTTCAATTTTTTTGCAGATGGATATCCAATTTTGCCAGAACCATTTGTTAAAGTTGGCTTGCTGTCTTAATCATTGTCTGTATCCTTTGTTTATCCACATTACCTGCCATGATTTACTGTTTATATTATCTTAGTAATGGTATATGACAGGTTCCTATTTCGACTAATGCCTTGTCCTACCTTCTAGCCAATATATTCTTCAACCCATGTTTAAACAGATTTCAACTAACATTTATACTTAGAACCTCCTCCCAAAGTAGCTAGCTTGGCTCCCACTACTCTGTTTCATTAAACAATAGTATCATGGATTTTACCTCTAATTTACAGAAGAATTCAAAACAATTTTGTTTCAGTTCTTAAGTCTATAGATGGTCTAAAAATAGCTTTTAACTCATTAATAATACATAAAAACTAACTTGGAAATACAAACATGCTTTTTCCTTCTTGTGTTCACTGTCATCATTAGAATAAATGTAACGAGGAAGGGTATTTTAATTAGTGAGCCCTTCGGATCCGACTCGATGGCACTTGGCTTGGCTTGGCTTCATGTAAAAAGTAAGATCTTGATAAAATGTAGATTAAAAAATTATAATAAATCAGTCTTAATAGAAAAATAGAGGTCTAGAAATGAATAATTTCCTGTAAATATCTTATCTTTGAAGTTGGTAAATTAATTAATTAGTTCTCTTAAATAAAATAGAGATTATGCCAAATCAGGTACACCCAGCTTCTTTTAGGAAGAATTTCTCCTTGTTTATTGGGAGACTTTTGAAACTTTTCAATACTTTACCCATTGTAATTTACAAAGAATGAGATGACTGAAGTAGATCGCAGATCTACCAATCCCTAACTATGTAACCTTGGGTAAATTTTCACCTCTAGAAAACTGTGCTTTTTGCACATGTAACTTTGGGAATAATAAAATACTCTCTCACTGAGTGTTGCTGTTAGGATTGTATGAGATAGCGTATACTCAAAGTTTAGTACAGAAACTGACGCCTTGTAAGCATTCAATAAAAGAATTTTTATGATGATCACATCATCGTTATGAATCAGAAATCATTAACCATAACTGTAGGAGAAATTGAAAGTACTCGGGTCCCCTTGAGTCCTTGACATGAGTGTTTGATTTTAAGGAAGGTAGTAGTTCCAGCCATGGCACTCATTTAAAAGACAGGGAAGGTGGTGGTTACCCATTCATGAACAACTAGTCTTAAATGACAATCAACCGGTTGGTTACAATTGATCTGTTGGACACGCTATTATAGTTGCCTTTGGAATATATTACATTTCTCTCAGTATGACAGTTAAAATTCTGTAGGCAGATAATGTGATGTTCACATAATGAATAGAATAGTGATTGATAGTAAAGTTGTAAAAGTGAAAAAGGTACAATTTGCTTGAAAGTCACAGAACTTTAAAAAGTGCAGAAGATAAGGAATACAGATGAATAAAATGTGACAACTTAAGACTGGCTGTGCGTACAGAAATGAGCCAAGGAATCCATTAAACTAGTCATTCTTTGAGGGTATAGCCTATAGAAATGTAAATATGGTTAATAAAACTAGCTCTTTTTATTTAAATATATATCAAAGCTTCTATTGGAAGAAAACTGGATTTATACATTATGACTTGCTCAAAATCATTGTCTTTCCTGCGATCACCTCTAGTGAAATATTTCTAGTTTAAAATATATTAAAGCGGATGCTTCTGAAATTAGGTTCACTTTGAATTAAAGAAAATGGATTGTATTTTTCTAGAAACTGCTATAGCTGTCACTTTATAACAAGACAGATAAGGCAGTCAATATACAGAGATTGGATTTTATAGCCAGACTAACTTAAACATTTATTCAATCAATGAGAGCTGTCAATTAGAGCATTATTACTTTTGCAGTGGGGAAAATTTTAGAGACTCTCAACTAGAGCATTTAATGTTGTATTATCAGAAAGGTTACAGTTGCTGCTTCCGTGCTGACCCTTGCTCTTTAATAAGAAGGTGCAGCATTGGAATCAGGAAAGAGAAAAAGCTTAATGACAACTAATTTATCAACAGATTTATAACCAAATTACAATGAGATTGAAATTAATCAGACCTGTTTATCAAAGTGAATAATGACATTTAGAGCAGCTTTAGTCATACAGATATTTAGACTGCTGATGCCCTAAGAATTCTATAATCTGTTCTGTCTTTAAAGTTGAGATCAAATTGTTCTTGTGCACCCAAGGTAGCCTAGCTTTAAGCAGAAGGTATTTTTAGGGGAAGAGAAAAAAATTTAAAAAAGGAAAGGGTGGGGGTGACGTTTGATTCCTTGGAAGTAGTCAGACATTGCAATGCAGAAGTGCCAACAAACCCTAAAGAATTCTGTGTTGATTGTACTAAATTTGAATAGTGATGGCTATAATCATTGGATCCCTGAGAGATTAATGAAAATTCAGCATTATTTTGTGTGGAATATGTATCATTACCCTTGAGTTTAGGAATGATTATTAGTAAGTCTGATTAAATCTGGAAGGCATGATACAAGCTATCTTTAACCCACTAATGACAGAGCCATATTGTAATTTTATGATGAATGAACACAGTTTAGCATTTTTAGCACTTGGTGGGGGAAATAAGTCTGCATTCATTTTCTTGATTAGACTGAAAAATAGTGCAGAGAAGCTGATAAAGTTTGCTGCTTAATGAAATAGTGCTCCTGCTGATTGATTAACCTATTGTAGCTTCAAGAACCCAGAGGAATGGAAATCTTTGTACAATCAAAGATACTATTCAGCAGCATTCTAGACAGCGTGAATTCCTAGATTCGGGAACCCCCAAAATGAAAATACTACCATTTCATGAGTGTGTTTTGCTTGTCTTTTCAAATGCTTTCACCTGTGTTTTATGGTTTAATCAGTACAATAACTTTTATTGTGAATTAGACTTTTGCCACTTGTTTTATCAGTAGGAAAACTGACATAAAACACAGTTGAATGATTTTCCCAAAGTTACATAGACTGTCAGCAGAACCATCATTTCAATCCAAAGTCTAATATATATATATAATAATTTTTTTTGACTTCAGTAAAAAAAAAAAATAACTTTATGATTACAGAAAATTATTTGCTCTCATTACCTTGAATTCTTCTCAAAAGACATCTGGCCTGTATTCAGAGATAACGTTAGAGACTGTTATCAAGTTATCAGTAAGTAACATTTGATCAAATTGAATCTTATTTCTTTAGTGCATGTTGTAGGAGAAAAACATCACAAAGTTGAACACAGCAAAAAGAAAGTTTTATTTGGCCTATGTTCCAAAAGGACAAAAGTAGGAAAACAGACAAACACCCTACCATAGCCATGACTGCCTGAGTCTAAGGAAGTATCATGGAATAGGCCAGAATGAGAAAATGGACAACCATGCTGCCGCAGCTGTGTCTGCTGGAGCCTAAGGAGCGTTACACAACCATCAATAGGTAGTATGAATATATTAAGGTTACATCTGGGCAAAACCACCATTTCACAGACTGACTGGAAACTGTGATCCTACATTTTGAATCATATTACCAATCATTGGTACAGATTTTAGTCAGGAGTGTCTTCACTGGACAACAAATTTCTGTTCACTAAACATTAATAGAAATGGATAAGACTGGAAATTGTCTTTCAGAGATTCCCTAAAGTTCCCTAAAGGTGTCCATGAGTATTCTAGCTATTGTCTTTATACCTTGGGGCCCAGTTGATATGTCCTTGTGAGTCCTTGAGAGCCCAGTTCCAGTTGGAGCGCATTCCATATGCTCAAATACAGGGAATAATGAATGATTCTAATAGTATTTCCTAAATCATTCATTAGTGGGAGGCAAAACTGTTTCTAAAATCCCCAAGCCCTTTAGAACAAGCCTAGCATCTGACACTTGTTCAGTATCCTTGAGTTGATTCTGACTCCTAACAGCCACACATGACAGAACAGAACTCCCCTCTGAAGGCTTTCTTGGATGTGATCTTGACAGATACAGATCACCAGGTCTTTTTCTGGCAGAGCTGCTGGATAGATTCAAACCAACAACTTTTCCATTAGCAGCCAGTTGCTCAGCCTTTTGTACTAGCCAGTTTCCTTTGGCATTCAGGAGTAGCTCAATGAGTACTAGTTCTTTTTGTTCTCACTTTCACCTCAGTGTTGTAGCTTTCTCTGTAGTCTAAATAGAGAACTTTAATGACTCTTATTTGTCGGATCCGACTCGACGGCACTTGGCATGGCTTAGCCTAAAAATTGTTGGTAGTCTCCACGATTGTGTTGTTAGAACTCTGTTTGTAGATGATTACTTGGAATCATTAAAAATTAGTGAAAATGCAACCAAACCCAGTTTTGAAGAGCAGGAGTAGAGGGAGTTGGTATTTTGTTTCTGCCACAGCCACAGTGTTTCTGCATGAAGCATAGCTCTGCAAGGAAATGGCATCTGCGTTCTCCTGGTATTAACATCATAATGACATTCTCTTCAATAGCTGGAATTTAGGAAAATCAATACCAAAGATACCAAGTTACAGGAGTTTCTGTTGGTTCTGCTTAGCATGGAACCTTCAGGTTCTTTAGGGAAGATAGAAGTAGAGAATGAATCCTTGAGATACAGTGATATAGACATGGCTTAAGGGGTACAGATAATGAGCTATTAAAGTGCCTAAGAAAGAGAAAAATCTATCCTGAGAGTGGGTGGGTGTCCAAGAAAACTGCTTCTGCAAAGGACATTTGAATATCAAACTAACTAAAGCCAGAAAGTTTGGAAATATTCCTGATACTTCCTCTTCCTTCTTCTCCATATAGCCAATACTTTATCAATTGATGGCTGATTGTACCTCTGATTATTTCTCAGCTTTGTATTCTTCCTCTTTTACCCTTTGTTCTTCTAGGTTGAGTTCTCTTCATCTCTATTTAACTTAGGATGGTTTATTTAGTGTTCCTATTTCCAGGAATGCCACCCTCAAAGTCACTATCTAGACTATTTAAAACTTTAAATCTGACCACATGCATCCTTGCTTAAAATCTTTTAAGGGCTCCTTTCGACCTGCTACATAATGCCTAAACTTAGTTCATTTATCACCTGACCTCTTCTAACCCCTGGGGACTACTGTCGTGATAAGCCATTCCCTGATGGTACTTGATACTGCAGAATTATTTGTGATGTCAAGAACAGTATACTCTATTGTACGACTCAACTTTCCCTCTTCTTGTAAAGCCTTTTGCATATTCTTATCCGATAGGATAAATTCTGTACGTGGTTTAGTGTCCTTTATCCCTTACAGTGTTGAAATTCTTTTCCCATCTCAAACATCCACTAGATTAGGCAGATCTCTCCTGTGTTTTTAGAGCATACCTTATCATATTCATCTATGTATTTCCCACTGATCCCAATGCTTAGAACATGATCATTGCTCAACTAATGTTGGTTGATTTTATCATGAGAATAATATGGATGGAAATATAGAAGCTGAGAGGTGGCATTGCTGTGTGCAGAAACAAAGAGGTATAAAAGCAAATGCCATGTTTTATTAGCTTTCTATTGCTATATAACAGAGTACCATAAACTTAGTGGCTTAAAACAACTTTTATCACCTCACATTTTCTAAAGAAGACAGATTTCAGGTAAACTAACTGGATTCTCTGTCCAGAGTCTCACCTTGATTTTAAGGCTGAAATCAAGGTATTACCTGTGTTGAATTTTGATATGGAGGGCTGAATATGGAAAGACTTGCTTCCAAGTTTCCTTAGGTTGTTGGCAGAATTCACTCATTGCAGCTATAGAATTCATGGCAGCCTCCTTTTTCAAAATCAGCAAGGAAGAGAGAGAGAGGGTCTCAGCTGATTGCTTGAAGTTTCTGACTTCAGGGAAGATTTAACTAGTTGCCATGGAGTCTATTCCAACTCATGGTGACCCCATGTGTGTTACAGTTGAACTGTGCTTCATAGGGTTTGTAATAGCTGTTTTTCTGGAAGTAGATCTCTAGGACTTCATTCCAAGCTGCCTCTGGGTAAGCTCAGACCACCAACGTTTTGGTTAGCAACTGAGCACATTTACTGTTTATGCCACTCTAGGAGCCCAAAGGGAAACCCTGGTCTTGTAGTGGGCTAAGTGCTATGTCTGCTAACCAAAAGATCAGTGGTTCAAATCTGCCAGGCACTCCTTGGAAACTCTATGGGGCAGTTCTCCTGTGATTTCTAGGGTTGCTGTGAGTCGGACCTGACTTGACAGAAATAGGTTTGGTTTTTAGGGGTTAGGAACCCCAAAGTGCTTCCCTAATTAGATCAAGCTCACCCAGGATAATCTCCCTTTTGATTAGCTCAAAGTCAAATAATTAGAGACTTTAGTTACATCTGCAAAATTCTCCATTTACTGTAACCTTGAGTGTGCTGCTGTATCACTTTGCCATATTCTATTGGTTAAACTTAAGGTCTGGGTTGTGCCTACCCTCAAAAGGAGGGGTCATAAAAGGCTAAGTACACCAGGGGTCAGGTATAATGTTCAAAGTCAATGTCTCTAGCTGGGACTGCTGAGTGGTGAAAAATGAAGTGGGTTTTGAGTGCTCCTGAGTGACTGTCATGAGTCGGATCCGACTAGATGGCACTTGGCTGGCTGAGTGACTGTAAGGTGGTGAATCTGAGACTTAGAGAGTGAATCTCAATGTCTTACTCTTTTCACTCTTGCCTTTTCTCTCACTTGTCTTTGACTTATTCCAGGAAGGATCTAAAATGACTTAGCAGTAGACTCCGCCATATGTATGATCAGTTTGCGGTGACTTGGCGTTATGCCTTTGGGAGAACATGTTTTATTTTGAAATAACTGGTGAATTAGACAAAATTATGTTTTTGAAATTTATCTGAATCCATGAAATTGGCACAGTGATCCAGCCTGCAGTTTTGAATTCTGATTTGTATCTATTCATTATCTGATAACTCAGACTTCTTCAAATCTAGACTATTTGTACATATAATAATTAAATAAGGAAATTAATACACGATGTTGGAATCCATCTCATAGCAAGTAAAAGTGTGTGGTTTTGTTTTGTTTTCTCTCTCTAGGTGCGTAAGTAAACTGTGAGCATTCTTTTGCAATCTTTAAGTTAATATTTCTGGAAATATCTCAGTTGTCTTATTAAATTCATACCCTTGGTTGGGAAAAATAATTTATCAGGCATTCTGGCCATCTTTTCTTCTCGAATAATTACACGATGTTAAATTAATACCCTCCCTTTTCAAGTGTTGTATCACCAAAATATTTGTCTTTCTTATGTCTATGATCTTCTTTGGTTAACGTAAGCCACTGTTAGAGATCTGAATTTTTGCCTGATGTGATACTCTGTTGCTTCACTTAAACGTTTATGAGACTATCTCAATGAAATTTCTGTCGATTGATTTCTGTCCTTTGAATATTTAATTATTATAGAAGTATCTTAATCTATAATACTTATCTAAATAAAATTTAGGAGTTTTGCAGTTGACTGTCCATTCTTTTCCATGAGAAATCTTGACTTAGGTGTATGGACATCCAGTTTCCTTTCAATATTGTTTTTGTTGAATGCAGCTTTTATTTATCTTTTTCATCAGTGGTGAAGTCCAATCTATGCTACTAGCTGAAATCTTCATCAATGAAAGCATTTGACTATAGTATTCCCTTGACTGTGTGACTCCACTTATGTATTACTGGGCCATAGTAAATCTTTACTGTTCTTTTTTTAATTACATTTTTCTTTTTAATCAAAGCATCACTTACAAATATAAAATTAAAAAAAAAAATTCCTGAAAAGCTTTTATAGAAAAGAATAAAACAGGACACCTTTGACCTTAATCCTCTTCTTTAGTCATCTGGTACTGTAACAGAAATACCATGAGTGGATCACTTCAACAAAAAAAGTTTATTCTTACATAGCCCAGGAGACTGGAAGTCCAAATTTCGGGTGCCAGCTCCAGGGAATGCATTCTGTCTCTGTTGGCTCTGAAGTAAGGTCCTTGGGTTGCTTCAGTCTTTCTTCGGTCTGGAAATGTCTTAGTGCAGGAACCTCAGGTCTAAAAGATACACTCTGTTCCCAGTGCTGCTTTATTGATGGTATGGAGTCCTCAGATCTTTGCTTGTTCCCTTTTCTTTTATCTCTTGTAGGATAAAAGGTGATGCAAACCACACTCTAGAGTAACTAACTCCCTTAGTAAGGGTGTTGTAGTCCCACCCTAATCCTCTTTAACATAATTAAGTCTTACCCTACTAACCATAGGGAGAGAGATTAGGATTTGCAACATATGAAAATCACAAAATTGAGAATAACCATAAAATGTTGGGTAGCATGACCCAACCAAATTGCTACATACATTTGGGGGGGGGGGAACACAATTCAATTTATGACGCACTCACTACCTCAAATCCAGAGATACCACTTTTGACTCTGAGCTGTTTCTTCTAGTTTTATTTTCATATTTTAAAAATAATGTCATTACAGTTCTATTTATTGTTTTCTTTAGATTTTATACACTAATCTTGATTTTAAATGCTGTTTTGATTTTCTACATATCTTCAGTTTTCTCTTCTAGCTCTTATGTTAAATAATTCTGCTAACAAATATGCATATATATGAATTTAAAGACATGTATGAGTCGGATCCGAATCGACGGCACTTGGCTTGGCTTTCATATGTACAATAAAGTAACAAAGTACATAATATAAATTTAAACAGATGTCTATGTAGATTTTTAGGGGCTTTGTGTTTCATTATTTTTCCTTTTAATAGCATTCAATTTGTGTGCTTTCTTAATAGAGGCCAGTTTAATCTCTGTTAGCATATTAATAATAGGACTTCTAAAATTGTTTTTCTCCTCTCTACACTCTGTTTTGTTGACGCCTCTTGTTTCTGTTTATTTTGGACTCGAGTGCCCATGTTCCTATTAGAGGCTCTCCCACAATGCATAGTGAATCCTTCCTGTTTGTTTATACCTGATGTAGGACTCCAACAATTCAATCAGACTCTGTGTATTGTGGACAGTTGTTATCAGTTGATGAACTTTACTGTAGCAGACATAGATAAGGACTAAATTACTGGATCAAGGGGCTCACCCTCTATCACGTCAGTAACTGTAGGTCTTTTCTTTCAAGTCATTCAGTTTCTCCAGCTGTTAGTATAATTGAAATTTCTCTGACTCAGAGGTGAATTTGCTTGTGGATGTTTAGTGTATGTTTTCAGGGGATAGTCAGTGTCTTCAGAGTTCTGGAACAAAGTATTCTGGGGTGGGGCATTGGCCTCAGAGCTCAGTGTGCTTCTGTTTTCCACTTTCCTTATGACTTCTTAACCCTGAGCATGGGTCCTCAGATCTAAAGTTAACATTGTCAGATTCTCTGAGTGTGTGTATTTCCTGAATCTTGCCAAAATGGAGAGAACATTTATGGATCAATTTGGTCATTATACAGGCTTCTGGCCTCTCATATTTTTAGCTACAACTCTCACCTATGCTGTCAAAAATGTGTCATGCCTCCAATTTCTACATCTTTCCAGGCTCTACCCTCAAGATAATCTAGTCTCCTCTTGGCTTCTCCCTCCACAGCCACTGACATTTATACTTTTTTGTCCTGCTGTCACCATGAGTTGGATGCAATTCAATGGCACTTGGCTGGCTGTCCTGCCGTAGCAATCACTATTCACCAATCTACTTTCCATCTTCCAAATTGTATTAGCAGTTCTCCCTTACTGTCTTTTTTTCCTATCTCTGGTTGCCATCAGTCAGATGCGACTCAACGGCACTTGACTTGGCTTTGTCATTGTGGGATTATATAGTTTTTATTCCTTTTCTGCCCTTTGAGTGAGATTTTGAAAGTAAATACTGATGAATACTGATGATGCAGTGTTCAATCTACCATGTTGAATGAGAAGTTGCCGTAAGATTTTCTAGAGTTTCATATGCAATATGGAATATGATCATTATTTCAGTACCATGACTAGCTTCCTGAAAATGTAAATAGATACATTTAAGTGACTATTGTTTGTTGGTTCAGCAGAACTTTATTGCTTGTTTATTATGGGAATGGTACTGGACATCATTTTAGATAACTAGAACGCCTAATATAATATTCTTAGTGATACCTTCCTTCAGTCTTCTACAGAAAATTTGAGGCTAACTGATAAAACTAAAACAACATCAAAAACATAGTCTTATAAGATGAAGTGATGAATCTGTGGAACTACACAAGTGTGTTCATGTTATGCAAGTTGTGGTCGGTGAACCAGTATTGTGAACATCATCTGGGGGCTTGTCAAAAATGCAGATTCTCAGCTCCTTTACTCTCTGCTTTCCCCAAATCTACTGAAACACACTCTACTTTTTAACAAGTTCTCAAGATGAACCAAATAATTAGTCCAAAAGCAGAACTTTGGTCAGAAAAAGTATGAATCATTATCTAAGAGTGAGGTCATGGATGCTACATGAAGCAGTTGTTCCTAAACACAGCTAATCATCAGAACATTGCCAATGAACTTTTGAAAAAGTAGATTCTTTTTCCATCTACACCGTTCATCTCTAATCCATTATTTGGAATAGCACTGAAAATCTCTTTTTAAAGCTGCTAATTAGAAACTCTGTTGGTGTAGCGGTTAAGTGCTAAGTCAGCTTACCAAATGGTCAGCCTTTGGAATCCACCAAACACTCCTTGGAAAATCTATGGGGCAATTCTACTCTGTCCTATGGGGTCACTGTGAGTCAGAATTGACTCTTTGGCAGTGGTTTGTTTGTTTTTAAGCTACTAATCAGCTGGGTTTGGAAATCACCTGTGAAAAACCTCATTCCTCTTCATCGTAATGTCTCTCAGGGGATAAATACTTGCATTTGCGACCCCTGCTTCCCCCACACAACATGCACCAACCCTCATTTCATATCTATCACATTTGGTACCATTTTCCCCAGTTCTGCCTTCTTTAAAAATCACATCTACCCTTGAGACTTACTTGTTCAGTTGGTGGAATACCAATTTGACTCAGGACAATGCCTTCACTTCTAGTTTTCAATTTTCCCCCTGCTCCTGCCTAAATTTCTAGCTTTCTTCTTGCTAATTGTAGGGTTGGAAGCTCATTCTACCCCTGATTTTGACCAGGGTTCTGAATCAGGAGCCTCGCCTTAGTGGTGGAAAATCACCAGAAAACATTGATGAGTGGCACGATGTAAGTGGGTAGTGCAAGAAGAGTCAGCTTATGGAAAAATTAGCTGTCTGATAGTCTGTCCCACCATGTTGTCCATCTTAAGGACCTAGGCTAAGACAGAATCCCTGAGTTTAAGACTGTAGGGTAGACTTCAAAGAGTAGAGATTAAGTATCAGGATAGGGAGCATCATTCCTGGGGGAAGTTTCCAAGCCAGGGGTAGATAGTTGGAAGAACCATGGAGAGAACAGAGTTTCACGGCCCTCTGTTGAGAACAGAATGTAGAAGTTGAGAATGATAAATCAGCTTGAATAATGTTGTTTTGCTGAATAGTCTAAATCAGAAGCCTATTAAGATATCTGTTATTACTGACAAATTCTAAAATATTCTAGAACTGGCAGAACAACTCCTTCTGAACTACATTAAAAGACACAACATGACCAGCTGGGGCAGGAATGCAGCAAACTTGCTAATTGCCCACATTTTTATGGACTGCTAATTGCTAAAGTAGCAGCTTGCTCTAAAGACAAAAATAACAGCATGATAGTTTCTTGAATATAGTTTGAAATGGCCTTTGAGGTATAGATTATCTCAACTTCAAAAATATTCCATATTTCCTAAACTTTAAACATTCTGCCTGCATTACAAATGCATTTTGAAGTCAAGTATTCATTTTCCCCCTTTAGGATGTCAGATGAGAAGTTATCAAATATGTGGAACTTTAGGTTCATCATTTATGCTATAGATTTTGTTTTAAAGACACCAACTCTCCATTTGAATATAATTTCTCAGCATCCTCGTTTGTTAGCATTCCTGATAAAGGAACTAAATAAGTATTTTTTTTTAAAACAAATTTTAAATCCTTTAAGATTTTTCCTGAAAACTGTCTTTCAACAGTCTGGTTATATTTATGAAAATTTTAAATAATTTAATTGTATTTTGCAACATAGTGAACACTAAATAGTTTTAGAAAGAAAAATGAATAGGTGTTAGAATTAATAATAAATAAATAGATTCATAAAACTTTGTGTACGTTGGAATTGGTAAGATTTTATGTATAAAAAAATAACAGTAGAGAACAACTAGTCCACTTGTATTATTTTATAGATGAGGAAAACAGAGAGGTGACATGACTTCCCTGGGGCATCACAACTAGTTAGTAGCAGAGCTAGCGCTGGATTGCATTTCTCTTGCCCGTCAGTCCAACATTCATTTGGTTCAAAGTTAATTTTCATTCCGCTTAAGAGAAGAAAGAACTGCCTCTGTGCAGCTGATTCTGACTCAAATCACATTAAACCAGAAAAGCTTAGCTTTGCTAAAGACTCAAATGCAAAATGATAAAGTTAAAGCATCTTTTAGAATAAAAATAAAGCCAAAGTAATTGATATATTTGATTTTACTAAGGAGTAAAGTTTTCAAAGATAAAGAGAAAAAAAAAATCTGGGAGTTCTGTGCCTTGAACCTAGTTTGAAAAGTGTGAATGTCAGACTTGACAT
Organism: Heterohyrax brucei; assembly: GCA_028571685.1. Lineage (NCBI taxonomy): Eukaryota > Metazoa > Chordata > Mammalia > Hyracoidea > Procaviidae > Heterohyrax > Heterohyrax brucei. The sequence goes on from CM053151.1 coordinate 100,937,055, forward strand.
AAAGGAGGAAAGCCAGCCCTGAGGAGCTATAACTGCATAAAAGAGAAAAACCGATTTCCTTCTTTACTGAAATCAATAGAAGTTCATGTATCTGCAGATTTACTTATCTCTTACATTGGTGATTGAAACCTGTTAATTAGATTGACAGCATACTTGGATATCATACAATAATATTTGGCAGAGCCAATTTGGTGGAGTCGAGAATCAGTAGATGAATATTTAGACCCAGAAATACCAGTAATAGCTGAGACTCCAAGTAAGATTACTTCACTGGTTGAATGTAATAAGAAGCAACTATGAATTGTCTTGTTAATTAAAGGTTTGGTTGCATTACCAAAGGGCTATTAAGAAAAATAATGGTGCAGTCACTTACACAATGTGTGCCCTTGTCTAAACTATTAATTACTCTAACCTAGCTTCTCTCATTTGCACAGATAGCTTTATAATGGCATCTACGACATGGGATTATTTGTGAGGATTAAGTTGTATGAGAATGCATGCCAGGTTTTGCACAGTACCTTCCACATAAAGAACACTCAATAAATGTTAGCTATCATTATTATTACCAACCATTCCAGGGGAGCTATATAGTAGGAAACCATACTTTTATTGCTGCTGCACTGAAACCTCAGTGAATCATTGCTTTCTCACTGGTCTGCTATATAATTTGTAGGTATTTCTACCCTAAAATTCTTACCCAAGAGGCCAATGCGACATACTTGAAATATTCCTCTTTGCTTGAAATTTAGAACACTTGGTTCAAATCCAAAGTTCACAAGTGCAGTGAACTATTACAAACCTTCCAAAAAAAAAAAAAAAAAAAAAAAAAGCGAGATTCACTCATTCTGTCACTTTCTGGCTGAGCAAGTTTACTATCGCCCAAATTTCAAAAAAGTCGAAGTCATTGCTGTCGAGTTGATTCTGACTCATAGTGACCCTGTAGGTCTGTAGACCTGCCCCATAGAGTTTCCAGGGAGTACCTGGGAGGTCTGAACTGCCAGCCTTTCGGTTAACAGACATAGCACTTAACTCACCATGTCACCAGCATTTCCAAAAGGCATTTAATAGTCTCAGAAACGGAGACAGCGATGATCAAATAAGTGTATGCAGTGAGAGTGCTCATTTGTAAACTCCATGCTGTTGAACGATTACTGATTGTTGATAGTCTCTGAAGGTCTATGTTCTCTTCCCACTCTGAGGCCCAATATAAAGGCCACCTCTTCTCTGAAGCCTTTGCTGAGAGGTAGTTCAATTCTGCAAGTTAACTGTTGCAGCTTCACCTTGCAGCCAGATGCCAGCCCTCTTTCCTCTGCACTCTGGCCTTCCATTCCGTCTGATCTTTCTTGTTGTTCATAGAATGTCCTGTGTGTAGAACAGAAATTTGTATTTATTTCATTATTACTAGTATATCTTCAGAGCCAAAAGCCATGTGCACCTTCAGAAGAAAGGCTTTATGACTGATTGTTCTTGTTGTCCTCTGTTCTGTGTAACACAGTATCTTGCCTATAGTACTTATAATATTAACAAATACTTGCTTAATGAGTACATAAACAAGCCTTTTTGAACCCATATGTGGTATTCAGTGCTGGGAATTATATAGAAGTAGCAAAAGCAAATAAAGACCTAATAACAATTTTATGTATTCAGTGAGATGACCAAATCCTTTATGATTAGAAATGAATTCATCCTTTATTCATATCCCCTGTTACTCAATAAGCAAACATATGTTGCAGATGTTATAGATTCCAGGTGCTGATGGGGACTAGGCATATAACTCAGCAATAATAAATAATACCACATCTCCACAAAGCTGGCAGTTTGTAAGTAATGAGAAGTGTAAGAAAATAATTGCAAACTTGCTTTCATAGACTAATACATTTAGGCCTTCCTTTACTAAAAGAGCTAAAAAAAAATCCTTAACTGCTTTTTCTATCCCTTATAAATTATAACAATTTAGTCACTGTCCATTAGTAAGATTAAATTTGGCTCCTGAGAGTAGGTCAGGCAAATTATTTTTTTTGGTTAAAAAAACCCTATAGCTACTGGCTGAAATTTGCTTTGAGTTATTTTTCATAATCACGAGTAATTGGGCATGTCCTGTTCAGTTATAAATAAATATATGTAAGTACATTGATCTGCTTTCCCTGATAATGTGTTTTGAAAACCATGCTATGTTACTTCAAGTTATTTTTCTTCAGTTATTAAAAAGTCCAGAGGCCACAAGTAAGCCTCAGAGAATGCTTCCACATAACAAGACAAGACTGTTTAATGAAATTCTTGGATATACATTTTAATTGAAGAATCATAAACAATTCTGTGGTGATGTTGAGCAAGCCAGTATGATACTAGATAAATTTCTCAGTTATTGCATTGTTTAATAAATAATGAAGGAGAGGAGAACTGTTTCTCCAGTTAGACAAACCAGGTCCAGTTTATATATTGGTGTTGCCTCTAAAGCTGCAGAAGCTACTTGGATGTCACAGTGGGAAGATGAGGAAGGAGTTCTTTCATGGTCATTTACCTTTCCCTCTTGCTTCCTTATCCACCCCCTCCTCACACTCTTACACCCTCACTTGTATCACCTCTAGCCTTCTACTGTCTCCCTAATGACTGTGATAGCTTATGAAATAAACACATGAGGCTTGGAGTGCCTACATACCTCTGTGTTTCCGTATTAGGTCAAGGGATTTATTGATAAAAAACTTAAAAACCGAATTACCTGTTGTGTCAGTCAGGGATCTGGCAGAGAAATTGGTGACATACTCAAATGGGGTCATATGAGGACAGTTTACATATTGACTGTCACTGTAGGAAGCCAGTGAAACAAGATAGAGCATCCTTGTAGCAGTTTTTAACACTCCTACTCCTAAAAGAAGAAAGAGAAGGATTAATTAGAGGAACCAAGAGAGAAACTTGAAGATGTAACTGTTTAACAGGTCTGCCCAAGAGTATCTGCTACCTTCTTAGGAAAATGCACACATTGCTGTCCTAAAGTAGGGAGAAAACTAGGGAATTGACACCCCAATCTCATACTACCTTTTGACCTTTTATCAGTGCCTCCTATTTGATGAGTCAGATCCAACTCAACGGCACTTGGCTTGGCTTGGCCTGTTTGATGTAATCCAAAAGATGAGAGTCCCAGAGATTAAAATGGAAAAGGGATCCAGGGGGTCAAGCAGTATCAGACTTATTTTTCATGTAATAAGGGGCATGTATGTATTATGCACACAGTGCATATGCTCTCAAGTAGAAAGTGCTCACCTCTTTCAGGGAAATTTACAGACATTCTTCATTTATTCTTCATAAAATCCCTTTGAGATGAGTGTAAGTATTCTTATAAGATGTGGCAAGAAGTTGTTACTGTAGATGTATTCACAGATGTCTTTATTTTCACTCCTCAGCTCAATGTTTCCTCTTGTCATCTTTTCTAAAAATGAGGAATTCTTTCTTATTGGAAGAAAGACTAAGTCAGTATAAATCGTGAGTGACTGAAACACTGAGTGAAGTGGAAAGATTCAGTAACATACAGGCTAGAAATGGACCAGGATTTCTCAGCAATTTTAATGACCGAGGGACGTGAAACAATGGTAGAAAAGCAGAAGGCAAGCCTGGCGTTCACCTGAACTGTGAGGCATTGCATTTCACATCACTTAAGAAACATGAGTAAAGACTTCAATTATTTTTAACACTTCTATTGGGTATTAGATTTCACTTTTGAGTGCAACACAGCCCAGAGACTGAGCCACGTGGTTTCTGGAGTGACTATGGTTTAACCACTTCACATTTGTTTAAAGTGCTAATGAAAGCAGTTTAGTGTCTTGTTTGTAGTCAGAAAGTCCAGAACTGTTATTCTAGCCCAAAGTTGTTCACTGAGTTAGTCTCAACCCAACTTGGCTGAAGTTTCCTGGTGAATCTGTTGAGGGACATAGTTTTCTGGGGGAAGGATTTCTTTTAATACATTGTAAGTCTGTGGCCTGCCTCTTTGTAGTCAGAGACATTCATCCTTTATACTTTCTGTGGAAAGAGGCTAGATTGGTAGCTGTCAGATGTTACTGAGTCATTCAGGCAATGGTCCCAATGTTAAAACGTTTTTAAACACATCAATGTATTCTTTAAAGCAAAAACTAGATTTATTCTTTTCTTTAGTCCATTTGGTCATGACATTGTTATTTTAAGAAAGTTGTCGTACCGTCCTGACAGGACACATAACAGAAAATTCCTGATGGAGCCAGAGAAAAGTGGGACAGATCCAGGGGCACGCAGGCTGGAAATGGCCTGACTGAGACCAAAGGGACCTCAGAAGGCATGGCCTTTGGACCCCTTATTAGCCCACAACTAAAACTATTCCTGAAGCTAACTTTTCAGATGAAAGTTAGCCTGAATCTAAGATGCACTGGTGGGGAGATCACCAGGTCTTTTCTCCAGTAGAGCAGCTGAGTGTATTCGAACCACCAATCTTGTGGTTAACAGCTGAGGGCTTGACAATTAGGCAACCAGCCCTCCTTAAAGGAAGTATAAGAGTACCTGTTTATCAGGGTTTTATGAAGATTAATAAATGTGATCTAGAAAAGCACCTAACACATAACAAGCATTCAAGGCTATTATTATTTACAATGACTAAAAATAACAGTATAACCTTAATGTTATTTTCAATTATGATTTAATTATGAAATCCTTTAGCGTACTAGTACAGGGAAACTGCCTTGGACAGTTTGGTGTCTTAGTTTATTAGACTTTTATGAGCCCAGTTTACATATTCATAAAGTAGAGACAGTAACACATATCTCAGAAGGTTGATAAGTGGCATAATATAAAGTTTGGCATCTATAAAATATGTAACCATAAAATATATATGTTAAAAGGTATATGAGTCAGTTTCTGATTCATAGAAAGCATTCGTTAAATGACGCCTATTATTTTTAGAGGAAATTATTCGTAATGTCATCAATAGTAAAGTTAAAAAACAAAAAAGATAAGGCAGAGAGCTTTGTGATCTGCAAGGGACACTTGATTAAAGTGTCTTACATTAAGATTTGCATAGTGCTGTCACCGGGCAAGGAGAGCAGAAGGAGCTGCAGATAGGCAGGATACAAATTTCATTTGGATTGTATACTTCCACTTCATTGCACACACACACACACACACACACACACACAAGGTATATAAATGGGAAGAAAAAAAAAGATTTGCAACTCATGCTGAATTAAAGATGATTTGAAATGATTGTACTCTTCAAATTGCACTTAATAAGAAATAATTACTTTATTCTCACATTAAAATAATTACCTTTTAATCAGTAATACATATTTTGATGAGTAGGAATCAAATCAACGGTGATGAGTTTAGTTTTTTGGTTTTTCATGTTGTTAAGGTAACAGTATCTGGTCCAGTGGTTATGTTCCTAAATTTCTGTGATGCCACAGCCAGTTGCAGAGAGCTTGGGATTAGCGTTATCAGTCAGAATCAACTCAATGGCAATGCGGTTAGAATGAGCTAATGAGCATTCCTATCCTGGCTTAGTATAATTCTAGTTCAAAAGCAAAGGACCTTAGCTCAGACAGTTAGTTTGACCTTGTTACTAGATCTCTATTAGATCTCTCAGGCTAGTTGAAAATTCAGTTTCTATTTCTGATTTTTGGTTGGCCATTTAGATGAGTAAATGCTATTCAGATGAACAAACTCCGCAATCTTGGCAGATTAACCCAGTAGAAGAGTTTTATTTTAGTAATGTCCAAGCAGTTAGGAGCAGGTGAAGGAAAGGGAGCTGCTGTTCCACTCAGTTATGCAGGGGCCCAAGCATATAGAGGCTCTACCATTCTCATCCTAGGACTTTCAAGATAGTTTTATATAAATTTATCAGCACCTACCTGGTAGACATACCAAAATGTAACAAGCATCACTTTTGGCCACATGGCATTCACTAGAAATTAGTCTTAAAGTTCCACTCCGGAAAGCTGGAAAATGAAGTCTCTGCCTGGTGTTGCTTCTTTGCAACAACCTAATGATGGAGAAGGGGAACACAAATGTTTGGTAGTTAGTGAATGATCTCTGCCATGCTCTTATTACTCATGTTGGAAAGAATAGAATTATTCCTACTTTTCACACTCTTCTTCCCCCACTATCACTAAAATGGAAATTAAAAAAGAAACACTAAACTCTATATGCTCATCCAGAATAAAATTTTTATCTCACCTATGTTTGTACATCTGATGTCTGATGCAGAATTTACCATATACTAGGTATTTGATAAGTATTAATTGAATGATTAAATGAACATTTACTCCCTACTTCATTTTTCATTTTATCTTTCCTTCTCCTCTCCTTCCTTCCCTTGTATTTCCCTTTCTTTGTTTTGATTCCAAATTCTTTCAAAGGTTTTTCTCTGTCAGGCACTGAGATGACTAATGGGGTAGTTTTCTCAGGGTCGAAGATAAATTGAACAATTCAGAGAAGGCACATAAGTGCAAGAATAAAGAAGACATTATCATAACATGTTAGTAAACATTTCTGAAAGGTTGGTTTTATTAACACGTTCAATAGTTTTAGAAGTTTCCTTCAAGGTGAGCAGTAAAATGCTTCACAGGGATTTCGCTGGCTGATTTTTTAGAAGAAGACTACCAGAGCTTTCTTCTGAGGCAACTTGGAGTAGATTCAAACTGCCAACCTTTTGGTTAGCAGCAAAGTACATTAACTATTTATACACCCATAGACTCCTTAATCATCCAAAAGGGTTGAAGAATCCTTTTGAGTTCATACGGCACTTGGCTTGGCTTGGCATCACAGATGGGGATAAACTGCACTAGAAAATGTAGACTCAACTCTGCCTTAGGTTCAGGTTTAAGCTGTCTTAGTGAGATCCAAATTTGCAAGAATGCTGCCCTTGGCATCCAGTCTAGGGGGTCCTGCTTAGGTCAGTTCACTTCGTGGTGAAAGCCATCTCCTGCCCTACAGTGAACCTTAAAGTACCTAAGGTCAGTGTCATGGTAAACTGGGGTCCTCTAGTGATGCTGGTTGCCTAATTATGTTTTGTTTCCATACAGTTTCAATGACTTTTTCTATAAATCCTGGTGGCACAGTGGTTAAATGCCATATCTGCTAAGGAAAAGGTCAGCAGTTCACACATGCTAGGTGGCCCTTGGAAACTCTATAGAACAGTTCTACTCTGTCCTATAGAGTTGCTATGAGTCAAAATCAGCTCGACAACAGTGCCCCCCCATAAGGCAACTCATGCCTTTATAGAATTAATATGCTGCATACCTAGTTGCCTTCCAACTGTGTTTTTCTGGATGCTGATGGTGGTGATAGCAGTGATCATTTATTCAGCACGTGTTCAGTGCAGTTACAGTCACGTTACAGATACTACCTCTTTTATTCTTCATGTCAGCTTTACTGAAGCAAACAAAGAAACAAACTTGTTGCCATCAGGTTGATTCTGCCTTACAGTAGCCCTACAGTAGCCATACTAAAGTATTTTTAAAGGGCAGGGTTGACGGCTACAAGAAAGAAAGGGATGGCTTCTAACAAAGAAGGAAGAAGGATTTCTATTGGCTGAGTCAGGCCTTTTGGTGAAGGAAGTGTTGGGGGAGGTGGTGAGAGACTGGTTCCTATCTGCATATCCTTGATGATATAAGGGGCATGTTCTCAGTGGGTAGTGGGGGCTCTTCTGCTTGGGGTCTCAGGCTGTGCACTTGCAGATACTCAGGCTGGACACTCATCTCTTTGCCTCTGGGAACTACTGACACTGAATCTTTCTGTTTATAGGATCAACTAGGCATTCTCCTGGCTTTCATATCTTGGCTTACTGGAATGGGCAGCCCAGGTCCAAGTAGCCAGTAGTCCTTACAAAGATGCTTCTAAAAGCCAGTTGGTTATGCATCAACTTTTCTTAAACATCATTTGTGCCTAGGTTCCAACAGCTACATTCTAGTTCATAAGGCAGCTTTGTATTTAAGGCCTTTGGGCTTTGACTAGTTTAGGGGACATTGGACCAACAAAGGGATCATAGTTAATCATAAAATGACAGATGCAGTGGAGCCCATGTTCCAAAAACTGTATTTTCTGAGTACCCCTAACAATCAATGAGGTCTGCTCTCAGATGACAGCAAGTAGTTGAATTCTGTGTGTCCAGCGTTAGTTTTTAGTGGTAGGACAGGTGAAGGGTAGACATTAACTATTTCCTGATGTAAGACAGCATCACTGGGTGGTGCAGATAACAACGCTGCCTGAAAGACTGGAGGTTTGAGATGACCCAGAGGCATCTTGGAAGAAAGGCCGAGTGATCTACTTCTGAAGGCAACCACTGAAATTCCTGCAAAGTACAGTTCTAGTCTGACATGCATGTGACTGTCTTGAGTTGCCCACTGGTTTGACGTATACCTTGCCCTTTAACAATTTGTAGTTGGTCCCAATTGGAACCGAATAAATCAGTTTGATACCAAATTATAACTAGAGTTTTGTTATAACGCAATTCAAGGTAATGGACTTTTAGGACCATATTCTACCGTTTCCAGGAAAAAATAACTTGTCTTCTTTGAAGGCATGAATCTGTGTGCGTGTCTTTCTTTTGCTATGCTGCCTTTTGGACAGTTTTAGGAAAGAAAAAATGAAAATTGAGTACAGGAAGATGGAGAAGAATCCACCTCTTACCAGGAAACAAAGGTATGCTTAAGACACAAGAAGTGCATTTCTGGGCAAAATATTCAGGTTTGGGCCACAGCTCCAAGAATCTGCATGTAGAGTGTCTTCTTATTATTCTCCACTCAGCATCAGTCAGTTAAGCATCTATAAATATGCCTTATATAATAAATATGAACATTTTCTTCATACATTATTGTTTTTTAAGGTGCTTTCACAAGTAGAATTCCATCTGATGTAACCAAAATATCCTCTTTGTCTTACACTGGGAAATTCACACAAGTAGAAATAGCCAGATACTGATTTGAATCTTATTTTCCTGATTCCCCTGAAATAGAATCATTTTTCTTAGTGATCTACCACATATCATTCAAGATAGCAAACATTATATAAATCTTTTTTGGAGCTGTTGGTCTTTTCTTTCCCTGCTCTCTTTAGGCATAGCACTGAACAAGCCTTTTGGATGTCAGTCTACTTGGTTAAGAAGCATGTTGTTGGTGTTGTTAATTGCCATCAAGACAATTCTAATGCACAGAGTCTAGTTTATGCGGAATAGAAATTCTCCAGAGGTCTTTTGAGACTGTGACCATTGGGAAGAAGATTTCCAGGACTCTTTTCCAAGGTGCCTCTGAGTGAGTACAAACTGCTGCCAGCGTTTCTGCTAGTAGTCGAGTGCTTAACTGTTTGTGCCGTCCAAGGATGCCACTAAGGGGCATAGAGATATTAAGAGGAAGAAATTAAACAAGTTCTCCTGCATATTTTTCTTTGGAGTTGTTGTTTTTAGAATCCAAGTTTATTCATAATTATTCTGAGACATACTTTTGTGAAGACAATTTTTATAATTTAAACAGTATTTTGTAATGTAGCTATACATCCAGGCATAAAAGCAAGCTCCTGGTATAATCTCTAAAATACAGATCTTGTAGGAGTCTGCTGGCTAGCTCACTCTTTCTGTCTCTCTTTCTTACACAAACACAAATGCATGCACAAATTTGGAACCAGGAAAGCAACATTCACTTCGACAACATTCACACTGTTTCTATTTTTGTGACCTTGGCCAAGTCACTGACTTTCCTGATGTAGGACAGGGAGTGTGTTTGGTTATATCAGACAGAATCCCGCTAGTGAAAAACCAGATCTGTTGCCATCAAGGTGATTCTGACTCAAAGCAAACTTATATAACAGAGGAGAGCTGCCCCATAGAGTTTCCTGGTAGATTTGAACTGGTGACCTTTTGATTAGTAGCTGTAGCTCTTAACTACCATGCCACCACTTGTGAAAAGTGCCTTAAAGAACAGTCAAGGATGATGATGAAAATGTTAACTTTTGTTATCTAAATCATATAAATTGATGCAGAAGGGCTAGTTTAATTTTTCATTTTTGGAATCCAGTTTTTGCATAACCAACTTCATCTTTTATGATATTAACATGACAAGCAAAAGATCTTGCTCAAAGAGGAGCCTAAATAAGATTAATTTTCTGTAAATCCTTTCAAAGTTTTATTAGCCATCTCTTCACTGAGACAATGTCTGAATGCATTTTCCTAAGTAGACCTTCTTTCTGTAAGCAGTTGTTGAGCTGCTGAGTGTAGTTTTCTTTCTCAGAGGTGTTGTGATTCGAGTTTGGGATCATGGCGTTATTTTCTTCCTCCTCGCTTGTTGCTTTACCTCACCAACTGGATTGAGGGTACTGCCACATCTGTGACTGGCTTTCTTTATGATTCTGAAAAGGGCTACCGATCCATTTTCCAAATACTTTCCCAGCCTTTTTCTTATAAATGCACATGTCAGCATGTTGTTTTAAAATGATCTGTTCATTCAGCCATCCAACACAAACCAGTCAGTGCCTGGGATGAATTAGGCATGGCATTGAGTATCTGGTAGAATAACTGGTGAGGAATTCAAGTTCCTGACCTCCAGGAACTTGTGATGGACTGGGAAGAAAAGTCACCTACAAAACACACACAAACATACACACTTATACTACAAGGAATAAGGCGATATATGCAATGTATAAAACTACACAAGAGAGTCAAAGTTCTGTGGAAGTGTAGTATAAAATGTGACTTTGTATTAGAAATATAATCCTTACAGTATAAACAGTCCAGAAACATCAAATCATGAAAATACTACCTGCTGGGGTATCGGTTATATTTACAGTAGTGGAATTTCCATAATAACCTAAGCACAAATTAGTTTTATGACAGCATCTGCTGTAAAGGTGTAGTTTTAAATTGCTCGTTCATGAAACAAATGCCAATTTGTCTTTAAAGAGGAGAAATGCAGCTTCCTGCTGACATCAACCTGTAGCAGAGCTGAAAACACAAGTAGAAATGAGCCTTTCATTTTCATAGGCTCTTAAGTTATTGGCAGTACATGTGTAGAAACCTGACATGGTCTATATAATATACAAACACATGTCTAACAATATTAAAACCTTAGAGAAGGGAAAGTCTTCTCCTATAGCTAATGCCATTAAACTTTGGATGAAATGGTATCAGGTCTCAACAGCAGAAAGATGAAAATGGTGATTAGGTACCCATGCTTTTAATCTTGTGGTTTGAGATGTTTGAGAGCCCACTGAGTGTTGTTTGTGTTGTTCGTTGGTGCTGATCATGGGGTTAGAGCAGCTAATCAATAATGGAAGCTGCTGAAGCAGCATTGTACTCCCTGACATAATCCTAAATCACAATTTCATTTGGTTCTCAAGAATATCTAAAATAAAGTGCTCCTGCTAATGGACAGTATATCAAAAAACAAAACACCCCAAAACATACAAACAAAAAAACCCCAAACCCACTGCCATTGAGTGACCTACTCCCCTATAGGACAGAGTAGAACTGCTCCATACTTTCCAGGGAGTATCTGGATTCACTCTGCCAACATTTTGGTTAGCAAGCATAGCACTCAACCACTATACCACCACGGTTTCCAAAATAGAGTTTCCAAGGAGTATAGCTAATTTAAAGTACCATAAAGTCTTCAAAAGTAATATTTCCATTTTTATTTTTATTTGGGGCTGTTGATACCAACTCCAGCTGATAACCGGGTAAAATAAGGGAGCTTTCGGAAAAGTTGCTTTAACTTTATTGATAATACACAATAGTACCGTGTCCTCAAAGGTGGGGCCAGATAAGCGCTTTCCCTGTCTTTATTTCTCTAGTCTTCGTAAGAGTTGTGAAGCAGGTATATGATTATTGTCCATGTGTTACTAATGAAGTAACAGAAGCCCAGGGAGCTTAAGCAAAGCATCCACTCTGGAAATATGAATCCTGGCAGAGTAACTCTAACATTTGTGCTCTTATACAAGAATCAGTGGTAGGGGCCGTCGGCTGAAGGCACTTTGAGTATCTGCGACATGAGTGATCTCTATAGTGTTGCAAGGGAGCTGGCTAGAGATCCATGGAATGGGAAATGAATACCCTACACTTCCTAGTCTTGAAGTTGAAGCAATATATAGCCTGGGTTAACTGAATATTCAGGCAGAATGAGAGATTCATTACAATATGATCACAAATGAACACAGATGGACACTCTTCAGACAGAGTTTCATATTGAATTTTAATGGTGCTCTTCTACAGAACACATTTGCAAAATGGATCATAGCATATTCATATTTCCTTTAGTTTGCCAAATGTGAGCAGATTAAGAAATATGCTTGTACTTTAAATATCCTTGCCATATATATGTGGATATTTCAAATGTATGTGTCCACAGTAAATATTTGTTGAGTGAATATGAATGTATACACACAAACATACATGAAACAGCACACACATATATTTAATTTCACAAATACTGGTTGAATACTTACTGAATACAAACTAGTACTGGAGAGTGATCTAAATATAAAGATTTTTTTTCTATTACTAAGGCTCTTTAAAAAGAAAGTCAAGAGGTGCTCCCTGTTGTTCTGTAGTGGTTCTCAGTAGGTGGTCACTACTGGAAGAAATGGATGGTGCTGCGTTACCATGAATGACTGTCCTGTTTGGGAATACAACGCAGCATCTGACACAGTGGGAGAAAAATGGGTTTTCAGAACTGGAACTCTGTTCAAAGAAGGCCTGGCAGACCGCAGGGTCCACTGAAGACATGTACCCCTGGACTTCCTGTTAGCCTAGAGCTGAAACCATTCCTGAAATGAACTCTTCAGGCAAAGATTGGACTGGACTCTTTAAGACGTAAAATGATACTGATGAAGATGTGTTTCTCGGTTTAAGTAGATACATGAGGCTAACTGGGAAGCTCCTGTCCAGAGGCAGGATGAGAGGATGGAGTGGCGGGGAGCTGGTTGAATGGACATGAGAAATACAGAGTGCAAGTGGCAGAAGAGTATACTGTTACAGGGTGGGGAAAGCAGCTAGGGTTACAAAATCAACAACAACAACAAAAAACCCACTGGCATCAAGTCGATTCCAACTGATAGCGGTTCTACAGGACAAAGTAGAATTTCCCCGTACAGTTTCCCAGGAGTGCCTGGCAGGTTTTCACTTCTAACCTTTTGGTTAGCAGCCGTGGCACTTAACCACTATGCCAGAGTTACATAGCAGTGTGTGTTTAAGTTTTTGCACGACAAAGTGACTTGGATTGTAAACTTCTACTTAAAGCACAACACAACATTATTTATTTAATTAAAAAAGATACTGTCAAAACTTCAGCACCTGCATCATCTGGGGACTTGTCGGAAACATCCATTCTTGGGTCATCCCTAAGACCTGCTGAATGAGAAACTCAGGTTTGTTTGGGTTTTCAATGTTTTACAACATCCTCTGTGTTGTTCTAATGCACATGGCGTTATAAGAAACACTGGGCTACAGGAAAGCTGTAACGTGTTAAAGGGAGCTAGAGGTTAAAAGGTTGTGACTGGGTCTCTATGAGTCACAGTTGACTTGATGGCAGTGGGTTTAGAGATTAATTTCAGCTGGAGACATCCAAGAAGGTTTGAAGAAGAGGGTTGTATTTGAGCAAGGTTTAGGATAACAGGTAGCCTTTGATTGATAGAATTTGAGGAAGGGAAATAAAAGCAAAGAGAAGAGAGCAAGCTGTCACTAGCTCAGCTGGGTTAGAGTACAAGTTTCCCAGGACTGAACACCTAGACAGAAGTCAGACAGTGGTAGACCTTGGGTGACATTCAGAGTTTAGATATTATTTTGAAAACAATAAGGAATCTTTGAGGATTTCTGATTGTGGCAAAAGTGTGATTAAAGTTACTTGGGAAGGGTTGTGTGTGTGTGTGTGTGTGTGTGCATGCACATGCATACCCAGTGAATGCAACTCATCAGGTACACTGAGTTAATAGAACTTTGTAGTCATAAACCAGTTTTTTTCTCCCCTATTAAGAACATGAAGAATTATTTATACATCCTGGCCAGAGCAGTGATAATCTCTGCTCCTTCTTGACTACTGTGCAGCATGCATGTTAATTTCATTAAGTAGGCAATGCTGAAGTCTTTCTCTCTCTCTTGCGTGTGTGCGCGTGTGCACGCGTGTGTGTTTGTGTGTGCACGTGCACGTGCATGCATGCGTCGGTGCTGTTTGCCAATAGGGAGAGCACAGCTGCTTTAGAATTCAGCTGGGCTTTAGGAAGCTGCATAAAGACAAAGAAAAATGTTGCTGCCTCATAGGGCTTTCTTTGTTATTTGGCAATCAGAAAGATGACTGTGCTCTGAAGTGGTGCAGGTGGCCTCTTCCCATACTAATTCCAGTGTCTCAACCAGTTCAGCATCATAAGGGAGTTCTCTAAAAGGGAAAATAATTCTGTCTGTCTTCCTGATTGCTTGTATTTGTCCAGTATTATGGGCACCTGCTGGGCTACCCACCTTCCTTTTCTTCACTCTCTGCTTTCATTATCTTTCTCCTTTGCTGGGTCAGCCTGTATATTTCAACCCATCCACACCCTGGATGAGCTCATTCGTTCACTGGCTTTCTCCTTGTAATTCTCATTGTGCCTACTTTTGTTAGCATAATTGATCTTCTGCTTTGCAAGAGCAGGTGGATGAATTGGTTTATTGCTTTAAAAAAATTCTTTCCTTTTCTCTTTTATTGTTCCAATCTTTAGTCAATCTTTAGGCAACTCATTCTCCCTCTATTGACTAATCTCTTTCTGTGTCTGTCATGCTGGTGGTGAGGGAATCCATGCTGGGTCTTCTATTGAGTAGGGAGAGTAAAAGCCTGTTAATAAATTTGCTGTGACTCACAATGTTTAAGTGGGAGGGATTGAGTCGTGAAGGCCATACCGATTGTCATTTAGCTCATCTGCTAAAATGCCTGTCTAGACCCTAATGGAATAGTTCTAACTGACTCTCACCACATTCTGATGGAATTGCAGGATTTAATGGCAAGCCATTATATATTCTTAGGTTTGTCTCATCTAATACTCCAAAATCTTTGCTACACACTTTTGCTTCCCTGAATGTTTGGACTATAGGAGATACAAAATTACTTAATCCAGTATCTTGTACTTCTTTTATCCAGTCCAGTTTATAGTAACCCACATATTAGTTTTCTTCTCTATTCTTTGGGAGAACTTACAGAATATTTGATTACGTGGCATTTCATAGCAATCTAATTTTTTAACTAATATGAAATTACATAAGCTCCCCACACAGGGAATTTGATGTTTATTACAGATTGCAATACGTATTTTTTTTTTGTTTCAGCACAAGATTCTCATATGGTAATTAATTGTCACAACCTTTCTCATTCCAATAATTCAAGCAAAGTCAATACCGTATATATTCTCTCACATAAAGCTCAAGAACTGTGCTTACGGAACTATACTGGACACTGAAATTAGAAAAGGCAGCAGATATGATGTTAGCTTCTAGAAGTTAAAAATTGCATAGGGAAAGTAAGATGACAAATAGACCAGAGAAAAAATAGTACTTGGCAGAGGGTAAAATGTTCTTTTATTAAGATGCAAAATGTATTGGTAGAAAAGAGGTAAATGTGATTCTGGATGCTAAAATCTATAGAAGGCACATAAATGAAATATAGAGTATTTAGTAGATTCTGAAAAGTAGAGAAGAAGGTAAAGGACATTCTGGACAGATTAAAAGATCTAGAAATTGGTTCATGTATAAGTGTTTCTGAACACTTCTAAGAATAGTTCTGAGGGACTGGAGAATATGGGAGGTGGTATAGCCTGGTCTGGAAAAATAGACTGGGGGACCATTATGAACGCTGGATTCAACTTGTTAGACCGTGGGGAACCATTAATGGTTTTAAGCAGGAATCAGCAAACAGCCCATGGGCCAAATTTAGCCTACTGTCTGATTTTATAAATAAAGTTTTATTGAAATACAGCCATGTTCACTTGTTTATATATTGTCAGTGACTACTTGCGTGGCTCAAAAAGCTGAAAATATTTACAATCTAGCCTTTTACAGAAAAGTTTTTGGAACCTTGGATTTGCTTCCATAAATTATATTATTTTTTGTGCCGAGATGCACGATCCAGAGTCATAATGGACAGTCCTTTAGAACACAGGTGTCTCTAGAACAGTGCCTTGTACTCAGGGGCTCAAATCTTTGGACAAATGATTGAGTGACTATGTATTTCTTTTCAAATAACATGGTATAGTGGAATTTGGGTAACAGTGGGAGGTATTGCTTATCTTTTGAACGAAAGACAAATGTGACGGTAATCAAAAAGCTGTGTCTTCTCTGGAATACAGCATACTGGAAGAAACATCTAAAGCCACCTGATAAAGTTTGTTACCAGAAGTGATTCACAGAGGAGGAAGATACAGTTCTGAGAAGGCCGTTATTATAGATTAAACGGTGTCCCACACAAATAGGGGCTGGAATCCAATTCCTATACATACAGATGCAATCTCATTTGGAATAGAGTTTTCTTTGTTATGTTGATGAGTTCATATCAGTGTAGAATGTGGCTTAAACCTGTTCGTGTTTGAGATAAAAGAACAGATTAGACACAAGGACAAGTGAACACAGATGGGGGAAAGTATATGAGGACATTTGCAAATCTATCCTTATTTTAAACAAAATGCCACATAGACATCACCAAGAAATGCCTAGAAGAACACTAAAGAAGCTGAGACAAGGATTTTCCCCCAAAGTAGACAAAGAGAGCCTGATAGCTAGCACCCTGAATTCAGACATGTATCCTCCTAAACTGAGAAAATGAATTTTTGTTAAAGCCTGCTACTTGTGGTGTTTCTTTGGGGCAGCACCAAGACACATTCTGAAGAAATGTTGGATGAAATCACCCAGCCAGTGAGACTCAGAGTAGTGTGTCAGCAGGAATGAGGCCATCCCGAGGGGCTTTGAGCATGCCGCTTCTCACACATCCAGGACAACTCCAGCTCTTTCCTTGACCTGCAACCATGTCCTGGCTGGCACTCAGCTCTTGAAGATTCTGCACTTCTCACAGATAACACACATGGAGCCTCCTTCTTTGCAACTGCTATTTACTAGGTGCAGGTGGGGAGATAGAAAGGTGGACTTAACACAAGGTTCTTTCACAAATGTAAATTGTTTAGTTCTGTTTCATCGTCAGTGATTTCCTTGACTTTCAGAATGGATGACATGTAATTTATTACTTTGTACTTATCAATTAAAAAATAATGTCTGGATGATTAACTGACTTAAAGATCATGAAACTTATTTCACATCATAAAGAACTATCAATTTTCAGAGTCATGAAATGTCTTTTGCCTTTCTTTTCTGAAGCAACATGACCCAAAGGTCCCGTCAGAAGCTCGTGCCTGCCTAGTGTGTGCAAAGGCTTATGCTAAAAATGAGCACCCATCTTTCCTCTGCTTTCTCTCTTCTTCACTCCCTTCCTCCTTTCCTCCTTCCTCTCTCCCTTTCTCCCTTCCCTCCTTCCAGCTTTTCCTCTCTCTCCCCCTTCTCCTTTCCCTTCCTCTCTCCCTCATTTTCTTCTTCCTTCTTTTTTCCCCCAATATATCTAGCATACACAGCTGCAGTGACTGTGGAATTTCTTCAATGAAGCCAATGGCAAAGTAAGAAATCAGTGATGTATTTACTAAGTCCCTGAAAATTAAACTTCTAGGGAGCTCCCAAACTAATTGATACCTTCTATGCAGGACCAGGAACTCTCAGCGGAGAGAATTCAGTAAATGTAGTAGTACTTATATAAATGAATTTAAAAATCTAGCCATTTTAAACAAGGTCCTTGAAGAATGACTCAAATAGGGCAAAACTTTCTGAGTCAACCAGTAACTAGAAGAAAAAAAAAATCTCACTGCCATCAAGTCGATGCTGACTCACAGTGACCGTAAAAGACAGAGTAGAACTGCCCCATAGAGTTTCAGCACATGATGGATCACAGCTGCTGACCTTTTGGTTAGCAGGTGTAGCTCTTAAACATTATGCCACCAAGGTTTCCCTGGTAACTACAGCAGTGAGAATTTCCCAGGTGCAGTGATGATAAGAGTGGGGCTGGACTTCTTAAAAATTTTATCTTCAAAGAGTAGCAGTGAGAAAATGCAAGGGACAGGAACTGCTTGTGTTAAGTGGAGATGCATGAACATCTTTAGGTAGAGCTGCTGTGAACACACCTGAGATTCTTCTCTCTCTGTCTGCTTCCTTCCTGGTGTAACTGAGACACACACACCGTACATTATTTCTGCAAATTAGTTTCTACCTTTTTGTTTTTTTCTGTATTCCAACTCTCATCTTTCTAACAAGTTATTCACTTTGTCCACCTATTTTTTCAGCATATTGTCCAAAATAAAATAATTGATTCACTGATAGTTGTATTTTAAATAATGCTTTTGCTTTATTCCTTCACCCTAAGAATTGAGGGGGATGTGTTGGTCTAGTATAGGTATTCTCAGACCTAATATCGAGATAAGTTATAGAGCATCATAATAATGTTATATATAAGCCCCAAACCAAACCCACCACCATCAAGTCAATTTCAATTCACAGCAACCCCTCTGGAGAGAGTAGAACTGCCTCATAAAGTTTCCAAGGAGCACCTGGTGGATTTGAACTGCTGACATTTTTTGGTTAGTAGCTATAGCTCTTAACCACTGCAACACCAGAATTTGTATACATACATACATATATACACATATATGTATGCATATTTAATTAGAGTGATTCACCATACTGTCATGCTCCTGCATTCCAGCACACTTCTTTCAGTGTGAGAAAGAGGAGTAAAAGGAACTGGCCAGGCAAAGCCCTGGCTTTATAGGAGGAGTTCATTCTGCCTGTCAACA